>OX463815.1:19930513-21241334 GCA_949825045.1 Argyresthia goedartella
TACATCATACAATTTATTATGATGTAAAAGCTTGCTGCGAGATTGACATCTTCTGTCAATTCAATATCACGAGAATATTCTGTCAATTCAATAACACATTCTGTAAAATAAATAGGTAACTACATCTACATAAGTAAATCTCGCAGCAAGGTTTTATATCATAATAAATTGTGTGATGTAATAAATTTAAAGTTTATTTTCTTCTTTTAAGAGCGTTTATTAATAGCTTGTTTTTACAAAAAAATAACATTTATTTATTTCGGCTTATATTCTACATTTAGTACGGAACCCTAAATGTGCGAAGTCCTACATGCACTTGGCTGATTTTTTAGATATTCATATATTAAAAGGAAAAAACGAACCCTTTTAGGATCACTTCGTTGTCCGTCTGCACGTCAAACGTGCAAACTTATAGGTCAACGGAATAAAAAAATACAAACATGCTTGATACTCGCAAGGGAATCAAAACCTATATGTATACTTACCGATGACCTAAAATTATGAAATATGTTAACAACGCAAGGTCTATTTGTAGCTCCTTTACAGAAAAATAATAAGAAGAACCCTCGTTGAGCGAGTCCAACTCGTACTTGGCCTGTTTTTATTAAAACTGTTGATAAGAATAGTCGCAAAGAATAAACATATTTTGAATCTTTTTCATAACAATTGTATCGAATTTCGTTCGTTGCCAGCGTAGAGCCAATCAACAGTCGATTTTAGTCACCCGCCGCATGCGGTCAGTCGATTTTTTATTTTTTGAGGTTTGCGACTTTAGTCACCTACGGCCACAGACTTGAATAGTAGGGACAGGGCACGGAGCGCTTGAAAGTGTCGCTACAAAAACAGTACAAAATCGGGAAAATTGGACTGTTTACAATCAGTCGCGCTTGGACGGTGACAGCCGATTCACATATCGGCAGCAAAAACAAAAATGGTGACCTGCGACGTAAAAAAGGTGTAAATCATACCCAAATCGCAAAACACAAAAACAGGGAGTGTCGTATCACAAGTAAATATTATATTTTCAATTACTATTGGCTTTAAATTGATTATCTATAAAATATTGTTCTCGAAAAAATCCTCAAACGAAAATCAATCATTCGACTGACGTAACTTTGTAGCGACTCGCGACGCACAGTGAAACTGCCCGCTTCCTATATTTGAAAAAAGATCCGATTTGGTTATTTTTCTATTCGTATTGTCAAGATTACTATTCGTAATGTCATTTGGTTACCCCCCCCCCCCCCCCCTAAATAATTCATTACTTTTTCTATGATTAGGTAGTTTATTACTTAAAAATTAAAATCAAGATCTTAAATTCCAAGTCACGCTACTAATGTGTATCTGTGAGCTTACATTCTCTTTCATAATTTAACGGCAAAGACAAAAATTAATATGCCTATTTAATTATGTTTCAACTTTTTATTAATTAAACATGAGCTAATTGCGTGAGACCTCACCCCTTAAGTAAAATTTTAGCTAGATATATTTTATTTCTACTCCTAATCACCGATTAAAAGTCACCGGGTATTTGAGAGTTATCCGTAGATTAACTTTCCTAATATTGTGTCTATACACCACAAATCTGAACGTGACCGACCGTGACGCCGTCACAATTTTTCGTACTGTCTTGGTTCCGACGAATTCCGACAGGGGCGCTATTTTTCTTAGCCTCAAAATGGTAAGAAATTTAGTACGGGAAGGCCTATCCTTAGTATTTATATCGATGCCTACGGCCCAAATGAATTGCTATTACACGGTCGATTTTCGTGCACCCGTGTAAGTACACTATTATTGATTGAATTGGTTATATAGACCCAAATTATGAAACATTTGAATACACCAAATTCAACTTATACTTGAAAGGTTTTGTCATTAATTTTATCGGCTTTCACGAACATTATTTAACATTTTATTTCCAAAAATTAAGTATCTGTCTATTAAAGCCACCAAAGGGTGAAAAATCCGAATTGTAATTACCTTATAGTAAGTATATACTTGTAGTAATTTTACCTACTATTTATCGGGCAATAAAGTATAAAATAGAGTGTGAGTGGAGGTTGTTAATGTCCTCAAGAGTTTCTATTTTGTAGGAGGGGGAAAAATGGAATTACCCATGCCCAGGAGTCAGACCTGCCTGCTATGTCCGGGTCCCTACACATTGAACGGGCATCAGCAGTCAAATGGCCGCCACCTAAAACAAAAGCAAGGTCCCGCTTTTGAACTGCCGCCCCTCACGCTTTGTGTGACATGCTTCATAGAGTTCTTGTATTTGACACCCGCCCCGCTGCCGACCTGCCGGCGATGTGCCGAAGACTTAAAGTAAGATTTAAATATATATATATCTGATCTAACCGCGACGGACTTAGCCAAAGGTTATCGCCCCGTCTGCCGTGGTCGCAAATAGTCCTGGATTGTCGGTATCCTGCGTGAGTCGTCGCGTGGAATGCGGGATGAAGGTCGCACGCGCGCGCGTATCGCACTTCGCGCTTCGGCAGTGCGCGGGAGTGTGTGGGCACGCGCCGCCGCGCCGTGCCCCGCCCCGGGCGGTGGCTGAAGAGACAGGCTGAGGCGGTTTTAAGACAATGCGTATTGCGAAGTGGCCATCTTTGAAGCGTTATCGCGGTTTAAGCGATAAAAGAGAAATCTCTTTCTTTCAATCGTTGTGTTTGAAAACATCATAATGTCAATCGGAAATATGTTAAAAAACAATCTAAAAGATTTCGCCTAAAACGTGTTATCTCATGGGATCTAAAAGGAATATTTGTATAGTTCTTGCGGGCCCATAAAAAGGTATTCAAAATATCTTAGAGAGTTGGCTAGGTCCTTATCTTCAGAAATCATATTGTAATTTAAATGAATCCATTCATGACTGAATTTTGTACATATTTAGACTCTGATAGGGGGACGTGGAAAAGAGAAGTGTGCCTGGTTGTTTTATTCGGAACGCTTAAGCGAAGCGCTGAGGCAGTCCGCTCAGAACAGTTTAATCTTCCATTGCAGAGCTCATGGAGGAACAGCATGTCTAGGAGAAACCACCTGTCTTCAAGAGTTTGCAATGTATGGTGTTCCAAAAGTTGTGTAGTAGTTAAATGCAGGGTGGTAGGCAGTGCGGTATCTAAGATGTTTTATGAATTGAAACCCAAGTTCTTGTAGGCCTTGTCTATAGCAGCGCCTATATGCTGTGAGAAGGTGAGCTTCGAGTCGAGCATAACTGCGGGATTTCTTATTGTTTCAACCTTCTCGATCGGCATGTTTTTCGTTTGGTAAGTGTAAATGTTGGCTTAGTCTTCCTGGTAAAGCTAACTTGATTACTTTTGGTGACATTTTATACTATACTTATACTATTTCAATTGTAATAGACACATATCATATATTTTTTGCCAACAGCGTTTCTCTCCCGCAGTGGTCCAATGTAAAAAAGAGGCAAAAATGACGTTTGCTAATTATATGTAAGTAATAAAGACATTCGAACTTTGAACTTGAACTTAAATAAGAAATGGATGAAACAGTTGCCTATGTCATACAGAAAGACAATGTAGATGGGAGGTTCCAGCAGCGACCTTGTGATATACCTGATAGGATGGCGATGATCTCTGAACGATGACTTACCACGACGACTCACTGTGTTTCGTCTAGAACAAGCTAGGTGGACAAAATTATTTTATGACTTTAATGACTGTCTTTATGTTTGTACGTCACTATTATATATATTTGCTTATAAAATAATAACCTTAATGACATTTTTTTAAAGAAAAGTAGGTTTAATAGTAATTATAAATATTTATAGAGAGTGGTAGTAAATAAAAGTAACTTTTTTTGGAAATTCAAGTGTATTATAGTTATCCTTAATAAATACAATGTTTATGAGATATTTTCAAGCATGTGAAACAAGATCTCCACATAAAAACAAATATTTATGTGTTTTCTTACGAACGTCTCCCTGACTCAACCTATCATAATAATAAAAAATCACTAACATAATATCTACACATTTAATAAATACAATTATGAAATACTTACGAAATAGACAACTATTACTCATCATCACTGTCACAATCAGAAGAATCTGACACCAGGTAATCTACTTCCTCTCGAGATAGGTTACATGATGCCGGCAGAAGAGGTGCTGAATGCGGATTAATCAAATTTATAATTTCGGGTGTCAATTTTTCAAGTTTTTTTCTTGGAAATTCTCTAAGCGAGTTTATTAAAGGATCAGATGTTATCATAAGCATATTTAACAGGTCTGTATTCGTGGCAACACGTGATATTTTTCGTGTGTTATGCTCTCGAAAATTACGACAATCTTTATTGCGGGCTTCTTGCGCTTCTTCTGAAAACTGTCCAATAGGAAGAAGGGATGTTTTAATAACTTGAATACTAGTAACTTATGCACAGTAACAGGCATGTAGTACCACGAATACAGACTTAAATAAAGTTGACGCGTTTGTTTGCAATGTTTTTCAAATTCATTTAGATTTATCTCATATCCAGATGAGAGTGTTCTTAAAAGTATAGCGAAATTCTTTATCAGCTGAACATCCAATCCTGTAATATTCGCGCTTAGTTCTGCGTTGGCAAAAAACCTACGAGCTGTATTACCATCATTTGTGTTACCATAACCAGGTTTTGGCTTGTCTACAATCAAACCTGCTTCCTTTTTAAACTTAAGTTTGATTTCGTCTGAGCGCGTTTTCACACTTAACTTATCGTCCTCACTTCTGGCCTGCAATTTTTTTATGTTAAGACGATAACTTATGTGTAACAGACACTCGAAACAGCGAATCCATCCATGTAACGTAGACAAGCCAAATCCAAAATCATCTTGTTCAGTCGAAAAGTCCTTGGATTCATCATTCATCATTGTCGGGGTTGCACCACATATGTAACACTTTTGAGCGGAACGCGTGTTTGTCAATGCATTACACACTTTTCCATCGGTCATTGTCAAAATGAACTTATGCACAACCGAAACTTGAGTCTCGCCTACAGTGCATAATGATGGAAGTAGCTGTGATGCTTCTTCCAACACTTTGTTTGTTTCTGTTGTGATCAATTCTGTTGTTTCCTTTGCGAAAATAAATTTTATGGGGCGGCAATATAAAGTAGATGATGGTCTTGGATTCTGCCAAACCACAACACCTTGACGACTAATTAGTCGCAAAGGAACAAACATTATAGCAAACAAAAACTCATCAGTGGCTTCAGAGTCCTCAAATTTTTGTTTATAAGTGCTGTGGCCAGAACTGCCATCACAGCCCCACTTACTGATTAATGTGAATGATGAATCACAGGGAAGAACACTTCTTATAACTTCACTTTGTGCCTCAACTAATCTTTCTGTCGTCTTATCAAGATTTGCCTGCAATTTGATCTCGGCACTAGTTTCTGTCACAAGTATGTTCTCTTTAGAAGTATAACAAGATATTTTGGACTTACCTAAGCTATGGTACGATGGAAAAACTTGATGCCCCGCTTTCAGCGACCACTTTCTTGTCTGTTTCTACGAGTGGACAGTGCATTTGGAGTCTACATAGTAAGCTAACGCTTCATTTGTACTTAATTGCCTATCGTTATTACACAAAACTGCTTTAGGGCCACTTTCGTCCTTTGAAACGTCATCACTTGCACGTTTGATGGCTTGGGCAACACTTCGCTTCCTAGCAGATCTATTAGCAACTTCTGCAGCAATGGTCAACTCATCAGCATTCCAGGTTTGCACTATATCTTCCACACGCCTTTTCTTTGTTTTGAAAGATGATTCTTCGAATGACTTCTGAGGTCTTCCTGGATGGCGAACAGGTGTAGAAGTGCTTGGACTGTTCAGTTCAACCTTGTACTCGAACTTTGCACCCTCCAACCAACTTTTATTCTTCAGTAGAAAGCGGTCCTTTGTCCTGCGTGCCGACTCCCATTTTTCAGACATTTTGGCTGACCAAGAAGCCAATTTTAACTGAAATGCTTTTCTTGAGTCTTTAGTCATATCAGCCAGGCCGAATTTCGCCGAAATCTACTCAAAAAGCCGTGAATTCCGGTTTTCAATATCGTGATTGAGCCATTCTTCGAAAAATTCATTTTTTGAAATTTCAATGGTGTGTTCTGAAAAATGTAAAAAAAACGTAAGGGGCAAGTTGGGGCATAAATATTTAGGTTCATATAAAAGTTGAGGACCTTAGCAACAACACATCCAAAATCTAGCCTGGATATATCTGGATAAAAAAAGTTCCAGTCTTTGAAAGTTTCCAAATAGAAAAAAAAAATGTAATTTTTTCGCTATGTTTTCAGATGTTATTATTAGAGTCATGACAAATAGAAAATCAAATACAAATATTGGAATAGTATCGTCTTACCTTGTACTAAAATATCCATAGCACAAATCACTGGTATATTCACTATATTTCTCATAAGATGTTGTCGAACGTGTGGCAAAATTAGATGTGATGGACTGTATGAAAATGTGTTTTAATAAGTACTCACCTTTTTAACCCTGGTGACCCATTATTACGGTATGTGGACATGATTTATACCTGGATATGTTACCTGGGGGAGGTCATTAAGTAATTGTCACCGTTATTTCCTAGAAGTTCGTCAACGACTTTTGTCCACCTAGCTTGTTCTAGACGAAACACAGACTGCTTGGCTTCTGTTGTTGATGTAAGACTCAAGTTGCCTGAGTAAATCCCCCCTTATCCCTATCTAACGCAATTCAGGCAGTAATAAATGACGACCCGAATGGCCGAGTCAGCAGTGACCCTGCCTACGAAGCCAAGGGTCCCGGGTGCGAGTCCCGGTGGGTGCAAATATTTTTTGATGAGAACAGACGTTTGTATCCTAGTCACGGTTGTTTGTCTATCTAAGTGTAATATTTATCTTTATAAGTATGTGTATCGTTGTCTAGTACCCAAGATACAGGGAATCCTAGTTTGGGCCAGATCAATTTGTGTAAGTAGTGTACAAGGTATTATAAAAAAATAAAATAAAAATAGTGATCTACACGGTCGAAAACTTTCTCGAAATCCGTGTAAATTACGTATACCTCCGTTGTCCGTGCCAGTAAGTATATAACCTCTAAAGATTACTGAATTTATCATAGTAGAACGCCCTAGAAACCGTGTTTTTCGGTCAGAATATACGTTTTAATGATGCGATCGATTGCACATGCAACCTGCATGTGCAATCGATATGGTATAATATGTGCTGCATTCCACGCTGTTGGGAAAGTACCAAGGTTAAACAAGTGATTAAAAAGTATGGACAATAGTAATGCTAGGTGTTTAATTTCCAACGCCTACCGAACGGCGTGGAATCCTGAGGGGGATGTGCCTTTGGCCGCACGTGAGAGAAAAGAAATCATGAAATTTGTTTATTACCTTGTCACCGTAGACAGGAGATCGAAGGCTCGATTCGAGACGGGAATTCGGGAAAGGGGCACAGTTTAGGATAGGATAGGAGTCGAATCACTATCGTTGCTGCCCGACGCTGTTCGCCGGCGTGCTGCTGCCGACACGTGGAGTCGCCGCTACCGATACGACGAGTTGGAGACCGTACAACTTCAACCTTCACCACGAATCACTTGACCGCTGACGCGAATCTAATTACAATCAATAGCCCGACGCTATGAGGTAGATTTACACTTCGACCAGGCCCGATGCCTGTATGATAATTGGTACACCGAAATACCATCAATGCCACGGGCCCGAGCCGCCATGTTATTCTCCCGATGAGACAAGACCAAGTGTAAAGATAACCTCCAATTTTACATCTCGTTCCGGTACGAGTGACAGCTGCTAGTTCTGTTTCCGTTCCGAGTCGCGCAACAAGAGGAGGTGCGTTCCGAAGCACAAATATTAAACAGTCACCCGCCCGGACAGGCCCGAACCTGTCCCTAATCAATAGGAAGGCGAGAAAGTGTTGCGACCGCTCTCTTGAGGACCGAGTCCCCCGCCCTGACTTCTGCTGATCGAGGCGTGCCATCCCGACCCGTGTACAAATTGACGATCCGTCCTCGTCTCCATCTCAATGATGGCAGGTTCGCATCCTTAATCAGCACCAAATCACCGACTTGAGGGGGGCTCGTCCGGTCAGTCCACTTAAGGCGCTGCTGCAAGATGTGCAAGTACTCAAGGGACCACCGTTTCCAAAAATCTTGAGCCATCTGCTGCAACATCGGCCACCTAGTTAACCGACTTAACTTAACATCACCGAATGGGTATTCTGGCAGGGCGTTAAGGGGCTGACCTATCAGGAAGTGACCCGGCGTCAACGCTTCCAAATCATTTGGATCCGAACTGAGCGGGCACAACGGACGCGAGTTCAGTGTCATTTCAATTTTACAGAACAGCGTCGCAAGCTCTTCAAAGCGTAGAGAGGTCTCACCGATGATCCTCGTCAGGTGCGACTTAGCCGATTTAACCGCAGCCTCAAAAATTGCTCCCCAATGAGGACATCCTGGCGGACTGAAAACCCATTCAATCCCTCGTCGGGAGCAAGCCGTACCGATGGCGTCCTGGTTACCGTTCAGGAATTGAGTGACCTCCTGCAGATATCGCCTAGCTCCGACAAAATTTGTGCCGTTGTCCGAACGGATTAATGTCGGGAGGCCCCTTCGTGAGACGAACCGATCCAGACATGCGATAAATGCCTCCGTAGTGAGGTCACTGACCACCTCCAAGTGGACTGCCTTCGTGGCCAAGCACACGAAGACGCACAGGTATGCCTTCACTAATCTGGCGTTCCGTAGCTGTGAAGACTTGACCATGAATGGTCCCGCGAAATCCGTTCCGACACCCGCAAAGGGCCGGATTTCGTTAACCCTATCCGAGGGCAAATCGCCCATCTGGGGCTGCATCGTAGCCGCCTTGGCCCGATAACAAGGCAGGCACCGAAATACGACGCTACGCACTAAGCGTCTTCCCGATAGAATCCAGAACTCGCGCTGGAGAAACGCCATCAAGGCGTGGCATCCGACATGCCCATTCCGAATGTGTCGATCCTGAATCAACAGTTCGACCAACTTCCCTTTCCTAGGGAGTAATAACGGGTGGCGAGCCGCATAAGGCAGGTTGGCATTCCGCAGCCGACCTCCTACCCTCAGCAATCCTTGAGGGTCAATAAACGGGTTGAGCCGAGCCACAGCTCCCTTCAGTTGGACGCGTCCGCGTCTCAGAATGTCCAATTCGGACTTAAAGTGCACCGTCTGCACGTTCCGTACCAATGCGAACAACGCATGGTTCCGTTCCCGTGGTGTCAGGACCGGTGTCCGCACTCGTTGCGCCTCAGAATTCCGACAATTCCGCGCAAATCGGCAGATCCAGGCGGTCACATTGACCAGCTTGTCGAGCGAGCTGTACCGTTCCAGCAGGCTGAACTCCTCTTCCAGCTCTGGCTGCATCGTACAGACACCGACTGTCAAGGCACCGTTCGCCGTGGTAACGCGTGGACTCATTGGCCAATCCGATTCGGCTTGAGTCAACCATTTTGGACCCCACCACAAGGGATGTCCAACCAACTCCGGAGCGTGACACCCACGAGACGCACAGTCTGCTGGGTTCATTTCCCCTGGAACATGTCTCCAGATCAAGGGAACCTCCGAAGTCAAAATCTTCGAAACCCGATTCGCCACAAAAATCTCCAGCTTGTGAACTGAAGCCTTCAACCAGCATAACACGATCTGGCTGTCCGTCCAAGCGTAGACCGTATCTTCCAACGCTATTGACCCACGAAGAACCGTCATCGTGTGGTTGAGCAGACGAGTCAGGAGAGCCGCTCCCGAAAGCTCTAACTTGGGAATGGTCAGGCGAGTGCGCAACGGCGCAACCTTGCTCTTGGCCATGACCAACCGCACATCAACCTCCCCCGAGGAGTCGACCGTACGCAGATACACCGCAGCTCCGTAGCCCTTCTCCGAGGCATCGCAAAACCCATGCAGGGTGGCGGTGTATCGTTTGGTGGGGACCAACCTCCGTGGCAGTGAAATCCGATTAATGCCAGGGAGGGTCGAAAAGAACGAGTCCCACTCCGAGCTCAATGACCCGCCGATCGGGTCGTCCCATTTCAGCTCAGCAGACCACAATTGCTGCATAAAACACTTGAGCTGAAATGTTACCGGGGTGATCCACCCGTTTGGATCAAATGTCCTAGCCACTGTTGAGAGGACGTTCCGTTTCGTCCAGACCTTCGGGGTGTCCAACTCGACCCGATACGAGAACATGTCTGACACCGGCTGGTACTGGACGCCTAATACCGACAACATATTTGGATTTTCCAAATTTTCAAAAATGTGGGGATCCTGCTGGTAGTCATCCGGAAGACCAGTCAGTAACTCTGGAGAGTTCTACATCCATTTACGGAGCTCGTAACCTCCACCCCGTAAGAGCTCAACTAGCTCGTCCCGTCGAGCGAGCGCCTCCTCCACGGAATCTGCACCGGTACAGATATCGTCCACGTAGAGGTCCTGCTCCAGGATCGCTGCTCCTCTAGGGAAATTTAACCGTTCTCGATCCGCTAACTCCCGAAGAGTGCGAATCGCCAAATAAGGACTAGACCGTAGCCCATTCGTGTTGGTGTTCAACTCGTACACCCTGATGGGCTGATCTGGGCTCTCTCGCCACATTATCAGCTGATACCGTCTATCGTCAGGGTGAATGACCGTCTGTCTAAACATAATCCGGATGTCAGCTACAAACACAACATTGTGTCGACGGAACCGTGTGATAACATCCGCGATGTCATGATTCAACTTCGGCCCTGAATGCAAACACTGGTTCAGGTTCATGCCGTTAGATTTTGATGCCGATCCATCGAACACTACCCGTATTTTGCCCTCCGGGGTCCTCAAGACCGCGTGATGAGGCAGGAAGCAGTGGTCTTCACGCTTCCAGTCGATACCCGAAACCGACATGTGGCCGAGCGACTCGTATTCCCGCACGAAGTCGACGTACTTCTGCCGGAAAATCCCGTCACGCTTCATGCGTCGTTCCATCGACAGAAGCCGCGTCTCGGCTGCATGGTGTGAACTGCCCAGCGGTGGGCGATCACTCCGAAATGGAAGACGTGTGAGAAATCGACCTGACCGAAGGCGACCAGTATTGTTCCGATAAAACTGTTCACACTCTTCTTCAACCGGGTCCAACCGGCGGACCGTAGGTGGTTCCTCCACCTCCCAAAACTTCTGTATCACCTCCGAGAGTACAGAACCGAATAAGGGACTACGAGTCGCAAGGCGTGGGGCAGCCGGCATGACCGGACCCATTACCGCATGGCCCAGTCTGGTGTTGACCGAAACCAGACCAGTCGCCTGCAACACGTGGATACCTGGCACTAACAGGTATCCCAAGGCATCGACACCCAATAAAATGTCTACTGGGCCCGGAATATCGAATTTCGGGTCAGCCAGTGACAACCCAGCGACCAACTGTCGCACCGAGGGCGACAACCGTACGTGAGGGTGTGAGCCCATCACATTAGGCATGACTAATGCCGTGACCGTCAGATTCACCGATGAATCCACCCGTGACGAGAGAGTAATCCGACATACTCCCTTAACGGAACCGACTTCCGTGTTCCCAATTCCCCGAATGGAATGTGGGTACTCCCTTACCGAAATGCCCAACCGTCTTACAAGGTTGCACGAGACTAAGCACCCCTGGGCCCCCGAGTCCAATAGTGCTCGTGCCACACAAGATTTTCCGTCCGAACTCCACGCTATCACAGAGGCGGTGGGGAGCATGACCGTCTGTGGAGTGGCGGCACCCTGTAAGTGGGCAGCGTGTCCCTAGCGGGAACCTCCGCGGGATCCGAACCCGCTGGGACCCCCGTCGGCCGTGGAGTGACTCGGCTGCTGATATGCCGGTGGCATATCAGACCGTATGTACATCAGGGGGTCCCAACCCGCATAATAGGCCCCTCGCTGTCTCGGTATCCGACCATACCGGACTGTGTACGGTGTGCCCGGTGGCCACCGTGGATGGAGGGGGGAGAGCGGATCCAACCTGGGGCGCTCTAGGAATGGGGGCGACATCCGACTGTTCGCCTCCCTGTTCGCCTCCCAGAGCGACGGGCAGGGTGGCGCAGAAGGTGGTGGGCTCCCAGCCTTCGCGCCACTCATAGGTGCCATCTGACACCCGCCCGTAACACGCGGTGAGCCAGCGGCCCGAAGTCCTCGCTGACCCTGGACAGCGGCGACCGAACCCCGGCTGTCCCGCCTGTTACCCCCCCGCGCTGCCCCCTTCCCCTCGGGGGGGGGGTCCCGTCCGCGGGTACCCCAGTCACCCCGTTGGTGACTCCCGTTGCCCGGAGGGGGACTGGGTCCGGCCCTGGTTGGGCCCTGAGACCGACCAGCCTGAGTCCGGCCCTGGTGACCGTCCGATGGGCCTGACCGGTTCAGGCACAACACGACGTGGTGTCTGCCACCGCAGCCCTCACAGGGGGGAGCCCGTGAGCACTCGCTCAGCGGGTGCGGCCCCAAACAACCGAAACACAATCGGTGGCGGAAGACCACCTTCCTGCGGGCAGCCACACCGAGCGCCTTAAAGTTGGCGCAACTGGTCACCTCATGACCGGCACTGTCGCAGTGCACACAGCCGTCACCCGACGGCGCGGCACTCAAAACGCCAAATTGTTTTGACCGACCACCCCCCCGTGGGGGTGGGGGGCGCGGCTCCTCCCGCATCCGCGCGGGTTGGCGCTGCACACTGGCCTCCAAATCCATGGTGTCGCATCGCCTGCATTCACCCTCCAAAAACTCCGTTAATTGGACGAGCGTGGGCAGTTCCGAGCTACTGCCCCCATACAGCTGTTCAAACCGACTTTGAACAGCTGCAGGCAACCGTGACAAAACCATATATAACACAATATATGACCATTGGTCTACCGGCAGACCAAGGTTCTGAAGGGCCTTAGTGGCCACCAGCACAGGGTTGAGCACCTGTACCCGGATGTCAACATCCCGGGTTACTCTTGGGATGCTGAACAGCTTCCCCAGCTGCGCATCAACCAACCGCCTTTTGTGTTGGTAGCGGTCAAACAATATGACCCGGGCAATCTCATAATTGCCCGCCGTAACCGTTAGGTGACCGACCAACTCCTTCGGTTCACCCCGCAGTGCCATCAATAGCTGGGCCAACTTGTAGGCGCTGTCCAGGTCGTCCCGACCGTGGACCAGGCTATCGAACAAATTGATGAATGCCGGCCACTCATCAATTGCCCCACCGAAGGCCGGAATCTCCAGGTGTGGAAGTCGTCCAACCACACCCTTAGGGGGGGGGGGTCTCCGCTACCCTCCCCGCGGTCATCCCGACGCGACCGCTTAATTTTTTCGGCGCGACGCTCGATGTCGCCCAAGCACTCCATCGCTTGGTCAGCATCCGCGCAGAGCTGCCTCACTGCAGCCACCGAGGCCTCATCCGTAAGCCCGAGGGCTTCAGCCTCGGTAGCCAGCCGACACACCTTCCCGACGCGTGTCATTGCGTCCTCCACACGCTTGAGCAGGACATCGTCCATGTCGGGTCGCTCCACATACTTGTGAGTATGGGCGAGCCATCTCATCTCCTCACGGACACCATATCGCAGTCCCGTCAAGGGCGAAGGTGCCATGGTTACCGATTTAATTGTTCCTGGTCCTATGCTTCACTGCCGAACTAAGCACAGCCAGATACCAGCACTTTCCCGTCAGCGCTGGGCACAGAAATTAAAACTAAGTTGTAAAACCCAAGGCAACCACTAAACAATTAAATCATAAACAATATTTAATATGGTCGCCCTGTGGACATACACCTTATAATATACACTCTAAATCAATTAGAGAATGCCACCATGTGGTACAATACAAATAACACACAAAAGGTTATTATAAAAAAAACTATTTTTCTAGTAGTGGCCCCTCCGATAGGAACCACACTTCCTTTGAGGACAGCAAAATCAGCTTAATACCCCTTAAAACCCCTGCTGTGTAAACCGAAATAACACTGTAGGACTATAGAACCCGACGTTCTATCGCAAGTAATACAATCTAGGCTTCGCAGAATGCCTGTTCAATCCTTTATGCGCACAAACAGTAGTTTCCGACTACAAATTTATAACAACTGTTAACTAAATTGGCACTTATACTTTCACTTACCGAAAATGAACTTTAATCGTGGTATACCGACCACAGACTCATTGACGACTTGAGCCAATCTGGGATATTCTTTTCTCCCAACTACAATGTGACAAAGGCAACCCTACCGTGAATCGATGATTTCCCACTAGGAAACCGCGCTTCTGCTACCAAAATGATTAATTCCACGCCTCACCGAACGGCGTGGAATCCTGAGGGGTTGTGCCTTTGCCACGTGAGAGAAAAGAAGTGATGAAATTGTTACTGACCTTGTCACCGTAGACAGGAGATCGAAGGCTCGATTCGAGACGGGAATTCGGGAAAGGGGCACAGTTTAGGATAGGATAGGAGTCGAATCACTATCGTTGCTGCCCGACGCTGTTCGCCGGCGTGCTGCTGCCGACACGTGGAGTCGCCGCTACCGATACGACGAGTTGGAGACCGTACAACTTCAACCTTCACCACGAATCACTTGACCGCTGACGCGAATCTAATTACAATCAATAGCCCGATGCTATGAGGTAGATTTACACTTCGACCAGGCCCGATGCCTGTATGATAATTGGTACACCGAAATACCATCAATGCCACGGGCCCGAGCCGCCATGTTATTCTCCCGATGAGACAAGAACAAGTGTAAAGATAACCTCCAATTTTACATCTCGTTCCGGTACGAGTGACAGCTGCTAGTTCTGTTTCCGTTCCGAGTCGCGCAACAAGAGGAGGTGCGTTCCGAAGCACAAATATTAAACACTAGGGTTGGTGATGAACTTTAATATGGCTGTGTCCACAACTTCGACCACCACGAATCAAGTTGATAATTTTACCGATACACGAGCCTAAATATCCCTACCTACCTATACAGTAAGCACCTTTGCTATATCGAAAAAGTAAGAGACGTGGAGAAGCGTTTACCTTTGGTTGTGTCTATAGTTTTAATGTCGAATACTTACTCCTTCGGACATGTGTATCACTAATATATATAAACAATAGGCTACATTATCCACAAGAGTCCATAATGAATGAGCCTAGAGCCTCAACTAACTATAGACAAAATTCATTTTTGATACGAGCAAGCAGGACTGTTAACTGTTTTAGCAAGTTGTTGGACATAGATATATTTCATACCAATATTGTCAAGGCAAGGCGGTGCCTAACCCTTAACTTTTTTAGTGCATAGTTTTTATCTTTTTTAATATGGTTTTTGTGTCAATATCTCACTGTTTGTTTTAATTGGCAAGTGTGACAAATATGATGAGTGTTCCCATGTTTAATTTTTGCTCTATTTCTATAAGTGAATACCTGTAATTGGCTTTCTATTTCTATTTTAGTTTTTAAAGAAATTTGTTTTATAGCTGTTGGTTTTCCAAATTTTAAATAAATAAATAAATAAATAAATAAATAAATAAATAAATAAATAAATAAATAAATAAATAAATAAATAAATAAATAAATAAATAAATAAATAAATAAATAAATAAATGAATCGTAAATGTCGACGTGAGCGAACCTGGTAGAAATGAGCTTCATAAACATAATTATCATTATCAGTGTTTAGTCTCATAGATTGTTGTATTGATCGTCGGTTTTTGATTAAATGTGACGAACTAATAACGGTTTACCTAAAACACTTTAATAAATAGATATTAATTATACTAGAGTGAGTCCTTATAACTTGAAACAGGTATCTAAAACATTTGATAAGTGTCTTTGATATCATTCAAGGAGTCTGCTGTTTAATTGACATTAAATCGCTTTTTCTTCTGACCTATACTTCTGACTTGAACCACAGACTCATCCGTCCGGAGGCGGCAAACTTCCGCCCTCATCCGCATAACGCGACATTTCCTCTACGATTCGTAGATTTTTTGCTCTTCATTCGATAATTACCGGAGATGGATGAATTCTTGAATGAATAATGGCTAGATTTGTTTGTCTGCGCAGCATTATGCTGCTCATGCATAGGAGATTGAATGTTGTACAATAGGTATGAAGTCTTTAGTGCGATGACTGAACTCAGATTCAACATGTCTTATTTATAACTATAACTTAGTATGGCGAGAGGTATCTGAGTTATTTTGTTGCTTCATTAGTGTGTCTTCCGTTCTATATTTTTCTTACAGTCTGGTGATTTAACATATGATTGCAGTTCCGGGACTATCAAGTTATTTATTTAGGCTAAACAAAAACAAACAAATTTATATAGGGTGCCGCCGTATCCTGTACGCGGCTCAGAGGCACAGTTGAGCTCACGATTTTGGCTAATCCTAATTATAACTCTGTTAAAGAAACATGCATAAAAAAGATGAATAAATAGATCCATCGGTATTTTTAGCATGAATAACATTCATGTTGCGGTTCCTCATAGTTGGCATTTAAACAGGTAGCTAATCGTTTCGACAGATCAGTTCCCAACATCTGCTGGTTACGTATACTCGTAATGTATGAACTTGCGATGGCCGTACGAACATTTGACCTCATCATTCAAACTCGGTGTGAGTGTTGGGAGATGGTTTACAAGAAATAATCAAATATTTACCCAATATCTCTCTCAAACTCTGGTATTACTAGTCATTTCTTTTACATTTTGTGATTGAAAGTCACGAGCGCTAGAATCAGTCTTCGAAGATCTATCTGTCTATCTAACTGTCTGTCTATATTTTAGCTTCAACTCAAATCCATGTAAAATCCAACTCAGTCTGTGTCAAATTGACGTTTAGTGTATGGTAAAACTGTCACATTACGGTCAATTTGAGTTATTGTTTGAGAAGTAATGACGAGATGAGTAATGATGAGATGAGATAGCCTCAGTAGCAGTTCTTTCAATTGGTCTATTTAATAGACTAAAAATAGACGAAAATATCGAGGAATAGCAATACATTGCAGAGATGTAGTACAAAACATAACCTATCCTATGGTAGATATTCTCTTCAGCACATAAGCGACCGACAGTGCACCTCTGTGGCATCGGAAGTCAAACGTAATTAGTTTTTATATCGCTAATTATAGCGTTTTGTCGTCATGTTCCGGTGTGTTCTCTGCGCAGGCACATTGTTCCCGTGACCTTTTGCGTGGCCGCTGCCACTTCATTCATTAAGTTTATTTCCGGTTTGAAATAGAGATACATGGGCGATGCAGAGACTCTGCTCAAATAATGTGCCGCTTAAATGTCATAATTACCTTTGAGTGGCCGTCAAATTTTGAGTTGTCGGTTGTGCCATCGGGCCAGTTGCATCAGAAGCGACTCTTCGACTCTGCACTATTGACTAAGTGTACGACCATACAAGTCCACAGGCAAAATTTAGGAGTTATGGGAAGAGTCTGTAATTGTAAAACGTCTTTTGAAGAGTTGAGTATCTTACCCCTTAATGCATGGCCTGACCCGAAATGGATCGCGATTTTCAACCTTATATCGCTTGGTAATAAAGTTCAAAGCCTATGAAACCATATATGGGTTAGTATGCAGTAAAGGGTTAAGGCAATTTAATGTACAGCCTGTACTCCTATAGCAAAAATGTTCTCACGAAATACTATAGACAGTATTGCACTCACAGTATATCCAATAACCATACTATAGTGTTGACGAAACTAAATCCGAGAACTTGTGGTTTTGCAAAGTGTTGACACGTTTAAAACTATCTCATTTCTTATAGTCTCACATTACCCAATGTAACTGGGAAACCACGATAGTGCTCTTATAAAAATGATCAATGAGGTTCCATGAATTGGCCGTGTGCGCCACTAGCCTTCCCGGTTGGCGGGAGTCCGCGGAATCGGCAAAACTAATTAAATGTTCTAAGCCAGAAATTAAGATATTCGAACATTTATTACTAATTTGATACGAGTTGTCGGATTTCATGCTTATTTTGTTAGTTAATTTAAACGCCTTTTACATTGCACATAATTTCCGAAACGGCATTGAATTGAGAACTACGAATAGTGCGGCCAATATAATACAGCTTATGAATAGATTCATAAAGACTTTGTAAATTGATATCAATATTAGATGTAGTTTATTTGAATCAATTAATATAGGCATTTGAATTAAACTGTCTATTTCGTTAGTTGACTCATAAGATTATATCGAACTTTATCTCGACAAGGCTTCATTAGATAGATGCAATAACTGGCATCAAACGAAATAGGTATAAAGATATAGTGATAGAAAATGTGCCAGCAGATATTTTTTGATTTATAGCAGTGATAGTCTGTCTGTCTCCCCATAATACCAGTGTTGCCACAACTAAACTAACTAAACTAAAAAAAAATAGCTTGGAAATAATAGTACATTACTCCAGGCGCCGGGAATGAAAGGCTTGCCGGCTGAGTATTGTATTAACGGCCGACCGTAGGGAGGGAGGTATAGTGCTTTTCTTAAATATTTGCAATGAAATAAAAAATACTCTACTCAAAAAACAAATTCAAGTTTAAAAATACTAATCTAATCGTAAGTTCCGTGCGCACGTTGATGTCTATTGCTTTGAGCATAAAAAAAAACTTCCCTGCCTAGGCCTGCAATTTTGTATGAAATTACTTTACAGTTCTCTCGAGTTGCGCGGCCCGAAACGTGATACTTCCAAACTTGTTATAATGCACGTAATGACGACATTTTATTGCATGTTTGAGAAAAACTTATGTTTATACTGCACAAGTTTATTTTAGTGAGTTTTGAAGCCATCAGCGTTCCACGAATTATTTATTATTTGGGGAAGCAGGGATCTAATAAATTGTGTTACATTTATTTTATTTTATTTCTGAACAACAATCTACAGCCACGCTTACAGTTTATTATAGTATCTATGGTTAATAATAACGGTAACCTTTTCACTTTGTGATCCAATATCGTATGCTTTACTTATAGCGGAGGCTTGCGCACGCGATGACTGCATTGTTACGAAAACCTGGTATTATCTCTTTATCGTTCATTAAATTTGTGCTCACATTGTGTTCAGGTCGGAAGCTTTACGGTTGGTCAAACATTCTGCTCACGCCACTCAATACAGTTGACCTAAATGATACGAATCCAATTTTGAACCTTATTTGAAATACCATAGAAAAGACTAAAATTGAAAACGTCCTCTAATTCTCGTGGCTGACATTACAAGCAGGCGTGATTGGCGGTACTTCCGTGCTCTATAATAAGACAAACTTACAAATTCCGTCTTTGAACTATTTGTAGACTCTGCCGCTTTCGTAATAAGGAACAGTGCAGTAGGCTTAGTGATTATTTGATAATGATAGTATATAATTTTGTTGTCTGCAGCTGCAGCACGAAAGTCCGTCAGTGTCAAATCAGTTGCCGTCATGGACTCAATGGCTTTTAATTAAGATTAAAACAGAAAATAGTTTTAAAGTTTAACACAGATAATAAGCAAAGCGGCAACAAGCCTAACATAATTTCACCGTAGCCTAAACCAAGGAGAGCGAGAAAGTAAACAGTAAGTGCCGTTACGTATATAACTGGTTATCAAAGTAAAGTAAGTGTCCATTCATGTAATTTAATAACACCATAAAAACCTTTCATTAAATCATAAACCTTCAATTAAATTAAATTATACACATGTGTTGGTAGAGTTCGGTTCCCGCATAATAAAACGTCATTTTACTTGGTGGGAAAATAACATGTTACGTAGAAGATGTCAAACTCTTAGTCGATAGCATAGAGTTAATTAGCTATAGGGTAGTCAATAGCTAGAAACCACGACCACATACATATTGTGCTCATATTTGTTTAGCGAACATATCGAGTTGTTTTAGAAATGTGCCCTGAATTTATGTATATGTATGTATAAATGTGTGTACTTTATAATTTATTGTATAAAAACAGGAGATACATCAAAAAATAATAGTTTACAAAAGCGAGCTTATCTCTAAAAAGATATTTCTTCCAGCAAACCTAGGTTGGACAGGATACATTAAAGAAGAGGTAGACTTATGTGCACAAAGTCAGTTCATTAAAATTATAAACTATATATATATATATATATATATATATATATATATATATATATATATATAAACTATATCATACCAATATGTACGATACATAATGTCAATACAAATAGATTAAAATATACTACAAAATATACATCAATACTATATACTTATTGTTCAGGCTTCTCAGCACCTAATGACCTCGTAGGGGCCCATGAGCTACGAGGTAGCGTGACGATCAGGTGCCAAGAAGTGATGAACGTCGGCGATTCACCGAGCTGAAGTTATGTGGGGTAGATCTAACCTGGTCTGTGCTTCGGTCCCGTCAACCTCCTGTCTCTCTGCAAGGCCCGGGTGCACCCTAGGCTCTTCTTGGTAGACAGGTTCTTCAGCCAACCAGGTATGACTGGCGGGCCAGCTTCAATGAGCACAGTGTTCCAACACAGGTTATGTTCTACGTGGTAAATACAAATCGGGCACGAAAATCCGAACTTTATCTGGTTCGAGAGACAACGGCACACTCAGCTATATTAACAATCCTGAGGGAATACATTCCAGATGCCCTGCGATTTAATTTCAACCCCTAACCAAAACGCGTTTACATTGCGAGGGCTTTCGTCTGTCAGTTGTCAAAACTGCCTGATTGACAGCTAACGTCAAATTAAAATGACCGTTCAGAAACCATCGATTGAATATCGATTTGGAATCGAACACTTATATAAGTCTATTATGGAAGAGAAAAATAGTGTTCTTTTAAGCGACTTTTAAAAATATCAAGTGACGGGCTGTCTCTGATGGACTTCCAGAGCCTGATAACTCGTAGTCTGAACCCATGTTCATATGCGAATGTGTTGTGTTGCGGAGATATAAGCAGTGACTGAGTATGAAACCTCCGAGGCCTATCCGAAGACAGAAATTCTCAACGATCTCGTAAGAAGCCAGGGTTGCGAGGGTTAAATAAGCTGTGAATAGGCAGATGAGGATGTGAGAATCCCGACGAAGATGGAGTCACTTCAACTCCCTGCGATACTCCGAGACGTGGCCACAATTGCTTAGACCGAATATAAACCGAATCCCGAGGTTTTGAAGTCGCGCGAGTTTGTTCAGTTGCTCTAGATTTTTGGCATTAGTACTATTTAAGATTATGGTTTCATCATAAGTTACAGGGGCAATGGACAGATGCTATAATAAGTTAAGGGAAAACCTGGACCAATAATCAAAGACTTACTAGGGTTGACAAGTAGTCCAAAAGAAGTGGCCCAGTCCCTGAGTCTCTCGAGATCGGCATTTAAAAGGCATGCGACAGGGAAAAAAATCGATAAATCTGGAGATCGTCTACGTAATGTAATGGTACACGAGAGTCGGTACATTAGATACTTCATTCTGCGTGATAGAGGGCTAGCCCAACGCCGCGCTGTTTTGAATACGAGAATCGGTTCAGATAACGTTTGGGGGTTTTATGTAGCTTACTGGCAAAGTTGGCAAAAAAACAGAGCCGATGCGTGGGTTGATTCGTGGAAGTTTCAGGCCAAGTTTTTTTTGTCGCATTCCTGCGACATGTGTAGAAATCAGAGCCGATTTGGCTGCGCGTTGAATAAAATTATGAATAACTAAATAATGAAAGGTTATTACGGAACGGAGAAAGCTATTATGTTGATTGCAAATATACAATTGCGATTGAGGTATGATATGGAGAGTCTGACACCTCTATTTTGAATATCATTCTAGAGGTCTTTGCCACGCGCGTCTAGCGGTCGGGAAATGCTTAATTAATCGCAACAAGCTTTTATTGGTCAGCGATCAACAGATTCTGTGTATCGGCAGTACCAAATGATTTGAGTGATAACCTACGGTTGATCATAGTGAATATGCGTACACACAATTTGTAGAACGGCGGATCTGCATGGCATGGTTGAAATTGGACCCTGTGTAGTTAGTGATAAGAAGCTTCGCTTGGGCAGAGCGTTTTCGCAAAGGACGCATGTGGGGCGTATAAATACAATTGTGGGGGAAGGGAGAGCATTCAGTCTCAGCGTCTAGCTACTGTGACAGTCCCCTCACGAGTTCTAAACAGTTTTGGCTGCCGTGTTACGCGTCAGAACTATACGAATTGGTGATTGCGAAGTTTCAGTGGGTTTTCGTGAGTGTCTGAAGCGCCGAGATATACCTCGGTTCCTACCTTTATATCAACCTACCCCTAATTCCAAAACTATCCTTGGGTCGTTAGGAAAGAACTTGTAAGTCAATTATTCTGAGTCTGAGTCTGGGCTTGGAGCGACCCTAAATTCCTTTTTCCTTCACCATAGGGTTCCTGGATTGGCTCTTAGGATATTCGCGGGCTAATCCTCTCCTCATTCCTTTAGAGTAGCGAGTTTTTGTAATTCCCACACACACAGTCGTTAAACATTCAAGCACATTCAAATCAAACTCAACCATTTTCGAGTGGTGTCGATAATGGACGTGGTATAACACTAGGTTTTTAGACTAGGCTAGACAGGAGTTTAGTTGCGGCTAAACCTAGGTTGTCAGGGCATAGGGAGACTGTTTGATCGATGAGGTTCCGCGGATGGAAATAACAAATTCAGAACAAAGTTAAACCGGTGTCAACACAGTTAACATATACTGTTGATATTTTGACATTTGAGTGTTGTCGGGGACGCGCGAAGAGATCAATTTACAGTCTAAAGTTCATTGTTTAGGTCCGGGTAGGTGTTTTGCATTGCCTTGGGTCAGATTGGATTCAAGTTGCATTTTTAAATTAAATGTAAATTTCGCTGGATATCTAATGTGTAAGTTGAGTCGGTATATATGATTTGGCTCAGCCCAGGACGTGCTGCGGCTAGTGGAATTCATAGTTCGGTATTTATCGAATTATGCACTTCGCTATGGTGTGGGTTAGATATCCTAAAACAATAATGCTTGCGTTTCGATAACATCCAGCTCAAATTGCGCAGAGTTGAAGGTTTCAAAACGTTACGGACCTTTTGAGGTAACCGCTAGTTCAGAACCCATTTCGGAACTCAAATCGCAATTGTGTAAACCGGTCTTTTCGGATCGTTATTGCCGTGAACAAAATATATAATTGGAACCACCACAAGCCGCTACGAGCGAGCACATGAAATATAATTGAGTACTCACGTCGTAAAACTACGACGGATATCTATACTATAACTGTGATCGATCACTAAAACTAAAACTAAAATTACAACAAAAGATGTTCCAATGCGCTCATATATACAAAAACCAGATGGTGCCATCACATAAAATATAACAACGATCGTTTTGGCGCAATACACCGCTGACTGATGCGAATTACCGGCTCGCGGACATATATGCTTTCTCTGTCTAACTAGAAACTGTAGCTTCTGAGCCAAACTTCGTTCGACTATTGTACGCCTAACGGATTTCTCGATGAACGAGAAATTCAGACTTATCATTCTTACTTACAAATCTTACAGCTGAATCGGGTCCTCTCATTTTGGGATAGATAGAATAGACGATCATAGCTACTGTTAGCGGCGGCTCAGACCATTAGACCTTTGGCGTTGGGGCCGTTACAGATTTTTGTTGCCGAGACGGAAGGATATCCTAGATAGTCTGATACCTAGATCTTCCTAGATATTCTAAAAGAATCAAGGTCTAACGCGTTACTTTTAAAAATAACACAACGTAGAAACGATTTTAAACAGTTCAGTTTGTAAATAAGAAATAAGCAAAAAAGGGGCATTGTTTTCACAATTCTTTGTACGAGCTACGGCGGTTTAATAGGAATAATGGCCGGCCGGCGTAGAAAAAACGATAGTCGGGTAGCACAAAATTCACTTTCACACACAAGTGAAATGGCGTCAGGGCAGGTGACGCAATTGTTATCTGAAATAGTGAAAAGATTAGACAGTTTGGAAAGGGGTTCCAGCACGAGCAATACTAGTAGGACTTCGGACAGACAGACTGACAGACAGGAACTAGAGACGTTTGAACAATCGGTAGAAAAACGTCAATCGTGCATTGTGAAAATGACACAGAAGTTGCCGACATTCGATGGGCGGAATTCGGAAAATCCGATGATTTTCTTAAGAGATTTAAAAGCTTATATTAAAGTCTCGGGAGATACTTCTAGGGCTTTGATATGGGCAACGGATAGTTTGGTAGGAATTGCGAAAGTTCGAATGAGCATATACAGAGACTCATGGCGAACCTATTCGGATTTTGAAAAAGATTTCAGAGAGGTATTCTGGGGTGATAATGAACAGGAATTAATTAAGCAAAGATTCCTAACTGCGAAGTTTGATTCTAAGAAAGGTCAAAGTATGGAAGAATTCTTTGCCTCTCAATTGAATAGCATATATGAGCTTACGATACCGTTTACTGATACGGAGAAAATCAACACGATTTTCAGACAGTTGCCGCGTGATATTCAGGTAGCGTTTTTTGCTAGAAAGGAGTCAATGACTATACGTGATGCGGTCGAATTCCTTCGGCATTTAGAACGGAATGTCGATGGGGAATTAAGTGCGATACATGATTCGGAACCTATGAATACTAATAACGTGAGGCGGGATAGCTATATGCGTGGGCAATATCGAGCTATGCGGGTAAATACGTTACGTTATAACGCGATAAGTCGTAGTAATAATTATAACGCGGTAACGAAGGGGCGAAACGAATTTGGGACGCGTGGTCGCGGTTATTTTCGCGGTAGAGGCAGGCAGCCTAGGCCTAGCTTCAAGGCAATAAAGTTTCAGAGGGGCAATGATAGTTCAGGAGATACAGAGGCAGGGCAAAGTTCAAGTGACAGGAATAATGCGATAAGTCAGAATTCAAAAAACTAGTGGACTCGCGCGGGTCGTTCGCGCTCAGATATTTATTACGGTTCGGGTGGACAGCCGATCAAATTGGGAAAAAGCATAGACTGTATGATTTGTGTAATTTGGATTCGAACGTGGGTGTGAATGAATTTATTCAATTATTAGCGCATAAAGCGCACGGATATGCCGTGTGTTTAGATGAAAAATCTAGATCGAATTATAGAGATCGAAATGACAGACGTTTACATACGATATTCAGAGACGACGATTCGACTGAGTGTGGGCGCGAGTTATGTAGTACTTTGACATTACCTGAGATAGATGTGCGTATTGGGAATATTGTTGTAAGGAGTTTGATTGATTCGGGGAGCGAAATCAGCGTAATAAGTCGGAGAGTATACGAAGAAGTATGCAGTCAATTGGGAAAACCGACGGAAATACCGATTCCAAGTTTGAGAATCACAGGTGCGTTTGGAGTCAGTAAGGAAAAGGTTGATAAATTAGTAACGTTACCGTTAACGATAGGTGAATGCGTTATCGATACTCCAATGCTAGTATTAACAAGGGTGCCTAAAGATTTAATTTTGGGGTTGGATTTTATACAACAGACGCGAGCCAGTTTAACGTGTGAGGGTAATAAGAGGCTAATTATACGAAGCGCCGGGCGGATGTGTGAAATATCATTAGGTACTGGCCCTAATCAGGATTTTTGCTGTTGTACAATGGAAGTACAGAACCAAGATACCTGTAGAAATATGATAGAGGAATATGTGAATAATTCATCAATACCTGTTGAACACAAAACAAGGTTATTGCCGGTGTTAAATAAACATGCAGAGTTGTTTAGCGATAGGATAGGTCGGACAAATAAATATATACATGAGATAAAAATGAGAGATGAAACGCCTTTCGTAAAACGAAGCTATCCCATTCCGTTCGCATATCGCGATAAAGTAACAAAACGTTTGGAAGAGATGGAATTGATAGGTATTATTAGCAGGCAATCTACGGATTTCAGCAGTCCATTGACTTGTACATTAAAGAAAACGGGAGAGGTCCGTATTCTTCTAGATGCACGACAATTAAACACTGGAATGGTCGGGGAGGTTGAAACCACACCTTTAATGAGTGAGATATTGCAATCCGGGCGCCGGATAAATTACATAGGAGTTATTGATATCAAAGATGCGTATTTTTCTATACCATTATCAGACGAATCTAAACGATACACGGGTTTTGTATATCAAGGCAGAAGTTATGTTTACAACGTTTTACCTCAGGGGTTGAAAACCAGTGTGGGTTCATTTTCGAGGGCGATGGACTTAATTCTAGGGCCAGAGGTTAGGTCATATTGTTTAAATTTTGTTGACGATTTGGCAATTTTAACTGAGGGTGACTTCGAACAGCATTTGTCTCAAGTGGACACGGTTCTGAGTAAATTGAAAGACGCGGGCTTCACATGCAAACTAAAAAAATGCGAGTTCGCACAAAAAAAGGTTAAGTTATTGGGGCACATTTTGTCTACACAAGGTTTGCAGATGGACCCGGACAAAATTGAAACACTTAAATTATATCCGTCACCCAGAACTGTCAGGCAATTGAGGGCGTTTTTGGGGTTCATAAATTACTTTAGGAGGTTTATAAAAAATTTTGGAACGTTGACACGGCCCTTGTACAATTTATTGCGGTCTGGAGTCAAGTTCGTCTGGAGTGCGCAGATGCAAAGTGCTTTTGACGAGATAAAAAATCAATTCTCAGAAAGTATAATTTTGAGTCAGCCATTGGCGGGAAAAACATATTATGTTCAATGTGACGCCAGCGCTATAGGAATTGGGGGCTATGTTTATCAGTTAGATGATTCGGGCCAGGAACTAATTATAGGGTTCTGTTCGCAGGCATTCAAGGGTGCCCAGACTAGATGGTCGGTCAGTGAACAGGAAATGTATGCAGTTATATACACTTTAAAGCGATTTGAGATATACTTGCGGGGAGAAAAGGTTATTATTAGAACTGATCATAAAAGTTTGACGTTCATTAAGTCGTGGACTTTATTAGGGGCACGCGTAACGAGGTGGATTATGTTTTTAGAGCAATTCGATTATGACATAGAATTTGTGCGAGGGACTGATAATCAAATTGCCGACACGCTAAGCAGGCAAATATCGGGACCTGGAGGTATGACTGACAGTATAAATGTTCAGCCGGGAATATTCTGGTTTCAGGCATCGAATACCGCAAGTGTTATTTCGAGTTTACGGGACATTGCGAGATTACAAAGCGAAGATGAGCGGTTAAATCGAATTAGCGGTTGTATCAGACGTAAGGTGGTAGATACCGGAACGAGAGGTTTTGAAAATTATAAGCTAGTAGGTGATACGTTATATTTTCACGTGCCGAAGCGGAACGTACAGTTGCTAGTAATTCCGAAATCACTACAGGAGGAACTTATTTTACACATACATGAAGAAATAGGTCACTACGGCAGATATAAAATATTAGCACTGATGAAGGACAGATATTATTTTCTTCATATGAGTAGGGTGATTAGCGCGGTGATAAGAAGTTGTGACATATGTCAAAAGGTCAAACCAAGTACTAACAATACCGTTGGTCCTTGTACACCGGTGTTGGCGGAAAGGTTGGGTGAGAAAGTTTTCTCGGACCTTTATGGGCCATTGCCCGTAGGTAAATTCGGATATCAATATATATATGTGATTCAAGACGTGTACAGTAAAGTAATAAAATTATATCCAATGCGAAAAGCGACAGGTAGGAGCGTGCTCGCTTGTACAAAGAGATTTCATAGGGAGATACCTATCGAAACTATAATTACGGACTCAGGACCACAGTTCATATCGAAAGTTTGGGAATTTGGACTCAAACAGCTGGGGATTCGGGTCACTCATACGTCGGTGTATTGTCCAAATTCTAATAGCGTAGAAAGAGTGAATCGCGAGCTAGGTCGGCTGATTAGAACTTATTGCGGCGAAAGTAATCGTAGTTGGGTAGACGTGTTACCGGACATTCAGAATTGCTATAATAATATCGAACACACAAGCACAGGCTTTGCGCCTAATGAGTTAGCGTTTGGTAGGCGGGAACCGTTAACTATTGACAAGGAATTAGGCGATGAATGGTTATTAGGCCATAGTGTGCGAGATTCGGAACAGGTGCGAAATGTAGCGATAGAAAACTCTAAAAGTTCTAGTGAACGACGTAAGCGACAGGCGGACAAACGGCGTAAGTTAGAGGTCTATCGTATAGGTGATTATGTGAAACTTAAGACCTTTGTGCGTTCAAATAAAGAACATAAAATCATGCGGAAATTTTCGTTGTTGTATAAAGGGCCTTATGTTATTTCGGCAGTGGTATATCCCAACTGTTATACGTTAGTAGATCCGGGTTCAAATGAGATATTGGGTAACTTCAATACTATAAATATAGCCAGGTATTATGTGAGGACGAATAAGGGCGTAGATAAATAAGATAGTGTATAAAGGTTATATAATTAAGCTGTAAGCTGTAAATTTGAATAACTACTTTGTAGGTTTAAGGATCTTGCATGGTTTGGAAACAAAAACAAAAAAAAAAAACCAAAAAAAAAAAAAAAACAATTTGTATATATATAGTAATACGAATTAGGATAAATTGCGGGTAAGCGAGGTTGTATAGTAAGATAGATAAATAAGATAAGACAGGAGAGAACTCAATCGAGTTGTGTAAATATTATATACATAATTGACAGATTCATCGGTCGGTGTACATGATTTGAGATGTCCGAACATATAGAGTAGATATGTACAAAGTATGGGTAGCATAGTGGTAATGAGATCCTTGCGCCATGTTAACTGAGATAAACAGTGTCTCAAGGTCTGGGAGGGGGCTGTAATGGTACACGAGAGTCGGTACATTAGATACTTCATTCTGCGTGATAGAGGGCTAGCCCAACGCCGCGCTGTTTTGAATACGAGAATCGGTTCAGATAACGTTTGGGGGTTTTATGTAGCTTACTGGCAAAGTTGGCAAAAAAACAGAGCCGATGCGTGGGTTGATTCGTGGAAGTTTCAGGCCAAGTTTTTTTTGTCGCATTCCTGCGACATGTGTAGAAATCAGAGCCGATTTGGCTGCGCGTTGAATAAAATTATGAATAACTAAATAATGAAAGGTTATTACGGAACGGAGAAAGCTATTATGTTGATTGCAAATATACAATTGCGATTGAGGTATGATATGGAGAGTCTGACACCTCTATTTTGAATATCATTCTAGAGGTCTTTGCCACGCGCGTCTAGCGGTCGGGAAATGCTTAATTAATCGCAACAAGCTTTTATTGGTCAGCGATCAACAGATTCTGTGTATCGGCAGTACCAAATGATTTGAGTGATAACCTACGGTTGATCATAGTGAATATGCGTACACACAATTTGTAGAACGGCGGATCTGCATGGCATGGTTGAAATTGGACCCTGTGTAGTTAGTGATAAGAAGCTTCGCTTGGGCAGAGCGTTTTCGCAAAGGACGCATGTGGGGCGTATAAATACAATTGTGGGGGAAGGGAGAGCATTCAGTCTCAGCGTCTAGCTACTGTGACAGTCCCCTCACGAGTTCTAAACAGTTTTGGCTGCCGTGTTACGCGTCAGAACTATACGAATTGGTGATTGCGAAGTTTCAGTGGGTTTTCGTGAGTGTCTGAAGCGCCGAGATATACCTCGGTTCCTACCTTTATATCAACCTACCCCTAATTCCAAAACTATCCTTGGGTCGTTAGGAAAGAACTTGTAAGTCAATTATTCTGAGTCTGAGTCTGGGCTTGGAGCGACCCTAAATTCCTTTTTCCTTCACCATAGGGTTCCTGGATTGGCTCTTAGGATATTCGCGGGCTAATCCTCTCCTCATTCCTTTAGAGTAGCGAGTTTTTGTAATTCCCACACACACAGTCGTTAAACATTCAAGCACATTCAAATCAAACTCAACCATTTTCGAGTGGTGTCGATAATGGACGTGGTATAACACTAGGTTTTTAGACTAGGCTAGACAGGAGTTTAGTTGCGGCTAAACCTAGGTTGTCAGGGCATAGGGAGACTGTTTGATCGATGAGGTTCCGCGGATGGAAATAACAAATTCAGAACAAAGTTAAACCGGTGTCAACACAGTTAACATATACTGTTGATATTTTGACATTTGAGTGTTGTCGGGGACGCGCGAAGAGATCAATTTACAGTCTAAAGTTCATTGTTTAGGTCCGGGTAGGTGTTTTGCATTGCCTTGGGTCAGATTGGATTCAAGTTGCATTTTTAAATTAAATGTAAATTTCGCTGGATATCTAATGTGTAAGTTGAGTCGGTATATATGATTTGGCTCAGCCCAGGACGTGCTGCGGCTAGTGGAATTCATAGTTCGGTATTTATCGAATTATGCACTTCGCTATGGTGTGGGTTAGATATCCTAAAACAATAATGCTTGCGTTTCGATAACATCCAGCTCAAATTGCGCAGAGTTGAAGGTTTCAAAACGTTACGGACCTTTTGAGGTAACCGCTAGTTCAGAACCCATTTCGGAACTCAAATCGCAATTGTGTAAACCGGTCTTTTCGGATCGTTATTGCCGTGAACAAAATATATAATTGGAACCACCACAAGCCGCTACGAGCGAGCACATGAAATATAATTGAGTACTCACGTCGTAAAACTACGACGGATATCTATACTATAACTGTGATCGATCACTAAAACTAAAACTAAAATTACAACAAAAGATGTTCCAATGCGCTCATATATACAAAAACCAGATGGTGCCATCACATAAAATATAACAACGATCGTTTTGGCGCAATACACCGCTGACTGATGCGAATTACCGGCTCGCGGACATATATGCTTTCTCTGTCTAACTAGAAACTGTAGCTTCTGAGCCAAACTTCGTTCGACTATTGTACGCCTAACGGATTTCTCGATGAACGAGAAATTCAGACTTATCATTCTTACTTACAAATCTTACAGCTGAATCGGGTCCTCTCATTTTGGGATAGATAGAATAGACGATCATAGCTACTGTTAGCGGCGGCTCAGACCATTAGACCTTTGGCGTTGGGGCCGTTACAGTAAAGATTAAATGATTAGGAGAGAACAACCGATATAGAATTGAAGAATGAATGCAGCGAAAAGAAAAGGGGAGATAAAACCACTCCACATCCCCGCAAAGAGTCTCACCACTCCGATGAAGTCACCTCCGACTTAATTAATACATTGCTGGCGACCTCTCAGTAAAGATTCTCGAATCAGCTAGTAGAGACGGAGGACACATTCAGGGACTTCAGTATCTCGACGAGAATATCGAAGCAGTTGAAGGCGCTTCTGAAGTCGAACAGTGCAAGCAGAGTGAGCTGTTTCTCATCCATCGCACTGAATGTCATCGGTGACTATATATAAAGCCGTGATAGTGGCATGACCGAGCCTTAAACCGGTTTGGAGTTGTTTCAGCAAGTTGTTTGAGGATAAGTAGGAGGTTAGCTGAGAATGAACAATGGATTTTGAGAGGATAAGCAGTGTGGAAGTTGGATGAAACTCTTTATATGAGGAGGGATTCGATGTTTTGGGTAATGGGATAACTAAGGATTTTTTCCACACATTAGGGAAGGAACTTTTGGAGAAAGAGGAGTTTATTATATGTGTGATAGCTGGTTGATCACACTGTTGCTCATTTTGAAGCAGATGTTATCGTCACGTACAGCTTTGGAGGAAATGGTGAGCACTGCTTTCTTAACCGCATCAATTCTGAAGAGTCTGAAGTCAAATGGAGTGGAGGCGGAAGCGGACCTCGAGCGCAGGTGGCACAGAATGGCATCTTTTACAGTGGGATCCACAACAAAAGGGGGATTTGAGGAAAAAAATTGAGACCGCTGAGATCATCATTGCCTGTTAATTGATCCTGAGTCTTACCGACACCAAGCGTTTAAGGAATTTCCACATTTGAGCAGGTGTGTATGTTTCAATACAAAAAAAGATATGACGGGGCTTGGCATCACGGCACATGCGATTATAGCGGTTTCGAAGGAATTTTAAAGTGGTTAAATTCTAGGCTGTAGGCTCCTTTTTGTACTGGCATTTGGCTCTGTTCCTTTTAACCATCACGTTTGATAACGTCGGTAAGCCAGGGTGCCGGCAGGATTTTCACTTCAACCTTCTTGACCGGTGCTTGCTTGTCAAACATGCCCATAATAATTGAGTTGAAGTGGTGAATCTGGTTAACAACGGCCTCACTAGAGATAATAGGTGCCCAGTCAGTCGACGCGGCACCAGATTTAATGGATGCATAATCAATACTATTGAATCTACGAATTCGCATAATTCTTGCTTGTTCTTGGGAGGCTTAATCTTAGATGAGAGGTAAATCAGGTCATGATAGGAGAAAATAGAGTTAAGTTGTCCAAGTGTAACCACTTTGTCCAAGTTAGAAACTATCATGAGTCTAAGAAGAGATGTTGTTGTAGTTCGAAATGAGTAGCGTTGAAAGTAAGAATATGCAAATTGAAAGAATTTACAATGGACTTGAGGTTAGCAGAGCGGGAATCATTTTTAAAAAGACACTTATTAAAATCGCCGAGAATCAGGGTATCATTATAAAGGTGTCAGCTCATTGAGCAGTTTCGAAAGAGTCAACGTAATCAATAAAAGTTATAAAACAATAGTGAGTGACTGTAGAGAACTCCGAGCAGAACTTTATTATGCTGAAGACAGATTTTAAGGAAGAGATGTTTAGCGGATTCAGAGAATTATCTCATAGAAGACTCTCTCAACTCTGCAAGGGATATCCGAGCGAAAATAAATAGCTACGTCACCATCAGCATTCCTAACTCTGTCGTTCCGATAGAGCTGGAACCCAGACAGAAAGTACATAGTGGATGGTAAAGTCGGCTTGAGAAAGGATTCAGATACAAGAATACTATCCACATATTTACTACTGAACGCCTCGATTAGGCCCGGATTACTGGAGCTGGAACAATATTAACGCCCAGAACCAAATTTTTCCCCAGACTCGCAAAGACAGATTTAAGTTAGTTGGATAGTTGTATTCATATTTATTTTACAACATTTAGACCGTTATCACAAAACAACATGCATATAAGATAGCTTGAATAATTAAACTTGATATATAAATGAATATCGTAAAATTATAATGTAAAGTTTCTGACACAGTCACAGTTCTGAGAAATTTCATAATTTCATAATTTATTTATTGCACACAAAATTTAAAGCAAAATTACATTGTAGACAAAACAGTGCACAACGGCGTACCTATCTCTAAATAAGAGATCTCTTCCAGCAAACCGACTTAGAGAGTAAGAGGTGAAATTTAATGATCAGTTCTATAAATTTTATTTCCACCATTGCTCGGGAAATGCGAGGTACTTTGGTAAATTTTACAAGAGCCATTGAAATTCCTAGATGTCTGAATTATACGATAAGGCTACCGTGTTGTTGTTCACCATAGTCATTATCATATCAACAAGCATACATAATGAGGTGTATTGAAGGCTTCAACAATGGAGAAAGCACAGTTGCTGATATTTTAGTGTAACGGTGAAATGTGGTAGATCTAGATCACATGTTTGTTGACAAACAATTAGAATAAATGTTATATGTTTTATAAAATTTGGAAAAAATATGTACAGTTAATACAGTATAATACCGACATGAAGTACGGCCAACATAGACTTACTATGCAATTGTATAATTATTTTCCATGACTAGTTTTCTTTAAATTCGTTTTGCCGAAATCGCTCAGCAATTACTCTCCATTTTAAACCTAAGAATGCTGTCATTCTCAGGTGAGTAAACGAGTAAGCTACTAGTATAACTTGCCCTCCTATTGATTCCTCGTTTAAAATTCTCAGCGTGCTTGTTCACGGATAACTTGGCTTCGTTCTGGTTTTGCACAATATTCCTGGGTGTTGATTCTGATATTTGTAACTTGACTGTCGCTGTGCTCCCACTGTCTTAATAACTAGTAAATATTATCAAACGTGAGCCATTTTGTAGTACCAAATTATCCCAATGTGAAAAAGTGCCCAATCACTGGCTTAAAATATCTTTGTTAGAGACATTTTGGACAGTGAGATCCCAGTGCACTGGGTGGCTGGCAAGCGAGTTGAGTAGAAACCTTGGTTTAGCACAATATTCCTGATCAGCCCAACTAAGTAAGTAGAAACGTTCGTGAAGCGAGTCGTTTAAGCCTGTTTGTTTGTAATTAATTACTGTAATAATAATAATAATAATACCTTGGACACTATTTACAAACATTGATCAAGCCCCAAACTAGGAATTCCTGTATCTTGGATATTAGACAACGATACACATACTTATATAGATAAATATAATACTTAGATAGATAAACAACCATGACTAGGGTACAAACATCCGTTCTCATCAAACAAATATTTGCCCCCACCGGGACTCGAACCCGGGACCCTTGGCTTCGTAGGCAGGTTCACTGTCGACTCGGCCATTCGGGTCTTTACATACATACAATGTAGTACGCAAATTGGTAATATGCCGCCCTTTATCCTGGCTTCTTTTGCATCCTGTTTTACTTGCTGTGCCATTATTCTAAAATAGGGGTTTATGAAACTGTTGCATAATGAGGGGTAAAAAAACCGAGTGTGTGTTTATAAATCGAGCCGTAGGTGAGGTATCACACGGGTGTATTAATACCTTGTTATGTACAGTTTCACACACTACTTTATCTACTCGCATACATTGGTGTTGCACCTACAAATAAAAAAATCAAGTTAAGAGTAAAAAATAATTTAAATAACTTCGAGTATTTAGACCATAATGAGGACCACACTTGAACTTGTCAGACAATTCCATAAAATAGGCCATTAGCACGTTTTCCGAAAAGCAAGTAACCTTTTTTTCTATCTTCATAGCATTATCATATAATTTTCTCGACTTTGCTGGTAATACACAGGGTGTCCGGTAGACGATGCAAAGATATAAACCGAAGCTAGTACAGACCATTTAGAACCATTTGAGTCAAACATACATACGGCGAAATCTTACCGATAAATTTTTATTGATGATTTAGTGTTTTTGTAGAAAATTTCCAGATTTCCACTTTACAATTGATTCTAATACATTACATAATAAGCATTCTAATAAATCTTGATTTGTGCATCTGCTACGTAAGACTTGGTTTTTACAGACCATTGAAGAGCACGGCATCATCAATAAAATAAGTTTTTCGGACCTAATTTAACAATAACACGTGAAAGCTTTTTATGTGCAAATCTTTATAAAAACATTCTTAGTTAATGATCTTTCATTTAAGGTATTATTGACGTAGATAACTCACACATTCTTGAAGTTATGACCTACTAGTTTGAGGGATAAAAATAGACTTTTTAGACGGTCTTTTAAATTAATTATATGTATGCTATTCATGCTCGAAATAAGATCCTTGGTTCCTCAGAGAGACACGAGCCCGTCTTCGGACTTCTGTGGTCACGATTTTGAGCATCATTTCATATTTCATGGTATTGGAAGCCATTCTTATTTTGTGCCCATGGCTACGTTGGAATACACCAGTTCTTTGGCTCTGCCCCACACAAAATAGTCCATTGGGGTCAGGTCTGGTGAACGAGCTGGCCAAGGAATAGGACAGTCCCAGCCGATCCAGCAATTGAGAAAACAATCTTCAAGATAGTTTCTCACCGCCTAATGTATCTCCTATGCACTAAACAGCCTACGAAATTGAAATTAATTGTATTAAACTAAATTAAACCTATTATTTTATTAGTATTTTTCGCGATCCTCTTTTATTGTTTAAATGTCAATAAATGTCAATAATTGTCACTGGGAAAATTTCACACATTGTTTCTTTACGTCTTGGATTTTCTTCAATGTGTTCTGGGCTCTAGTACGATACATGAAATATGTGTGAAAAAATTACTACTACTCTATTGTACCCAGAAAAGGGTATCCTTTTAGTTTCTGCGCACTATGCCACGAAATATGAACATGTTTATATATTTATCGATTTTCTTTTCTGAAACTTTAGTTTTCTCACAAAAATGCTGTATATATAATACCGCCAAAATAAAATGACTACAGTAAATAACAGAATGTGCTCTTCAAAAAGAGGCATACTTAATATATTAACTCTCTCGTTTTACGTTGCTGTGCTATTTTGAAAATTTAGTTCATTCGGTCATTTAAGGAAATAAAATATTTTTACTCGTTGGAAAATCAAAATTAGTTTCCTAACATTTTACAAGAAAATTAAGAAATATTAACAACCAATAAAGGATAAAACAATAACAAAACCGGCCAACTGCGAGTCTGACTCGCGCACAGAGCGTTATGAACAAATCACGGTTTTGTGGCAATTTTTTGAGAAAACTAAACTTTTAGCAAAGATAATTGATAAATATTTAAAAAGGTTGTTATTCCGTGGGAGAGCGCGATATTTCAACTTCGCTTTAAAACGTACATACCCCGATCGATAATAAAATGCGTTAATTTTGCCTCGTTTTCCATACATTGCAATCTAAAATGATCCTATATAGCATAAGGTTCTTGAGAAGTCTTTTACCTAGGTGTGTTGGTGCCAATTTTGGCCACAGCGTTCGTTGGCACAATATGAGGGCGCAAAGGTATGCGCATATTAGTGCCAGTGATTCATCAATTGGATGCAAAAATGGTGTGTTGGCGTAGATTCGTATTTGTGAGGTATATTTGTGCATCGACTGAGTATTGTTTGTGGTGGAGCCAAGGGCGATAGTATTCCATGCATCTATAATCTTCAAGGTTACGATGTACCATGTATGCTAGTTAAGCTGTTGTGATTTGAGTTGACGCTAAATGTTTTCAACAACCTCAATGCATTTCGATTATAAAGTGACAATGCGAGGAAGTTGCAGTTGTAACATTCATTTGATGTGGTCTTTGTTTATTATTAATTATATAATTACGTTACATCCTAAAATCTAAAGATACTTTCATTATCAATGCACTATAGGACTTCTAATAGGTACCCCGATGTAACTTAATTAGCTTGATGAAATTATACAGAATCATTGTTATGCTTAACATGTTTGTGAAGTTGTGAAATAATATTTATACTCCAGTTCCCACGACAAATGATACTTACATAGTGTCGTTACCCATGTGCTACTAAAAGGCTACTTATATATTATATGAGCTAGAAATAACGTAGGTCTGTACAAAGATATCTGAGCAAGAATGTATTTAGTGTCTGTGCAGTAGACAATGCTTCCTCAACACTTAGGTAAGTGTCCGCATAACATCACGTAAACAGTCGCGTTTCAAAAACTGTGGCAGCGTGGTGGCAGCCTTGAAACGGAATAGTTGTACAATATGCAGAACGGTTCGTCTGTAGCGCCAGAAAGACTACCTCTTCTTAGAAATAAATATGTTTGCAAGTTTGCTATAGTTTCTAGAGTATGTCTACTGAAACCTGAGACTGTTTTCAGGGTTCCGTACACAAAGGGTAAAACGGGACCGCTGTCCGTACGTCCGTCCGTCTGTCACCAGGCTGCATCTCATGAACCGTGATAGTTAGACAGTTGTAATTTTCACAGATGATGTATTTCTGTTGCCGCTATAACAAAAAATACTAAAAAACAGAATAAAATCATTTATTTATCTGTAAACCACATACAAAACTTATAAATGCACCTGGGTAAGTTCATGGAGTGTGAAAGTAGCGGCACCAGTAACTGTGAACAATATTTTGATATGTAAAATCCAAACTATTCACTCCACACCATCCCTACCATTGTACGGAGGTACGGAACCCTTCATGCGCGAGATCAACTCGCACTTGACCGGTTTTTGATTATTCGCAAACATTACAAGACAAAGTAAACACACTATTTTGGTGATTATGTAGTTGAGGAAAATGCGGTTTCTTCCTATGTTAGAGATAAATAACTTTATCTGCAATAAAATAGGGTCACCGCTTATTGGCACACCGACACTGACATGCTTATTGGCACACCGACACTGACATGATATGTGAACCGCGCCTTCGTTCGTTGTAACTTTATAACTATCGCTGAAGTGACAGATGAAATTTAATTTGCAACTTGTTTAAAATGCATCAATATCCTTCTCATTTGGTAATCTTATCTTGTATTTAGTTAACACACCAATGAAACAAAGAAACGTGAATGATTTCATCATATAACTTGATTGAATTTGATGGATTATTACAATCACAATGGTGGAAAACCCCGGCTAATTTTACTTATTTTTGAATATGTGTTGTAACTAAATTGTTCAAGTTTAATTATACAAAATTAAAGCGATGCCATCACGGACGCCATTTTGTTTACTCTAGTCAGTTTTTCACATAAATCAATATACATGGTATTTATATGTACCATATATGTCGCCGTAAGATTGTCAAAACCGTTAGTTGACAAACTAACGTTTTTTTTTTCTCGTTAGTCGGTCAACTATTGACAGATAGTAAACTGTAGCGTACTGCTTACTATATGACGCGTTAGTTGATAAACTGACGGTTAAAACTGTTAAATAGTAAACTGGTTTAAACTTGAATTGCAAACGAAATACCAGTGCAAACTCTGCGGTTGCTTAGGTGAAGACAAGAGGGGGCAAGCGCAGCAAAGCCCCCGAATAGTTTTCGTGTTAGGTTGACATGTAAGAACAAAAGAAACGTAAATTCTAAGCCCTGTCGGTCTGGTTTACTTATCTGTCGATAATTGATCATCTAACGGTTTTGACTATCTTACGTTGACATTTAGTTATTGGTAGGAACGCCATTTCCCGGCAGAGGGTTAAGAAACTAAAGACCTATAATTGCTAAAGACCTAAGATCGCCGGTTACGGATAGATAATATGTAATTCATAATTGCCTCTTAAGTAACAAATTGCCAATTTGGTCCTTGAAAGACCTGGGTCCTTGAAGGCTTCGGCGTCATTGTTCGACAGTTTACAAAACTACAGCGCTAAAATGTTTCATGCCACATTATATCTAACTCAATTTAGATTTCTTCTCAAAATTACTACATATATAACATATTTACAGGCGTGTGAGTAAGACAACTGTTGACTCATGAGTCAATCACTGTTAGTATTATACAAATTTGTTACTGCAAGTTGTTACTAGCCTGGCATACTAATATTGTTAATGGTACAACCGCAGAACTCTATCGATGGGTCGTGTCTCGAAGAATATCTGAATACCAATACGAGCTTCTTGTTAGACATAAAATAAAAAGTGGAATGCAAAGCAACTGATTTGATTACAACGTCTTGGTCCTTGACATTTGATACAGTTCTACAATCTATTCGATCGCATCACCTATTCGAAGAAGACCTTTAACCAGAGCCGCAATTCGAGAATCAAGATTATTTATCAGACGTCTGCTGAACCTAATATATGTAACGTAACTTAAATGTATTTTTTGGACACAAATTATTACAGAATTGGAAAGGTTTTATCTTATCTATCTATCTTCTATGATAATGGGAGCAATGACCTTTAGTCAAGATGCGGTATCATCACGCTGTGATCAATAGGGTAGAGCCCCCATTGAAGCGATACAAAAGCAGCTGGACACAAAGACATATTAGTGCAGCTAATCCTTTCTGAAGTAGTAAATCACGGTCAGACTGCGACAAAATATGGGAGCCCATTAAAGAAATACAAAACTGCAGCTGGGCACAGAGACTGAGAGAGAGGGAGAGAGAGAGTCCCCCCATTACAATCGACATAAAGATAGCAACAGAACACATAAACGTATTGGCGCTGCTAATACTTTTTGAATGCTATATCTGGCCAGTAGTTATTTATGGTAGCGAAATCTGGACCTTAAAGGAGACAACCTGCAAAAAACTGGACGCATTTAAAACGAGGTGTTTCCGGAGGATATTGAGGATAAGCTTGGTCCATAGAGTCACGCACGAAGAAGTTCTGCGACGCGCCAAATGCTCTCAAGAACTCACCTTAAACATATAGAAGAAATCAAGTTACTTGAGACATGTGCTTAGACACGAAAGATACCGACTTCTGCAAGGTAGAAGAGAAAAGACGCGCTGGCAGAAGGATGAAGTCGGTGGCTCCACATCATCAGGGGATGAGCGGGAGTGGCCAGCGTAGAACAGCTCATGCGGTTGGCGAAGAAACGAGAGGAGTATCAAGAGATGACTACAAGAGGTACTACAAGAAGAAGAATAGCGCCCCATTATATATAATATATTTTATAGATACAAAACAGCAGCTGGACACATAACCACAACCAGAATGCGACAAAAGCGGTGTGTTGGGGGGATTAAAACTGAAATATAAACAGCAGCAGGACATATAGACGTATTCTGAAGTTGTTATCACAACGGGGTTTGAAGGGGGAGAAGAGACGCAGTGCCAGCTGACTCTTTTGTCATGTAGTGTGGAACACAAAAGATCCCGATACAAGTGCCATATAGAGACGGTCACCAATATAGTTACTGCCACGGTTTCTAGGTGACATTAGTTTTGGACTCCTCCATGTTTGAGAATACAGAATAAATAGTTAGGAGCCACCCAGCACCTGAATAGAAGAATATATATATATATATTCCTGTTGTATGTGCCACACTTTGGAAAATAAAACATAAGTTAAGCCACACGCTTTGTCGGGTACATTTAAAATAGACATAACCCAAAAATATATTTGCATCAATAGATTAATAAAATGGCCTCAAGCAACAAATATTCTTACAGGATCGACCTTATGAACAACAAATCAATCAAACCGGACATTTATCATTTGTAGACGTTACAAATTCGCTTGAGATAAAAATCTATTTACTAGGCTGTACTGATATTAATAATCCTATAATAAATAAGTGATAATAATATCAAATTTGTATAATGTAGCTTACCAGTACCACATACCTATACAAAGCAATATGACACACAGGGGTTAATTATTTAATCAGAGCTATTTTATTATTCATAAATCGATTTATGAATAATAAAATTGCGAGATATGGTATCAGGGGTGTTGTCAATTAATGGTTTGCATCATACCTTAAAGGAAGTGAGTAAAGTGTCCTCCTACCAATTGTATCAAACAAGAACTCTAATAAATACAGAATCAAAAACTACTACAATACACAAGGGCGTCCCACAAGGTAGCATAGTGGGGACCATACTCTTCCTTCTGTACGTCAATCATCTTCCAAACTTGATAGATGATAAGGTTATAATGTTCGCCGATGACGTCTCGGTCTTTTTCAAATTCCTGCGAGGTGAAGGGAATAACTTGGCGGACCGGATATTGCAATCAATCAATACTGTTATAAACTGGTTTAAAACACTCAGTCTAAATACAAATCTTAATAAAACAAATGCCATTTATTTTAGAAATTACAACACCCCGGATGTGAATTTGGATATAAATTTTGATGGTAAAAAGTTCTCTACAGTATTGAGTGCTAAATTCTTAGGGATCTATTGTGAGGAAAATATGAACTGGAAGAAACATGTAGAATGCCTGGAAGGTAGGCTTAGCAGCTTTTATTATGCCTTGAGATTCTTAGCGACAATTTCAACTTCAAGAGCCACTATGCAAGCTTTCTACGCTTTCTTTCAGTCTAGGGTGCTATGTGGTTTAGTAATATTGGGGAACTGCGTAGAAATTAAAAATATTTTTCTTCTTCAAAAAAGATGTGTGCGCATCATGGACGGACTCAAGTCAAGCAGGGACTCGTGTAGAGACTCCTTCGTCAAGTTAAATATCCTCACTATTACAGCCCTGTACATAGTTGAGCTTTGCAACTTGGTGAGGCGACACCCGTCGAAGTTCCCTGAAAGACCTATGGGATCAATCCATTAAATGAGAGGTATAAATACAATCTGCAGGTGCCAATCTGTAGGACTGTTGCATATTCGCGGTATAAGCTTCCTGACGAAATGAAATTACTTCCTAACTCTGATCTTATTAAAAAACTCAGACAGGTACTTATTAAAGTCTGCCCCCCCCCCCCCTACGACCTTAATGAATTCTTTAATTATAAATTTTAACATTATTTAATTTCAATCTATAAAAAAGTTATTACCTATCTTTTATGACATATGTGACTGTATATTAATATTACTACGCCCTATGGGTAAAATGACATTGAGACTAAACTGTACTTATCTAAGAACTTATGACATGTTATTTATTGCAATAAACATATTGAATTGAATTGAAATTGATTTGCCCTCCGAATCACTTGTACCTTCAGTCAATATAACTCAAATAATTTAATTTTAAGCGGACAAAAATTAATTTAAATTAAGTTACACCCGATGTTAGGATAAATTGAATTGATGTACATTAACAAGATATTGGAGTCTAACCATGTTACTAAGAAAATAATAAAACATATTTTAACCTCAAAACAAACGTCAAAACCAATATTTTTTTGGCTTTAAACGAGTGTTGAACGGGAGTTTATGTTTTGTTCTATGACCCTAACAGTATAATCATGATATAAATGTGCAGTGACATATTTATTATAAAAGATGTAACAGAAGAGACACTTCTCCATACAAATCAGCTGCTCGCCCGGCCCAACATATAAAGAGATTGGAGTAGTGAAAAATAGAACTTCTAAGATCAAATCGGTTTCACATTGAAAGTTATTTAGAATGATGTTTTGACATCCCCTTAAAATATGACCATACCTCTCTGTTAAATCCTGTATAAGGCCTGTTTCATCCTGTTTTTTTCTACAATTTTTTTGATTTATCTATCTATGTATTATCCAGATATTCAGAATTCACTATTGACAATTCATTCATTATTGACAATGATTTTCAATTGCCGGAAAATTCTTCGATTCACCTGTAGATTGGAGCAATTCAGTATGGGGGCTGATCAACAGATTATAAATGTACAATTCCTATGATAGACGGTGTTGTCAGTTCCGGTGGCCACTCTAAATATCTGTCGCAGTTGGTTGGTTAAATCCACAGATATCGAGAGATAGGCCCTTGGCGCTAAGCTTGTGTCGGAACCAGTGTCGCCGAAAACTAAGAACACGCATACATTTACACCACTCGTACATCAATCCCTCCGCTTTTATTGGTCAGTGCAATGTCATGCACCTATCGTCCGAACACACCCACACTACCGCAGGTATACTAGCTAGTCGAGCTAGTGTTGGGACAATGCAAGGACAGCGTGTATCATCGATCGATTATAATTTATAGACACTGGTATAGACAGTCGTATACAATGCCGGGTTCTATAAATAAAATAGTAAATTGTTTATAAATACGACATATTTATACGACATACGACATACGAGACCCCTTTGCCTCTCTTCTTTTTTTCAACAGAATCCTTACAGCTAGAAAGAGAGGCAAAGAGGTTTCTGAAGGTAGAATAACTGTGAACTCTTCGGGCCTGACTGAAAGCATCGGAATTTCCGATCAATACTTATAAGACCCCATTATCCTTCGTCGGGCGAGGTTTTAAACAAACTTAAAATCTAAACTGCCTGTTTGGCAATCATTGGAATAACTAACAATAAACGTACGATGAGCAATAAAATAACTATATTATTACATAATAACTATATTAGTAATATTATAATAACTATATTAGTAATTGCGGAATGATAAAATCTATCGATTCAAAAACATAATTCTCCTATCACTATCCCCATCACTATATGTCGTCTGGGTGCGTGTAACAGTTCGCCTCCGCATCACGATGCATCTTTGCTTTCGTACTTAGATAAGTGTGAAGTATTCATTGCGTTTTGGTTTGGCAATAAGTAGTGAAATTAAGATACAAAACTAGAAATGTATAGTAAACTTAGCGAGAACGACATGACATTGTCACTTTAATGTCAATTCGTGACGAATTTTCCGCGAATGATTTATTTTCGTAATAATGTTTATTTCTTGTGTTTTAAGAAGAAATAAAAGTTGGAATGAGACTTACAAGTGATATGTGACACCGGCGTTCTTGGAGTTCACAATCTCGCTTCTATTTTTGCACGTGAGTATTGCACAGGTCGGCATTTTCGAAAAAACAACGTAAATGAATTCGTCACTGCGGTCGCCCGGTGACTACCGATAATTTTTAATATCTAACCTGTCGGAGCTACATTTGTTCGCACGTGCCACGCCCCTCAACCTATCTCTCGATATCTGTGGTTAAATCAGACATTTAACTAATACCCTAGACCGTTAATTAAAGACCTACGTTTAACCAAGTCATTTGATTTAAATAGCATTTTGATTTAAATAAAAGCATCGTCGAAAACGTTTAACAATCTGTCTTACCGAAAGCCTGCGTGTTGGTTAAATAATGTCAAACAAGATGGCGTCACAACAACAGCTGATGACTTTCAGAGTCTATCTTTTCACTACTGATTTGCACAGCTTATATCAGGGCAAAACATTGCGGTAGCTTAGGTGAACGGTAAAGGGGATGGGCGAAGCGACGACCCCTTTATCCTTCGTGTTAGCGCTGAAAATGTAAGAACAACAAAAAATACTAAAAAAAATAAACTTAAGTACATATTAAATATTTGTTATGTGTACTTAAGTGTATTTATATTGTATATTTCTTGTTGCTTAGGAACGTTTAGACAACTCGTTAAACGATTCGTTCACTCACTTGTCTGACGGAACTTTAACGACTTGGTTAAGTTAAGTTAAGTTATTAACGGTCTAGGGTGTTAGTAAAGTGTCTGATTTAACCAACTAACTGCGACATATCCATTCATTAAAGTCCACAGTTAATATACAATCCATGCTTTCAAGGCCAGCAGTCACCTCGCCTACAAACTGCTTATCAATCAACAGGTTTTTAAGCTTTTATCGATATACGATATAGAACAATGTAACAGATTTACGACCTATTGGGAGAGAGGTCAACAGATAATATGAGTAATTTGCATAAAATAATAATGTGGTTTGATAACCTGACTGAAGCTCAACAAAGAATAGCGTTATTTTTCCAACATTCTATCAAATAGGTACATGCTATTTTACAATCAATCCTTTATTTTAATTTTGACATTTTCTCAAAATTAAAAAAATGTATGGCTTTGACCTATCAAAAGTAAAGCGATTCGCTGAATAGCTTAAATCCTTGCGCCTGCATAAGTAAAAAGTATGTTGTGTTCTCAATTTGTAAAAAAACCTTGACCTTCAAGGTTACAAGTAGTTTGCTTGAAACATGCAGTTTGTGCAAACACAACCCAGTTTGTATGAACGTACACATAAATGGCAAACTAACGCATAAAATAAAATTCTCCTACATCAGTATTTTATACTTAGATTGTCATCAAAGTTGTATCAATCATTACATCATACGAGATGTAACTATGATAGCTGGTTATTAATTGTAAATTTAGGAGTAATTTCATGTGGATAGGATATTGCAACGGATAAGCAAGCCAAATTTGGCTACTTAGAACCTACGAATATGGCGCTATCTGGTTTCAGAATGATTGATTGTAAAGCAATTATTGCAACAACGAATTTTAATTGAAACATGAGCAATTCAGCTACTGTATCCAAATTCGTAAGACGTGTGATTCTGATTACCAATAATGTTGCAAAAAAATCTCTCAAATTTCATTTTACTGTACGAATATAGGTACTTCTACAACAACAAAATAGCATCACGCCTTTTTCCATATAGGGTGGCAGTGACACAGTTGTGCCCAAATTTAGCCAGTTATTCAATACTCCAAGTTTCATTGGCAGGGGCTAGCCCATTGTCGCAGCTATGGAGTAGTGAAGGTTTTCTCACGATGTTCTCCATCACCGTCAGTCCGTATGTACTGAAGATAAATTACTTTTCTAATTATTGGTACATGGAGGCCAGCGGGAAATTCACAGATCAAGGAGCTCTAATCTCTCTATCTCTTCCTCTCTTTCCCTCTCTCTCTCTCTCTCTCTTTCTTTTTTTTTTTACTGGGACAAAGTTCTTCGAATATTAGGTACTCCTCTTATTAATGTTATCTTGATTTTATTATGACCTTATAAATCTTGATTGGCATTGCTGACGTAGGTGTGGACACCGCCAAGCTGTAATGGCACTGGGCCGTCCGTTCCTGCCGCATGCAACCGGACAGATGGGGGAATATCGTCAGTCGCCACCACACGGGGACCCCACATAGATAAATTAGCTGGTAGATTAAGTTCTGCGGCTTACGCTATTAGGAACATCAGACAAAACATGGATGTGGCCACAACTAGGCTAGTCTACGTTAGTTACTTTCATAGTGTCATGTCCTATTGTGACTTGTTGTTGGGGAAAACAGCGGATTAACAAAATATTTTATATGATAGAAAATAGCTATTCGAGCAATTTACAATTTAAAACGCACTGACCGCCCAAGAGAACTTTTTAAAGAAATTGACATACTAACTGTAGCTTGTCAATTTATTTTCGAAAATATAATGTTTTACGCAAGAACCTTACAACATTTTCCAAAGCGCCCCGGTTCAGACCCGCGAAAGTTAGCAATTATTTCAAGGGTCAGTGCATTCTTGACTTCAACAAGTTTTGGAGATTATGAAATTATCATTTGAGCAATTTAAGTCTAAAAAGGGATATTACAATGTTCAAAATTTCTTAAATGAACGTAACTCAACACAGAAGAGGGTTTCTTCGCCCTGCTTTTCTCCCATAGTGGTCCAATATAGAGAAGAGGCAATAGATGACGTTTGCTAAGTATATATAATATCTACAATAGTAAAGAAATTTTTGAGTTTTTTGATTGTGTTTGTGTTACCCGCCACCTTTTATAGTGATTTCATCTCAATGGCAGCCATTTCCATTCCAATACGCCATAATGGGTTTTATTTATCTGATATCAAGACTTGTTTTAAGTCGGTCATGGGCAGTCGGCCTACGACACCCCCATCCTAAGTCCCAAGTTAAATAACTTAGTATAACAATTTTGGGCCCTTTTTCCAGATTTTGTGTTATCATAAACTCGATTTTCTTTCGACTTTCGCTCGACAGAAATAACTTTTATGACAAATTGGAATAGCACACAGAGTCAAAAAATATTTATTTAGAGTTTAACAATACCTAAATTACCTGTAGTGGACATTTTCATAGCTATTTTAGTTCATTTTGTATTAATATTAAACCGATTTTTGTCATTTTCCACCGATTCCGTCCCTCTCACACTGCGGGTCCTTCCGCCTGGAGTAAGGGGACCTTTGCACGTGCGAGGTTTCCCATTAAGGTGGAAATGCCACTGGATGCGATTGGGGCACACGACCGTAAAGATCAGTGCTGCTGTAAATGACAGGGCTGTATGGGGTTAATCTGGCTCAACACAGACCTTGCTGTTAATAATTTTGTAATTATTTATTCCAGCTTATTAAATAAAAATAAATCATAATTGTATTAGTTAAGCACAACCTATTTTTAAAAGAGATCTAAAAATCAATCTGTGGGAGTTTCTACGCCCTTCTTCTCCCACAGTGGTCCAATGTAGAGAAGAGGCAAAAAATGACGTTTGATAAGTATATGTAAATATCTACAGTAATAAAGTACTTTTGAATTTGAGTTTGAGTTTGCAGAGAAGAGGCCTAAGCTCAGCAGTGGGTCGCTGTAGGGTGAGCATGATGATCATGATGGATAGAAGAGGGGGGGAATGAGAAATATCAACTAGAAGACAAAAACAGCTCCAATTTTTCTAGAAGTTCAGCAGCATTCGTTATTTCCCTTTTAATGGGGTGACTCCACCCCCCCAATGGCTACCACATAAGAGTTTTCGGATATCGTGCTGTTAGTTAAGATCTCTAATTAGTTGACTTCAGAATTGACGCCTTCAGAATAACACGCACTGCGCACTTCTATTAATATCTCGCTTAGGTGAGGTATGTTATTATATTGTTAGGTTAGGTTTGGTTAGGGAAGATTGGATTAGTTGAGTTTGGGTTGGGTTAGGTCCTGTTATTATGGAGTCAAAAGTAACTAACTATAGATAGAGTACTTAACTGAGAGCATGAACTCTGTCAGCTCTTATGGCTACCACCATAGGTTCTACCTTAAAACTGGTTGATTTAATTATTTTAGTAGTGACGCCTCTGGAATTAGTCCCTTTAGTTAACTTAATGGATCTAACCATCTCTTTTTGCTCTCATTATGCTTTGATCTCAATATTGAAAAAGTTGGCAGAAAATGAGATATTCCGAATTCTTCTTTCACCTTTCTTACTAAGCGGGGTCCCGGTTTGATGAGTAAAGACGGCATTGATTTCTCTTTCATGGTACTATGTTACAAGTGTTAAGCCATTCCTGAATCAGAATAACATAAGCAAGTTTTTGAAGTTATTTTCTCACACCGTCTCTAGTCTTATTTTTTCACGACAGCTGATCAAAGGCGAGTCAATGTTTTTGCTTAAGATTTATGAAATGAGTAGGTCATACATTTATTGTACTTTACATTTCGCAACGATAAAAGAACACTTGTGTCGTCTTAGGTAACCACACTACCATTTAGAAAATTTAATAAATAAAATAAACTGCAAAAAGGGCTATTTAAGAAATGACTATAAAAATTGGTTATTTGAAAAATTGGTGATTTGAAAGTTCCTCTCTTTTCTTTTTTTTTTCTTTCTTTCAAGGGTCAGTGCATTCTCTTCTACAACAAGATACCTCTGGAGATCTCAAAATTGCCATTTGAGCAATTTAAAAACTATGTTAAAGCGACTTTGTCGAAAAAGGGACATTACAATGTTCAAGATTACTTAAATGACGGGATTATATAGGGTTAATCTGGCTCAACACAATCCTTGCTGTTAATAATTTTGTAATTATTTATTCCTGCTTATTAATTATGATAATTGATATTATAATATTTGTATTAATTAAGCACAATCAATTCTTAAAAGAGATCTAAAAATCAATCTGCGGGAATTTCTACGCCCTGCTTCTCCCACAGTGGTCCAATTTAGACAAGTGGCAAAAAATGACGATTGCTAAGTATATGTAAATATCTACAGTAATAAATACATTTGGAATTTGGAATTTGGCTCCGTCTAATCATCCCATTAAATACTCAGTATTTCGACGGACATTGAACTTTACGATACATTTGCCGAAAAGTTCACACAAATTGCCTGTCGCCATCGCGATTCTATATAGGCAAACGTGTGAAGAAGCACAATTTTGCTATAACCAGGCCGCGAGTGCAATGCAATGCAATGACTTGGTATTGATTAATTGCTCACTACGGCACGGTCAGTTGGTCCAGCCAGTATTAGCCCATCACTGCGATGATTGAGTAGTCGTCCTTATCCACAGTAGTTCCTATCCTAACAAATGCCGCCACTTAGTTCGATAACCCGTCAATTTGCCATGCTCTCAGAACCACACTCGATTGTGCTCGCCAGGACTAATGGCTGGCTGATCAGACAGTCACGAAGTCGAATCGTCTCACTTTTCTTTTTAGAGCTTTCAACTCAGAGCACCGAGTTGCAAAATTCAAATTGAAGTGCTACTTTAGTATCGATACACTGCAGTGAAGAAAAACGTGACAGACTGGCTGTTGGCAGGCAGCTTGGAATGGCTTGCTTGCCCGTGCGAACTCTCTATGTAATATCAATTTACCCCGCGATGGCCTTGGCACGCTAGCATATCGGAGTTTCTCTTAGATAAATGGGGCCAGCACTTTTTGTTCGATGCCATCAGACTAGCCGATTTGATTGAAAAGATTTGGAGATCTTATGGATATTGATAACTTTTTTGGAATGTACCTTTGAATGCTGGTTTAGCCCATGCTGTTATTTACTCGTATTTGTTGCACAATGCAATATATTCAACGTTTGTTTTTCGAGATCGTTTTAAGATAATTGATAATCATTATATCGATTACGGTTTCGTAATCCTACCGTAACTGCCTTCCACATACGTGAGCTAGCAAGTTATGATCTAGTTTATCAATTGGTTACGTCTTTTCACTTCTACAAAAGGCCATAATAGAAGCAATTAAAGTAGCGACAGCTACAAAACGGACTACTTAACCATATTTTAAAGATGTTGTAATGTTATCCTTAGCCAATTTAAATCCCCAAATTGTGTGGCGGCATAGCAAATCACAAAAAAAAACGTGGAAAACCCCTGACGAAACAGTCACCTCGAATCCGGAGCGGTGTATTGTCGCTGGAGCTCGCGCTAATCGTCCCCAACAGTTGCGCTGGCGCGGCGCGGCGGCGTCATCGTTGCTACAGCCCGCTACCTCATAGCACGAATACTGCCTCCAACGTTGTCTAACACTTAATGGTTTTGCACTACACTGCACCGACCATACCCTGTAACAACGTAATGAAGATGATTACCGGTTGTGTTGCGGTTCACAGGAATAACATATCGACGGTGATGGCACAATGCTGCATAACGAGTATTACATTCTTAACTGTATTTGAGAAAGACATTGCCTGAAGTGAAATCAAATGAAAGTAATGGAAAAACAAGAATACTGCCAAAAATGGTTGAAGTATTTAAATAACCAGACAATTAACTATTTAAGCAGCTATCTCACGACCGGTTAAGCCTAGTGGGTTGCCTACGAAGCTGTCGGTCCTGGGTTTGAATCCCGGTAAGGGAAAATATTTGTGTGATGAGCATGAATATTTGTTTCTTAGTCTTGGATGTTTTCTATGAATTTACATAAGTATTTATCTCTATTAAATATATTGTCGTCTAGTACCCATAACAAAAGCCTTGTTGAGCTTAGTATGGGCCTAGTTCGATTTGAGTAAGACTGTCTTCTAAAATTTATTTATTTATCATGAAACGTAGTCGCCATATTAAAATATTCCATTATGTGGCATGTGGTCCGATTCTAAAAAAACTGTAAATGAAGTTTGTAACAAGCGGAAAATATTTGAGTTAACCTAAGCTGTGCAACATCTTGAGCATGACACAGCGGCAATGTTTGTGAAATTCTTGTATTATTAGCATTTAATTAGCAAACAGATGTGCAATTGGTGGCACGGTTTTTATGGTTCCTTACCCGAAGGGTGCCAAACGGGACCCTATTACTAAGCTTCCGATGTCCGTCTGTCCGTCTTCCTGTCTCTCCGTCTGTCCGACTGTCCGTCTGTCCGACTGTCCGTCTGCTTGTCCGTCCGTCCGTCAGCGGACTGTAATTAGTAGAAAGTTGAGAGATACTACACGAGGTTTTATTAGTTAAAGGGGGTCCTCATACAAGAACATATTTTAATACCCCCTGTGATATGAAAAATCGATTTCGCGGCTTTAAACATGTTTGTGGTGGTGTAATGCAGGATGCTAAATTTATCAAATGAAATTTAGCCTATTGTAAGAAACTTATTTGAATATTTCGAGTAATTGGAAATAAATTAACATATTTCTTCTAATTGATTGATTGAAAATTTAATTAATTTTATGGATAATATTAGTTATTGTAAATACATATGCATTTTTGTATGGATCTCGAATAATAAATGTCTAATACTTTTTTAAATAATGTTTTAAATAACACCCCTCGTGACGTCGATTGATCAACATTTTTGAACAGTTACTTGCGTGTGGTTATATCTGTAAGAAAAAAATAATCTCATCAACTCACATGTCACTAATAAACATTCATAACCACAAAACCTTTCAAAAATTGAGGAAAAACGGTCAAAAAATATAAAATATATTCACTTTAAAATGAGGATCTAATTACGAGTAAATTTTTCTCGGTAGATTAGATAGATTCTTGGTAGATCTCAAATAATATAAATTGTAAAACTATAGAAAACTCACGATGAATGCTACATGTTAAAGATTTTAGGTGGCTTATTCATTTCCCTAAGTGCACCTTGAACCCATTTATTGCATAAGGTATGATTACCTCGTTCTAATCTTAGGATTTCACTAAGACTTTATTGTAATCTGAGCTCTCACCACTGCGTAAAACTAAAAAAACTATATTAACAATATTTGTTTACGATCTGACTAACAAGTGAGTTAGTTAACTGAGTTGATATTTGTACAGGACAAAAAAAATAACAGCGAAATAAATTTGAGCCAAAGAGTAAACTAAGCTGTAGAGGACAAATGAATGATATTTTGTTTTTACCAGTAATATTTCTTGATGGGGAATAACGGCATTTATTTAAGAACACAGAACCTTTAAAATCTTTTGCACACCGAATTTAATTGATATCGGTCGCGCAATCTTAAAATATCTGGGTTCAAATCCATGTGCGGATATGACATAATTTTCTTTTTGTTTTATTGTGCGATGGTACGAAACTTGGCCGATTTTTTAGGTTTACATTGGAAAATATATTATTCATGGTTGATTCTTTTCCTTGCTACTGAAGCCAAAATATTACGCAAGCAGAGGACTATGTAGGGATAATCGAAGCAGCACACTACGATATTTATTAACTAATTTGGTCTTTAGACGTGAAGTTTTCTATTAATATTGTATTGTCAAAGATACGCTGGCAAAACTTAATTTGGTGGTTTAGCTAAATATACCGATAAAGACCAAATTGAGCACCTTTGACCAAAGAAAATTTAGGGTTCGACACAGTTTTACGCATTGAAACCCAACTGCAACCAAAGGTCATCGTTTGCATAATAGGTAAATTGATTATTTTTGGTGATTGTCACGTCACAGTCGTCAGTCAAATCTAATATTCGAGTTTATTTATATAATATCAGTTTGTTAGAGACCGGTTTCACTAATGTATCATTTAACGACTGTTTGATAGATTTCGGCTTAAACTGACTTGCATCAAACCGTTAATCCACAGCTATTGAAATAAGTTATTGTGACATGTGTTTATTTATAGCTTAAGTACCTCTGTTTCATAAAGTTATTGCTCAAAATAATTATGAGCAATTTATTTTCAAGCTTCCCTTAACATTATATTTGTCGGCAACATCTAAAAGTTTAGCCGCGAAAAATAAATAATACATGAAGGTAAAATATACTTTCTATTCTTAGATTTTTATATGTATGCAATGTCGCTGTTTTCGGTTAAACTGCACAGGGTATCTTAATGTGGGGCCGGAAGCAAAGCAATGTATGTGAATGGTTATGTTTTTTTTAATTCTAATTACTATGTACTCCACAAATTATACTTTTACATATGTGTTTACACGAGTCTTTACAATCCTTTTGTTGCCGCCTTCATTAGGTCATCTCATTGAGTAGATAGATTAGTTGCTAAATCGTTGAATGTCGACCAACCGGTTTAGTATTATATCGACCACGTTCTAATACCAATTTGTCTTTTCACTCATTGCACGGGAAAACCGCTTTTAACAATGAGAATTAAGGGTCAATGTCTATGTGGGATAACTTAATATGTTTGCCTGTTTCTATAGTGGACGAACACACCCGATGATATAACCCGTCAACTATTAGAAATAGTTATAAGTGGAGAACAAGTATAAGACAATTATAGAACAACGGGTCTCCTAATATTGGAGCTAGGCTTTTCAGGTTTCAGATCCGGTTGACGTCATTTTGGTTTAACTCAAGTTCACGGAACCAAATAGAAGGCTCTACATAATAAAAATGAGTTGATCTATATATTAATAATGTTAAAGTTTAGAACTGGTGCCGAGTTGATTTCCAGCAAATACATGATGTATTGTGAAGGCCTGTCCCTCCAGTAAATCACAAAACTGTCAAAACAAAAAGGTGATTTCATAATACCTATCCTATCAGAACTACTCCTCAAAAAGATAGGGAATTTAGTATGAACCAACATATCCCATCCAGTCTCATCGTATCACCTTAATTGTGTTGGTACTTAGCTATAATTAAATCGTAATGTCGTGCACACAATGGTCTTATTGCTATTCAGTACATATCTCAGAGTGACATAACAATGATTAAAACAGGCCGTCGGACATTTGTGGACAAAAATGTTACAGATATTTGTGTCCGAACTATTGCATGGGGACAAAAAGTGGACGTCGGTTTCAAGGTGTAAGGCGGGGTCATACGGATCACGTTCAGACCTCGAGTGCTAAATAACCAATCGAACAATTGTTCAAAGCGTGCACTTCTCATAGGAAATTAGCAGGCGTCTTTCTAACGAGACTTGCCACCCACGCGTTAATGCAAGCTCGGTTGAAAAATGGTTATTGCCCGGTTGAATGCAGAGGTACGTAATTGTTTAGCCAGAGTTACCTAAATCTACGCAGATGTATGATTGTAGTCCCTACCATGCACGAAATAAAAACATTAAAAGATCAGAAGGAGTTACCTTCTGACGAAGATTAGACTGTACTGCTGCGTGGCTCAAAGACAATGGTACGTTCGTACAAAAAAACTCAAACTAAGTATTGTTCTGGTAACAGTTATTGATACTGGTAATTAACTGGCTTTTCTATACAGTTTGTTACAGGCATTAAAACATGTTATTAACATATTAATATTAAAAACTAATTATGGATCTCACAGCTTTACTTCTCTACACCTCTATATACTTACTGTATACGTGCGCGAATGAGATCAATGCACGAATGAGAAATCTACTAATAATTTAATTCTGTTTATGTAAGATTTTTTTATTGGTATACCCATAGATTAAGCATCACTTAAGAAACTCCTTCGTCGTTGACCAACGCTAAGCTGTGGCGGAAAATTTGGCGCTGCCTACCATGTGAAAGGTCCCGGGTTCGAACCCCAGCTGAGGAGAAAAAAATCCAGATATTGGAAGTTTATTTGTGTGTGACGTCGCTGTTTCTGGTTCCCACGACACAAGGCATCCTTGTGTGGGCCCAGAAGAAATGTATGTGCTTGTATGTATATGTGTATGTCATTTTCATTGTTCAGAAAAAAATGACGTACCATGGATTTGCCGCCAAAGCTCTAGCGATACCTTCTTGAGATGTACCTTACTTATTCTATCGAAAGCTACCACAGATTTTTAGTATGGCTGACGGATAGATCGTTTGCCATTATGCGCGGCTTCTGCCCTTCCCTTGTTATACGAAGGCTGCTCGTAAAACATATTGTTGGACAAATGCACAAGCAGTAAAATTAACAATGATTCAAGTTTTTGTGTCTAAAATGCAATAACTGTTTCATTTTATTTCAGTTTGATTTATCTTATCATTAACCGTGTTACCACAAAAAAGGAAAAAGCGTTTAACGTCAAAACAAACATCAAATCCCATACACTTTTGTTTTTAAACAAGTGTTGAACAGTAGTTTTTTTTTGTGGTAAAGCCCTAATACTTCAAGTCTTTGTTATCACGACAACTCATAAAATTATGATTATACCGATGGACTTAGGATATTTTTAGATTTCTTTAAAATAGTTCAAAAAGTTTTGTATGGGTATTGTCAGCACATTTGATATACCTTTAACGCGTAATTCTACTTCAAATCTCTGATATAACAACATTCAGTTGGCCGTACATAGTTTAATGAAACATGCATGACATTTATTCTGTTAATACCTATTGTCACATCTCGTTGCCTGCTTTAACCAATCCACATCAAAGAAGCTGCTCCCTTAGTGGAGCGAATCATTATTCTTGTTATCTGAGCAGTCATTGTTTGGTGGCCCAAAACCTTGGCGAAATAAAATTAAGGCGGGTTCTTGCGCTATGTGCAGTGCATGGCTCAATTCCCGTGTTTTCGCCTGTCGAAATTTGCCGATGACGACAGTTTATCATAAGCTGAAGATGACCATCCGAATACACATTAAGATAAATCTTAAAAGGAAGTCGGAAATGCAGCCTTGGATAATCCCTAAAACCATAAGAAGCTCATATTAATATTCATCAACATAAGAACTATCGATAATCTAAATGAACCGTATTGATAGATATTCAAATATTCCCACGGTCTATAAGTAAGTACTTATTCATGAAGATGCCACCGAGTACTGCGTCAGATCATATACCCAAATCATCTTCACCAATAGCCAAGGCCCAAACCCATGGTTTTAAATTATGATTTTGAGCTATCTGTGTGTAAACACGGCAGTGCGTACACTGCGGCCTAGAGAGGCGTGGGAACCGACTTGGCATTTACTTCGGCCGCAAAGCTTCTTTGTAGCATCTTCGATTACCTAACGCACCTGTGCGACAACTCGCGAAGAAGTAGCATTGTTGTAATGTCTAGCAACAAAAATTGCTGAAAAATTGCATAAGATCCATGAATAATGTTTTTCCAGTCAAGACTAGAATCTTCTAGTCTTGACTGGAAATAAACATAAAGTTAACATCTGTTAACTTTATGTTTATTGTTACCAATATCCTGTGCAAATTCAAATACAACTTTGTTCGGAACAAGTTTGATACCAAATATGTGAATGTGAATGGTTTTTCTTGTAGCACGAATTAATATCACTTAGAAACGTAATTGTGGGGAATCGCAAGAATCGTGTCCCAGAAATCACTTAATTGCAAGTATTTCTGTGAAAACATTCGAATCTGCTGACCTTCGCTACAGTAGTATGTGAAAATACGACATATAGTTAGTTACCTAGTTAAATAATGTATATGAAGTAATGTTATAAAGTTATAATACCTAACCACGTAACTATTAAATTAGAAATATTATAAATATACTTTATAGAGATATAGTAAAGTCACTAGAGGAAGCTGCAATATTGAGTTTTGAGAATGTTAAATATTAAAATAAACATGTGATAGGGTGGAACAAACATGTAAGCAATGCTCACAAGTACGCGAGGGAATAAATATTTGAATTGGATATGGTGTAACAGACCTTCACATGGTGATTTATTATATTTCAGAATTGGTTCAAAGTAGTACTATATTTAGAAATAAATTAAAATGGTGTCAAAATCATCAGGAACAACTAAAAGTTGATATTTTCGCTGAGCATCATGCCGAGCATAATTTCAGTAGTTTCTGATAATGTACTAGTAAACTTAGCCCAAAGCCTAGCTTGCCTGTGAGTGTGGATGGTTTGTGTGACCCGAAGCAAAAAGCAAATCTATTTATCTTTGCAGTTAAGTCGCCACTAGTATAGCTATTTTTTGTTATAGCGGCTGAAATTTTCCAAATGTCTAACTATCACGGTTCCTGAGATACAGCCTGGTGATAGACGGACAGACAGACGGACGGGCAGCAGTGTCTTAGTAATAGGGTCCCGTTCTACCTTTTGGGTAAGGAACCCTTAAAACATTCAAAGGTTATTAAATACTTACTTACTTACTTAAGCTCAAGAAACTTATCGATGTATGAGGCGACTAATACTTTCCAGGAAACCCACATAAAAAAAAATGTTCTGACACCAAAATAACAGTCGTTTCACCGTACTAACGCCAGACATTTTCCATACAATTCAAGCTTATTAGATATGAAGAGATTTTGAAACATACTAAAATCGATAGGCCTACAAATAAAAAAACATGATACAGCGTCCTTAAGTGTCACATTTGCGAGATATTAGAATAAACATAAAATTATTTTCCCACAGGATATCCCGTATTACATGTGACTAAAAAAAATATACCAATGGACATTGTTTGTTTAAACATATTTTGCTTAACTGTCATGATATCAATGTACAATTTAAATAGGAACTGGACATTTGAATAATGAGTGTCATTTATTGATATATGCAAGTTGCCACGTGTGACGCCAACTTGAGAATAAAAGACAAAAAACAACTCCGCTTATGCACTATCTTTTTCAGCTTTTTCGGGCATTATTGTTCCATTACGTTTAGCTATATAAATTGGGACTACCTATTTCGATATCTGATCATTAAATAATCGGAAGCTTTTCGAAAATAATAAGGCTTAAAATGTAGGTTCTAGAGGACGAAGTAAGAACCTTAAATTAAGCTTAATTTTACCTTCCAGAATATAGCAAGACAAAACTGTACATTGAGGTTAAGTAGTCTGGGCCTAGCGTGAACAGGTTTTGAATTTGCTTTTCATCAAAAAGTAAATCCGGTGGCGTATATCGCCAGATCGATGGTTAAAGTGCCACCAAAATGGTGCTACAGAACTAATTGTCAAAAAGGTTTTTCGAGCCTAAATACTAATTCTATTATTAGTTCATGTTAGTAAAACAAAATTAACTTGATTCACTACTCTTTTGTTTGTCTTATCAATGATACAAAACTTTTAAAGTTCTATTGCTAAACAAAAAAAAAATGAGCCACCGAATTCTCCGAATCGGCATGCCAAATACGCATGGATTTTTTTTATAGTTTATGTTGGAAAAAGTGAATCCATTTGCATAATAAGAAGCACAACTAACCTATTTAAATATGCCTAGACCACAGGTCGCTAGAGTGAGTAACGAATGAGATCATTATGATGTATTATATCGGAGCTATTGGAATACCGCCCAAGAGTGGGACAAACATGTACTACACCGTAGTGACCTCTGGTTAACACATACCACTATCATTGCGGTTTATATTGGTATTATTTTTTCAATATTGGTTGACTTATTTACCATCCAACTTAAAATATATATTTTTTTCTGTAAATATTAACATATGTTTAGAAAATGTATATTTTTTGCCTCTAATCTTCTCTTCATTGAACCACTGTTCCCACAGTGGTGCTACTCCCGTAGCAGGGCGAAGAAATAACCATAGATTGATTTTTAGATCTCTTCTAGAAATAGGTTATTTTGAACTTAAACAATTTTACAAAATAATAACAACAAATATATTGTTTACCAATAAACCTATAAGTTTTGACTCCCAAATATGTTGAAATTTTCACCAAATTTAGTTTCACAGAACCGTATTGGTTGCTATAGGTCGCTTTCTCTCCGAATGCCAAGTTAGGTTTGTTAGGTCACAACTTAAGCAATATAGGACAACCTGGAGTAGTTTAGTAAAAATAAATTTTTAGTGGTACCCTAGAGTTGAAACGGAGCTTTTTTGACACTAGTCATGGTCAAGTTAATTGTAATCCAAACCACTTAACCCTATATTGTTTATTATTATCACTACCACTCACAAACTCACCTTGTATTCACATGGTAAACTAATTGCGTTTTAATCGTCCAGTGTTATTGTGACAGTTGATAAACACTTAACAAACCAGATAACAATCAATTCTTGCACAATATGTGACGAAATGGGCAAACATAAGCAGCACATAAGCAGCAACTAATTATGTTGTCATTATACAGCCTAAATTAGTTGGTAGGTATGCTGGTATGTATAATACATACAGAAATTAAGGAATAAAAACAATAAATTAAAATATTCTCATGCAGCAGGTGTGTATTTTTGTGCGTCGTAACGCACAAAATATGTGCACACGCACGTATGTTTACGATTTGATTATACACTGTTACTCTCTTTCTGTCGGTGATGGAAAACATCGTGAGAAAATCTTCAATCTCTGCGGCGATCGGATAGCCCCCTGTCGCATAAAATGGAGTATTCAATAACTGGCTAAACGTGGGTACAATTGTGCCTCTGCCACCCCATAAGGGAAAGGGCGTGACAATTTATCATTTTATGTTGTGACACTATATAACAGTCTAACAGTGCTCTTGAAATAAATATTTAATAACATCAACACTGTTATGACTCTATTAAGGCGATCGTAATAATAGTTGTAGACATAATTAGCCCTTTCTTATTATATTGTCATTGATGAAATCATCCAGCTATGTAGGTTAGTCGTTTGTGGGTCGTATTACGTAAAAGCGAACTATATGATGATGAATCGATATGCAGTAGATGAACAGGTTAGCTGTAAGAAATTTCTTTTTAGGAATAAGCTCACCTTTGCATACTGTTTCTGTTATGATTTCCACTGTGTTTTCTGTGCAATAAAGGATATTATTATATTATTATATTATGAACACTTCTATGTGAACGTGCCACATCAGTTACTTAAACAAATGATAGCCGTAGAAATGGTCTGTTCAATTTAAACAAGTAGCCGATAACTCAACAAAACCATCGAGCAAGCAATATATAATCTCAGTGGCTTAAAAATATAATATAAGTTTTCTTGTTTCACTAAAGCGAAGCGATTTTCCGCCGTAGAATTTCACCTAGCGTTTTATGTCACTGATAAATGTGAATTGACAATCGATTATAGAAAACAAACCAATATAAAACTGAGTTGTTAGATCATAAAAAAAAAATGTTTGTAACAAGCTACCGCGATAAAAATACAACGGATACGTACACTTCCGAATTATGCCATTTGGAAGTTAGCTATGCCATTATGAACCTTAATTTTAATATTTCAACCTTGCTTTTGAAGGTTGACCAATAATTTTGGGAGAATTTTCCAAAAACTAGCTAGAGAAGAGTATAATAATCTGCAGCAAAAATTATTTTCTCAAATATCAAACAAGTTCACCCTAACGACTTAGAATATAAATTTGTCTATTCGTGGAAACACCGAACGTTTCTGTGTTTTCGTTTTATACATGGTTTAAGATATTTTCTTCACAAAAAGAATACAAATTCGCCAATAAGAATATAAAAGTTACTAAAACTAAATTCGACAGGCGTGCGGGAGTATTTAATTAGGATAGTCCATAAATCCTTTTTAGTATAGTGATGTTAACGTTCGGAAAGCGTGTGTTTACTTTGAATAATTCTGGTTAGTGAGATAGAAATAATTTAGTTATGAACAGTCTCAGGAAATGTGACTTTTTAGTAGTTTTTTGAAAAAAGGTAGCAATGATTTCGCCTCTTTTAAAGGTTTTTGCAGTTTTTTGTACAAACATGCACCCTTGGCTACTATCCTCGGCAATAGTGCCGTTGTTTGTCCTGTGACGTTGTTTAAAAATGTTGATAGCTTATCTTTGCAAATTTATCTTTTTTGTCAAAGTAATTTGCGTCTTTCGTTAGAATTTTTCGTATGAGTATGTATGTATTGTAGTTGTTTGTTTGAGTTATATTAAGTAGTTTTGTTTCAGTGTATAATTTATCTATGCTTATTAAATAATCATACCCAAAAAGCATTCTGATGATTTTATTTTGTGCAATTTGAAGTGTTAATTGTTTTCGCTGCCAAGCCCCATACCTCTATATTATATGTGCGGTCTTATTACCGAATTATAAATACTTTAAATTTTACTTTATCTATGTATGGCTTCCATATTTACAATAATAAGTACTCGGGCCCTAAGTTTTGTCACATACGATAAATGAAATAAATGACCCAAAAATCTATGTAATATAAATATTTATATGAAATCAAACAAAAGGTTACAAAATACAGATTTAATTGACATTTAAACCATTCAAGTTATCCTCGCCTATTTAATGTGCGCCGCCATTGCCAATGCTGCCGTCATTGACAGAAGCACGCACGACATCCATGTCAATATTGGCCACTGCTTTAATCAGGGACGCTTTGAGAGACTCCAAATTGCAATGGGGTTTAGCGCAAACTCTCTCCTCTAAGTACTGCTATATTTTTTTATCCAATGGATTCAAGTCTGGACGCACGACATCCATGTAGATATAGGCCACTGCTTTCGTCAGGGATGCTTTGAAAGACTCTAAATTGCAATGAGGTTTAGCGCAAACTCTCTCCTCTAAGTACTGCCATATTTTTTAATCCAATGGATTCAAGTCTGAACGCACGACATCCATGTCAATATCAGCCACTGCTTTAATCGGCGATGCTTTAAGATACTGCAAATTGCAATGAGGTTTAGCGCAGACCTTCTCCTCTAAGTACTGCTATATCTTATAATCCAATGGATTCAAGTCTGGACGCACGACATCCAAGTTAATATCGGCCACTACTTCAATCAGGGATGCTCTGAGAGACTCCAAATTGCAATGAGATTTATCGCAGACCTTGTCCTCTAAGGGCGACTAGCTAGAAGGCGGAATAAGACTTAACTCGAGTAAACTTTGAAAACTCTACAAAAATTTACGTGGAGTTCTCAAAGTTTACCCGAGTAAAGTCTTATTCCGCCTTCTAGCTAGTCGCCCTAAGTATTGCCATATTTTATAATCCAATGGATTCAAGAGGATTCTGGACTCGAGGAAGGCTAGTATTCGTCTCTGATAAAGTCGATTCCAAGGGAGGTTAGCCAATTTTGAGTGCATTTTGGCGTTACGAGCTAGTTTAGAGGCCTGCTGGAATACCCAGTGTCAGTTTTTGAACATTTTCTGTGAAAAAGGTTCCACGAGGTTTGTTAGGACTGTGTTGCGGTACAATCACTTGTTTTATCTCCTTTTTCACAAAAATACACCTCAGTTGGGCCTGATTAGGAAACTTCAAACCAAACCATGAAAGAATTCTTATCGCTTCATCACTGTTATACGCATACAGTCTATCATCCTGTTTGTTAAAGCTTTCCGGATATCTTTTTTTTGTTATGCGAAAAAAGGATCGCGCGATATTTTCGCGGACTCGGGATCTATCAAGCCTGATTTTCTTCAGTCATGCGTGAGTTAAGCAAATGTGGAGTTTTTTTCCGGTAAGCTCGCAGTCCAAGGTCTTCATTCAATACGATTGTAACTGTGGTTCTACTAAGCCTCATCTGGAGAGCCAATTGTATTTGCTTCCGAACGCAATTTCTTTGAATTCGCGCCTTCACTGCTGGAGTCGACCTACAGTACGAGGATGAAAGATCCTCTGCTTATCTTTTAATCTCGAATCTTCCTTGAATTGTTTCATAGTACAATAAATTTTGTCAGCATTTTGAAAATCTCAGTAGGCGCGTGACCGCAGCCATGCAATGGGATTAACGCAACTCTATCATCTTTTCACGTCCACTCCATTTTTTAAGATAAAAAAAAAACAGAAAAACTATGAATTTAGTTTCTCAAAATATTCGTATTGCGAAGACCAGTAACTTTTTTTTGGTTTGCGTTCTAAATTCGAAGTTCGAGTATGTGACAAAACTTATGACCCGACTACGTTTTACGATTTAACGAGATCAAAACTATGCCCTTGATCACGGACACGACTATCAGTTATCAGTCCATACAATCTCCGGCATTCGGCAAAGAATGTCTGATTGAGGAACAATGGCGTGATGTGGCAGGTTTGCTAATGCTGTGCTGGTGTGCCATGGGGAGGAATGCGGCGGTTTGAAAGTGCCACGTGCAAGGTTAAAGGTACAGACAGGCGCCGGTGCAACGCGACACGAACGTACCCACTCTAATGTACAAGTGGCTTTATTCATGGTCCTTTGGTGCCAGAAGTTGCGTATTCTTACTTAGTAAACAATTGATTGAAGGTGTGCTGATTCAAAACACTAAAATGTCTGATGCATCTGGGCAGTCACAAAAAATACAGTATTGCTTCGACAAGAGTCATAATACCGTATTAAAATACCCCTTTATCAATATTTGGATTAAATAAATAAGATTGGTGAAGACAACCGATATAGCTGTTCATAAATCATTGCAAATAGGTTATCCGATCTTTAAATCATGTTGCACGAACATTGGGACAGCAAAGGGCTTTCGATAATGTCTACTTACTGCTATCATTTACATAACCAGTACTTTATACTAAGTTGTAATTGTCATGCTCATTTACGTTTATTACTGGCAGTATTTAGCAACGCAGTTGGCAACGAGAAAGACTCTTATCGCTGAAATGACAAAGCTGTCGTGTGCTGAGTGTGCCTGTTTGATTATTGTCAACGAGGTCTGGATGTAGCCACGAGCTGAACAAATCAGTGTTCCGAAAATGTCATCAGATCGACGCAATCATGGTAGAAAGTTGGACTTCAACATATGTATACCTATAGTATCTCTTGGCTAGAGTGTTTTTAATTGAACGCCTTAGGGACTATTTCGGCTTGAAGATGCTCCTTTGATAATTCTGGTGAGGTGTGAGTCGTGACCGCACATGATTGAGATAACTTATCACTTGGACGTGTGCACAATTAACCGCATTCTCGATAGTGGACGGAATACAAAAATACCTTTAGGACAAATTTCGTAATGTATTTATTTCATATAGCGATTGTAGCCATATAGCGATGTTGGCAAATTGACATTCATTTACTTCACATTCGGGGATTGTGCCATTAGTCCTACAATAATTATTTATTATATTACAGGCCTCAGGCTATGTCCGAGTTTTAACCCAGTTAGCTCATATTTTTTCGAGATCAGTCAAGTTCACTTTTCATGATCTTGTTTCTGCTCTTGTAACTTCTAGATTTTTTCAGTACGAGTCTTTTACTGATATCGACCTCGTTATTTACTCTCCATAATGTTTTCGATCATGTTTATTTCTTAACTTCCGATATTCTGCGTAAGTTAAGCTTTCGAAACATAAGATTAAGTAAAAATTATATTGCAGCGTTGCAGGCTTCGGTGTGGAACGATTTTTATCTAATTCATTATACCATTTCGCCATCAATGAAATATGCAAGTACGTTGTGACTAGTGAATAAGCATCGACGTAAAAACTACCGTATACTCGTATGTACAAAAACTGTGACAAAAAACGTGCTATGTTGCCGCAAAAATGATTGCAAAGTGTCCCCGGCAGTGTCCACTTTCACTGTTTATTGTGCTTGTGCGTTGTGGGTGACAGCAAACGCCGAGGTGCCAAAAATCACAGAATGTATTTTTATATTCATGTCGAATGAAAATCAAATAAAACGGAATATCGGACTGTTACGTGTTGCAGAAATATACAAAGAGAAGGAGAACAACAAGTTTGGCCGAAATAAAATATTTTTGACGATATATTGCATTCGAACAGGACCGTATCTTAGAGGGCAACGGCAATATACCTGTGCATATGACTTGTGACTTCACAGTTCGGTATGCAAGCTAGGTCATCGACCTGAGCATTTTGCCTCGCATGAGCTAACTTGTGTCGCTTCTTGATTGCTTTTTTATAATGCAATGATACTAATCATGTTTAGGAGTTATTCAAAACGGTCACAATTTGTGTGCACCTCGCTGGAGTGCAAAAAAACACGAGTCCAGTTGCACAGATAATTTCACCGTGGGTGTATGTATGGTTCCACCATCTTTTCTGTTCAGTAGATAGTGTCGCGCTGGTAGAGATTTTAGTATTGCCATTTAAGAAATTCACCAAGAAAAAAGCGTATTAAAAGTCAATCAGAATCAGAATCAAAATCAGCATTAGAACGTTTAGTGTGGATCGAAGTTTTAAATTACATTTACGTAATATCCTTTCGTCCAACCATTAGGCGTACACAATAAAAATAACAAAATAACAAACATACATTAATTAAATTAAACTAATAAAGCACAGAAGAGTTCAAACATGTCAAAGTATTATAATTATTATTAGGCAGCAGGCCAATACTATAACTAGGCACACAAAAAATAAATGAAACTATGAGATTACGAATCAAATCATATAATAAAATGGAATTAATGTTGGGAAAATATTAGATTATCATCCATTATCAGCCATTTGTGCATATCAGCTTTAGTGTGGTTTGAGTTAGGATGCCTATTTACGCGAATAATAAGATATGGCGCATTATCCATCACAATAAGCTTAGTTTCGTGCAGATTTAGCAGTAATGTTTCATGAACCCAATTTATGAAATTATTATTGTTCATCTCCTCGTGGTAGTCCCCACTTTTTGTGTTTGATTTGAAAACGAGAAAGGCATTCTCTATTCTCTACAAAACCTTCTTGTCCGCCTGGATGAATAATAATCCACCTGTTCCCTTTCAAAACTGGTTCTAAATCACCGCCAACTTCAGGACCTTGATAACATTTTCCAGTTGAGTGAGACGAGTGTGTATGTGGGTTCCATCTAAATAAACAACAGTTTTTTTTTCTACACGCTCATTTGCCTTTATTTCACGAATATAGGCTGCGCGCTACGCCACTACGTCGTCACGTTCGCACAGCACTTTCCTATTAGATTCGGTTCTTTTAAATGAAATCCTATTTTGTGGAGCAATTTTTTTAAAATTAATGTATCTTTCTTCTTATAACACCAATGTCAAATTCATCAATTTCTAGTTTCCCTGTTTTCCTTTCCTTTGTTTTTTCAGCCTGTTTCTCTTCATTGATTTGTTTGTAAACAAATCCGGTCGTTTTTTACATTTATTGTGAATAAATAGAACAAAAATTATATGTTTTGGTAGATTCTTCAATAAAATCACCACAAAGTATTTTTTTTATTTTAAAGAGTGATTTAATGTTTTCCATATCTGGCAGCACTGATCTTTCGTAGCAGCAACGCGTTCATTCAGCTATTCGAATGGTATAATTGGAGCTTGGAGGTGTTTCTCTTCTCCATAGTTACTCAAAAACCGAGGAAAGTTGGGACGCATCGCAATTTTGAACCGTATGCCATGGTAATAAAATTTAAAATCTACAACGGAAAAGTGGCGCCGGTGGTAACTGAGGGAGGGGAAGATAAAACGTTTAAAATAACTAGCCGTGCTTCACTTTTGAGAGGTATTGGCTTTTTTTCGCAATTTTCACAATTAATTGAAACAAAGACTCGGGGGCACTCACACTAAACAGAAACTGACAACGGAATGATATTTTGGAAATGGCGGATGACGGGCTGTATTTTTGCCCACCTGAACTTGTTAGATTTATAAGCACTTAGTATAACGTTTTAGCCGTTGTCCTGTCACTGGCATGTCGGGATTTTCTTGCTCTACTTCCCGAATCCAGATTGCAAAAGCTAAAGATCTTTAAGTTATTATGAAAGAGTAAAATTAAACTGCCGATATCCATCAAGCAAAGATTCTGAAACATTGCTATTAGCAGTAGCTGCAGTAGTAATTTGAAGCATTTATTTTCGCAGTTTCAATCTTCAGAGATGGGATGAGTGGCGCTTGGTCGTGCAATATTTTACGATATATAATAATGTTTGGGAATTGCAAGTAAGACGTTCCCTGACAAAGTTTTAAGATTAAGATGCCTAATAGCCATTTGCTTCACCTACGGTCCCCTATGATAAATGCTGCACTCATATTCTATTTACATACAAACCACAGATTATAAACTACTGTTTACTGAACTATTGCAAAGTGCAGAAATTGATGAGGCCATCTGTCTGTGGTATGAGGAAAAAAAAGCCTGGCAATAACCATACCGATTGAATACTTAGTGAGCTACTAGTGCGAACAGCTCAAGTGGCCGCTGGCTCAGTTAGTAAAACATTCGGTCATACTTTTCTGATGTTTTTTTTTTAACATTTTTGGTTATTTGATTTTGGCTGGCATTTAATCGCATATCAAAAATACTGATTTGCGCAGCAAAAAAAGGTTCAGCAAAAACCCATTTTACGTTTTAAATATTTAATGAGTACTTAAGTTTATATTTTAAGTATTTTTTGTTGTTCTTACATGTTGAACCTAACACGAAGGATAAAGGGGTCTTCGCTTCGCCTACCCCCTTCACCCTTCACCTAAGCTACCGCAGCAAATATAAGGGATATTTGCTGTCCAAATCAGTATTTTTGATATGCAGTTTAATATTTCCGTTTGATTTTTAATTTTGTACCCTTCTAAAGAAGCAAATAGGTCGCCGGATCGGGCACTACACATTGGCGGCACGTTCGCACAACGTAACGTTGCATCGGTGAGGCAACAGCTGTCGTGGTTGCGACAGCGGTGCACGGCTGCGATGCGAGGGCCCGGCTCTTCCGCGATGCGACCCGCTGACCTTCAATACCTACTTTTATTGGACCAAGCGATGAGCCAGCAACTTATAGTTATTTGAAAAGTACGTGGTTGAGGGAGCCTGGTATTAGTTAAGTGGTTTTTATTATTAGTTAAGACGGATTTCGATAAAAAATGCTATGATTTCAGAGCAGGTTCTTGGATATGTTTTACGGTTAGAGACCACCAGAGGGTGCTGCAGCAGCCAGGATGGTTGACCCTTGAGGGCTTCTCAGAAACTATTTAGCCACCTTAGATGTGGTTTTTTGCATTATATTATCCGTAAAGATTCAATAAAGTGTCGGTGTTTCAAATTCATTATTTATAATTATTTATGAACTCGTGCATTTGCTCTCGGAAGCATGACTTGATGAAGTGGAACTGTCGATGAAGACTGCAGATTGCAATCGGAACTACTCAATTCTAGGTATTTAATAGGTTGAAATACGATTACTTAAATACGGAAGCTAATCATTTATAGGCTTTTAATTTAAATGAAGACAGTACTTTTAGATAAAAAAATTGTTTTAATTATTTTTAATATTCATAATCTTTATTGCACAGAAAATATAAAGATACGAAAGAAATATATTATAAGCAAAGGTGAGCTCATCTCTAAAGAGAGATTTCTTCCAGCAAACCAAGGCAAGACAGGAGAGTTTACAAAACGGGACTGAGCTGAACATACGAAAATTACTTTCAAAATATAAATGAAATAACCTAATAAATAAAAAATATACCTCAACTATAAAAAATACTATAGATAGATTGCACATACATATATAAACTGTAATATATCATACATACACCTACATAGATATGGCACCTATAACGGAAGAGAAAGGAAATGCACTTTCAATCTTTTCTTAAAAGTAAAAATTTAAGGACTATCCCAATAGCGCATGGAAGGGCGTTCCACAATTTTAATTTTGTCCCTTGAAATATTTTATTTAGAAAACTTAAGTAGAAGGGTGTGGGGCTATGACCATCACTCCTCCATCAACCCGCACTGATCCATCATATTACACAATATTACTCGTATCCGGGTAAAGGCCTGTGGCCCTCGGTGGGGACATTAAAGGTCTACATTTTGTAAAACATTAACTTAATAGCTAATACAACAGAGCTACCTACCAGTTTCTTAAAACATACCAGACCAAATATTAGCTGATGGTGACAAAACTATGACTCAACAAAAACGGACAATAGTTTAAAATTTCGCGAAATGTCACTGCACACGGTCACCAAGGATTGCTGGTCACATGGCAAACACACTGTTGAAATTCTTCAAGTTATACAATTACACGATGACACCGTAAATAAATATTATCATTGACAAAAGACTTACCTATTATATGGGCGGAGCTAGAGCAGATGGCCCAAGAGCGGACCAAATAGAAACCTGCACTGATACAGCACTGAGGGTTAACAGCATAAGACATGGATGATGGATAATGTTGAACCTGGATGTATTTGGTAAATTCTGGGTGAAATCTGATGATCGCAGATGTGTTTAAAGAGTTCTAGAGCTATTTAGATATACATACATACTGACAGAAATATCCACGAGCACTTGACCCCTGACCTGAATGAAGACAAGACATTTCTCCAAATTTTTAATAGAAAAAATCATATTGCTGCATTCGCTGTTTGAAACTTTCAGTGTTTGAGTGGCGGGTGGCTTCTATGGAAAGTTGACTATAGTAGGCCGGTCGGCGCGTGCGAACAAACAGTTGCGCCACTTGAAGGTCGCAGACTAATCGATCATGACTCGATCACTAAATTTAATGTTTGACTTTTTGTCACTTTGCCGTGAATAGTATCAAGAGGAGGTTTGAATGCTATTTAAATAAATTTGTACGTTTATTGTGTTTGCTCGTGGTTGATCACAGAACTTATTATTTAATTTGGTTGTCTAATTAGAGTTATTTTTGAATTTACAGATCTCGATCACTATAAATATAAAGGTACCTACTCGGTTTTTCTTAAATCTTTACAAACACACATTTTAAAAGAATCCTGTGTTTTTGAGAAGCGTGGCGTTATTCTGAAAACGTGTAAGTATTCTTAGAATATTATTTATTTTTGATAGCCTAATCCTCTATATCGTTACTGTTGCGGTGTGACCGTAATATTGTTCTAGCTAGCACTAAAGAAATGACACACTAAATATTTAAGTTATAGGTTGCTGTATATTCTTGAAAAGGCGCCAAATCGTACACTATAAACACAATTCTACTTGATTTTAGTTGTATTTCCTTAATTTGTTCTCTGAGGCTCGCTCGCACACCGAGAAAAAAAAAGAAGTCGCCGATATAGGCAGTGTTGCCATTTACTATGTATATATTTTAGATTCCAACAATTATCATTATAGTAATCATCACCGGCAACATTATCATCATCTTCATCATTTCTTCAGTGTTGTCGTACACTCTATGTATACACGCCGTATACTTACGTATACGGCGCTATATTAGCCTATGTTGATGTGCATGGCTTCGGACAATGTACTGATAGCAAAAAAGGTGATTGATGAACGAATGAATGAATAACACTAGTTTACAACAAAATATCACGCATGAAACCAGTGTAGGTGAAGGAAGCCTTAGAAAGCCACGTCAACAGTTAGAAAATTATGATATTGCGATGAGGTAGCTTATTTCGGATTGATTTTTAACCTTGACCTAATTTTTACTAGCTGATAAAAGTTTGTGCAGAGAGGGACAGAAGTGGTCGAGAAATGCTCTACAGACTGACCATGTATAGGTATCTAAAAGAAAATGCACTGTACAAAGTTTACTGCGTTTTTCCCTAAACCAATTTAAATTCACCTCTTTGTTTGCAAAGCTTATTTCAGTACGATGTCAATGTGTTGCATATAAAACATAATACACTTAGTGTATCGGCGATTTCTTAAGTTTGTTGTGGTTTGGCAATAAAGTAAACCAAAATACAGCATGCCCAGTTTTGAACATAAAAACTGTTTTTATGTACAAAAGCGAAGGGATTGCAGTTAAACGCAAACGCTAAGGAATGTCGTCCATTTATTTATAAAAACAAGCCTCTATCAATCGTGACTGGACTTCAGTATAATTTCGATATAACTACTTTCAAGACTGTCTTATTTACATACTTTAAAAAAAATTGTTGATACTTTCATGTAATTGGTGATCCAAAATTAGTTTTGAGAAATATGTAGTATATTATGTCTTTTAATGAACTCACCATGTTCTGGGGCACTTATAATTATGAAAAAAGTACAAATATTTATTGTCTAATTAATAAATTATCTTAGACATTTGATAACTTAAACCATAAAATTGAGATGATCAGAAACTATTTATCGATCTCTTCACATGCGTCGAAGTGACACTTCAATTCCTATCCCTGACGTATTTTCTAGCTATTAGACTCGTCGCAGTCCATGCATTGCAAATCAGATAAGGGAAAGCAAAATGTCCGTATATATATCTATACGGTATTCGTGAGTAAAATAAACAGCGACTATTTATTTATAGTTTACTTTCGAACGTCTCACGTCAACAATGGTGTGGTGAGATCGCATCCCAAAGGACGATACTGTCCTTGCAATATACGAGTACCAGTGAGTGTTTATCTATTTTACTTGAGCCAGTGCCATATGGATTGGGACGTCTAATTGAGCACGTATATCGAACCAAATTCTCTTATATTAGGTAGAGAATTGTTAGGTATGATTCAAGAGCGTCTGGAACTAAAACTGTACGTAAACTGTACAATGTAGTGCCTTGCATTACAGTTACGAACTCTATTGACATGAGTTACCCGAATGATGGTAGCCCCCAATGAATGAAAGAAAAACATGAAAGTTTGCTTTGTGCAAGTTCAGAAGCAATAACTGCACGTGATCGCCAATGAACTCAGAAGGTGATTGAATTGTAAATAAACAGGTTAAGCGCGCTCGTGAGTTGCACATTTAAGTAAGTATTCATATTGCGAGCCTGAGAGGATGCACCTGACGCTTGCGCTTGTTTATTATGGCTTTAAAGGTGAATGTAAAGTTTGTGTGTGTGTTATTCAAAGTCTGACCGCACTCAAACAAGTTATTTAAAGAAAACGCTTGATACATTAACCACATAAAAACCAAATGCCTTAAAATGATTATCCTTGTTCAGCTATCTATTGAATGTAGGCACAATTTAAATGGAATCTTAATTTTATCCACAATTCGTTTAACCAAGTTGAAACGGGCTCTTGCGAAATCGCTTATAATGACTCTATGGTCTAACTGCAGTCTTATTGGGCTATCTGTAACGCCGTAAAAGATAAAGTGGCCTGGGTTACACGTGCCCACAATAACTTTGGAACCAGTTCCATTGATCCAATTGCAGGTTTGTTAAGTCACTCGTTCACCGAATGGCCGGGTGACTACTGTCTAGAGACAACTGGGCCATAACTGGCGGAAATCGTTCTCCCACTTTCCTTAAACATGCCATTAAAATATCGACACTCGCATCGGCGACATCGTTTGTATACATTTAACGAGCAATCAGCGCAAGTGGTAGATTAAAATGTTTAATTTTTACTTACGTTTAAGTGAGCGTAACATCCAATTGCCGGTTAGTGTTTACGATGAGCGAGCAGAAGAAAACGCTCAGAGTTATTGAACTCTTAGAACCGCAGAAGCGTAACACACTGATGTCTCAATCCGGAAGACTGTCCGATTACAGGCTATCCGAAATCGAATTCGGATGCTCGAGAGAACGACCGATTTCCGATTTTGAATTTGAATATCGAACGTACGTGGATCCGCGCGGCCGCGGTTGGCAAAACTGACGTACGCAGCACGCAGGCGCCGTCAAGGTATTGTTAAAAGTTACTTTTACTTGCTTGAGGCGCGACTCTAGGCGGCCGCTGAGACCTCGCTTCGGCTGCGTCGCTTGCGCAGACAAACCGTTCCACCTCGCAGCCGCGAAAGAGAAAACCACTGCTCTCTGCCTTCGTCCACAACACGCGAGCTGCAAACTATTTTTGCTGTATAAGAATATTTGTGCAAGATTTAGGCAAATTATTACTATGCAAAATGTTGGATACGGTTCATTGATATTTTAGGTGAGTGTTGCCATATTTCCTTGCGCTGCACGCAGTGCGCATGGAACGGAAAAATGGTAGTTACCTCGTCGCTAGCTAGTTATTACATTGGAATTCCTCACGCAATTAACTATTGCTCCAAAATGTTCGATGATCTGAACAAATTGCATGCCTATATTTTGCTATACGTACTAGACACATAGACGATGAATAAAGGTATCTAATTGATCGCTCTGGACACGTAGTCCGACTGCATTGTCCGATTGATCAGACCACAAGGCTTATTTTCCTGTTGGTACGATTATGGAATCGGGCCTTGAAACTGTAATTTTCTTGGACCACGTGGTCCCACCAATCAGACGATCAGAATTTTTGTTTTCTTGTCAGTCCGATTAGGTAATCGTACTTTAAAACCGATTATTTTCTTAGACCACGTGGTCCCCCGATCGGCCCACGCGTTCCAAGAAGGCGACATAGCTGATTGCGCAGTCTAAAAAGTGGGGTAGCAGAGAAAACGGACTATCACGCCTTTTCCCAAATAGGGTGGCAGTGACATAGCTTCATAGCATAATATGAATCACCTTCACCTTCTTGAAAGTTTTGATAGGTGTCGTGATTTTGTCAGTTGTCATAATTTTGTCAGATGTCATGTTTTGACAGGTGTCACCATTTTGACAGATATGACTATTTTTGACAGGTGCTACTATTTTTGACGGGTGTCACTATTTGTAACAGGGTCATAATTTTGACAGTTGTCACTATTTTTACAGGTGTCAAAAATATGTGTGTACAATATTTAAGGGCGGCTCCCATACAACAAATGTGTTTTTTTTTGCCGTTTTAATAGATAATGGTATGGAACCCTTCGTGCGCGAATCCGACTCGCATTTAGCCTTTTTTTATTAAACTGCACAACGCGGAAACTTGCAAGTTTACTAATTACTATTAACTTTTGTACAAAATTACATATTCTTTTTAGGTTTAGCCGTTGCCGAGATACTGAAAATTCTAAAACGTTACCCCGGTATACAAATGAATAACAGAGGTTCCTATAAGAGGTAACTAACTAACAAAAATAGTGGCATCTATCAAAAATAGTGACACCTGCCAAAAATAGTGTAACATGTCGATAATTTATAAAACCTGTTATACAGCTGATACCTGCAACTTCGTCTGCGTCGACTTAAACAATTAACATATGGCGGAAGGGGCGGTGGGATAACAGTTTTTGTTATGACAGAAAGGATTAACTGCTCCAATTTCTCTAATTGGTCAGCAGTGGTTGTTGGTTCTTTTACTTATGATGATTAAGTTAACGACGCGAAAAAGGGTCAACAGCTCCACTTTGTCTATTTGTCTAGCAGCAGACGTTGTTTCTGTTTCAAGTGGGGGATCGTCCCTCCACCCCCCATCTTTTACTCCGTACTGATTATATTTATCATACCAGAAAGGGTTAATATCTCTAATTTCTCTAGTTGGCCAGCAGAAGTCTGCGCAAGTATGACCATGTCTTGCAAGGAGTTGGGGTGGTTTCCGTTCCGTCTTCGTCGTGATATGCACATTCTCTCCTATTTGTTCAATATTTTGCGAAATCCCCGCTACCCCACATATCTCCGAGAACGTTTCGAGTTTCTTTCTCTCAGAGATATCAACCGGAGATCCCACACGATGTCTCTCTTTTCAACTCCTTGGCATAACCCTGTCACTTATAAACACACTTTTAGGCTAAGGGAAATCTGAATATGGAACGCACCTCCCTGCGCTATTAGAGATAGTCCCTCAATTTTCACTTTTAAGAAAAGACTGAAAGAGCATTTCCTCTCTCTTTCGTGATAGGTACTTTTATATATGTATATAAAAGTAAGTATATTTGTGATATATGTTTTATTTTTGTGCTATTGTATTTTATATAGTATATAGATAATTTATTATGTTATTAAGTTTCGTAAATAATCAGAGGTGTATAGTTTTATTGACTCTCCTGTTGCACCACTTTTCCTGCCCTGCCAAGGTTTGCTGGTAGAAATCCCTCTTTATATGAGCAAATGCGAGATAAGCTCGCATTTGCTCATATTTTTTTGTTATTGTAAAATTTATTTAAAATAAAGAATATGAAAAAAATATATATATGAAGTCATTAATACTCTTTCAATGGGAGGCTGTGCCCCCCAGCTCCCGTCTTTGACCCCGTACTGTTAACGTTCATGACACCAGCTAAGTTAAACAGCTCTCATCCGTTTATTTGACCAGTCGGAGTCATTGGTTCTGTTTAAATGGTAAATGCCTCGCCATTTAATCCGTACTGATTACGTTCACAGTGCCAGAAAGGGTAAACGGCTCCAGCCTGTCTATTTTTCTAGCAGCAGTCATTGTGCCTTTGTGCCTATTTCCCCCGTCCTATCCTCCGTGCGGTTTGTGTTCACGACGCCAGAAAGGGTTAAAAGCTCCAATGCGTCTTTTTGTCCAGCAGTAGTCGTTGATTCTGTTTAAATGGCCGGGGGGGGGGGGACCACCCGGGAAAAGATTTCACTTCTCATAGTTCTTATTGCTATGGCCTTCAATCAATCAATCAAATAGTTTATTTGCTAAAATATAATTTCGTGAAATACGCACGGCGCTCATAGTCCCGCTCCCCGGGGGCGGGGGTGGAGGCGGAGCGCGGAGCCAAAAACAAAACAAAATCCGAGATTGTTGCAAGACGCTGCAACTAGACTTATTTATGAAACATAAATTTTCTCATTCATTTACTTTATTATTTATGTTTATAAGAACGGATTTTAATGCAAGTTGAGAATATTCATTTTTGAGCATCAAAAAGTCGAACAATCTCTACAAAACGACACCAGCCCAATAGCGCAATAACTGTCTGTGTGATTTGAAATTTTTACCTTAAATATTATTATTGGTTTATATTTAAACATATTTATTTTATACCTTAATTTACCGATTGTCTACTACAAAGTTTGAATATTCATGTATAGCTATGTTTTTCTAAAATTTATTTTTTTCCTACTGCCTACTGTTTAAATATTTTACATTAAAAGTGCACATTGTTGTGCGTGTTGTCATCCGTCGGTCTCAACGGAAGACCAGGGCTGACTGTTAGCATTCAGCATATGCTGAGTTGAGGCCGGCCTGGGACAGGAAATACTCATATGTGCCTAGGTTTTCAGTATTGGTTGTTATTTTTGTTCCCTGTTACAAATTAACTTCTTTCTTTCGTTCTTCGTTATTTCTAATAAACTACTACCAACATATCCTTATGGTCCTCAAACATTTTAGATTTCTCGTAGTCATATCAATCGAACTATCAGAAAAAAATATGTTGGTCCCATCAGTCGGAAAAAGTGGAACTGCAATTTCTTGTAGTCCAAATAATCGGACCAACAGGAAATAAAAGTATCGTGGTCCGATCACTCGGACAAAGCAGTCGGACTACATAGACTAGATTACGAGAGGGTAATTGATAGTAATATATATTTTTATTTCAAATAGAATTAATAAATATAATCTACAAAAGCAGCACACGGGTAATTCATTGGTATTGGGTAAAGCTATTTTAATGGAGCAGCTTTCTTAGAAAATTGTAGTGAAAACCTATTTTGGTTGATTTACGCGTGATATAGTTTGGTATAGCATAGTTTCCAATTTCAGGAAATGGCAAAAATATCAATAATCTGTTTAAAATAATCACTTTTCATTACCTTCATCAGCGTGCAAGTCCATGAAAGTTACTAGAAAGGAATGTCGAATACTTGCGCCATCACAAAGGTCAGAGACTTATTGACGAGCAAATTATATCATTATTCCTCATTTAAGTATTCCTCGAATAATTGTTGTGTCCATGCAGGGAGTCTATTCAATCGGTTATATCAAATAGTGTAAAATGATTGAATTCATCGATGATTCCATAAAAGGGTTTATCGCAAAAAATATTCGCGAGTTTGGAATAAGGACGAGGATTTAAGGAGGAAGGAAAGTGTAATTTGATATTATTAACACACATTATAGTTGTGATACTAGATACGTATAAAACATAACGAAATCCTCCCAAATAACGTTATACAGGGTGCGAATAAGGATCGAGGATTTCAAGGATTTATACGTAGAAAGTGTAATTTGATATTATTTACAGACATTATGGTTGTGATACTAGGTACGTATAAAACATAACGAAATCCTTCCAAATAACGTTTTACAGGGTGCGAATAAGGATCGAGGATTTCAAGGATTTATACGTAGAAAATGTAATTTGCTATTATTCACACACATTATGGTTGTGATAATACGTATAAAACATAACGAAATCCTTCCAAATAAAGTTATACAGAGTGCGAATAAGAATCGAGGATTTCAAGGATTTATACGTAGAAAGTGTAATTTGATATTATTCACACACTTGTGGTTGTATAAAACATATCGAAATCCTTCCAAATAACGTTATAGAGGGGTGACATTTTATAAGCTGACCATATTTTGCGGAAGTCGTTCCCATGATTTTGAACAACTTTCCCCATGGAAATATGGTCGCAAACGAAAAAAATTTTTGAGTCTCCCATAGTAACTTGATCTTGATTGCATCAGTTCATGGGGTCAATGTAATCAGGGATGTTTTTTTTTATTCATTTGCGACCATATGTTTCATGGGGAAAGTTGTTCGTATTGATGGGGGGGTACTATCATTCCTGTATAGAGTCTTTGTATTTCCGCCAATCGATTGGGTGCCCAGAGGTGCAGGAAAACATATCAAATGCTTCCCGAGTTCGGTTCCCGGCCGGGGAATAAAAACACCCAGCTCTATTCCTGACGTCGACACAGGATATCCTAGTGTGGGGACAGAAGCATTCCACGTTCTATTATATCATATACTTATAATATAATATGTCTCAATACAAGCGCCTCATCGTTTACGCCTCCTTCGAGTGGTGCAGCTTCAAAGTATCGAGTGGCAAAGCGAGCCTGCGCGTGCGCTGTCCGACCTCGCATACAACCGGATGATCTGATTACGTCGATATCACGCGCCGATTAAGAAACTTTTAATGTGGGCCGATTTACAATTTCACCCAAATTTTTTACCGATCGTCGGCTTTAAACGAAGGCGGATAACAATAAGTAAAGGGTTTCTTGGACTCCGTAATGAATACAATGAACAAGATGCCTACCCGTTCTTAAAACAGAGGGTGTCAGGCAAATACCGTGGAAGTAAGAATTTCGGAAGGAATAAAATCCTTCTTCTGTGGTGTTGCGGGCGAGGCTGTGCTTCCCAGGCAAGAGGTCCGAGGGCTCGAATCTCGGCAATGGAGGTTGAAAAATCCTCAGATCTTGGTTGTGTACAATATGTCTGTGACTTCGCTGTTTCTGGTTCCTAAGATACAGGGTATCCTAGTGTGAGGCCAGAAGCAATGTATGTGCCTGTATGTAAAAATATATACAGGTTAATTTTCACCCCTCCATACGTTTTGGGCCAGGCGGTCAGAATGAAGTTGCTATGATCAACTCGGTTTTATGGTGAAAATTGTTCAGAATGATGTCCCTTAAAATATGACTATAAAACATTCTGTTCATAATAATTTCAGAAATTTTGTCCGCGTAGGCCTGGGAAATGGCATATGATTTCTACAGATGATGGCATGACCAAAATGAAAATAACGCCTTTGTACAAGAATAAGAATAAAAATAATTTTATTTATCAAAAAGTTTACATAAAATGTTTGTATCTGTTACTTAAACTAGGCTCTAAGGACCTCTATAATAGGCAACAGCTTCTCTTGTGGTATTGACAAAATGATATGTTGTTTTACATCCTAACTGAGACTTAACATAGCGTCACTCCTTTTCCCATACGGGGTGGCAGAGGCACAATTGTGCCCACTTTGAGCCAGCTATCCAATACTCCATTTTGCGTGACAGGGGGCTAGCCCATCGCTGCAGCTATAGGGTAATGAAGGTTTCCTCACGAAGTTTTCTATCACCGTTAGCATGTCCGTATAATACTTAAGGTACATTAATTATCTCATTGGTACATGGTCAGGAATCGAATCTGCATCTCCTATGTGAGAAGCAAGCATGAAACCCATTAGACCAATGAGCTCTCCTGACTGAGACTTGTATAAATTATTCTTAGTTTACAAAATATTAAATATATTACAAAGTATAAAATAACAATAATTTGTCAACATGTTTGCGAAGTGGAATTTAGCGAAAGTTTATAAACATTCATCATTTTATTTTCATAACCATCAAGTTTTTAATTTATCGCTCATTTCACTATGATCTTAAACTTTTATTGCTTTTAAGCCAGTAGCGAATCACGCAGCAAGTAAGTTCATTGTGAAAGTCCTATGTTAATACGAATTTTATCACTATTTAATTTATTGGAGGCATTAATTAAGTCAATCAATATTTGCGATAAGGGTAAAAACTTGATTGGATTAGTTCTAACTAGACTAAAACTGGTCGCAGTTCCCTAAACTCGTATTTAATACAGGGTTCATAATTCGTGATTTGTAATTTCTTTGCACACAGTAAAAGATAAAGAGAGACACAAAGTTTTAGTTAGCTTCATTACAAGATATATAAGTTTTATGTTAATCATCGTCAAGTCGTTAAAAACCATGTGAGATGGATGATCTTGCTCCTCAGTTGTATGACACATCATCAACAAAGCAATTATTTTCGTAATCCGTACGTAAAGCGTAATACGTAATCCGTACGTAAAGCGTAATACGTAATCCGTACGTAAAGCGTAATACGAACGAGCGTATAATTATTTTGTATATTTTAAATTCGAGATGAGTGTATTCTTCTACGAATATTAACCATCTCTGTTGCAGTAAAGAGCCCAAACGATATGCCGATAAAAAGCCGAGCTGTCATGGCGGCGACGATGCAAAATTGCCAGTGGCAACCCTATGAAAAATCAACTGTACTGAGGAGGGTGTTCCTGCGCGAGCGAGAGCTTTCATAGAAATTTGACTCTCGACCAATCAAGTGTGACACATCATAGAAAAGATAGATTATTCTTCTATTTCCGGTCAGTATTACCAGCAACCAGCAGGATCAATATTTCAAGATGGCGGCTTCCGGTAAGCGCGGTCGTATGGGAGGTGTGCCTGTGAATCAGCTGAGTTTTACACAATCTGTCATTGTTTTAATGGAGGGAGTGCTTACGCGAGCGGGAAGTAACCTCTTCTTATTTTGTACAAGTTTTTAATGTTCGGATTAAAATGATAGGGTTTGTATGAAGTTCCAATTGGGACAGCAATTTTCTTGAGGATGTGAGAATGAAAGAAATTGCGTGCTGTGATAAATCCGAAATAAGTAAAATACTCTAACAAACTCAGGTAATAATGCATGCATGCATACATAAGTTGTAAATGTTCTTACCTTTTTAATGACATTAAATCGTTGAGTTTTGAAGAACAATATCATACCTTTTCCAATATCGATACTAGGAAAAGCAGTTGGCGGTATGTCCAGCACCTGCAAAGGTCACCATAGCACCGGCCACCTCACCAGGTCTTGGCCACTTGTCAAAATGACGAATCACAGACAAAGCGTGCGCCTGATCTCATTGTTACAACTTATTATCAAATCGATCACTTTATCGCAAGGGCGACTATGCCTCAATGGACCATAGGTGTCTATGACCTTTCGAACACGTCAAAGACAAAGGGTGGTGGAATAACTAAGTCGCCACACCTCTCTAGAAGGTCGAATGTCAGTTTCATTAAATTTTAATTAGCTCTAGGCGCATAATATTAACAATATAGAAATCTAATAGGCGCCCCCAAAACTGGCATCGTAAAGTGTGAACTTTTTGATACGAAGACAGAAACGTTAGGCTCATTTTGCCCTCACGAAAAACTAGTATGAACGACCGATAACTACAATTTTCGACTTATGTAGAGTTATTCATTTATTTTACAAATTTTTCATTTATAAACTCCTTACGTCGTGGTCACGTATTTGCTAATATTTGTTGCATGAGGTTCCGGACTAGATCGACTGTCAGTCAGAAAGATACATAGGTCAACGGTTATTGCAATTTCTGTATTGCATACCAAACTTCTTGGTCATCATAGTGACTAACTGTGACCTCAATGCTAAAAGGTCAGCCTTTCATGAATTTCGGTTTGTTTGATCATAGCTGACATCAGCAGGTATAATAGGTGCGGTTACAACGTGTGAAATTCCAAAATGTACGTGATGATTGGCCATCTAACTAAAGCCCACCCTGTATTACTTCAGGAATTCCAGGTGCATCATTCTGACAACTTTTCAGAAAAAGCGATGTGATTTTGTAATTTTTATTTTAATGTCAGTTATTTGTGGTACAGTCTCGTTAATACCTTTTGGGTAGGATATGTTTCGTGTAATGCCGTTCTGTCATATTATTTTGAACTTTGACACTTTCCTGTAGACACGCACAACACCTATTCAGGAACTTTTTTGACAGGCGTCACCTAGAGTACAGATGCAGTGAATAATCCTTTCCTATCGGCAAAACTCGGAACAACGATAACACCCGAATGGTGCCGATGTGTCTATGAATTACTGTATTATTAAATTACGTGTAGGTATCAAATAAATCGCATACTTTATTTATCAATGTCAACGTTGTCTCGATGGTACTGAGTGCGAGTGAAATAGTAAGACAAAAACGAACATTTCCGGGAAAATACGAAAGGAAAGGATTATTCACTACATCTGTACTGTAGATTATATTGTGGGCATTTGTGCAGGAACAACATAAATTTTTCCTTTATTTTTAGGTCAGTTTTTTTTCTTTTCCGGCCAGCAGAAAGTGAAAGGTTTAATCAAATACTTATTTTTTCAAAAAACTGCAAAACCGGCAAATTATCGCCATCTCTGTCGTTGTCTCTACATCAGTTCAGCCTCGCTTGCACTTTTGCACATGTTGATCACTCACGTTTCACTTTTCCTTGATTTAGCTTTGACAATGTTTCCGCGCTGTATCACTAGATGGCGCCAAGTTACAGGTTAACATACAAAATACATAGCGTCATGCCTTTTCCGATAGGGGGCGGCAGATGCACATTCGCAAATTCGCATCCACGTTGTCCAGTTATTCAATGCGAGTACCTCCAGCCCCTCAAAATTCTGGGATTTTTGAGGGGTCGCAATTTTCAACCTTTTGCCATGGAAATAAAATACAAAAGCTAAACGGAATTTTGGGTACCCAGGGTAAGATACGCAAGACCAGTAGTTATTTTAAAATAAATCTACAGGCGCAAATGTATGGGTTGTCGCAATTCCTAAAGCGTAAAAACTAATAATCCTTTTCATTACATTAGTTTACATTAGTTTGGTCATAGTCTGGAAAATAAACAATTATTATTATTATTTTTATTAGCTTTTTTTTTAGCCTGCGGAATTGGCAAATAGTCATATTAGTTTACAATGTTTTAAATAACTACTTATCTTCACTACAGTTAAATACTTAGAAGTTTTTGAAGAATCTTTTTTTGGCACGGATAATCAGGATTTTTCAGATCACGAATAGGCACTCCCTAGTGACCATGTCAACATCAAAATAAAATCAAATTAATTAAACAGTGATTCAAATCTTTCTAATTTAATTTAAAAATATAAACTTATATGTAATGGTGGTGGCAATAATTGATAGAATGATAAATTACATATTGAGTAAAATATAAAAAAACTATGCATCGATTCAACATATACAATACATTTAAATCAATATACATCATATTTCTTGTACGCCATGGTAAAAGATAATATTTTTCTCATGCACAAATACTCACTAGAATAGACCAAATAATGCAAAGGTAACATTTTGACAAAACTCCACATACTCAAAAACCCGCTTTGTGAGTTTAGTAAGGGAATATATACGTTTATTTAAAAATCGGTCAAGTGCGGATCGGACTCGCACATGAATTGTTCCGTACCATCGTACAAGAAAATTGAAGCCCAAAAAGTAAAAATACCAAAACAGAATAATATTTTGTCCGAACGTGGATTCGAACCCAGAACCCTAACTTGAAAAACCAATATCAAACCAATGGCGCCACCACAACATTAAGTATTCTGTGCCACAACTATGTGATAAGCCGCTTATTTACGATAATATTTTATGTTATAGTTTGTAATACCGCGATTGTGTGTTAAAACACGTCTCCTGTATGGGGAATCCCTTTAATTTATAAAATCTCGTGTAGTTTCATTATTTAATGCTGCAGCGGCAACATAAATACTTGAAAAGATCTCTACCTAGTTCGTCGACGGACGGACGGACGGACAGACGGACAGACGGACAGCGGATGCTTAGTAATAGATCCCATATGGCACCCTTCGTTGAGGAACCCTAAAAACCAATAAAAAAAATATCTACAATGGGTTGTTAGGAATAATGTCCCATAAAATCATTCAAATGTGGACCCTACCCCATACACCCTGTTAACAACTAACCTGCTTATTCATAAAACATATCAAACCTATGATAGCTAAAATGGACTTGACCTTTTCTCACAAACACTAATTTCAAAGTGACAGAAATAGGTTTATTAGACGTTTATGAATAAGGCGGTTACTTTATACCAATAGTTTCCAATCTGAAAAGATCATGGCAGATGGCGCTGATATAGTAGGGAGTCAAAGTCATTCAATTATATTAACTCAGTTACAATATCAGGCATCCTAACTTAATTTGAGGTTAATTATGCCAGTGTCAAGTGTATTTGAAGATTGACGTGTTTATGAGCCTAACCTCAGATGAATCCATCTAGCCAGCGCCACCAAGCGGAAGCAAAGACGGGCATAGTTGTCATGCTAAGCCAAAACTCTACCTTACCAAGACATCTTTACTGTGTTTTCGTATGAAAAAGTAATAGTAGCCCATTTTATATAGCAAAAGTTACAAACTTACAAGTCTAAACCAGCAATATTGGAAAAAAACGCCACAGTTTTATCTGTTTCAGCGATATTCCCAAACTTGCAGAAGGAAAATAAAAAAAAAGAGACAATTATCAACACTTATATTTTTGTCTCTTCTGTACATTAGACCACTGTGGGATAGGCCGGGTGAAGAAAGTCCTAGAGATAGATTTTTTAATTTATTTTAAAAATAGGTTGTGCTTAGCTACCTAATTACTTATCGGATCACTAAAATACTGACTGAGTCACTAGTAGTTCAAGAGTCTGTGACAAGGCCTGCTAGGGCAAGTGAAGCAACTGAAATAGTCGCTCAGTTAGAATTTCGGTTAGGTAAGATTATACTTTGGATGATCGGGGCGAATTCCCATCAGGTTTGATTGAAACAAAACACGTTTCAAAGCATGTGTGAAATGCGGCGCAAGGTAGGAATAAATAGGACATTTTCATATTTTATGGACATCACTTTTATAACGTAAATAAATTTTCGAAATTACCTTTGCCAGGCCCATTAAATATATTTGAGTAATTTTACATGTGAATTTCATAACTTAACTCACAATTCCTTAATGAGAAAAATAGATTCTCTTTTAAAGCAAGAATTAACTTCGTAATTATTTTCTATCGAGGGAATATTATCACTTTGCAATTGCAAAGGTAATCTATACCCTGATTAATCAATATACGATGGAAAGTGACAGGTTCGATGTTGCATCTTTTTGGGGAAAAAAATAGTGATGATAGAATAGAGAAAAAAAATAATTAGTAAGTACATTTAATTGTATCAAAAGAGAAAGATATGTTAAAAACTACGAAAGCTAGTAGTATTGCCTATCATCAATTGAGAGAAATATTTAGGTAAGTATTTAAAATACGAGCCTCAACCCTTTACTTCGCAGATGACAAATGTATTGTAGATGCTGTAGCTCTATTGAGTATCTTTTGAAAGAACCAGATACCTTTCCATTTCAAATAACAATCCCTTTAAATAACAGCTTGTGAAATATAATCGCGTTTTGACTGGTCTAACGTCATATGGTAGATAGGAATATGCTTCAATATAGAATATTTACAAAGAATTTATGAAATAAATCTCTAGATGTAAGAGTCAGATAATACTTGACCGTTACAAAAGAAGTAAAATAAAACGATTGCTACACTTATTTATATAGATATTTTATTCCTTAGTATTATCACTATCGGATGAATCATCATCATCATCATTAACATTACTTAAGAATCTATCTGACATAGGGTCAATAAGGTGGTAGAGATGGCATATTTACTTTTGAACACAGTTGAATTACTCGCATGTGCGAAGTTTTAACTGGAAGGTAACCACAACTGCAGACTGCACTTGTAACATATTTAATCAAATACTTATTGTAAAGTAATACTCTAACTAACATTAACCAGTTTTTAATTCTTCTGGTCGGGGCGTATGTATTGTCACATACAATAAATGCAATAAATGTCACAAAAATCTGTGTAGTAGAAATAATTAAATATCAAACGAAAGGTTACAAAATACAGATTTAAATAACTAATTTAATTTTTTTCAAATACTTTAAAAAATACTATTTTTCACGTGTTTTATTTTTATATGACGAAACTGTTTTTGCAGATTTAAATGATATTTAAATTATTTAAAATGACATACCCTATTTTCGATACAAGCCTTTAATCTGCGCGGCCAGTCATCGATAGAAGCACACCCGACATAATGCCAATATTGGCCACTGATTTAATCATTTAATCAGGGATGCTTTGAGAGACTTCAAATTGCAATGAGATTTAGCGCAAACCCTCTCCTCTGAGTACCTTTTGTCATATTTTATAATCCAATGGATTAAGTCTGGACTCGAGGAGGGCCGACTTCGTGTCTGACAAAGTCGATTCCACGGGAGGAGAGACAATTTTGAGTGCTTTTTACCTTATGAGCTGGTTCAGAGTCTTGCTGGACACTGGGTCTGATTTTGAATATTTTTTGTGAAAGTGGTTCCACAAGGTTGGTCAGGTCTTGTTTTTGTACACTAGTGCACTTGTTTTAACTCCTTTTACACAAAAATATACCTCAGTTGGGCCCGAATACCCCAAGCCCCAAGCTAAAACCCCAAGCTAAAACCATGAATGACGAAGGATGATGACCACGCTGAACGTGCGGGATACGTCTGCTCGCTGCTTCACTGGTATGTGCATACACTCTATCATTCTGTTTGTTAAAGCTTTCCTCGACATCTAAATTTTTCCGCCCGAAAAAAGGATTTCGCGGTGTTTTTTTCCCGCGTATCGCTTAAGCGAGACTCTATCTATCGAGCCTGATTTTATTCAGTCGTAAGTTAAGCAAATCTGTAGTTTTTTTCTGTTAAGCTCGTAATCCAAGGTCTTCATTCAATACTCTTTTACTGTAGTTCTACTTAACCTCATCTGGAGAGCCAACAGTTTTTGCTTCCGAACGGGATTTATTTGTATTCGCGGCTTCACTGCTTTGTTCACTGCTGGAGTTCGATCAGTACGATGAAGACCGCTCCTCTGCTTATCTTCTAATCTCAAATCTACCCTAAATCGTTTGATAGTACGATAAACGAACCTCAATATAATATCAGTTGGCGCATGACCGCAGCGATGCAATGCAATTACCTCGACTCTATAGTCTTTTCGCGTCTACTGCAATTTTGAAAATAAAGAAAATTGCAGAAAACCTATGAAATTAGTTTCTTAAAATATTCGTATTTTGAACGACCATAACTGTTTTTTGGTTCGCGTTCTAAATTCGAAGTTCGAGGTATGTGACAAAACGTTTGGCCTAACCCTTGCACTTAAAATGAATGAGAACATCACTATCAAAATGTAGATGGCAACATTATCTCGCGAAGGGACGTTTGCAGCTGTCAGTTTTCATCGTAGATTGATCAATCAGGGTTTACCTAAACCCTCTAAATACGAAACGTTGTGAAAGTTGCTCTACGACAAGGAATTTTGGAAATTCGTCCTCTTAAAAGTCTTTGTAAATTTTTATAAACAAACAAATGTAGCGTCAACCATTCCCCACATAAAGTGGCAGGGTTAAGTTATGCCTACGTGTAGCTCTATATTTAATAGTCCATTGTAACTTGTAACTTGTGGGTATAAAATATATACACTGGTTGTTTCGGGTAAGCACATTCATTCTCTCATGCACGAGTTGTTTTCACAATCGTTCGTCTTGTTCCGGCTCCGGTTTGGGGAAGGAATGTGTATTGAGTTAACTTGGACTTGGTCTTGAAACAAACGAGGTAAGAAGGTGAACGAAATAATACCCTGAGGAACTTTTGTTCTTTTTGTTAAGTTCTTCAATGGTTGGGAATAGAGAAAATTGGCGGATGTTTCTGAAGTAGGTCGACGGGAAAAATTGGCAGCACCTTTAATAATTCGACGTGACAAGTGGGCTTGTTACTAACTTATGACTTTGGGCGGAGCAAGCCAGATTCTGGTACTGCCAGATAAAAATCTGGGATAGTCTGATACAGATCTATGTCATGTTCGGTTTATGTTATATTTATGTCAATTTACGACAAAGGTCATGATAAAAAACTAGTCTCGTCGTACAGTAAATGGTCCAAGAATAAGATTATATGTTAGATAATATAAATATTGATATATTGCACCTGGGTTGATTACCCAAAACTAGTGCCGATGCTGTTAAATAATATAAATTATGACAGATTTTTTTGGATCAACTGCGCTCATTTGTTATTTGTAAAAATCGAGCACTAGCAGATATGATTTGAACTATTTAATCTGAAAAACATAGGATGCTTAACCTTCCTTATGACCACTATGAAGTTGCCAGTAGGTATAAATGTATAACTTAACATCAATATCATCCATGTGAAAGAAAATCCACTACATACTATCTTGCGTTTTCTTCTTTTTGATCACAGTATATCTTGCGTTTTTTTCTTCTTGATCACAGTATAGATATCTATATACTAAGAGCTCCCATCACACTGAGATTTCACAACATAAATACATTATAATATAACTAAGATTACATTTCGAACTTTCGAGGTGAATGCTGGATAACGAATGGCCGAGAGTCCATCAAACCATTCGTTTCCCGCCTAAAGTTGACTTCCGTTTCTGCAGCGTACAAACTTACGCTTGCCGAAGTAACTTCCGTTTTCTTAATTGGATTTTACATTTGTTTTACAAATGACAATCCGAAATGAAACGCTTGAATCCAAAGTTATTTTATTTCATTCTGACAACAGAAACCGGAAGTACGTAATCTTAAACATTTGAAATAAATCCCTGGTAATTTTCGTAACAGAAAGTGACCACACAATTCATAATTTTTGACAAGAATATTATTGAACTTAAATTATAATAACTTTTATATTACATGTCTCGGAAATTATCTAGTTATTAATAGTACTATAAACCTTAAAGTAGTGAAATCTAGGGTAGATTGTAAATTTTATGCTTTTTTCGTTAGTTTTCGGAGCCATACTTTCTTTTCTGCGTGAATGAAGATACACGATCAAGTGGGTACTACTGTACCAAGTTTTAACTGTGTAGTCACATTAATAGTTTCTGCATAAAATGCTGTGACATACGGACGGACGGACGGACGGACGGACAGAAAGACTTGACGAAACTGTAACTCCTTGTTTCTCTACGGAACCTTAAAAAGTGAACACGTATTTATTGATGCTTTTATCTGATTATATGATCTTGTACCCTATCCAATTAGTGTTTCAATGTTGTGGTGGTCAAAGTACAGCCGTGAGGAAAAATCGACGTTTCGTTAGTATTTGAATGTATTTCCGGGTAATCTTCAAAAAGGCGAAACCATCAACGGCGATTACTACGTTAAAGTATTTGCAGCGTTTGGGTGCAGAAAAAAAAATGGCCGCATTTGGCAGCGAAAAGTTGTAGTTTAAATTGCTTCCCCATGCACTTAAATTGCCAGATCTAGCTCCCAAGGATGATTTTCTGTTGCCAAACTTGAAAAAGTGGCTCGGAGGGAAAAGATTTGCCAATAATGAAGAGGTTGAGTCTGTTGTTGATGGCGATTTTGAGAAACGTGATACAGATCACCATAAACAGGGTATCGAAGCTATCGAACATCGCTGGGAAAAGTGTATCGCGATAAAAAGAGACTATATGGGCAATTTCGTCTTTGCAGATTTCCGCTGTCCCATGACTTTAGACGTAAATAATTCGGGCATGAATAATTTAATTGAATAAATGCGTATTATTTCAAACACCTACATACAATTTGAGTGGATAGATAGTTTATTTCATAACATTTACATATATTAATGTAGTTAAAAGCAGAATGAAACTCGAGAGTCTCCCAATTTTTTTCTCGTTCCACCGTAACGCTGCGACTTTTAGGCAAGAATTATTAAGTCAAAATATTAGTTTAAATGGTTTTGTATGAGCAATTCTAATATGAATACATAATAGTTTTTATGAAATAAGGTGTCTGAATACTACTTTAATAAAAAAAAACGTGAATAGTACAAATATGTTTCTTGTCCCGTAATTTTGGCGTGAGGTGGAATTCCTATTTTGTAACCACAATTTTACTTCATTTGAGCGAAAATACTACCAAACTGTCTTGTTATTTATTTCTGGCAACCATTTGGAATATTTCTGGCAGTCATGACAGTTTCTTTGTACACTCGTACCAACAAAAAAAATCGTCTTGAATATTCGCCAAGTGGAGGTCACATTTTTTAAGCTCAATTTTGTAACCGTGTAAATCAAGGTAAGAATCTTTGTTTCTTAACTAATTTAGTGCAATACATTTGTGCCCTAGTACCTATAGAACCTAGTGAGTGTATTTTTTTGTTTTATGGCGAAATTTATACATAAATGAAGATCTTTTTGCCAAAATCACAAACGACCGTTACTTTAATTTTGTTTGGTTACAGACATGCGGAACAAAACGGTTACTGAGTGGAAATATAGGGCAAAGTATACAATGAGTCACCAGAGAGATATTTTATCACAGTTATTTTTAATTCACCCCGAATATTTTGGAGATTGATAGTAGGTACCCATCAATATGAAAAACTTTTCCCCAAAAACATTTTCTTTACTTTTCCGTTAAAACTTGGTCTTGTTTTGGCCTTTTTTAGATTGTAAAATGCCGCTCACCAACGCCGAAAAACAACGGCATTACAGGAAGAGGCTGAAAGATAAACCTGAAAAAAAAGAAGAAATTCGAAAAAAGAACCTTGTAGTAGAACCAATTTTTTCGACTATATCTGCGATAATTGCCTCAACTGATGTTATATTTTTTTGGTTGTCATACAGCAATTTTTTATATGCCAGCATATTCAAAGATTCAACGACTATAGATTTTTCTAAAAAGATACAATAGATTTTATCACGTCACATTTTATTTAAAGACCCTTCTTTAAATAAAATTTTACATGATAAAATGTATAGTATCTTTTTAGAAGAATCTATAATCGTTGAATCGTTGAATCTTGGGCCAGAGGCCCAATTTATTCTCAGACTGGCGAGATAATTTCGAAGCCGAGATTTCATTCATTACCCGTCGAAAAATGAATGAAATTTCGGCTTCGAAATTATCTCGCCGGTCTGAGAATGAATTGGGCCTCTGGTATTGCGCAGTGTCGGCTTGCCCTTATTATTTCAATTTGCTTAACTATCCGTTCAATTTTGTAACTGTCCCATTAAAATATTGTCTTAATTTTGATTTATTTAATTGTTTTGTTAAGTTTTTGTTAAATGTTATGTTTCTAGAAGGAAAAGTTTAATTTCCAGGTTAATTGTTTCCTAGAAGTCTAACGACTAAACCGCCTATGTTCTCTAAAAATTTAAAATATATAGTGTACTTTGGCCCTAAAGGTAACCGAGTGGATATATTATTACAAAAAAAGTACTAAAGTTATGATTGTAAAGGGTTGTTGGAATTTTGATCTCTTAATTAATATTATATTATAACAAAAAGTAATAAATTAATATTTTGATTATAAATATTGCGTTTTAATAATAAAGTTAAATAGAAAAAGGTAACAAAATTGATTCTTAAATTTCTTACGAGCACAGAAAATATTTTTTCTAGCAGAATGCCTTTACATTTTAATAGAATAAGTTATATATTCTCATAGTGAATATGTTAATCTACAGATAAAATAATAAATACTTGAAAACCAATGCTATAAAAATTATGGAATCAATTTTGTAACCGGGGCCTGTAAAGACAAATTTGCCCATGTGAGAAATAAATAAGTTTTGTTCGAATTATTTTGTTATCTTTGTTAGGCCGCTTACTCGCCACCCTCATATATACACAGTCAGGTCATAAGTTCTGTCACACAATAAAAACTTTTGAATTTAGAACGCTGGCCACAAAAAAGTTTATTGAATTCGAATTTCGAATTTTTCATGAAAATAAAAATGTGTACTTTTTAGAATTTTCCTCATTTTTAAATATGGAGTGGACACTTAAAGAAGACCGTGTCGCAGTTATTGCGTTGCATAGTTGCGGTTACGCGCCAATTCAGATTTTTGACTTACTGAAAAATTTGAATATAACCAAAAGATTCGTTTATCGTACCATAAAACGATACAATGAAGACTCTAGTATAGATGACAGGTCAAGAAGTGGTCGCCCTCGCTCTGTTAGGACTCCAGCAGTATAGTATTTGAATGTATTTCCGGGTAATCTTCAAAAAGGCGAAACCATCAACGGCGATTACTACGTTAAAGTATTTGCAGCGTTTGGGTGCAGAAAAAAAAATGGCCGCATTTGGCAGCGAAAAGTTGTAGTTTAAATTGCTTCCCCATGCACTTAAATTGCCAGATCTAGCTCCCAAGGATGATTTTCTGTTGCCAAACTTGAAAAAGTGGCTCGGAGGGAAAAGATTTGCCAATAATGAAGAGGTTGAGTCTGTTGTTGATGGCGATTTTGAGAAACGTGATACAGATCACCATAAACAGGGTATCGAAGCTATCGAACATCGCTGGGAAAAGTGTATCGCGATAAAAAGAGACTATATGGGCAATTTCGTCTTTGCAGATTTCCGCTGTCCCATGACTTTAGACGTAAATAATTCGGGCATGAATAATTTAATTGAATAAATGCGTATTATTTCAAACACCTACATACAATTTGAGTGGATAGATAGTTTATTTCATAACATTTACATATATTAATGTAGTTAAAAGCAGAATGAAACTCGAGAGTCTCCCAATTTTTTTCTCGTTCCACCGTAACGCTGCGACTTTTAGGCAAGAATTATTAAGTCAAAATATTAGTTTAAATGGTTTCTCTCTTAATTAATATTATATTATAACAAAAAGTAATAAATTAATATTTTGATTATAAATATTGCGTTTTAATAATAAAGTTAAATAGAAAAAGGTAACAAAATTGATTCTTAAATTTCTTACGAGCACAGAAAATATTTTTTCTAGCAGAATGCCTTTACATTTTAATAGAATAAGTTATATATTCTCATAGTGAATATGTTAATCTACAGATAAAATAATAAATACTTGAAAACCAATGCTATAAAAATTATGGAATCAATTTTGTAACCGGGGCCTGTAAAGACAAATTTGCCCATGTGAGAAATAAATAAGTTTTGTTCGAATTATTTTGTTATCTTTGTTAGGCCGCTTACTCGCCACCCTCATATATACACAGTCAGGTCATAAGTTCTGTCACACAATAAAAACTTTTGAATTTAGAACGCTGGCCACAAAAAAGTTTATTGAATTCGAATTTCGAATTTTTCATGAAAATAAAAATGTGTACTTTTTAGAATTTTCCTCATTTTTAAATATGGAGTGGACACTTAAAGAAGACCGTGTCGCAGTTATTGCGTTGCATAGTTGCGGTTACGCGCCAATTCAGATTTTTGACTTACTGAAAAATTTGAATATAACCAAAAGATTCGTTTATCGTACCATAAAACGATACAATGAAGACTCTAGTATAGATGACAGGTCAAGAAGTGGTCGCCCTCGCTCTGTTAGGACTCCAGCAGTGATAAAAGCTGTGAAGGCGCGAATTCAAAGAAATCACATACGTAAGCAGAAACTGTTGGCCCTTCAGATGGTGTTAAGCAGGACCACGGTGAAAAGGGTGTTAAATGAAGACTTAGGGCTTAGGGCATATCGAAGAAAAACAGGACATCGTTTGGACGCTCGTTTAATGGACCTGAGACTGAAGAGATGCCGCGCTTTGTTGAAGCGGTACGCGGGAAAAAAGCATCGGGAAATTACTTTTTCGGATGAAAACATTTTCACCGTGGAAGAGAGCTACAACAAACAAAATGATAAGGTGTACGCAGACAGCAGTGAAGAAGCGAGCAACCGTATTCCGCGTGTCCAACGAAGTCATTTTCCATCCTCGCTCATGGTTTGGTTGGGAGTCTCTTATTGGGGCTTAACTGAGGTACATTTTTGTGAGAAAGGCGTAAAAACGAATGCAGTTGTGTATCAAAATACAGTCCTCAAGAACCTTGTGGAACCTGTTTCTCATACCATGTTTAATAAAAGGCACTGGGTATTCCAACAAGATTCTGCGCCAGCTCATTGAGCGAAAAGCACACAAGACTGGCTGGCGGCGCGTGAAATCGACTTCATCCGGCACGAAGACTGGCCCTCCTCCAGTCCAGATTTGAGTCCGTTAGATTACAAGATATGGCGACACTTGAAGGAAAAGGCTAGCTCAAAGCCTCATCCTAATTTGGAGTCACTCAAGGCATCCTTGATTAAGGCAGCCGCCGATATTGACATGGACCTCGTTCGTGCTGCGATAGACGACTGGCCGCGCAGAATAAAGGCCTGTATTCAAAATCGCGGGGGTCATTTTCAATTAACTTTATTACCATAAGAATCTATGTTTTATAAAGTTCATTTTGCTATATAAATGTTTACATAAATAATAAATATGTCTAAATTATTTCATATTGCACATGTGACAGAACTTATGACCTGACTATGTACAGTAGGTTTTTTGAATAGTTATTGCCCCAGGGTCCAAATATGGTTTTTCAGGAAGAAATCTTCTGTTAGAGGTAAGCTCGTTTTTGTACACTTATAAGTTTTCTGCATATATTAATTGCAGTATATAAATGCAAAAAAAAATTGATTAATTGTGATGGGAAACAATATGTTAGACGCCCCCCCAACCAAAGGAATATTCAAACAGTGGGGCGAAATATTAAAGTGTGGGGCTGTTTTAAGGACTCGGAGTTGAACCTGTCAGGAAAATAAAAGGCAACATGTACAAGAATATTTTTCTCTTCTCTCACTATAAATTAAGATAAACCGAATAAAATATTACAACAGACAAGTTTTGTTATTAACATTTCGTATTAACGTTACACATTTTTTTTTGTGTGACAAAGTTCCAATTGATTCTGATAAAGATATAGAGGGGAACTGACCTAAGAATCGGCAAATTTAAAAAATATCTATGTGGTATCACTAACTGTAGTTGTACATGCTTTGATAGTCAAAGTCAAAATACACTTGCTTTTACCAGCGTTTAACAATAAATTATTAATTGTGAACCAATTCAAGGTTAAATTTTGATGACCAGTGAAGTGTCATCAGCAAATAACACTATTTCAGACAATTTCTCCACCATGAAAGGCAGATCGTTAATATATATATTAACGATCTGGTCCTTTCTTATTCCTGGTATACCAGGAATAAGAAAGGACCTAATATGGAAACTCGTCGAACGCCAATTTTCACATCCGATCTATACTTGGTTATTTGCTGTATTAATTTTATTTTTGTGTTTAAAGGCTCCGTTTGGTATGTCGGAGCCTTGACTGTTATGGAGATGAGAAAAAAACAAGTATTATATATAGATTTACTTATTAATATTTATCTTAATATAACATCCAACATAATATTTATCTGCTTAATATTTCGTTTATTAGATATATAGCAATATATTTAATTGAGTACAGGCTGATGACAATGATATATATTTGTTTGATGAATAGATCGTACTCTCAACATCCGAGTCCAAAAATTCCACCTCTAAGGATTCTTCTGTATCAGTGGAGTGATGATCAACTACACTTATTATGATTTTTTCCAAAACTTATTCAGTTACATATGTGATCTCTTTGTTTGTATTTTTTTTCCACATGTATTAATGGTCCGTCATTTTTTCTAATTTTCTGCATTAAGTCGACTAAACGAGGTTTTTATCAGTACTTCTGTTTCTTTTGCTGGTAGATTAATGATTATTTTGCCACCGAACGCTTAGCCGAGCTCCATATCAGCTCGATAGAGTTGAGATTGCAGTGTCATACTCACTGTGGTCTTGGAGGTCATACTGGATCTGGCGCCACTCACCTCTTCATGGTTTATGTTTGTTAACTAAACATAACAATTCAGCTTTTGATAGGCAATCTTCGTAATTTATTCCGTTGGAATTGAGCCACTCTTGTATTTCAGCTTTTCTCGTTTGTATCGTAGGAACTGTCCTACGAATACTTTATTCTGTTATTCAGTGTGGTAGCTCGCATTATCCGTTACAATGACACTGGGCTCGTTCAAATTAGGTATAAATTTTTCTTTTAACCATTTATTAAAGTTTCCGGCATTCGTCATAGTGATAATCCGCCAACATTGATTTTCTACTAATAACTAACAGTGGATTTAATACAAACCCTGTTTTAAAGCCAGCATGTCCTTTAATATCTATTTTCCCTGAAGAGACATTTTAGGCTAATATTTTTCGTGTAGATATGTTTAATCTAAATAAATGGTTGGCTTCCTCCGAACGACGAAAATCGAGAGAAAATACAATGAACGACAACAAATAATGATACATGTCACATGACGCAAATGAGGTAGTTTTTTTTACTTTCCGTTTCATCAATTTTGCGTGATATTTTAAACAGAACAACAGATTAAATCTGCGCATAGAGGGAATATTTGTTTTAATAATTCGTTCATTGTGTTTTCTCTCGAAATTCGTGAATGCTTTTTGTTGCGTTTCGTTTTGTATTAAAAAATCCAAATCAGGGAACCGCACTTCCTAGGTAGTCCTTCCTAGGAAGTCTTATGGCTGGGCTCTAGAGTATTTTTTATAAGCCGGATAAATTAAATATAATTTAATGTGTCATCGATGCGACAGCTATTTTACATTTCGACATGAATAATTTTATTCATAACTTTACTCTGACTCAGGACATGTTGTACCTGTCTAATAAATGTAGAAAATTAGTAGCTACATTGTTTGCTTATAATATTTGCGACGCAGCCATAGTTGGTTTAACCAAGTTCAACTTGACATCAGCTGTTTTTGTTGAACAGACCGATTAGAAACCTGCTTATGTTACGAGTAATATGACATTCACCCCTATTGGGAATTCACCGGTTAATATTACTTTGCATGCAACATTGGAATCAGTTCCAAGTAATTTAAATTAGTTTAGAAGACAATAGAGGAAATCTCTAGCATACAAGAGCCATTAAATATGTTAAAAGACCCACTTAAATATTTTAAAATATTTTAAATATTTGATATTACCCATCAAAACAATCAGGGGGGCTACCTGACAAAAAATTGTATCAGAATTATTTCTAAAAAATTCTGACATCGATGTTATTTATGTTACAGAACACTGGTTAAATGAAAATACATAAGTTTTTTTACATAAATAATTATAAACTTGTCAGTTGTTACAATAGAAATACTGCTGATAGAGGTGGTTCTTTCATCTTAGAAAAAAATTATATTAAGGTGAAACAGCGGAAAGATATTTATTTTTTATTTATTTATTTATTTATTTATTTATTCTTGCACTTACTGTTGAAAGACTAATAGATGTATCCTGTGTTGAGTTAGACAGCCACATTATTGTTTGTGCCTACAGGCCACCGAGGGATGAAAAGGCCATGGCAATTTCGAATTAATTGAGAAAATTATCGAGGATGCCCTCACTAAACTCAGGAGACGATGCTGTTTAGTAGTGTTTGTAATAAAAAAATAGAGATATAGATTTTCTCCACGAGTTTCAAGAGTGTTGTTCTGGTATGTGTAAAAATTTGAAACATAAATTTATTTTGGATGATATGTATAGAAATATTGTATGCAATTTAGAAAAAGCTTCTATAGCAAGTTACGAGGGAGCAGAAATCAAAAGGGCGCAGAAAAATTGAATTGTTGTGGGCTCGAACCATCATGTACAAGAAGTTCACAGGCAGGCTCGGCTTAAATTTCAGCTCTGGACCCTGCAGGGTAAACCGCGTTATGGCAGGACGTACAAAGAAATGTGTAGCAGTCGCAAAATATTTAAAGCTAAATTAAAATGGTAATATAAAAAACCAAGAACGAGTCAAGATGGACATTATAGCCACACACCGTGGAATAATGATTTCAGCTCTTTTTGGCGAGCAACTAATTAGTAAAATTTGCAGCCTGGCTTGCCAGTGAATGTTGACGGTATCAGTAAGCCCAGCGATATTGCCAATATATTCAAGGACCACTTTAAAGTAATTTCGCCCCTCAGGCCGCAATCGCAGCATGTGTGCGATGCTGAGACCGAGTCAAACCATGATTTTGACATTGAAATAAGTAGGATAACAGCTAAAGAGGTGAGGAGTGCTATTAGGGGTATGAAAAGAGGCAAATCACCAGGTCACGATGGATTTAGCATCGAACACCTGGTGCATGCGGGTATACATATGCCAAGGATGCTAGCTTTATTTTGTTCTGTGTGTATTGTTTATTGGATGCTTGCCTAAATAAAACTATTAAAATTGGGGATGCCCTATTTGGTTTTCAGCAAGGCCTCTCTACCGAAACTGCGATTTTAGCCCTAAAGAGTACGGTAAGATATTATACTGATAGAGGCACTCCGATCTATGCTTGCTTTCTCAACCTATCGAAAGCTTTTGATATGGATTCATATGCATATGATATCTTATATGGACAAAGCTGAGAGAGGCTGGAATGCCATCTGAACTGCTATTTGTTTTTCGGTCTTGGTAGAATAAACAGTTAAACTATGTTAAATGGTCGGATCAAGTGTCAGATACCTATTTACTACAGTGTGGTTTGAGTCAGGGAGGTCTATCGTCACCAAGATTAATTAATCTGTACATAAATGGCCTCATCAAGGAGCTCAGCAGTATACATGTTAGTTGCTATATCGATGGTGTTTGTCTGAATAATAGCTATGCCGATAATATGGTGCTGCTGAGCCGGTCGGTGAGTGCCCTGAGAAAACTATTGGCTGTATGCGAAAAATATGCAGATATCCATGGTCTAATATATACTCTGAAGAAAAGTGAGTATCTTTTTTTCAAAACAGACTCAAGAACACTTGATAATGTTCCAAAAATAAGCCAGGGATGTTGCCTAAATCGGGTAACTGAACTTAAGTATTTGGGGCACGTTTTAAACGAATACTAACAAGATGAGTTTGATATAAAGTAGGAGCATAGAGCGTTAGCAGTTAGAAGTAATATGCTGCTATACGTTGTTATGTGCTCAATAAAGGTAAAGATAACTTTTTTTAGGGCATACTGTTAACCTTTTTACACCAGCAGTCTGTGGGTCAGATATTCACAGAAGACTTACAGCGCCCTATGCGTCCAATATAATATATAATAACTCCTTTAGGAGGCTGTTGCGGCTGCCGCACTTCTGCAGCGCATCAGCGATGTTTGCAGACTCGCGCACTGATGGCTTCCAAGCGATCATGAGAAAAAGAGCTGCACCATTTCTGAGCAGAATGCGCGGCAGTAGCAGCGGTATCCTAAAGGTGTTTTCAGAGAGATGGGATGGCCCATCCACCCAACATTGGGTAAAAATGTTAATTTAGTTTTTACTTCATTTAAAATAATTGTATTCATTACCTATTGCCTCATTACTCAATGTTATATAGCATTTATTTACATTATTAATTAACATTTATTGATTTGGCTTTAGTAATATCTTTATTATCAACATAATTAAACGAGAATTGATTTTCACATCTAGGTCTTATAGCAAAGATTACTTTGGAAGAGTCTCAAGACTTCGTGGTAGAGATTGGGATGTCAGTAAAAAAAAAAACAAACGCTTTATCTACATCAATATCATTTTTGAAAGTAATATCATTAATTTTTAATTCATATTTATTGTTTTTAATACTGACCTTTTCAGTCTCACTTTTAATTATATCCCAAGTTAATTTAATTTTGTTATCACTTTTTCTTATTTTAGATCGGATATAATTTGATTTTGCAATTTGACAAACTTTTCTAAAGATTTTTGAGTACTTTTTTACTTTATCCTTGAACTCTTCACTATGATTGCATTTTTTTTTCACTATACAATTCATATACAATTTGTCTACTTTTAAGTATACCTACTTAAAAGTAGACGCAAGTAAGGTCATATCCAGCTTATATCTAAGGTTATTTTCTGATTGTGGCAGGCTGTCGCTTTAAGGGAATGTGAACATAACAATTTGTTTTACTTTTAAAGAACAGAGCTTGTCCAAATATTTAATTAAGTCAGACTTGTTCACATTACCCCTATTACCGAGGCATATGATTAAATAAGAGTCATCACTATATGTAGCGTTATCTACTTTTTGCATAATATCATGCAGATTGCAGTTTGGTAAACAATTATTTATTACCGTATGCTCCATATACATATTTAATAATTGGTCCATATTTTTTCCAAGTTCATCGCTGTACATAATTGTTTTTATACCTGGCTATGAAGCGCTGACATCCAGAAGGGAAGTAGCTGACGGAGCATAACCGGACTCTGCTCCGTCAGCTACTTCCCTTCTGGATGCACATAGCACTGGATGGTTGTCGTGTAACGATACGAACCTAACCAGAACCTAACAGAAAACAACCAGGATAAAATTTACTAGTGACAGTTTATTAGTTATTTACAGTGAAGACTATAGAAAAATGATACGAAGATGAGGATGGATGAGATGAGAACAGGTTTTTATTAAATATAGATTAGGTATAGAAAAAAAAGAAGCGGAGGACACGGAGAGTAGGAGACCGGTGGGGTGATGACCAGGATGCAGGTGTATTTGTTGTTGTAGATGTTGTTGAAATCGTCGTTGTAGGAACGGTAGCGGGCGTATTTGTAGTTACGGCTCGCAGGATCCCGTTGTAGGAACGGCTCGCAGGATCGCGTCGTAGGCACGGCTCGCAGGATCGCGTTGTAGGGACGGCTCGCAGGATCCCGTTGTAGGAACGGCTCGCAGGATCCCGTTTGTAGGAACGGCTCGCAGGATCGTGTTTGTAGAAACGGCTCGCAGGATCGTGTTTGTAGGAACGGCTCGCAGGATCGTGTTTGAAGGAACGGCTCGCAGGATCCCGGGGTAGTGCGACCCCGGGATAAGGCCTTTAGGTGGTTCTTCTCGCTTAGAAGCTGACGTGAGACTCTCGAATTTCAGAAATGTTCCGCTCTTATACCCTTTTTGGAGAGTTTTAAAAATTATTTAAATCAAAAGCAATTTTTGTGAGTGGCCTAGAGAGAAAAAGTATTTTTGTAAAAGTATTGAAGCAAACATACCAGACCGCTAACGAGTTTGAATGGACATTGCCATGACAACCAGATAAACAACGACGTCAACAAATGTCAAAGTTTGGTTTCAGGCTCGTAATACGGAAAACAACAAAAAAACCATGAAGTAAATGAAGTAACAATGAATATAAAAAGGTAGCGCACCAGCGCGCACGAAGCCCGAGATTGCAGAGTTTCGGAGAAATCCAAACACAAGGTCACCAAAGGTAAACCCCTTCGCTATCGATTTAGAAGAGCTGATAGTGTGAAAATACAAAGCGAAAATGATTTGTTAATGTGTTCTTATGGTTTAAAACGTTACAGGGTCCTATGAAAATAAAGGTGATACCAAAAAACAAGCTGTACAGCTCAGCAAGCATCCAGCTGAAAATCCAGGAAAATGACATGTAAATAGCATAACACTACATTTTCCCCCCGACCCTGGAAAAATTTTTGACTCAGCAAAAATTTTGATAAGTACAAAAATAAACCAGAAAAACACAGCTTTGCAGAAACAGACATCAACAGGCAAAATCAGATATACCATCTCTTACATTCCTCATCTTCATTCAGTTAAGGGTGGAGTTCACATTCAATGACTACCACTCTAAAAGTGTGTTTTCAAAAGGACATTCAGGCTTACTTAAGGAGTTGTCATCCGCTCCTGCGTGGAAAAAAAATATATGTAGAGGTGAAGAGAAACAAATTAATACTAAGGAAGCTTTAGTCGCTTTGCCTTAAGATTAAAAACGGCCAGAGCGGTAGAGCTCGAAGCCAGAGATCAGCCACATCGCCAACGAGATGTGTCTGAAATGAAGAATATACGTATATACAAATTAACAGTTAATAGAAGTTATGAAAATTTATGCTACTTACATGCAAAAATTTTATATAAAGATTCGTATCACCTTCAGGACAGAAGTTTGAGAAACAAGAGGAGGTTCCATGACAGTCGGATCAGCAGGAAGGTCAAGTGATGGAGAGTCATTTTCAGTTGAAGGTGGAGTCAAGGATTCGAATTGTTTAGAAAATTTTACCTCTTTCCATTGTTAAAAATATTAAAGTGATGAAGTGAAGTGAAGTGAAGTGAAGTGAAGTAATGTAAGTTAAATGTAGGCCTAAATATAATCCAGATGAGTTGAAAAACTAGATGAAGTGTTGTTTTAGAATTTGGAAAATGTGAAAAGGATGAATAGATAAAGATTTAAGAGTGAAAGAGAAAGCAAATCAAAGGGAAAGAGACAAGGTGCAGAAAAGGTGAAGAGTGGAGAAGAACTTTTACGTTGGGCGCCAAAATGTCGTGTAACGATACGAACCTAACCAGAACCTAACAGAAAACAACCAGGATAAAATTTAGTAGTGACAGTTTATTAGTTATTTACAGTGAAGACTATAGAAAAATGATACGAAGATGAGGATGGATGAGATGAGAACAGGTTTTTATAAAATATAGATTAGGTATAGAAAAAAAAGAAGCGGAGGACACGGAGAGTAGGAGACCGGTGGGGTGATGACCAGGATGCAGGTGTATTTGTTGTTGTAGATGTGGTTGAAATCGTCGTTGTAGGAACGGTAGCGGGCGTATTTGTAGTTACGGCTCGCAGGATCCCGTTGTAGGAACGGCTCGCAGGATCGCGTCGTAGGCACGGCTCGCAGGATCGCGTTGTAGGGACGGCTCGCAGGATCCCGTTGTAGGAACGGCTCGCAGGATCCCGTTTGTAGGAACGGCTCGCAGGATCGTGTTTGTAGGAATGGCTCGCAGGATCGTGTTTGTAGGAACGGCTCGCAGGATCGTGTTTGAAGGAACGGCTCGCAGGATCCCGGGGTAGTGCGACCCCGGGATAAGGCCTTTAGGTGGTTCTTCTCGCTTAGAAGCTGACGTGAGACTCTCGAACTTCAGAAGTGTTCCGCTCTTATACCCTTTTTGGAGAGTTCTAAAAATTATTTAAATTAAAAGCAATTTTTGTGAGTGGCCTAGAGAGAAAAAGTATTTTTGTAAAAGTATTGAAGCAAACATATCAGACCGCTAACGAGTTTGAATAGACATTGCCATGACAACCTGATAAACAACGACGTCAACAAATGTCAAAGTTTGGTTTCAGGCTCGTAATACGGAAAACAACAAAAAAACCATGAAGTAAATGAAGTAACAATGAATATAAAAAGGTAGCGCACCAGCGCGCACGAAGCCCGAGATTGCAGAGTTTCGGAGAAAGCCAAATACAAGGTCACCAAAGGTAAACCCCTTCGCTATCGATTTAGAAGAGCTGATAGTGTGAAAATACAAAGCGAAAATGATTTGTTAATGTGTTCTTATGGTTTAAAACGTCACAGGGTCCTATGAAAATAAAGGTGATACCAAATAACAAGCTGTACAGCTCAGCAAGCATCCAGCTGAACATCCAGGAAAATGACATGTAAATAGCATAACACTACATGGTGTCGTGTAGGGACAAGAACCTAAACAGAACCTAACAAAAAACAACAACCAGGATAAAATTTAGAGATGATAGTTTATTATGCTTATTTACAGTGACTTTTTTTTATAAAAAATGAAAGGAAGATGAGGATGAATGAGGTGAGACAGGTTTTTAAAAAAATACAGATATCAGATAAAAAAAAAGAAGCGGAGGACACGGGGAGTAGGATCAGAAGGAGCAGTGGAACCGGTCTGGCGAACCGGTCAGTGGAAGCACTGGTGGGCGACGTAGCAGTTGCAGTTGGAGAGCGTGGCCGGCGGCCAATCGGTCATCAGTGCTCTGGAGACACCGACGGGCAGCAGAAGTAGTGGCCCTGGTAGCGAAGCGCCGGCCAGGGTAGAGGCCCGCAACGTGTCGGCCTGAAGTCACCGACGGGCAGGTGAAGCAGAGAACGGGCAGGTGAAGTGGAGACCCACGAAGCGCCGGCCAGGGTAGAGGCACGCCAAGACAGGAGGCGTAGTAGCAGAGGCTCGCAGGATCCCGGGGCAGTGCGGCCCCGGGATAAGGCCTTTATGTGATGCTTCTTGCTTGAAAGCTGAAGTGAGACTGCAGAATTTAGTAACAACATAGTAAATGTCAGATTTTGGTTTCAGGCTCGTAATAGAGAAATCAACAAGTTCACATAGCCAAAATTACATAACAGCGATAGATAAAAAGGTAGCGCACCAGCGCGCACGAAGCCCGAGATTGCAGAGTTTCGGAGAAAGCCAAATACAAGGTCACCAAAGGTAAACCCCTTCGCTATCGATTTAGAAGTGCTGATAGTGTGAAAATACGAAGTGAAAATGATTTGTTATTGTGTTCTTATGGTTTAAAACGTTACAGGGTCCTATGAAAATAAAGGTGATACAAAATATACAGCTATACAGCTCAGCAAGTATCCAGCTGAACAGACTGGAAAATGGCATGTAAGTAGCATAACACTACATTTTCCCCCCGACCCTGGAAAATTTTTTGACTCAGCAAACATTTTGATATGTACATTTTAAAATAAACCAGAAAAACACAGCTTTGCAGAAACAGACATCACCAGGCAAAATCAGATATACCATCTCTTACATTCATCATCTTCATTCAGGTAAGGGTGGAGTTCACATTCAATGACTACCACTCTAAAAGTGTGTTTTCAAAAGGACATTCAGGCTTACTTAAGGAGTTGTCATCCGCTCCTGCGTGGAAAAAAAAATAAGTAGAGGTAAAGAGAAACAAATTAATCCTAAGGTAGCTTTAGTCGCTTTGCCTTAAGATTAAGAACGGCCAGAGCGGTAGAGCTCGAAGCCAGAGATCAGCAACATCGCCAACGAGATGTGTCTGAAATGAAGAATATACATATATACAAATTAACAGTTAGAAGTTAAGAAAATTTATGCTACTTACATGCAAAATTTTATATCTTTAATGCTAAACTTTCGTATCACCTTCAGGACAGAAGTTTGAGAAACAAGAGGGGGTTCCATCACAGTCGGATCAGCAGGAAGGTCAAGTGATGGAGAGTCATTTGCAGTTGAAGGTGGAGTCAAGGATTCGAATTGTTTAGAAAATTTTACCTCTTTCCATTGTTAAAAATATTAAAGTGATGAAGTGAAGTGAAGTGAATTGAAGTGAAGTGAAGTAATGTAAGTTAAATGTAGGCCTAAATATAATCCAGATGAGTTAAAAAACTAGATGAAGTTTTGTTTTAGAATTTGGAAAATATTTAGGCAAATTTTTTCCGCCCTTTCCATTGTTATAGTTAAGTGTAGAGTCAAGTGTTATAGAAGTGAAGTGAAGTGAAGTAATGTAAGTTAAATGTAGGCCTAAATATAATCCAGATGAGTTAAAAAACTAGATGAAGTTTTGTTTTAGAATTTGGAAAATATGAAAAGGATGAATAGATAAAGATTTAAGAGCGAAAGAGAAAGCAAATCAAAGGGAAAGAGACAAGGCGCAGAAAAGGTGAAGGGTGAAGAAGAACTTTTACGTTGGGCGCCAAAATGTCGAGTAGCGACAAGAACCTACCAGAACCTAACAAGAAACAACCAGGAGAAAATTTAGAAATGACAGTTTATTATGGGTATTTACAGTGACTATTTAGAAAAAAATGATAGGAAGATGAGGGTGGATGAAGTGAGACAGGTTTTATAAAAAGAAGATATCCAGATAAAAAAAAGGAAGCGGAGGACACGGAGAGTAGGAGGCCGATGAAGCAGTTGACGTCTGGCGAACCGGTCAGTGGAGGCACTGGTGGGCGATGTAGGAGTTTCAGTTAGAGAGCGTGGCCGGCGGCCAATCGGTCATCAGTGCCCTGGAGACACCGACGGGCAGCAGAAGTTGTGGCCCTGGTAGCGAAGCGCCGGCCAGGGTAGAGGCCCGCAACGTGTCGGCCTGAAGTCACCGACGGGCAGGTGAAGTAGAGAACGGGCAGTTGAAGTGGAGACCCACGAAGCGCCGGCCAGGGTAGAGGCTCGCCAAGACAGGAGGCGTAGTAGCAGAGGCTCGCAGGATCCCGGGGCAGTGCGGCCCTGGGATAAGGCCTTTAGGTGATGCTTCTTGCTTAAAAGCTGAAGTGAGACTCCAGAATTTCAGAAATGTTCCGCTCTTATACCCTTTTTGGAGAGTTCTAAAAAATATTTAAATTAAAAGCAATTTTTGTGAGTGAAGCAAACATATCAGACTGCTAACGAGTTTGAAATCAAAATCAAAATCAAAAATCATTTATTTCCATAGGATGTTGTTACATCACTTAGATCCGTCATTACATTTTTTTGGGTGAGTTCACTAACCCAATGGCGGAATCTGTGGAGAAGAGCTCACTCAAGAAACTCCACAGTCGTCGCATCTTTTGCGTTTCCTTTTTTAAATAAAATATTGTCAAATTACAAAATGAATGCTAATTATATATCGAAACAGCAGGTTACTCAAACAATCTATTCCCATGGACATCTGTCCTCTAAGTAATCAGATATCCTGTAGTAACCTTTTTTATACAATTTCTGTTTTATTATTATTTTAAACTTGTCTAAAGGTAAGTTTTTAATATCAGTAGGGACCTTATTGTAATAGCGTATACAATTGCCTTTAAAAGAATTACTAATTTTATGTAGTCGGCTTACATAAGCAACCAACTTGTCTTTATTTATAGTATTAAAATTGTGTATATCACTGTACTTCTGAAAATTAGTTATATTTCTTTTTACATACACAAGATTGTCATAGATATATTGAGACACAAATGTCAGAATATTGATTTCTTTAAACTTTTCCCTCAGTGACACTCTAGGCCCTAATCTATAAATTGCACGAACAACCCGTTTCTGCAGAATAAATATACTATTAGCATTCGCAGCGTGACCCCACAATAAAATACCATAGGTCATTAGACTATGAAAGTAACTAAAGTAGACTAGTCTAGCGGTGTCTACGTCGGTAAGAGCTCTAATTTTTTTAACTGCGAACGCTACCGAACTCAGTCTGTTCGACAATTTATTTATATGAGGATCCCATTGTAGTTTGGCGTCTAAAGTAATGTATTGAATGGACATTGCCATGACGACCAGATAAACAACAACATAGTAAATGTCAGATTTTGGTTTCAGGCTCGTAATAGAGAAATCAACAAGTTCACATAGCCAAAATTACATAACAGCGATAGATAAAAGGTTAGCGCACCAGCGCGCACGAAGCCCGAGATTGCAGAGTTTCGGAGAAAGCCAAATACAAGGTCACCAAAGGTAAACCCCTTCGCTATCGATTTAGAAGTGCTGATAGTGTGAAAATACGAAGTGAAAATGATTTGTTATTGTGTTCTTATGGTTTAAAACGTTACAGGGTCCTATGAAAATAAAGGTGATACAAAATATGCAGCTGTACAGCTCAGCAAGTAACCAGCTGAACAGACTGGAAAATAGCATGTAAGTAACATAACACTACAATGGACATACACAACAACATCTCTCCATTATTTTAGTTTCTAGGCTAACCTGGCTACTGAGAACTGCATCCATAGCTAGATTCAGTTCCCTGGTTTCCGCTCTGGTTTTATCATAGAGTCCAATGTAGTAGTAGTAGTATGTAAGGCTGCCACATTACACATTGAGTCATCCTTAGTAAAGTCAATAGTCAAAGAGGGCAAGCTATAGCCCGCAACAGAGACATGGCCCATGGAGGTATTAACTGCTACCAACTCATCAAATAAGCTCTGAGTGGTCACTGTGGCAGAGCTAATGGCCGCTTCTTCCAGCTGTTTAATATGTTGGTGGGCATCACACAGTTCCTTCTCCAGGACTGAGGTTCTGCGCAGGACGCACTCATACTCAGTGCCACAGTGCTCATCAAACCCTTCTATTATTAGTTGCAGCCTATCCCGTTCCTCACTAATAGAAATATTAATGGAATGTAGCGCGAACAGTTCCCTCTTTAATTTTTGATTATTTCCTAAGGTATCTAAGATAGTTTGTTATTTTCATCTCTTTCTGCTTCTAATTGTTCCACCTGCCCCTGTGCTTCCTTTAATTCCTGCAAAACCAGTTGGAGCCTGGACTCCGCTTGGCGAGACAAAGCATTGCGAGTCATTATTATGATTAGTAATGTGAAAACAAAGACAAAAAACACGCGCTAAGTAGCAAGGGAAAGGTAAGACAATGTCAGTTGAACACAGTATCAAGACAGTTTGAATCGTCCATTGTCTGTCGATTGATTATTTTATCACAAATATAATTCTGACCACGTTTAGCACTGGCACACTATTAATTAACTTAACAAATACTAAAAATAACACTATATTCAGAAATAGACGAATTTAAACAGAATATAATTTAGTTAAGATACAGCACAGCTGTTTTTGACGTCAACGAAAATGGATTTAATAATGTTTTTGACTATTTGCGGGCCAGTCTAATACTCACAAACAATCGTTCTCTGATAATGGCCTTCACGCTGTTTGCGGTATGCTTCGGACCTTTGTCTTGTTGGAAGATCATTGTCACGGTAAATGTTCATAAGAATAAGGAATTATGGTCTCTTCTAATATTTTTTGTATCGGTGCTGATCAAGCATGTCTTTAATCTTTCTCATGAGACCAATCCCGAATCCAGAAAAGCAACCCCATACTTTTATGTTTCCACCACCATATTTTACTGTTTTATTTGTAAACTTAGGGTCAAATGGCTTGGTGACAAGGCGACTAACATATCATTTGCCATCCGAATTTATCATATTAATCTTCGTTTCGTCAGAAAAGAGTACTTTTTTCCACTCTTGATAGGTCCAATCGCGGTACTTTCTGGCCTAACGGACTTCTTTATGCCTTTTGGCAAGAAGCGGTACTTTTCGGCAAACCCTTCTGTGTTAACCATGCTCCACTAATTTCCTTCGGACAAGTCTTGCGGATACTTTCCGTGGGTTCCGTGACCTTTTGGAACTTTGTTCCGCCAAACGCACCATCATCCTGTCCTCGAGTATTGTAGTCTTCCGAGGGCGAAGTTTGCTTGGGACATTATTTGTTGTTTCATGTTGCTTAAAATTACTAATAGCATTGTATACCATCTTTACGGAACACCCAATATGTCGTGCGATCTTCTTGTACGTTCAAATATGCCTCGAATGTAAACCAACTACAATCTTTCTGGTATTGGGGTCACAACTCTTAGATTCACCCATTTTCTTTAAAAAATGAGACCAATATAATTCAGTTCGCATTGAAAAAATACTTATAAATGGCGCCGAAAATACATAACCATGTAGTCTATGGTTGAATTGTTTATTTTTAATTTTTAACATTAAAACCCAGATCATTTCATGTTTCTAATTAGTTGTCCATCTACATGCCTAGTCAAATTATGCTCGGTCTAAGGTAATGTTAGAAAATCTTTTTTGTTGTAAGTGTTTTGAAATATAAAATATCCTTTGCACTTATTTAGTATATTAATAGTGTGACTATTTAAATACACCACCAACATTATTTTAAGATCACTATAAAAAGTCAAGAGCAGTTTAAACTCAATGTATTGGATTTAGTACTAGGCATTTCTAATTATCCTGCCACCACTGTATATGAATAAAGTTTAATTTATTTTTTACTAATCATTGTTAATCCCTGTTTTACTTCATAAATCATTATTTAACTTGTTATAGTTATTGTATAACTGAATGTTTATACATTTACTATTTGGTTATATATGTTTTTGTTCTATCATAGATAAAAAATAAATAAGTGTAAGTCAATAGTTACACTCATGTTTAATCGTATATACATTGTATATAATCGTATATACATCGAGAACTAACATGAAAATATTTAAGTGATCTGTATTATTGTACAGCTGTTGTATAGATTTTAGTAAATAAATAAGGAAACAAAATTTGCTTGTTCAAATCTGGATGATTTTAGATAATCCTCTATTATTACAATATTATCTATTGTAATCATTATTTTGTCTTAATGCATTTTCCAAATTATTTTAGATTGTATTTGTCATTTCTAAATTATGTACATAATTTTTTAAATAATTAATTTAAAGAGCTCTGTGGTGTAATGAGTTTCACGCTTGCTTCTCACAGGAGATGCAGGTTCGAATCTTCACCATGTATCAATGAGATAATTAATTTATCTTAAGTACATTAGCTGACGTTCAGTGTTTCGGATGACATGTTAAAATCGGTCCCGGCTACTATCGCTTCGTGGTAATGGTCGTAAAACCTCTCCACCAACCCGCACTGTGCCAGTGTGGTGGAGTATGGCTTAATCTTACTCGTATCCGGGTAAAGGCCTGTGCCCCTCGTTGGGGACATTAATGAGCTACATTTCTATTTCTAATAACGTCTTTATTAAATTGTCATGACATAACTTAAAAACTTTCCTGTAATTTAATGTCATGTTGATATTGTATTATCTTATTGTAGGTTCATATGTATACTCGTAAGTGAGATTCCTAATGTGTGTTGCGAATACCGTTGTGGCGTCACGTATCAGGTGAGCCACATACTAACATACAAAGCAGTTAACAGAAGTTGTCAACAGATGTCACCACCATGTTGTAAGGTATTTATAGATATGGGTTTTTGCAAATCAGAAATAAGGACTATTAGTATTATAATAATTATTAATTTGCTAATCCTGCCAATAAATCCTATATCCAATATTGGGTTCCCTGGCAGGCTGATGATCAATATACATACAATCTACGTGCCAATTTTCGTTCAAATCTGCACGGCATACATTAATGTTTACTGGAAAAATGGTTTCAGAGATTATTTGTCATATTTGTCATTTCATTCCATGTCATTTTATATGTTCGAATGGGGATTGGTGAAGCCCCTGAAAAGGAAAATAGTTTCAATTCCAATCAATGACTCTTTGAAACTGTAGATTCAGCATACTACGGATTTATGAATATCAATATTCCTTCATCTGAATCTGGAACAAATGAGAAAATCGTGACCAGTGAACGTTTCTCAAGGTTATAGGAGTAAATTATGTTACGGTTATCTATCGTACGTGCCGAGTATTTCTGATTTTGAATGAAATACTTGAGAAAATGCTGAGCTCTACACTACATAGGCTGGTGGGAAGGACTTTAGAAAGACCGCGGTTTCAGATGCTTATGCTGATTTTTTCTATGCATAATTAGTGTATTCTAAGACGATTGCAAAATACGCGAACCGTCGAAAATAATTAGTTTTCTAGTTATATATTTTTTTAATCGCCTTTTCAAGCATTCCGGACTCGTGTGGATGTAGGAGTATTAGAGTGGGGAAACGACAGATTTGTCCGAATGTTTGACGTCAGATGTAGTGCAAAGTTTATTGACCTCGAGGTCATCGACGTTGACCTTGAACTTGAATTTTCGCTCGTTTTCCCCAGAAAAATCAAGTGACATCGGTCAACTTTCATTCACCTCGAGGTCACCGAACGTGAAACATAAGGTCATTGAGTTTGATCTTGAACTTTGTAGATTTATTTGCAGAAAATTGACAATTTTGCAGTTTACATAATGTTCATTGACCTTCAAATTTACCTAGTGCAATTTTTGCAGAAAATTCTCAGTTTTCCGTTAGAAAGGTACCTACAGCATCCAATTTGGTTATGTGAAACTACATGGGATCGCCTCACTCCGCTCTGCTTCGCTCGGCTCCCGCTTGTTCTCAACGTTGTGACCTAACAAACCTATCTTTAGTATTCAAACAGAAAGTGATCCTTAGCTACCAATTCGGTTCTGTGAAGCTACATGGGGTCGCCTCACTCCGCTCCACTTCGCTCGGCTCCCGGTTGTTCTCAAAGTTGTGATCTAACAAACCAATCTTTAGTATTTAAACAGAAAGTGATCTATAGCCACCAATTCGGTTCTGTGAAACTACATGGGGTCATCTCACTCCGATCCTCTTCGCTCGGCTCCCGGTGGTTTTCAACGTTGTGACCTAACAAACTTATGTTAAGTATTCAAACAGAAAGTGATCTATAGCGACCAATTCGGTTCTGTGAAACTACATGGAGTCGCCTCGCTCCGCTCCGCTTCGTTCGGCTCCCGGTAGTTCTCAACATAATGAACTACCAAAACTACCTTAAGTATTCAAACAGGAGTGACCTATAGCAACCTTGGTTCTGTGAAACTACATGGGGTAGCCTAGCTCGCTTCACACGCTAAGAATTAGATTTTTTTTTATTAATTTACATATTTTTTATTCATTAAATAATACAATAAACTATTGTCTTTTTATTATAAACTTGTTTTATAGCCCTAATGAAGTTTATAAAAGCATCAATGTTATTTTTTCTGCTATGGTGCCGCCATTGGTGGTCTATTAGCCAATCCTCAAAGTTTCCTTTGTAGTTAACATTATTGAACCGCTTCTTTAAATGGCACCATTGGCTTTCCATGCGCTGGGTGTGTGTCCCATCTTCTGCCATAAATTCTTCAGAATGGTTTAATTTCCTGTGTATGTAGCCAAAGGCCGGCAGGGCATCAAAGGCGCTCCAGTAATCTGTATAGATTGTTGTGCCTGGTTTCACATGTTTTTTAATAATATGTTTAAATATCTCTGTGAATCTCACAATATCGGGACACACTTTTAATCTGAGTTTATTTGTTGTTTCATCGATCATTACCAGCACCCAATTGCCTTCCACTTGTCTGCTACGGTTATATTTACTCCTTCCAAACTTGCTTTTATCTATCTCGACAACTCTGCCGGGACCACCAATGTGTTCGTGGTTTTCTGGGTTGTCTATTTCATTCGTCACTATTGTTTCCCGGCAGTAGTTGACTTTTTGTACCAGTCGCGAATTGTGGCCTCGGATAGGATCATTTCATCTTTGTATGAGCTACATTCAACTCTTGCACAATAGTATTCTATATCCTCGGCGTAACGTAGCATTATCCGAAACATTGTAGGGAGGGAAATCTGGACATTTTCAAACCTTGTGTTTGAGAATCTGACTATTCTTCCGTATCTGCACCTGGCTTTCATAATGCCACGATGTTGTGGACTTGTTGTGGACATTTCTTCAGCCTTGGAATTAATCCATGTACAGATTGACAAACTTATCTGTAGAATGAAGGGATGACGCCACCATCAAAAAGGGTTGCCACATATTACATAAATTGCTGCAATCGATGCAATAGTGGATGTAACACACGATTATTTTTAGCGATTTATTAATTTAGGATTGATACATAAATATAGCCGTTTCGTTAGCCAAATAAAAATATACATAAGTACAGTCGCCTGCTTCTTAAAGTATACAGGCAGATAGAAATAATTAGAATTGTTACGAGATGTCATGTTACCTTCAGTGCCCAAATGTATCCTGAACCACATCATATTTTTTCGTGCATGATATTTGGGCAGTTCATCGTGCACAAGTTGTTAGTGATTGGATAAGGACACAATCGAATATAAATATTATTGACTGGCCCTCTAAAAGCCCTGATCCCAACCCAATAGAAATTTTGTGGGGCCAAATGGTGCTTAATTGGGACCCATTCGAAGTAAGAAATAAGAAAAACTTGGACAATCTAGTCACGTCAACATAGGAGTCGTATCGCGGCTGTGAAATGTGCTGGAATATGGTGACCGGCATGTCGAGACGGCTGCAAGAAATCATCAACCAGGAGGGTGCAGCGACTCGCTATTAAGTATTTTAATATTCCTATTTAGGAATATTAATCTCCCTTGGTTAGCGTTTTTTACCTTATAAATTTACTACCCCATGTTGGCGTGTCAGGTCAGGAAAGTTATAGAAAGTGAGTAATGTTATTGTTGCAATATGTAACATGTTGATTCACTTCACTGGACTATAGTTAATATTTATGTTGTAGCTATTCTGCGATACACTATATGATAGATATATCTGAGATAAATATATCTGCGAATTGTTTTCTTAAACAGCTGATAACTACACCGATTCTAGACAAGTTACAAATAAATTACTTTGTAACCATTAAGATAAGGAAGATGCATTTATAATATATATAGATCTAAGTTGTAATAATAAATCACTTCATCACTTACGGTCTTCACCTGGTTTGATGACTATCCTATAAACCTATAGTTAGGTTCAGGTAGCAATCCAACCAGATAATGTGTTAATATTACTCGTCTACTGTTTGTGTTTTGCTATTTTATTAATAAACTTTTTATTTAAAATTCCAGATATTTTATTTACAAACCCTCAGTAATTAAATATAACAATAAAAAGAAAGAAAAGAAAACTTGTATCATATTTTATTTAAATTCACAAAAAGTGCAATAATAGATTCAAAGTAGTCCAATACATTCGTGGTAGTTCCAGCGTCTCGCCGTTGCCTTTAACCACTACGCCACGGTCAATATGTCAGAGATATGTGAAATTAACTACCTATTCTACACAGAAGTTGAAATAGCGGACACAAGCTGGCGTGCTGCTCAAACACACCCACATAAACAACACTGCCACACGCACACCACAACACGTCCACGCAACTATTACCCAGGACGTTGTAGTTATAAGCTGGTTACTAGATGGCATCACCTGCCTGTATACTTTTAGCCGCAAGCGACCGTACATAACATTTATTAATAACCAAAATCCACAGTATAAAGCAATTGGCACTTATCACAACTTTTAACATCTAAATACGTATTTTACAAGAGGTCTACTCGACCAGACCATACGATCGACAAATGATTAAGTATAAATATTGCTTATAAAAATATAATTGCTGACACATTGCATTTAAAATTTTCGTTTTATTGAAAACTTTTCACACAGTAATTATGATCTGATGAAGCCGAATATGTACACTAATGCCATATGTATGGTCGAGTGGATAAATTCCACTAATTTCCTCGAAATCTGAGTCACTGTCACTATCGGTATCAGAGCCACTGTCTAAATTGATTATACAGGGCTTATCTAAATATTCGTCGTTTTGTCGATAATCCTCTTCGATTGTATGCACGTGTGCACAATATTTTTGCCATTCTAAGGCATCAATAGAACTGAACGCTTCGGTTACTAGTTTCGGCATATTTTCATTTTTGTGCTCTATATTTACTTCTGCTAATCTCCTTTTCATTGAACTCCATACCATCTCAATAGGATTTAGGTCACAGTGAAAGGGTGGCAGCCGTAAACATTTGTGACCATGTTGCGCTAGTAAATTATCAACTTCATATACAGGGTCAGGTTTGTATCGTTTGACAATCTCCAGAAACTGTGGTTTAGTAATTTCTGATGAGAATTCGAAACGATTCTCATTTAACCACTTTTGAATTTTGGGTTTGTTTGCGTTTGTACTTAGAGCCTAATTAACCCGAATGCTATGGTATGGAGCGTTGTCCATTACTATCAAAGATGGTTCTTCAAGATAGGGTAGTAATTTTTCGGTTAACCACTTTTTAAAGTTTGTGTAATTCATTTCGTCGTGGTAGTCCCCACTTTTGGTATCTGATTTAAATACAAGGTCTGCGTTTTGGACAAATCCCGGCATGAATAATAATAAAACGTTGCCCTTTAGATACAGGTTCTAGAACTTCATCTGTTTCTTGACTTTGCCAGCATTTTTTTTGTGGTATATGAGGAATGTTTATAAGTCTCGTCTAAGTATACAACTGGTCGACAATTAGCTGATAAAGCGTTTATATTAAATTCTTGCAAATATTTAGCTCTCCACGCAGAAATATCATTGCGCTCGGTAAAAACCTTGCGATTGCTTTGTGTTTTTTGGAAACGAAAGCCAATTGTTCGTAACAATTTACGAAGTGTTTCTCTGCTACCTTGGAAATTTATGTCGTCTTTTAGAACAGTAAGTAGTTTATTAATTGTTTGTAATTCCGTTTTAATCGCATAAAATTCATGCACTTTTCGCTTGATCAAACCTAGATCGAAACTTTCAACTTCTATTTTGCCACGTGTCCTTTTTCTCGATTTTCCTGCTGTGGTTATTTTCGTACCCATTTCTGCAGCGGTTTTACCTTCTGAAACAACTTTATAAATTGTTGATATACCAAATACCTAAAAGAAAAATAAACTCATCATGAGAGTAATAAAATTTGAGAAAATGTAACCGAATTCTAGGCGGCCGAAGTCGCGGGCACCAGGTTATATATAATCTAAATTAAATTGGAACTAATAAATACCGCTGTTTAACGTATTATCAAACGATGTCGAGAAATTATTTAATAATAATCTGGTAACACTAGCCTGAAGCGGCTGCAATGCGTTACAAACGCATTGCAGCCGCTTCCAATAATACAATTTGAAAAAGAATACAATTCTTTTTCAAATTGTATTATTGGAGCTTTTTGCAGCTTTTCTACATCAAGGAATAATTTCATTTTGAGAATAATTTCTCGTACACCACCTTTGATTGCTTTCGGCATGATTATCAAACAAAATACTTATAATATTGGAAAAACTAATGGACTCTCAACTGAACAACACAACATAACAACAACTGACAGCGAAGTGACATTTTCAAAATAGCGTTCGTAGTTTCCTCTTTCGCCGTTCTACAGATAAGTTTGTGGCTCTGTAACTCTGCAAATGTTGTCAATGTCAAATATTCAAAATGGCGACGACAGCATTTGTGAAAAAAGTTTCGTTATTGCATACGATTTACAAAATAAAAACAAAAAACTGTCAATCCAAGTATTGACACACGCTTTTAGCATAGCAAGAACCAAATGCAATATAAAATAAGATGCGTTCATACCGCGTTCATAAAAAATTTTGAAGCAAGACGGTAAACATTACATTATATGGTATCCCTAAAGATGTACCTGTCATAGCGGCAACTCTCTTGCGAACATTGTTTATCGTACTGTTCTGCTTCAGAATACTCCTTCACCTTGAGTTTAATTTCTCGGCCAGCACTTTTTACAACTTTTTTTGGGCATAAACATCGCTTAAATGACGAAAAAATTATAAAAATCTCACGAACGTCCGAAGACAGTGACAGCACACCAACAACGACAACATCGCCGGCTGTCAAATTTAGTTCCACTAATTACCGTGGGTTCTTTGGTGAAAAGCACTTTACTAAATTGGTGAACATTTAGATGTTTGGCTTGCGTTGACAATTTAAAGTTGCGATGCGGGTTTACTATTTTAGACATTCGCTTTTTGGTACACGTTTTTTTTTTTGGTGTTTCTTGTCGTTTTTAGGGTAAGTGTTAGGTATTCACAAAACCAAAATTGGTAAGAAATATATTTCTTGCCTTTTAATTAATATACAACAAACGTAGTTTATTGGTAACTTATTAATTGAAACTGGTTTGGTTTTCGTAAGAGCTAAAAAAATGCTAAGACCAACCTTTTTCTTTTTATATTACACACTTGCACACACGTAACCGAAGGTTTGTTTTGATAAAGTTTAAATGAATAAGAAAGTTCGGTAGTGTAAATTTTTAAATAGGTTTCCACGAAACATTTGTTTGTTAATGATAAAATGAATATTTTGTCGAAATGGGTAGAGTACTAAAGTACATTGACGAGCAATGAAAAAGTTCCAGTGACATAGCACCAAATTACTCCTAAACGGGAAAGGCTATCTTAATGACGCCGTCTGCAATATTGAAGTACATTTAACAGCGCATCAGAATATTGGCAATGAAAAAAAAATCTTTTTAATTTATGAAGCTAGGTGCTATGTCTTAGGAGATAATAAGGTGTTTGTCGGCATTTTGTGGGTGGAACTTTTTCATTGCTCGTCAGTGTATATCTCTAACTAAAAAAAGTGCGAAATACCATTTATGGTACGTACCGATTGAAAATGATTTATTTTGTTCATGAAGGAAATGTCCCATTTGATTTAGTTTCTCAAATGCGGAATGCCAATAACGGCATTATACCTAAAACGTTGGTGTGACTTGCAATTTATATGGCATAACGGAGAGAGAGTGCCAATGAAGAAGGATCAGCAGCCTTATGGCGTAAGTCGTCTGAGCTATGAACTTCATATAGACTTTTACATTTGACACCTTGCACCAGCTTCATCTGTCAAATTGGTATCACGCAAGTAGCATCATAATGGAGGCCAAACCCAGGCTCATTGAATGACGCCTAGAAGCCTTTGGTGATACCCCACAATGGATGAAATTGTATGAGCATGAGATGAACCATAGACACACGCTATGAACTTCAGAGAGTTATGCCATAAGGCTGCAGGTTTTCAATATTCGACAACAATAAATACGTGCTTAGGCAACTCAGTAGGAATTTGGTAAGAAAATCAAAGTTCCGGGCATTAAATCAATATTATTTATTATAGAACTTTAAGAAATTAATTATTTAACACACAAAAATGCATCCACACAAGTTTCGTCAATTTAAATGTAAATACAATAAAATTAAAAATTTATCAATAAAAATAAAATAAAAGACAAAAATAAACAATTACCCTAATAAACCATCCCGGGACATTGCCGACGCAATGGTCCCCAAGCCACTGGCAGCATTTAACCGCTGCACAGACAGGGAGATACTTTGCATCAGAAATGCCCCAGAGCGCTAGTCGAAACGTCTATTCCTCAGACGGCGCCCCCCAAATCCTTAACAAAGATGTTCCCTTGTTCCCCCATACCCAGTCGTCTCCAACGCAAGCGGCACAAAAAAGTAGTTGCCCTTGAGTGCGGCATTTACTGCCTGTCTGTCTTGCAGTAGAGTCGGCAGACCCAACATGGGAGGCTGCAATGGTGCAGACGGTGGTAGCATCCCAAAGCAGGGAACGCCCTCTATCCCAAGGTACCATGTTCAGGCCTTCCGGGCATTTCCCATCCGATCGGCACAAACCTGGCGGCTCCAACATACTAGGAATGTTGGCCGATAGCAACGCCTTACGACGATGTTGTTTATTGCGTGGTGCCGCGAAAACCTGCCAGTTTTCCTGATATAATGTATTCCATGGCAACCCAAACGCAAAGCAAATGCCACGCGAAAGTCATCGTCCAAGAAAGTTCCCAGTTGGGGCTAAGGCATACAATGCAGCCACAACCCCAAATCCGACTCACCGGCCCCAGACTCTGAGCGAGGAGCTTATCAAGAGTGACTTCGCACATGACCTCATCCCAGGAGCGCTGACTATAGAGGCTTTCCAGCAGATAACTCCCAGGACACCAGGTACGACATGAGCCCTCCGCCTACCCGCAAAAGGAATGCAGAACCCATCACCATGCATATCCAAGATATGAGTAACGAGGTCCACAACACCATGCAAAGAAGCCAGAAAGCCAGGAAGCCATGTGTCCTGCAAGCGTCGAACACCTAAACCCCCATACCTGACGGGCAGCGCAGCCTACACCCACTCAACGTAGAGACGAGGACATCTCTACGTTGATTTTGCACTCCAGCAAATGTTTTAAGAGCGCATCGTATCTCGAAGTTACCTCCCTGTACGACCCAATCGGGGCAGTTTTTTTGGAATAAGTTAGTCTGGGTAAAGACAGACAACTTTAACAACAAACGAAGTCCTAATTTGCCGAACCCCAATATCACTTCAGCAATAAGCAAGCAGCAAGCCAGCGGGCGGTTTCAGATGCCTTTGCCGATTATTCCTATGCATTATAGGTGCATTTAAAGACGATATCAAAAAACGCGAAGTGTCGGATATCATTATTTTTCGAGTTTTTTTTCTTTTCAACGCCAATTGCTAACATTTGGTATGATGGGGATGAGGGTGTATTAGGGTGGGGAACGACGGATTTTGTTTATTTTTAGCCAAAATAACCTACTCCGACCAAATTTGGCTTTGCTTTGCATGCACTCCAGGGTTGCTTCTTCTAAGTTACAACCTAACCTAAAACCCAATTGAAATTGAGCCACAATAACCTACTCTAGCAAAATTTGGATTTTCTTTGCATACGCTCCGCTCCACTATGCTCCGGGGTTGCTTCTACTCAGTTCCAACCTAACCTATAACCCAATTGAAATTTAGCCACAATAACCTACTCTTGTAAAAGTATTAAAAGCGACTCAAACGAAAATAAACTATGTTCACTGAGGCGAATGCAAGCAATGGATGCCTAAAAGCACCGGATAGATACCAGGCCGTAAAACATAATTAGAAAAGAAAAAAGCGAGCAATTATTGATGAATTTGGCTTTCTGCGCTCCGTTACTAAAAACTGAATCTCAGTAAATCTAAAATAACACATTGACATAAGCACAAGTCGAAAAACGCAAAGAAACAAGCTTGTGACGCAAAAATATAATCAAAAATAGCTTTATTACAATATAATTCAGTTTAATGCATCCTTTCATCTATCTCATCTCACATTAAGCGTACAACGAAACGTTTGAGGTTATTATTGCATGTTGTATTATTGTGTGTGTCGTACAAAAAGCAAAATTTTATAGATTTTCAAAAAATCATATCTGAAAAACTGCTGAGTTCCGATACCTGAAACTTTGAGACCAAGTTTAAAATGACCCAAACTATTTACCAAAAAATTATGAAAGCCATAGCAAACCGCCCTTTTTCTAAAGTTTAGCCAAAATATATTATAGTAAATTAGTAAAAAAACCAATAACAATGCAAAACAAGTAAGCTATGTCAAGCAAGGGTCACAAGCAAAGAGTAAAAGTCTCAATTTTGCACAAGAAAAACATCATGTTCATTCAATCTGTTTAGGTACTGAGGCACTCTCAAACATAGAACCGTTCACACTAAGCGTCAGAGAACGACCAACTGTTCAAAGCCAAGCAAACTGCGTAACTTGGAACGTCGATAAGCGAGACATCGTCAACTTGAACCCGCTTTGATTTCATGATGTTGGCACTGCCGCAACATGACATAACACGTTGTAAAACGTCCACCGAACAGCTGATTGAGAACGAGCATCTAAGTGAATTCTTGGAAAAAATATCTGTTGATTTGGACATTTAGAAGTCTATAACTGATATGTGTCCATAAGCAGGTGCAAAATAATTTCCTTGATTTTGGACCCGTCAGATATGGGTGACCGCCCTCACTGCATGACTGCATGACTGCATTCGTGATATGCACTTCGTGATAATGTGTGGCGTTTCTTCGTTTCGACCTTCTGGACTTGTAACTCACTTATTAACACAATTTCTATAAAAACAACGTAAGTTCACTTGTATACATGTATTAGCGGCTAGGGTTGCCAACCTCTCTCAAATCAATTATGTTACCTTCTGTTGGAATTTGCACTTTATTGATGAAAGTGGAGTATGCACTTTATTTATGAAAGTTTACATGAATGATATTGTTCTAAAGTTATACTTACCCAAGGGAGGTTAGGCAACCTTTATTTTTCTGATTCATTAGGACATAATTTATATATTTATTAATTATTGTTAATGCTCAGTTTTTACAGATAGCAAACTTGGATTATTTAACAACAACGGTAGCAGATTTGGAGCCTATCCAAATCTGCTATCCAGGTTAAATATACATAATATTAGGTCCTTACATATGAAATTGGCATTTCGCCGTACTGGCCACTTTGATCTCAAATATCTTCTCTATGGTTAGGAATTCCAAATTCAAATTTATACAGCTATTTACTCATGTATTTGTGTTTCTAATTATAATTAATTTGCACCAGTGCTGCAGAAACAGCTCGAAGGATTAATGATGTGTAAGGCGAGGGTGCCGCAATAGAAAACACAGTGCGTTTTTGGTTCCAACGTTTTCGTTCTGGAAATTTAGACCAAAGTCAAAGTCAAAGTCAAAGTACTTTATTACTGTAGATATTTACATATACTTAGCAAACGTCAATTTTGCCTCTTCTCTACATTGGACCACTGTAGGAGAAGAAGGGCGTAGAAACTCCCACAAATTGATTTTTAGATCTCTTTTAAAAATAGGTTGTGTTTAACTATTACAAATATGTTTTTTTTTATTATTATGATTAATAAGCAGGAATAAATAATTATTAAATAATTAACAGCAAGGCCTGTGTTGAACTAGATTAACCCCATATAGTCCTGTCATTTAAGTAATCTTGAACATTGTAATATCCCTTTTTTGAAAAAGTCGCTTTAACATGCTTTTTAAATTGCTCAAATGGCAATTTCAAAATCTCCAGAGGTATCTTATTATAGTAGAGAATACACTGACCCTTGAAAGAATTGCTAACCTTCACGAGTCTAAATCGGGGCGCACACAGTCTGTGATTATTTCTTAGGTTAACATTACATCTATCGCTATGTTTGGAAAATGTTGTAAGGTTCTTGCGTACATACATTATATTTTCGAAAATAAATTGACTAGCTACTGTTAGTATGTCAATTTCTTTAAAAAGCTCTCTTAAGGAGTCTGTTCGTTTTAAATTATAAATTGCTCGAATAGCTCTTTTCTGTAAAATAAAAAAAGATTGAATAAACGCTGCTTTCCCCCACAACAAGATACCATAGGACATCACACTATGAAATTAACTAAAATATACTAGCCTAGATGTAGGCCACATCCGTGCTTTGTCTGATGTTCCTAACAGCGTAAGCCGCAGAACTTAATTTACCAACCAATTTATCTATGTGGGGTCCCCACTGCAATTTGCTATCAATGGTTATTCCAAGAAACTTCGTATCATTTACTGATTCCAACGTGCTGTTGTCTAACACTAAACTGGTCTTAACTTGCCTGACATATGGAAATGAGAATTTGATACACTTGGTTTTACCAGCGTTTAACAATAAATTATTAACTGTGAACCAATTCAAGGTTAAAGACAATACACCATTAACATCATCAAAATCTCCTTTTTGTCTTTCAATTTTGAAGACCATTGAAGTATCATCAGCAAATAACACTATATCAGTAAATTTCTCCACCATGAAAGGCAGATCGTTAATATATACCAGGAACAAAAAAGGACCTAATATGGAACCTTGTGGAACGCCAATTTTTACACCCGAACCATCAGATTTAACGCCGCTAACTTCTGCCTTTTGAATTCTATTGCTTAGGTATGATCTTAGTAGATCCAACGCTTTATTTCGAACTCCGTAATGATTTAATTTAATTAATAGCGTATTATGATCAACACAATCAAACGCCTTCGACAGGTCGCAAAAAACTCCGATTGCATCCTGTGCGGCCTCCCATGCAGAATAAATATGAGATATAAGGGTAATACCTGCATCCGTAGTCGATTTACCCCTAGTGAAACCGTATTGTTTGGCGTGGAATTGTTTGGTACGGTTGAAGTGTGAGTGCATTTGATTGAGTATAATCTTTTCAAATATTTTACTTAGTGTTGGAAGCACAGATATTGGTCTGAAATTTGAAGGATTACCCTTATCTCCCGATTTGAACAGAGGTATCAGTTTACTGTGTTTCATGAGGTCTGGGAAAGCCCCATCGTCAACACATTTATTGAATATATAAGCTAAATGTGGGGCTATAACTAGAATTACTGAACCAATGACTTTGACTGATATACCCCACAGGTCTTCCGTATTTTGTAAGTTAAGTAATTTAAACGTTTTGACAATGTCCTGGGGATATATGTACATGATGAAATTTTAAATATACCTTACTGACGCTCGTGTTATTTTTTAATAAAGTCTCTGCTTCATATGGAGATGAATTTAGACGATCTGTTGTGAGTAGGGGTACATTGGTGAAGAATGTTTCAAAAGCTTGAGCAACATCATCGCTGGATTTAACAACATCATCACCTATCTTTAGGTAGAAATCATTGTCCCTTGGTATAACTTTGCCAGTTTCACGGTTTATTATTTGCCAAACTGTTTTCATTCTAATATTTGAATTTTGAATTTTTCTATTAATGTGTAAAGTTTTTGCAGTCCTACAAACCAACTTGAAAGTTTTGGTATATTTTTTAATATAGTCATGAAATTTTCGATCAAAGTTATAGGTTTTTTGATCATAAAGGTCATACAAGATAACTCTACTTTTACGAATTCCAAACGTTGCCCAGTCATTAAATTTCGATTTACCGTTGTAATCACTGACTTTCTTTCATTTCAAAACTTTATTTAATTCTGTCTGAATAATGTTGAAGAAGTCTGAGTAGATTTTGTTTGGGTTCTGTTCATCAAAATCCGGTACTGGCAAATTTATATCTAAGTTTTTCGTATATGTCTCTAGCCCTTGGGATGTAATAGGCCTATAAAATGATGGACCAGTCTTATCCTTAATAGCAATTGGGAATGAAACTGTTTGACCACTGTGATCGGAAGGTAAGCAGTTAATTACACTTTTACATGTGAATGCACAGTCACAAAAAATGTTATCTAAGCAAGTTTCGCTGGTAAGTGTAAATCTAGTTGGCTCTAAAAATATATGACATAAGTTTAACGATTTGAATAAAGTTATTAATCGTTGTTTCATTGTTGTTCCTACAAGCAAATCTACATTGAATTCGCCACAAATAATTAACTTTTTTCTGTTATTACATAGTTTAGAGAGGGCTTCCTCCATAATTTTCTCAAATATTACGAAATTGCCATGGCCTTTTTCATCCCTCGGTGGCATGTAGACACAAGCAATAATATGGCTATCCAAATCAACACAGGATTTCTCTATTTGTCTTTCAACAGTAAGTGCAAGAATATCTTTGCGTTGTTTCACCTTAATATTATTTTTCACTAAGATTAAAGAACTACCTCTGTCTTCTATCTTCTATCTTCTACAAGGGGGTTGTAGTGCCTGCACCTGGCCCACTTGAGCGGGGCCTTTGTGCATGTCCCCTTCGCCTGCACATCTACTTCAGCCATCCCAACTCCTGCACCAGCTGGAGAAGGAGGCCTGGGTGTTCTAGGAGCTCGTGGGTGTTTGTTGTGTCTCCTAGGATAGCCATCCTGGTTTCTGTTGTGGATGGACATGCCAGTAGCATATGCTCTGCTGTTTCATCCACTTCCATGCACCCCCTGCACAGGGGGCTGTCCATTGCACCTGTAATTGTCAAGTGTTTGTTTAGTGTACAATGGCCTGTAATAAGGCTTGATAGTATTTTTATTTTACTGCGTGGCAGTCTCATTAAGTAATTCGTAAATTTATGGTTATACTTGTCTATAAAAAGTTTTGTGTTTTTGCAGTCTTTTCTGCTAGACCATAATAGGTTTTGTTGCTGTACTGTGGCTTCTCTGAGCCTTTTTCGTAGAGCTTCCGCTGATAAGGGCGAGAATGGTGGAGGGCCGATTGCTGGCCTTTCTGCCCCTAATTTTGCTAGCTTGTCTGCCTCCCAGTTGCCTTGGTCACCCTGGTGACCTTTTACCCACTGGACTGTGACCTTGTTTTTTTCACCTAGCCTGTTGAGTGCCTTGTGGGAACCACCTCTATCAGCAGTCTTTCTATTGTAACAACTGACAATTTTGTAATTATTTATGTTAAAAGAGATCATATTTTCCTTCAACCAGAGTTCTGTAACACAAATAATATCAATGTCAGAATTTTTTAGAAATAATTCTAATACAAGTTCTTTTTCAGGTAGCCCGTGGATGTTTTGATGGGCGATATTTAACTGGGGCTTACATTTTGACATATTTAGTGGCTCTTGTATGCTAGAGATTTCCTCTATTGTCTTATGAACTAATTTAAATTACTTGGAACAGATTCCAACGTTGCATGCAAAGTATGATTAACAGGTGAATTACCAATAGGGGTGCATGTCACATTACTCTTAACATACAAAGGTTTAGTATAATTATTTCTACACTCGTCATTTCCTACTGGCACCCTAGTTATTTTCTCTACAATAACAGGGTCATAAATATTGTATGCCAATAATTTGGCAATCTGTCGGTTAGATGACGCAGATACATTGTATCCCTAGTCAGTATAAAATTTCAAATAAACTTATTCGTATCAAAATATAATACTCGGTCCCGATGCCCAAAGGTCAAGTTATACATAAGCTCGTTGAGTCTAGAAATCCGGTAATTTTGTGCCTCTGTTAGAGCTTTGGAATAGGGAATACCACACAGAATAATTTTCCTTGCCCGGAGAGATACTATAGATTCAAAGTAATTAATCAAATCGTCTTGTTGAACTCCTGTGGTGTTCCCTATATGTAATACAATAGTTGTATTACTGTCATACTCCCTATTAAGCATGCAGTTTACTATCTTCATGTAAGTACGGATCTGCAGAGCAAGCCCCGTGGACGGCCGGAGACCAAAGTTGATAATGAAGAATTGAAGGCACTGTGGAAGCGGATCCATCGCAAACCACGTCCGAGCTAGCTGCAGGCTGCGGTGTTAGTGATAAAACTGTTTTAATCCACTTGAAGCAAATTGGGAAGGTGAAAAAGCTTGAAAGGTGGGTACAACATCAACAAACGCGCGTTGACTGCTGCGTTGCATTACTCACCCGGCACAATAATGAAAGGATTTTAAATCGAATCATTACCTGTGATGAAAAGTGGATCCTGTACGATAATCGGAAGCGCTCATCGCAATGGCTGAACCCTGCCGAACCAGCCAAACCATGCCCCAAGCGAAAATTGACTCCAAAAAAGTTACTTGTGAGCGTTTGGTGGACTTGTGCTGGTGTCGTTCACTACAGCTTTCTTAAATCTGGCCAGACGATTACGGCAGATGTCTATTGTCAGCAACTGCAAATCATGATGGAAAATCATGCTGCTAAACAACCGAGGCTGGTAAATCGCTCTAGGCCACTGCTGCTTCATGATAACGCTAGACCACACACTGCACAACAGACGGCTACCATATTAGAGGAGCTTCAATTGGAATGTCTCAGACATCTACCGTACTCTCCGGACCTTGCTCCAACAGATAACCATTTTTTTCGAAATTTTGATTGCAAGGGAAAAAATTCAACTCCGATGGGGCAGTCCAAACCGCCTTCAAAGATTTTAATGATTCCCTTCCGAATGTTTTTTTTAGTAAAAGGATCGAAGAACTACCTATGAGATGGCAAAAGTGTTTAGATAGCAATGCTACATACTTTGATTAAATAAATATATTATATTTTAAAAAACCGGTCAAGTGCGAGTCTAAATCGCGCACGAAGGGTTCCGTACCACCGTTCAATGGAAGCGATGGTGTGGAGTGAATAGTTTGGATTTTACACAGCAAAATATTGTTTACAAAGTTATTGGTGCGGTTACTTTCACACTCCATGTACATAACCAGGTGCATCCATAAGTTTGTATGTGTTATTATTGTATGGGAGCTCCCTTAAATATTTATTTTATCCTGTTTTTTAGTATTTGTTGTTATAGCGGCAACAGAAATACATAATCTGTGAAAATTTCAACTCTCTAGCTATCACGGTTCGTGAGATACAGCCTGATGACAGACGGACGGACGGACGGACGGACAGCGAAGTCTTAGTAATAGGTTCCCGTTTGGAACCCTTCGGGTACGGAACCCTAAAAACGACTTTATGTTCCTCCCATGCAAAACGCCAATTTCATATGTAAGGACCTAATATTATATATCTTTAATAATATTCTTACTCCTGATCGAATTACGTTGGAATCGTTATATACGTTAGTTATACGTTAAAATCGGAAACATGACTGGTTTTTTTTTACACAGGGTCATGTACGGTCGGGAAGCTAATAGGTTGACCTAAATGTACGGTAGGGACGAATGTGGCGGCAGAGGCAAAGCATAGCCTTGCAAGTCACAATAACATGTCTTTCCCCAGATAGAGTAGCTGAGGCCATGTTAGCAACAATAACCTGGGTTTTCTCAGAAGGGTTGGCAGAGGCATAACTTCACGTTTTAAAGGCGGGACTTTATGCGGGCCGGCTTTTCTTCAATGTTATTTATTTTTCCCTTGACCTGTACACTTTTTCAACGTACCTTAAATTGACAGATATATCTTGCACGAGTTCATCTGATATTTTGAATTGATTCACTTGGTGGAGCGATTAGAATATTCTTATGGAATTCAGTGTTATTAAGTTGGCAACGCCTGCTGGTTTTTTACTGGCTGCCTCAATTCGCGCTCGTTTTGTTGAACGTTGGCATGACAGTTAGCGCCATAAGTATCTTTGCATGGAAATAGTCATTTGAAACGATCTCTCTCTGGCTTGGAGTGTCGAAGAATGTTGCTGTGCAGGATAAAATGCTGAAGTTTGATCTCACGTGTTAGTTTCATTATATTATAATATATCCTCCTCAGAACTCAACTTATTTAAAATCTTACATACATAGAAACTTTCCTACTCTGAAATCATCCCAAAAATAATCAGACTTCTTTCTATTTTGAACTATTACCTCAACTGCCACACACTATAATAATCTGGCTTGCTTTGTCCAAGGAACTCATAAATAAATGCTCGTGTTCTTTAGGCGTCAAAAGTAATGAACTAAACTTCAACTTATTTGAAATCAGACAGTTCTTGTCTGGTAACCATAGATTCTAATTTCAAACTAGTTTTGTTGTTATGACGCCCCTGAAATCGGTCTCACAATATTACTCAGCTAGATCTGCCCAATCTCCGCTGGAGCATAGCCAAAGCGAAAAGACGCCTAATCATTCGATCTTGGGCCACTACACAGATCTGTTCCCATGCATGTTCTCTCGGACTGAGTCGTTGTTAATAAACAAAGGACCATGGGCGATTCAGTATGTAGTCCAACAGTGATTAAACCTATGTATGCCATTTGATTGATTTCAGGATGTTGATTGTTTAATACTCTGGTAAGTAAGCCGAAATCCGTTGCGAACATGGTGTTTATATAGATTTCGGGCCGACTGGCCGACCCAATTGTATTCAGAAGTGAAAATTAAGTTGGCCTAAAGTTTGGTAATCGATTTTCCAGTAAAAGTTGTCTAAAATGGCATCCCTAACAACCCCCTCAAATATGACTACACTTACCATAGGCAAATATTCTATGTGGGATAAAAGTATCTATGGTAAATCAGTGTTGTAATGATAATAACCTCCAATGACCCGCAGCTAGAAAAAGGGACAGCCATCTCAGCCGTTATGGCTTTTTTAGTGCTAAGGGTTGCTTCAGTCAGCCCTTGACTTTATTACAGTCGTAGTAAAAGAGTGTAACCATCTCGTTAACACAATTTCGGTTGATTGGGTTATATGTTGGGTCTATTTTATTTAATGTATCTAAATCACTCTAATAATTTATAGCCAGATAGACAGTAACGGGATTAAAATATATCTTGGCATACTCACTAAATAGCTGTAAAAGACAGATGAAGGAAAATTTATTTAAGTAACTTTCTATAAAGAAATGCGATAATATATCACTCCAACTGCATCGATAAATGGTGCTCTAGGGCTAAGCGTAAATAATAATAAAAAAAATACAAATAGTAGAGTGATTATGATTATTGATCAGCCCCCGTATTCGCAAACTTACATCCTCATCAAAAACTACGCAATCTATGTTAATGTGTTACTGTGACATAACCACACAAAGTAGATTTGATCACGTGCATGAGGGTAGTTTATTTACGTTATAATGGATGGATGAATTTGGGGGTGTTTTCGCAGGTAATTACGCAGTAAATTACGATCTTTGGCGTAAACTTTTCCAACATTGACACCAAATATGTTCAGGATTAACCGCATGTCCTCCTTCTGCAGTCGAAGTGGTGAACTCTCTCTCAGTGTCGCCAGCTAGTGGCGTGAATTTTCGAGAACAGCTAATTCAGCAGTGTTCTTGGCTGTGCTATGTTGAAGTAAGGTACCCGTACATTAGGGGGACCCCGCTCTGCCTACATTCATCTGATTTCGATTCTTTGTACTTTCTAATCTTTGGCATTTGTCAAAGGCCGCGTCCACACCGAATGAGCGGTGAGTAGGAATTGTGGTGAGCGCGAATGAATTGTGGCTTGTGGCCACACTGCGTTGCTAGCTTCTGAGCATTTAGACGAGTACTTAAGTGTTGCAAACCATGGATTATGACCAAAGATGACGACCGAAGATTATGATGTTTTTACTACACTTTTTACTATAAAACATCTCTGTTTTGATAGTAAAAAGTGTACTGTAAGTCGCGGACGCGACTGACTTATGATACTGCGTCGCATCAAACTCAATCAAACCAATGAGAAACAGTCTCATAACGTAGTTAAATGTGTCAACGGACATCGCACTTTTTTTTGAACTTATTGAAAAAATAACTATTTATTTCTGTTATTTTAACAAAACAAATGACAAAAAATATTTATAAGTCATTACTTTAATTGTTTTATTACCTTAGACCTCCATGGTCTAGACCAGACTAGCTAGTTTCACGCTTTATTCTCACGCAGTAGATGCGGGTTGTAATCCGGTTCTGACCATGTACCAATGGGATAATAAATTTATCTTAAATACATTATCGGACGTTCCGTGTATCGGATGACACGTTAAGCTGAAGGTCCCGGCTACTATCGCTACTTGGCAGTATTTATAGTAAAACCCGTATATCAACCCGAACTGAGCCAGCGTGATGGAGTGTGGCTTAATCTTACCATCTTTGTGATGTTGTTTTGAAGTGTGGCATTTGCCATGGCTCATTCAATCGAAACTCATACGTAAGGGTGTTTAGCAGGGTCAAACAGATGCGTTGTTAGTTCAATGATGGAGGTACAGATGGCGGTCGATCGCCTTTAAATTCCAGATGGTTTAACTCAAATTAGAACTTTATTTACTATAAGTGCAATAAGATGTTTTATATAGAAAAAAAAATGAGTATTATTTTATTTAGATTATTTTATGATGTTATAGAGTCTATTTCTAGTTGAACTGTGTGATCTAAAATATAAAGTGTGTATACGGTGTAGACCAGTAACCAATCAGAGCACTGAGTTTCGAAAGGAAACGAAACGAACCAATGAGAATGACTCGCGGAGTTTGAGATGGTGTTTTGGCGAGCATGTCTGGGGTAGGACGTTTTGGTGGGAAGAGAAAATATAAAAGGGATGGGTCGAGATGAGAGGGGGCCTTTTGTTGCTGGTCGTCGAATGAAGTGTGAGTTAAGACTCAGAGAGGGAGCCATTCAGTCTCCGCGTCAAACTACTGTGACACACGTCTTTCGGGAATTCTATACAGTTCGATTCGCCGTTTTACGCGTCTTGAACTGGGAGAGTTGTGATTGCGTGTTGCAGTGGATTTTCGTGAGTGTCTGAAGCGCCGAGATATACCTCGGTTCCTATTCTTTAAATCAACCTACCCCAAATTCCAAAACTATCCTTGGGTCGTTAGATAAGAACTTGTAGGTAATTTATCTGAGTCTGAGTCTGGGCTTGGAGCGACCCTAATTTCCTTTTTCCTTCACCATAGGGTTCCTGGATTGGCTCTTAGGATATTCGCGGGCTAATCCTCTCCTCATTCCTTTCGTGTAGCGAGTTTTGAAATTCCCACACACACAGTCATTAAACATACAAACACATTCAAATCAAACTCAACCATTTTCGAGTGGTGTCGATGATGGACGTGGTATAACACTAGGATTTTAGACTAGGCTAGACAGGAGTTTAGTTGCGGCTAAACCTAGGTTGTCGAGGTTATGTAGTTAGGGAGACAAATACGATTATTTAGGTTTATGTAACAAACAAGTATCTGAAATTCGTATGATTACAAATAATTACGTTATTTCCTTCTCACTCTTGAAATACCTAAATACTTATAAAACTATCTAACAAACTAAATTTTTTTTTTGATTGTGGCTGTTTCGATCTTTCTTTTCTTGACTAATTTGTATATAAAATATCTGGATGAACATCAACATGGTTACGGAATAAAACTTAAGAGACGGGTAGGTGCAAATAAAAATATCCCGTAACCGATCAACAAACATGTTAGACTGATGGATGGGAGATATCACAATATCAAATCATATAAAAAATATAACCCAAATAGTCAATATGTAGTTGATTGGCAGGTAAACTAACTCGAGAGGGTTTTGAGTAGATTCAGGCGGTCTCTAGGTGCTGGTGTATTCAGTTGGCTAATTCCAGATCTTCAGCTGTCTTAAAATAATGCAGTCACGTAGATTGTGTATGGGAATGAGTGGGGGGAGGATGGCCCCAAAAACAGGTGAAAGATAACGCCAAAAGCGTACTAATGAACACATAGTTAACCCTATGTTTACTTATAAATTGTGTTTACAATTTTGAGTGGTTGTAAGCATTATTTTATAAGATTTAAGCTTATTTTGCTTCGCTAAATCTAACGTCGTCTGTCTTGGGTCCGTAGAACTCGGTTGACCTCCACTGGCGTCAGGCGGGGTTAAAGGGACCGACCTTAGGGCCCGTGTCCCTTCTGGACGTGAGCTCTGGCACAAACCCTCCTTTATAAACACATGTAATCGAAATGCCTTTTAAAAATGCTTATTTACTTGGAATTTATTCTAATAAGCACGGACTCGATAATTATCAATATGTTTATGTCACTTATATTCATCACTGGCTGGGGAACCTCATGACGATACTGTTTAACCAAAACCACTCTAAAAAGAACTTTAAGTTATTACTATCACAACGTCTGCAATCCTACCCATAGACGATCACCCACTACTTTGGGCAAACATCTAAATAAGATACTCGCAATCGTTGGTGTTAGAATCTTTCCAATTGGAGAAATATTCCAATAAAAATGCGTGAGGGTTAAATTCCGTCTGACATTAGATTAATGGTTGGCTGGTTATATCGTTAAATTTACTGTTCATAGAATCGTTCGGTTAACTCGTAGGGTTTATTCATATTATTTCAAAACTGTTGAATCCACTAGTTACCTATAATTATCACAAACGGAAAGTCAGAGGATCAACAGGTTATTCCAATAGCAGTACCTAGCTAGGTACTTACATATTTTATAATGTTAATTATATACAAGCCGCGCCACGAATAGAGTACGTTGGGCGACGTTTTGGCGGGAATTACTGCGCGTATGTACAGATATTGAAAGGTGACTACTGCGCATTCAAGGTGACCGCTCACAACGTGTGGCGCTACGGATATATACCTATTGGTCGGCAGAAACCCTACCTACGAAGCCAGGGTTCGAGTCCCGGTGGGGACAAGTGTTTGTCCGGTGAGTGCGGATGTTTGTACTCTGGTCATGGTTGTTTGTCTGTCTGGGTTTAATATTTGTCTATATATTTACGTGTTGTCTGGTGCCCAGGATGCGGGGAGTCCTGGTTTGGGGCTGGAGCAATGGGTGTGGATAGTGTCCAAAGTATTATTATGTATCTAGGAAACCAAAAGATAGATAATGATTCGAACAATTCTTATAAGATACTTAGGTACCTACCTTAGTTAAAAGAATAAGGTGTTGTGTTTGTGATTCTGCCTACAATACGAGTGATCACGAGTTCGATTCCCGGCCGAGGACAATAGGATCAGAGTATGTGCCTATGTATAAACGCAATGTATGTATAGTTTGTGTATTCTTTATGAGGGGAAGTAATGCGATGTTTTAATTAGGAAGTTTAATAGGAAATTCGTTTAATTAAATACCTATCTTTGTGAAATACTTTCGTTAGCAAGTAGGTACCTAAATATATGTTTGGTAGGACACGAATTGACATTGGCAAATGACGTCATAGGGGTATGACGAAATGAATGTAGGTATTAAATACGATTATGGAATTAACAATGCCTCGATAGATATCACGGGTTGTTGAGTGAGCAGTTATAGGCATTGAACTACTAGCTCAATGGATATAGGAACCTATCTATAGGTACATGGTTAGATAGAACGTTAGATTGAGGTTTCTAAGTTAATTACCTATGTAGAATAAGTACCCATACTTACCTACTTATGTGTGGAAAGGAAGATATATTTTTATTGTTTTTAAACCATGTTTCCGGGAGTACCTACCTATAATATAACGTGGGATATTCGGTTTAAATATATATATATATATATATATATTTATATATAAATAACTAGGTAATAAAATAATAGAATATTATGGGGTTCTCAATAGGGTATACTTATGTTTTACTAACATTTTATTCCTTATTTATTTACTCCTATCCCTCTCCCTGTTAATGTCTGTTATTTAAAGGAATTTATTTACTTCTCATATTAAGTAATATCTGTCCTTATATACTCTATTTTAACCTGAATCCTAGATAAAGTCAGTCAACTGTCACATTATTCATATTTATGTTGAATGAAATTGAGAGTTTGAATTAATATTCAATTTGTGGTTATTCCAGCGACGTGGAATGAAGTTTGAAATATTAATAAAGCACTACATTGTAGTATTTGGAGTCAATGAGACTATAAACTTATTGAAAGTAGTTACTGAGTTGACTAATTTCTGCAACAACGTTTTCAATTTGATATGTTCGACTCGATGTCGAGAATTCAGAGTTTAAATAAACAAACCTGCAATTCTCGTCTTAACTGAATGATGATAAACGTTCAATTTCCCTAGACCTTGTATTGCAATCATGGAAGGCGGTCATGGTTAATTTTATTAATACAATAGTTATTAATTAATTACCTTTGATCAAATTATGGAATAAGCCGTCGCAAAGCCTCCGCCAATATTCACATAACGCCAGAATGAAGCAATAGAAGTACGGAAATTCACAGTTATGCTCTATTCAGATGTGCATATTTATATTACTATACGGATACATATACTTATATCTTCGCACTTTACGAAGTAACAATATCATGTTTGGATCTGCTGATGGTAGATTGAAGGTCAATTCATTAACCTTAAAATGAATCATGCTACTTACGCACTTCTATGGATGTGCTGAAATATTTTATACTTCATGCTATGCTATTGTGCATTACTAAAAGACAAATAAGTCTTTATTGAAACACATAACGTGTAACATAAACAACCAGTGAAACTTCATTGTGTATGTTTATAGTTTTCTATATGTGGAAGAATATTTAACATAATCTTACTACATAAATATCAGATATTGACTGATGAGACAGTTGAATATCAATCACAAACTATAATCCCATCCTGATCGGTCATACCCCATCCTAATCCGGTGAATCTATGACTAAATCCAATTCAGAATACTTATACGCTACTCTTTTTATAAACGAGTATCAGAACTACAAATTAATTGGTTTCGTAGAATTATCTGGGTAGAAGACCGAATCAAGTGGTAGGGGTTCTTCCCCAAAATTTTATGAATATCAAATTTTTCTTTTATTATTTTAATATTTATCATTTTTATTTCATTTTAGTCAATACTCAAAATATACTATGACATTTTATTATATGAATCTGCTTTATAAGGTTATTAATCATTTAATGGATATTTATCTGTATCATTCTTGTTAGTGGGGACATATTTAAGTATATATCTTTTATTGAAATTTAAAATTACTAAATATTCAATTTAAAACATTCCTTGTTTAAAATCTATTGTCAAAGTTGACAGCACTTCTTACTCATACCTCTAGAATTAGGGTTACTGGTTTCACAAGTAGTAGGAGTTCTAATTTACTAGACGATCTATTTTTTTTTGGCCATCACAATTAATAAGAGACCGCGTTAAAGAGAAGGGTGGACGAGATAGAAAGGGGGGATGTTACAATATGGATAAGCCGTAACCAGGATGTATATTTGCAGTCTAATATTTGGATAACATGATATTGGCTATGATTAGCCACAATTTGTTGTACGTGCGTTGGAAGAGGTTTTTTAAATGTTGTAAGGAGAGCTATATCGACTAAAAGACTAGATTCTCGGGTGTGAAAAAATAGAAAGTGATTATGATTGAAGGTGTGAGGTATACGTTTTAAAAAGGGTTAAGGGGTGGAAATGGGCAAAAAGCTAATTTTGAAATAAGGGGTGGGAATTTTATTATGTTAACAAATTGACTGTCCTATATTATATTAGACACAGGGTTGGTACTGGTCGTTATATGATTTATCATATCCTAGACTGAGAATGTGTTAACAGTTGAGTGTGATTTTATAGGAAAATAAGTAAAGTACGATAAAAAAAAAGTATACAAAGAGAAGACAGTGACTTTTGATTTCAATTACTAGTAATAAGTGTAAATAAAAACAAAACCAAGTGATTTTTGATTTACAATAATTAGTGTTAATAATAATAAAAAGTGATAAGTGGTTAATTAATTAAAATAAATAAACAATGCCTAAAGTACCTAAGACTAGGTCGAAGACCACAACTGATGCAAGTCTTGGTGTAAATTACAAGGAGCAGCAGTTAAGAAGAACAATAGGCGTCCTTAGCTCTCGATTGAATAAGTTGGAAGAAGCAACACAGTCTCCATCAAATAGACCAGTTGCAACTTCTTCGTCTTTAGGAAATGGCTCTGCGACAACGGAGAGAAGGGTGTTCTATACGTTACCACACCATGTTGCTAGTGAGAAGCCTAAATATCCAGGGAAAGTTAACATTCACCCGGTATCCTTCATAGAAGACCTCACTTCCTATCTGCGTGGACTTCCAACTGAAGGATTTGAAATAGACATCATCCTAGAATGTTTGGAAGGTGAAGTAAGGAATTGGGCAAGAATTTACAAAGACCAATGGACCAATTTGGATGATTTTCGTCGAGCATTTCTGGAAATCTACTGGGGAGAAGTGGAACAAAGTGAACTCAGACGCCGAATTGTAAGCAACACGTGGGATAGCGCCAAGAATCCTACAATGTTGAGCCACTTCTTGAGTCTTGCTGGACAAGCGAGAATGCTGCAGTACACTATCCCCGAAAAACTTCTTGTTTGTGAGTGATATCATGAATCATTATCCAAGGGAAGTCCAATATGCTTGGGCAATGAACAGAGCAGCAACGTTCCTGGAAGCCACCGAGTTCCTTAGAAAATTGGACGACATTAATCGCCAAGGGAAGTTCAAACCCGCGATAATTCAACATCAATCTGGAATCGATCAGGAATCAAGATGGAAGTCAAATCCAACTGGAAGAGGACAAGAAAATCAACCTGGGTTCCAGTACGTAAGCGGACCAGACAATAGGCCTGAGGGCCGATATCAAAATCAATCTGGAAAGGGACACGACAACCGACCTGGACTCCAGTACCACAATCAAGCCGGAAGAGGACAAGATAATCGCCCACGAGGATGGAGACAATATACTCCAATACAAAGCAGAAGAATGGTCTCGCAAGTCGTCCTGTGGTTAATAAAGATACTAATCTAATCGAATCCACGGTAGAACCTGTTTCTAGTGATGACCAACTGAACTCAAGTAATTCGATTAATTTCGTACCAGAAACGTCCGCAACTTCTGGGTTAAACTAAATGGGGCTGAAATGTCAGTCCCCGCTCCAGCCTTATATAAAGGGGATAAACTAAATACACCGGCACTAAAAATGTTGTTAGATATGGGATGGGAACCCGATCAAACTTTAGGTATTCGCAACGACGGATTTCAAAGCCAATTCAAACTAAATCTAATGAATCAAAACGAGGTTTAGGGTTTAAACCATCTATCGATACTAATAGCAAGTTTATAGAACAAGTGGTACAAGCCTTATCGATTGACTCTGAGTTAAAGGAACAGAATCCTATATTTACCACTGAGCATTTAGTATTTTCAATGTTTGAAGAAGAAGATAAAATGTCCAGTGAAAAGACCGAAAACATTAAATCTGAAATTCATATAAGTATTCTAGGTGAAACTAGCAGGTGTTTGATCGACACTGGAAGTAACATAACTTGTGTATCCAGCACATTCTGGGAAAATATCTTAACCAAATTAAATGGACAAATAACAATATTACCTGTTAAACCTATGCAAATTCGAGGTGCTGTAGGTCAAAAGAGTACTAAGATCCAACAAATGGTGTTGCTTCCAGTAAAGATCGGAGACATAGAGGTAGAAACCAGGTTCTTAATTTTTCCTAACTTAATTCGGTCGGTAATTCTAGGATTTGATTGGTTGACAATTAATGAAGCTATTATTGACTTACAACAACATCCAGCAGGTCTAATAATACGAAAAAATGAACAAGAAATCCTTGTACCCTTTTGTGATATGATAGGAAATCAGAGAGAAGTCTCGGAATTAGAATCCTTAGATGAGGGGAAATTATTTCATGAATTCGTACGTGAGGTTAAAACAGGATTAGTTATATCAACCAAAGATTCGGAAAATTTAAAACAAATGTTGAGAAAACATGATAATGTTTTTACTCAAAAGTTAGGACTATGTAGTTGTTATGTTTATGAAATCAAAATGTCCCAACATACTCCATTTATAAAAAGATCATATCCAATACTATACGCTTACAGACAACAAATAGGAAAAAATTGCTTGAAATGGAGAATATAGGTATAATTTCACGTTCTTCAACTCCATATTCAAGTCCATTGACATTTACAAAGAAAACTGATGGGTCTTTAAGAATTTTGTTAGATGCCAGAGAAATCAACAAATATATGGTATCTGAATCTGAGGCACCTCCTATGCAAATGGATGTATTGAATTCATTCCATGGAGTCAAATTTATAAGCATAATAGATTTAAATAACGCATATTTTCAAATTCCTCTATCAAAACAAAGTAGGAAGTATACAGGATTCACTTTTAATGGAAAATCATACATATATAGCGTTTTACCACAAGGACTTAAAACTAGTGTTGGGAGCTTTAGTCGAGCTATGGATTTAATTTTGGGTCCAGGGTCAGACAGTTTTGTGTGAATTATTTAGACGATTTGGCCATTTTGACAGATGGCAATTTAGACCAACACATAGAACATATCGACATAATTCTTACTAAGCTATAGGACGCTGGTATGACTTGTAACATTCTAAAATGTCAATTTATTTATGAGGAAGTTAAAATGCTAGGACATGTAATTACCACAAATGGAATCAAGACAGATCCAGAGAAAATAGTAGCGATACAAAAGTTTCCGATTCCGAAGAAAATCAAACATCTAAGAGCATTCTTGGGATTATGTAACTATTACCGAAGGTTTATACCGGACTATAGTAACACAATTAAACCATTGTGTGTGTTGTTAAGAAAGGATAAACCTTGGAATTGGACGATTGAGGCACAAAATGCCTTTGAAGAATTAAAGTCCAAATTCCTGAAAACAATTATGTTACACCATCCTGATATGACTCAACCCTATTACTTACAAACTGATAGTTCAGGGGTAGGATTGGCGGGAGTTCTGTATCAGTACGATAATAACGGGGAAATGAAAATTCTAGGATATTGTACCAAAGCTCTCCGGGGCCCAGAGCTAAAGTGGACAGTCACCGAACAAGAATTTTGGGCTGTTATTTATTGTCTTCGTAAATTCGAGACTTATTTAAGAGGTTCGAAATTGATCATAAGAACTGATCATAAGGCAATAACGTTTGTCCGGACATGGAAGTTGTACAATAGTAGAATCATACGTTGGATATCATATCTTGAACAATTTGACTATCAAGTTGAGCACGTAAAGGGGAAGGATAATATAGCCGTTGATGTTTTATCTAGATTTCCACCAAGTGGAGAGTTAATTCAAGAAGATAAAGTTCTATGTCCTGAAATTCATTACCTAGAATCAACGAAGAATAAACACCTATTTAGTAAAATAAACAATGTAGTAACATATCAAACAAATGACGATGAATGCCAAATTCTGCTGACACGTTTAGGCAATCCAGACATTTATAGAAAGGGCGATAAATTTGATAGGATCCTAAAGAACTGTGTAAGAATAAACAATATTTTATGTTATGAAGATGTCCATAACGACAGCAAGTTAATTTATTTGCCTAAGGAATTAAGATCGGATATCATATATCAAATACAGGAAGAAATGGGTCATCAAGGATCTTATAAAGTCATTAAATACATTAGAAACAGGTTCTACTGGATGGGATTAGGAAAAGATGTTAAATCGTTCCTCCGGAATTGTCATATTTGTCATCTTTCGAAAAGTGATAATATTAAATACGTAGGAGAATGTAAATCAATTGTGACTCAAGACATAGGAGACATAGTAATAGCGGACTTATATGGGCCCCTGCCCAAAGGTAGATTTGGAGCTACTTATATATTGGTAGTACAGGATTCATTTAGCAAATTTGTTAAATTATATGATTTACGCACTGCTACTGCTCGATCAGTGGTAACAAAACTAAAACAATTTGCGGATATAATTAAACCTAAGGTTGTGATGACAGATAATGGCAGTCAATTTATAAGTGATGTCTGGAAATCTAATTTGAGGCAAATAGGTATTAAAACTATACATACAACAGTCCGTAATCCTAGACCAAATACTACAGAAAGAACTCGGACGATTGTTTAGAGCCTACTGTAACAGTAACCACAGGGGATGGGCTACAATATTGCCTAAAATCGAGAATCTGTATAATAATACATTTCACGAGAGTTCAGGATTTACACCTAATGAAATAGTATACGGCAAATCCACTGAATTGACCTTTGACAATTGTTTACCTCTTTTAAAGAAGACAGTTGATGTAAATGATGTAAGAATACTAGTACGAAAAAATCTTCAAAAGGCGAGTGAAAATCGTCAAGCGAAATTCAATAGGACTCATAGGTTAATTAAATTTGAAGTAGGTGATTTTGTAAAGATTCGCAAATTAAACAAATCTGATGCCAAATTAAAATTAACAAAGAAATTTGAGTTGTTATATGAAGGACCTTTTATCGTAGCCGCAGTACCCTTCGCAAATGTATACACTCTAATGAATCAAACGACTAAAGATATTCGGGGAAATTTCAATGCGATACATCTGTCAAAGTATTATATAAAATGATGAAACATAAAGTGTAAAAATATAAGGTATAGATAATAAGAATTTAGAAATAAGTAATAACATAACTTATGTTAGTAATTTAGGATAACCAAGTAAAATATTTTTTTTAATACCTAAGCGTCTCAACGCTGGAGAAATCTAATTTTGATTTTGTTTCAATATACTCATGGTAAAATATCTGTGTAATGTAGTAAATCTATGTCAAGACATATCAAGATTTGTTTAATTGTTATAATCGAATGTTAGTATCCCATTATATTTTGATAATAATGTTAATCACAAATAGAACATTTAGTACCATTTTTGTAATATTTAACAGAAAATTCTAATTGTAAAGATTAAATAAAGAACTAGCTGACCAAAACCCCATCCAGAGCGAAGATACACTTGTAAAAATGATTTGAGTTGGATATTTAACTACACATTACCGGATTTGGCACTCATATAATTCTAAATATCAGCAATTCTTAATTGAAATACAAGTTGATATTCGTTTTAGCCCGGTCTTTGGTAGAGGGACAATTAGGATAAGATAAAAATTATTGTAAATATATTTTTTAAATAAAGTATAACAAATTGGTAATAATTGGCTTTAATAATAAATAATAAATAATAATAATAATAAAAAAATACTTAAAGGTTTTATAAAAATAAATTAGTCATTAGTTTTAGTTAAGGTCGTAAAGAATGGTAAAATATTTAAAGAATAGCAATTTTTTTTAATTATTTTTAATTTCGAAAATTTAAGGGGTAATTGTAACGGAAATGTAAAGATCTGAGACACATTTTTTATTTGCTATAAAAAGTTGGGAGGCGTTGGCAGGTTTGGGCAACGTGATTTAATGATTCAACTATGAACTGCAAAAAGAGAAGCCAAATATTCTTAAACCAAACAAATAACGGTGATGTAAGATTGGTGTTGACCAATGCTCAATTAAGCGGCAAGATAAATTTGGTATAAACATAACTATGGAGATTAGTGGTTATCGAAGGCATCGCAAATTTCACAAGGCCTCATATAAGCTCAAGTGGCTCATCGCGTTGTTACCAGACTTGAAATATTAAGGTTCGAGGTTCGATTCTCCGTTGTCAACTTTTCTTTTTCAATTTTACCTATGGTTTTGGGTTATTAATTTGTGGATCCTTTCTGAATAGCTATTCGGGAGTGTCGGGTTGTGCTAATTAAATTTAAGTCCTAGAAGTTAATTGCTTATCATGCATCTTTGTAAATGTTTTCTACCTTGTTTAAACTACTGAATATGTCGTCACAGTAATTGCCTATTACTTCTATAATCGTCATTATTTATCTAGTCTAGAAATCTATACGTAGAATGCGCGAGATTAATTATGAAATAAAAAAGCGACATCTTTGAATGGATGGTGTGACGAAACAAACATTTGGTTTATTTCTCAGTAGGTAGAAATATATTTTTTTAAAAAAATCTCCAAAATGTGGATAAACTTTAAGAGCTATGAAATAAGTTGTGAATCATAAATTTAAAATGAATATGGTTTAACTTCACCGTTGCTTTCAGTGGATGTCGAATTATGACCATTTTACACATTTGTGATGTTGTTTTGAAGTGTCGCATTTGCCATGGCTCATTCAATCGAAACTCATACGTAAGGGTGTTTAGCAGGGTCAAACAGATGCGTTGTTAGTTCAATGTGGAGGTACAGATGGCGGTCGATCGCCTTTAAATTCCAGATGGTTTAACTCAAATTAGAACTTTATTTACTATACCTGCAATAAGATGTTTTATATAGAAAAAAAAATGAGTATTATTTTATTTAGATTATTTTATGATGTTATAGAGTCTATTTCTAGTTGAACTGTGTGATCTAAAATATAAAGTGTGTATACGGTGTAGACCAGTAACCAATCAGAGCACTGAGTTTCGAAAGGAAACGAAACGAACCAATGAGAATGACTCGCGGAGTTTGAGATGGTGTTTTGGCGAGCATGTCTGGGGTAGGACGTTTTGGTGGGAAGAGAAAATATAAAAGGGATGGGTCGAGATGAGAGGGGGCCTTTTGTTGCTGGTCGTAGAGTGAAGTGTGAGTTAAGACTCAGAGGGGGAGCCATTCAGTCTCCGCGTCAAACTACTGTGACACACGTCTTTCGGGAATTCTATACAGTTCGATTCGCCGTTTTACGCGTCTTGAACTGGGAGAGTTGTGATTGCGTGTTGCAGTGGATTTTCGTGAGTGTCTGAAGCGCCGAGATATACCTCGGTTCCTATTCTTTAAATCAACCTACCCCAAATTCCAAAACTATCCTTGGGTCGTTAGATAAGAACTTGTATGTAATTTATCTGAGTCTGAGTCTGGGCTTGGAGCGACCCTAATTTCCTTTTTCCTTCACCATAGGGTTCCTGGATTGGCTCTTAGGATATTCGCGGGCTAATCCTCTCCTCATTCCTTTCGTGTAGCGAGTTTTGAAATTCCCACACACACAGTCATTAAACATACAAACACATTCAAATCAAACTCAACCATTTTCGAGTGGTGTCAATGATGGACGTGGTATAACACTAGGATTTTAGACTAGGCTAGACAGGAGTTTAGTTGCGGCTAAACCTAGGTTGTCGAGGTTATGTAGTTAGGGAGACAAACACGATTATTTAGGTTTATGTAACAAACAAGTATCTGAAATTCGTATGATTACAAATAATTACGTTATTTCCTTCTCACTCTTGAAATACCTAAATACTTATAAAACTATCTAACAAACAAAATTTTTTTTTTGATTGTGGCTGTTTTGATCTTTCTTTTCTTGACTAATTTGTATATAAAATATCTGGATGAACATCAACATGGTTACGGAATAAAACTTAAGAGACGGGTAGGTGCAAATAAAAATATCCCGTAACCGATCAACAAACATGTTGGACTGATGGATGGGAGATATCACAATATCAAATCATATAAAAAAATATAACCCAAATAGTCAATATGTAGTTGATTGGCAGGTAAACTAACTCGAGAGGGATTTGAGTAGATTCAGGCGGTCTCTAGGTGCTGGTGTATTCAGTTGGCTAATTCCAGATCTTCAGCTGTCTTAAAATAATGCAGTCACGTAGATTGTGTATGGGAATGAGTGGGGGGAGGATGGCCCCAAAAACAGGTGAAAGATATCGCCAAAAGCGTACTAATGGACACATAGTTAACCCTATGTTTACTTATAAATTGTGTTTACAATTTTGAGTGGTTGTAAGCATTATTTTATAAGATTTAAGCTTATTTTGCTTCGCTAAATCTAACTTCGTCTGTCTTGGGTCCGTAGAACTCGGTTGACCTCCACTGGCGTCAGGCGGGGTTAAAGGGACCGACCTTAGGGCCCGTGTCTCTTCTGGACGTGAGCTCTGGCACAAACCCTCCTTTATAAACACATGTAATCGAAATGCCTTTTAAAAATGCTTATTTACTTGGAATTTATTCTAATAAGCATGGACTCGATAATTATCAATATGTTTATGTCACTTATATTCATCACTGGCTGGGGAACCTCATGACGATACTGTTTAACCAAAACCACTCTAAAAAGAACTTTAGGTTATTACTATCACAACGTCTGCAATCCTACCCATAGACGATCAACTTTGGCCAAATCATCTAAATAAGATACTCGCAATCGTTGGTGTTAGAATCTTTCCAATTGGAAAAATATTCCAATAAAAATGCGTAAGGGTTAAATTCCGTCTGACATTAGATTAATGGTTGGCTGGTTATATCGTTAAATTTACTGTTCATAGAATCGTTCGGTTAACTCGTAGGGTTTATTCATATTATTTCAAAACTGTTGAATCCACTAGTTACCTATAATTATCACAAACGGAAAGTCAGAGGATCAACAGGTTATTTCAATAGCAATACCTAGCTAGGTACTTACATATTTTATAATGTTAATTATATACAAGCCGCGCCACGAATAGAGTACGTTGGGCGACGTTTTGGCGGGAATTACTGCGCGTATGTACAGATATTGAAAGGTGACTACTGCGCATTCAAGGTGACCGCTCACAACGTGTGGTGCTACGGAAATATACCTATGGGTCGGCAGAAACCCTACCTACGAAGCCAGGGTTCGAGTCCCGGTGGGGACAAGTGTTTGTCCGGTGAGTGCGGATGTTTATACTCTGGTCATGGTTGTTTGTCTGTCTGGGTTTAATATTTGTCTATATATTTACGTGTTGTCTGGTGCCCAGGATGCGGGGAGTCCTGGTTTGGGGCTGGAACAATGGGTGTGGATAGTGTCCAAAGTATTATTATGTATCTGGGAAACCAAAAGATAGATAATGATTCGAAGAATTCTTATAAGATACTTAGGTACCTACCTTAGTTAAAAGAATAAGGTGTTGTGGTTGTGATTCTGCCTACAATACGAGTGATCACGAGTTCGATTCCCGGCCGAGGACAATAGGATCAGAGTATGTGCCTATGTATAAACGCAATGTATGTATAGTTTGTGTATTCTTTATGAGGGGAAGTAATGCGATGTTTTAATTAGGAAGTTTAATAGGAAATTCGTTTAATTAAATACCTATCTTTGTGAAATACTTTCGTTAGCAATTAGGTACCTAAATATATGTTTGGTAGGACACGAATTGACATTGGCATATGACGTCATAGGGGTATGACGAAATGAATGTAGGTATTAAATATGATTATGGAATTAACAATGCCTCGATAGATATCACGGGTTGTTGATTGAGCAGTTAATGGATATAGGTACCTATCTATAGGTACATGGTTAGATAGAACGTTAGATTGAGGTTTCTTAGTTAATTACCTATGTAGAATAAGTACCCATACTTACTTATGTGTGGAAAGGAAGATATATTTTTATTGTTTTTAAACCATGTTTCCGGGAGTACCTACCTATAATATAACGTGGGATATTCGGTTTAAATATATATATATATATATATATATATATATATATATTTATAGGTATAGGTATAGGTATAACTAGGTTATAAAATAATAGAATATTATGGGGTTCTCAATAGGGTATACTTATGTTTTACTAACATTTTATTCCTTATTTATTTACTCCTATCCCTCTCCCTGTTAATGTCTGTTATTTAAAGGAATTTATTTACTTCTCGTATTAAGTAATATCTGTCCTTACATACTCTATTTTTACCTGAATCCTAGATAAAATCAGTCAACTGTCACATTATTCATATTTATGTTGAATGAAATTGAGAGTTTGAATTAATATTCAATTTGTGGTTATTCCAGCGACGTGGAATGAAGTTTGATATATTAATAAAACACTACATTGTAGTATTTGGAGTCAATGAGACTATAAACTTATTGAAAGTAGTTACTGAGTTGACTAATTTCTGCAACAACGTTTTCAATTTTATATGTTGGACTCGATGTCGAGAATTCAGAGTTTAAATAAACAAACCTGCAATTCTCGTCTTAACTGAATGATGATAAACGTTCAATTTCCCTAGACCTTGTATTGCAATCATGGAAGGCGGTCATGGTTAATTTTATTGATACAATAGTTATTAATTAATTACCTTTGATCAAATTATGGAATAAGCCGTCGCAAAGCCACCGCCAATGTTCACATAACGCCAGAATGAAGCAATAGAAGTACGGAAATTCACAGTTATGCTCTATTCAGATGTGCATATTTATATTACTATACGGATACATATACTTATATCTTCGCACTTTACGAAGTAACAATATCATGTTTGGATCTGCTGATGGTAGATTGAAGGTCAATTCATTAACCTTAAAATGAATCATGCTACTTACGCACTTCTATGGATGTGCAGAAATATTTTATACTTCATGCTATGCTATTGTGCATTACTAAAAGACAAATAAGTCTTTATTGAAACACATAACGTGTAACATAAACAACCAGTGAAACTTCATTGTGTATGTTTATAGTTTTCTATATGTGGAAGAATATTTAATATAATCTTACTACATAAATATCAGATATTGACTGATGAGACAGTTGAATGTCATTCACAAACTATAATCCCATCCTGATCGGTCATACCCCATCCCAATCCGGTGAATCTATGACTAAATCCAATTCAGAAGACTTATACGCTACTCTTTTTATAAACGAGTATCAGAACTACAAATTAATTGGTTTCGTAGAATTATCTGGGTAGAAGACCGAATCAAGTGGTAGGGGTTTCTTCCCCAAAATTTTATGAATATCAAATTTTCTTTTTATTATTTTAATATTTATCATTTTTATTTCATTTTAGTCAATACTCAAAATATACTATGACATTTTATTATATGAATCTGCTTTATAAGGTTATTAATCATTTAATGGATATTTATCTGTATCATTCTTGTTAGTGGGGACATATTTAAGTATATATCTTTTATTGAAATTTAAAATGACTAAATATTCAATTTAAAACATTTCTTGTTTAAAATCTATTGTCAAAGTGTACAGCACTTCTTACTCATACCTCTAGAATTAGGGTTACTGGTTTCACAAGTAGTAGGAGTTCTAATTTGGCCATCACAATTAATAAGAGACTGCGTTAAAGAGAAGGGTGGACGAGATAGAAAGGGGGGATGTTACACACTGAGGGGCAAAGGCGATACCCGGAGATGGTAAGATTAAGCCACACTCCATCACGCTGGCTCAGTGCGGGTTGATATACGGGTTTTACGATAAATACTGCCAAGTAGCGATAGTAGCCGGGACCTTCAGCATAACGTGTCATCCGATACACGGAACGTCCGATAATGTATTTAAGATAAATTTATTATCCCAGTGGTACATGGGCAGAACCGGATTACAACCCGCATCTCCTGCGTGAAAATAAAGCGTGAAACTAGCTAGTCTGGTCTAGACCTTGGAGGTCTAAGGTAATAAAACAATTAAAGTAATGACTTATAAATAATTTTTTCATTTGTTTTGTTAAAATAACAGAAATAATATGTACAAGGGAAATTAATCTACATAACTACACAAAAACATATTAAATTTTCAAATTGTCAACCTCGTTGTTGAAAGGAAAATGCAGAGCGAAACACAATTTTCACAATAAATACATAGTTCGTTAATTTGAAGGTTGTAGACCAAATACAACCAACCTCCTCGCTACGAGTACGAGTAACATGTGCGTTTTTATTTCTTTTTCTTTTTTTCAGTGAATTTTTCATCAAACTTTGCCGAAAATTTTGCTCAGTTGCCATAATTGCTTTTTGTGTTTTATAATACCATAATTGCTACTGCTCAAGTTTTCTTCGATATGACCCGTTTAAGCGAATCCTCTCCAGCTGAAATAGCCGACATCCATTATTATTATGAAATGGCACGCGGAATGTCGATAGGCGCTCGAATCGCAAACATAGCTTCCTTCCCCGACCGACGACGCCGCGTACCATCCGCGCTAAATTTCAAAGAAGTGCCTAGAAGACTCTTCATGACTACACCTGGATCAAATCGTGATCATCGAGAACCACGTGTCATAATCGACGAGTCTGTAGAAGAAGCCTCTTAAGATGTCTTTATTTCTGTTTTTGTTGTTGTTATGTAGATTGATTAAGTTAGTTTCGTTTTTGTGTATTACTTTCATATTTAGTGTGTTTGTGCTGATACTGCAAATTAATGCCATTCTATTCTACTCTTATTCCTAAACAAACTGTTACTTAAGTTTACAGTTAACGCTTTTTAGCGACTCTATTACTGGCAGTACCGCCGGTCCTTCATGATCACTATCCAGTAAATTCGATTACGACAAACCCTTCATTTACGAAGATATTTTTTATGTAGTTGGAAAGGGGGATTTTGAGCGGCTTGTTTTAAACCTTTTTATTCGATAAAATGTGGTCCTTTTCATCTCTGTTCAATATGTTTACTTTATAAACACTCACACTGCATGTATGTATGAATGTCTGTTCATGTGTCCCCTCGTAACTACTCAAAGGCTAAAACGATTTCGAAAAATTATACGTCTTTAGATTCCTCTTGATAGCACGAGTCTAACTTGCGGATAAAAAAACTGACGGATTTTAAGCGATTTAATGCGCAAGCTAAAAAACTTTTTGCAAGACTCTCGAGTATGGCATCAAAAAACTCAAAATATTATTGCTAATAGGCAAAAATAATGCATTTTTACAAGTTAACTTACACACGAAGAAAAATAAAAAATAAATCGAATATGATCAACTAAATTAATTAGTAACTGGCTGAATAGGGTTGTGTTTGGAAAAGGAAATTTCCCTTTCAAGTGGTGATTTATGGCTGAATCTCGCACAGGAAAAGGAAACTCCATTAACTCTACCAGTGCTTTGGAAATACGCCCGTCAGAGATGATAGCATCAAGAATTTTCGACATTTTTTAAGCCACAGTACAATATAAAAATAATCTAAATTAATGACAATATTCTAACATCGTATTTATAGGTGCCAATAAGATGACTCAAAATAACAATTTTACAAAAATAAATAAATAAGAACAAGCAAAAGCGGTAATGAACATAACTTATGCTTATATACTTTCTCATGAAACCAGACTGGACCAGACCCCCCAAGCAGCCGTTAACGAGTATGACTTGTGCACGAGCCACGAGCCATCATCCTCCTCACCATATTTGAGGGAAGGGAGCATAGACCCGCCGCAAGCATTTTAGTGAGCATTTTAGAAATAAAACCTTTATTTGCAATGATAAGGGTGATTATCATCATATATTAAGGGGTCTTGTCGTCCCCTGTCGTTGCAGCAACCTCCAGTACTCTCTGTCCTGGGCCTTGGTCTTCATCTCCTGGTACGGTCCACTATGGCTCCAAATCTTTAGTTGGTCTGTATATCTTCCCCTAGGACGCCCTCGCTGGCGTTTGCCCTCAAGCTTGCCCAGTTTTTTTTTTGCATCTTATTTATTCATGAACAATATAAAATTGTATTTGAAATTGCTTACAGACTAAAATATAAAATAATTAATTAACAAATCATGCAATTAAAACAATACAATATACATTTCACCATAAAAAATAACAATGTCAACAAACACATTTATCAAATTAATTACTTATATAATGTCAAAATTGTAAAATTGTAAAATAATACCTAATATAAGAATAAATTTGTCAACAATAAAAACAATAAATAATATCAATTCAGTCAACTTTTGTCCTCAAAAAACCCTCTATAATTGTAAGGAGAAGTCCTTCATGTCTTAGAATGTGTCCTAAGCACTTGGCTCTTCTGATTGCTATGGTTCTTATGATAGCTCGGGTCTCTTTAGCCATTCTTAAAACCTCTTCATTTGTTCTTTTCTCTGTCCAGCTAATTTTTAGCATCCTACGCCAGCACCACATTTCAAAGGCTTCCAAACGCTCTATGTCTTTAGTTGTCATGTTCCAGCTCTCGCAGCCATACAATGCAATACTCCATATAAGTGTTTTGATAAGTTGCTTCCTTACTCGTATGTTGATTTTGTTGCTGTAAATATGTCTGTTTGTTGTGAAAGCTCTTCTTGCAATGGCTATTCTGGTGCGTATTTCTTTCTCACTTCTACCTGTTTCTTCAATGATGCCTCCTAGATATGCGAATTGCTTAACTTGTTCCAGTTCATTCCCGTTCAATATTATCTTGATGACAGGGCTTTCCTTTTTGGCCGTCACAAGTACTTTTGTTTTCTTAATATTAATTTTAAGTTTGTATTTTTGAAAAATTCTGTTCATGGTTTCTAGGTTCGCCTGTAGCTATTTTTCAGATTCCGTTACTAGGGTGATTATAAAGTTCATAAAAAATATCAAAAGAATGCCTTATCAGCAATTAAAATGTAGGATGCAAATGTTTTAATATTTTAGTCGTCATTATTTCTACATTATACCAGTATTATTACATTAAATCATTAAAACACGATAACAATAATAGCCAAGATCAATCTTTTGTACATTAATGGTTAATAAATTCGCTTCTAGAGTAAAAACAGTTTGCAGAAGCCAATTGAATAGTTTACGTCTAAAGCAGTTCAACGGTAGCGTTTTTATGTCATGTGGTATTTTATTATTAATATTACACACATTTCTGAACAGTTTTTTTAAGATACAATGCTGTTCTCGGCGTGTGAGTTTCTTGTGTCCCTCGAAAAATAATCATGAGCTTTTACGAATAGCTTAGGATTAGATTTTACAAATTTACCGACTTCAAGTATATGAAGACAGGGAGTACCCTGTCTAGTAGTATGTTTAATTTTTTAAATATTTGTTTACAATACTCATACGGGCCATACCATAAATAGCGAGCACACATTTTTTTGGACAATGAAGACTCTGTTAATTTCGGTACACTTAACCCAAATTATAAGACTTATGACAGATTCGGCATAGCCATGATATGCAATGAGAGCGGTTTTTTTCGGCTGTTTTATGCAAACAACTTCGTACACAAACAAATCTATTTATTATATACTTTGTTCATCTGTTCTTTCCAATTCAAATATCGATCAATTACAATACCTGAAAATGTCACACTAACAACCTCCTCCATTACCTACATTTGTCAATATATAAAATGTACATACATTGTTTTATTTAAATAAACTTGCAAATGGTTACTATTTAACCAATTAATTATAGAAGTAATAGTTATATTAATGTCAAGTTCATGAAGTGACATGTGCATCAGTTACGAGATACATTTATCGATATATCATCGGCGAGTAGAATGCAGCTTCATTCATGTATGTAAAGTAAGAAAAAATGAGGTCCGACTACACTGCCTTGTGGTTCGCCAAATTGATTGCATTTAAGCTCGAATTTATAACATTTTACCTATTTTTTTCACCGAGACGACTAATTTCTACACTTTGCACCCTATTGACTAAATAAGTCTGTAGCCAGTCTCGTGCTACATCTCTTATGCCAATTGTTTCATGTTTTGACATCAATAATGTTCAACAAAATGGAACGCTTTGGACATATCGAAAAAAAGTCCTGTACTATAGTTTTTGTTGTGAACAATTTGGTCTACCAGTTTGAACACTGCCAAATTTGTAGTTTTTTTTTGAAATCCATGTTGCTCTGATTTAAATACCAAGGTATTGGTATTTAAATCAGAGCGGAGCTAATCAGAGCAAATCAGAGCAGAATTTTTAACTAAGCTCAAGAGCTTAGTTAAAAATTCGGATAACCTTACGTGCATTGCTTTTTCGAAAACCTTTAATAACACAGGCTTGAGTGTAATTGGATGATTATATCCTATTTGAGATTTATCACCCTTTTTGTACAAAGGTTTTACCACCGATATTTTTAGTCTGTCTGGAAAACATCCTGTTTCAAGAGACAAGTTAATTAAATAATTTAATACAAGAGTTATTTCAAAGCAACTTGCCTTAATTATTTTAGTAGCTATACCATCATAGTCCTCTGAGTTGGTGTTATTTAGCGACATTATCAGTTTTGACACAACGTCAATATCAAAGGGTTTCAGAGAAATACTCTCACCACTCCGATGGCTACCGCCGGTAAGAGCCAAGTCATGGTTAATTTTATTTGTGACTGTTATAAAGAAGTGATTGAGTGTTTGAGCTATTTCAGTTGCTTCCTGAACTAAAGTACCCTCATGACTATTATTGTGTATACAATCTGATGATTTTTTATTTCCTGATTCATTTTTAACAACATTCCATGATGATTTGAGGTTTTATTTTAACTATTTTCTACATATTTATTATTTGCATGTGTCTGCGATCAGGTAATACAATTCTTTAATATTTTTGAGAATTCCTCGTATTTGGTTTTATTATTTTGAGTTTTTTGTTTGTAAAACATATATCGTAAAGACCTTTTTGTTTTTAGCAAACTCTTAATCCTTTTGTTATCTATAATAATAATAATAAAATAATAAAAACTTGGACACTATTTACACACATTGATCTAGCCCCAAACAAAGATTCCCTGTATCTTGGGTACTAGACAACGATACACATACTTATATAGATAAATATTATGCTTAGATAGATAAACAACCATGACTAGGGTACAAACTTCCGTCCTCATCAAACAAATATTTGCCCCCACCGGGACTCGGACCCGGGACCCTTGGCTTCGTAGGCAGGGTCACTACCGACTCGGCCATTCGGGTCGTCAATCTATCTCGGTTTAACCTTCATGTATCTTTTTATTGTTGTTTAACAAAGATTAAACAACAAATAGAATAATCCATGGAAATTATCGAATGCTTTATTGAGGTCAGATTCTTCGTATAATTCTGAGAACGACAGGCATTGGAAACATTCCCGAAAGTTCCTAGTGTTATCACTACTATAGTCTCTTTTATTAATACATGAAGCCTTGGCCATAGTTTTTTTTTTACCTGAATCAAGAGCAGCTGTGCTGTTTCAGGATCAGATCAGACTTGTATTCTACGTTAAAACTTATAAATTGAGATACCTCTTAAAACACTTTCATTTTCTCATTATTTAAGAGCGTAAGAGCATTTGTTAAAGTTATTTTGATTATTATTATCATTATAATGGAGATTGGGATATTGAGGCCATGCATTTTTGTCTATGATAGAGTCTCTGGTAGAGAAATAGGCTTTATTTATGAGTTTAAACTTAATAAATGTTTTAAACCTTTGCATGGGCGTAACTTAAGCATATACAGTTCTAGGTACATCCGAAATCTAGGTACATACAGTTTATTTTAATTTGTAGTGTTGCAATTTTTACGATCGTACAATAAGTTTTCATATGTGTATTGGCAAGCCACTGTAAGAATATTGATCTCCTTAAATCGTTCCCGGAGAGAATCACGTGATTTTGATATTGTATATCGAATTGCTCTCTTCTGTAATACAAATACTGATTGGATATCTGTGGCTTTACCCCACAACATAAAATAATATCATATGACATAATGTGTGAAAGTGAGTGACTGGCTTCATCAGTAAACTGTCTAATTTTCCATACAGAAAAGGCTGCAGAGCTCAATCTTCCAGCTATGGACGATGTGTGAGAACCCCACTGTAATTTTGAATCTAGATGAACACTTAAGAGTTTAGTTGACTATACCAGATCTAGGGCCTCATTATTCATTGAAATACTTAAAGTGGGATGCCCTCTGTCATTGGGTAGGGAGATTTTTTTTATTTTTTTTTTTGAATTCAGCACTAAATTATTGACCGTAAACTAGTTAAAAACGTGATTACTTTATTTAAATCCTCAAAATTGTTCTGGGCTCGGTCAGTCTTTAACATAAATGAAGTATTATTAGCAAACAAAATAAAATCACACAAGTTATTAACAAAAAAGTTAAAGATCGTTAATATACACCAAAATCAAATATGGGCCCAATATTGAACCTTGAGGGACACCCGTTGAGATGAAAGATCCAGATTACATCTCTCTATTTACATCAACTATCTGGATTCTATTCAATTACTAAGATAAGAGAAGACAAGATCGAGAACTTGCCCCTGAACTCCGTAATGCTGTAATTTACAAATTAATATTTCGTGTCTAACCCAATCAAATGCTTTGGAAAGTCACAGAATACTTTAAAGGCCTTATCCCTACATCTGTAGTAGTAGTAGTACGCCCTTTGGTGAAGCCAAATTGCTCACTATGGAACAGTCTGTTTCAATTATATTAAAATTGGTCAATAACTGGCGTAAGATAATTTTTTCAAATATTTTACCTAGAGCGGGGAGTACTGATATTGGTCGGTAGGTAGTCGGATCATTTTAAACGTAGGTGCAAAACGATTGCGTTTTGTACCTACCTACTACATTTGAATTGTTTTTGGTGGTTAATTTCGTTTATATGTAAAGAAAAAGGTTTAGGTAATAAGGTCCCGTTTGGCACCCTTCGGGTATGGAACTTACTTTTGACTTAATTTGAAGTTGTTTTTTTTTTTTTTGAATAGTTTGTAATATGGAAATACTTGTAATGTAACAAGTATTTCATGGATCCCCTCTTAGTCTTGTAAGTACTGCGGAAAACCTTCAACCCCACGACTTTATTGTCCAGGTCGTATTAATAAGCTACACTACTGTAATTACACGTAATAGTCCATATATTAAAAACTAGTGAACCGATTGTAACGGGTAGGTTATCAGTGAGAAAGAATAGAGTATATTTATAAAAATGAAATAATGTATTTCGAGGCACACAAATACGAACAGTGACACAATTATTAAGGAAGAGATGTAAGAGACGACTGCAGTTTATCGCTAGCCAAGGCGACACCCTTGCTTACGCTGCACAACGTGATACCCCACACGATTTTGATACCCTAAGTTGGAGTAAATGTAAGCCAATAAAAAGAATGGTCAAAATCCGATCTAGTTTAACATACATAAACCTATGAAGTTTTTTATAATTGTTCGGAAGCTCTAAAAGAATAATATAAAGAAAAAAATTTCGTACCTGAAAATAATACATTCATATTCATACGTATTGAATTGAGAACCTCTCCTTTTTTGTTAAAAAAGTACTGTACACAAAACCAGCAGATAAGACCTAACATAATTATAAACATTCGATAACATTAAATTTAAATGCAGGCGGGACCAATAAAATGTTATACATTAGGTTCCGCTTATACTATGTACTGTAATAACTTTATCGAATCTCAATAATTGATTGGTTTTATATTGGAACATGTATCAAACAAGAGAAGAGAGAGTAAATTTTTATCAAAGAATCGCTCAGGATGACTTCGTCATTTTCTCAAACTTGCCTCATTTTTGGCTCGGCTTTTTCTGAATGACTGCCGTTTTCATCTATAACCAAAATATGAAGGGATTCCCTACAGATGAAATTGAGGACCATAAACAAAGGTGGAATTTCTTGAATATACGACCACTGATGTAATTATCGTTATGCATTAATATTTTTCAATAATACACGAGTTATGGAAAGAAGAAGAAATCTTTTATGGATTTCTCTAAATAAAAATAATAATTTGGCACATAATAAGCAAACCTTTAGTTCATCTACCATACTGACTTTGATATTACTTACTACATACGTGAATAAAAATGAAAAATATGAATCTGAAAGTTCATTTGTTTTTTCTATCTTGAACTATAGTAAATATGCAAGTGAAATAACGAAAGATGAATGAGCAATCGTGATAAATGTGTCTGCAAAATTTAGTTAACTTTTATCAAAGAAGAAAGACAGACTTCAAGTACGATTTATTAAGCACTTTGCTTAATTAAAGGTAATCTTTCCACGCTTTGGAAAATGATAATCCGGACGGCATCTTTAACAGCGCTATAAAATATACTCCCGCGAATCCGAATTCTTGGCTTAGATATTTTACTGCGAATTTATTGCGTCCGAGCGTTTTATGCCTAAAGAAACTTTGCTCGATTGGAGCTAATGTAAAAACACTTTGAAAAAATATAGGAAAAAATATAATGATTGGCCCTCTAAGCAAACTTCTCACTTTAAACGTATGTTGCTATGAGCATTGGCTTGCAACTGACTAATGAATTATGTTCGTAATAACCAGTAAAAATTGCTTTACTAGAAATATAATAATAAACCATATTATTGTAATTTTATCAAAAATCACCTAAAGTCATTATTATTGGCCGCCTTGAGCACAATGTTTATGCTAGTTCCTTGACAATGAATGACCCGGGCCAATCATTGTAAATGGTATGCTAATAAATATAGCACAATGAGCAATAGTGATGTTAAGTGACGAGGTTTGCATTAAAAAATAAAATTATTGGCCCTCATAAAAGACAATGATAAGCACTGACAATACCACCAAAAACTCAGTGAACGGCCCTTCCAGCCGTTGTCTATAGAAGGCCGATGATGGTTTTTGAATTAAATAATGCGATTTCACGAATGTGTGCTTTTTATGTTCGTGTTTTTTTGACATCTCCCAATATTTTTTATTTTTTTTATTTTTCTTGTCTGGAAAACTTACAGCTAAAATTTAACAGTTTAACACTAAAAATTTACAGTTGATAGCCAATTACAAGTTTTCACTAATTGACGACAGAGTATAATAACAAATTGATTCCTATGAATGCAGACATACATAACTGGAAACACGAAACCAAATAAAATACAATATTATTAATACCTACATTTTTATGAATGTTACATTAGTGAGTACCTAACTATGCATATTACGTTAATTATTACAAAGAAACAACACAAGCCTATATTGAGACATATATACCTACTTCTACTTGTAAATTACAACATTAAGAGATACGCGAGACGTATAAACAGTTAATACAAGGACATAGTTTAATATTGCTTAGCACTAAACAAACTTAAATAGTTGAGCTAAACTTACTGGTAATAGCTGACAGACCGACTACTACAAAACATGTCTATGTCCATACAGTCAAAACTAAGCGAATTGAAAGAGCGCGAAGCTCTCAAAAGAAACGAGTTCTGCCTGTAATTGGTATGAACGAGTGGAACATGCAACAGTGATTTGAGACGTAATTGACGTGCGGGGACTAACAGATGGATTTTATTCAGCAAATCTGGACAATCAATACTATTCTGAGCCAGCCTAGTGAGCAATATTATATCTGCAGCTTCACGCCTGATTTGAAGAGGGAGAAGGTGGAATTGATTGCCATGAAACTCATAGCTCCGTCTTGGAATTCTAAATTTGTAACATAGCTAGCGAATAAACTTTTTTTGGATGGACTCAACTTTTGAAATATAGATGTCATAACGTGGGTTCCACACCTGAGATGCGTACTCCAAGTTGCTTCTTACAAGAGTGCAGTAAATTATCTTAATAGACTTCATCAACTTGAAATTTTTACAGGAGCATATAAGGAATCCTAGTAATTTATATGCTTTCTTTACTATTGTATCAATATGTTTATCAAAAAGTAATTTTAAGTCCATTATTATACCCAAATCCCTTATCTCATTACAGCTGGAAATAGATTTATCGCTTAGACTATAAGAGCTCCGTTACATGTTTCTTTTACGCCCAAATGAAATGGAGAAGCACTTTGAGACATTTATATCCAAACTGTTAAGTCTGCAATACGTATCAAGTCTATTAAGATCGTCCTGTAGTAAATCAGAGTCCTCCGGACTATTGACCACTCTAAACACCTTCATATTATCAGCAAATAGGAGGAATTCGGAATGATTAAAGCAAATGTCAATATCATTAATAAAAATAATAAATAGGAGGGGTCCTAATAGAGATCCCTGTGGTACCCCAGAAGGAATATTTTTCCATGTTGACATATAACCATTCAATACCACCGATTGCGTCCTGTTGGATATGTAAGACTTGAACCAGCGAAATAAATCGCCACGTATTCCGGCTAGTAGAAGCTTTTTGAGCAGCATTTCATGGTCAATTCGGTCGAATGCTTTACTGTAATCAGTATAAATGGCATCAATTTGATTATGGTTATCCATTTGTTCTGTGATAAACTCATTAAAAACTAGAAGGTTTGAGATTGTAGATCTTTTCTTTAGAAAACCATGTTGAAATGCGTTAAAAGTTAGCTTCAGTGATGCATAAACCTGATCATAAACGATGCGCTCAAATATCTTAGCAATAAGGCATAGTTTAGAAATTGGTTGATAGTTGCTGACGATGTTTTTTGGACCTTTCTTGTGGATCGGACTAATAAAGGCAGACTTCCACAATAATGGCAGCACGCCCTCGCTTAATGATCGTTGGAATAAAATGGCTAAAGGGACTGCAAGTGCTTTAGAGCAATTGACAAGAAATACTGCTGGTAATTTATCTGGGCCAGCTGACTTTTTAAGATCTAAAGTTCCAAGGAGCTTACAAATATTGTCGACAGATATTTTAATAGACGCAATATCAGCTAGCGGAGTTGGGATGCCATCGTTCATGTTTTCGTCCACTTGTACGGGCCCAGAGTTAGATTGTAAAAATGTAGAATGAAAATATTCAGAAAACAAATTACTTATTTCAGGTCCTGACGTTGACGAAACATTTAAGTGTTTCATGCACGATGGAAATGAAAATCCCTTCCGTTTGCTTTTAATGAAAGACCAAAATGCCCGAGGGTTTGATGATAATGAACTTTCGATATGGGCTATGTTATCATTGAAACATATGGTTTGGAGCCGCTTTACTCTTTCTCTTAGACAATCAAAGGTCTGTTTATCACATAGGTTACCATATTTCTTAAACTTTCGGTGGAATTTAATTTTTTCGTTAATTTCTTTAATAATGGCATGATTATACCATGGCGGATATTTGTCTACTTTTGTAACACGCTGAGGTATATGTTTATTCTGAAGTTCGTATAAAATATCATAAAATTTTCCCACAGCTTCGTCAACTGAGCCCGCACTAAGTGTATTTTGCCAGTCAGTTGAATTAATTTCATTATTAATTTTAGTAAAGTCAGCACGATTATAAAAATACATTGAGCATTTGCATGGTACAAGTGGTTCGAGTTCTACAAATGTGACAGTAATATAAAGAGTTGGGTGATACGGGTCCTCTGTTACCAGAGGGTCAGTGCACAGTGAAACTGAAACGAGGTCATTTGAGAGAACTAAATCTAGTATTTGATCGAACTTATTGACAATTGGGTTAAATTGTTGCAGACCACAAAAACTAACCGTATCTAAGAAGTTATTAATGTGTTCACTTGATAAACTAGCTGCCTCAATCCCATCCTCAGATACAACCTACTCAATGCAGCTCATATTATAATCACCCAAAAGGATGAATTTATGAGAATCATGCTCCGTGACTATAGATTCGAGTTATATCCCGTAAAATAGAGAAAATTAATCAATTAAACAAGTGATTGTTTGCATCAAGTACACGAGGTGTTATTGCAGCTCTACGTATGTGGATGCCTTTTAAGAAGCCCCCGATCAACTTTTGTCGGCAATCAGACATCAACAAGATTTTGACGCATATGTTTGGAAAGCCATTTTTACTTGCCGAAGGTAACCAACGGCGACCGTAATTTTCAGTGAACTCTATGGGGGAAGCAGCCTCGTCTCCTTGGAAACACCGAGCAACGCATGCGCCGTCACTATTGGGCTTCAGTGACATACATTTGATTTGTTTATTTTTATTGAGTGACATTTGTGTAAAGTCTTATAAATTTTTAGCTAAGTATTTTATAAATCATCTATTACGTCCATGTCTTTAGAATAGTGCATCAACTATCGGCATTTTTTTATAATGTGTTATTATTGTGAGTGTGTATTTTCTGTTTAGTGTAGTGTATTTGTATTTCTTATTGCAAATGCAGCCCGCGACCCAAATACTGTGTCCCCACTGCCCTAATTCATCACGCACCTTCAGTGCTCACGGTCTTAAAGAACACATAGGTCGTATTCACAAAAACGGGTTCCGCTTGGCCTTGACTCCACCTCCACAACTAACGCCACACCAATTTCAACCGGATATCCATCGTTGTCCAGTTTTGGAAGACCTGGCTACCCTGAAACAATCTGTGCGTGTGATGCGTCACATCCCTAAGGGCGCACGGAACTTGGCAGCAGGTAGATTGAGCAACCTTATCGAGAAATGCATTTCTAGTAACGATACAGGTGACTGGTTCGCTTTGCTTTCGTTTTCCTATTCTACACTGAAAGCGCCAGAAGTCACAGGCACGGGCAGCCTCACTTCAAAAGTTAAGCACAATATTGATTCGGCCTGTGTTATTGACTGTTTTTGTAGACGCAGAGTCAGCAGCCGTAAGGTCACCCTCAACTCTGAGAGCTATTGAACGAAAAGTTTTTGAGGGTGATTTCAGGGGCGCAGTACGTATGCTAATGTCACAAGATGGAGTAGCAACATCGGGTCCAGAAACTCTTGCTTCCCTGCAGGCAAAGCACCCGTCTTCTTCTCGCCAACTTACTCTCCCACCAGAGCCCGACAGATCTATTCCTGCTTATACTGCTAAGCTGGAAGATGTAGTCCTGGCTCTTAGTTCCTTCAACAGTGGGTCTGCATCTGGTTTTTACGGTATCCGTCCAGCACATCTGAAGGAACTTACTTCGGGATCCGCTGGTGAAAACGGTCCCCGCCTGCTTGAGTGGTTGACGAAACTATGTAATTTTTTACTTAGTGGTCAACTGAACCCCGTGGTTTGCCCTTTCATTTACGGTGCATCGTTATGTGCACTTACAAAAAAAGACGGTGGTGTAAGACCAATAGCTATTGGCAGCACATTTCGCCGCTTAACGGCCAAACTTGGGTGCCGAGCTGTAGGAGAGGTCATGGCTGCTTATCTTCAACCATATCAGTTAGAATTTGGCACTAGATTAGGTTGTGAGGCTGCCATCCATGCTACTCGAGTTTTCTCTATGGCTCCCAAAAATACAGATTGCGTCATTTTAAAATTAGACATCAAAAACGCATTCAACTCTGCGGAGCGTGATGTTCTTCTGGGGGAAGTAAGGGAGAAAGTGCCTTGCCTCTTTCCTTACCTCTTTCAGGTCTACTCCTTGCCATCAAACCTGTATTTAAACGAATCCCTGATTCTTTCCCAGGTTGGTGCACAGCAGGGTGATCCACTGGGCCCTTTAATTTTCTGCCTAGACATACAACAGGTCATCTCTAAGCTTAAATCCCCGCTGAACATTTGGTACCTAGATGACGGTGCACTTGGGGCTACCCCGGAGGAAGTGAAGCAGGATCTGACCACGCTCATTCCACACTTCCGGGAAATAGGGTTAGAGATCAACACCAGTAAATGCGAGATTTTCCCCTGCGGCGCTGATTCCGTTTCTTCCTTTGCTTTATTCAGTGCCGTGCTTCCCGGGCTCAAAGAGTTAACAACCCAAACCTTCAACTTCTTGGGTTCTCCCATTTTCCCTGAAGCTATCCCTGAAGCCTTCGAGGCGAGAAGGCAACTTGTCCTGTTTGCTAGGGAGAGGTTGAAGCTTCTGTCAGCGCACGTAGCACTTATTTTACTACGTGTCTGTTTTGCCGTTCCTAAGCTCACATACTTTTTACGCACGGTACCGACATGGCTTCACCCGGTGCGAACTGACGCTTTTGATTGTGTGTTGAAGGAAGTAGTGGAGTATCTGTTGAATGTCTCCCTCAATTCGGACCAATGGGACCAAGCTTCCTTACCCATACGGAATGTTGGATTGGGATTAAGGCGCGCTCGTGATGTGAGTCTTCCAGCTTTCCTGGCATCGGCGGAAGGGGTCTTGGACCTTGTCACTAAGATTATTTCGTCAGATATACCTTATGCGGTCGATGCTTTGGCGGCCTGGACTACTCTTAACTCGGGTGCGTCTGTGCCTGAAAAATTGGACAGCCAACGGTTATGGGATGATGTAGGGACGAAGCGTACTTTGGACGGCCTGATGGAGAGCGTAGTTGGAGTAGACAGGGCAAGGCTCATGGCGGTATCAAGACCAGAATCTGGGGCGTGGCTACACGCTCTCCCTTCTCCGCATTTGGGTACTCTCCTAGACAATGACTCGCTACGGTTGGCCGTGGCTCTTGGCTTGGGCTGTAACGTATGTGAACCTCACATATGCATCTGCGGCGCTAGGGTGGAGAGTAGCGGTCATCACGCATTGAGTTGTTTTCGTTGTGCGGGAAGGTTTCCACTCACCATGCCCTTAACGACATTGTCAGGAGGGCGCTCGTGTCAGCGAATGTGCCATGTACGTTGGAGCCCCCTGGGCTTTGCCGTTCTGACGGTAAAAGGCCCGACGGAATAACCTTAGTGCCCTGGCAAAAAGGCAAATGTCTCCTCTGGGACGCTACATGTGTCAGCACTTTTGCGGCTTCGCACATTAGTCGCATCATGCGGGCGCCTGGAGCTGCGGCTGAGCTGGCGGCAGTGCGGAAGAGGGACAAGTACTCGGGCCTCTCAAATTATTTATTCGTTGCTCTTGCGGTGGAGGTTACTGGGTTTTGGTGCTCGGAGGCCATAACCTTTTTTAGGGAAGTGGGGCGCCGCTTACAAGAGAGAGGTCTTGATCCTCGCTCCGGGTCATTTCTGGTGCAAAGGTTAGCCATAGCTATTCAGCGCGGCAATGCGGCTAGTGTTATGGGGACATTTGCACCTGGAGTGGCGCGGGGCGGGTTATTCGATACTTAGTTTTTAATTTGACTTAGGTGGTAGTAAATTTTAGTTCATAATTTCTGGTATTAATTTGGCTATGGCTATTTGCTTTTTAAATGTATTTTTTTATTAACATAAAATGATTACAAGAGACTTCAGATGAAGAATAAGTTTCGGCTGGAGCAATTTTTATGAATAACGTTGGCTCTCTAATCTACTAACGACAATGTAAAAATACTTCAGTTTGGTAAACACGTACCTTTCATTAAATAATGAAATAACATCTAACTTTACGCAAATAAAGTTAAAAGTCTGTGGGCTTACTGTGAAACCGTATTTAATGATTGCCCCCCTATGACGATCAATTCGATTGGCCCCCTATATTTCTTTCTTCTAGGTTAGGTTAGGTTTAAATTTGCAAAATTTAAATCTAACATAAATGAAATAGAACGTAATTAACCTAATTAACGTAAAAAATATCACTTTTACCGTATCTAACCCCCACACAGTGATATAGAAAGCCACAAACTTACCCAGGCTTAGCCAACTTTGCTTAGATTTCAACGTTGTTGTGAGACGCGCGCTGTTGGGAAAAAAGGTTTTTTTTCACCGTGTAGCTGTATAAAAAAAATACTACTATGTTAGGGTATAAAGTGATAGATGGTAGTTGATTTAACAATGTAGTTTAGTATTTTTTTACAGGGAATCCTTAGTATTTAGCTCTAAAGTTTAAAAGGCCAATCATTGTGGGGGTGCCGAAGATACTATGGTTTCCCATATACGCTGTTTTTTATAGTTATGTGATCTCGAGAGAGCAAGTAAACCGATCAACTCGAGCTGCATACTAGTGGATACCACTATGCAAGTGGCGGAATGGAATAAATAGCATGAATAATACGGTGAAGTGGCTCTACTACTGAACTTGTGGATAATAAATACATAACTACCTTTAACTGTATTAACCCTTCAAAGTTAACTAGCGAGAAAAAAATATAAGTATTACGTTATTGCTTAAATTATTTTCTTATTATTTTTTATTGTTATTTATTTATGGGAAATATTAAACTGCATATCAAAAATACTGATTTGCACCGCAAATATCAGGGCAAAATGCTGCGGTAGCTTAGGTGAAGGGTAAAGTGGGTGAGCGAAGCGCATCCCCCTTTATCCTTCATGTTAGGTTGAACATGCAAGAACACCAAAAAATACTTCAAACATAAACTTGAGCAGGTACACATAAAATATTTAAAACATAAAAAGTGTTTTTGGTGATCCTTTTTTGCGGTGCAAATCAGTATTTTTGATGTGCGATTAAATACTAGCCTTTATTTATTTTGGGTCATTGAATATACCCATAGAAATACAAATACAAAGTTATGTGGAATTCAAGATTAAAAACAACAGGAATAACAGTAAAATTAATATGATGTAAAAGCAATTGTGAACAATATAAAAATGATGCAATAGCAATTTTTTATTATTATAAATAAAATAAAATAAAAGAAAAGTAAGACTAGACAGAGCAAAACAGACTAGACAGAACAGTAAAATTAATATGATGTAAAAGCAATTGTGTACAATATAAAAATGATGCAATAGCAAATTTTTATTATTATAAATAAAATAAAATAAAAGAAAAGTAAGACTAGACAGAGCAATTACTTCCTGTTCTGAGACTGTTCGCTGGTCAAAACTCGGTATGTATTTCGAGCAATTACGCAAGGAAAACTTTGCGATAGCAATCAGATTCTAATTCCAAACGTGGACGCCCGGCTGACGAGGAAGTTCAAGCAAGTGCACCCTGGTTTGGAATAGGTGAGGAACCTCCATGCAACTCCATGCAATTAATAGGTAATGGATTTCTTTACTAAGTGAAGTGAACTTACTCTCGCGTGATTCCTACCGCGTTAGCTAACAGCTTTAACCCCTAATCTTGGATCCGAAATGCCATTCTCGTAGCCCTGTAGGTCGTACATTATAGCTGTCCCCCGCCGGCTGGGAAATTTGAAACGCAACTCCCGCATGAAGACTAAATCATCTGTGATTACACCTGTAGTGACTACTCTTCCCCAGATTATTATCCTCTATATTTTGTGTTTATGTGCAGCTGTTGCTACTTGTGTAGTTTACCTATTTAGACATAATCCAAGCCGATAGGCTGAATTTGAGATTTTTTCTTTTGTAGTAAGGTTATAATTTTGTATGTAAAAAATGAGTAGTATTCGCCAACCTCGCCACTTTAGTAATTCTGTTTAATTTTGTGTCATGAAGGCCGTAAGGCCCCCTATTTACGTTTGTATGTTAGGACTGGAAGTCAAGTAGTTCTTTCTCCTAATTACATATTGACACCTAGCATGGCGCCTGTTTGGTGAAGGACCAGCACCTGATTATGAAAGGCGTGGTCGCACTGCAGAAACGCTTCAGCTGTAGCCGGAGCTACCCACCGTTGGTGGTAACAAGCGAGTCAATTGACTATCGGTTATGATAAGCTTAGCATCAAGAGACGTTTGTATTAGGTTAAGTTGATCGACCGCCAGGAGGGAGACCCCCTTGTTAAATTTTTTGGTTGTATGTATAAACCTTGACCACCGAGTCTAATTCTTTCTTTCGCCACGGAGGTCAACTACTTTGGCCACCTAGGAAAACCTTGGGAGGTGGTTGGGTGGCCTTCAGGGATTAAGGATGGAGCTAAACACAAAATTATAGGAGGTTACAAACCTACAAGTTTTAGTTATATTGTGTTCCGGAGAAACCTATTAAAAAGTCATACGACGACATTGTGAACGTAAGGTCAAACCATCTTCAATAAAAACCAAGTATTATTGCCAAAAGTTACAAATTTAGACAGCGGATGCAGAAAAAAAATCTTTTGCTGACTACATAGCGGACAAAAGTTAACGTGATCAACATGTTTTTGAAGTGGCTACATAGCGGACAAAAGTTAACGTGATCAACATGTTTTTGGAGTGGTTCACGACAGAATAAGATAAAGATTGTTTGGGGAGGAAAATTTTAAGTTGACTAGAGCAATAGGAATAACTATAGCTACGGAGACAGCAGAGATGAACGCGGCTGCGATGCAAGGTTGATGGCAATGTCAAGAAGACGAGGGAACGACAACGAGAATCATGTACCAGGTCCAGGCGAATACACCGGTTTTGACAATGGGTGGCACACCTTCACAGCGACCGGCCATTGGATCGGTCCGTGAGAAACCACGAGGTGGAGCCGCGGTGTGGGAATCGTAAGGCGGATGAAGCCTCATCGGCGCAGTCGAAGCCACATCCTCGAGGTTGCGGGGAAACAGGCCCTCAGTGGCAGCAGCATTGACAGGGAGTGCTGCTACTTGTGGGGCATATATAAAGAACCATGGAGTAGGATCTGTAATCGTCCGGGTGACTTGCGACGAGTTTGTCCTAGCCTTAATATTACAACAAAATATGTGGAGAATGTAAGTATAGAAGATCTATGAGGAACAATACGAGGTAAGGTTTTTCTTGTCTTAGAGAATCACTATCAGAATATAGACCCTATTTGTTGAAGGTTAGAGTAAATAGTAGTGGTAGTATAGTAGATGTTTAGTGCGATATCCTGAATTAGTTTGGATTGTTATTTTCAAATGGTAAGAATATATAAATTTTGCCATCTTATCTAAAATTGCGCTACTTTACTGAAGAATCAGTTAAAGTGTTAAATAAAATCAATTGGTACAGTTGAATGGCTTAGTAAAAGAGTTGTTTGTAATAAAAGCGAGGTAGAGTAAATCTTTTAGGAAGACAGTGGCTGGCAGAAATGGGTTTTAAAGTTTGGAGTCCAGTTGGGTGTAATAATCATATTGAACCAGTGGAGAAAATAAGTCTGCAAAAAATCGTTTCCATATATTGCTGGTGGGAAGGTAAGTTTGCACATACAGACATTCGCCCGTTTGCCTATGCACAGTGCGAGCCAGTGGAGAAGGAGCTGGAGCGTCTCAAGAATGAAGGCATTATTGAACCAGTGGAATCGTCAGGCTTGGTAACACCAATAGTACCAGTGATGAGTCGGATGAAAGCCTACATAACTGTTTAGACCATAGGATAAGTATTAATAAACATTTATATGTCAATCATTTAAGTTTGCTTAGGGTGGAAGATTTATTTACCAGATTTCAAAGGGCAGTAAAGCTCTTAAAGGTCGATTTATCGCAAGCTTATGCGCAACTGGAATCGGATGAGTCATTTCACACAAGCAGACCATATTTGGATGAAAGAATATGGAAGGGGAGAAAAGTCAGCTTTTGACGCAATATATGGCGTAGAAGTGTCACGCAACTTTAACATAGAAAGGGAAAAAGAGGAGACGTGTAGTCGACATTTGGATAAAAATAACAAATAAATCTTCATGGGTGATTACGTCAGTCTCGCCACACAACTCGGTACTAGAGGTAACATCAGAGAGGGAGGAGTCAGAGACTGATCATTTACAACCATCGGCACAGGCACCTCCACAGGACATTACTTCTGATAATAGCCGCACAGTACCACCAATACCAGTAGGCGAACAACCGGGTAGATCTGATAGGATAAAGCTACCAGTACACAGATACGGTTTTGATATTGATTAAGTTTCTAGGTTGTAGGTTAAGAAACATTATTATACCTAGTTCATTAACTAACACCAGTGTTGTTATAGGTGGTGGGGTATTATCATTATATTAAGGACTAGGTTTAAGAAAGAAGGGTGTTATATATGACGTTTGAATGTGGGTAGAGGTAAAACATCATTCTCGTAACAAGATCTCAAGTTAGGACATCGTTTCATTATCCTGCGTATTTGAGCTATTCCCGAGTTTGCATATTTATTTCTGCAAATATTTAATAACATAATTAATAATATTGTACTATTTGTATTAGTTAAACATAACCAATTTTTGAAGAGATATAAAAATCTATCTGTGGGATTTTATTTGCCCTTCTGCTTCCACTGAGTATATATTTGTGTACAATAATAAATTTAATTTGTTTTTGATTTTGAATGAACCAAAAACGAAAAAAGTTTTTCGGTATACATAGCAGAGTTAACAAAGACCCAACACCTTACTACGCGCGTTGATACAAACTAGCAAATTCACTTGCGGGTGTACTCACGAAGCGGTTTTCTAAAAGTGAGTGTCGGCGTTAACCTCTGGAATGTCCCTGTACAGCGAATCTCGTGGACCCTAACGCGTCCAAGGTTCTGGCGAAAATAAACTTTCAATCGACTTGCGTTAGGAATTTGATAAGTTTGTTAGGTTATTTTATTAGTTTCCTAACAAATTCAAATTCAAATTCAAATTGTTTATTCATAATAAATTTACAAATAATATACAGGGGCTGGACCCTCCTAGTAAGTATAGAAATACCTGTGTCAGGAGGGCCCGCTCTTCCACAAATATACATTTAGTAGTTCGAATAAACAACCTAGTATTAAAATATAACATGCAGTTTAATATTTTAGTTCGTAGAATTAAGGATAGAAGATGTGTGTGTGTGTGTGAGTGGTGTGTGTGTGTGTGTGTGTGTGTGTGTGTGTGTGTGTGTGTGTGTGTATTTGTGTTCAGAGTCTTATATTAACATTTGCACACTATACAAGAAATTTTATTAAATGTTCTGTTTCATTGTAGCTTAAACTCTTAAGCCATTCGATTAAGACCTTTTTACACTCAAAGTTTGTTTTAGGGTATATGTCTAGTTTTTTGTTAATTTTATTATATAAAAGTGCAGATTGTTTTGCCATAACATGTTATGTACCATAATAAAGTTTATGAAATTACCTATCTTGTGATGTATAATACACAACCATGACTAGGGTTCAAATATCCGTGCTCAACAAACAAATGTTTGCCCCCACCGGCACTCGAACCCGGGACCCTTGGCTTCGTAGGCAGGGTCATATAGTACTCACATGTGATAATAAAGTTGATAAGGCTTTTTATCGATTGTTTGCAGAATCCATTATTTGACAATCGACACCTCTTATTATATTTCGTTCTTACGGGCCAAACACAAAACTTACAAGAGTCTGCACGCAGCAAGGCGGCGCGATCAAAGGTGACTTTAAAAAATAATAAACTATATACATGTACGTATGTGCTCTAGATGTAGAAATAGTATACTATATATATATGTATATGCTTCCACCTATAGGAACCCCTTCGGTTGCCTACGAAACCAACGCTACTTAACTAGTTACGCGTGAAGATTTATTTTTCTTGCTATACGAAACTAGTTACTACAAATATTTTTTCTTTCTATTAAACCAGTTAGGTACGACCACCTACGAAACAAATCCTACGTAACCAATTACGTATGAAGAATATTTTTTCTTACTACAGAAATCGGAATAGCGTTTTATTTCATACGGTTATTAAACATATCTGATACCAAATATCTGATATAAATTCATAAGCTGAAATTCTTTCCACGCACAAGGACCAAAGAGTTAATACGTACTAAACGCATGAGACCCAATCCCAGCACGCGTTAGGGTTAGGAACCATACGCAATAATTAATAGCATCTATACTTTAATACATGCATTAGGATCAATAACTATTATGCCCCGCACTATTTATCAATTATGGTAAAAATTAAGATACAATTCTAAAGTGAGAGTTTAATGGCCTCATTTCTAAACTCAGATCAAGCCTATTTTAGCCAAAATGCTGTTTAACTTCGTTTTTCTTTATCTATCACTCTGACATTTGCATTTGTGAGAAAGAGACAAATAACAATTTCGTATTTCATTGACACTGGCATTGCTAGGCTAGGGGTCCGGAAATAATTAAGTATATTCTATGCCGATTTATTTTTCTGGCTAAACATATGTCAGAAATTCAGCAATAATTCTCCTGGCCACATTGACGAAACGTGTCGCGAATATAAAAGTGTAAAAAAAATGGATTTCGTAAATTTCGCTTTTAGCTCTCTATAAAAATATATATAGGCTACATTTATCTCGCTATTTCCTCGGGAACGATGGTAAAAGGAGCAGGTAGAAGCTTATTGAAAAGAGAAACTTCTACCTAACTGGTTTCATAGGAAAAAAAAAAACTTTATACAAGTTTCGAAGCAAGAAAAATAATTCTTAACACGTAACTGGCTCCGTAGCTTTGGTTTCGTAGGTGCTGAAGGGATAGGGGCATATAGACAGCATATTTTCCTGGAAAGCAGGCATCGCTGCGGGCTTTGTTTGCCCTCTGACTTTTGGGACTGCTCTCAGGGGACAAATAGGTACAATTAGCATGGACGTTATATCTCAGGAAAGTGCAAAAATAATGTAGGTATGTACCTATATATGGGAGCGCGTGTCTGTAGTGTACCTAAGTACAAAGAGGCACATTGTTTTAATGTTTTTGTGGCAGAATTCTTGTGGATATCGTTGTCACCTCCAACATAATGAAGATTTTGTTCCCTATTGTATTAGATATGTCGAAGTTATTTGGTTAAATCAGACACTTAAATAACTCTCTAGACCGTTAATTAAATGCCGACTTTCGGAAATTAATCATACGCCTTCAAATAATTCTTTCTGCTGCAAGAAAGTTACAACTAGCTGTGATTTATTGGCCTCGGAGGAGAACGCTTTGTATTTATTGTAACATAAGCGGTTGACAGGGGAACGGATAATTCTTGTATATTTTTTCTGCGCCTGGCCAAGAAGTGTCCTTATCGTACTGCTAGTCAAGTCTGTAGGTATACAGCTACTGCCAGATAACCGTGCAATAAAGTACACTGACCACGCAAACTCACGACGGCAAACGTCAAATCGCAGACATTTTCTTAGCAAGTCAATGTACTTTGTCGCAAGATTATCTGGCAGTGGCCGATGCATAGACTGCTGCTCAAAAAAGAGCCGGTAAAATGTTATACCGGCACTATCATTATCCGAGCCAGAGACAGAGACGTCACTTGTCACGGGCGTTAACGCTTGAATCCTTCGTTACGCTCAGGATTCTATCGTAGAATTCTTCGCTTCGCTCTGGATTCAATGTACTTCCCTCGCCGTAAAGACATCATTTTGCTCCCTTGAGACACAAATAACTATAAATACACTTCACTATACGACTAGGTAGAAATAACTTGTGGCTAACGATAATGTTACATATCGATATTTTTTAATTGTGGCTGCTTGTGTGTGTGTGGCGCATTTTCTATACAACAATTGGTCAATAATCTACGGTGAGTGTCCCTTGGCTGTTATACCATTATGAAGAGATGTAGATTTATTTGGAAAATAAAGAATTGGAATATTTTAAATTCTTTTCTCATTAAGTTCAGTATTCAGTATATTTATTGTCATAAATGTCATGTTACAAGGTCTTACAGATATACTTAATCATTATGAATCAATGTCATTTTACCCTTGGGGCATAGCAAACACAGGAATAAACGGAAATAGTACACATGTCACACAATAAAGAATTTAAATAATTTCGCAGTAATCAGGATAATAACAATCAAGTGTTACTTAAAATTAAAGCCTAATTTTCAATTCAGAATTTCATATAGTATTAAAATTTATAATAATAAAATTCATTCAATTTATAGGTATAGACTTTTATTAAATGCTGTCTGAGTTTATTAAAAAAAGTTTTGTCGGGCAATATTTTTATTTCGTCAGGGAGCGTATTATATACTCTTATGGCAACCATCTTTGCGTATCGTGAGTCTGCAACAGTTCTAGAGGCCGGCACCTTTAGATCGCCCTTTTATCGCTGATTGAGCCGATCACTGACTCCAAGGGGTCTCTTTGGAAACCTCATTGGATATCGCCTTACCAGTTTGCAAAGTTCTATTACGTACAGAGATGTGATCCACTGTGATGAAAATCACCTTTAGAACCAACCACCACCAACTCCTGAGTGTTATAGTTCCTGAAATGTATGATGTTGGTTTTCTGATATTTGTACTAAGGTTGAGTTGCTTGAACCAGCCTATAACAGTATTTATAAATTAAGATATACGGTTTGCCATGTTAATCTGTTCATGTCCTTGAAATTTAAAAAAGACAGATACGTCATCTGCGAACATTATGATTTTATCTTCTATCAAGTTCGAGAGATGGTTAACATAGAGAAAAAACAGTATGGGCCCCAATTAGTTATCTTATGGAACGCCCTTATTAGTACTATTAATTTCTGATTCTACATTTGTTTGAGTTATGGATTGGTTCAATATTGGTAGCAGCGCACTTTGTTTTCTTCCTTTCAAATATGAGTTGAACCACTCTCCCACTATTCCCGAATGCCATATCGATACATAATATCTAATAGGGTTACATGGTTGACGCAATCAAAGGCCTTAGAGAGATCGAGAATAACTGTCATTACATTCTCTCTACTATTCAAGGCGTCTAATACAAAGTCGGTCATATTAAATATAGCATCAACCGTGGGGACACCTCTTCGGAATCCAAATTGTTCCTTAGCTAGAATTTGTTTGAAGAGTAAGGAATATTTGTAACCTGTTTGCCATAACCCTCTCGAACACTTTCGGCAAAACCATTAGCAATAACGACCATTTTTGACATCAAGTCTGGCGTCTTTCTTATGAATGGGTTTTATGTAAACTTTCTTCAGCCTCAGCGAAAAGATTCCTTCTACGAAGGGCCTATTTATTAATGAAAGTAGGGGTTCGGTAATAGCTTTAAATATAACTTTCAAAACCCTTGACGTAATGCCATCTTATCCAAATGACCGCATATTTTTTATAGATTTAACAATCTTGTGGAGCTCATCTAGAGTTAGCGGTCTTATAAAAATTGTATCCATACACAAGTTTGGGAGGCTAACTTTGATGTACGAAGCTTCAGTTGTTGAGTTATCAACAGTATTCGTGAAAAAGTTGTTAAAAACTTCGGGAGCCTCGAAATCAGTATTGGCTATGTTTGCGCCGACCGTCAGTCCAAAGTAGCAATTCAATTCGTGTCTTCCCTTACTCTTAATGTTTATGTTTATTAGGTTTCATGTTGATTTAACCTTATCGTGTAAATTAGATATCATTTGTTAATTGTAGGATTTCTTTTCATAAGTTATCACGCTACTCAATATTGAGCAAAACAATTTATAACGCTGATGCTGGTGCAAACTATTAGATTTTTACATACAAACAAACATATCCCTCTTAGTTTCACACGACTTCTTGATTCCAAGAGTGAGCCAACCCAGTTTACTTTTTCTATCATCATCACATTTCACCATTATAAGAGGGAGTTCTATTTTAGTTATCTACTGCTGAAGCAAGTCATCCGGCATACTTTCTGTCATGCATGATATTAATAAAGCATTTTGTAAGCATAAAGTAGCACTATAACCGAACTAAATCTAGACATAACTTATAACATTCACAAATTACGATCCTAACTTCCATTATCCTGAAGATTACTTTAATTACAAATACAGAACTGGTAAGTTTACTAAGATTTCCTCGGACTAAGATAAGCTTGCCTCGGTACCAGTCGGGTTTCTGGTTAAGGGTTACGGTGTAATCCTCCAGATTAAACTGAACACAATGTTAAATTAACTGGGATCTCAGTGTGGCCACTGACTGCTTATATACCGAGCCCAATATGTTCTGTAACGAAAACAACAACAACGTCATAGCGATTCGCCATTTGTGTACAAGGAAAAGAAACAGCATATAAAAACGTATATAATGTACATATTGTTAACTTTCAGGGACTTTTGTGCCAGTGACTGGGGGGATATAAACAAACTTTTTCACGTCTTTAGTCGAGACTTCTCGTGCGTTTGGTATGAATAATAATAATAATTATAAATGTAGCCCTTTAATTTACCCTCCGTCTGTTGTTTAGCCTCCTACTTAGCAGAGACACCATTTCTTAAGTATCATTATAAATACATATTATGTTATAGGTAATAAAAATAGTGAAGAAATCCTTTAAATGGAAAACTTGTTTTCCACTTTGGTATTTTATATTGCACAAATTGAATATTTCAATCACTATATACTATGCAAAGGTTGTAGACAATATTTACTGCATAAAGTGTGCTTGGAAGAAGTTCGAAAGTAAATGTATTAAAAGTATACATACTATATATTTTTATGTTGTTTCATAATCAATCACCATCAAAAGAAACAAACATAGTTTCCAAAGAGAGTTCATAAAAATACTTCTTACAAAAAACAAGTTTTATTGTAACTCGTCTACCGTAATTTTATCGAGACGTAAAAAGATTTTGAAACCCTGGATCACGCCAGGTCTTTTGCGATGCATGCGTCACAGGGACAAATTACATAAAAAATCTATGGCAGATCCTGAAAACATGATTTTTAAAACCACATACGCAAGGTACAGGAATTATTGCGGTAAACTTCTGAAAAAGGTAAAGAGAACGTTCGAAAAGCAGCAAATAACCTCAGCGGGTACAGATAATAAAAAAATATGGAAAGCCATTAAGGATATAACATATTCATCTAAGGACAAAAGTCAACCAATGGAGCTTTTGACAGTCTCGACAGACCCTGAAGCCTCATTGGATGAAGTCAATAAATATTTTGTAGAAGTAGGTGAAAACCTCGCGAAACGCTTTTCCACTGAGTATAACTCTTACACAAGTGCAGAACAGCAGGAAAGAGTAGCTTCCTCATTTGCACTGTTATGCACGGATGAAGCAGAAGTCGAACGCCTTATTATGGCTTTGAAACGCGAATGCACAGTTGGTTGGGATAATATCTCAAATATCATACTTAAAGAACATAAAGAGTTACTTATTCCTCCATTAACATTCATTTTTAACATGTGCTTAGAGTGTGGTATCTTTCCCACGATGCTCAAGCGTTCACGTATCCGACCAATACATAAGGGAGGCAACAGGGACCGTATCAGTAATTATAGGCCCACATCAATTCTTCCCTCTTTATCAAAAATATTAGAAAAAATCATAAATAATAGGTTGGTTAAATATCTTGAAGGTAATGGGCTATTATCTGATAATCAATATGGTTTCAGATGCGGAAAATCCACTGATGAAGCAGTACAATGTCTTACAGACTATATTGCGACTAATGTCGATGATGGAAAGAAATGCATTGGAATTTTTCTTGATTTGGCGAAAGCTTTTGATACGGTCTCTGTCCATTCACTGTTAGATAAACTTGAGAAACTTGGAATCAGAGGCTTACAACATAAGCTATTGACCAGCTACTTAACAAATCGTTTCCAAAGTGTACAAGTGAGTAACTATATCAGCTCAGATCTACCTATTTCGTATGGAGTTCCCCAAGGTAGCATCTTAGGACCAACATTGTTTTTGGTATATATTAATGACGTCCTATGTCTGCCATCTTTTGATGGCCAAATTATATCCTATGCAGATGATACTGTATTACTCTTTTCTCATAGATCTCTTGATAAGGTTTATGAGCTAGCACAGAGTGGTCTAAATAGAGTTAAAAAATGGCTGCACATGAATTCTTTGACTCTCAACTCTGACAAGACAAAGTATATATTTTTTTCTATACGCCAGATGCAAGTAGATAGTAAGTACAAAATTGTATCTCATGACTGCTGCTCAAATGGGAAATCTAGCCAAAACGGTTGCAAATGTTTGAGTCTGGAATGTGTAAAATGTATGAAGTATCTCGGTATACAAGTAGACTGCAATTTAGCTTTTAAAGAGCATATTAAACACCTAAACAATAGACTTCGTAAATTAATTTACATCTTCAAAAACTTGAGACACGTTGTCGAACCCCATATACTGAAACAAATATACTATGCGCTGTGCCAGTCTATACTTACTTATTGTATATCATCATGGGGAGGTGCAGCAAAAACCTTTTTAAAAACATTGGAAGTAACTCAAAGGGCTATACTAAAGATTTGCACTTTTAAGGATTACTATTACTCAACTGAATTACTATACCAGGATTGTGATGTACTGAATGTTAGACAACTTTTTATACTCAGTATTATAATTAAACAACACAAGAAGATAGCTTTTGACGAGGAACAGCTAGATAAACGCCGAATTAATACGAAGCATAGAGACAAGGTCTTTCGCACAAAATTTATTAATAAGTTTCTACCTTTTTTGGGTCCATTTTTGTTTAAAATACTCAATCAAAAAATTAGTATCTATACAATGTCTGCTTTTCAATGCAAGAAAGAAGTTACCAACTGGCTTAAGAATAAAAACTATGAGGAGACTGAGAATTTGCTTAAAATTGGGGAATGATAAAATACGCATAAAACAATAATATTAAAAATAAATATATACGGCTATACATACATAATAATACTACAAAACCTAAATTAACACACCCTCTCACACACATACAAACACCACATTTATACACACAGAGAGGAGTAAACACTACACAATACTTCTTCATTTTTCATTTGATTTGTGTAAACTACTAAATTATTAATCTGTTTAACTAAATAAGTTTTTACTTACATTTATATCTAGATTTAACTAATCATAAAAATGGTCATCTAAACTACATAATCAGAAGCTAGAATTTTTATTTTTGTTTAAAACACTGGGAATTTGGGCCCTGTTTTGCTGAAATACAGGTCTTACGCCTAGCTCAGCGACAGATGCTACAATGTATTTTTTAGCAATTTAATCTAGCCTACATTAAATAGCACCATTGTAACTATTTGTACTTCTTTATGTGACAATAAATATTATTATTATTATTATTATTATTATTATTATTAAAAATTTATGTTAGATACAGTCCGTACCAATTTTCTTTGGCTCTGACGAAGCTGTAACCAGTGACAGCTTTCTTAGAGCCAATGAAAATTGGCGCGAACTGTACTAATCCGTCGACTGCTCAACTTCATCATGTATCGTCAATACGATCTCTCTACATGCAGCATGCCGTTCAGAGACCCCGCCCCGTCCTTGTGAGGAGCGAACAGTTGTGAGAGAAGTCTACGAGGTGTTGGCGCTGCCCGTCTTCCAGACGATGCGGTCCAAAGACCTGCGTCTGAAGACGGCCAACACGGAGATACATCATCGCCGCTGTTCGGAACCAAACGCAGTTCGATTCTGTGATCGATGTATCAGTGAATGTGAATTCGGAACGCACCTTTAACAACGTCATTTGAGAGATATAAAAAAGTTTAAGTGGTTTTCCTGTTGTCCACAGACTATATAGGGATACTACTTGCTGTTGTCAGCCAAACCAACGTGATTTTTGAGCTGGAAAGATTTTAGTTTTTAGTTTTGTAACAACGGATGGGCAGGCGATCCGCTACCTTAACGCGAGTTTTTGCTAGCCATATTATGGCCCCGCGACTGGTCAGGTTCGGGCTCGGGTTGCAAGAAAGGCCTGTACCGGAGAGTGGCAATTTGCGTGTTAAGAGCACTGCGGGGGAGCCACGCATAAAAGACTAAGACGGGTATTGAGTGACCTTGCTGACAAAAGCGCTGTAGATGGCATCTTCATCGTCAGTCTGGGTGCACCCAGAATCTACGCGGGCAGCGTTCGGTGAAACTGCAGCAGTAAGGGCACTAGCAAGGTACCGTGAGTGATAGGGTTTAAGGTTATTGCACGGTGGAACACCATCAGCTGGACCCCCCTACGGCGGTGAGCCAGTTTTCCAGCTGTCTGCGCAGCCCGGAACACTATCTTGGGAGGGAGCTAACAAATTGGTAGAAAGAGTGTGGTTCTTTTCAAGAATGGTGCTCTCTGATAATCACGGTCACAGATTGCTACAATGAAATAAGCTCGTCCATCTGTCTACTATTTATGACAATCTATCCATATATAATATTTGTGAAAACTTGTAATTGGCCTTCCATACTTTAACTCATACTATTCAAAATTCAAAATTCAAAAAGAGTTTTTTCCATAAGAAACACATAGGTTACTTTTGGAGAATGTCAAATCTTGAACTAACATATATATAAGATATAGGGAAATATAGAACTCAATTTGAATTCCGTCACCTCAATGTTTTAGATGCTGGAGGCAAAGAGGTGACTAGAAACCTCCAGCTTTATATATTATTTTTTACAGAATTGGAGCATACACCTTCCCAAGCTTTCTTGTCCTCTACATAATTTGATATTTTGTAGTAAGCCTTTTTATATAAGTGATTTTTAACAACATTTTTAAATTTATTTACAGACAATTCTTGTAACTCAGTTGGGATTTTGTTCTAAAAGCGAATACATTGCCCTTTGAAAGATACATTAACCTTATGGAGCCTAGTAGTAGGTATAGCTAATTTATTACTATTTCTAGTGTGACATTGTGCCTGTCGCTATTCTTAAGAAATTTATCACACGGCACTGTCATAATGTTAATTTCCTTAAATTTACAACGCAGTGACTCTCTGGGACTCACATTGTAGATTGCACGAACAGCCCTCTTTTGCAGCACAAATATTATGTTAATGTCTGCAGCGTTCCCCCACAGCAGTATACCGTAAGACATAATGCTATGGAAGTAGCTGAAGTAAACTAGTCTAGCTGTTTCCACGTCCGTAAAAAAAAGCATTTTTTTGACAGCATAAACTGCGGAACTGAGTTTTTTCGATAGCTTATCTATGTGTGGCCCCATTGAAGCTTATTATCTAAGGTAATTCCTATGAATAACGTGCTATCTACAGTTTCTAAATTTTCACCTTTAACATTAACATTAGCCGAGAGTTGTTTAACATTGGGGAGTATAAACCGAACACATTTGGTTTTGTTATAGTTCAGTAAAAGATTATTAGCACTTAATCAATTGACTACCTTTGAGATTGCATTATTCACATCGTCAAAGTTCAAACTGCGCCGTTTCATTTTAAACAAAAGTGAAGTGTCATCTGCAAACAGTACAATCTCATGATTATCTCCGACAAGATGTGGCATGTCATTAATTTAAACCAAAAATAGGAATAGCCCGAGTATGGAACCCTGCGGTACACCCATAATAACAACAGACCCTGGAGATCGTTTTTCATTAATGTTAACTCTCTGTATCCTGTCATTTAAATAAGAAGAAAGAAGATCCAAAGTATAATCCCTAATTCCATAGTGATGTAATTTCCTGATCAATGTCCCATGGTCCACGTAATCAAAAGCCTTAGACAAATCGCAAAATACTCCTAAAACATCATGCGACTCCTCCCAGGCATTATATATATATGAGCTATTAACTCAATACCAGCATCAGTAGTTGATTTGCCTTGTGTAAAACCAAATTGTTAACAGTGGAGCATGTTGTTTTATTATTTACAGTAGGTACCTAAATTATAATGAAAATAAATCAATGTAAAGAATCAGTCAACTACTTTGTACAAAACTTAAATATGCAAAACACACACACACACAAACACACTAATAAAATAAAGCGCCCCGGACCATATCAGATGCAAAGGTCCCCATCACGCTGGCGGCGTTTCCGCGCTGCACTGCGAGGGAGATCCTCTGCATAAGATAGGATCTGGAGCGGCGGTCATAGCTACGGTCCCTCAGGCGGCGCCCTATTTCCCTAATGAATGCCTTGCCCTGCACTCCCCAGACCCCGGTGGTTTCTATGGCAAGCGGGACGAATATATACTGGCCCAAAAGCACAGAGTACTTTTGGGTCTTCATCCTCGCTGCCTCTTCCGCTGCGGCCCCCGGGGTTGATGTTGAAATGTGTAAGAAGTTGATTTAAAATTACTCTTTCAAAAACTTTACTAAATTTAGGCAATACCGACATCGGTGTGAAGTTAGAAAGGTCAGATGTACTACCCGATTTAAACAAAGGTACTATTTTACTGTGTTTAATTAAATCAGGAAACACGCCAGATTTAAATGATGCATTTAATATGAAAGCTAAATCAAGTGCAATAACATTTATTAGGGGCTTCACAACATGAACAGAAATATCCCAAAGGTCTGCAGTTTTCTCAACATTTATTGATTTAAAGGCTTTAATAAATATCTTTTTCATCTACATGATTAAACGAGAATTAATTTTCACATCTAGGTACATAGTGTTTTTGCAAAGATTCAGCGACTACTTTGGAAGAGTCTAAAGACTTTGTAGTAGAGATTGGGATGTCAGTAAAAAAAAAAAAGCTTTAGCTACATCAATATCATTATTGAAAGTAATATCATTAATTTTGAATTCATATTCGATGTTTTTAATACTGACCTTTCCAGTCTCGCTTTTAATTATATCCCAAGTTGATTTAATTTTTTATCACTTTTTCTTATTTTAGTTTTTATTTATTTTATTTTATTTATTTGGGATGAAAAACAACTACACAATACATAGATGTAACTAACTATTACAAAAACAAAAATGTTTTATTGTGAAGCCCACAGCATCATCCACAGGTACATTTTAGTTGGGGCTGCTGTTAACAAAATAATCATGATTTAGGAAAATGTAAGTGTTTTTACATTTTATATAGATATATATATATGTATCTCAAGTTTGTAAAAAATATGTGTTTACAAAAGAAAAAGAAAAAAACAGGAATCTAAAACATAGATAAAAATTAAAAAATTTAGTCCAACGCGCTGCAAAAATATATTGTAATTATTTTTTTTTTACAATTCAGTAATTCGAAAACTGAAACTACAGCTGATCCCGATCCTGACAAAACTTAAGGTCCTGATATTCAGATGTTATCTCCGAAACCTGCTGTTTGAATTTGTGTATTGGTGTACTAAATATGTCTACAGTCTCGAAGTGTGTGTTGAAAGTATCTACCAGTTTTCGCAGAGGTACGCGTAGTCCTGCATTTGTTTTACACTGCGTGGTCGCGAATAGTTTTCGGTCACGCACAGCACGCATATGAAATGATCGAGGCACCAAATAGCACAATTTACAAGTGAGATCTCTGCAGTCGAAATTGTTGTTACATAGATTATATAATATCGTTGCTTCCAGGATTGTACGCCTAGATTCAAGCGTAGGTAGGTTGTATAACTTAAGTAGCTTAGGATATGAGAGTTTGGAGCGTGGGCGATGAAATTTATAGTGCAACGCTCGAAGGAACTTCCTTTGTACGTTTTCAATAATTACGGTGTATTTGTCATAATAAGGATTCCAAATGGGGACGGCATATTCTAATTGTGATCGTATTAGAGTTTTGTAAAGGTAAAGATAAGTAGAAGGGCGCCTAAAGTCCTTGGTTGCTCTCATAACGAATCCGTACATTTGAAATGCTTTATTAACTATTTTCTCAATATGTAGGTCTAAGTGTAAAGATAAGTGTTTAGATCTGATATAATTTGATTTTGCAATTTGACAAAGTTTCTAAAGATTTTTGAGTACTTTTTTACTTTATCCTTGAACTCTTCACTATGATTCCATTGTTTTTCACCATATAATTCATATAAATTTTTTCTACTTTTATGTATACCTACTGTGGCCCACTTACTAAAGCTAAGTTTGTCTGAGACCACAGTCAATCTGGTAGTAAATACTGCATTAAACACATTGCAGAATTTGTAAAAAAATACTATTTGACTCATCAGGGTTATAGGTAATTGATATGTAGTTTGCTATCCCAATTCAATGTAAACCTCTCAAACCGATGTGCAGTCACAGGTATGTATTTTATCTTTCTTGTAGAACTTTTTTTAGTTGAATTTCTAGTTTAATGTATTGACCTAAATGGCCTGACATTAAATTACTTATAATTTTTTAAGTACAATTTTTTCATTTGGATAAGCAAATACATTGTCTAAACAATTTGCTGAGGTTTCAGTTATTTGAGTAGGTTCCATGAAAAGTGACTTTAAATTGTGAGAATTAAATAAGTTAGTTAGTCTCGTACTAAGGGAGTAAGTTTCTAATAAATTTACATTGAAGTCTCCACATATCATAAGAGTTTTATTAGATTTTGATACTTTAAATAATATGTCATCCATGACTTTTTCAAAAACATCAAATGAAGCTGAAGGTGGGCTGTAAACGCTTATTACAATTATGCGCTCCAACTCCACGCATGCTACTTCAAGGTGGCTTTCAGCTGATAAACATACTATGTCATTACGATTTTTGAACTTTAAGTGTTTATTTAGAAATATTAGAGAGTCTCCACGAACAGCATGTGATCTGCAAAAAGAACTACCAACCTGGTGGTTACTGTAATTGAACATGAGCTCATGGCTTTTTAGCCAATGTTCTGTTAGACATAAAATATCAAATATTAAAAGAGTTCATGTACAATTCCAATTCTTATAATTTACTGCTAATACCTCTAATATTTTGGTGGACCAGATTAGTAAACTTTGCATTTATTTTACAATTTTGAGTTTTTCTGTTTTTATAACGTATTTTATTGATATTATTTGACAGGCTAGAGACTTCCTCTATTGTCGTTGTATCTAATTTAAATGACTTGGAAAAACTTACAAGGTTTTGTTTGAAACATCAGTATAATGCTCAATAGAGTTATTATGTCTAGCCAAATTTTTGGCTGTAATATTAAAATAATATGATAGCGAATTTGCTAGTTGTCTTTTGTAATAACTAGGAAGGTAATATTTACCTTTAGTCTTATAATATTTATTTCTACTAACAAAACTGTTAGTATCCATTACATGCATATTATTATTGCATGATATAGTATGCAAGGTCATATTCAGCTTATGTTTAAGGTTGTTTTCTGATTGTGGCAGGCTGTCGCTGTAAGGGAATGTGAACATAACAATTTGTTTTACTTTTAAAGAACAAAGCTTGTCTAAATATTTAATTAAGTCAGACTTGTTCACATTACCCCTATTACCGAAGCATATGATTAAATAAGAGTCAGTACTATATGTGGCGTTATCTACTTTTTGCATAATATCATGCAGATTACAGTTTGGTAAACAATTATTTATTACCGTATGCTCCATATACTTATTTAATAATGGCCCATATTTTTTCCAAGTTCATCGCTGTACATAATTGTTTTTATACCTGGATATGAAGCGCTGACATCCAGAAGGGAATTTGCTGATTGAGCATAGTCCGGCACACAACAGCAGCTCTCCATTATTTTAGTTTATAGGCTAACCAGGCTACTGAGAACTGCATCCATAGTCCATCCATCCATCCATTCAGTTCCCTGGTTTCCGCTCTGGTTTTGTCATAGAGTCAAGTTTGCATCTTAGCTCATGCATGTTGGCCTCATAGCTAATCTGGTTATAATTAAGCTGAGCGGTAAACACTTTATATATAATTATATATATATTATAATTGTACCTAGCTGTTAATTTTCCCTGATAATAAAATAAAATAAAATAAAATGATGTGGCCAACTGTTATTACCAACATTTATGGACCAACGGGATCAAGTACGGCGGCGGATCGACAAGCAGCGTGGCTGGAGCTTTAGGTCTCTGAGTCCGCAAGACAGTGCGAGTGGGCGAGCATGTGCTCGTTTTGTGGCCGCCCGCACCACGTGACCCTCTGCTTGTACCGGTCAGGCCCACCCCAGTTGGGTGAACAGGGATGTTCGCAGGTATAGGGTGACCGGGGTCGGGTACAGGGTAGTACTCAGGGTCTTAGTATGGGGAGCCCTGGGTTCTCGGTTGCCACCCAGGGACCACTGGGACCACATGCACAGGGGCGAACCCAGGGGTGGGATCGCCTGTACAGGGACATTGGCAGGATGAGTACGGAGACATTGTTCAGGCGAACATTGTTGGTGGTTCTCCGGCCTACCAGGGCACCGGTTGAATTGACCAAGCCGTCACGGGTGGGTGGCAGCAGATACCCTTGAGTTACGCAGGTGCAGCTCCGACGCCGCCTCGGGTGTCACCCCGTTTGTCAGCGACTCCCCGGTCGCACAGGTGGTCTCCGTCGCTCTTGGAGCGCCCATGGCGGGACGTACGGGCGCCCACCCTCCTCGGCAGGGGGGGTTGTCCGATAGTGCCGCGTCCGGGAGAGCGCCAGAAATACGAGGCACCTTGGAACCCACTCGCCTACAACGACCTGCCTACACTGATGCACCAGCCGGAGTGGGGCCCTCGCTAGGAATTTGTTGCCCCCCAACAGGAGACAGTGGTATCGCCCATCGCCCCCTTACTTGTTTGGGATATGGTAGGCAACACAATATGCGTTCACGCCCTTTTGAAATCCGGTGCCCAGGGCTGTATTGTGTCGAACGACTTAGCAAAATGGTTGGGCCTTAGAGTAAATAAGTATAATAAAACAAATCGGGGTGAGGGGAATGTTTCGCTAACGAATGTAGTTGGTCAATGGGTGTGTGGTCGGCTCAGTAGAACTGGGACACCCCCCACTCAAGAGATTTTTTGACGGATTGGACGCAGAACTTTGATCAACATTTGCGATCCATTGGAAATTCGGATCTCCCTTTCGGTGGAAAAGTAATAGTACTAGGAGGAGATTTTCGCCAATTTCAATGGTTCTAGCCGCTTGCGAATAAAACAGATTTTTTAGATCTTTCTATTAAGCGACGCTCCTTTTGGTCCATTTAAGACTTTTAAACTAGAAGAAAATATGCGCGTTTTCTGATTATTTGTGAAAATTAGGCAATGGCGAACTGACCCTTAATACTATGGAAGAATTTGAATTGCCACAGAATATCATTTTAAGCAACAATCTCATTGTTGAAGTATTTGGTAACTGCTTAGCCAATGGAAATTATGAGGGAATAAAAGACAGCAATACTCGCGACTCTTAATAAAGATGTTGAAAAAATTAATGATGATGATAAATCAAATATCAACCTTAAGTAGCAGTCGAATTTACAACAGAATTTTTCAATAGTGTCAACATTTCAGACTTGCCACCACACGAACTGAAATTGAAAAAAAATGCGTTAATACTGTTGTTGCGTAATTTAGATGTATCAGACTATGCACTGAGTCTTACTCATTGTAACAAGTCTGTGCAATCACATAAATAAGGCAAAAATCGTTACTGGTGAACAATCCGTCAAAGAAGTACATATACCAAGGATTACCCTTGACTCATCAAAAGAACAACTGGAATGACCAATTTCCCATTAGATTTGCATTTTTCCATGACTGGAAACATTCGAATCTGTTTGGGTTGACTTAAAGTCCAGTCCGGTCTTCATGTATAACATGTTGTATGGAGCATTTTATAGACTTAAGTGAATAACTACGTTAAAAGACCATCTTCCAGGTGAAAATCCTCGACATACCCGCAATATAATATGGAAGGAAGTATGAGGTTATGCCCCGGTTTCATAAATAAAACTGTGATGATTAAAATATATTTATGCTTACGTAATTGGTTGATAAACTGTAAAAAAGTAAGTACATGTTTGTAATAAAATGTTAAACAAATCGCACTCGTGATTTTTTATGTAAATAACCAGTTCATATTTTTTTATTATTATGTCAGTAAGATCGAAAAATATTATTCATATTTTAAGTATATAATTCGTATTTAAATAAAATTTTCAAAAAACACGATTTACCAAAAAATAAATACCGAGCGAAGCTTGGTCATCTAGGTGCTTATATTTCAAGTATACCCATGTAGTTTTATCTTTTAGGGTTTATTTTAGAGGTCAAAATTGAGTGTGAGGGTGTAATGTGAAGCTTACATGTCGTGTGTTTTATGTCTGAAATAAGCCAGTAATAATGACATATTGTTTAATTACAACGCATCAACTAACCGCTGAGCGAGCGCACTATCTCACGTCCACTTTCACTCGCCATTTTGGAGAAAATATCCGATGCTTGTGAAGTCAGCAGACAAGTCTTTGCGTCATTTCACTCCCTCCCAAGATTTCAGTACTTCCTGCTACGGCAGACTAAATCACCCTTGCTCAGTCCCTTCTTCTATCTTCAACAGACTATGCGGATGTTTGTTGGGTCAGCGCGAACGAAGAACAACTGAACAAACTCGAACGACTTCAAAATATCGGGATTCGATTTATCTACGGGTTGCGCAAGTATGACCGTGTCTCCAAGTATCGCAAGGAAATCCGATCCGTCTTCGCCGTAACATGCACATTCTCTCCTATCTGTTCAATGAAATCCCCGATACCCCACATATCGCAGTTATTGCGTTGCATCGTTGCGGTTACGCGCCAATTCAGATTTTTGACTTACTGAAAAATTTCAATATAACCAAAAGATTCGTTTATCGTACCATAAAACGATACAATGAAGACTCTAGTGTAGATGACAGGTCAAGAAGTGGTCGCCCTCGCTCTGTTAGGACTCCAGCAGTGATAAAAGCTGTGAAGGCGCGAATTTAAAGAAATCCCATACGTAAGCAGAAACTGTTGGCCCTTCAGATGGGGTTAAGCAGGACCACGGTGAAAAGGGTGTTAAATGAAGACTTAGGGCTTAGGGCATATCGAAGAAAAACGGGACATCGTTTGGACGCCCGTTTAATGGACCTGAGACTGAAGAGATGCCGCGCTTTGTTGAAGCGTTACGCGGGAAAAAAGCATCGGGAAATTCTTTTTTCGATTGAAAAAATTTTCACCGTGGAAGAGAGCTACAACAAACAAATGATAAGGTATACGCACACAGCAGTGAAGAAGCGAGCAACCGTATTCCGCGTGTCCAACGAGGTCATTTTCCATCCTTGCTCATGGTTTGGTTGGGAGTCTCTTATTGGGGCTTAACTGAGGTACATTTTTGTGAGAAAGGCGTAAAATGAATGCAGTTGTGTATCAAAATACAGTCCTCAAGAACCTTGTGGAACCTGTTTCTCATACCATGTTTAATAACAGGCACTGGGTATTCCAACAAGATTCTGCGCCAGCTCATAGAGCGAAAAGCACACAAGACTGGCTGGCGGCGCGTGAAATCGACTTCATCCGGCACGAAGACTGGCCCTCCTCCAGTCCAGATTTGAGTCCGTTAGATTACAAGATATGGCAACACTTGGAGGAAAAGGCCTGCTCAAAACCTCATCCTGATTTGGAGTCACTCAAGGCATCCTTGATTAAGGCAGCCGCCGATATTGACATGGACCTCGTTCGTGCTGCGATAGACGACTGGCCGCGCAGAATAAAGGCCTGTATTCAAAATCGCGGGGGTCATTTTGAATAAACTTTATTACCATAAGAATCTATGTTTATTAAGTTCATTTTGCTATATAAATGTTTACATAAATAATAAACATGTCTAAATTATTTCATATTGCACATGTGACAGAACTTATGACCTGACTATGTATATATATATATATATAAATATATATATATATATATATATATATATATATATATATATATAATTTATTATATTTATATATGTGCATGCTATATATTGTATTTTATATAATGTATATTTTTATTTCATTTGTATATTGTGTATATTTTTAATATTTATAAACTATATTTATATACATAGTCAGGTCATAAGTTCTGTCACATGTGCAATATGAAATAATTTAGAGGGCCAGTCTTCGTGCCGGATGAAGTCGATTTCACGCGCCGCCAGCCAGTCTTGTGTGCTTTTCGCTCTATGAGCTGGCGCAGAATCTTGTTGGAATACCCAGTGCCTGTTATTAAACATGGTATGAGAAACAGGTTCCACAAGGTTCTTAAAGACTGTATTTTGATACACAGCTGCATTCGTTTTTACGCCTTTCTCACAAAAATGTACCTCAGTTAAGCCCCAATAAGAGACTCCCAACCAAACCATGAGCGAGGATGGAAATTGACCTCGTGGGACACGCGGAATACGGTTGCTCGCTTCTTCACTGCTGTGTGCGTACACCTTATCATTTTGTTTGTTTTAGCTCTCTTCCACGGTGAAAATTTTTTCATCCGAAAAAAGAATTTCCCGATGCTTTTTTCCCGCGTACCGCTTCAACAAAGCGCGGCATCTCTTCAGTCTCAGGTCCATTAAACGAGCGTCCAAACGATGTCCTGTTTTTCTTCGATATGCCCTTAGCCCTAAGTCTTCATTTAACACCCTTTTCACCGTGGTCCTGCTTAACCCCATCTGAAGGGCCAACAGTTTCTGCTTACGTATGGGATTTCTTTGAATTCGCGCCTTCACAGCTTTTATCACTGCTGGAGTCCTAACAGAGCGAGGGCGACCACTTCTTGACCTGTCATCTACACTAGAGTCTTCATTGTATCGTTTTATGGTACGACAAACGAATCTTTTCGTTATATTCAAATTTTTCAGTAAGTCGAAAATCTGAATTGGCGCGTAACCGCACCGATGCAACGCAATAACTGCGACACGGTCTTCTTTAAGTGTCCACTACATATTTAAAAATGAGGAAAATTCTAAAAAGTACACATTTTTATTTTCATGAAAAATTTGAAATTCGAATTCAATAAACTTTTTTGTGGCCAGCGTTCTAAATTCAAAAGTTTTTATTGTGTGACAGAACTTATGACCTGACTGTGTATATGTTGAAAGTAATTTTAGTACGTATGTATAGAGTTTTATTGCGAACTAGGACTTTCCTGTATTATTATGTCTCCTGGTTTGCCTAGGTTTGCAGGAATAAATCTCTTTTTAGAGATAAGCTAGCCTTTGCTTATAAAATTTATTTTAACTGTCTGTAATTTTAATCTGTGCAATAAAGAATATGAATATGAATGTCAGATTGACAGCTTATTTTTTCTATCCTAACAATTCTTACACAATATTTCGGTGCTTCCTTTAAATTGTAATAAGAATTTGTTCATTGCTATGTTCTTTGTAAAGGAAAGATGTTGGTAAAAGGATAAATAATAAACATATTAATTTTCTTTATATGAAGTATGCATATTTTCATTGGACTATGTTTATTGTAGAATTGGTTGAGAAATGTGACGGTAGAGAACAGCCGGAAATCAGGACAGACGGACATACGAAAGCATTTTGCCCAAGCATTTTCGCTCTGTCAATAATTAGTCTATCTCGTTTTGTAATTCTTCAATGTGCAATGAGCCCAACACTGACTGTGTTACGGCTCAATTTTGTAAGTAAATAAAATTTATTAGAACATGGTACATAAACATGTTTATCTACACATGTATCATAAACTCTCTTTACTGCGTCCAAAAACCGCACTTTACGATCAGCATAATGTTAAACTACTTTGTAAAAACTCATTTCTTATCTGAATATTGAACATTATGACCATGATGTGTAAATTTTCTACATATTATGACATTCAAATTTCGAACGCCGACGCCCGCCTGCGTAGCGCCCCTACTTTTTCTGTGAAGTTGGTACTACAGAACAAGCTAAACAAATCAATGCCACAATGCCGGTCAAACATGCGGTTTCTGAACACATCAAAGAGAGCTTATGATATGTGTGTAGATAAACTAGTATATGTAACTGTACATAATTAGGCATTAAAACTCTCGAGTTTTACTGACTGTGACTGTCTCAACAGATTTCCAAATTAAAAGCGTTTGTGCCTTTGCTGCTGTAAATTATAAACAATATCAAAACAGATTAAAGTTTATTTCAAAGAAGTAAAAACGTGTCTATCATCGCTAGCTAGCTAACTAACTGAATAGAATTTGGCTTCTAAGAAAATAAAAGATGAGTTCCTGAAAGCGTTTTGCGCCATAAAAGGAAAGCGTTGCGTATAACAGGCCTTACTGTCGGTTTTAGTTCATAAATCTTTCAGGATTTATCCAATAGGTAAGTAGGCTTCGGGATCTCGGGAAGCGACACTTTGCCTTGTTTATCAGTTGATATTGCGATCCTCTCGCTTATCACTTTGGGAATATCGTTCTGCAAGCTGTGAATTGTGAACAACAGCTCTATATAGTTATGGTCAGTGGTTATACTTCCGATACGCGGGAACATTTCGAAATTCATATCTAAAGATCGGTTTGTTTACTGTGCTAAATAAAGCTCTATATTAACATGTATACGATATAACTGACTTAATCAAACGGTGAATCCATGTTCATACCCAATTACCCATAAACCATATTGAAGGCGATAAACTTTTTAAGTCCTTGCATAACGAAGAGTTAGGTCACAAAGTAATGACCATTATCTTATCAAGAGCGATTTCAGATGGCTAACCATTTCATAGAGCGTGATAACTGAAAATCTCCTTCATATATCTACAGGGCTTACCTTATCGCTAGTGGAACCTCGACCGACGTCACTCGAGACAGAACACTCTGCAACTAGGGCTTAGACAAACGCTTCTCAGGGGAGATAAGTGATTCTAGCTGGCAATTCCACATTTATCTTCGAACATAAAATAGGTTATAACTGAAGGTTATACATATAATCTTCAGTTATTTGTTGAATGAGGTGTAGGTTTAAGTATTTGTAAACTTCACATTAAAATCAAGAATTCTTCGTTCGATTTCAGTGTGCCAAAGTACCAACATCTGTTAAAACATTGTTTTAATGTCGTTATCATCACAATATAAGTTGGTGTAAAAAGGTCAGAAGTATTTCCTGCAGAGGAGCAACTAACTCAGTAAGTAGTGTTTCTTATATTGGATGGATAACTCATGGATTTCTTCCATCATAATCCCATCATATTTTGAATTCAATGATTTGACCACTTTGTTATGGGGAATATTGAACTGTAACTGAAAATAAAATTATGCTAACGAATCATCTTCACTATTTAACCTGCCGTGTACCAAAAAACTGACTACTAGACAAATTAACAACAAATATCTAGCTTGTCGAACACAATACAAAAATATTCTTAGTCAAACTAAAATAATGACTTGTACTCAAAATTCTCCCTACAAATAACGGAATTTCTAAAATTCGTGTCTTTCGCTGCTGCACACTAATTAATGTTTACTTTACCAAATTATATTTAACAATTGTATCATTCTTTTACCTAAAAAGCTTACTACTATAGCAAAATTTCTTTTTCTTATCTGTTTTCATGAAAATTATATATAAAACATTCCTATTGGCATAAAGCGAAAACGCGGACGCTAAAGAAAGACCTGCCTTAATCAAACAATGATTGAGGCTTTAATTAGATTTCATTAGGTAATATTGAACCGCACATCAAAAATACTGATCTGCACAGCAAATATCACGGCGAAGTGGAGCGGTAGCTTAGGTGAAGGGTAAAGGCGTTGAGCGAAGCGAAGCCCTCTTTATCCTTCGTGTTAGGTTGAACGTGTAAACGCAAAAGAAACAAGATGTTTGAACATGTAAGAACATAAGAAACATTAGTGTTTTTGTTGAACATTTTTGCTGTGCAAATAGGACATATTTGATGTGCGATTAAATACTACCCGATAAAATTTTGATTTTTTAAATTACAACGGCAAAAAACTATGTTTTAAAATCTGATTTATCGTTCTTTGTTGTAATTATGTTTGCATTTAGGTGATTCTCTGATTGATTAATAAGATAATAATGATTGATTAAATGGTATTTTCATTATTAAAACTTATGGGCCCCATAGATTAATAGGTGCTAAGTTCAATTAAAGTTGGGTTTAAGTTTTTATAGTTAATAACATAATCAGATTTCAGATATCAGATAATCACTTAGTATGACGGTTTTACATAAGTATTTAAAGAGTTTGCAAAATTGTTTTTGTTTTGTGGGTAAAATTGGAGGTGCAATCAGTATTTTTGTTGCAGTTTTGAGATATTTTGATAAAAAAATCATGTCCTATATTATTATAGGCGCATTATAATACGTAAAATAGGTAAATCTGTGATATAAAATAGTTCAAACCAACATATATCACAACTCCTAGCTTTTGAATTTCCGGCGTTAACTCAAATTCTAATAAATAATTTCAGAGATGTCAAGATGGAAGAGAATATTCAAAAGCGGCGTTTCAGATTACAATATACTTATTTGATTTGAAAATGTACAAAGCCTTTTGTCAAACCTATTTGTGCGCTGTGAAATGTTGGAAATAAACGAAGGCGCCAAAATATTTACTCGGGACCAATTCCAGAGGCATCACTAAAAAACTAAAGGAATTGTGAAATTAGTTTGAAAATAGAACTAATGCCAACGTTACATACATAACAAGTCATACTTGTGTTGCTTGGGGGGACTGATCTAGTCTGGTTTCTCATAAGTTAGGTTCATTAAAGCTTTTGTTTGTTCTTATTAATTTGTTTTGTAAAATTGCTATTTTGAGACATCTTATTGGCACTTATTGATGCGATGTTATAATATTGCCATTAGATTGAAAGGGAAATCTTCTTTTTCAAACTCAAACCATAATAGGTTACTCATTAGGTTAGTTGATCATGTTTGATTTATTTTTTATTTTTCCCCATGTATAGGTGTGTGGCTTGTAAAAGTTCATTATTTTTGCCTGCTTATAATAAATTATTTGAGGTTGAGTCTGAACAGGTTTAAGGTTCAATCTTGACGCAATATCTACATTATTTTTTGGTTAAGATGACAAGTGTCTAAAATAAAGGTATATTTCATTTGGTTCCTAGGGACATCATTCTGAACAAATTTTACTAAGAAACGCAAGACTTAATTTGTCACGTCTTTGGGCCGGGCGGTCAGCTGATTTCTATGAAGAAGGGAAACATAAAGTTGCTCTGATCGAGTGAATGTCATAAAGAAAAATGTTCAGAACTTCCTCACGTTGGTGAGGATCGTTGTATCCTAAGGATAAAGAGAAAATAATCTCCTAAGCGATGGTCTTCAGCCGCTAAATTATTTATTAATGTGTCACTTTGATATTTACGTTTTCTCTCATAGTGCCACTACTGTGTGTAGCACCTGCGAAATCCAGGTTGTGACAGAAAGGTAGAGTCAAATTTAAAGGCCAACGCCGTAGAGGCGATATGGCATTGGTATTGGTATGTTATGTATGATAGGTAGCATCTGCAATCCCGTGGTGTTAGAGTAGTTTTTGTGCGCTGCCGGCGGCCGCCGCTACTGCAGGTGCCGCGCGCGCGCACGTGTCTGCTGGCGCGCGCTCCGCTCACCAGATACTTAAATTCGAGTGATCAACGATTTAACGAGCAAATTGATGTGTTCGGGGTTGATCTGACTGAATTCACAAGAATTGTACTATTTGTTATATATGTTATTAACATGTAAATACTTACTTAGCTAAATTAAATTAACTAGGTTTCGTCTCGTGAAGGCGAAGAGAACTGATTAGGTATACTTTTTCAGAATAAAATCAGAAACTGAAATTCGCTATAGCGAATACGTTTGCTGCAGCAATCCGTTCTATACTAAACCTCCAGAAACACGCCAGTCTACTCTCATTTTAATTATGAGCCACTATGGAAGAAGCTGCATGGTGAAACGGATTCGACCCCCGAGATAATCTCTCTATTTTGATACTGGTACAGGAATCAGAGTATTCTTCTAACCTTTTTAATATTTGCGTAGACAAGCTGATCGGTGAGCTCAGTAGTACCCGAGTCGGATGTCACACAATTTATCAATAATATTGCCTATGCTGATGGCATGATGCTGCTGAGCCCCTTGATTAGAGGATTGAGTAAATTTCCGCATTTGTGAGTCCTACACCGAGGCCCATGGGCTTAGGTACAATGCAAAAAAATGTGAGCTAATCATATGCAAGTCAGGAAATACAACTATACTGATTTGCCTCCAGTTATGTTGTGCAGTACTTCTCTGAATATGGTTGCCAAATATAAGTACCTGGGCTACTGGGTCTCCGAGGACTTTAAGGCTGTTGGTACATAAAGAGGGAACGTAGAGCGTCAGCTGTTCGCAGTTATATGTTGGCGCGCAGGTCCGCTCGCTGTAGCAAGAAGCAAAATTAACGCTGTCCAGGACGTACTGCCAGTGTTTCTACACGTGCAGCCTGTAAGTCAACTATACGCAGTGGGTGTACAGCGCCCTACGAGTCCGATACAACAACGCGTTCAGGATGATGATGGGGCTGCCGTGGCACTTAGTTATGTTTGCGGAGGCGAGGGTCGACGGCTTTGCCGCGATCATCAGAAAACGCTGGGCCTCGCTGACCAAGTGCGTTCACGGCAGCCCCAACTCCATCCTGAGCTGGCTGGAAGGGGCGGTGGGACTCGCTGCTGCTGGCGCACTTGGTGAGTCTACATGTGCGTAGTTGACCGAGGGTTTTGGTGGCGGAGAGTCTATATCCTCTTTTATGCTCTATTTTTATTATTGAATGTGTGTCATCATTAATTTATCATAATTCATTATCATATTATTTAGTTTGATGTTATGGGTCGATAAGTATGCGTGTAGCAAATAAGTTGAACTGAATTGAATAAATCCTTCCTTATGGAATTCGCTTTGTACATATACCTACATTTACTGTATTCCTGCAGTTTTACCTCTTTTTTAATGTATCACTATGCCGCAAAGCAAGTTACGCTGAGATGTAGTAATAATATGACAAGATAACAGAGATATGTTTTGAGATAATTGAACAAGAAAGTGACAAGGAAACACAGAATGGTTAACACCGTATTACATGACTCCATCGAAACGAGGCCATTACTCTTCCCTTCGTAGGTGAGGTGGCTCAGATAAAACTTTGAGTTATTTCCCGCGACGTAAAACCTCGGTGGAATGCAGGATGATCCGAGGATTATGAAATTGGGATTCTGATTAATTCGGCATTACTCTCCAAAGCTGCGGCGATGGGCCAACCCCCTGTTTCGCGAGGGAGAATTGCATAACTGGTTCAACGTAGGCGCTACTGTGGACCTGGAAACCTGAATATAAAAAGAGGTGATGCAATAGGTTAGGTATGTAATATCTCATTGCTCATTATCAAAGATTGCCTAAGTTCAAACATGACGTCACCCGGTCAAGTATTGGTTCACCCAAATTCAAATGGCAAGAAGTCAGAACAAGAGAAGCAAGCAGAAGCAATATTATATCATGAATTCCCGACACATAAGATGTCTATCGAAATCCATTTCAAATTTATGTTTTTGATATTTGAACGATGTTTGCAACTTCAAATTGTCGTTTGACTAATCAGATTGCGATTATTTCACACGAACTGTCATCTAAAGCGACTGTAATTTGAATTTTAAAGGAATCGGATATGCCAAAAGATACACAATAAGGATTGAACACAACGGCTTGTGCTGTCATGCGTAAACCGGGTCTCCGGAAGGAGGGCGGTCGGCGGCCGACTCGGCGGCAATGTGGCGGAGTCCCCGTGACGTCAAGCCCGGGGCTCGACACATGCGCAGGCCATCCCGCCTGCCCTACCCCGCCCCACCCCGCCCGCCCAACAGACACTCTCAGGGCGGCGCGCGAACACTCTACTCGCCACGCCGCCCGCCACAACTTTCGCCTCTCCGCGCCGAAGCCGAAAGCAATAACTTTTTTAGCAATAGTGCGCGATGGCCGTGACCTCTAACCTCTAAAACATTTAATACCAGACAGTTCGCGCTCAGGAACTATTAGTGACCACAGTTTGACTCGTGTTGGAAAAGTTCGGATGTAACCGTAAACTTCTGCAGGTAAGATTTGAAATAAGTTTCTAGTAAGTTCTCATGTTTCAGTATGTACGCAAGAATCAGTGCGGTCATATAATACTAGTGTAGTTAGCATATTCGGTGTTTGGTGCATAGTTATGTGACGATGGTTGCGTAACTAGCTGCGCCTCGATCTAATACGCGCCTCGAGTCTGACGGCAGAATTTTCGACTCTTTAATTGGGCAGATTCAAAATTCTTCAACGAAAATCAATCCAATTCAATTTCCTAGAGTGACCGTTAAGCAATCTTTTTTATTCGACAAGGTGGTATAGGAACAATGTTTTATTCATTTCTTTTCTTTGCTCATCGTTCCTGATTGTTCATGTACGTAAGTAAATCATAAACGATTTCAGTTATAATTGACCCCCGACGACGAAAAAAAGGGGTGTTAAAAGTTTGAAGCGTCTGTCTGTAAGTACGTGTGTATGTACCTGTCTGTGGCACTCTAGCGCTCAAAACGGTCGATGGATTTTAATGCAGTTTTTTGTAATTGGTAGTAGAGTTCACTGCAATGGTTAATACGTATGTTTTATTAAAATCGGGTAAGTAATTCAAAAGTTATCAGATTAACAAAGAATAGCAGGCAAATGGGTGGACGGATTTCGTTGCGGTTTTTGTAGTTGGTAGTAGACTTCACTGCAAGGTTCTTAGATATGGAAACGAGTGAACCAAATTTTAGATTTTTAATGTTACATTACTGTGTCAGGGATGTTTGAAAAAAATAAATTTACAGCTATTTTAATTGCTTTTTTTGGGTTATTTCAGGCAAAATCTAGTGTAACATGTCATGGCAAACCATGGACAGAAGATATCAATTATGCATATGTTAAACCATCACTTTTATTTAAGCAGGGTATGGTCCAAATAACTCATTCAGCGCAGGCAAACTTACCTCCCATCCAGCGCTATTCAGTGCGCGGTTAGCAAAAGAGAACGACCATCGCTCGGAATACTTTGGGTTACTAATTAGGACTTCCTTCAGAACATAATTGGCAGCCCTAACTTAGACAAAATTAAACTGGACTCGTGGATAAGTTAAACATCTACTGTTAATTAATTTGTAACCTTAAAAAAACTCATGTTTACGCATTTTCTCATACAGCGCGACCGGTCTCGGACACGAGGTGTTAAATATTCGGAAATATATATATTCTATATTCGGAAAGATCACATCAAAATCTATGAATTCATTATTTTTCGAAACTTTCGGATTATTTTCCAGAAAAAAAATACCAAATTACTCTACAAATATGATAGAAGTACAGTTGCAACCACATTCTGTAATACAATAATCCATTTTGCGTGACAGGTAGCCAACTCATTGCCGCAGGTTTTGAGACACGTTCAGTTCCGTAAAACACAATTCACTGTCAAACTCAGCAGAATGAATCATCAGGAACACTTTCAATGGTTTCCGTTTTGGTTCAAATAATTCATGAATTTTTCGATTAATATTCCGCTCGCTTGATTGGCGGAACTGCGGCCAAGCCAATAAGCGCCCCCGGTATGATAATACTGTTCTATCTCAAGCTAGGTTTCCTTTGTGTATACGCTTCAGTAATTTTATCAAGCGGTTTTTATTGCCAGGCATATCTTCGTTGAAACTGAATGTAGTTGAAACTGCCAAGGTAACGAAGATCCCCAATATTAGGGATATGACAGAACATTCTGAACATCCACAATTACACAAATAAACACTGTGTAATTGTGATTGTGTATGAGACAGAGTGATCGTCAAGTACCACAACAAAAACCTTTATGAAAAACCAATTTTAGATCTAAAATTGGTTTACCATGAACGAAAAGTAATTGAATACCGAATCGCACAAACTCAACCAAACTGAATTTGATTGAAAAGTCCTTTCACAAGGATAATCGTGCTCTTTCAAATTTGATTTAATGCCTGCAATGCTATCCGGCTTTTAAAATACCTATGCTAATAGAAAATATAGGAAAGTTATTGAATGTGAGTAATAGCAACCTACAGAAATAAAAGGTAATGAATGTCGTCGATAAAAGTTTTCAGTAAACGAAGCAAGTTGATTGATAAATGACTTATTTTATGTGTTTTCGATATTTTAAAAGCGGCCAAGTGCGAGTCTGACTCGCGCACGAAGGGTTCCGTACTATTATCTATTAAAATGCCAAAACAACACGCTTGAAGTATGGGAGCCCCCCTTAAATATTTGTTTTATTTTAATTAATTAATTAATTTTTAAAGTGAATATATAACTTAATATTCTGTCAATATTTCAAGCATCTACCAGTGGCCGTTATCAATGTTGAGCGAATACGAGAAAAAAAAAGTTTGTTGTGTGGGATCTCCCTTAAATATTTATTTTATTCTGTTTTTTAGTATTTTTTATTATAGCGGTAACATAAATACATCATCTGTGAAATTTTCAACCGTCTTGCTATCACGGTTCATGAGATACAGCCTGGTGACAGACGGACGGACGAACGGACGGACAGCGCAGGCTTAGTAATAGAGTCCCGTTCGGCACCCTTCGGGTTCGGAACTCTGATAACTGTGAGTGTAATCGAATCCAATTATGTCTTTGAAATTTATTTCTCGCTCATAAGCGTTAACAAAACAAAAGATTAAATTTGGTAGAGGTAGTCAACAGGGTGTAAAGTATCTCCCATATCTTTAATCTGCCGTCCTCGAGTAACTCACAAGATCCGCTGACCATCCCTTCTATAAGGAGTAAACTTAAGGTGTAAGGTGTGTCCGGACTCGCTTTAGCTTGTCAAATTCGTACGTAGCACTCCCATGGTCTGCGGGCGACGGGACGAAAGATGAGGGGGCTGCGAGGGCGGGAAAGAAGAGCGCAGGCGGTTCCTTCTACGCGCCCCGCCGCCCGCGCTCTTTTTTCCCAAGGGACCATGGGAGTGCTACGTACGAATTTGACAAGCTATAGCACTGCTGCGCCGAAATGCTAGTCCCCGTGTAATAATGTACCTTACCTCCGTACGTTCATTGTCTGTAGCAGCGACAGAGTGACATTTCTAGGCAGAAATGCCGCGGCTGCACTGCTGCCGAAAAACCTCTTAATTTACGGAGGCAGGGTATATATTGTCAGGGACTAGTAGTGTGCGCAGCAGTGCTGCCGAGTTCGGACTAATGAAAAATTCGGCAAAGCTTTGTGTGAAGGAGCGTTCAATCCATCGGGCTATTTGACAAAGTTATATAAATATACAGCTTAAAGCTGTTTCTTGTTGTATTACTCTTTGTGGGGCCAAAGCGTAGTCATCTTCACCGAGACTATTCCGCTTAAACTGCTTGCTTCCACTCGCTATGATTACTTTTTGTTATTTCAATTGACAATCTAAGTGAGATCGGGGTGGCAATTTTGTTTAGATAGTTATCGTGGGTTAGAACGCTTCTCAGCAGTTGGCAACGGATAACAAAGATAATGGATTTAAAATAAACTTGTGAGTTAGCACTAATCAAGGGTCAAATGTTGTCAAAGTTGAATAAAGTTTAGTGCTAACTCTCTTTTCATCTGTGGTTGCTTAATAGTGTTCAATATACGGGTCAGCATTGTAAGAGTGGTCATTGACCCAACTGCCAATGAAAACAGAATCATACATAGTTACCATGGTAACGATCGGCAACAGCTACTACGATAATCTAAACGACAGTCATTTCAATTGTTGCACGTAATAAGTAAGTATCGCTAACCCAATCACCAGCATACAGTGGTAGACAGGCGTCAATGCCCGCTACACACGTGAAAAAAGTATTAAAAAAAAACTCACGCCTTTTCCAATACGGGGTGGCACAGATACAGTTTTGTCCACCTTAAGCCAGATATTAAGGCTTGTGTTTAAACGATTACCAAAAACGCACCTATTTTACCACCAATAAATTTGAAATTACTGCCAAAATGGATAAAATATCACCAAATTGTGTTTTCATCATTTTGGATAAATGATCACCAAACTTTTTTTTTATGTTTTGTGTACTTAAGTTTATGTTTTAAGTATTTTTTGTTGTTCTTACATGTTAAACCTAACACGAAGGATAAAGGGGGCTTCGCTTCGCTCACCCCCTTAACCCTTCACCTAAGAGCTACCGCAGTATTTTGCTCTGATATTTTCTGCAACTTTTGGTGATCATTCATCCATTTTGGTAAGAAAAAAATATTTTGGTGCTCATTTACATTCTTCTCGATATTAAATACCCCACTTTGCGTGACAGGGGGCTAGCCCATCGCCGCTGTTGTGGAGATCAAAGGTGTCCTCACTATGTTGGCCATCACACACACATCACACATCCGTATAAAGGACCTAAGATAAATTACTTATCCCATCGGTACATTGTCAGCACCGGATCCCAAGCCGGATCTCAGCGAGGAACGAGCGTGAAGTCACTAGACTATGAAACTCTTTTGTTAGTATTATATTATTAGCCGAACGCCGACCAAGGTAGAGTACTAATTGCACAGATTTTCATACAACTACAGCTAGCCCGTGTTCCATTCCATTCCATTATTTACAAACAGATTGCGTATGAATAAGTATACTCAGCGTAGAGCCATAATTTACTACGTTGTTGGTTAGTTAGCTAATACCAACATCCATTACATTAAGCACTGATTACCACAAGCCCCTATCCGATGTATCTCAATATAGACATTGATGTTTAATGTCAAGTTTCAAGTACCTTCTAAAATCACCAAAGGTCATTGAGCCAGCATAGATGAAGGTACATTATATAAAAGGCAAATTAAAATGTACTTATTAGAAAGAAAGAACTTTATGTCTTTATATTGAACCCATCTTTTTCGACATAGCAACATAACATAACATACATTGCCTCTGGCCCCTCACTAGGATACCATGTGTCGTAGGAACCAGAGAAGTCACAAAAATGTTAACATCCAAGACCTGGGGATTTTTTCTTCCTCGCCAGCCTGGGAATCGAAAGAGACCTTTCGCTTGGGAAGCAAAGCCTCGGCCGCAACACCACAGAGGTCGTCATACTAGTTTAGCGTACAATCAATTACTCGTATAGTAAATACCTACCTACATATGTTTTCCTTGGTAACTATACCAAAGACTATTTTAGTCATGGATTAAACAAATAAGCTCTCAATTTGGTGATGAGTCGGCTATGCGGTTGTGGCTCTGCCTATCACGCGAGAGGTCCCGGGTTCGATCCCCGGCTGGGGATACAGAAAAAAGAACCCCCAGATCTTGGATGTTTAAATGTGTGTGACGTCGCTGTTTCTGGCTCACACGACACAGGGTATCCTAGTCTGGGGCCAGAAGCTATGTATGTGCCTGTATGTAAATTTTTGTGTTTAAACCAAATCAATCCAAACTCCTTAAATGTTAACCAACCTTTGCTTCATACATATCAATGAATTCCCTAACTAATCAAAACCAATTCAGATAACCCTTACTAAACAAAACCAATTCAGATATCCCTTGTTTAATTTAAAGGTCTACATACGGCAGTTTTAGTTACGGATAGAATTCCAATTAGGAGTCGACAGGGTCTGATGAGAAAATTTGACAATACGCGTTCGATTTCACCACCCGGAACATTCTAGAACGACGGGAAGGATTTTCTGGTAATCAGTTCATTGCGAAGGGCAATATCCAGAATCGGTGAAGTATAGTACGGTTGGTCTATCGAACTGAATCAGTGTACTATAAATATGTCTACTATCCTACTGAATTCATGTACTAAAAATTGGTTGATATATCCTACTGAATTTGTGAACTTTAAATTGGTGGGTCTATTGTGCCAAATTTATGACTTTAAATCAATTGGTATGTTAAACTGAAACGTTGTGTTAAAAATCGGTTCGTTTATCTTGATGGTACACTACAATTTGTTTCGTCTATCCTACTGAACTGCTGACTTAAAATCGAGTCGACAAATCGTTCACTACTGGACACTAATATCGCTTGCGGCGGTTGCTAAAAATATATTAATCTTAATATGATTATATTTGCCAAGTACGCTGAAACAATTGATTTCACAAAAAATATCTTCAGACATTAATTATATTAAATTTCACTAGCTCATTTCATAAAAAGGCTGTTGTATATATCGTATTAATTAAAGTTAAAAACCCGTGGACGGGAACACATTTTACCGGTTAGGGGTGGTGAAGCGTCAGGTGGAGGGGGGAGGTGGCAGTGAGTTGTGAGTTTTTATCACCACACCCAAAGTGATCATGTGACACAAGTTTCAAAACTTTATTAATTTGGTTGTCTGAAAGACACAGAATAACCGCTCTATTGGTGGAGACTGTTACTTCAGAACATTAAGAAAACAGAGCAGTGCTACGAAGTTGTAACATCTTCGTAGCAAGCTTGCTACGATGTTGCTTCTACAAGCGCCCCGCCACGCTCCAAATCCAATAACAGCGTATTTTTTTCCATATTTGGCGGGTTTGGTGAACCCTCTTGCTAACACACAGGTGATTCAAAAATATTGGAATGCAGAACAATATAAAGTCTTCTTTCAGTAGAATGCTCTATCTACAATAATAGTTAAGGTTATAAATAATAAGATATAAATATAAGAGGACTTGATGATATTACAGAAAATTCATTGACTTACTGAATTTTCTGAATAACTCAATGTAATAAATAAATAAAATCGTTATATTTTACTTTATTTTCAGTTGAAAGTTAGTTTTCACGTCACATCCACCTGCTCTGTTATATTGTACCACGTCAAGAAATATATCATAATTAAAAGATAGCAATCCACTTTCACTTGTGGATTTAACCAAAAATAAAGCAACTGTATCAAACTCTAGGAAGGGGTGTAAACAAAAGCTAAGTTGATTTTCTTGAATATAACATCAAAACCATTCATTTCATGACAAAAAAAGTCTATAAAGGCACGTGACTTCTTCAAGTCCAGTAATGACGAAGGCAGTTTCGTCTTTGTGATGATCAGGTTGAAAACTTTTGCCCTAAGTCAATTCCAGCTTTTGTCTCTAGACGAAATTTATTAAAGTAAGTTAAATAAAATCTTAATGAAACTTTATTAGCGGATGATGCTTATTCGCAATTTGTTATTTAATGAGTCGTTGTTATTAATTTGGAAGGAAGCCAAGATGATTGATTTGTTTTAATTGTTTAGGTCCTGGAATTAATACTGCTATCCTTTAAGTCTAAAAACAAACATAACCTAATAAAATTGCGTTATTTGAATTGATTAGCGGAAAATGCACAAGCATAGCCTCTGAAAGTAGAAAATGAAAAAAAAAATTACATTGACGTCCAGTACAGCCACGACTGAATTAACTTGATCATGAATAGAGTCCATGCAAAGTTGGGACACCTCCAACCGCAATTGAGGTGGACCAAACTCAAAGTGAAGTTGTAATTTGTTCGGTTGGTCCCGACAATTATTATGCAATTTCGTTAGGGAAATTCTAAGAAAACACTGGAATATAACAAGAGTGACTTGTGGTAAAAAGGCTAGAGAGGGTTCTATCATTTTTGTATGGAGACTGGCACAGATACGGCTATATAAGCTGATGTGGATGTGAATGGTTTTGTACAATGCACTGATAGCAAAAATGGAGACTTATAAACGAATGAATGAATTACACTAGTTTACAACAAAAAAGTCACCTTTAACACCACGAAGTCGAAAAAAAACCAGTTTACATCTTTAGAGTAAGTCACATTTAACACTACGAAGTCGAAAAAAAAACAGTGTACATCTTTAGAGTAAGTCTCCTTTAAAAAAAACGCAATGAGTTTCGGTGTATATTTTGTTTGGTACTTAGTCAAGGATCGATATTCCATGGTTTGGGAGGCGGCCAAAAAAATACACGCACCACATTGGTCTGTCACCCCTCTTTCTCATCCACTTTTCGATTTCCAAATCTGATGTCTATTTTTATTTTATTACTTATTGCTGCTGTGTGATGAATTTGATTCTCTACAAAATAGAACATAGATTTCAAAGTTCCGCTGTTAAGTAGCTTGCAACTTAGCATCAATCTAAAAACGGCCAAGTGTGAGTCTAACTCAAGCACGAAGGGTTCTGTACCACCTTAAAATGGTAGGGATGGTGTGGAGTGAAAAATTTGGATTTTCCATAGCAAAATGTTGTTTACAAAGTTATTGGTGCGGCTACTTTCACACTCCATGTACGTAATCAGGTGCATTTATAAGTTTGTATGTGGTATTGAAAGAACTGTTGTATGGGAGCCTCCTTAAGTATTATTTTTTTTCTGTTTTTTTTTTTGTATATTTTGTTATGGCGGCAACAGAAATACATCATCTGTGAAAATTTCATCTACCTATCCATCACGGTTCACGAGATACAGCCTGGTGACTGACGAACGGACGGACAGACAGCGGCGGCTTGGTAATAGTCCCGTTTGGCACCCTTCCGGTACGGAACCCTAAAAATGAGACTATAAAAAAACTTTATTTTTGCGGCCCGAGATGAAACCGGTGCCAATCAATAAAAAAAAATATATAAAGCCCTTATTCTACCACAATCATTACGTAATTATTTATTATTATTGAATTGTTTATAGGTTTTATTGGCATGACTTATTGCTAGTATTAATATGCTACTTAATATTATTTACATAGTTGTGGAAGTCGAGATTTTAGCGGAGGCCTCCCCCATTTCTTTCCATTTGTGTCTGTCTCTAGCTGGTCTCCTCCAGTCTGCTCCACAAATCTCCTTGAAAACATCATCCCACCGTTTTCTTGGTCTTCCTCTCTGCCTCTGGTGCCAATCGATAGAGTTAATTTTTACACACAAAAGTATCAAATTCGTAAACAAAATTTGCGAGAAATTAGAGTTAGAAATTTGAAAAAAGACAATATGTTTCACCGGTGGGTGGTCAAGGGCAGTTAATGGACACATAGAAAATAAATTTCGCTTATAATTTTATCTACACACGTATCATAAACCCTCTTTACTGCGTCCAAAAACCGCACGTTACGACCAGCATAATGTTATACTACTTGGTATAAACTCATTTCTCATCTTAATAATGTATCAATTATGACCATAATGTATCCATTTTCGACAAATTATGATATTCAAATTTCAAATGCCGACGCCCGCCTGCGTGCCACCCCTAGTTTGTCTGTGAAGTTGGTACTACTGAAGAAGCTAAACAAGTGCAAAGCAATTATCAATGCCACCATGCCGGTCGAACATGCGGTTTCTGAACACATCAAAGAGAGCTTATGATATGTGTGTAGATAAACTAGTGTATGTAACTCTACATAATTAGGCATTATGTATCAGTCATATAAACTACTAAAATCATTTATAGATAATAAATACAATAAAATAAATAAAATAAAATAAATAAAATAATTTTCAAAACTCAAAATCAATCATTAAATTTTGGGCTAAAGGGCAACGCCGCATCCAGGGTTTGATCCCCGGCTGGGGATAAAAAAAAACCCGGGACTTGGATGTTCATATGTGTGTGACGTTGCTGTTTCTGATTCCCATGACACATGGTATCCTAGTGAGGGGTAAGAGCAATGTTTGTGCCTGTATGCAAATGTTTATGTTTATATATAGATTTATCCATTAGTGATATTGGTCTAGAAGCTTGCAGGTGAATTGCCAATGCGGTGTTACTAGGGCAGTGAGAATGTGATTCGACGGACTGCAGGCTAGACATGACTGTAACGGTCTTACAAAGACCGTTAATGCTATTCAGAGAATCTGCTAGACGTCTGTCGTGCCGACGTGTGTTAACAATAACAGTCTCGGCCATGTATTGGAGTATCTGAAATAGAGTGATATCGAGCAAATAATAGGCATTGTCTTAGCTCTTAGTTCTATGGAATATTCTAGTGACGATACTTTGAATATACGCTACTTATTTCTATTATATGATCCTGATACATGATTACGTTAGGCGGCATCATCTTTTGGGGTACGTATGTCGTTGATGCTTCTATTATATATTATAATAAATGGTTATGTTGTTGTTAAGTAAATAACTATGACATTGGATTGCAATCTTATTCCAGAAGAAATAGAACGCTGTAATTATGATGCCGGGTTACAATACAATACATAAATTCTATCTTACTACAAAATTTTCCTATTATTCCGTGCAATAAACAAAACGAAAAGTCTACGCTCGACAATAGAACAACTTCAAAGATCCTATCGAGGTCAGAGGATTTCGGTCGGCCGTCAGTCGTTATAAGGAAAGAGGACAACAAGCTAAATGTCTGATCCGACTCCTGATGCTTATCTGCAGACGAGGCGCCCCGGCCCCTCTGTTTCGTCTGCATATACCTACAGCTGGATATACCTATCCATCCATATACGAATATGTTGTGCAGTTGTACATGATGGATATGAATATATATATGAATGTCAATGTATATGAATGTATAGTTCACCGTACGTTCGTTCAGTTTTAGTAGGATGTTTAGGTTTAGTTTAAGAGATGAGGTCTAAGTTCTCCTTCAAGACAAAACTGAGACATATCTGCTTGACCAACAGAAAATACAAACCAGTTTCACATATAATTAAAACAAAGAAGCTTCTACAGGACTAACCGACATGAATAGTAAATTCTCATAATATGAGAAATTACTACCAATGTCGAAGTACATACGTTTTGCACTGCACACATACACTACATATACACATACACATACATACACACACATACTTACAGTTAATTGTTATTTTTTATATTGTTTAGTTAAGTTTAAGTAAAAAGGGCTGGTCTGAAAAACAGCGCTGTGATGATGTGACATCACCCAGCATAAGCTTGAGGCCAGTCCTTTTTGCCACAAATAAATTATTAAGTTGGATACCTACCTGCCATGTTATGGTATGTTTAAGTAGTTTTTGGCAAATAAACGTCTTTTCTTTCTTTCTTTATTTAATATGCGAACGACGGTGATGAAAACCTTCTGATAACCCCCTGTCATGCAAAATTGATTAACAAATGTGGACACCAGTGAGTTTATGCTACCCCATGTAGGAAAAAACATGACGCGTATGTTGCACGACGCGAACTTCGAACATTATTTTTGAGAACAATTTAAATGACCACCAAAATAATTGTTTCCTACCCAAAATGGGGAAATGCTACCCAAAATAGGTAAATGATCACCAAAAGTTGCAGAAAATAACAAGGAAAAATACTGCGGTAGCTTAGGTGAAGGGTAAAGGGGGTGAGCGAAGCGAAGCCCCCTTTATACTTCGTGTTAGGTTGAACATGTACGAACAGCAAAAAATACTTAAAACCTAAACTTAAGTACATAAAAGATAAAAAGAAGTTTGGTGATCATTTACCTAAACACAATTTGGTGGTCGTTTTCTAATTCTGGCGGTCGTTTCGAATTTATTGATAGTAATATTGGTGCGTTTTTGGTTATCGTTTAAACATAAGTCATTGTTTTTAAAGGATTAGTTATTTAGGTATGTACATCAGCTTGAATCTTTGGCTATGAAAATGATTAGTTGATTTCGTACTTTTTTAAATTATAACAGACGTGAAAAATAATGTGATGTTGGTTTCATGAACACCGATGTACAGTTCAGAATATGTTCCTATAATAAGTTGTCTACACATTTCTGTTACGTACACCCTATAGCCTGTGTTCAATAAAACATTATTTACTAAGTGTATAGAGCATAAACAATGTAGATCGTGCTCGTCCATTGGCCACCTATGAGGCGGAGTCGGGGTACTGGGTGAATGAGCGAGCACTCCTCGGTGAGGAGGAAAGGACATCATTCAGCTGCTGTAAGTCTTAGGCTGGGCACACATTAGATGGCTGGGGGGCAAGAGACAAACGAGCCACATCGCTGCAGCACTGAATGATGTCATCGGCCGGGCTTTTCTAAGTGCAGGCATTCCCGCACTATTAGAGTCAGCAGAAATATCGCGGGACGATGGCAAAAATGACACTCATTCCGTGGGAAAACGCGTGGTCGCTCGTGACGCGACTTATGTCGATAATCTGCCACAGCCCCACATACAGGCAACCGCCAGCAAGGCTGGCGCGACAGTATCGACCAAAGAGGGCAATAAAAGACAATATGCAGCCCTCGGACACGGCTACATATTTGTGCCTTTTGGAGTAGAAACCCTTGGTCGACGTCTCTTACGGCCGGAGGGCTGGAGCCTACTTTTGGCCACGGCTGAGCCTCGCCATTCAGCGAGGCACAGCTGGGCACTTTACCCAGCGACGGCGGCAGTGACCTGCCTCAAATTTCCTATCTTTCTTAATGTATAAATTTGCATAATAACAAGTGTAGATATCTTGTTCTTGTAAATATATTTGTAATACCTACTTATATGTTGAAATGGAAAATAAAGCAGCATAGTCAAGAAAATAAAACGTAAGTAAATACTTAAAATTGGCGAGTTATGTGGCATGAGATAAAACGTGGACACGTGGGCGCTCAGGGTATAATTAGGACTGGAGGCGCTACTAATAAAAACTCTTATATGTCTGCCATTTGTTGCCAGGGACGACTTACCTACAAAGAACCACTGCTAGATGCTAACTAATTCTAGTCGCATACAATACCGGTTATAACACAGTTACTGTGGCTAGACTAGATCTACTTCGGTAGAGGACTTAGCGCAAAGATGGCGTCTTGATTCTAGAACCTCCTTGATGGCGGGCTTTGACGACACCGACGGATTTTCTTCGTCCCGGTAAGTTCCGTCAAGAGTTGGCACTTGGTGCCGTCACGTGCCGTGTCCGTGCGGTGACAAAACGCCGGCTGACAAATGTTGGAGTTGTTTAAAAGAAGCAAGACGGGTATGCTGCACGATCGCTTACTCCGATGGACTTCGATTCTGACTCTCTAAGTTACATTTGCTGTTTGTGTTGAATGTGTTTCACTAGAAAATATCCGATTGTTTAATAAGATGATTTTGGTTATTAAAAATATGTCTTCCTCTGGATTAGAATGGTAATTTTATTTAATATGTAAATTATATGATAGTTGTTAAGTTAATAACATTTATGTCATCTTAAAATAAACTAGGTTAAACATATTGATTAAGTGATTGAGTACCTACCTTTGTATGTAGCTACGGCAGAACCTACAAATCTCATAATGAAGGCATTAAAAAATTACAAATTACCCTACTAAAAGTCATGGTAACAAAAAAACTAAAGGAAAAATATAAAAAGGAAATAAATTATACTGGCTTATTCAATCACTGTAACATAATGAATGTCTTCAACAAAACTAAATTTTCCATCCTAAATGAAGAATATAATAACCTAAAATACTTACAGACTAAGCACAGACCAGCTGGTATGAGAAAATTATCTTACTATAAAGCATATAGACTAATATATATAAGTATTATAAGTATATAAGTATAATGTCCAAGGTATTATTATTATTATTATATTATGAATGACTTACCCAAAAACCTTATAAAAAACTACATAGAAAATAAGAAATACTTGTATGAATTAAAACTTTACTACACTAAGAACGATCTCACCACTCCAGATAGACCAGAAGAGGTCTTTGTGAGTGGAAAAACTTAATGAAATTGTAATACTTGTGTTAAATAAAAAAATAAAAATAAAAATGTAACATAATGTTACCATTTCCCAGCCTTTACAAGAACAGGTTCAACAGGTCATAGTGTAGGTAGTGGTAGGGTAGACTGGATAGTCCTGGCTGGCAGTAAGACGGGGCCGGTAGCCGGGTAGCCGGATGAACCCTGTAAAGAACAGTAGTCTGAGTACCGAAAGATAAAGAGGTAACTGCAATGCATCCATCTTCGACGTCCAGCGTCGACGACACTTCGGAGAGCCGCAAAGAAATCTTACTATCGTAGGCATTGCAATCAGAAAGTAGCTGTAGAGAGATAAAGAACAAAAATATGTATAGATTCATAACTCATAATTCTTTATTGCACACAAATATTTAAAAAGTTACATTGAAATAAAATGCATGTAAAAAGGCGAGCTTATCTCTAAAAGATATTTATTCCAGCAAACCAAGGCATTACAAGAATTGGTATCATAAAAGGGTAGGCAGTGCACAATAAATACTATAACTAAAATGCCTAGGAATAATATAAATTAAATACCTATAAAATACAGATAGGAAAAACAAAATAATTACCGATATTTACTACATAAACTCTACATATAATAATATAAATACAATAACTTTTACGAAAGAGAGAGGTATCAAAGAATAACTACGAACCAAACAGATACGTACCCTAAATCTAGGGTAATCAAAACGATAGCACTTGTTACACGCACAGATTGAAATATTCATTGCGTGTTAGCTTGGCAATAAGTAGTGAAATTAAGATAGAAAACAAGCAATTTATAGTAAACTTAGTGAGAACAACATGACATTGGGTCTTTAATGTCAATTCGTGACGAATTTTCCGCGAATGATTTATTTTCGTAATAATGTTTATATTTACTGTACCCCTAGACCCGAGCATGTGCGAGGGGGGAGAGGGGGCGGAGTGGCGTTTTATATTAAGCAAGATGTGCGCGTTCGGTATGAAAAGTATCCTACAGCGGATATTGAACAAATGTGGCTATCAACTAAAATTAATGGTCAACATGTTGTAATAGGAACTGCTTATAGACCTCAGTGGGTTGGTGTGGATGACTTTTTTGATGCACTAACTGACTCAATCACGAGTTTCGCTCGGTATGATCATGTAGTTTTGCTTGGAGATTTTAATATTAACTTTACCGATTCTCTTAACTGCCATACCAAAAAATTACAACAATTCCTGACATATATGGATATTAAACAAGTAGTTAATGAGCCAACGCATTTTACTTCTGAGTCTGCAACTTTAATAGACGTTGTTTGCACAAATGCTAAGGTGCGCGAAGTCACTGTCTCAAATATCACCGGTTCCTCTGGTCACGCTATGGTAAATGAAACATTGGCATTCAAGACAGAAAAAATACCGCCCCGCTGTATAACTTATCGTCCCATTAAAGACATAGACTTTGATCGATTCAATCGCGAATTGGACTTGCTGGATTGGGAATCTATTATTGACTTGCCTACTGTTGATGATATGGTCGATAGATTTAACTGCTTGCTCTTGACTCATTACAATATTTTTGCACCAGTCAGAGTGGTAAAAATTAAATATCATCACACTCTACCTTGGATCACTGATAACATCAGACTTATGACCGATTTACGTAATGAAGCTCACGTTAGGTATCGCGAAACTAAGTCTGACGTTGACAAGGAGAGCTGGAAAGATCTAAGAAAGTTAGTGGAATCTAGTATATACAATGAAAAACGTGCTTACTTTGATCATTTAGTCAACTATGAAGTCTCGGATGGCAAAACATTCTGGCGAAATATGAAACAAAATATTCTAGCAGATCATGGACATGGTGAAAAACTTCCTGATTGCTTTAGTGACCCAAATCAAATAAATGAGCATTTTTTATCTCTCCCTTCTGCTAGTGAAGATCCTAAACCTCTGTTATCGTACTTTAATTCCAATCGGTTAAGTGATTCCAGATTTAATCTCGTGCCAGTTTCTGAACAAAAAGTATACAATTACATAATCTGTATCAAATCCAATGCAATTGGAGATGATGGGATAAGTAGAGACATGATAATACTGACTCTCCCCAGAACCCTGCGCGTTATAACCTCAATTATAAATAGGTCAATTACTAGCGGCATAGTTCGCAAGCAATGGAAAAAAGCAATAGTAATGCCTTTTCCTAAAGTCGATAACCCGTCCAATCTCAAGCAACTCAAACCTATTAGTTTGCTTCCCTTCCTTTCAAAAGTTCTGGAAAAACTGGTGCGTGCCCTATTTTAAAAATATATAGAAGACTCTAATATTTTGCCTAACCTCCAGTCGGGTTTCCGAAGGGGGCGGGGCACAACTACTGCGTTGGTTGATAACATTTTGAGCAAGTTATTTTATAGTTTCACCTCCGTATCACTTTTAATTTGTATGTGTGCTGCTTTGATGCAATAAACGTTAATCTAATCTAATCTAATCTAATCTATTTCTTGTGTTTTAAGAAGAAATAATAGTTGGAATGAGACTTACAAGTGATATGTGACACCGGCGTTCTTGGAGTTCACAATCTCGCTTCTTTTTTTGCACGTGAGTATTGCACAGGTCGACATTTTCGAAAAACAACGGAAATGAATCCGTCACTGCGGTCGCCCGGTGACTACCGATAATTTTTAATATCTAACCTGTCGGAGCTACATTTGTTCGCACGTGCCACGCCCCTCAACCTATCTCTCGATATTTGTGGTTACACGTTACATTATCAAATGGATAGTTATATACACAAAACGATAGGATAAAATAGAGGTACGTCTTCTAGGTTCGTAAATCAATCACTATAAAGGTTCTATTTATAATAACTACAACGTACAAGGAAATCAAAATAACAGCATGTTACAATGTTAACACTAAACGTTGGCGATGACAATTAATTTATTTCAACAGGAGCTTCGACATAAATATGTGTGATGAATTATGTATAACGTATTTAATGTGTTTAACGTAGAAACACTACATTAAACTTTTGTCGACCATTGTTTGTCTGTGACTGTAGTTCGTCGAGCAATGTGCTCATGTCAGTTGTTCTATGCTAACCCCAGCAAATAAAAACAACAAGTTGCAAGCTCTCAGTTTTTACAAAATGTTAGTGACCTGCACTTTTACCTAGACGCTCACGAAATGAGTTATCAATGTCTAGCCTCCACGGCGATGTATTTACAATATTTTGTTGCTTTTTGTCTTTGAGTTTTGGTTAGATTTTATGATTTACCGTGTAACTTCAACAAATATTGAACATAGTTCAACCACAAAATAAACGTCAAATCCCATTTGCTGTTATCTTTTTACAAGTGTTGAATAGGAGTTTATTTTTTTGTGGTAAGACTCTGAGGGCCGGGCCACACGATTTGGTGGTGGTGGTGTTCGCCCATACAATTCCTACACGCCGCAGCGGCACCGCCCCGTATCGTATGGCGGGGCCCTTACAATTTAGATATGATGTCAGTTTGAGTTAAATACTACACAAACTTTACTGTACTTTCGCAGATTCACTTCCCAAAAATAGCCGAATTTTTAAATTGCGGCCTTTTGCACTGCCTTTTATAGGTCGGTGCACCGAAGTTCGCATAAGCCATACTTGATTGCCATGCAACGATCCGAGCTTACCCACCACTTTGAATGGAATGAATATTGGTTGTACGGTTTTCATTAACATCTCATGAATTCGTCTGAACATTCGGTGCTAAATTAATCTACAAAGTTCGTTTTAGAACCGTCTATCCTGGGTTCCTAACCTGGGGGTATTTAACCCTGCGGGAGTAATACTGGTGTTAGACACAGGTAACACGATGGTTATCAAGGGCGGAACAGTGGGAGTCAAGATTCCTCCTTAAGCTGGGATGCATCTAGTCTAGATCATAGCGATAATTGTTCTCTGAAATTAAGAAATAGGTTTAAATAAGGTAATTTGTAAAATCATGTATATGATGTAATATTATCGAGGCGATTATGTATGCACGTCATAACAGTTGTAGCTGGTTGTTTGTTCCTTGACTTGCTAACCATGTGAATTTGCTTGCGTCGCTCCTCATAACAATTGTAAATCTAGTTGGTCTAAAATGATAACTCCATACATTTTACAGCATATAAGAATTTCACACTTCATGTCGTCGAATAAAATTAGAATCCCCCAAACCTGTAATGTGTTCTCTAAACAGTACCTAGGGAGGATATTGGACACTAAATTGTCGATACCCGGAATCTCCTTTATTTTAATTAAATTTGGCAGTTGTGTATGGCCTCGGCCGGAATAAAGACTAATTTATTTTATTTATGAATAGGTTTCTGAACTATAGATGTTTCGCGTCACTTGCGAAATGTATCTGACTGTTCCTCTGTATTGGGTACCTAATATAGCTATAAATTACATTAAAGAATGCCCAGCAACTCCCTGACGTTCAATGGGTTTCAGTGCAACTTTCGTAAATATACTAGTATCAAAGTTATTTTGTGTGAAACTGTGAACACACATTTGTTATCTTTTGTTTACAATTCTCTCTCTTTTATCTCAAGTGCTAACCTTTATTCGGGTCGATACCCCGCGATCCTATAAAAGTGGATACCGACAAAATTTGGGTAAGGAAAATTACAAAACGTCCCCGCCGCCGCTCCATAATATTTCGATAAGCCGGAGATGTGCTTACGGAAAACAAAATGAAAAATTCGAATAAAGTTTGCAGTACCTAACTTTATAAAATAGAGATCCATTTTTGAAATGGTACTGATCATGCGGATACATTTTTTAGCCAGTGCCAACAGTAAAAACTGCCAAGAAATAAATGCCTAGCCTCCGTGAAATAAAACATTTAAAACATAAAATTACACCTGGTATTTATTTGCCAAAAAAACGTTACATTTATCAACTCATCAAATCCACTCAAAACGTACAACGCACTCTTTTATATTAATAAAAATGTTGCGAGAATGGAAGCAGTGGCTAATAAAATTCGCCCCGTTTTTGAAATAAAAAAGGATGTTACTTCTATGTCGGGCGAAACATGTAGATCCTTGCGATAAATTTTCTCGCAGCACGCACTGTTTTTTTATCGAGGTCTCGGGAGCGTCGGGTACGAGCCTCGCGTAAGGTGTGAGATGAGATGTGGACACTCAGTGTTAGCATGTATATCTGTGTGTAATATGTGTGTATATATGTGTAAAAAGTGAGGGCCTCATAAACGTTTCTGTTTGCTGAAGCTTCCTCTTCCGGATGGTGTTGGTACTACACGACACCCGATATTTACGAAAACATTCGAGTTTCTTGCGTTTTGATTTATGGGCTCATATTTTGAAAGGAAACTTTTAATTAAAATAAATTAGATTAAAAAGTTACCTAAGATGTATAAGTATATCAAGGGATAAAGATATTATAAACGGTTCGTTTCCGGTACCATTTGCTGTGTTAGTATTGAAATTAGCAATTACGATGCCGTAACTGTAATAAAGGAAGATTAATTAATTACTCAATAGTTAATCCCGGCTTTTCCCTCATTTCGTTGGATTCCATTTGCGATATGCCATTAGGCAGGGGTAATTACTTAGTAATACTAACTGCCTCGTAGTCAATTTGGATAAAGAAATCGACACTTGATAATCATTTAATCACAATTACTTATCTGTGTGAGTGTGTGTATGGGAGACGTGGGAAGAAAAGCACAGAAAATCTGAAAATGGCATGGCGACTATAAGTGAGTAGCTGTCAAGGAACTTACTAAGCTCAAACTCGATTAACACAAAGTATATCAGATTTTCCAAGGCAGCACATACTGATCCTCTAAGATAGCTGTCAAGCTACAGCAATGTACTTGTCTCGAGGTGTTTAATGTATAAAATATCTTGGGAGTAATAATTATAGACCATAGGATAAACTGGGCACCCCACATAAAAATAAGGACGCTAATATAAATACTTAAAATACTAATAATTCTATTTAAGAAAAAAACACACTCTTTTTAGCGAATACTATCGCGTTATACGAAAGCATTCTAAGATACTGCAACCATGAGGAAGTTCTGCTAAAACCTACTTAACCTCTGCAAATCCGGGCCGCCCCGGCGCGAAACAGCTAGGATCCACGGCATATTTTGGGCCCTCCCTCGCGCGGCACTTGACTGACGTATCAAGTGATTCTGTTGGAATGGTAACTCTTAGAACTATACAAATTATAGATCTGAGTAGCTAATGAAACCCTCTCTTAGTTTATGTGAAAAAAAATGTCACTGTGACCTTAGTTTATTTTTGTACCGACATGAGAATCACCGACTTCTATGAAAATGTTCCCTCTCGACACAAATCTAGCCGACATGAGAAAAACATCAACAAATATACATGTTGTTTGATACCTACGTAATCTACACAAGATAACCTTTTCAAAACAATAAAAACATTAGTGTGTTCTTATAGAAACAATTTACTATTCACCATAAAAGCTCAGAAAAGATCAGTCATTATTCGCGCGCGAGAAAAAGTGACTTTGTTTTTTCCAGTCTGAATATTTTTTTCAACGAATGACCACAGACTACTATGTTCATGGTAGAGTTTGACTAATTCCGCATTTACACTTATCATGCATGCCAACATTATGCACTAATTCTAGTGCATAATGTTGGTACTAAAATACCGGTTTGTAACCACAGCGTCACCCGCGCATCAATAGCTGCGCGTGGTAACCAACGGTATTTTGACTTTGCAGCTATTGATGCTTTCGGATACAGAGAGGTCCACCTCGAAAGAGCGCAACGTATATATAGAATAAAAGTTATATAATGCCTACTTATATCCCCACCGAGGGGCACGGACCTTTACCCGGAAACGAAGAATATTGATACATGCTCCACCAAGCTGGTTCAGTGTTGGTTGTTGGAGGTTGTCGGGCTAGTGGCTAACTCAACTAGAAGGGCCTAGGGCACAGCTTTACGACTACTACTAGCACCACCGAGTAGCCGGAACCTATAGTTTAACGTGTGTTTTATTAATTTGTAACGAAATCATTACCAATTTTATTTACACACATATCATAAACCCTCTTTACTGCGTCCAAAAACCGCAAGTTACGACCAGCATCATGTTATACTACTTGGTAAAAACTCATTTCTTATCTTAATATTGATGCATTATGACCATAATGTATCAATTTTCGACAAATTATGACATTCAAATTTAGAACGCCGACGCCCTAGTTTGTCTGTAAAGTTGATAATACTGAACAAGCTAAACAAGTGCATAGCAATTATCAATGCCACCATGCCGGTCGAACATGCGGTTCCTGAACACATCAAAAGAGAGCTTATGATATGTGTGTAGATAAACTAGTGTAAATAACTGTACATAATTAGGCACTAAAACTCTCGAGTCATATTCGGCGACCTTCGGCTGGTTTCATGCCACTCTCGAGTTTTAATGCCCTCCATTATGTATCAGTCAAATGAACTACTATTAAAGCATTATGAGATTAGTTAATACTCATAGATAAAATTAATTACTTTAGGCACGATGTAACAAAATTTTCTGTGTCCCATGATACGGATCTACCCTAATAAGGGACACTGCTCTCCTATCGCATAATTGTATGTGCTTTCTTAAAAAAAAAATGAAATTAAAATTGTGTATGTTTCGGATCCGCTAAGGCTTTTCCCCAAAGCACTTCTTTGGCTCTATAATTCGCTAAGTCTACCATTACGTCAATGTTTAATTGGGGTCCAATGCCATGTATACATTCTAATTTCTTCGTTTTCCTGCAGTTCAACCCCTTAGGATCTAGCATACATATAAGCGGCCAAATGTATGGGCTTAGGCAGTTGCTTTTCCTCGCACAAACACAAAAGGCATTTCAAGAGGATAAAGGAAAGAATAGAGAATAACAATTGGAAGTATCTCGTATAATATCTCCTCGGAGAGCACCGATAATTTGAGGTTCAGAACCGACCTGCTTAAATCTGCAGGGTTCTCACTCGGATTAAATCAATAACCAAAAGACGGGAACGGAATCCAGTGAGAACAATATTGCGAATTGCGATTATCCAGTAAACATCTGAATGTATAAACAGCGAAGCATCGAAACAGTGGGTGTCTTTATATCACTAGAATAGAGCATTATACGTTTCAGACGTTTAGGAATAAAACAAAAGAAAATAAACAGAAAGATTACTGCAAGCTTTTATTTTCTTTCTCCTAGTTACCCCTTACCTTAAATTTCAGTAACACTATTTCATGGAAATATAGATGCAACCGTACCAGTAAAGCAAATAAAGGAATCTTAGCAACCAAGTTACATTCCAAAGTGCGCTCCGTAATTAACGTTGTAGAGGTGTTCAAAATGGAACAATATAAATTTGGTATCTGGCACGAAGGACGGGAGATTACGGAGCCGAAGTTCCAATATTGGCAATCGTCAATTTTATTTATCTGTTCAGTACTACATAAGTTTCGTGCAAGCTTTCAGTAGACAAGATACTCTTAAAGTGCACTCGTTCGAATTGGTTGCTATTATGGAACTCTAAAGTCCATCTTGAACTTATTTGAGATATTGCACGAAACAAAATAATAAATGTCCATTTTCATGACTTGACTCTGTTTAATTGTGTGCGACTATTTATCGCACACTGAGCGTCATTAGGATGATGAAGACGCTTCTAGTAAAGATGGTAAGAACTATCATTCTCTTTGTGCAGCAGCCAAATTTTCAGCGACATCTATTTGACCTATTAGCTATCTTGTGACGTACGGTCCACACGCGCCGTATGCACCGCAATACTTTTGCCGCATGGGCGCATACACGAACCGTGCGGTGCTTAAGACGAGACGCCACATTTTATACACTTCAAATTGTGAAAACAAATGAAAGGGGCAAGTATGTACCGTCCTTTTACCGCCAAGTGGATCTTTTTTTTAAATTAATGGATACAGGCCACATCTTTTTTTTAAGTCGGAATTTCGATGTTTTTCATGTGGGTTAATCTGGTATTTTAAAAAGACGGGGCGAAATACTTTGCGAAATAAAAAACGTTGAAAAAATACTTTATGGAGAAAACTATTTTTTTTAATGCATCTCATTTGGGACGAGATTGGTGTATAACATAAGGAAGTTTAAGTGATACAATACCCTTAAAAATATAAGTCGTGCAGCCACTTGCTGCCTTGGGCGAAATCGAATGTGAAAATGTTTCAAATTTGGTAAGTGATTATTTGAAAATTAAGCTTTGCTGTGGAACGAGTTCCATTATTTTGGCAGAGTTTCAATTTTTCTTTTACACTGACGAGCAATGAAAAACTTCCAGTGATATGTCACTGGATTGGTACTATGGTACCAAATTACTCCTAAACGGGAAAGGCTAGCTTTATGACGCCGTCTGCAATATTGAAGAACATTTAACAGCGCATCATAATATTACCAATTAAAAACCTAAATATTGTAAACGTAATATTGGTTCTATGTCTTAGGAGATATTAAGGTATTTGTCGGCATTTTGTGGGTGGAACTTTTTCATTGCTCGTCAGTGTATATGATATATGCCAATCTCATCCGAAACGAGACCAAATACAGAAACAATTTAAAACATAATTTTATTTGATTTTTTTCAACATTATTTTTTCGAAAAGTATGCACCCTACGGACTTTTTTCATATATGAAATGTCGTTTGTTTAGTCAATATCTGCCCTAACTAAATCAGACCGAAACTTCGATTATTTTTTTCTTTTGTGGCAGTTACGACCGATTCTGGGACGATAGTGTCCGTAACGCTTGTAACTTAACATTCGTTTTATTTTTCCCTTGATTCACAAATTGCCGTGTTCAATTTGTGCTGAAATAACCGCGACGTGCGGGCACGCCCCCGGCCGGTCCAAGAAGCTTTAAGCGCTGAGTTTCCGATATTGTGAGCGCGGCACGGTAGCAAGCGATAGCAGTAAGGCCACAATTTAATAATTTTAAGCTATTTTTCACTGAGTTTTTTTTATTTTTTTGTTTTAGTGTCGAGTAAATAACCACGCCTGAGTCGGGCGTAACTTTACAAATCAATACCCTGTAATACCATATCATAAAAAAACCTAGATCTTGGATGTTTATATGTGTGTGATGTCACTGTTTCTGGTTCGACAGAGGGTAGTGTGGGGTAGTATCCTAAAGTCGGGTCAAGATAATATGTGCACTGGGCCAAACTAAATTCAACTTTATTACGTCAGTGACAGAGACGCTGTCTGTGATGTGACCTATTATCTTGACCCGACTTTGGTATGGACTCAGAAGCAATGTTTGTTCCTGTATATAAATGTTTGTTTGTTTGTTTGTTTGTTTGTTCGTTTTGTTGTTTGGTTCCGTTTGTCCTTATAAAGGTACGGAACCCTAGTTAATTGAGAATATAATTAAAGCATGTAAAGCAAGGACATGTCGAATTGCAAGCAACTTTTTCTGAAATCATGTTAAGCTTATTCGAAGCTTCGGCAGGTATTCCTTTGGTGTCGATGTGGGACATGACTTATGGGACACCTTTATGTATAGGACAGTACCTATCTACATAAGTAACCTAAAAAATAAAAATGAACATGAAATAGGGAGGATAATTCAAAACCGGGAGTAAATAACTTCAATGTAATTAATACAATAGGTATAATGTTTTAACGTTGGAACAGAACCGCTTATCACAACAATTCCTCGCAAAATTAACCTGGCCGATCCTAATTGGCGTAAAAACGTGTGATCGGCATAATCGGCCTAATCGGGTGAACCGCCACCAAAAGAGAAATAAATTAACTTTTTCCTGTAAACTTTCATACTGGAAAGCGGTTTGTGTTGATAACAGAGCTTTAGTTCCCACAGTAAATACTGTTGTATTTGCGCTGTCGACAAAATGAATGTGTTTTTGCTTGTACAAAGCGGCTACAACGAACCCATATTAGTTCCTGAACAATCACTATGGCTTACTGTATGGATAAAATAGCCAAAATAATATTTTCCTACAATTTTTGTTTCCATTTGCGTTTTTTCCGACGCATTTTATTTTCTATACATTTTTGTTACCAGTAGTAAAAAAACTACCTACTTGCTTAAATTTCCACTGGCTTTATGCTTTACTCCTGTGGACTGGCAAGATATTTATAGGTGCATACGCTCTTTCTATATAAGATCACGCGCCAGAAAAGGTCTCCAGAAAAACTCATTTCGCTAAAATCATAACTAAATGCGGTTTAGGTAATCGAATTGTCTTGTATGATATTCTCAACTAACTGACTTCCAAATAATTGGAATGAATTAACGAACCAATCACTCGATTTTCCACGCCAAAAATATTTGTGCATGAAAATGGGAAACGGACGGGCTAATTTATCACAAAATCCCACCATTTAGAACTTTGATTAAAATTCTACAAAAAAAAACAAGTGTTCTTGATAGATCATTTTATCATTTAAAAATACATGGTGTATATAAGAAAAAAACTGCAGAATTTATGACGAACGCCGCAAATTTTTATGTCCCAGTAATGAACCTGAATTTCTAGCGTTGTGAAAGGGATGGTTTAGCCGTGAACGCTTCCAGATTAATTTAGATTCTAGAACGTCTATAAAAAATCAACAAGGAAGAGGTGCTTAAAGAGTCTTGTGTTGTGATACTTATACTAATTTATTCTTGTACATTTGACGGACGAGTGGTGCAGGTTGCTTGGCAGTAGTATAGGTCCGATATGATTTATCAGTCAAGGAAGGTCATGAAACTCAATTGTATGACTCTTACCCCTCCACTCGCGTATGAACACCTAGTATGGACTTGAATTAAATTTTAATTTACCTAACGTCCACTCGCGCATGAACACTTAGTATGGACTTGGAATAATATATTTATTTTTATAAAATAATTACTACTAACCCCTATTCTTTTTTATTATTGGTAATATTGACCGGGAATAGAATATAAACGAATCTTCTTTCTGGTATCTCCCACGTTGGTCGACTGACTGACTAAATGAAAATAATAAAATAATCGGTAATGTGGCTGGCCGCCATGACAATTTGGCTTTTTACAGCATTTTTTTAATGGCTATTGAGAAGGTTAATGTAAACTGGCGTCATTTATTTATTTATTTATTATATTTGGGACATCAACAGCGTATATATTATAAATTAGTTACAGTAGGTAAATACAAAAAATTAAGCCGGTAACAGATATCCACATAAGGTACAATAAACAAGTAGAAGAAGAAAAAACTTAGCGGTTATGTTAGCAGTATACATATAGACATTCAGTTTTAGGAAATTAGAAATTTTATACTGTACAGGATGATAATAAGGGGATATGTGAGGAGTGTAACTGTATTGCTTGTGTAAGGGTGTGTGTGTGTGTGTGAGTTTATTTATGTAAGGGTGTGTATGTGTGTGTTGATTCACTTGTTACCCTCGTCGTCTATCAAGACATTTATAATGTCATGACGGAACTTGGCTTTGGAGGATGAAAATGGATCCAAATCACTAAATAGTTTATTATATTCAGAGGCGAGGCGAGCTATGGTAGAATTTTGGGCATAATTAGTATGTGCTAGAGGGAAGGAGAATAATCTATTGGATGTATGGCGAGTGCGGCACTTTGGGACGCAAAAAGATAGTTCAGATAGTAACGGGGGAGAATCGAGGCGGCCAGATAGAATATCGTGGAGTACCATCATGTCTAGTAATACTCTACGATCTTCGAGAGTAATGAATTGATGCCGGTGACAGGACTCCTCGTACGAACGGTCCTGGATACGGGATCTGAAGTTCAGGTGTTTCAGGAATTTGTATTGAATACGTTCAATTCGCTGGATGTAGGTAATGTAGTTCGGGGACCAAATACACGACGCGTATTCTAAACCTGAACATGACATAGGCATAATAGATCAGCTTTATGCATCCCAGATCGCTGAAAGGTTTGCAGATACGAATGACAAATCCATGATTCCGAAATGCGCGACCCACGATGCTTTCAATGTGCTTTTGAAAGGTTAGTTTACTATCCAGTATGACACCCAGATCTCGGATCGAGTCGACGCGAGTGAGTGGTTGTTTATTAATATTGTAATTATATACTATTGGTACTGGACGCCTGGTGAAGGATATTTGGACACATTTGCTAGCGTTTACAGAAATTCTGTTTTGTTTATAATATACACTAAGGCGATCGAGGTCGGACTGCAGCCTATCACAATCAATACTATTGGTCACATCAAGAAAAATCTTTTTATCATCTGCATATAACAAGAATCTGCATTCACGAAATACTGTGTAAATTTCATAGAGATAGGCGTTATAGAAAAGAGGACCTAAATGAGAGCCCTGTGGTACCCCCGATGGTATGTTTATGAAGTTGGAATTATGTCCCCCAACAACCACAGCCTGCTGTCTATTAGATATATACGATGTAATCCACCGGTAGAGGTCACCGTGTATTCCCAAGTGGAATAATTTGCGCAGCAGTATGACATGGTCTACACGATCGCAAGCTTTCTCGAAATCTGTGTAGACCACGTCAACCTGTCTGCGTCTGTCCATCATGCCGAGAACAAAATTCAAAAATTCAGAAAGATTACTAACGGTGGATCGACTCTTAAGGAACCCGTGTTGCTGTGGGGGGATTCCGCGCGAAACAATGGGGTAAATACTGTTGTAAACGGATTTTTCGAATACTTTGCCAAACACGTTGAGGATGGATATTGGCCTATAATGTTCAATATTATCCATAGTGCCCTTTTTATGGATCGGAAGGATATGCGCTTTCTTCCAAATATTCGGATACGAGCCTTCCTTCAGCGATCTGTTGAATAGGATGCACAGAGGAAGACACAATTGTTTCGCGCATCGTACTATGAAATATGGTGGTATCTTGTCACTACCTGCACCATCATTGATATGAAGGGACTGAAGCAATTCAAGTATAGAGTCAGGGTGAAACTGAGTGGTACTGATAGTGTTGTTATCGTCACAAAACGGTGGAGCCAAAGGAAGATCGGGATAGGATGTTGCTGGTTGACTGAATACTGAGCCAAAAAAATCGTTAAAACCTTTACAAATGCTAGGACCATCGGAATACTGCACACCATTGTAGACTAGTGATTGCGGGTAGGCCAATTTACATCTACGTGCTTTTACAAATGACCAAAATTGCTTTGGGTTGTTTTTTATATTTGTTTGCATTGATTCAATATAGCGTTTAAAACATTCATCTTGAAGAGCCTTCTGCCTTTTGCGTAGTATTGAGAATTCAGTGTAATCTAAAGGATTATTGTAGAGTTTCCATTTCTTGTGACAGTTGGCTTTAACCCTGTTTATTTTTATAAGTGCCTCGCTAAACCACACAGGATGTGACGTTTTTTTTCCTTCTGGTGTCCTTAGGTATATGATCACTAATTGTCTTATTAATAGTAACATAAGAATTATTAATCGCATCATCAAGAGTGCCCTCATTGAGGCATTCGGACCAGTCAAACTTGCTGAGTATATTACAGATTGCATCATAGTCGCCCTTGTGAAAGCGGTGTCTAGGACAGTTAACTTCGGTAAGAGGTTTGGATGTTAGGTCGTTGGCAAGTATTTCTAGGGAAGGGTGGGCTAGATCTTCCTTAATGAGCGGGACGGATGAACGTGAAATTTCAAGTGCGAAGTTGCTGAAAATTAAGTCTAAGGTATGACCGCTCACATTAGTAATAGTGTTGAACTGATTAAATTCAAGTGCCTGAAATTCATCGACTAAATCAGTAGCTGCTTCTTGGACTGCTATAAGTTCCCTGCGCTGATGCTCAACACCGGTGGGTGACCATCGCAAGCAACGCAAGTTAAAATCGCCAGCGACAATAAAATTTGAATCAGGGTTTAAGGTTTTAACATGGTTCACGGATGAAATTAAATTATTAATGTGGAGGTGGAGAACCGGATAGAGGCCGCTTTTTTCGGGAAGATATGCAGCATATATGCATAAGTCCTTGGAAGTACCACGAAGAGCCTTAGCAGGTATGGTAACCCATAGGTATTCCGTGCTAGACGTAGTCCATTCAGGACGCGCAACCGCGTTTAGTGTGCGACGTGCGATAACCAATACTCCACCACCATCCTTCCTACCCGTGGCGATACGGTCGCGGTCAAGGCGAAATACATCGTAACGGTCATCGCATAGTTCGGAGTCCAGCACACCATCTACGAGCCAAGATTCAGTAATAATTATCAGATCAAAATTGTTTGCTAAAATACTATTATATAATGTTAACGTCTTTGTCCTCAGTCCTCTGACGTTCTGATAATAAATATTAAATTGATTAGCCGCGAATGAAGTTCAAGTGAGGTTCTCCAGAGAAAGTAGTTACAATAGTGATGAGACAATGCTTGGAACACATTAAAGCCATTAAAGCCATTAAAGTCATCGCCAGTCCTATACTTATTTCAATCAATAAGTAGCTTGCACTGGTACCTGATATTTTTAATATCAGTAAATAAGTGCAGAGGAAAAAGTCATCGGTAGGAATTTAAATGTTTATTTTTTTTGGAGCGGATCCAAGTAAAACAGTGGTCGTTTTTAAAATATCCAGAGAATTTATAAAGTAAGTCTACTGGTTTTTTACTAGTTGAATGTTATTAATTTTATTTATATAGATGGGAATAGGTTCATATTCATATGAATATTGCCTGAGAACCTTTTAGGTCATCGCTGACCTATCTATGGGCATCTTCTAATAAACTTGTACCCCACGATTTTGGGTGGTGAAAAATGTTTTTGTTGTAAATTTTTGTTAAATGTTTAATTTTTGGATTAATGCAAAATTAATACGCATCTGAAATAAATAAATATTCATAAATATTTCCAAGTTAAGTTCAGTTTCTATTGAAGCGAGATCATGTTTACTTTTCTAACTAGTTGTTAATAAAAATTAATGGTTTTGCTTTAAAACTAAAGTTAGTGCGATTAGAAATTACGTTTATGTACTGGATAGTCCTTGAGTTAGATTTCATCCAACAACTGGAGAGTCACACACTGAACGTCAGAAAATCGTTCGTAGGGTTCGTTTACAATGTTGTAACCTAATGTGTATTTTATCGCCTCTTATTCCAGGTTATAAAATCGCATTTGGGATGACACTGGTTTTTGATAAATCATAAAGCTAACCTGTAAAAATGTTTATTGGTTTAAAATCTTTTACAGCACGTATTAATCTGTATAAAATAAATACAATATAAAAACTCTTCTTAAGTCTATGTTTTGCGTTCAAACGTATGTCTCATAAGTAGTAAAAATATGTATAATTAAGCTAAAAAACATCATTTTGTATGTTCAGCATGTTTTGAGTTTTTGTTCTAGTCACACAACTCATGTCATATATACCGTCTCCGATTCAAAAATCATTTTTAAATCCTGTATGTTATTAGTAAACTGAACGATTATTCGTTCGAAACATTTATCTATCCATCACAACTTATTTTAAAACAAATTAAAGCAAAAAGCATTGAAATCTAATGATATAATGATCACATGCCCAAAGTAATATTTCGCTCCTCCAAAACAGCTCACAACTTTTTATTCACTAGTAATAATGTATGGCAAAAAAATGCTGCCCGTTTGTCAAGATGTCAAAAGTTTTACCAATAAGGATGGTTTCTCCCGGAATTAAAATAAACTGAATTGGACACTATACTGAACGTTCCGGTTTGTCACATTTTTGAGGACAACAATAAAAAGGTCTAATTGGAAGCCGCGGTATTAATTTATTGCTTTAATTAGATCTGCAATTATCTGTATATTATGTATAAGTAAAAATAACCACACATATTCATATGAAAAATGTAAATTTTTGAGTTTTCGTTTAAGTGAATTAGAAAGGGGACAGGCAAAATTGGACGATTTCTGGCATTGAAAATATAAACATCTTCTAAATATCTTTTTGTCATATCTAAGTCTTTATTAGTGAAAAACTTCTATTATTAATACTTATTGATCTGACAAGTTAAGTTTAACAACGTTATCGGTGGCTAATTAAAAAAATAACTGAACGAGGGACACCCCAAAATCCGGAGGTACTTTCAATTGCAAATTACAATCGCTTCAAACGATCTCGAAATAATCCCGTTTCGATTGGTAAAACGTACATTTGAAGTTGGCGAACATCCTTTAAAACATCAATTTGAAGTGGAATGTGATAGATTTCAGAGAAACGGTCCTAAAGAAACAAAAACAAACTGTCGACCACTTCGGTAATCGAACCCGCGACCCCGAAAACGATCACAATGGACAAAACGTCTGACAGTTCCGATATTTTTAGCTTGGCTATCGTTAATAGCACATGCTGCAGTTAAATTACCAATTTGTTTCCCCGAAACAGTGTTTTCCTAGCTATGTGAATTAACTGACTCGATTTTCCGCTCCCAAAAACCCGCAAAGACAAAATTACAAAACGAAATTATTGCCTGTTTAATATGGGAATTCGGATAAAATCGTAACATGTCATAGGCAAGCGTAATTTTAGTTATTAATTAAGATTTAATGGGAGGCGTGTATGATTTACTGTTTGTTTATTCTGACCTACTTTCTGGTTGGCCCTTATAACCTAATACATGATTTATGACCACTTCATATATTTGGCCATAATCGGCACTTCAAGTGTGTCAACATGGAAATTAATTACCAGTATACGTACCTATATAAAATAATTATTACGGCTGTTTTGTGTTAATCACGTACGAGGGATTTACTATCAGATGCTGGTGTTGTCAGCATGGGGCGCCCGCGTCGCGCAGGATAAATACGCGCGACACTAAAAGCGCACTTAGTCGGTGTGAATAGTGTGACAATAGTAGTTTATGTGACTGCTACATAATGTAGGACATTAAAACTCGAGAGTGGGTTTTTGAATGGGTTTATGAAACGAGCCGAAGGCGAATTTCATAATAATATCACGCGAGAGTTTTAATGCCTAATTATGTACAGTTACATACACTAGTTTATCTACACACATATCATAAGCTCTCTTTGATGTGTTCAGGAACCGCATGGTCGACCGATATTGTGGCATTGATCATAGCTCTGAAGTTGTTTAGCTTGTACAGTAGTACCAACTTCACAGACAAACTAGGGGCGGCACGCAGGTGGGCGTCGGCGTTCGAAATTTGAATGTCATAATTTGACAAATTTTGGTACATTATGGTCGTAGTGTATCAATATTCAGATAAGAAATGAGTTTTTACCAAGAAGTCTATCATTATGCTGGTCGTAACGTGTGGTTTTTGGACGCAGTAAAGAGGGTTTATGGTACGTGTGTAGAAAAATAATTAATATTACATTAATATAATTTTATAATAATTAATAGCATCAATTAGAGTCACCAATAAGATTTTTCAATTTGCACGAATTTAATGAGGGATACAAAATGACGTCTGCCAAGGCTTGTACCGCGAATACGAGTCTGGCAGCTACGAACAACTTTTCCTCGACATTATAAAAAGTTTTCGGATCATTACGAGGGGTTCGGGTAAAAACATAAATGTTATTCTAGCGCAAGCAACTCAACTTAGCCAAGTGGCGAGCGACTGCGACGAATAAACTTCAAGTGCGGCTTATTCGAGATATTCTGACCGAGATACTCGTCACAATGTTTATGGAGGCGGGCGACGCGCCGCGACATCGGAGATTGCTCAGCTTCATGTGGAATCTTCTCGGCTCTTTAGCCTACAAGAAAATGTTTGGGTGTCTGGAACGAAAACGGATTTGGAAGTCGTAAAAGTCTGCGTGCGGTAGAATAAAGCGCTTGTGTTAACTGAAGCGAACAGTCTGCTTTTTATATCCCCCAAATAAAGCCGGTTGTACCACTGTAAAATATAAAGTTTTCGTCGGTAGTACGTTTTTAACCGTAAATTCCAAAGATAATAATTTATAAAACAACAATGTAGCACACGAAATTTATAATCGAAAGTTAAGTAGTATTTTTTCTAAGCATTGACAACATTGTGTTGTGAAGCTGGTCTACACTGATTATAAACATATTCTCGTAAAACAGGCTAGTTCGGTGTGGACGCAGACTATGTCATAAGGCAAAGTGACAGTTTTTTACAGAGAAATAAAAATACACTTTGGGTAGGAGCTTGCGTTGGTTGATATGTGCGCTGACAGTGACGTTTTACTGGATGAGCTTCGGCTGTAGCTTCTTTTACTATTAATAGTAAACATGTTTATTTGCTCCGAAGAGCAGGATAAACAAACGAACATAGGCGAATAACCAAGGGCGGGCGCGTACGAGTGTTTTTTTTCGCCGTGCTACGACGAAATACCCGATGAAGAATCTGACGAAACTGTCACCCCGCCCCACCCCTTTAGGTTTGCATAGTTGCGCGCGCACGGGTTACAAAATTGTCACTCTCTGAGTCATATACCCATTTACTTTCAGACCATCAACCTTCGACTTAAAAAAGCATCAAAAATTCATCTTTATTAGAGAAGAACTTTCGCGTAAAATATTTAAACAATATATTATTTCTATAAATTAAATACCTCACTACGCGGCAACAGAGCGACGCGACCCGACGCGACTGTTTTGCCTAGTTGCCCAACTTTGTCGCGTAGGGTTGTATCGTGTCGTTCCGCTGTCGGATAGTGCGGTTTGTTTCATACTTTAGCCTTGAACGAATATATTGTCGTACTATGTCGCGTATAGGTCCTATAAGCATTATTTTCAACTAAATGAAAATTCGCTGGAAGACGAAATAAGTTTTCTATATGAAATAAATAAGCACAAATAATTGATAAAATATGAAAAATGTGTGCCTTTAATTTAATTTTTAAATTTAATATCAAACGTGTTAGTTAATAAATAATATTACTTGTCAACTCACGGAGCAACCGGGCTCTGCGGGGCGGTGCGGTCAGTCTGCTTCGAGGCGTTGCGATGGGTATTTGTTTTCTTTGTCTAATGCTCACTCGGGTGGCTGAGAAGTGGGAGGGAGAGAGAGTAAACTAAATAAAAAAAAAATCGTAAACGACGCATTCCTCTCCGACCTGATTAACACACTCCACATGTCCAGAAAAAGCAGAGCGACAATGTACAAGAGAGACGTCTTTGTAAATAAAGTTCAGTTCAATATTGACTATTACGATTTTCAGAACGTACTACTAACGCTATATGTAGCCAAGTAAACACATTCCGAGCGCCTTTACAAATCTACGCTTTTTGCTAATAAATAAAATGTATATCGATATTTTTCTGTGGAGTTAGCTGTCGGTACAAAATATAACGTTGATTTCTAAGTTCCGCTCTCATGAAGCATGTCATGTTATCTTTGCACCAACCTAGTATATAACATTCCATTGCATTGGCTGCCAATCCAAAGAGGGTGTACCCAGTATATATTTGCCCTTTTATTTTTTTCTCATGAGTAAGGTGAGTTTTGAAGCCACAGCCGTCTTTTTCAAACCCGTGTCGAAATATTTCGCTTTAGATTTATCAAGTAATGGTTTCAGAAGCTAATCGACAAGAACTGTCTGACTGGCTTTACACCGCAGAACGAGACAAGATCGTCAAACTCAGCGGAATATTGTAACGGTACACGTTTCACGTTCGTTCATTTTGATGACAGGGTTTGCGCATACCTCGTCTCCAAAAAGTTTTGTCACTTTCACCTTTGTGCGCCAACTCCGCTTTCGAGACGTGACATGACAGTGACAGAAACTTTTTATCACGGTGAAGCTCTTGATGGATTTGATTGGTGTATATGTCACCGTAACATAGTCAAAACAGATATCTACAGATAGTTAACCAGACCGACAGGTTTCAGAATTTACGTTTATTTTGTTCTTACATGTCAACCTAATACGAAGACTATTCGGGGGCTTCACTGCGCTCGCCCCCTCTAGTCTTCACTTAAGCTACCGCTGTGTTTGCCTTGTTATTTCGTTTACAATTCAAGTTTAAACCAGTTTACTATTTAACTACAGTTTACTATCTATCGATAGTTGAGAAAGTAACGAGAAAAAAAACGTTAGTTTATCAACTAACGGTTTTGACAATCACACAGTGACATATACTTCACATATCGTTGATGCTAAGAATCCATAATTTCCAATGATAATATGCTAAACTGTTATTTGGTTGATAACAGGGTGTAGAAATATTCCACTTCCCTGCAATAGCATATTTTGACGCAAGCCAGTCTAAAGTCGAGCCGGAGGCAAGAGGGGAAAATCGTGAAAATTTATGAAAAAGAGGGTCGCCTGCGAATCGAGACAACCTTCAGTTTATTGACCTCCATATTTATATGCAATAGAAAAACGCCTATGTTGGTTTTGAATTGACAATGAACACAAGTGGAGAGATGAGCAAATGGAAAAGGTAAATATTGGGGTAGCTCCAATAAAACAAACGCCGAAGATTGGTGTTGAGTCAATATTTCGCGCAATCATCTCAATGTAAACAAGGGGCACGTAATTTCCATAAGATGAAAGCGGCTTCCACAAAATCATAAAACGCTCTAGGTTAGCTTTCCGCTCCTGATGTCTGGCTCAGGCATTCTCAGGGCCACGCAAATGGGGATCATAATACTTTGGGAAAAGGAATGATCCGCCAACAACAAATGTGATTTACTTTGATGGAAGCAACGTTTAATCAAACATCCGGGCAGCGGCCTGGCGACGAGGCCCTATTACTTTGAATGTCATAAGGCCGTATTTAAAACTGCCAACCGAACGTACGTTCATGCTGGAAAATGCTGGCGCCAGTAATACTATTTCTGAAAATAAAGCGTTATGCCAGTGAGCTACGGCTTCTTTTCACCCGACTGCACCAAAATTATTGGATAAATAGGTAACTATGTTTTCCGCAAGCCAGGACTAAGCCGCATATTCCATTCTGTCATACCAGTAGTCCGATTATCGAGCTGGTTGGACATTTTTTCCAAACTGTTATACCGATTCCCATGATTTGACTACTTGCACTTTTTTTTTCATACTATTGACTTACTTCAAGGATCGAACTGTTTGGATAATTTCCTTCCAAATTGTTAGATGTTCTCTGAGGATGGAACTGTTTGGATCATTTCCTTCCAAATTATTAGACTAGAACCTGATAGCTTCTCTATTCTAAAGGCAGCTACACAGAAAAATAAAAAATATAGAAAGCTAAATAGTTTATTCACATAACATGGCTTCACCCCTTTTACATTTAAAAATACCAGCAATGCAACCCAAATGTAACCCTGGATATTATTTAGAACGCATTTAGGAATGAAGAAGGAAAAATACACAATTATTACAAATGATTTACAGATGTTGCCACATTATATTCAGTTTTGAGAAAGTATTTTAAAATAGAACCAGAGAGGGTATCCTGAGAGATGAATATGATGGCATCTTTGAAGGACATTATTTAGAAATATTTCAATTAACTTCAATGTTTCAACGCAATATTTCTGAAGAATGACCTACAGAGATACCATCGTCTTTTGTTAACATCATTCGCACATTTTGAATATGCTTATCTCTTTGAATACTCTCTCTCGTTCTATTTTTGAATGGAGGGATATTATTTTCCACCTGCAGAACCAGAATATAATGCCGCATCATCTGTAAATACTTTTGATATTTGTAGTGGCCTTCTTCCTTCTGCATTAATTATTTATTTTTACGTGCCATCCCTATACAAAGTTATTATGCGGTGTTGATCGCCAAAAACTTACCAAGGATTTATAAACTTATCTTTTTTTTCAGTTACGATACCAGACCACCCATGTTTTTTTCCATTTATATCTGCAAATTTTATGATATGCTTCCATCCCAATTCAATTTTGCCCCTGGGAAGTAACGGTAAAACAGCACACAAGGCAATAATCCGTCGGGTTATGGAATTTTTCGTAAGTTTTATTTCTTAAATACTTTTTCTAAAATATATCATGCAACTAGGTAAAATGAAAATTATTTTTGTTGTGAAAAGGTCACGTCAAATCTAACTAGTGAGAAATTAATTATGCTTCATAATCATGATTATTTTTAAGTGTTTTTCTAAATCATTGCATGCAAGATTGATATTAATAGGTGAAATAATACTAGTTATTATCTGTGCGTGTGTGTGTGTGTGTGTGTGTAGCTAGGCTAGCTAGGTAACTACTATTATTTTAAGAAGTTTCGTAGCGAAATCATGAAGAAAAGAGAAGCTACGAAGTTCTAGTCTGACAATTCGGAAGGAAATTATCCAAACAGTTCGATCCTCGAAGTCAGCCTAACAATTTGAAAAAAAAAAAAACCAAACAGTTAGATCATGGAAGTCAGTTTAACAGTTTAGAAAAAAAATGTCCAAACAGTTCGATGATCGGACTACTGGTATGACAGTATGGAATAAAGGGACTACGGGGTTCGCTGGTACACGAAATTCATCAATACAATGATTACTCTAGTCTAGTATTATGAGATTCGCTACTGTGTAAGTATATATAAAGTGCACAAACACAAATTAAACAAATAAAATTATACAAAAACATTCGCCCACTCCTTATTTTTTTATATGCATTTTAATATTGTTTTTGTTTACTATGTACCTACTGCAAATATATATATATATATATATATCTACGAGAGGGAAGGGTTTGTCGGGTGCTAATTCATAATGAAACACAGCTGGTACTCCCTGTATCAACTAGTCACTAAAAAGTGTTAACTGGAGGAGGTATCTCAAATTACGCTTTGTTTGAGAATAAAACCCCTATTTAGGACTTATTTAGTAATTGTAGTTTATTACAAACTTTTTTACCCAAAATAAATACCTATATTTTAATACGTAATACGTATTTTAATAACATTAGTATTCAAGTTATACCAAAAATTTCTAACTAAAACAGTTTCAGCGTGTTTTTTTTAATCGGTCTGTAGAGCGTTAAATCCCGAGAAACCTCGTTAGGTTTCTCGAGATTATATTAAAAATAAACATAGCACCTTCGGAAATATTGTTTACCGATTTTTGAGGAAATAATCTTTTACTAGGTAGGTACTAGTTGGTACACAGTGAAATAAAACATAAATAAAAATGCACATAAAATAATTGTCGATAAAATGTAATCCTCTTTAGCCCTTTTAGCTATAATATAATATACCTATAGCAATAGAAGTTGCAAATACGATTATGGTTGCTACCTTACATGCACGCATTCATCGGTCTTAGATTTTATTTTTTGAACAAAACAAACCTTTGTATTTTCTCCAGTTTTCGTTCAAGTCTTTCGTAGCAGCGAATAATGTTTAAGTGGAGTCCATAAAAGCCGTGTCCTATAACGATTTACAGGATTACAAAGGGATGTGGGAGGAGGGATCCTCCCCAGGGAGCGTGGGGGTTGCTCCTAACGCCATGATAACATCTAGATTGATCCTCCTCATACGTGACGGGACGATTCGCCAGTTTCAGCGGGTACGTACAATGGCCTTATAGGACTTCTTGTAGAGAGTTGAGGGAATGCCTTTTTGTTTCTTAAAAGAAGCGAGGCTGTTCTAATATATCTTTTTTAAATAGTTATTTAAATGTATTGTTTTCAATCATTGAATAAGCCTATATTAACGTCTTATATATATGTTGTTTACACCGATTTTGGACAAAACCACATTTTATATCATGCGAAGCTTACGTATAGCAAGTCATTAAGCCCTTGGCTTTAGCCGGGTCGCAATGTTTTGCTGAATTTAATTATACCCCGTTGGTTCATAATGTGATTTTCATTTCTCATTGTTCTTTTTATTATGTCTGTAAAGTCCAATTTCGTCAAATAGGCGTCATAGCCAAGATCCGCGGGCCGGGGTCGGCGACGCGCCGAAATTATTTGAAAATCTAACTTATTCGAAAATCTAGATAGCCACGGCAAGCCGAACGACTCAGATTTCAGAAAAAAAAACAAAAGTCGCGAGTGTTTCAAGACGCAGCAATATGTCTAAGTGCTTAGTAACATTGCAAAGTATCTTTAAAAATAGAAGATAACGTTATATTAAACCACTTGACCGTAATTCGAAGCATAAACAATTGAGATAGGCATATCTCTTTTCCTTTTCCTTTTCTCTAGATATTCGTGTATATAGCTCTGTCTCGCTCGCACATGACATCACCAGGGGAGGGGTAGCTCGGCCGATCGGGCGCGCGACCCGTCTTGCTCATTGGCGTTCTTTTCCTTGCCGGGTACGGTCGTTACGGCTTCAGGTGAGTCAATATTTAACAATATTTTCAAATGACACCGTTAATATTTTCCCTTTTTGAAGATTATCGAACAATCTTCACTGTTATATAGATATTCTTTATTCAACTATCCACATTTAGTGGTAGAAGTCAAAAGTTTAACGGTTTTCCGTTCGTGTACAATTATTTTTTATAAATTTTTAGATAAGTATGGAAAACGAAAGCTCGTTAGTTTCGCAAGAGGAGCCAGTGGCGGGCCCTTCCAATTCTGCTAGCAGGAATAAAAAGCACAGCAGCAGTAGTAGCTCTGATACTAGTAGCTCCAGCTCTTCGACGAGTTCCTCCGATGCAAGGTCGAAACGTAAACGCGCAGGTCGACGCCGCCATAACAAAAAAAGGGGGGGAAAAAGTAAGCGCCGCCGTACTGAGCGTAAAAGGAGAAATAGTCAATTACTGTCAAATAACTCAGATGATGCAATTTCCCTCTATGCAGATGAAGATTTCGAACAATCGGAAGAACATGGTATAAGTTTTTCACACGAACTGAATGTTGAGACAAAGCTCAAGGAACCGGCTGTTCCAAAAACGAGCGAACGGTTCTTCGAGATTTTGAAAGACATGACAGTTTCTTAACAAGTCAGACTGGTGTGAAGTACGTTACGCGGAAACACAAAAACTGTATAATTATACCCCCGGTTTTGTCGAACTCGAGACAAATGAGGAAGTTACGGCTTATGACAATCTCAAACACCTTGCTTACACGGAGAGAGCCTATGCCTCGTTGACCTATGGCATTTTAAAACAGAAAGAGGCCCTGCAGAACGAACTTTGTGGTTTCATGACTTGGATTGGGGATTCTGCGGTCAAAGAACAAGGCATTCTTAATATCGAGGTCATTAACCAAAAGCTTAATGATATTTTTATATCCAGTGAGTTCAGTAAGGTCTCGGCAGACCTTTTGCAAATGATTTGTGGCCACAGAGCTGAAACCATACAAATGCGAAGGGATGGCATAACTAATGCAATTCGTGATCCGTTAGTTAAAGCGTCCATACGAAAGATACCCCCAACAGAGGTAAGCTTATTTAACTCGGAGCAGCTGGTTACTGCGCTTGAAAAAGCAGGTGGTATCAAGAACACCTTTTGGCCTGCATCTGGACCAAAAAGTGGCTCAACTTCGCAAGTTGGAAAATGGCCAATACGCCCCTCGCAGGGGCAACTTTCTACTGTTCATGTACCCTCGCAGGGACAATATTTAGCACGAATGGCACCCTCGCAGGGTAGCAATTGTAATATGTGTATGCCTTCGCAAGGCTACGGTTCCCAAACTTGGAATGCTCCCTCGCAGGGCAGCAACTTACATAACCATTGCCCTCCGCAAGGGCGTGCGCCCCCACACTTCTATCATCAACGAGGTAGTGGTACAGTAAATAGAGGTTCCTTTTGCACCCGCGGGGCAAACCAGAACCAAAGGAGTTGGCGTGGCGGTTACAAGCGAGGGTCATCACCCTCGGGCTATAATACCGCTGCCAAGAAACGTAAGTATTGACAGGAGGGGATTCAGAGCCGGTCAGTTATCAATGTTTGTGGATCATTGGAGAGAAATGCAAGCACCGCAGTTTCTTCTCAAGATAATTCAAGGTTACCGAATACCATTCCAACGGAAACCTCCTTTAATCATGCCCAACATGAAAAACAAAGCATTTCATACTCCTGTATCGCCAGAAATGACATCCATAGTTCAAAACATGGTAAGCCAAGGAATACTGGAAATTGCGAGCCTCACTCCAAGTTTCCTATCTACCCTCTTTTTAGTGGCAAAAAGCGACGGTTCTGCTCGACCGATTTTCAACCTAAAAGCTCTCAACGAGTTTGTTCTGACCGACAGATTCAGCCTTATAAATGTATTCAGGATCCCAGACTTCATTCAGCCGCTAGACTGGATGTGCAAATTAGACCTTTCACGCGCATATTTTCACTTAAAAGTGGCAGAGTCTCACAAACGGTTTTTGCGCCTCATTTACCAGAGTCAACTGTACCAAATGACGTGTCTACCCTTTGGTCTCAGCACGGCTCCTAAGATATTTGCAACCCTGACCAATTGGATTGCCCAGATAATGAGAGGAAGAGGTGTGAGGATTTTGGTTTTTCTGGACGATTTTCTGATAGTTCACCAAGACCCACATATACTGTCGAGTCACGTGAATCTCCTCATAAAAACTTTGCAACTGTTGGGCTGGCAAATAAATTTCGAAAAATCTATCCTAAATCCACAAAAATCTCTTGCTTATCTAGGTGTACAATGGGATCCCTGGACAAACACCAAGAGATTGCCAAGGACAAAACTACCCCAATTGAAAGGCAAAATTTGCGAAATTCTGGACTCAGGAAAGACAAATCTAAAACAGTTACAAAGCATAGTAGGAGCCCTAAATTTTGCAAGTTTTGTTGTTCAAAGGGGCAGGTTACACTACCGAGCACTTTTGAAATATCTAAACACATTAAATCCGGACAATCCCCTCAGTGTCTATACCTTACCTGTAGATGCAATAAACGACTTAGAGTGGTGGGCTCAAAATGTTCATCAGCCATCATTACTGCACCCTCTACCAGCAACCCACTTCATAACGACAGATGCCTCGGATCTAGGTTGGGGTGCCCAAATAGACAACCAGTCTCTGTGGGGAACTTGGACTAAGAACGAGCAAAATTGTCACTGCAACGTGAAAGAAATGCTGTCGATCTTGAAAGTATTTCAAAGTCATGCCCTATATCTGAGTCAGTCAACGGTAACTGTACTGTGCGACAACCGTACGGTGGTAGCTTACTTACGCCACGAAGGCGGAACCAAATACTCTCGCTTGATGGATATAACCTTCCAACTTTATCGCCTCATGGATCAGCACCAAATAACGATCAATGTTTATTACATACCGGGGAGGTACAACAATCACGCCGACCATCTGTCTCGTTTTCGCCAGGTCCCCGAGTGGCACCTATTGCCCCAGTGCACCAGAATTATATTCCAGAAATGGGGAACTCCGTCAGTGGATCTATTTGCATCCAGCAGTGCCCACGTAGTCCCTCAATACGTGTCGAAAGATCAAGACGACAGTTAAGCGATAGCCCACGATGCCTTCTCAATAATTTGGAACTTCCATCTAGGTTGGCTGTTTCCACCCCCGTTCTTAGGTTGGCTGTTTCCACCCCCGTTCTTGATACCCAAAGTCCTGAGCCACTGTTTCCACCCCCGTTCTTGATACCCAAAGTCCTGAGCCACCTCAATCAGGCCTCGGGAACATACTTGATAGTGGCACCACGTTGGGAGAGTTTTCTGGCGCGGGGATCTCAAGTCACGTGCACTAGCTCCACCATTCACGATACAGAACCTAGACCAAGTACTAGTCGATGTGACGTCGGGGCTGCCACCCCCCGAGTTTGGGATCTGGTCTTGGAAGTATGGAAATGTGGGGGTGGTCGCAGAATTTAGGTAACTGGAATAATGCACAATTAGAACTTTTAAGAGGCTCGTGGCGCGCATCCACCCTCAAAACCTACAAACCAGCATCGAACCGATGGGTTTTATGGTGTAAAAAATGTAAAATTAATCCTCAAAATCCCTCAGGTTCAGATTTAGCTCGGTTCATAGCTGACTTACATTTGAAATACAAACTTTCTTACAATAAAATAATGGTACACAAATCTGTTGTCTCTACGCTTTGTGATGTAAATAATTCGGGTATTTTAAGTAATCATGTTTTAGTAAAGCATGTCTTAAAATCAATTTCGATTAGAAAACCTACTCCTGTTAAGTTGCCTATTTGGAATATTGACGACTTTGTTTCGTATCTTGGTGAGAGGTCAATTAATCATGACAATATTTTTGATGTATCGAGCCAGGCTTCTGCTCTTTTAGTTCTCTGTTCTGGTAGAAGAATTCATGATTTAACGCTGTTTAGGATAGATGAAAATCACTACATAAGAGAAGATAATTCTATAACTATGTGGCCTTCCTTTGGGTCAAAGACTGACTCAGCTGATCATAGGCAGTCAGGTTGGCGATTGTATAAAAATGATAATAATAGGAAGTTAGATCCTGTATATTGGGTGGAACAAACCGTATTACTGCTCTCAGTGAGACGGCAGGAAGCTAGCTTGTTCATCACAACTAGAGGTGCCGCACGTACGGCCTCAAGAACTGTCATTGCATGGTGGGTCAAGACCCTGATGCGTCAAGCGGGTATTGTTGCTACTCCTGGAAGTGTTCGCTCCGCAGTTGCTTCCAAGAATTTGTTGGACAATTTCCCCATGGAAGATATTATGGCTCGGGGAAATTGGAGATCCTCAAACACTTTCAATAAGTTTTACAAACGACAAGTATTAGAGACCTCCAGGAGTAACAGCATTACCACTCTCTTTAATCCTGTTACTTAGTGACCTTTTGTGAGTGTATAAAGTGATTAATTAATTAGCAACCATCATTAATATGTATAATTTAAGTAGGAACTAAATGGTTACTTAACTATACTTACCTTTATCGTGGTTTATCTTTACAATCATACGCACATGTTAATATTTTTATGTTTACGTTTAATTAAACAAATTATTCAAGTCCATTTCTCTGTGACTTTAACTGGTTCCCATTAACCCATCAAATTGGCGTTCTCATCACCAGGCGATAACAGACACTTCTCAATTGTTTATGCTTCGAATTACGGTCAAGTGGTTTAATAGCAGCGTTTTACCTGAAATAAAACGTATATTAAACTACTTACCTAATTCGAAGCATACTGTAATTTCTGCCTGGTGACCAAGTCAATCATCCAATGAGCAAGACGGGTCGCGCGCCCGATCGGCCGAGCTACCCCTCCCCTGGTGATGTCATGTGCGAGCGAGACAGAGCTATATACACGAATATCTAGGGAAAAGGAAAAGGAAAAGAGATATGCCTATCTCAATTGTTTATGCTTCGAATTAGGTAAGTAGTTTAATATACGTTTTATTTCAGGTAAAACGCTGCTATTATCTTTCCACAACTAGACTCAAACATAATATTACCCATTTAATTTACTTTTATAAAGTGCTGATTGCAGAAGCCCTGCTTTTAGGGTTTCGTACCCGAAGGGTCCAAAAGGAGCGCTATTGGTGTCACTCACGTGTCCGTCGTCTGCCATACAGGTTTTACAGCCAAACGTTTAAAGTCTTCAAATTGATACAGTATAAACTTTTTGTTGACCCAAAACCATCCAAATAAATAATTTTAAACGTTAGGGGGGCTCCCATATAGCTAAATGGGGTGCGAAAAAAATAATTGACCGACCCCATCGAGTGGGCTATCGTTGTTTAGAGCTCATTGAGTAGATACAATACTGTATATTTTGTTTAAAAAAAATGACAGATTTTTTACAAAATTTTGTACCGAATAAGTGTTGAGATGACACATTGACAATATATTGATGTGCAGTAAATCTGTTTACCCATTTTGTAAATTGAATAATAAAACGGGCGAATAAAAAAACTTTTTGTTACTGTAGATGTTTACATAGTCTTATATTTTTTACCGCTTCCCTGTTTACATGTATGTAGAGATCACTGTGGGAGAAGAGGGCAATGAAAGTCCCACAAATTGATAATTAGGTCTCTTTTTAAAATTGGTTGTTTTTGACCTATACACATATTACTATATTAATTATTATAAATAATATGCAGGATTAAATTATTATAAAATTAAAACTTCTGTGTTGACTTAGATTATGAGATTAATCAAAGCAATCTTGTTATTTATGTAATCTTGAACATTGTAATTTGGGATTGGGCGAATGACCACGGGTTACAGTTAAGGATTACCCAAAAATTTACTAAATTGACGAATAAAATGGTCGTTATAAAAACCCAAACTAGAAACAAAAAAATGAGCTATGCAAAACGTATAATTGACGACCCGAATGGCCGAGTCAGCAGTGATCCTGCCTACGAAGCCAAGCGTCCCGGGTTCGAGTCCCGGGGAGAGCAAATATTTGTTTGATGAGAACGGAACGGATGTTTGTACCCTAGTCATGATTGTTTATCTATCTAAGTGTAATATTTATCTATAAAAGTATGTGTAACGTTGTCTAGTACCCAATATACAGGGAATCCTAGGTCAATGTGTGTAAATAGTGCCCAAGGTATTATTATTATAAAAGACAAAAAATATATCCATCTAATTGGTAAAATTATTGGTGTAATTGAACTAATTGCTGAAATGGGCGAACAAATTACTGAATGAGGTTTTAGCTTACTGGCTAATGTTCGTTATTTCTCGATTAATAAAAACTGTTTCGCCGAAGTGGTGGACTTCGGCGAAACAGTTTCGGCGGAATTCCTTTAAGCTTTCACTGCAAGTGAAAGCTTAAAGGAATGAGCGAAGCGAGCCCCTTTATGCTTCGTGTGTGGTCAGACATGTATGAACTACAAAAACCAACGCTCCATCGAACCACAAAAACCAACCAACGAATGACCAACGGGACTTGGAGCATACATTTAAGGCAAAACACACACACATGTTAAAAATACTTGTCATTTCCTTCTGAATTATAACGAGGCGGCGGCAACGAGAAAGGAAGATTTACTCGCTTAGCACGGCATAAATCTACATGAATTGTTGCCTCCAATTTCAGCGAGCGTGCAATACACTCACTCACACACAGTATACAACTGCCCGGCGAAATAGTGCTATCCACAGTAAAACTTTAAACTCGTTTTGATTCCCGATTAAAAATCTAGCCGGAGATAAAACCGAAACGAAAACACGGACCGCGATTATACATATATAGTGGTTTGGTTTTGGAGAAATATGCGACCTTAGGTTTTGCACTTCCTTTGTTCGCGATGATTCGACGACCTCTGTAGCGCAGCGGTTGTGGCTCTGCCTACCATGCGAGAGGTCCCGGGTTCGAACCCCGGCTGGGGGTACAGAAAAAAAAACCCTAGGTGTTGGATGTTTATGTGTGTGACGTCGCTGTTTCTGGTACCCATTACACAGGATATCCTAGTGTGGGGCCAGAAGCAATATATATGCCTGATGTAAATGTTTATGTTTATGTTTTAATGTCATTTCACAACGACTTTGTGCAGGACTAAATTGATTGCTCATAATCATATTTAAATTAAATTTATTAAAGAAGTTTCAACTTTTGTACGGTTGTTCTGTAATAATTTATTTAGTTTTAATTATATTGTATCATAAATTATCGTTTCCTGAATAATAAAATATAACAATAAATATAGCGGGATTAGATCCTGTAATAACTGTTGACTCAGAAGGCAAGGGGCTACTACACGAACGGGCTTCTCAAGAGGCCTACATATAACTGTGCAGTAAACTCGTGAAGAATACAATGATGAAGGAGAAATAAAAGATTTTTTTATATGAGTGATCCAGGCGGACGTCAGAGAATGCAGAAAAATCCACCAATACACTTGACAGCAAGTTAAGCCAACCGACCGCACAGACAGATGACATAAATTAACTGTGAACGATCTATACTTGTTCGGCTCGTTTCATAAACCCACTCTCGAGTTTTAATGCCCTCCATTAAGTATCAGTCACTTAAACTACTATTAAGTTTTAAAAATATTATGAAAACGTTCGTGTTTGAGTTGATTTTTGCTTGAACACATAGTAATCTTCGACGGTCAGCATTATGGAAAACGTGAATACCACTTTTTTACAGAATTTAACGATGCAAGGATGTTTTTTTTTTCGTGATTTCTGTTGATTTCGCACGTGATTTCGGTTTGAAAACCAACTTCAGGCGAGGAAAGAATTCACAAGAGTTCCAAAGAATAGCATATCGTAATAATCACAAAACAGAGGATAACGCAAAGAGAAATTTGTCGATATAAACCAAAACAACAAAATTTTGTTTTGTTTTTTATTAACAAGTGATGTTCTCTTGTTCATCGGTTTCGTCATCGAACAGCATTGCCTAACTCAATCACCATCAAAAAAGCTTTTCTTATCTTTTGAACCGGCAACTAGCATGAACAAAATAAAAAAACCATATGTCGCCACCGACATCTAACGACAAATTCGAAATTATTTTACTTTCTTTCATGAGCTGTCAGAAAATTTGTCATTCCAATGCAATATTTTCTGCCATCATCGTTAGGTACTAACACCAATATTCGATGTACAAATATTTTTCGAATCACACAGCTGCCAAAATAACATTTGATGTCTAAAAAGAATAAAAAAGTACGTTCCAATTTGATTCTTGCCATTTAACGACGGAGAACGATCGAAATAAATGGCTTTACTTGCAGAATACGAGAATCACTTTGTAAGCATTTTGTATAAGACTCGTAATGAAAGGGTAACGTATAATAATGATGCGCTTACTGGGTGTAGAGAAATCGATTGAACAAAACAAATTAAAGATGAAGAGACAGAAGTATTAGGTAAGTGTTGTCACTTTGTATTTGTAAAAATCATGTTTTTGAAAATGCGGTAGATATACAGGTCTACATTTAATTCTGACCATATTTTTCTTACGGAAAGTTGTTCAAAATGATGGGTATTCCCTAAAGTATGGTCACTGGTATGTGGTATAGGGTTCTCTGTGACTCTTGAATCTTGTATGTGCTTCTAGTTACAATGGAATCAATGGACCAATGCGGCGAAGGTAGAATCTTGATATCTAACAGTGGCCTATGAGAATGTTGAGTCAGCCTCACGTATCAGCAAGAGTTACTTTACAATAAAGTTCCTGAAAATATAATTTAGTAGAAGTAACATAAAATAAAAACATTTGCTTGAAGCTCAAAAAAATTACATTGTAAACTGTAACAGCCTCCTCACACTCCGCTATGCAACTTTTATACGGCAGTAGTTTTAAGGACTATAACGAGGTGTTATGTCTTTATTATACGGCAATCAGTCTTATGCCTCCTTCGGTTCACTACAGTGAAGAGACAGACAGAAGGGACAGAATAGTGAAGAGAGTTAAGAGTGACAGAGAGCTCCTATTTAGACATATTCCGTGTTACTACAAAAAATGTTACACATAGTTTAACCTTAATGCAAAAGTCAAATCCTATACATTTTTGCCTTTAAACAATTGTTGAACATAAACAGGAGTTTATTTGTTTGTGGTTTCAAAAGAAATAAATGATACGAAAAATATAATAACATCGATTTTAGTGAAAAAATAAACTATTTCTATTTAATTTATAGGCTTTGTTCTCATTCTGGCTGACAGTTAGAGCGTAATACACTGAGCAACAAACTTAGTGTCAGATAAGCTACGAAGACCCTGAAGTATAAGCGACCGCGCTATGCGTCGACCTGCCTCTCCTTCTTTCGCCTGAAAACGGAAAAGGAGATTGACACATATACTGTCCCTTGCTTTCAATGTCAGACCAAAATCTATGATATATAGATGATGGTGCAGAGCATGGTGACGTGTGTGAGTGAGTGCGTAATTTTCTGCCGATTAAATAGGGACGCCACGAAGCGTCACATTAGGAAAACATTACATTCAGCCGCTCACTGGGAGAGCAATGGCAACACAGCCTTATACTCGAGCAGGCGTGGATCGTAAAGTCAATTTTTGACAGAGCCCGTGTAATATTTACTAGTACTCTAAAATAGCCACTAATAGAACCAATGCTAGGTACGCCTTGAGCCAAGTTAGGAACTTACATATTACGGGCATCCGAACATTAATATCATTAGCACCGAATACATACGATTACGAGAGCCTACATGTAACAAGGAATTAATTTGCGCCTCCAGTTTCTCTTGCTTAAGTAATAGTCGTCTCAGCCTGAGAGGTGATTAACGCCGAGTTTGAAGCGGCGTTGTACACTATACACCTTGAACACAAACAAACAAAACACAGTAATGGCCTGTAACAGATAAACCAGTTATGTTTAATGTTATTCATTTTGGAGATCCTTCCATAGATAAAGTACTTAAGCCGTTTTTTTTTCTATAAGCTTTGAACTGACAAGCTATAAGGTGCAAACTCGCCGACAATTTTTTGTAGCCCTTAAATTGGAGAGAATAAACTTCTAAGAACATTCACGAACGTGTTACAGAAATGAGGTCTAAATTACACAAAAATAGTCCGCTCTAATGCAGAGAGCAATACCAAACTCTGCCCATTCCTAAAAAGGGCAGAGAATTCGTTATTATATGCTGATTATACTGTCTCAATGAGGGATCTCGAAGAAAATGAAAAGAAGAATGATTTCGCTGAAACACAAGGGCCGTTGACCTCCTAGTTCATGTCTGCAGTATTATCAGACGTCAGTTGCTGTGAAATTATAGCGTCTCAAACTGAAGGTCACCAAGGTCGTCTGTTCGCAGTTCGATGTACCTACACTTATAGAATTGAGTTATTTAATTTAGGTAGCAAATGTGATGATTAATGCCAAGAAACCATAAATTAACCAAAATACATGTAAACAATTTTTAAATTTCATTATCGTATCTTACAGGTAACTAGAAATTTCATTATCGTATTTTACAGGTAGGTAACTTCTGTGGCATTGACTTGAGTTATTACGTGAGATTGTCTGGTTATCTGACCTAGTACCGATTAAGTTGAGGATTAAGGATTAAGTTAACCGCCTCAAAGACCTAGCCATACTTAAACTTTTTACAAATTGCTGTATGTAAGTAATAAATAATAATACGTACATTATTATACGAGTAAGTACTTTCTCGCCATATATTCACTATACCTACCAAATATCTATCTATTTGTAGGATATGATGTGCCCAGAAAATACAAGACGACCGCTGAGCTAGCTAAGCTATCAAATAAAAGATTTGCCTCGGCAAGTCATCATATCACGGTCGATAAAACAGATCGCTCTTATGACAGGATTTGCAACATTATTAAACTGTCCTAGTCTATATGATATGTCGCCGAGAATTATAGGTACTGTCGTAATAGTACATTATGATACAAGTGTGGTATGTTGGTCATTACACTCGAGTCGGTAGGCGAAGGCTTAATGGAGACGAGAAGTGTAATGACCAATGCTCACGTGTTTCATACGACGTTTTTCAACACACTTGCGAGGAAAAGTAAATAAAAGTTCACATTTATTTTAAAACTTTAATTATTGAAACAGTTATTAAAAGTACAATTATTGAAATGATATGCTACCGCCTTATGAGGCATTTGTACTGTATGTTTAATTGTATTATTAATTATTTCATTGCTTTGTTCTTGGGTAACTGTAAATGTCGGTGATAATGCAACATTCTGAAAGGAGGTAGAAGAACATTGCGTTTCATCATTAGCAAACGTATGAAATCCCAAATCATCATTGGCATATGAGGTGGAAGGACGCGGTTCAGGGCAGAACTTCTTGGATTGTGGCTCCAAATGGATTGCTTGTGTTATTTTGGCACTTATGTCGGCTTTATTTTGGATGGAGTCCTCAATATATGACTCGGCGACATTATTAGATCGCCATCCCCCATGGCGTTTTAAGGTCAATATATCGGCTCCTGAATTAGCCAGCAATGTAGCTGAAGTCCGCCCAAAACTGTGTCCGGTGTAAGCGTCAGCCTGTGGTAAGCCTAAAAACTTGGCAATTTCTCTAGGCATCGATCCAAATTTGTTCACTCCGATAGGCTGACTCGTGCATTTGCCGTTATGAAAATTTTGGAAGAACCGGTCAGATTTTCCTTTTGTTGAACGTAAAGTTTCATATTTTTTCACTATTTCATAAAATGGTCCGTGAATAGTATTTACCGAGGAATTTTATTTTTAGTGTTCGGAATTTTGACAAGTAGCATCTCTCCGTGATTCTCTATATCTTTTGTCGTAATGTTGTTTAATTCCTGACGCCTACAGGCACCAGAAATTCCGAATATTAATGCGACCTGAAAATAAATAAAATCATAATTAAGTTATAATAATCGTACTTAGTTCCAATTATATCAACACTCACAATACCGCCTACAAATATTATAATAATGAATACAAAACTAAATAGTGGAACTGACCTTTGTCATTAGGTGTTAAAACCTTGGATTTTCGACTGTAAAAGCCGTCTGAACGTCTTTTCAAGAATGCAGTTAGATTGGTGTACGCTTTGATGTCAATTGCATTTTATTCTGCACGGTACTCTTCAACATAGAATATATACACCAAAGCGAACTAGGTTTATACCTCTTCGCCAGTTCACTAAAGTAAGCCATGAACACGTTCTCTGAGAAAGAGCTTGCATTTTTGCTATTTTTCCATTGAATGAAATTTGCGTAGGCTTGCATGTATTTATCTTTTGATTTTGAGGGCAAAAGACTATCACTCGCATTTTGCGCTTCAACTATGATATCTGGCGGCGTACACTCGATAAGTAATTCTTCGTTATCTAAATTCAACATTTTACAAAACAACACTAACGAAATGCAATACCGTGAATAAACTTAACAAACAGAAACCCATTTAAAAGATGGCGGCCGTAATTTTATTTTTTCGCGCGCTCAGCGCTGCATGCGCGCGCAAGTCTGAGATAAGGGCACCGGCAAAGTAGCTAATCAGCCACATATTTATAAATTTTGAAATTGGGTATTTATAGGTAAAAATACACCGTCAAAATATAAATACCAACAAGCTAACAAGCATATTCATGAAATTCTTTATTTATCACATTTTGAATTGAATTTTATATTTACGCAAATAACTACTTAGCTGTTTTCGAAACATTAATACTTCTTGCTAATATTTAAAAAGATATGTAATGAAAAGGCACTAGTGCGATAATGTAATGTAAAAGGCACGGCATGGGTAATATTCTGCATTATCAGTGTAAATACGCTGCAATAAGACCTACTTTACGACCAGGTGTGTTGAAAAGATTTTTATGGCACTATATACTTCTGTCTTCTCCTTAGATGAATAACTCAACTTAGCTGCGGCGGCTGGCACCGTGTCACGCAAAATGGCGTATCGACTAACTGGCTACCGTAGGCGTATTTCTTTATTCGTATTGAATTCGTCCCCTCGTCGTGACCAAATCAATACGGCTATGGAAGTTCATTTATGCCCCGTGAGCGTATCGATTTCGTCTCCTCGTGTTGACGACATCAATACTCTACGCCTCTCGAGGTGATCAAGACGCTATGCGCAGCTAACTAGCGCCACCAATGATAAAAAAGTGGCCAAGTGCGAGTCGGACTCGCCCATGAAGGGTTCCGTTGTAGCAAGTAATTATGTGACTGGATGTCTGTGTTGTAACTTTGTTTTTCATAGTGTTTGTATGAATGACAAAGTTATCTTTGCGGTTTTTAATAAATGTTTTATATCTTAAAAACAGCTTATTTTATTTTATTCAAACAAATTTTTGTTGAAAGTGTGTATTGAGATACACAGCTTATATGTTTTGTAGAGTAGAGTTTTCACTCTCTTACTTTAAAAGTTAGAGGGGGGGGACACACATTTATCCACTTTGGAAGTGTCTCCACGTCTGTCTATTTAAGGATTTACTTTAAAGAAAAATGGTTTGAGGATTCTCAAGGTCATTTTTAAAGACCTATCTATAGATACCCCACACACATAGATTTGATGAAATATTTTTTTTTAGCTTCAGTTCCATCTTTGGGAAGCCCCCTTTAACTATCTAAATTTTAAAATTTTTGTATAAAAATCGTAAAGCGGTTCACAGAATATATCTACATACCAAGTTTTAACTGTCTAGTTTCTGCATGAAGTTGCTGTGACATACGGACGGACGGACGGACAGACAGACAGACTTGACAAAACTATAAGGGTTCCTTGTTTCTCTGCGGAACTCTAAAAAGCATTCCTTCTTTTATAATTCGTCATTTCGGCATTTTGTCAATCCTGCTAATAGCTATTTTTAAGACCTAGGCTCCTAAAAGACCCATTGGGAAAAACCTAGGACTAGATATTTATCATTAGTCGCGCTAGTTAGCTGCGCACGGCGTCTTCATCACCTCGAGAGACATAGAGTAACAAAGACATAGGGTAAACGCTTATGGGAGTTTATTTTTTGGGAAAAAAAACGGTCAGGTGCGAGTCTAACCCGCGCACAAAGGGTTCCGTACCACCGTACAATGATAGGGATGGTGTGGAAGGGAATAGTTTGAATTTTACATATTGTTTAAAAAGTTATTGGTGCGGCTATGGAGCCATATGTACGTAACCAGGTGCATTTATAAGTTTGTATGTGGTGTTGAAAGAAATTGTGTATGGGAGCCCCTCTAAATATTTATTTTATTCTGTTTTTTAGTATTTGTTGTTATAGCGGCAACAGAAATACGTGTACATCATCTGTAAAAATTTATTCTGTCTAACTATCATGGTTCGTGAGATATAGCCTGGTGACAGTCGGACGGCCGCCGGACGGACAGCGGAGGCTTAGTAATAGGGTCCCGTTTTTCACCCTTTGGGTACGGAACCCTAAAGATGCCCATAACCGTATTTATTTCTTCAACTCGAGGAGATAAAATCGATACGCTCAAGGGGCATTAATGAATTTACATAACCGTTTTGATTTGGACGAATTCAATACGGATAAGGAAATACGCCTACCGTAGCTTGTGCGTCCGCCACCTCGTGTGGGTAAAGGGCATAAATGAAAGGCACATCATTGATGTGATGGCTATGAAGGGATCATCACTTATGACTAATTTGTAAGCTGACGGATGACGTCATTCAGGGCAGCAAGGCGCTGTAGTTGCAGGACTAGCCGTGGTGTCCATGTTGGCACACCCTGGCACCGCAGCGGCAACTATGTATCTCGTTGGTTTCACCCCCAGTCGCAGGCAGAGGGCCAGCGTCAGGGTGGTCCTTTCCAGCAGTGTGCCGAGCTGTAAGCAGGGTATGGCTTGCAGCCAGTGCCCTGACTCTCGCTCCCTGGTTGCGAGCAGACGAGCACTCTCTGCAGGGTTAGTTGCGGCGCTATGGAGGCTCTCACGCTTTGGGAGGCAGAGCGGTTCATCCCACAGCCTTTGGGATTTTGAACCTGGCATCGGCCACATAACCTGAACATCACCAAGTGATGGGTTAATTATTTTACAGGAGAGATGACGTGTACCTTGGGCCGAGGATAGGAACCCTGGAAGCGTGACATCTCGTATATTTCGGATCCCAGACCCAGCTAATTTTGGTCAATACTACACAAACACTAACTTTCACCCCGGGTTATACTCGCGAAAGTAAGCAATTATTTCAGGGGTGTCAGGGGTTTCACTGTATGTTCTAATACAACAGGATACCTGTAAATATTTTGAATAGCCATCGGAGCAATTCAAAAACCATATAAAATCCACTTTATTAAAAAAAGGATATTACAACATTCAACATTAAATTGACAAGAGAGTATGGTGTCATTCATTCATTCATTCATTTATCAAATTTAACTCAACACAGAACTCGCCTGATCATTTTGTTAGTATTCCTGCATATTATTTATTATAATGTACTCATATGTAATATTTATTATACTTAAACAAAAACCTTTTTTTAAAAGAGTTCTAAAATAATCTGTGGGATTTTCGTCGCCCTTCTTCTCAATTTTAAGAGAGACAAAAAATGACGCTCTATATTATTATATATTATATATTTACAGAAAATAAAGAAATGTTTAACTTTTGATTTTGAACTTGAACTTAAGATGCAGAAAAAGCTTAGTTTTGAATTAATTTCTTGAACATAAAGCATTCGTATCTTTTTCTTTCGTAATATAATTCAATACATGATACTTTCAGCCTTAAGAATACCAGCGTTGCAGGACCTGTAGGCCCTGTGACACATGCTGAGTCGGAACCTATTCGCTGCTTCGACACACACTGCACGACGTCAATGTGGCCGCTAAATTTAATTTTGCGTATTGAATGTAAATTTTACACATAATATGTTATACTTTTGTTGTGCGTGCTTTTATTCTCTTCTGTTTTATATGTTGCTGTTAATATTGCCTTTAATTCTATGTTTCACCTGTTTATGTTCTTTTGTTTCTCTTTGTATGCAATGGTGTGTGTTTTGTAGTCCGACTGAATTTATTTCTATGCTATTCTATTCTATTCTAAGAAGAAAACTATATTAGATTCTTTACATAGATTGACGATCTTCTGGTCGGTTTTTATTATTTTTCTTTTGGCTCGCCTCCCACGAAGGAAACTATTCACGTAAAGAAGTGAAACTTTCCACACAAGTTTGACCCTCCCACAGAATACTTAACGATAGTGTTATTTGTTTGAACAAAAGATATGTGCCTCGGAAGGCTATTCATCATTTAGTTATTAATATTCTTTGACATCACTAACTATTTGGGGCCTTAAAGCCTAAAGTTTTACACGACTTTTTTTTCCTAACTACGGAACTAGAGACTGATCCGCACACCGAGAGTTGCATACAAATCACATTTTTGTAACTACAAATTTACGTTTTTTAGATTTTTTCCTTGATTAATGCTATAAAACCTTGCTTCATGTCAAATTGATTCTAGGCCAACAGGAAGTACTATAGTTTTTGATTCCCTCAAGCAAATTCAGCAAATTTTAAGTTATTCAGCTGACCTAGAAGTTTGATTTCATTCAACTTCTAGGGGGCCATAGACTTGAGTAAATGATATAAATTTCAATTGAATACATCCACGCTTACATAAATGCTCACGCCTATTTCCCGGAAGAGGGGTAGGCAGAGACTGAAGACCTCCATTACCTCTACGCATTCCTTACAAAAAGGGTATTGACAGACAGACAGGAAGTCGGACAGATAGAATGACATCGAAGTGCTCCTATAAGTGATACTGTTTTCCTTTTAAGGAACAGAACCCTACAAAATAAATTATTTAAGTTGCGTTACGAATGGCCCTCAAGTGACCAGGTTTTACTGCTATTTACTTCGTGTATCTCATCTCTTCCCTTGTCCAATTTACAGCCCTACGGTTCCGTCCCTAAAAAGAATAAAATAAACCCTTATTTGTAGGATCACTTAATTGTCCGTCCGTGCGTCAGTCGGTCAAAACCTTTTTTCTGAGGAACGTGTGGGGAGGTATCAAGTGTAAATTAATATCAATTATTCAGGTCTGTGGTTCCTTGAAGATGAGAAAAAACCAGGCTTATAGGTCACTTTATGACGAATATTGGCTGAACTATCATGAACATAAACATTTACATTGCTTCTGGCCCCACACTAGGATACCCTGTGTCGTGGGAACCAGAAATAGTGACGTCACACACATGTACACATCCAAGACCTGGTATTTTTTTCTGTACCCCCAGCCGGGGATCAAACCCGGGACCTCTCGCATGGCAGAGCCACAACGGCTGCGCCACAGAGGTCGTCAAATAACAAAACCTACTGGGACAGGACAATCATCATCACTGATAATACTGCTTAATAACCAGACGGAACATCACCACTAGGGTGGATCTTTTTTATATTATTATCAATGAAATTCTACCTATGCGGAAAGTTTGTTCTATTTATAAAGATTATGGAAAAAAAACACAAATATCCTGTACTGCCGCATGACTGTTGAAGTTTAGGTATTTGAGCATTTTTGTGGAAATATACAAAGCTGCGCCTCAGAGGTCGTCGAATTTTTGAATGCTTGATATGCGCAAGAGAATCAAAACCCATAGGGTACTTCCCGTTGACGTTCAATCATTAAATTTAGTAACAAGCAAGGACAAGAAATTAACCACCCAAACCAGTTCAGACGTAGATAGAAAACATATTTTCTTGAGTTCGGTGCCAGTCCTTGAGAAAATGTTTGTAGTTTTAAATTTATGTAGGAACCTCCTCAAAAAACATGTTTTGTACCTACGTTTGAATAGATTTGAGTGGTTAATTTCGTGAACATGTAAAAGCGTTATTAAATAATTTTGAGTTAATTTGAAGTCGACTTCTTATTTTAAATTCATTATTTTTTCCTCATTTTTAGTTTTATGGAAATAGTTGTAAATCTTTCGTCAGTCTTTTAGGTACAGTAGAACACTCCCCGTGTTTGATGCTCTCTTATTATATTTACAACTTCAGAAAGGATTAAAGATCGCCAATTTGTCAAGTTTTCCAGCTGTCCTTATTCTGTCCTTATTGTGTCTGTAAATTCAACTTGCTCTCTTCCCTAAATTGGAATAAATGTAAGCCAATAAAAAAATATAGTGTAAATCCGATCTATAGTTTCGGACAAACACGAAGATACACATGTCACCGTGAGGTTGTCGAAACCGTTAGTTAATAAACTAACGTTTTATTTCTCGTTAGTTGGTCATCTATCGACAGTTAGTAAACTGTAGCGTACTGCTTAAACTGGTTTAAACTTGAATTGCAAACGAAATACATGGGCAAACACTGCGGTAGCAGATGAAGACTAGAGGCGGCGAGCTTAGCGAAGTCCCCGAATAGTCTTCGTGTTAGGTTGACATGTTAGAACTAAACAAACGTAAATTCTAAACCCTGTCGGCGCGTTAGTTTATCAACAAAGGGTTTTGACTATCTTACGGTGACACATACACATATGATATTTTGTATACTTGTTTGGATGCCCGAAAACAATAACAGAAAAAATATACCTCTCCTTTTTTTAAGTCGGTTAAGAAAGGTAATAAATGTTAATGGTTTTTGGAATATCAACACACACGGCAGTGTGTCAAACCAAGTTCGAGCATAGATATTGACTTGACGAATACCTATAATCAAGATATTTGAAAGTAATGTAAACAATTAAATGTATAAGAGCTCCGTGGTCTAATGTGTTTCACGCTTGCTTCTCACTCAGGAGGTGCGGGTTCGATTCCTGACCATATACCAATGAGATAATTAATTCATCTTAAGTACATTATACGGCCGTTCTAACGGTGATGGAAAACATCGCGAGGAAACCTTCATGACTCCATAGCTGCGGCGATAGGCTAGCCCCCTGTCTCGCGAAATGGAGTATTAAATAACTGGCTCAAAGTGGGCACAATTGTGCCTCTGCCACCCCTTATGGGAAAAGGCGTGACGCTATGTTATGTTATGAAATGTATGAGTGACATTTGACAAAATTCCAAGGCGTCAAAATTAATCATATCATTTTAAATAGTTTAATTCTTATTGCGGAATCTGCAGATATGTTTGTGAGCATTATTTTAAACACCTACTTGTCTTGACTATAAACATCATATGATTTGCTTTCGCGTTTCTCGCCTTTCGGTTAACGTTAAAATTCTTTGTTGTCAGATGTGGAAAATGCACGCCAATACCTCCAAATCCAATTCAACACAATCCGTGCGTCCCCAAAATCATGAGCGAGTGCCTCGAGGCTTCATCATTTTACGTACTGAAGTTAGGCAACATTTCGGAACATATATACAGTCTTAGGTTAGATAAACGAGAACAAAAGCAAAAGTAGGTACAGATGAAGCTGCTGGGAGTTGGGTGACGATAAAATCAATAGTCCGGCGACTAGAGGGCAAAACTGATTATCCATGGCGTTCACTGAGGCGCTCGCTCGGTGTCTGTTGTGATATCATCGGGCTCAACTAGCTCTTAATTACCAGCCCACAGAATCGATACAATACGGGTACATAGTTGACAGCTTTCCAGTCTTCACAAAACAATAGGCCTGGTGACAGCGTCCGCTGACGCAATGAGGTTGAATTTAGTTTGGGCCACCGGGCCTTTTATTTTGTGAAGACTGTAGGTACAAATAACGAATGGTTTTATAGGTCTGCAGTGAAAAGTTTCGTTCGCTTTTGTTCATAAAAACTCAAACTCTAGTAATTTAACATAAGTAGGTAGGCAAAAATACAGACACTTAAACATGGAGAAAAAAAAATATGATCAACTAAACATAACTGATTATGGTTTAAATTTGAAAAAGCAAATTTCCTGTTCAAGTGGTAGTTCGTGGCTGAATCTTGCAGAGGAAAAGAAAACTCCATTAACTCTAGCAGTGCTTCGGAATCACACCCGTCAGAGAAGATCGCACCTAGAAACTCTTAGGGGATGTCACTTTTCATTTTTTGTCTTTTTTTATTACACAATGAACAATATGAAAATTATCTAATCTAATGACAATTTCGAATGACAATCGGTTCTATAAGGGTCAATAAGAACAAAGAAAGCGAAGAATCTAACAAAAGAAATAAATAAGAACAAACAAAAGCTGTAATGAACATAACTTATGAGAAACCAGACTGGACCAGTCCCCCCATGCAGCACCCGTTCACGATTGTTCTATAAGGGTCAATAAGAACAAAGAAAGCGAAGAATCTAACAAAAGAAATAAATAAGAACAAACAAAAGCTGTAATGAACATAACTTATGTGAAACCAGTCCCCCCATGCAGCACCCGTTCACGATTGTGCACCAGCCATCACCACCCTCGCCATATTTGAGGGAGAGGAGCAACCCGCTATACAGGCACATGGCACGAGGATTGATGTGCTGATAACTAAATTGCACGATTGGGGAGATTGGGAGTTTATTGTTATTTCACTCTTCATTTATTTTCATGACATCTTATAGCCGTATGATTTGGCGAAAAAAAATATTAGCTAAATATGTATTCCGGATAGTATTTCGTGTTACGGTTGTCTATTGTTCGGGAAGTAGCAGCCGCTCACATCCAGTAGTTTACTATTGTTCGGGAAGTAGCAGCCGCTCACGTCCAGTAGTTCAGTAGTTCAGTAGTTCGGGAAGTAGCAGCCGCCCACGTCCAGTAGTTTACAAGTCTTTGAAATGGGTGGTTGTAACCAAAGTTGGTTGCGGTATAAATTATGGCCTGAAAGAACTTTGCATGGATTGTTAGCGAAGGCCTTGAGCGAAAGTTATTTGATTAATGTACAAAACTTAACAGTTGGCTACAGACAAACATGAGTTTTTGGATTTGTTGACGGAGTTACAAGTACAAGTTCCATTGAAGATAGAAATAACATTGTAGGGTTAATACAGTTAAAGGTAAGTTGTACAACTTTTATCCACTAGTTCATTATTAAGGCCACTTCGCCGTACTTTTCATGTTATTTATTCCATTCGTCCGCTTGCGGCATCTATGCAACTTGAGTTGATCGGTTTCTTTGCTCTCCCGAGCCCACAGACCTATAAAAAGCGTATCATTATATATATATATATATTTCAAAGTGTTTTTACGTCAGCTTCAACCGAGCAAAGTTTATTCTAGCATATAGCTCGGACGCAATAAAACCGCAGTAAATATCTAAGCTAATAATTCCGATTTGCGCGGAGTAAATTTTATAGCGCTGTTAAAGATGCAATATTACCTTTATAATTAAAGGTAATATTGCATCTAGGCAAAGAGTGTAGTAAACCGTACTTGAAGTCTGTCTTTCTCGTTTGATAAGAGTTAACTTAACTTTGCAGACACATTTATAACGATAGCTCTTTCAACTTTCGTTACTTCACTTGCTTATATACTGTAGATGTCAGAGAAATAATTCAAGATAGAAATATCAAATTAACTCTCAGAATCATATCTTTCATTTGTATTCATGAGTATGTTAGTAACAGTAAAGTCATTATGGTAGCTGAACTAAGATATGGGTTCGCTTACGATGTTCCACATTAAAAAAAAAATAAAGAAACTAAAAATTATTTATGTCTGGTTTCCATTACCCGTATAATATTGGAGAAGTAAATGATGTACATCAGTGGCTATTTATTAAAGCATTTCCACGTTTGTTTATGGCCCGCAAATTCACCTGCAGGCAAATCTATAAAACGACAGTATTTCTTTGACTGATATTTACGTTCATACATCTCTTTTTTGATACATGTACCTTTATCAATTAATGACGTCAAAAAAACTGACCGTACATATGTCATAACCATATCATAGATTTGACTATATCATGAAAAAGAACGAACGAACGAAGAACAGAATAAAATTCATTGAACGAAGGAATATTTTAGGGCAAAACACTCCATTGGCATAGGGTAAAGACTAAAGGGGGCGAGCACATCGAAGCCCCCAAATTGTCTTCGTGCTAGTTTAACATCGTATAACACAAAAACACTACGTAGTACTGAAAACAAATGCTTTTAAAAATATGTTTTTCGTGAAACCTTTCTGATCATTTCATGAAATAATTGACTATATTTTGACATGTTTGGCCATTTTATGAAGTGATCAATCCATGGTTGGCTATTTCATGAAATGATTAAATTCTACGATATAGCTACGACATAAACAAACAGGTTAAACACATAGCCCATTACCATTATTTAGACTAAGTAAAGTAGGTGTCGCACTCGGGACATAGAGGGTGAAGGAGCGAAATGAAAAGGCCGAAATTGATACGTGCGTTGTATTGGACGGTTGCAAGGCAAAGAGACAGAAATTCCTTATGTCTACCAATTTATAGCACAGTTAGTAGGCGGTTTAGACTACTAGCGCCATCTATCATAAAATGCTTCAAGCTTATACATGTCTAACGTGTGATCAGTCAGATCAAGGTCAATTTGTAATGCAAATAATATACAATGAAATCTATAGATGGCGCTTTTCCAAATAACAGTAATAAATTATACAGGTATACTCTATACAGGTACATATGTTAAGTTTTGGACTCAACATATCCTGCCCCCATTGAAATGGAATATTTCAATAATAATGAAAGGGATGGAACTATATAGATTTATAGGTACTGACTAGGAGAACTAATATACTATGTTTATGTACTAATTTCATTTTCAAGGGGAGCAGAACTAGCTAGTGTCCATGCTAGTGTCAACAACTAATATTTTAATATGAAGGTACAATACTTACAATGAATTGAACTGATAAGTTAACAATGAATGAAACTGTTTATGCCTACTCTGCTTATTATGGAATGAAACGACAGTAGGGACATGTTTTATTATAACTTCTTATATAACAGTGGCAATTAGGTATGTAATTAATGGTAAGTATGGTAAGTATTAAATAATAATGAAACCTTAGTATAAATTGTTAGTTAGCTTAACTAAAAGTAGGTAATACTGAAAGGTAGGTTTTAAATTAACTAAGTTTTAGCTTCAATCAACGTTCGATAGCGGTAGCGGACATATGTTGTTAAACGCGCGTTTGATCGTTCCTTTCGCGGTTTTTATGATAGCGACGCGAGCGATGCCGTCGCTCCCAGGCTGCGTTGCGACGATCTTCCCCATCTTCCACTGGCAGGGTGGTAAGCGTTCTTCTCGTACCAGGACGACGACCCCTGCGGCGAGGCCCGGACCACGGGCGCTCCTCCACTTTGTCCGCTCCTGCAGCGTGTTGATATAGTCGCGTGACCATCTTCTCCAAAAGTTTTGTGTGATCTGTTGAAGTTGTTGAAAGTGTGTTAGCCTATTTTGAGGCACATCGGTATAGTCCTGTTCTGGTAGCGATGTCAGTGATCTGCCGACCAAAAAGTGAGCTGGCGTTAGGATAGGTATAGGTTCAGAATTAGAAATGGGACACAAGGGACGGGAATTTAATATTGCTTCTATTTGAACTATAATGGTAACAAATTCTTCATATGTCAACAAAGCCTGACTCAAAACTCGTTTCATATGATACTTGCAGCTTTTGACGGCTGCCTCCCACAGACCTCCCATATGGGGAGCGTAAACAGGAATAAAGTTCCACCTTATACCCTCGTCTGCGCATTGAGATGATAATTCGCTCGATTTTTCCTTTAAGAAGGTAAACAATTCTTTAATTTCATTGTTCGCGCCATGGAATGTAGTGGCATTGTCACTCACCAATTCTGCTGGTTTACCTCTTCGTGCTATGAACCTACGAAGCGCTGCCATGAATGCGGCCGACTCGAGTCCTGTAATTAATTCCAGGTGAACGGCCTTTGTTACTAGGCAAATAAATACCGCGATATAGCATTTATTTACCTTGTAACCACGTCCTCTCCTGTCCCGTATATTAAAGGGCCCAGCATAATCCAACCCAGTGCTACTAAATGGGGGCGCTGGGTTTAACCTTGATGCAGGTAAGTTACCCATAACTGGTGTAGTCGTTTTAGGTTTAGCTCTAAAGCATGTGACGCATTTATTTACTATTTTTCTAGCCATCATTTTTCCCTTTGTGGGCCAGAAACGGTCGCGAATGGTGGCTAGTAATAATTGGGGTCCTGCATGGAACAATCTTACATGTTCGCCTTGCATAATAAGGTTGGTAAGAATGTGTTCATGATGAAGTAATAAAGGGTGTTTTTTATTATATGAGTATTGTGAGTGAGTTATCCTCCCGCCCACGCGAATTAATCCGTCAACAATAAATGGCTGTAACGATAATAATTTAGATGTATTTGGCAATGGGTTATTTTTTAATAGGAGATTATATTCCTGTGGGTAGGATTCGATTTGAGACTGTTTAATTAATGTGTGTAAGGAATTACTAATTTCTTTTACCGATAATGGACCTACTAATCTATTATCCGGCTGGGACGTACGTACCTTGCACTTCAGGTTATGTATAAAACGCAATACATAACCAAGTACACGTACTATCTTCGTGTCACTAGACCATTTGTGAAATAGGTACTGGAAGGTGGGGTTTGCATAAGTTTGAGTAGGGAAACTACTAGTTGTTGTAGTATCTTCAAGCCTTGAGTCATGGTTCGACAACAATGGCTCACTACGCACCGGCCAAGTACTATTTTGTTGACTCAACCATGATGGCCCACACCACCACATACGCGTATTTCCTAGTTTACTTGGATCCACTCCTCGTGACAAAAGGTCAGCTGGGTTGTCTTCTGACGACACCCATCTCCAGTCTGTTTTGTTTGTGATTGCAAGTATTTGTGCAACTCTGTTGTTTACAAAACAGTTAGGTTTTAAGCTATCGTTTTTTAGCCATGCTAGTACGATGCTTGAATCTGACCATAGGTAAATGTTTTTTATATCACATTTAAGAGCCTTTTTTACCCTATCTATGTGAGTTGCGAGTAGTAGGGCTGCGCAAAGTTCTAATCTGGGTATAGTTTGACTTTTTATTGGCGCGACCCTTGACTTGGTATACAGTAGGTGAACTTGGATATTACCTACTTCATCCATAGATCTAAGATAGATAACGGCACCATATGCCTTGTTAGAGCTGTCAGAAAATCCATGGATTTCAATTTTTATACAATTTGAAAGGAGTGTAAATCTTGGTATTCTTAATTGTTGCAAAAATGAGATCTCGGAATAGAATTTCTTCCATTCTTCTGTTAGTTCTGGTGACAGTTGCGCATCCCAATCTGTCTTGGTTTTGAAAAGTTGCTGAATAAATATTTTTGCCTTCACTATCACGGCACCTATTAACCCTAATGGATCAAAAATAGATGAAATAATTGATAGCACCTTCCTTTTTGTTAATGGGTTAGTACTTTGGTCCTTTTTTATCGTGTACATAAACTGGTCAGAATTATCGCACCATGCCAAACCTAGTACCTTATGGATTTTGTCCCCTAATTCGGTAGGTAGGTCGGTAGGTTTAGTGGTTTGATGCGTGTTTTCCGATTTACCTACACCTACCCTATTCAAGATAGTTTCTGAATTGGATTTCCATTTTCGTAAAATGAAATTTGCCTTTCGCAGAATGTCATCCACTTGTTTTGCTACTGTTGCTACCTGCTGCTCATCAGTTCCCCCATAGAGTAAGTCGTCCATGTAGAACTGTGACGTAATGGTTTCCGCAGCTATTGGGAATGTATTTTGGTTTTCATATGCTAATTGCAACAAACATCTTGTTGCTATGTGTGGTGCAGCCTTAAGACCGAAACTTAAGGTTGTTAGTGCATAAACTTGTAACTTCTGATTGGTGTTTTCACGCCAGAAAATGCATTGCAGCTGGTGTTGTTCAGGAGACAAATAAATTTTTCTATACATTTTCTCTATATCTGCATTTATAACATATTTGTAAGTTCTAAAACGTAACAATATGTCTATCAAATCGTCCTGTTGTATCGCGCCCTTATATTGGAGGTCATTTAGTGACAAACCGCTATCTGTTTTACACGATGCGTCAAAAACTACACGTATGGGGGTGGTGGGTGATTCTCGTGTCACGGCGTGATGTGGTAAAAAGTTGTAGGTATTTTCATAATTATTATTTATTTTAATCATATGGCCGCTTTGTTCGAATTCTTGCATAAATTCTACGTATTTTTGTTTGAAATAAGGGTTCCGTTGAAACTTTGATTCTAATGCTTTGAACCTCCTGTAAGCAATATGTCTAGATTTACCTAACTCGCGGGATGGTAACTTGAGTGGGATTTCAACGACGAAATTACCGTCAGAGTTGCGTGTATGAGTTTTTAAAAAAATCTCCTCGCATTGTGTCTCATCACCCGGTAAACAAGGTACGGAACCTTCTTCTATTTCCCAAAATCTTTGTAACTGATTTTCAATTACAAAGTTGCATCGCACTGATTTTGTTTCTAATATGCTATTTACCGAACCCGAAATCACCCATCCCAAGCGTGTACGTTGTAATGTTGGTAACCCTACCCCGAGCTTATGTTGACCGATACACATTAAGTTATAAAATTGTTCGGCACCTATAATTAAATCTACTTCGCCCGGCGAACAATAGCCGCTGTCGGCTAGCTGATAACGCGATGGGATTCGTAAACAATTTTTTTCTGGTAATATTACGTTCAAACTACAAATAGTAGGCACAATAAAACAGGTCATATTTGTTTGGTAGGTATTGTCCAATGAATTCAAGTTAATGTCACAATAATGTTGTACGTTTGACACACTATTATTGAAACCGATTACTTGCATATTAAATGATTTCCTATCAAGTTGCAATTTATTGCACGCATCTTCCGTAATGAAATTAGACTGAGAGCCCGAGTCTAAAAGGGCTCTTAGCCGTTGTGGCTGGTTGTGTTTATCTAAGATAAATACTTGTGCTGTGGATAATAAAACTGGTTTTGGTTGGGGGTGAACAGACTGAGAGTAAGTGTTATTTTGTATGCTACTGGTTTGAGTTGTGTTTACTAGTTGGTTGTTATTAGTCCTTGGTTGATTTGGAGGTTGTTCCTTGGTAAACGTTGTGGTTGTTGTTTGATTGGTATCATCTGATCTGTGTAAAAGCGTGTGGTGCTTGCGTTTACACAGACGGCAGGTACTAGCCCTGCAGTTAGAAAATATATGTGTACTGGAAAGACAATTGAAACATAAACGAAGTTTGTTTACGGTACGTATCCTAGCGCCCACATCTAGCGTTTGGAACTTTTGGCACTGGGTTATAAAATGTGATCCCGAACATACGGGACATTGGTTAGGTTTAGAATTAAATTTGGATTGTACCTTGGTAGGATCGGACGTGGTTACCATGGTCTTCCTTGAAGGCGTCGCGGCTGGATTGCCGCTTCCGCCGGCGTCGGTTCGCTCAGCTGATCCTGTAGTTTCAAGCAGGTCAGCGCGGTCCCTCAAGAAAGCCTTGAATTCCTGTAACGTTGGCAATTTCCTAGAATTATTTTTTTCTTCCCATTTAAATTTTAATTTGGTATCTAGTTTATTCTGCAAGATATAAATGATTATCAAATCCCAATTTTCTACGGGCACGTTCAAAGAGCGGAGGGTCCTAACATGCTTGGAAATATTATCATGGAGATTTCTCAATGATGATGCGGTTGTTGATACTGTATTAATATCAAAAAGAGCCTGTAAATGATTGAAAACTAGAACTCGTGGGTTATTGTAGCGTTCGCACAATAATTGCCACGCCAGCGTGTAGCTTTCACTGGTATATTCGAGCGAACTTATGACCTCTAACGCGCTGCCCTGTAAACAACTGCGAAGATATTTAAACTTTATTATTGGTTGCATTTTACTCTGATTAACTAACGCGTCAAAAGTGTCTCGAAACTCCAACCACTGCCTTACGTCCCCACTGAAGGTGGGTAAGCTGATTTCTGGATATTTAATCGACTCACTGTCCACAAGAGGCGGTGGAGGCGGAGGCGGTTGCCCCTCATGCTTTGGCTTGGTGTCTTTGGTTGCTACCAACACCTTAGCCTTTGCAGATAGCCTGTAAAAGACTTGATCAAAGGTCTCCCTCTCCGACATCTCGGTGTCAAGATCCTCATCCTGACTCATAGTATCTATACAATCCTGTGTCCTGCAAAAATCCTCATAAAGATCGGGTAATTTCTCCATTCGCAACTTAATATCGATAACTGATTCTGCCGTTAATGCTGCTGGGTTAATGGAGTCTATATATTTTTTGAAAAGAGTCAATTTTCTCTTCGCTACACCTCGTTTGGACTTAAGGTCCTTCAAATTACTGGAAACGTCCATTATAAAAAGATAAAGATAAAGGAAACGAGAGGTTATTTCGAATATCTATCTAACTAAGATTAACTAAGCGATTAGCAATATTAAATGGGAATATAATGGAATGGGTGGGAATTGCCAGCTCACTTGCCCTTTTGATGACGATGCACGTGCCCACTAGGCTCTGGATGCCTTTTGATGATGCAGCACGTGTCGACACGCACTCTGGATATCTTCCGCCTTCTCGGAGTAAGTACCACGGTGCCACACACACGTGGCAGTGGTTTGGTATGGCCGTCGTTCAATGTTGCGTAGACAAGTTTCGTTATCTCGCTAGCTCTCAGGCCACCTTTCACCCTTCTTCTTTGTTTCTGAGCTTATGCCTGTCGATCTTGACCGATGAGGTGGCTTAGTCTACCACGTTACGAATTAAACGCTAAGTTGAAGGTAGACACCGGGCGATCTTCGGGGCGCGGTTGCGCAATTCGTAGCAAGTATCGTTGCCGCTGAATTTTACTAGCGCGGATCCCTTCCAGGCTAATTAATACGAAGACTCAAGCGTGTACTATTAGGGGTCACCATATGTCGCACTCGGGACATAGAGGGTGAAGGAGCGAAATGAAAAGGCCGAAATTGATACGTGCGTTGTATTGGACGGTTGCAAGGCAAAGAGACAGAAATTCCTTATGTCTATCAATTTATAGCACAGTTAGTAGGCGGTTTAGACTACTAGCGCCATCTATCATAAAATGCTTCAAGCTTATACATGTCTAACGTGTGATCAGTCAGATCAAGGTCAATTTGTAATGCAAATAATATACAATGAAATCTATAGATGGCGCTTTTCCAAATAACAGTAATAAATTATACAGGTATACTCTATACAGGTACATATGTTAAGTTTTGGACTCAACAGTAGGCACATCATTCATGGGGCACTGTATTCGCTTCTACAATAAAATACCACAGGAATCATTGATCCTTCCTGAAAAGAGGTTCAAAACCTATGTTTAAAATGAGCTGATAAGAAAGTCCTATTATAGTATTAAGGAATACTTAGATGACAAAACTGCATGGTCCATACCATCTCAGCGCACAGAAATTCGACGAGGGGCGATGGATCAAGTCTATCACTCGCCGGCGAATTTCCTTAGACCGAAACCTATACCTATAAACCCGTACCTGTTGTAAAGTCACTTTTAAAAAAAAAAGGTATGGGGGAGTTTCTTGCCGTTTCTTCTTAACCCCGAGGCCCACCTTCCGAAACGGTGTAGTCTTTTTTTATATATAAAAAAAATTGACTTGTAGTTATAAGTAAGTATAATTTTGACGTTGAATAAGATAATTTATTTATTTATATTCAATAAAAAAAATGACTTTGAATGACTCTGAATGCCCTCCCCTTTTCCGCTTCGCTGCAGTCGAGTAGAACTGGGAGTACCCCATTTCCGTCAAATAACTATAGGATATTAAAGGCAAAATGGACTAACGCAAACAATACTCGTGCAGCACTGCGCAATTGATCTAAGTAGAACTCATGCTCAGAAAAATTGTCGTCTACGGCAGAAGATAATAAACCTCCTTTTGGGCTTCGCAGCAGTCGGGTAAAAAGACAAGACCCACGAAACTACGAAATGAAGAAATAAATAAATAAGTTGATAGTCGAAAAATATTAAAAATAAAAACATAAAACTTGGAGTATTTTTAACAAAAAACTACTTGAATTAAATCTATAAAATAGATATTTTATAGATTTCTCAACTTTTTCTCTGTCTAATTAACGTTCTTTATTGGGACTTTAAAACGCGTTTTAAAATTAATTCGTTTTTGAAAAAGGCTCCAACTTTTCATCCGTCGTACATTCTTAACCCGTTATCTGTGGGAAGGGCGGAATCCACAGATATCAATTGAAGAAGAATGTCATTAATTACCCACTGATGAGCGGTAAAATAACTTTTACCCCCATCATGAATTCTCAAATCACAACCACCTAATAACTTCTACTTCAAAAAATTAGTAAAATAAGTTCATAAAAGGTAAGAAGTTAATCATAGCCTCAATTCCAAATAAAAGTATGGTAGGAGGGTGAGCCTCCTGCCATACTTTCATTTGGAATTGATGTCTGCTTGTTCTATAAGCACCAACGCTGAATGCTGTGCTGCTATTTCAAAATCGGCTCCCATTTGTCACAGAAATAACGGACGAGTTAATTTATTTTCTACGATTGCTTTTTTCTGATATGTTGTTCCGAAATAAATCGGTTTATGTCCGGCTTTTCAATGCGTGAATACGCGGTAAACTGGTTATGCCCTATAATGCCAAACATGACGAAGCAGCACAGTAGAGAATTATTTACAGTTGAGATATTCAAGCAGACTTCTTTCCATTTGGAAATACGTGACTGGGTTTGAGCTAAACTTACCCGATTATAAATCGAAAAGAACACAAAGTATCACAAGGTCCCCAACCCCAAAAGGCTAATATCATTCAAAATCCCTTCTGTCAATGAGCTAAGATAAAGGGCTCGAGTCCGTAACAAGCATCTGAGAAGTTCCTCTGTAAATACTTAAATAGCACTACGTACTTGCGTACGTCTTCTCTGAATCACCCTTAATCCCACAGTCGATTATTCGGCCCTGGAGATGAAGCCTGCGATTTGCCATACGACAAGCAAAAACGACTATTTTGTCATCCTCGAGGAACCGCACACACGTACCGAAAAAGGGCTTGCCAACAGATGAATTTATTGCACGTATGATTAGATATAGCCCCCGCTGGAATTCGCGGAACATTCGTTTTTGCCTCTAATCGAGCGAATACAAATAAGGTTTATTCAAAGACTCCTGCGTTGAAACGACCGTGCGGTCGGTCGTAAGTCCGAAATAGGGATGTAAAGAGCAAGGGTTGGGCCGTGAGTCGTGAGTCGTGCTACCAAGGGGTCGGTACGTGACTCGCGTCCCGATATTGACTCATTGTCCTCCACAAACAAACTCATGTTATCAGGGGCTACCTGAGAATTACCCAACCCTGCTAATTGGCTACAAGAAAGGGCCAAAACTTACACGTTACTATAGAAATAATTAATATTTCATTTCATTTCAAAAGGCCCCTCTTTTGCATGTTTTTATGTTGCTCGAAAGAGCCACCCGATGACATGTCCAGAGGTGGACAGAGGCGAAGCTTCGGGAAGAGGTCCATTGACCTGACCCCAAGTCCCCACGCCCCAGAAGTTGTGCATGAGGAGACCTCGACGACGAAGTTTTTATTTAACTTAGTAATTGATTTTCAGCTAAAAATACTAATTTAAAGTTACTTTAAACATCACTTGTTTCAAAACATAACTTTGTCCCTTACCTTACTGACAATAACTATTACGTCTCTTCCGCTGTAGTCGGTTTTCGGCTTTCGCGCCAATCTCACAACTGTCAGTTTGAACCCGCGATTGTTGGCATTAAATTTTGATGTTTTAATATGATCGTGGTCTATTTGACATGATATTCGTGAAAATGAAGCAAAAATATAAGTAGTTTATGTGACTGCTGCATAATGCCTAATTATGTACAATTACATACACTAGTTTATCTACACACATATCATAAGCTCTCTTTGATGTGTTCAGGAACCGCATGTTTGACCGGCATTGTGGTTCTGCAATTGTTTAGCTTGTTCTTTAGTACCAACTTCACGCAGACGGGCGTCGGCGTTCGAAATTTGAATGTCAGTACCAACTTCACAGACAAACTAGGGACGACACGCGGGTGGGTGTCGGCGTTCGAAATTTGAATGTCATTACGAAACGAGTTTTTACCAAGTAGTTTAACATAATGCTGATCGTAACGTGCGGTTTTTGAACGCAGTAAAGAGGGTTTATGATACGTGTGTAGATAAAATTATTTTATGATTCCCGTCTATCACCTTCCTGCAATTTAATGAGTATTTTCTTGCTGGAAATAGAAAAGTTACAATAACATTAAGGTAAACTATAAGATAAGATATGTACGACTATATTCTTGCGCCTGCTGCCTTGCTGTTTTCGCAACCTCATTCTAAACTTCCACCACGTCACAATATAATATCATTACCTAACCTAAAGGTGTCAACGCTTGTTCGGTATTGTTCTGAACTAGATACGCGTGCCTATGTATCTAGCCCGAGATCAGACCTTCATATAACGTTATTATTCTCATAACGTTATGCATCATAGCGCTATGGAAGGCGTCTTATAACGTTATAATTCCATAACGTTACGTGATACGGCTATAACGTTATTATCTTAGTTTTACAGCGCTATATTCAGTAGCGCTACGCACAACATAACATTATAAATAACGTTATCCATGACGTTATAGGGCATCCTTTTCACGCCCACACTCCATCGTTATAGTCCATCTTTTTCACGCATCGCGCGCGTGATTAGTGTAGGTACCTAAACAACATACAGCAGACAGCGTACGGCAACAGCGCAATAACTTTAGTCATAACGTTATTTTGATTTCGTTATGTTTCTCTTACAGTTTTGTTATCATAACGTTATTATAGCACTACAATAACGAAACGAATTGATTATAACGCTACATAACACAATAGAGCGTTATATTTTATAACGTTATGAAGGTCTGCCCGAGATCGACGAAACTGGCTGTGGTTCGGATCTCAAAGTGCTCTACAACGAGTACTACTGCAGCTACAATTACTCAAACAGTTCCTCGGGTAGAGGTTCCTGACATATTTACTCGTGTACATGAATGAGGCTGAATTCTAGTTAATAGGTTTGGATAAGCTTGACTATCAGCCTGATAAGGTTAAATGCACTGTCAGTGACGTCATTGTTAGAGAACAATGCACATGTCAACGTGAGATTGTCAAAACCGTTAGTTATTAAACTAACGTTTTTTTTCTCGTTAGAAGGTCAACTATCTTAGCATACGCTTACTGTATGACGCGTTAGTTGATAAACTAACGATCAAAACCGTTAAGTAGTAAACTGGTTGAAACTTGAATTGCAAAGGAAATACAAAGGCAAACACTGCGGTAGCTTAGGTGAAGACTAGACGAATAGTCTTCATGTAAAGTTGACATGTAAGATTTAAAAAAATGTCAATTCTAAACCCGTTCTAAATTCTAAAGCGTTAGTTTATCAACTGACGGTTTTGACTATCTTACGGTGACACATACATATTATGGGAAAAAGGGAAATATTAAACTGCACATCAAAAATACTGATTTGCACAGCACATATCAGGGCAAAATGCTGCGGTAGCTAGGTGAAGGGTAAAAAGGAGGTGAGCGAAGCGAAGCGCCTTTTATCCTTCGTGTTAGGTTTAACATGTAAGAACAACAAAAAGACGCGCGCCTACATGATTCCGCGATTAATAAATAGTCTACCCACAGATGTTATTAATTCACTTTCACCAAAAAATATTAATTATAGACTTAAAAATTACTTTTCCTCCCTAGTCCCTCCCTAACCCTGCCCATACTTTTAAATAGTTCATGTGTTATTTGGTTTTGTAATAGTTAATGTAATAATATTTATGTCCTACTTACTCATATCAAATATTTAAGTTAGCGTAAGCACGGATCCACGAACAAACCTACATGGTTTCTGTGGGTCCTACAGACTGCAAATTGATTTTTTTCTTGTTTATAATAAATAACTAAAAAAAAATTAAATAAAATAAAATAAATACATAAAATACATAAAACGTGTTTTGTTGATCCTTTTTTACTGTGCAAATCAGTATTTTTGATGTTCGATTATATACTAGCCCAGGAAAAACAGTGTCTACTGAGCTTTAAAAATGTAGTAATAATTGCTAGCGTGCCTATTTAAAGACCTTTGATTTGATTTGATTTGATTTGTCGTATTTATCACGCACAGAGTGTTTTCGACGAAGTTGTCAACATGTTGTTAACTTTAAATATTTATCGTTAATGCAAATAGCTTTAGATTTGTAGACATTCCCTTTCTTTTTAATTTACGAAAAATGAGTGTCAGTTTTCAGTCCAAAAACTCTGTGAAAATGTTTTTTATTACCTTAATGCACTTACTGAAGGCAATCCACATATGTACCGTAATATTATCATTGATTTGTATATAAAATGGTTTAAATAAAACTAATTCCGACAAGTAATATATAATTTAGATTTATGAATTTTCATTTGGAATACAACACCAACGCAAAATGTCGTTTATTTTATATATTTCTGCCAATTGCTGCAAAAAGTTATAAATAGTTATACAAGAATAGACAAGTCTAGACAAGAAATGTGGGTATATTTCCAACGCCTCGATAACATTATATGATTTGTGTAGGAAATACAAAATCACTCACAATATCGAGCCAGTTATCAACACACCCCAAATACGGATAATTTTTCACCACACCGTTAACTCCGCTGAATTGATTGGCAACACAATAAGCTGCAAGTTAAGCGTTGCCAAGTAACATTGAACCACTTGCTTCAAGCGTTGAGCGGCTCGGCTGAAGCGACCGCTCTTGAATATGCATGAAACGAGCTAGGGATGAGGGAATAGGTTCGAAACTGCGCTACGTAGTCAGTGACACAATCAGTGTAGGCTAAAAATAAATAAATATGCGCGATGCACTGCGCTACACTTTTTTAAAAAGGCAGCAAATAGCGATGGAGACTGCTGCTCAAATAAGTTGGTTCTAAAATGTATTTTCAGTTGATCAAATAACAACCACGGACATGGCAAAAAGGAGTATGGGTGAACATTTAAATTACTGTAAGGCCCACTATTTATAAGGCGAATCAATACTATTATTTAAATACCTTTGACAATTCTATATGAAGTATGGAGTTGTCAAATTAGTTAGGTAAACCATGCCTTTGAGCTTTTTACCAAACCCGTACATTCTCTTTTTTTTGCTTAATGTTTTGTGAAATAATTATTGTTCTAACTCATTACTCGTTAAAAGTGGATCAAGTCAGCTCACTTTAAAGTATTTATACTCACTGGGATACCTACGTTCGGTAGATCAAGTACAATACGTCGAATACTTCTTGCTCCAGCTGGTTTGAGCTGTTATTTCAATCAACCGATATTAATCTTACTTGTCGCAACTCGAGTTAAACTGTCAACTCAAAATCATGTCTGAATTATTCAGTCTGTCTCATGTCTGATATAGAAAGTAGTAGGAGACAAAGCTTATGCTATTTAAATATGTCGCCTGAGATTTAGATGGATAAATGTAATTATTGAGGCCGACCGATAGAAAATGAGCTAACACTCATATTTAGCAACTATGACGTCAAAACATAAAACAATCATTTATAAACAGGAAAAAACATTGCATTGATACCCTGAGTTGTAAGAACCAGAAACAGCGACGTCACATACATATAAACACCCAAGACCTTTTTGTATCAGTCGGGATTCGAGCAATACTGGTTCCGTACATATGTTGTAAAGGAGGACATCGACCCGAGATTAGTTATTGACTCGCCTTTTATCTTTCAGGCCTTTGACAACACAGTTATAGTTATTGTGTTAAATTAACAACGTCAACTGTTCTTATATGATACGTCTCAAAGTGGCACATTCAATGCCCTTGACTCGCAAAAGCTCGATTCATCAAGAGCTTAGCCAAAGCTTAAGCACACAATTCGCTTTTGTCGGGATTTTTACGCTTCTCGTGTGTGCGGCGCTTCGTGTATGATTTTAGTGTCTTGGATATTCATTGTTGGACTGTTGGTTATAATTGACTATAGTTTGCAAAAAATTAAATAACACAGTTCGAATACCTTATGGATTTGTAATCAAATTTATACTTTATTGCACAAAAATAGAATTAAAACAGAAACTAGGTGTACAAAGGCGAGCTTATCTCTAAAAAGAGATTTCTTCCAGCATACCTAATATGGACAGAATACATGAAAGAACAGGTAGATCTATGTGCACAACTTTAAAATATTAAAATAATAAACTACTTACTAATATGTACATAAATGCATAATATCAATACAAATAGACAAAATTATACTACTGAATATATATCAAAGCAATATACCTACATAAGTCTAGTATGTAAGAGAAAGAAATGTTGTTAGCATCTTCTTATTTGAAAAAGTTTTTTTAAGCCACTGACGATTATTCCTTACTGTCGCTCGTCGATTTTGCTGACGACTCCAATCTCAGCTAGTGATTACTTTAGATCGTTGAAGTATCTAAATATCTTAAACGTTTATAATCCGGTTATTTGTAAAAAAAAAACCTCGCCTTCATACAGCGATTTAAATGTTTGGAGCTAACCAATAAATTGAGTTTTCAGTGCGGTTGTATTTCACCGACTTCGGCTCGAGAAATTAGGGGGGTATTTTATTAAATTGTTTCGTATTGCTTCACTTTACCCGGACGAGGGAAACTCAATTGAGTAGGAAATCTTTCATAATAAAAGCGACTCGGTTCTTCGGTCCGCGGTCTGGAAGGGATGCGGTGGGTCAGTCTGGGAACAAAGCAATTTTCGTGACGGCAGTTTGGAGGCAGGAGGGGATGAGCCCAGTTCTCTCTCTCCGGCGTGATAAGCCCGCAGCTGTACTGTTTCTTTCACACGGCCCGGGTAACACTTTCTTGCAAATACAATTATTTACCTTTTTAAAAGGGCTTGGTTGTTGTTAAACGGCTTTAAGGACGGGGACGCGAGGACAAGGAGATGTAATGATTTGAAATGACAAATTCCGAAAAGGATTTCTGCGTATGCAACATTAACTCGTGCATAATTATCCTTTTTCAATATATGATTGTTTAAACTTCGCAGCGCTAATCCACAGATTTAGTCTTTACAAAGTCGGAAAATTAACAAAGTAGCTACACAGATGGAGAAGAACAATCAGTATTCAGTAAGCCGTATAATCTTGAGCGTTGATTTCCATAATCACACCGTCTGCCTGCCGGATCATTTACATCCGCCGTATCAACTCATTTGTATAGTAGCTTACCCGTGCTATAGAGATGAATACCGTGCTATAAAGATGAACACCCAAGGGTATTACAATGTACACTGGAATTCAGGCGAAGTTGGATTGAGATGGAATGTGGTTTTACAACCATGCATTCGATCTTGATTAATGTATTAGTACGCTCGTACGAGTATGTATGTATACGTACATTAGTAATTTTTTACACGTAGCTACGTTTATTTTACCAAACGTGATAGATACGTTTCGAATCAAGTGGGCTTCGCGATACTTAGCCCAATTTTATAACCTAGCTAAAGTCTATCCTATAACTAGCTGCAAAAAAGTAAAAAACGGTGATACCGTTGTAAAATTTATAAGAAGTGACACTCGGTAATATTTTTAATCGTTGATGAAGAACTTGTTTGACCAAAAACCATATTTATTCCAAACATTGTTTTATAACTTACTAGCTGTCCATGGTGCGGCTTCGCAATGCGTTTTTCGTATTCCCGCCATAAAACTATTCGTTTGTCATTTTAGAGGCACCTTCATAGGATTCTAAAATCCCTACCGACATTATCGGCTCGTTGTTGAGCATAATACGCATCAGACCTCAGATTAACGAAACTCTTTGCTTACAAACTTTATTCATCGCACTTTCAAACTAAGTTCCGCTACCAACAAAGAGGTTGAATGTAGTAAATTCATTAATCAGCGACGAAGGAGTATAACTGATATACATATATATGGCTACCAACGCCATGTAGCGAAAGAGGCTGAACTTTCCACACAAAATATGATGCGATTTTTTGGCTGTTTCTTTGCGTTGTTCGTAATATTATTTCTATCTAAACCTCCTCTGGACTGAGTAGCATGAAACCTAATAGGAATTATACAAAGCGATTATATAACCTATAACTATTCATTTTAGAGATTTAGTAAGACTAACGTACAGCGATTCTTTTTATAAGCAGGTATTGATATATAGATAGATAGAATACAAGAAAAAAATACCAATAATATAAAGGTAGCACACACAGTTTTTTTTTTCGTAAGTTAAATGGTATTATTTTGTTTTTATGAATTGACAACACGTGAGGCCGCGTCCACACTGAACTGTATAGTTTAATGCAATATAGCTGGACTATTTGATAAATTATAGTTTTCATATTTATAATTAATGTAGGAACATATTTATTTCAGTTTTAAAAAGAACAATAATTGACCGAGCGAGCGAAGCAAGCCAAGCGTCTCAGTTCAGGATTGGGCAAAAGTGCTTTCGTTTGTCCAGATGTGTGTGCGAATGTTCTCCTCTACAGGCCGCATTTCTCAACTGATTCTCGTGAATTTTCATGAGCAGATTCGATAATTAAAGTTAATAACTATTCAGTTTTTGGAAACTTTTCGAAATGGCGGAGATATGGGGTTGAAAATGTAAAAAAATCCGCTACAGCCAAGACAGCTAACCAGATTTTAACAAATGAGGTGTCGTTGGATTGGTGAAAACCGTAAGTTTGACATTAGCTGTATAATTTCAGTAAACAGTTAATAAGTTGGATTTTGGATCGCTAAATGTAGTTCACAAAGTTATTGGTGTGACTTCTTTCATACCCCATGCATGTGCATGCATACGTGCGTAACCAGGTCGATTTATAAGTTTGTTTGTGGTATTGAAAGAAAATGCAGTCGGATTAAAACTTCAAGGGGTGGGGGTTTGATCCCTCGCATCAACGAAACGACAAAAAAAAATATTAAAAATGCAAATTTCCTGCGACGCTCGCCAGATCTACAGCTCACAGAGCCAGTGGTATAAATATCAATAAGTGCACTACATTCGTTTAAGTCGTGTTTTATGTGTGGCATTGAATATCAGAAGACATTTTTCGTAGGTAAGATTTTAACGTATTCACGTATAGTTGCTTAAACTGATCAGCCTTCACGGATATGTTTAAAAGTAAAACGGGTTAACAGTTCGGCCGTCTCAGGTTCGCGGAAATATTCGTCATTACGTCAAATACGTCATTTCTAAAATATACCAATCTAGTACAGAAGCGAGGTTCCCAATCAAATATACAGACATTAACTAAGCATGCAGAGACAAACCTTTCATTATGTCTCCCTTTGGTTGTCACCACGTTGGCAAACATTTCAACATGAAATAATTCCGATAGTTTTGAATTGATGTCATAGAAATTACTGTTTCTTCATGAATCAGTCCTTCAACCAAAATATGTTTCATCTTTATTGGAGGGGGGTACCAGGTTTCATACATTTTTGTCTGTCATCGGTTTTAGTCGGTTTGACATGACGGTAGTGTTTCCTATCCATATCCTATCCCACTATTGAAAACATCATAATCTTCATCCGCGGTTTGCGACATCTGCACACTGGTCTAAACGCTCAAAAGTTCGCGACGCAGTGTGCCCACAAGCCGCCACAAGCGCAACTGACTACGCTCGCTACAGATTACCGCTGATGTGACATTATAGAACATTACTGAAGACGCCGGGAGAGAAGGGTTTGCCGTCTGAGGGGAGGCCGGATAGTGATACGAAGCCGGCAAAAAACAAATTCAAGTTTAAAAATACTACTAATCGTAAGTTGCATAGGCCCCCGTTGATGTCTTTTGCTTTGAGCATAAAATAAAAAAAAAATACTTCCCGGCCTAGGCCTGCAATGTTGTATGACATTCCTTTACAGTTCTCTCGAGTTGCGCGGCCCGAAACGTGATACTTCCAAGCTTGTTATAGCGCACGTAATGACGACATTTCATTGCATGTTCGAGAAAATATTATTTTGTCGATAACCAATGTAAATGAGTAGAAATTAATTAACTTAAATCTTCAGCAAAAACATTGACTTCGCCGTTGATCAGCTGCCCTGAAAAAAGTACTGGATATTTGTGATATCATAACATTTACCTACAGGCATACAGGCCCCACACTAGGATACCCTGTGTCGTGGGATCCGAAACAGCAACATCGCAAATATGTAAACATCCAAGAGTTTTTTTTATACTCCCCGAGATTCAAACCCAGGATCTCTCACTTGGGAAGCGCAGCCTCGACCCCAACACTACAGAATCAATCTCACACATAATGAGAAGATACATTTAAAATGCTTCTATGTTACTCATCCCAATTACACAGCGTAACCTAATCCAAACTAAACTAATCTAATCTACCCTAAACTAACCTAACCATACCATCCTATAAATTCCTATACCACGACACCTAAGCAAGTTACTAATAAAATAGTGGGTGTAATTCTGAAGGCGTCAAAACTTACTAACTAGCGAACTTCTCAAGGTAAAGTTATGCGACGAAGACGGTATACTTTAGCTATCTTTTATCTGACGCTTTTGCGATCCCTTTCTCTTTGGTTTATAACTAATTTATAAGATTAGCAATAACCTCAATTTGTACCGTTAATAACCTGAAAAAAGATTCTTCAAACGCCAAATACCTAAAGATGACCGTGGCCGTCGCGTCATTGTCACTGAGCGGTCATTGTGCTAGCACAATTGGGCCCCTGACAGCATGAAATCCAATAACTATCATGCGGTATCCACAAGTTCTACCTTTAAATTAGTTTATTTAATTAGTTTAGCTGTGACGCCTCTGGAATCGGTTCAATAGTTAACTTAATTAATCTATACATACCTTTTGCTATCCATCTTACAAATAATAAAAAAGGCTGTTAAAACTAAGATATACAGTGATCTTCGTTCGCCAATCTTACTAACCGGTCGGTGTCATCGATGTGACGTGTCATTTGTGGGACACCCTGTATCATCCGAAATGTGGAGGAATATTTCCTCACGTCCACAGCAAATACTTGGTTCCCACAGCACTGCACGGTCCGCTAGGTAGTGTTAACGGTAAACAAATCAACACCAAATTTTCGGGCTATTAAAAGAGAAAATTTCAAAGTGCGGTGAAATATATGAAAACACGGGACATCTGTTAAATTAATCTAGTTGATAGACCGCTATTAATTAAAAATTGAATATGGAATACAATTATTACTTGGCAATAAGAAACCAATTCCAGATAATGATTTTCCTTTATTGTGACATGCTGTTCCTATTTACTTATTCTATCTCCATATTCAGGTAGTTTCTTCGCTTCGCTCACCCCCTTTACCCTTCACCTAAGCTACCGCAATGTTTTTCCATCTTGTTTTCCAACACGCCGGCTTTCGGTAAGACAGATTGTTTAACGTTTTCGATGATGCTTTATTTAAATCAAAATGCTAGTGGCTTGGGTAAACGGCGGCATCTAATTAACGGTCTAAAGAGTTAGTTAAGGGTCTGATTTAACCTATCAATTGCGACATATATACTAAATGATATGGCACAAGACCAGGGGTTGGCGCTATAGAGAAGAGGCCTTTGCCCAGCAGTGGGTTAATGTGGGCTGAGGATGATGATGATGATGATAAACAAAACCTCTAAGGTTACAATAGTACCGTTACATAACAATGAAACAACTTCTTTCGTACCACGTACTGAAATAACTAAACCTATCTCCAACCATTTTGCAGATTGTGGTTACATAGTATCTCTAGTTCTCTATACGAGGGCAATTTCGATTTTCCTGTGTACGTGTACTCTCGTGATTTGTTGCTTGCAATAGCAGCCCCTCTATTTGGCCGGCTAACATGTTTATGTGACTTCGTAATTGTTTAATTTTCAATTAGTAATATTTTCCTCACTTCTTCTTACTGTTGAACAGTAACTACAGTTCCATTTTTCACTCGAGTCAGAAAATCTTAGTAACTTACATTTCTTCAGGCATTTTTACACTCTCATGTTATAAATGGATCTACGAATACTTATATAAGTTGTAGTTATGTTAGTTTCATTGCTACTTTATGGGGTGCTGTCGGGAAATGAAAACCTTATTTATGGTAGACCTTTCCTCTATCAATCTGTCTGACCCTGTTCTATTGCGATTGTTAGGTAACGGAAGTGGATACATGAATATAAAAATATTTGTACTCTTTTGTAGGAATAGATATGTCACCGTAAGATTGTCAAAACAGTTAGTTTATAAACTAACGCGTTAGTTTGTATACCATCGACAAATTGTAAACCAGACCGACAGGGTTTACAATTTACGTTTCTTTTGTTCTTACATGTCAACCTAACACGAAGACTATTCGGGGGCTTTGCTGCGCTCGCCCCCTCTATTTATATATATTTCCTTTGCAATTCAAGTTTGAAATAGTTCAAAATTTAACGGTTTTATTACAAACTAACGACTCATATCGTAAGCAGTACGGTATGGTTTACAATTTATCGATAGTTTGTTTGCCAGAGGCAATTATAAGGAGAGCGACATCTTCGGGAGAAAAGTAAAAGGCTTGAGATGCGCGCAAATACGAGACTATAATAGACTAATTTATAATAGGAAATCCTAGCTTATATACTAGGTTGGTACATGTTATTAATGACGTGCATAAGACATAGTGCGTGATGAATGAACCTTATCTGTGACGGTCGTCAACTTATCTTAACATTACGTGAAAATATGACTAACATAGTCGACCGGCACAGATACTCCCCCCTTTAGGGAAAAAAATAAATGAATTTACTTATAACAATGGAAAAATCTAAATTAGATACCGTAAAAAACTTATATCAACTGCAATAATAACTAGTAGTATTTTAATAAACATAAATCAGACAGTAATAGCGCATACTTCAACTTAATCTAAAGGTAAATCTTACACGAATAAGAAAAATAAAGGAACTACGGTTATGTGAATTCTACATAAGTTTAAAGAATTACTTAATATTTACCTACAGGCAAGTCTTGTACCTGGCCGCATACTACATAAAATAAACTAAAAACTGGAAAACAGAAAAACACTAGGAAAATGGGGCTTCGCGGTTAGTAAACTAACCTAACCTATAACTGGAAAAGATCCGCAGGAGAGTCGTCTGATGCTGCAGCCGCCCATGTTTTTCAGGAATCGATGAGTCAATTTACATCGCACGTCGTTGAAGTTGTAATCACTGTTTGTTTATAATTGCGACCGTACCTACACAAGGATGATTGTGCTGAATCAGCGTCAGCATTAAATCTGTAGGCAGTCAATGATCTAGTACGTCATATGTACGTGCGTGCTCTTCACTCTTGAGTGAATATTAAGTTGTCGATTGATGAAATTTGTGTGCCTAAAAACCTTGGGATTTGGCAACATAGGGCACATCTTGTACACCAATCGTTTATATATATATATAACTCTCTCTCTCTCTTCAGTGATTTGATTATTCTTCGTGCGATGTTCTTCCTGGATGATTTCAATATTCGTTGAATTAGGTATATAGATGATGTTTCAATACTCTTCTGGGGGCTGGAACGGCTTCCTATGTCTTGAACTTGAAAAAGCTGCTTGCTGTGAATGAATTTGCCGACGCGTTGCTGCTGGTGCGAGCTCTATTTTGATAAATCAGCAGTCAGCTGACTATCGGTTCATTATTCTTGCGGTTTCTTGAGTTCGATGCGGGAAATCAAATTTTCAAAGTTTTCAAATCTGGTCCGGTCATGGCTTGCTTGATGTCGTCTTGGTTGCCGAAGTCGGGGCTCGGCGATCTTGGACGAAGTGCTTCTTGCTTGCACTTCTAGGGTGGCAGCACACGGAGTTTTCTTCGCGGCTGGGTCCATGCTGCTACTACCGAAGGTTGCTGATATTCAGAAGTCGGGTCACCACTTTGCCAGAGGCAATTATAAGGAGAGCGACATCTTCGGGAGTAAAGTAAAAGGCTTGAGATGCGCGCAAATACGAGACTATACTAGACTAATTTATTATAGGAAATCCTAGCTTATATACTAGGTTGGTACATGTTATTAATGACGTGCATAAGACATAGTGCGTGATGAATATAAATATACCTCATCTGTAACGGTCGTCAACTTATCTTAACATTACGTGAAAATATGACTAACATAGTCGACCGGCACAGTTTGTATACTAACGGGAAAAAAAATATAAATATATATAAATTAACAGTTTGGCAATCTTACGGTGACAGATATAAACAATATTCGTACGAGTTCGCAAAGGCTTATATTTACGAACCGAGAAGTTAACGGAACGAGCGGAAGGCGAGGGTCGTAGCGAGGTTAGTAAAGAAGCCTTTTCGAACGAGTTACGATTAGAATTTTTCTGCCTGAGAACCCAAAATCAAGCGGCGAAGGTGCTATTTTGAGATTAGAAGGCAGATAATATATTTGTAACTGGCTATACGTTGGCAAAATTGTGCCTCTGCCAAGCCGTATGGGAAAATGCGTAACGCTATGTTATGTGAAAAAAATATCTGCATCACTGTAATGTTAATTTTGCTTAAATTATGTAATGTAATGCAGAGTTCCTTACTCTACCAATCCCTTTTCCGATATAGGCGTGAATATATAAGTAAGTAATATAATACGATTATTTACTATTATATTTGTACGTGGGCCGGACTGTAAGTTTCCGGAATGAATATGAAAAAATACTATTAAAGATACAAAATTAATTTATTGTTTTTCAAAATAATCTCCCTTGGCGTCTATGCACTTTTTCATTCGATGAAACCAGTTTTGAAAACTTTTGTGCCACTCCTCTGTGGTGACCTCTGAAACGCGTTTTTCATACTCCTCGACAGCCTCTTCTGGTGATGAAAATCGTTGACCGCGTAATTGGTTCTTAATGTTTGGGAACAGAAAAAAGTCACAAGGTGCCAGGTCGGGACTGTATGCAGGATGACTCATGAGTTCTACATTTTTCGCCTTCAAAAAGTCGTTTGTCTGTCTGGCCGTGTGAGAACTAGTCGTTTGTTGTTTTCCATTGTCGTGGTGCAGGATGATACGGCGTTTACGTTTATTTTTACGGAGTTCGTCAATAACTTCCGGCAAACAAATGGTCGTGTACCATTCACTATTCACTGTACGACGATTCTCTAAAGCAACAGTAGCCACGTGTCCAGTTTTATTAAAAAAAGAAGCAATCATCCGCTTAGATGCACTTTTCACGCGCGCCACTTTGGTTGGTTTCGGCTCATCTTGAAAGACCCATACGCTCGATTGCTGCTTTGTTTTGGGATCGTAGCAATAAATCCATGTTTCGTCACCTGTTACTATGTCCCACACCAAATTTGACGCACCTTCGTTGAATCTGGTAAGCATGGCACTGCACCAAGTGACGCGGTCCGTTTTTTGAGCCTCGGTCAAGTTGTGTGGGATCCACCGCGAGCACAGCTTTCTCACACCCAAATGTTTGTGTAGGATTAATTGTATTTGACTCATGCCTATTTCTAAGGATGCGCGAATTTCATGGTAGGTCACATGCCTGTCTGTTTCAATCATACGGCGCACAGCATCGATGTTTTTGTTGGTCACAGCGGTGGACGGCCGACCATCGCGAGATTCGTCACTGAGATTGATACGACCACGCTTGAATTCTGCAAACCAGCTATAAACAGTTGTCTTGCATGGTGCTTCATTGCCAAAAGCTGTTTCAAGCCGAGCGATGCTCTGTTGAGCTGTCAAATTACACTTAAAATCGTAGAAAATCATACTACGAAAATTTTCCCGAGTTAAATCCATGTTGATGCAGACACACAATTTTTTAAATGGCGCCACAAGGTAAAAACAAAAGGCAGTCAGATGAAACAAACTGCATTCTACAGCCAAAGAGTTCTATTTTCAAATGTTGCAATAAATTTTTAAATATTGTTTATGTAAGTGGCCAGTTCCGGAAACTTACAGTGCGCCCTATGTATTACTAATTTACTATGAGAATATTTAAATCAACCGGTCCCTTCAAGAGTTTGACTCAATTATAATCTTGTATCCTTCGCTTTCATCTTGTCTCGACCCTCAGAACCGTATTTTTAAAACACTCTGGGATTAAAGAAAAATTAAAATTCATTTTTCAACCCCCGACGAAATAGGAAGGTGTTATAAGTTTGCAGCATCGGTCTGTCTGCGTGTCTGTCCGTGTCTCTCTAGCGCTCTAATGGGTGAAGGGTTTTCGATGCGGTTTTCTTTTATTAGTAACATAACAAAACATTACATTTAAATTGCAAATGTCTTTATTACTGTAGATATTTACATATACTTAGCAATCGTAATTTTTGCCAATCTCTACATTGGACCACTGTGGGAGAAGAGGGCGTAGAAACTCCCGCAGATTTATTTTAAGATCTATTTTAAAAATTGCATGTGCTTAACTAATACTAATCTTGAAAATATCATTATGATAATTAATAAGCAGGAATAAATAATGACAAAATTATTAACAGCAAGGTCTGTGTTGAGCCACAGAGTTGAGCCAGATTAACCTACACAGGCGATTACGTAAAGGCACATTGCTTCTGGCCCCACACTAGGATACCCTGTGTCGTGGAAACTAGAAACAGCGACGTCACACACATATGAACATCCAAGACCTGGGTTTTGTTTTGTTTGGTATCCGCAGCCGGGGATCGAACCCGGGACCTCTCGCATGGTAGGCAGACCCACAACCGCTGCGCCACAGAGATCTTCGTATTAGTAGGAGACTCGAACCGTTGAGGCCTTTGCCCAGCAGTGCGACTGCGATGATTCTTAGCTGTTTTTTTTATTAAGCGGTCAACGCAAATTCATTCAAATTCATCATTCATTGGTTCTAAATGTAGCAGCCTTTCAAGGAAACAGGTGAACCAAATTTTTGACATTAAGGTTTAATTAACAGCTCCGTGATCTAATGGGTTTCACGCTTGACCATGTACCAAAGGGATAATTAATTATCTTAAGTAAATTATCGGACGTTCAGTGTTTCGGATGACAAGTTAAGTTGTAGGTCCCGGCTACTATCGCTACGTGGTAGTGGTCGTAAAACCGCTCCATCAACCCGCACTGAGCCAGCATGGTGGAGTATGGCTTAATCTTAATCGTATCCGGGTAAAGGTCTGTGCCCCTCGGTTGGGGCTTCAATGGGCCACATTTATTCATTTATTTATTAAGGTTTAATTCATATGTCGGGGAGCTTTTTAGGGTTCCAAAGGGTAAAAACGGGACCCTATTACTAAGACTCCGCTGTCTGTCTATCCGTCTGTCTGTCCGTTTGTCATCAGGCTGTATCTCATGGACCGTGACAGTTAGACAGATGTTTTTTTTACAGATGATGTATTTCGGTACCGCTATATCAACAAATACTAAAAAACAGAATAAAATAAATATTTAAGAGGGCTCCCATGCAATAATTCTTTTAATACCACATACAAACTTATGAATGCACCTGGTTACGTACATGGAGTGTGAAAATAGCCGATAACTTTATAAACAACATTTTGCTATGTTAAATCTAACATAGCAAAATGTTGTAAACTATTCACTTCACACCATCCCTACCATTATACGGTGGTACGGAACCCTTTGTGCGGGAGTGAGACTCGCACTCGACCGGTTTTGTAATTTTCTGGTTATAGAAAACAGTAACTAAATTCTGTAAATGACAGTATTCCGTAGACTTATTATGTATCTCTGACATCTAGGAATTCCAATCGCAATTGACAAATCGTGCACTCAGTGGTCGTATCGTGTAATTCAGTTATCTAGGAATGGCTATTGAATGGAATGGCTTTTGAAAAAATAGCTAATGACAACGCGATTATTTGACTTTGCTAGTTTAAGCGATATTCTGATTGCTGAATTTTTCGAAAGCGATTGAAATTCGTAATAATATTTTTTTATTGCACACAAATATTTCACGAGTTACAAACTACTTAATAAGTACCGATATATATCGGTAGTATATACTACATAAAATTTTCATATAAATGCATACAATAACTTTTACGATAGAGACAGGTAGTGCTCTTTGATACGTTTCTTAGAAGAGAAAAGAGTGGGACCGCCCGACACCTGAAAGGGTGTTTATGTGAAATTCCTAGGTATCTGAATTATATGCTAAGGCTAGAACAACAGTGTGCAATAATCGCGTTGTCAAAAGTCAAAGTAAAATTTCTTTCAACATTAATTTGAAGATGGCGATCAGCCTTCATAACATTAATTTGAATGCCATCGGAATTGATTTCACAGATTCACTGTGTAACTTATACAGTGTTTTGTCTTGCTTTGACATTTGACATTTACTCGACGTATGAAAAGGACAAAACACTGTAAATGTTAAACAGTGAATAACTTTTTTTTAGTAAGGCCGCTATGGTTTATCTGGCATATCGCTCTACTTTTTCCAGGTAAAAGCCATCCATCCATTCATTTTTGACATCTAAAATTGCAATCTCCAATATAATTATAATGTAGGCAATAAGGAAATGTCAAAAGTAAAAAAAAGGATTGAACAGAGTACAAGAAGTCATTTAAAAGTTTACATCATTGATTTGGTTGGGGTGTAGATAAGGGGGCGCCAAGGGAAAAAAGACTAAGAAAATGTCCGCCCCTTAACGACACTCTGACTCATTGAATTTTTTATTTTTTTTGATCTCTTCGTGTGTGACTTATTTAATGGTACTTCTTCTTCTGGAATACATTATTGCACAAACTTCAAACTTCATTTTTTTTATTCAAAATAGATTCTTACGAACACTTTTTGAACGTCATTTAAATCTATATAATGCAAGAAAAACTACTACCGCTTCAGAAAGTGTTATGGCAGCGGAGAAGAAGCGGCGCAAGAAACACGTACACTGCAACACGGCCTCCTTTTATTTTTTGGTTCTTTTTTTTTCAAAAGTGGGTCTTGTGTTGGGTTGGAAAATCATTAATGTAATCATCTAAACTATGATATGTTTTATAACATATTTTTTTTTAACAATGCCTTTAAATTTCTTCTCTGAAAAATGTAACATCTCTTCCGGTATTTTGTTATAGTATTGTATAGACCCACAAATGAAGTTCTATCTTTAGCTGGTCTATAGTAAGGTTGGTCAATTTTATTTCCGATTCTTATATTATTTTGCTTGTGCCTGTTAACTTTTGTAGTGAAGCTATTTATGTTCTTCCTAACGTATATGATATTTTCATAAACATATTGACCCGGTACAGTCATAATGCTAAATTCTTTGAACAGTTCCCTCAGGGAGTCACAACTGCGTACATTATAAATTGCTCTAATAGCCCTTTTTTGTAGGACAAAAATTGAGTCAATATCACCAGCTCAGCCTCACAGCAAAATTCCATAGGATATAATGAAAGATACACTGAGTTGCAGAAACTATCTTCCAATCTCAAAACTTTATTCCACTGTGGCAAAACCCCCCAAAACGCTAATGGGCGCTTTGGAACTGACACGCCATAATAAGCTGACAGAGACACATAAAACACGTGTACAAAGAAAAGCTACAAACGAGTACCACATAAGTAAATACCTAAATACAAATATGTCAATATAGATATGCAATATACAAAAAAAATTTGCGATTTCAGTTGCCAGGCATCTATGCATGCTTGGTCACGGAGAGCAAGATTCGAGTGGAAATAAATTCACGAAGCTCTTGTTATTGCTTTTGGAATATATGAGTGGCGACTAAGTCGAAAGGCAATTACTCTAAATTAAGCTACATGTAAAATTGCGTGATTAAACGCGGCCGGGGAAGTATTTAGACATGCTTATAGGTAATAAAATCATATAAAAATCGTAATTTCACACGTTTCATGAGTAAAAAAGTGAATATAGTAAATCCTTACAAAGAAAAATTATCTGCGGTACGTAAATGTACGTAAGAGAAGATATTTTCTAATGAACTCTGCATTTCTGTTTTCAGGTACGATGCAGTTCGCAGAACGTAGTTGGTAACCAGTGAGCAATAAACTTCGTTTAATAACAGGAGTAGGTACCTGTCCTTTGTATGTGTAAAGTACTGTTGAACTTATAAGCAAGGGAGATTGGCATACTAACACAGTTTAAAGATTCACATGTAGGTGGGGGGCCACGGGGAGGCGGGAACAGGAAGTGGTAAAGTGGGTGTGTTTATTAAACTTTAGTTTGTGTTTTGTATTAACGGCAGACTAGGAGCATGGAGAATGAAAATAATTGGAAACAGGATCATATTATCATTTATCTATTTAGGATACAAATACTTCCTCATCGGCGTAAATGTGTACTACTTAAAAGCATGGATTTAGCAACACTCAAAAAGCTCCTTCATTCTACCCCTAAGCTTAAACTTAGTGTCATTTGACATTAGTGACTCTGATAATCCGCCAAACTTTGAGTTATAGGGCCAAAAAAACCGGTATTTATTAGGTGAAATGATTCAATAGCCCTACAAAACGTAACTCTTGTAAGTTATTATGTTTTTCTCATCATGGTTTCCTCACTGAGACCATCAGCATCTGCCAGTAATGGAAGTTTTGCCTCGAACATGTTTTACTCTTTTAGCGGATTAACCCGTGTTTTATGACGTGCCCCGCTGCGACCCATGTCAGATGATCATCCATTCATTCCTGAAATAGTCGTCTCGTGATTTAAAATAATGGTCACACGTAACCTTTTATATACGTCCGTTCCGTCGTACCGCAGATTCTGCGGATCAATAGAAACTAATTTCCAATATAGACAGGGCGGGATATATTCTCCAGGGGGTTAAGTTGGAAAATCTTTTTAAAGTCGTACCTTGTTGCTAGCGATGTCACGACCAGAAGCCGCACTTTATTCCTTGTTAGAATGGTGAGAGATATTGCAGTTATTCAACGTGTTTATATGGAACTGGAAGATTTTAATCTAACAATTGACAGTTTATGGTCTACTTCGCAGGGTGGCGGGGTTGAGATCACTTTGACTGCGCTTCTCCCCACAGCTTCGATAGTTGAAATTCCAAATAATTTCAACTACATATGTATCATAAACCCTCTTTACTGCATCCAAAAACCACACGACCAGCATAATGATAAACTTCTTGGTAAAAACTAATTTCTTATCTGAATATTAATCATTATGACCATAATGTACCAAAATTTGTCCAATTTTGACATTCAAATTTCGAACGCAGACGCCCGCCTGCGTGCCGACCCGTTTGTGTGTGAAGTTGGTACTATAGAACAAGCTTAACAACTGCAGAGCAATGATCAATGCCACCATGTCGGTCGAACATGCGGTTTCTGAACACATCAAAGAGAGCTTATGATATGTGTATAGATAAACTAGTGTATGTAACTTATGAAACTCGCCTTGGACTCGTTTCATAAACCCACTTTCAAGTATTGATGCCCTCCATTATGTAGCAGTCACATAAACTACTATTTACAAAAATGTTTGTCACGTGCAGAATCATATTTTAAGAATAACGACTAGTACTTGAGTCAGTTTAACAATCACCACAACTGTAGCAGGTAAACTTACGAACTCACCATCATCTCATCCCACCTCTATTCCTTGTTCGTGCGTGAAAAAAAACCCGCAGAACTTAATTGTGTGTCGGGTCCTTGTCGGGTTTCGCCGGCCATTAGGGCCCGCTCCGTAATGGAACGACATCCGAAACGACGTATAGTTTGTTACCGTAAATTGAAGATCCGTCGCCAGATTCCTATACATTTCTTGTACCATCTTCCCGTTAATTGTTATCGGGTATACAGTTCCTTGGGGCTTTTAGCGGAGCAATTCAGCCTCTTCTTATAGATTTGCTAAGTTTTATTTCGGCGGAAATTAAATACTTTCTGTTCTTTTTATTTACATACTCCTATGTGGAGCTTGGGGTTAGCTGTCATGATTGTTTGACTGCCTGTCTAAGGCCAGGTCGCTAAAGTCTGTAATTGATGTGATAACGATGATGATGTGGTACGACCGATATCGGTCGGCAACGACTTCAACTTGTATGTAATTGTCGCTCGTGAGATACATGTGGCTTATGTAGCCAATCTTTCCTGTAAAGGTCATCGCACATTGCGGGCATGTGTGCACTCCAATAATATCAATGATTAGTTTGCGCAGGGGCCCTATTCCGGCAGACAATGACCGCTCATTACCAATGACATGTCGAGGTCGGCCAACTTTTGTTATATTTTATCTTACGTTGTTGTAATGCCTTTCAATTTAATAATAATTATAATAATAATACCTTTGACACTATTGACACACATTGATCTAGCCCCAACTAGGATTCCCTGTACCTTGGGTACTAGACAATGATACACATACTTATATAGATAAATATTATACTTAGATAGATAAACAACCATGTCTAGGGTACAAACATCTGTTCTCATCAAACAAATATTTGCCCACACTGGGTCTCGAACCCGGGACCCTTGGCTTCGTAGGCAGGGTCACTGCCGACTCGGCCATTCGGGTCTTCTTAGATTATAACTTATTTGTATGATTAGCAATAAACTCAATTTCTACCATTAATTACCTAAAAAAATATTTTCCAAACGCCAATTAATGGATAAAGTTTACCATCACCGTGGCGTCACTGTTACTGAGCGGTCATTGTCCTAGCAGAATTTGGCCCTAGGTTGGGCTTTTATTTCCTCGCGCTTGATATAATACGAAACCGAACAACATACTTTATTATTTACTCCATAATTAAATACGCCTTACGTCTAACATTCTTTAGGTAATGCGAGTGCCTCCGTATCTCAAGTCTCAGACATCTAAAAACGAAGTTCTTATGACCACTTCCTGTTTTTATATTCCTTTTTAACAACAACAACAACATAGCGTCACGCCTTTTCCTATATGGGTGGCAGGGGCACAATTGTGCCCACTTTGAGCCAGTTATTCAATACACCATTTTGCCTATCGCCGCAGCTATGGAGTAACAAAGGTTTCCTCACGGTGTTTTTTATCACCGTTAGAACGTCCGTAATAATCTCATTGGTACATGGTTAGGAATCGAAGCTGCATCTCCTGTGTGAGAAGCAAGCGTGAAATCCATTAGACCACGGAGCTCTGTTTATTTCTTTTTAAATAAATAATTAACAAGTGAAAAAGCCAGCATATCTTTACCATAAGATTTCTTCTTGCCAAACCAAGATGGAAGGACAAAAGATCATGACCATGATGATCAAGATATTATGGAGTCTGGGCAAATTGCACACCAGTGATAAAACCTTGCCATTTGAAAGCTTTTTTTGTTTTATTTATGCATCATGGCAGTGGCACGTATATCAAAATCTACCGCGAACACATAATTTTTTAAAGATTTTGGGCAGAGCTTCTGAGCGACTAGTATGGAGAAGTGAAATATCAGGTGGTTGGTCCATTCAAATCGGTTTCACAGTGAATGTTGTTCAGAATGATGTCCCTTACAACCCTCTCAAATATGACTACAACTTTATGTTCCTATTATTCTAAACAAATATTAAAAGCATAAAAGCAAGTGAGCTCCGCGCTCTAATCGGTTTCACGCTTGCTTCTCACACGGGAGATTCAGGTTCGATTCCTGACCATGTACCAATGAGATAAATAATTTACCTTAAGTATATTATACGGACGTTTTATCGGTAATTGAAAACATTGTGAGGAAACCTTCATTTCTCCATAGCTACGGCGACGGGCTAGCCCCTGTCACGAAAATGGAGTATTGAATAACTGGCTTAAAGTGGGCACAATTGTGCCTCTGCCACCCCGTATGGGAAAAGGTGTGACGCTATGTTATGTTATGTTATGTTAAATATTAAAAACATCTGAACTTACAACGGGACATTTTCATTATAATAATGAATGGATTTCGGTTATGTCTGTGCTCTATGGTAATAACCAAAGAGTGTAGAACCACACTTATTTACTTTTCCCACAGAGAATAAAAATAGTCTTCTTCACTTTATTTCTCTGTGACTTCATTCTCTATCGATTGTAATCTGTTGTTGTCAAGATCATCCCGTTCCTCCATCTCGCGAATGTTTCGTTCTCACGTCTCCTCTGTTTTGTGATTTTTACGCCGACCCTGGCTATTCTTTAGGACTTTTGTGGCTTCTTTCCTCGGCTGTAATCTGTTTTCAGCATCATTCCGTTTCTCATGTAGTAACAAATGAACGCGAATGTTGTGCTCTCCTGTTCTCCTCTGTTTTGTGATTATTACGAACCTGCCTGTACTTTCGGACTTTTGTGGCTTTACTACCCTAGCATAGTAAGCAATAAGTAATTATACAAACTAGGATTCCCTGTATCTTGGGTACTAGACATCATAAAAAAAAATACAAAGACATAAGTACTATGTAATACCATTTACTACGTTCACTGTTATTTGGAAAATAGACCAAAAGAAAATGTCTACATACATAGACATTAAGACTTTCAAGAAAATTATGTCAGTAGAATATCATGAAGGCGAAATAACAAGAGACCACGCCAAAATTTTAATATATCCCGTTTTGATGCACTCTGATAAAGGTAATAACCTGATGCAGGGTGTATTGTAACAGAACGTTGTGGTTGAACAGAACGGTGAACCCAGTTTAAGGTCGAGGGGGATTAAACCAAAATAGCTTTCCCTACACTTATGGCTTATGGAAAACAAGGGTTTAATAACAAACAAATAAACGCCTGTTCAAGACTTGTTTAAAGACAAAAAAGGCATTGACGTTCTTGAACTCTGTTCAATATGTTTTGTAGAAACCAGGCAACATTTCTGAGCAGACCGGCCTAGCTTTTTGTGTGGAGAAGTAAAAAAATGACACTCCGAAAAACGCAACATTTGAAAAATATCTAATCCACCGTAATTTTAAAGGTTTTAGAAGGTTTCATGCTTTTCATAAAACTAATTTTCAAAACTCTCGGATAACTTTCCAGGAAAAACTACCAAAATGCTCTGCTATGCTTAAATAGACTGCTTCTTAATGGTCCAGTCCAGTACTATTGGTACATAAGAAGACGGAAAGGTCAGGAGAGTAAAAGTGGTGACTTGTAGATTACCGTGAGCTCAAATATATAATAGATAATCCCTCTACCAATTTTAGATTCATTGTCAAGTCATTTCCCGAAACTCAAATAAGAATCTTACGAAAATAAAGAAAATGGGAACGTAAAATATTTTTTGAAATAAAATCCGTAAATATGGAGTTCTTACGTAAAAAAAATATTTATTTTGGTCGAAAAATTTAATCTGAGTGTTTATTTCCTGATCCAAGAGAAGTCGAGGCTGACTGACTTAATTATCCTATGTCCCACGGAAAACAGATGAAGTTAAGATATCTGTATCATTTGCATAATATTACAGATGATCTATATTTTGCAACAATAGCTCTTAATGCTTTAAGTGAGAAGAAATTAACTTTTGAATGGACTAGAGAGTGTGAGTCCGCATTCCAGAAACTCAGACAGATTTTAATCAGTCTAAAGGTGTTGTGACTGCCCAGGTGTTCTGAGTTTATTACGTTTACCTTACAGGTAGACGTTTCAAAGTTAGGATTAGGCGCCGTACAGTCTAACAGTAATGGTAAAGTTAATTCGTATGCAATTAGGAACTTAAAACTAGCTGAAACGCGATACCTCTTGATTGAATTAACATTACTAACTCTTATTTGGCTGCATAATATTTAAGACCTTATTTAAATGGTAAAACGTTCCTTATAAAACCTGGCCAAAAGCCATTAATTTATTTATTTAAAATGGCTGACCCTTCAAGCAGGTGAACAGATTTAAGACTTAATCTAGAGGAGTGTTTTTGAGATAAGTTGCGTCCTCGAACGCGTAAAGCCGCCTTCTGTATATTAGTCAGCTCTGTTAGGTGATGAATAGTACACAGATATCACTGATTCGCGTATCGATGAACAAAATCTGTATATGCCTGAGCGCCTTGATATTGAAAACAAATCTAATGGGCTACGCATACATCCCACAAAACCAATTGTAAGTATGGTTTGTCTGTGGGTCGGGAGTCACACTTCATATTAAGATTAGCTTAAATTGACGATTAGGTTTACATATCTAGGAAGGAACAAGTATTGTTGAGTCGGTGACACATAAATGTTCGAATACAATTAAGATGACATATAACATATAACATGTAAGTAGGTAAGTAGCTAAGTTGTACAGTTTTTGCGCAACATAGTTTGGCTTGGTCACAATCGAGAATCAATGGGACTATCATGATCGCTATTAGCGCGTGTCTAAGAGAATGCGCTGAAGCGCAACATGGTAGCCTCTTAAAATTGATCCAAAACGCCTGAATCGATGGGGCCAAAATCTGTTGCGCACAACGAAGACGCTTACTGCTTCGCAGTTCGTTTAAGGTGCGACAAACGTATGTGCGCGTTAAGTGCAATGTGCGAGTAGAACGTCTAGAGAATGACTGAGGGGCGACAGACTGAGATATTTTTTTTGGTTCATGCAATTTACATACTTCCTTATCTATGGCGGATAAGCTCCTTTATTGTCGACTTACGACCTGTGTTTGTGTTTATTGTTGAACTGTGACATTCTACCACCAACCAACAGCTATTTCAAGACGCAAGAACCGAGACATATCTAAAGGCAATAATCTAATTCAAAGTGGACGTCCAGCGACACCGAGCATTTAGTACAATGTGTATAGAACGCCTGCGCTCGCTATTGCTTCTCCGTTCCCCCAAGAGCCCACGTTACGCCGTATTTAAATAGCGCTTATATTAAAAAATGAAAGGTAGACAAGAGCTGCAGCTGGCTGCACTTTTGTTTGGTGTCACTAAGAGACACATACCTGAATATTTATTCTGAAACCTCGTTTAGAAAGTCTCACGTCACCACACGACAGGCTCCTCTACATTCCCCGCCATGGGACCACCGCTTTTAGGGACAGCTTCAGAGATCTGGCTGCGAGATGCTGGAATAATCTCCCACTTTTAAATCCTTTTTAAATCCTCATACAGAGATTATTTATTAGCATTTCAAAGGACGGATGTCGAAATGGCTTATTTGTTGTATTATCTGTATTCTGTTTTAGGTATTTTGACGACTGAATAAACGCTTTATCTATCTATCTATCTAATAGGGCGAGGGCTGTGATGGCTGGTGTACAAGTTATACTTGTGAACGGGTGCTGCTTGGGGGGACTGATCCAGTCTAGTTTCTCATCAACATTTCAGCCTGTTAATGTCCACTGCTGAACATAGGCCTCTCCAATCGCACTCCAGCGTGACCGGTCCGTAGCCACCTGCATCCAACGAGATCCAGCGATCCTCACCAGGTCGTCGGTCCATCTCGTAGGTGGCCGACGGAGTTTCTCATAAGTTTTGTTAATTAAAGCTTGTCTTTGTTCTTATTTATTTATTTTGTTACATTGTTATTTTGAGACATCTTATTAGCACTTTTAGACACGATGTTATATTATATTAATATTAAATTAAATAATATTGTCATTAGGATAGATTATTTTATATTATACATAAGGTAATAACAAAAAAGAAACTACGTTAATTTAAAGAATTATCATCCCCGTAGAGTTTCTTGATGCTATCTTCTCTGACGGGCGTAGTGCCGAAGCACTGGCAGAGTTTATGGAGTCTCCTTTTCCTGGTGCAAGATTAAGCTATGAATCACCACTTGAAAGGGAGATTTTCTTTTTCAAACTCAAACATTAATCAGTCTTGTACTCATTAGAAAACTAATTGATCATATTTGATTTATTTTTTATTTTATATATTTATTTGTCATGTTGTAATCAGCCTTGACGAGAGAACAGTTGTACAGACTTAAGGCCCAGTTTTGGTTGTTGAAGTGAGGGGCGCCGAATTCGCCCGGTAACGGGACTGGCGGGGTAGCAGGCGGCGTGGAATCAAAACGGACCGCCCAGCGAAGTTAAAAATTCCAAATTTACTGAAAACGGAAATAAGCTCATTCATAAATTTTACGGTTTGATAAGGAGCTCTAAAAGAGGATAATTTAGGTATAAAAATTCTGAGAAAAATCAGTAATTTTATATCAAAATTATTTTATTTCCTTTTGAACTCTGTTCCGCAATTTTTACGATGGAGATAAATCAATCCAATCGTGTAACGACACCGTATTTAAACTAGAATCTCATTATGAATTACACATATTTTTTGAGACCGATGAATTTAGTGTTTTCTTTTTTGCCAAAGCGCTCTTCAGTGGTTTTGCGTAAACTAGGGCCTTGGCAACTGAGAATCCATCAACTTGAAGGTTTGATCGACCTAAGGTATCGAAAATTGTCAAATGACCGACAAACAGAATAGAGTTTTTGTGATGGATGAAGCAGAGTACTCCTAACAAGATAGAAAAGTTCAATAAAATATACTACAGTCTTCACCTAATAAAAGGCCCGCTGACAGTGTCCGTGTCACTGACGTAATAAGGTTGAATTTTGTTTGGGCCACCGGGCCTTAATTTTGTGAAGACTGTAGTGATGATTCATTGACTGAAAAAGCGGCATTATACGTATAATCTCGATCGTTTCTACTTCCCTATGTGTGTTAGCGAGAGAATTATGAAGTTTTTTAAAGAAATAAAATATTCAATTACTTGCAAAAACAATTCTTTGTTTATATAATAGAGCTCGTAATTATCAAAAATAAGCGCTTTGAAAATATTATAAATATTTTATTGAGAGAAATGAATAAACTGTACGATAATCGATAATAAAATAGTAAACGATGATTGTGACACTAAAATAGTGATCATGAATGACTAAAGTTTCCACTACTACAAGTTAATAATAATAATAATAATAATACCTTGGACACTATTTACACACATTGATCTAGCCCCATACAAGGATTCCCTGAATCTTGGGTACTAGACAACGATACACATACTTATATAGATAAATGTTATACTTAGATAGATAAACCACCCTGACTAGGGTACAAACATACGTTCTAATCTAACAAATATGTGCCCCCACCGGGACTCGAACCCGGGACCCTTGGCTTCGTAGGCAGGGTCACTGCCGACTCGGCCATTCTGGTCGTCGTTGTCACGCTGGGATAAATAGGATGTTAAATAATATCAAAAAATACTACCTGCTGGCCAGGAATGAGCAATGATGTATGAAAGTTTGCAAATAAATGTAAGAGTTGCCAAAATCAGAAGCACATAATACCAATAGGTAAATTCTAACTTTACAGTGTGATTTAACCCATACGCATGCCGCGGACGGATGCTTCCTGTATCATTTTCAGCCTTCTAGGCTTGGTAAGAAATGCGAAAGCCAATGAAAATTTTGCATGATCCGGCCCCTATTCTCGCTTAATATCACCACTCGATAAAATGGCGGATATCGTGTGATTCCCAAACAAAATCACTCGATAAAGATGTCCTAATATCGAATGCGCGAGAATGTTTGGAATGTTTGCTTATCCTTTCCAGACGAAATACCCAGTTGCAACAGCTCAATCATTCGTTAGTAACTTTATTCTTTGGTATATTTTAGCAAAATACATTCTAACTGATCAAAGAAAAGAATTTATTTATTCCTTTTTTTTGGAAATAAGTATGTGATTTACTCAAAATTTTCAAAATTGTACTCTAAAGCGTATCAACACGAGACATTAGGAGTATTATAAAATACACATTAAAAAATAATCTTAGATTCAATTTTAAAAAAAAGCTTAGCTTAGATTCAATAAAAAGATTTCAAAGAGCACAAAAATATCCTAGAAGAAATTTGATAAATTATTAACTATTATTCCGTGTTTCGGATGACACGTTAAGCGTTAGGTCCCGGCTACTATCGCAACTTGGTGGTAAGTTGTCGTAAAGCTATATCAGATGTCCCAATAGGGTAGCCTGATAACTTCTGATAGTCGGATTGGCCACAATTCCTACACCCCCCCATCAACCCGCATTGAGCCAGCGTGGTGGAGTATGGCTCAATCTTATTTGTATCCGGGAAAGGCCCGTGCCCTTCGGTGGAGACATTAATATGTATATGAAATATTTAAGTTATATATTAAATTTTTCATTTACTTTATTTTGTATTCAACAAAAAATTTTACTTGTAAGGCCCACATTTTTTCAAAGTAACCCCAGGAAGGAAAAGATTAAGACGGGAAATGAAGTATAGAACTTTAACATGAGTGTGGGATAGCATAGCAATAAGTCAGACATAAGTAAATTGTCAGACCATTTCCATGTTCACAATTTGTAAAGTAGACCTATAAACATGTCAACAGAACTGGGTACGTATTTTTACTCAATTCCAATACCAATACCAGCGGCAGATCCCTCATATTATATCAGGATGCGTGTAGGTACCTAAACATACAAATATATCACGAAATATTTCCCAGAAGATGGGTAGACGGAAACTAAATTTCGGATTAGTTCTGAATTATAATTTCAAGATATAAACTGCATTGCATAAAGCCAGTGATATAAGTATGTTCTATATATGCTGTATATGAGCTTGAAATTGCATTGATCAATGCATGGAATTGTGTGTGATGAGATGAGGTTAGTATAGCAGCAGACCACAGACATCGTCTACGGTTGCACTCGAAATTGAAGCGCTCATTGAAATTCTGTTCTAAGTTCTAAATGTTAGCGTTGTGTTCATACGGTTACATAGGTTTCTGTCATTATTCTATCCAATCATTAGCTTATGAGTTTATTAGATAGCCCATTATTAATCAAGTCAAGTTAGGTTAGAAGGATCTACGCGGTAATCAAGCTTCTAATATCCAGTCAGACTGTGCGTCAGGTCATATTAAGATATGAATGAGTTTCCGACAAATTAACTTGAGTGATTTGTATTAAATTCTTAATAGACAAACTAGGATATGTTTGGAAATGACAAGAAACTTGAGCCTTTTCTGTATGTCAAATTTGTGCAATAAAAAACTAGTCCGTCAATACAATCATAACATGCCGTAATTTTGGGGAATCTTTAAATAATAATTATTAATTTTAAGTAGTCGCTTGCTGGGGTCCTTTTTAATTAAGAAAGCGGAAATCTTCAGTTTTAATTAGGTATCTATTCAATGCCTGTATTGCGTATTTTTGTAAAAGATCCTGAATAAATAAATAAACTGTCACGAAATTATAGACATTATAAATTACTTTACGATGACTTTTTCCTGGTGCCTACATCGAAATATTTGTTTGCAAACGGAAATAAAGACGCCCTACATAACCCAGATTATTTTAAGCTTGCCGCCTAGAAAAGTCATCACAACATTGACCTAGTGACCTATAAATCAAATCTGAAACTCACTGCTTAAGTTGTGTTGCTTTTAGATTTCAGATTGCTTGTGTCAATACCTAGAAAATCCATAGAAAATTTAAGAGTGTCAAATTGTAGTCACATTTTCATAATTTTCGGTCAATATGAGTAAATGAATAAGGGGCAGCTTAGGTTCAGTTTCACGCATCTGAAATCCTGTTCATTGTGCTATTTCTTAGTCACCAAAGACCCACATGTCAACATATTGTCCAACCCTGAATACAGAAATTATTTATAAAAGCCCTAAATTCTCACGGCGTTGTATAGAATGCAATAGCGCCACCTAGTTCGCATGCCCAGAATAATTAAATATGAAGCCGCCATCCATCGGCTTCTGCCGTGTTCCACGTATGAATTACAGACTTGTGTGTAGGTTCAGTAATTCATCATTACATTCAGTCTACAATCCACTGTTTTTGAGAAAAGCATTCTTCTGTTTAGCGCCAAATTTACATCATAACTTATTCGCAAAGGCGAGCTTATTCCAGTTCCGTGAGGCGGTCCCATGTAACTAGTTTTAAGGCCGCATAGTATCTTGTTTAGGTACGGCCCGTCGAGGCCGCATTCCATTGTGTCGGGAAACGTCACATAAGTGCGCTGTTGACGCCACTTTGTGCATACAAAATGGGTGCGTAATGGAGACTGAAAATAAACTCTGAAATACAGCGAGCCATGCTTAAATTATGAACGAAGCTTATTTTTTTATCTGAAATGGTATTAAAGTTGCATGTTTTATTTATTATAATATAATTCCTTTAACCGAATTGTGTAAACGCTTAACAATAATTAAGCAAGTATAATAAAAAAACAAAGTCATACGCATAGGAAGCATAAAAATTATAAAGACTACAATTATATAGCAGAATATACAATTATTTCATTTAACCCGTTCGGCGACAGTGTATCTTTTTATGCGAAATTGATACACTGGCGCTTAACGCGCACAGGCTGCACAAACAGTACATTTCACCAAGAAACGCAGATGGAGGAATTTTTTTTTTTCGCCAAAAGGGTTAATTATGTATCTCTTCTCTATATGTAGCCCTTACAGGGCGCTACATTGACATCTATTTTTTTTTGCTATTGTACTATGACAATGTAGAAAGTAATAAATAAATTGATTTGACTTCAATTGAATTAAAGTACATGACACTATGTTAGCTTTCCGTGCATGGTTTGTCTCCATTGGGTGAAATAGTCATGATCGAGGACCGATCACCCGCCTATGGTTCAGCGGGCGTCCCACCTCAAATCAAATGGTTTGTCTCTAACAATCTTAAATTAAACACAATTAAAACTAATGTGATATTGTTCAAAGCTACAGCAGGAAATAATGATAAACTACAAATTTCAATTAATGGAAGCACTATCACATAGGTTGATGAGTTGACATTTTTAGGTATCAGACTTGACTCATGCTTAAATTGGTAACCGGAACTAAAAATGATAGAGAATAACATAAGCTCGGATGCACTAAGAAATATAAGGGAGGACGCAGCACAGGATCATCTCGTAACAGTTTATTAAGCCCTAGTAAAATCGAGATTACTCTATAGCATACAATTCAGTTAAAAGTATAACCTCACAAAAGTATTTGTCTTGCAAAAAAGGGCAATACGCAATATTTTCAGAATTCCACAATGGACTCATTTCGCTAGGCTAGGATGTTAACCGTACCGATTTTTCGAAACAGATAACTAGGCTAGAAACTGCAGATGACAAAGTTAAATACGAGGCGCAAAGATGTCCGCATTAATACTGTGCCTCCCTCTTTGAATGTTGTGGAACACAGTGCTCGCAGATTCTACAATGCGTTGCCTTTAAGTTTGAAGATATTTGATTCTTGCTTCTAAAATTCACTAGATTGTTTTTCTTTAATACCTGAGTGCTCGAATAATTTACCTCTAAATAATTCTAAACTCCAACACGAAGACCAAAGGAGGCTTCGCTTCGTTCACCCCTTAGCCTTCACCAACCCTTACCCACCGATTCGTCTGACACATCAGGCCTACATGCTTACAATTATGGGTTGTCAACAAAGAGACCAATCACAATAATTATAAATTTATTTGTAATTATTATGATTGGTTACTTTGTTGGCAACTTTGTACAAGGGTCGCCTTTAAATTTTTGTGTTAGGCCTTTTTTGAGGCCCAAGATATATGTCTTTTGCAGTTTCAGAATTTAACAAATAATTATTAGCCAAAATAGTTCAATAATGCTACAATTATGATACAAAACGAAGCATGACTCTAAAGAGATCTCTTATATTAGCATAATTTTGTATTTCCTAATTTTTTTCTCTTAACGAGTTTGTCATTACTTGTTATAGCATAATGGTACTTTCTTACGATAATACTTCGGTCTACTGTTTTAGTTGGCATACCTCAATATTTATCATCAGTTATTTTAATACCAAGTAGGTAATTTTTCCTTTCCGACATTATTCGACTAACTCCTTGCTTTTAGTACATTTTCAGTTATAGGTACTTCCTTTTAGACTCATTGGCGGGTGTCTGTTAATGAAATAACGTCGTAAATGTCGTCACCGAATATAGTGAATTGCGCGAATTGCAATATTGTCATCGACAAATTCTGGCTTTCATACAAAATAAGTGCAAACAGCTCTTTCTACCTTAAGTTTCTTTTTTCCTCTCCATTATTGGTTTGCTGGAAGAAATCTCTTGTTAGAGATAAGCTCGCTTTTGCACACGTTCTTTCCTTTATATTTGTTTTATTTTCACTGTTATGTGCAATAAAGTATAAAGTAAAGTAAAGTAATGTAAATAAGCAGGATGTTATGTATGAAAATAGCCTAATCCAAATTTGCGCCTCCTCCTTCTCTGCTGAGGAGATGGTGCGCTCGAAGACGTTGCCTTTTGAAACTTTGCCAACAGACAAGAGAAATATTAATTGCAAAGGAGACGACAAGAACTACAGCGACCTTCGGGACATGGTCACGAAGACCGAAGACGTGCCGCTTTTTGTTGCCCACAGGCATGAGAAATTGCCCCCCGTGTTGTTCGATTATGTGATCTATTAAAGGATGTGCTCAAGATGAAGCAAGACAAAGATTTATGTCTTGCTTCATCTTTATGATAGTTACCCGTCAGACCATAGCTACATAGCTATGGTCTGACGGGTAACTATCATAAACTATTAGGTTTTAACTAGGCCTATAATGTAAATAAATGTCACGTGATCACAAAACTCAATATTTTATTATAGGGATAGCGATAGGGAGACTTTATATGAGGGTATTTGGTTGTAAGTGTGACTCTGTGATTCTGAGAGAGAGAAAATGGTTCATTTTTTGACATTATTTATTGAAATTGAAATTTTGATTTAATTTTTATATAATTTCCATTGTATTTGGAATGTAATTATAACTATGGACTTACGCCGGCAATTAAAGTTTATTATATATATTATTATTATTAACATTAAGAGTTGTAACTTAGTGGCTAAACTTGGACCTCTGCCACCACATATGAAAAAGGCGTGACGCTATGTTTATGTTTGTAATTTATGAATATCCTTTGTGTGTATATTCCAGAATTAATGATAAAAGCATCTAATACTTATTAGGTGAAACAAACGTCGTCAATTCGCGACTCAATTACGCGAATAATGGAATGAAAGTGGCTGGCTTTATTTGACGAATGTATTCGTCAAATAAAGCCACTTTAACGCATGATTAATTATAATTCACTTAAGCCGTCAAGTGTAATTTAAAATCCTAAATTCCTAATTGAATTCAGTGGCAGGGGGGGGACACGGAGAGAAACATCAAAAGTTAAGACACTTTACATTTAACTGAGCCCACAATAATGGTTTTGAATTCAAATTGTTGCCATATTTACTTTGATATTAACCTGTGCTATATCCAATGCGGTGTCGGTGACGATGCGAAAGATAGGAACTCAATTAGTAAAGCGTGTATCAATTGTATCAAATGAAACGGTTTTCGAAAACAGCAGACCTCCAAACATGTCATAAGTCTGTTGTATTTTACATAGTAACATACATGAATACTTATAGGCGAGTTTTAAGAACAGCGAAAAGGAATAATGTTAACAATGAACTGAGGAAAACTAACTACTCTACAAAATCTATATGGAATATTGTAAATCGCCATAGAAATAAATCAAAACATGTTAATAATAATAAAGAGCTGCTTCTAAAAGACGATGACCATATAATAAACAAACCTGATGATATTGCGGATATTTTTTCAAAGGAATTTGATAAATCAAATAACAATAATACAGTGAATGCTAGCAAGGCCTTGAATTACTTATATGAGAATACAGATAGAGTTAATGAAAATTTAGTCGTAAATACTGTGACTGCCTATGATATTACTAAAATTGTTAACAATATGCAGGCCAAAAAGTCATGTGGAGTAGATGAATTGCCAATAACGGTTATAAAGGATAATATTGATATCTTGGCATATCTTCTTGCAGCTTTTTACAATGAGAGCATTGAAACTGGTACGTTTCCTGACCAGCTAAAGATTGCTAGGATTTTACCATATTTAAAAAGGGTTCGAAAACCGATTCTGCTAATTACAGGCCAATATCTTTATTACCAATTTTGTCAAAGATTTTTGAAAAATTAATTAAGAATGCTCTAGTTGTACACCTTATTAAGAACAAAGTTCTTAGCACAAGGAAATTTGGTTATAGAACAGGCGTTAGTACAGCAGATGCAATAGAGGCACTACTTAATGATGTGCTTACAAACCTGGATAGAAAACACAAAGTTGCAGTATTATTTTTAGATCTAAGTGCAGCATTTGATACAGTTGATCATGAACTTCTCATTAAAAAATTAGAACACTATGGCGTAAGAGGACAGCCATCAAAACTAATTCGAAGCTATTTGCAAAATAGATACCAGTTTGTTGAAGTCAGATCAATAAGTAAAATGAAAGAACAAGTAGTTTCTTCTAACTTAGTTAAAATAAGAAGAGGTGTACCGCAAGGATCAATATTGGGACCCATCTTCTTTGTGGTTTTTATAAATGACTTGGTAAATGCTATCATCAATAACTCAATAGACACTAACTTGGTCCTTGGTCCAATAACTTCGGCAACCAATATAGTCGATCTTAATAGAAGACTAAATATTGTGCTGGCTTGTTTCAAAGATTTGTTCTTGCACAATAATCTAGAATTGAATGGCACAAAAAGCAAAATAATACTTTTTTAAACAACCACAAGAAACACTGAGACCTTGGACATAGTTTATAATAATGAGAAAGTCAATGTCGTTAAGTCACTAAAGTTTTTAGGGGTTCATATTGATGAAAATCTTAACTGGAAGGAGGAGGTGGAAGTGATTGTAAAATCCATTAGTTCCGCTTGTTTTGCTATGAAGACCTTGTGGGATGAGGTCTCTCAAGACCACCTCAGAGCAGTGTATTTAGCATTAGTAGAATCTAAGTTAAGATACAGTATTAAATTTTGGGGTAACAGCTACCAACGCAATATTCTTAGTGCCTTTAGGATGCAAAAGAGAGCAATTAGCTAGAGTTCCTCAGTGGATCTCATGTAAAGAATACTTTTTGAAGTTTCGTGTATTAACTGTCCCTAGTCTCTATATACTTATATTACTGACTACCCTGAGTAAACACCTGAGTGACCTAGAAGGTCCGGTGGAGAAACATTTAAGAAACATTTCCTGGAGGCAGGACATTAAACTTCAGATAATTCAACCTCGCCTAAACATTGCCAAGCAAAATGTTCTTTATCAATCCATAAAATTGTATAATTCATTACCGAAAAATTTGAAATAATTGATAAAACGAAGATGTTTGAAGGAAAAATTAAAAAATATTTGATGGAAAAATCTTTTTATGACATTAATGACTTTTATGCTGAACCTAATTGTTAGAAAATTTGAACTATTTGTATTGTATAATTTATCAACTACAAGATATGACAACATGTGACATTAATTTAAATTATTGATTTATTCTGAAAATTTAATTTAGTAATAATATTAGATATTAAGTGATTTCAGACACAATGTATATTGTTAATGAATTAATAAATAAATAAATAAATAAAAATAAATTATCTAGAACATAATAAAATCGCGGCCCGAATGCACAACTGACAATTCGAAGTTTGACAATTATTATTTGTTTTATAGAAATTCAATTGGACTTTCGAAGAAATAGATACACAAAAAAAAGTGGAACAAAGGGAGACTGATGATATAGAAATAGATATTCAAATAATAGACTCGCAAATGGATACACCAATATTAATCCAGGAATTAAATGTAAGTCACTGTAATATGCTATATTTATTAAATAAACAGCGCGAGTTTAGTCCATCTATGTATAATGCAGTTTTTCCTTTGTACAGAATCCAATCCCAGCTACCCCGGAAACTGGCATGAAAAAAACGAGAAAGGTGTGCATATAATTAATTGATGTTTATTCAGTATCAGTGTAGATTCATGAAGATTACAATTTGATTTTTGTTTTTTTTTTTTCAGATACAGCCTCATATTATTTTTAATAATAATAATAGGTCACAAAAAAAGGCCGCAAAGATCAGAAAGGTTTGTTACAATGTATATAGGCCTTGCCTAGTTTCTGTGGGTTTGACTGAGAGAGCTGTGACACTCTCTCATAAGGAGGGAAGGGTAGTGAGAGGGGTACCACTCGCTCAGTCAAAGAAACTTGGCATTATCTGTGCTCTAGCTGTGGTTGATATTATGATGAAGATGAATTTTAAAGAAAATTTAATAAGCTTCATTGTTGTGAACTGAAGTTGTGTTGTCCAAGTAAATCGTTCAGCAGTAATTATATAACATATGTTTTTCAGTAATTTGATAAAGTGACTGTCATTTAATGACTTACAGGACCGGGACCATCATGATGACTACGTCGACAGAATGGCCGCACATTCCAAAGAAATAAAAAATAAGGAATTTGCCAGACAAAAATACTTAGGGAAAATTTAATGCGTGCTGAACTAGAGCGTCAGCTCTCAGAAAAGAAATTAAGAAGATTTTTAGATAGTATAGAAGGTACTAATTAAATAATTCATAATAAATAAAATTTATCTAGTTTAAAGTCGAGTTTATTTTACATATCTTTATTGCTTAAAACACAAAATTAAATCTACATTATATATTAACTTAAAAATTTTCGTTGATGAATGCAATGAGGTTGGCGTGCCGCGCTCAGAGAGTGAACAGTGCCCCGTGTCTGTTCTGTTACTAAATTGCTAAAATTGCAGTAAATTAGCTCGATTTCCTTCGAAAGTTATTCTAAAATTAACACTAAATGTCTGTGCGTCTGAGTGGAAATTATAAATAAAGTGTGCAGTGCCTAATTCGGTGTAAAACACGTGTTTCATGTGCAAATCGAAGATTACGTAACTGACCGGGTCGTCGACCGCGACAGCTGTTAACGTTGGATTTGCTACTGTGATTCGTCATTTGCTTGTGTGTGTGTGTCTGTTCACACGGCGCCTGCCGCGCGCGCCCCACCCGCCTCGCCTGCACGCTAGCTCGGTGAAACTGGTCCTTACACACATACGGACACACTTCCTCACAACGCTGCGCTTTGCACCTAGCACCACAGATCACCGTTTCTTCACTTCACACTGGAGCGGGGCGCGTCGCACAAAATGAATTGCAAGGCATGTAAATCCTCTATAATGCTAGGAGAGCAGCTTCGCTGTGTAGCCTGTAGGGATTACTACCACTTCGGCTGCCTAAATATGACATCCGCTCGATTTATGGCCAATAAACTAAAGTTGGAGAAATCTTGGCTTTGTTCCGTTTGCTCGAACGTTACGGCGCGGAAGGTATACAAAGATGACACACCTGTGCGAGCCGCTGCTGCGCCGCCTCCGCCCCGAGATGTGCAGTCACAGGCTGATATGTCTGTCTGTGACGTATCTCTGCACAAACCCGATGACGTCGCGCACCATATTGGACTTGAAGAGTTAATTAACAAACTGGAGTCCCGTCTTGTAGCCAAAGTTGATGACGTCCTCAAGGAAATTCACGCAGTGAAGGCTGAGTTTACGCGGACCACTGACTTTCTCAGCGAGCAGATAGTCGATCTGACGAAGACTGTCCAGGCGGTCACCGGCCGAGTGGCCCACCTCGAGCAGGAGAACGAGCGCCTAAAAAATGAGCTCAAAGCCGTTTCTCGGGTACAGCGGGAAACAAATACATCTGGGCTCCAGGAGGTGATTGAGCAGCTGCGCTCTGACCTAAATGATCGAGAGCAAGTCACCCTCCTCAACGATGTGGAGATATCAGGAATACCCGAGTACGAAGCCGAGTCTTGCGTCCACATCGTCTCCGCGGTGGCCTCTAAGTTGGGGATCTCTCTGGATCAGCGGGAAGTGGTAAATGCGGCTCGCGTCGGGCCGCGCCGCTCAACTGCGCTGCCGGGCGAATCAATACCCCGTCCGCGACCCATCATCGTATCCCTGGCCAGACGAGCGCTGAGAGACGACTTCATTCGGAGCTCCAGGGTGCGCAGAGGCACGGTCACCACGGCAGATCTCGGCCTTCCGCAGCATGACATACGCCGTATATATGTAAACGAGAGAATGACCAAAACAAATAGAAAACTATTCAGCCTGGCGCGCGAGGCATCTCGCGTCCATCACTGGCGGTTTGTTTGGTCGAGAGAGGGGCGTATTCAAGCCAAGCGCGATGAGTCATCTGCGGTGCACCGGATCCGTAACGAAAAGGACCTACGGGTTTTTGAAAATATTACTGTTAGTGCTTAATTTTACTTCTTGCATTATGCTTTGCTTGAACTTGCTACTAACCAGGCTCTCAACCGGATTTTGTATGCTTTCGGACTATTATATTTTGCATTTCTATTTTTGTTCCCCGCTGCTGTATTTATTTTTACTTGTTTGTTTGTTTTTGGCAATTCCTGCCGCATTATTATTGTGCGAACTCGCGAGGTTGGTGTGGGTATCTGTAATTGAGGTATGGCGTTATAAAATCGTAAATCTCCATGAACAATCTTATAGAGAAATAATTATACTAGCCGCTATAATTCACATTTTAATTTATCAATGTGACTGCTCATTTGACATTAGACATATGTTACTAATTATTTATATCATAATCAATTATATATCTTTTGACAACTGTATATATTTATTTCTAAATAATACATATTATTCCTGGACTGCATCATGCTTGCTTAATTTAGTTTACCCGTACCCGGAATGCCACGTTGTACAAGCAATTTCTCCATTATCAATTTTGCGCAATGACTACCAAGTCTAAGCACTTCAAGTTGGGTCTTTTCAATGCCGGCTCGCTGGGCACAAAGCACGACGAGCTCGAGGTCGCAGTCACGCGCGAATCGCCTGATATCCTTGCGATAAATGAAACATGGCTGCGCGCAGGCGAGGAAGCGCACGCGCCTACTATTCCGGGATACAGGTTACGTCATGTCCCACGTAATCGTAAAGTCCGCTCGGGAGGGGGAGGAGTAGGTTTTTATGTCAAAATGGGGATTTCTGCACGAGTATGTACTCATCCTCCTGCTCCAGATTCCATTGAACAGTTTTGGCTTAGAATGACTTTAAATACGCGTAAACTTATTGTAGGAACAGCATATCGGCCTCAATGGGTTAATACAGATGTTTTTCTTGATGCGATTACCGAATCCATCTCGTCTTTTACAAATTATGACTACATTATTTTGATGGGGGACTTTAACATAAATCTGCTTTGTAACAACAATACTACGAGCAAAGTTAACCAATTTCTCGACTCTTTAAATCTTAAAAACTGTGTTACAGAGCCAACACACTACACCTCTCACAGCCAAACTTTGATTGATCTGATTTGTACGGATGCGCCCGTAGGCAATGTCTCAGTGCTAAGTATCCCAGAGCTTGGTGGTCACGCATTGATAACGTGCAGCCTTAAGATAAGGAGGGAAAGGATACCGCCCAAAACAGTTACTTTTAGAGCTTTAAAAAATATAGACGTAGCCCAATTTAACGAGGACATTTCGAAATTACCCTGTCTAGATGTCAAAGCGGATTCTAATTTCGATGTAAATGCCGCTGTATCGTTTATTACCTCTTCTTTGATAGCCTTGTTTGATCGTCATGCGCCTGAAAAAACAAAAACAATTAGGGAGGAAAATAAGCCGTGGCTCACATCTAACATTGTCCACATGATGTACCTACGTGATAAAGCGCATATCAATTGGTCCAAAACAAAATCAGATGCACATAAACTATACTACATAAATCTTAAACATCTGGTCAACTCCAGCATGTTTTTTGAGAAAAAGGCCTATTATGAACAGCACATAAATCGCAATGTGACTAATGGTAAGGCGCTTTGGAAAAATCTAAAAAAATCTGTGTTACCGGATCAGAAATATGCACCGCTTCCAGAACATCTCCAACATCCTGACATTATAAACAATCACTTTTTGAATATTCCCAATAATTATAATTTTAACTTAACTTATTTGACATATCTTGAATCTAATAGACATCGCAATAATATTTATCTCAAATTAAATACCATTGATGAATCAGAAATCTTGAAAATAATTTTGGATTTACCATCAAATGCCATGGGCTGCGACAAAATAAATAGAGACATGATCATTTTGTCTCTTTCATTCACCCTGAGTCATATTACTACTGTGGTAAATGGGTCCATTCTATCGTGTAGTTTTCCCGATTAATGGAAGATAGGGACAATCAACCCACTTCCCAAAAATAACAACCCCTCAGATTATACCGACCTTAGGCCAATAAGCATATTACCTTATTTTTCGAAGATTTTGGAAACGGTTGTATATAAGCAAGTGATCGCCTACTGTGAGGAAAACGATGTCCTGCCGGAACGCCAATCTGGGTTTCGTAAGCATCATAGCACGTCCTCCGCCTTGCTTGACGTTATCGACATCATTTTGGGAAATCAAGATAATAAAAATGGTACGATTCTGGCTCTTCTAGATTTTTCTAAAGCGTTTGACTCCTTAAACTTAGAATTGCTGATCTCTAAGTTAGTTTATTATGGGTTCAATAATGAAACGATCAGGTGGTTCCAAAGCTATTTATCCAATAGAGTGCAGCAAGTGGTCATTGCCAAGGCAGATGGATCTTTAGTTAAGTCGGATTTGCAACAAGTAAGAAGGGGAATTCCTCAAGGGTCAATCTTGGGTCCGCTCCTTTTCAGCATTTACACAGCTGACATAGTTACATGCATAAAATCCTGTAGTTACCATCTCTATGCAGATGACCTACAAATATTTGTCTCTGCAAACACTAGTAACATCGATGATGCAGTACACGCTTTGAATGAGGACTTAGATCGTATCTACAGATGGTGTGTACAAAATGGCTTATTACTAAATAAAAGCAAGTCTAAAGCAATGATTCTGGGTACAAAAACACAAACCGATAAAATAATGGCACTACATCCCGCGATTATGATTGGGAGGGAGCCGCTGAGCTTTGTAAGTGAAGCGCGTAATTTGGGTGTGGTTATGGACTGTCACTTAAGATTTGAAAAGCATGTGGTAGAGGTAGCAAGAAACTGTTTCTTCCGGCTTAGAGTCTTGTACAAGCTCCGAAGATATCTCAATGTAAACACACGAATACTTCTCTGTGATTCTTTGGTGATGTCCAAAATTAACTACGCCTTTACTGCTTATGGCCCTTGCTTAAATGCTAAATCCCATAAACTGCTTCAACGCGTTCAGAATGCCTGTGCCCGCTTTTGTTTTAATATTCCTGCTCGCACTCACGTTACTCCTTTCATAAATAATGCAAACTTGCTAAAAATGAAAAACCGACTTAAGCTATTTATGGCAACACTTATGTTTGGAGTCATGAAACATCATAAGCCAGAGTATTTATAAAAGAAACTTGTTTGGCGCTGGACATTAAAGGGAGATCGCAACTGTATCAGACTATGCACAAAGCCGCTTAGTACTCCGCGGCACCGGACTTCTGCGTTTCGTGGTAGCTTCCGGTTCCAGGCTACTAAGTGCTGGAACGACCTACCTCCGCCACTTAGACAGCTTGAAAGTAAAGTAGCCTTTAAGAATTCATTAAAAAAAACTCTTTTGGGCTCACAAAAGATGCTCCCCTAGTCCCGCCTGCATTATTAATACATAAATAAATTGTAATCAACTAATTATAAAATAAATTCAGCTATACTCTATTATTATTATTATATTCTATATTCTTTATTATCTACATAACAGTATTCTATATAGTATTCAATTAACCAATACTAACTAATCCTACTAATATTATCAATTTGTATAGTATAAACTTATACCTTTTAAACTAAAAGTATACACAAACAAATAAGTCAGGTACCTTCTGTTAATGCTTTCAGTTGAGCACGCCGTCTCCCTTGTTCCGGTACTGACGGAAGATCAGCGCCTGAGGAGTCTACTTCTTAGGCACATGCTGAGTCAGAACCTTTTTGCAGATGCCACACCACCCTCAGTTCTAATGCGATATAGGTACTTTAGTACCTATGTCCTACCTGTCTCAAGGTGTAATTACTTTAGGTAACTATAGTTTCTAGTTGTTTCTGAATGTTTATAAGTATGTATTTTTGTTTTCTGCGATGTTATTTTTGTTAAGTGGTACCAATGTTATTTTTTGTTAAGTATCTGCAATGTTTTGTGTGTGGGTGTGCGCTTATACAAATAAATAAATAAATAAAATAAATAAATGCTACCCGTGATGCATTTCCTCTTATAGAATTATTGATCAAGGGAGCCTCTGAAGATGAGGGTAATGTGTCTTCAATTTGTATATCTTCAAGTAAATCTTGATTATGCATAGCAATATTGTGTAGTATGGCCAATGCAACAATGTATAACTTTGTATTGTCTAATTTCGTTGTAAAGCCACGAAGTAAACATCGGAATCTTTGTTTCCACACACCAAAGCATCGTTCTACAGTGTTACGGGTCCTTATATGTGCATGGTTATATGCTTCTTCCTTTTCTGAAGTTGGATTCAAGACTGGAGTAAATAAGTAAGGAGTACAGGCATAACCCGAATCTCCTAGAAGTCTGCCTTTAAATTCTGAATGCTCAAATCTTCGTTTTAAGCTACACTCATTAAAAATCCTTGAATCATGTGTGCTTCCACGCCAATGTGCTACTATGTCCATAATTTCTAGATTTGCATTTGATACAACCTGGAACAAAATATGGTAGGTACTGTCAGATCAGAAGTTGGTTAAAAAGGTTACTGTTTGATCATAAGGGGTTCATATACACTGATAAAGTTATGGTATATTTAATGTGGAGAAATTGGTCTTGGTCTGCCCGCTGCAGTGAAAAGAACAGCGAGCAGACCACAGGACCAATGGTCAGGTCACATAACACTGTCAAGGTGGCTGATAGACAGTGGACCAGACTGGCGGGGGACAGGTGCAAGTGGCATGCTTTGGGAGAGGCCTATGCCCAATAGTGGGATGATACAGGCAGATATGATGATCATGAACAGATCCAATAGATAACAATATGCAACTTACTTGGACATTTATTGAACTATATCCTTTCCTGTTTATATAGTACTGTCCAATATTCCCACCAACTTTAGGTATTCGGATGTGAGTACCATCGATGGCTCCTATCACTTGTCTAAACCTACATATTTCATAAAAACCACCAATCACACTGTTCTGCTGGACATCAGTTTGTAGCATTTTAATCCACTGAGCAATATGGGGTACTATTGCTAAAGCAACTTGCTTGCATATGAGCGACATTGCAGGCTTACTCATTCCGCTTATATCACCTGCATCGTCTTGAATCTGTTGATATCACAATTTAGAATTAAACTTAAAACTAGGTATAAACCCAATCACAATAAAATTCGTAATTAACTATGAATATGTACTACGATAAGCATTCTACGACCTACCTCTCCTCGGGCCCATATTCTTATTGCACTCAAAACTTTAATATGGGGAGGGATGCGACCACCTCTATTATCTCCTGACAAATCATTTTTAATCATGTTGATTATCAACATGGCAGTAGATCGGGAAAACCTGTACTTGTACTTGAATTCCGCTTCTTCGAGTTCTTCTAATGGATTGAAACGGGTTTTGTAAAATTTGACTCTTCTTCCTATAGTAGGAAGTGGAGTGTTGTTTTGAAATTCTTGCTCTTGCAGTAACCTCAAATCATCCAAGTAATAGTCTCTTTCCATTATCACCACAAAACCCGGTACAATCTTGAAATATTATTTAAAAAAAAACTAAGAATTAGATTAATTAGAACAACCAAATCCTTTTCTAAAGCAAAATCACACAAACTATGAATGAAACTCCGAAGCAAAACCAGAGCACAAAACAAACAACAATAATAGAAACATTCAAAATGGCCGTTCAAAAAGAATGTTACAAATGTCAAATTACGCCATAGATCACACTAGTCTGTCCTTACTCCATCGCTAAACTAGGTACCGACGAGGTGTAACTGTTGGTCCGAGAGTAGAGTCGGATTAGTGCTACTCAATCCTTACACCACGTTTATTAATAATGATTTTCCTTAATACTGGCCTAATACTTGGAGTAAAGTTACTACTGTGCTAGTCTGTGTTTATTAATAAGACGGTTAGAGCCAAGGCGCTAACAAGGCTACGAAATAATCAGGGTTGAACTTTACTTTTGAATAGGCGCTGCTTGTGTTTTAGTGTTACTGAATCCGGTCAAAAAACATGCGTCGATAGAGGGTGCTGTCCGCTTCCATTGCAATAAAGCATCTTGACATGGCAATATCGGAAGGACGAATAAATTCCGACTTTGCACGGATGGAAATTCACTCGTGATTTACGCTCTCATTTCTCTCTATTATTGGGTCATCCGGTGGTATGCGACTCAGAGCTTCGTCATTTTTCATTCACGGATACTTTCCTTTGGTGGGCGGTTGATAAAAACCGCTAAGTATCATAAAATCAGGCTTGGTATACCCAAAACATATTACAACATTAAAAACAAGAACTAATAAATACAAATCTATAAAGATAATTTACCAAAAATACTATACGATATCTATGCCATCAGCGACACCTCGACCCCTTGGCCGATGGCACATTTACATGTGGCACCACCCAGTGAGCAAAGATCTGTCCATGGGGTTTGCCCTTACTTTAAGAAGGCTGCTGGCACTCGCATATATGTTTGTATCGGTAGTCATAAAGATTGTCGTTGAAGTCACATGACATATGATACGCAATATGTATAGAAGATTTTAAACTGGAACATAAATACCTAGACTTACTTACCTGTAGTTCAGTTCCAGCGTGGGTCATACTATCCTACCTCGACCAATACTATGTTCCAAGACACCAATTTGTTAGATAAATTTGTCTGAGGCAGCGCTGACATTTTATTCCAAACTGCCACACACTGAAGAGACGTGTAAGTTTAGGCAATGCATGCTTAGGAAAATTTTACTTTCCGAGGCACCTTAACTTCGTGTAACAGGTGCAGCCATAATGTAAGGAGTGTTTAGGGATATTAATCTGAACAAAGGTAAGTACCGACCTACAGAGTATTAATGCAGTAAAATAAAGATTGTCAGAGGGACAACTACGAAATGTGAGATAAAATTCTAGAAACTTATACAAACCTTTATTTTGGAATCCTACATAAATTGTCTCAAAATTCACAATAAATCACGTGACCACGTTTTACATTATTCAAGGTCAAAAGTGACACAAAGCCGCTTGGCAAAGAGATAGTTTATAGATGCAAAACGTCAGTTTAGTAAAAGCAGTTTCAAAAATAGTGGATGTTAGAGTTTGTATTGTGATATAGGATCTTGCTTCTTCCCCAATTTCATAATTCCGGATACATTTCCTTTTTTTTTATTCCTAAAGAGTGTCGAAATCTGCGGCAATATTGCGACGTATCTTTTATTATATATGAATAAACATTATTATTATTATTATTGCGTTGGCTTAGATTCTTTTTACAGTTCTATGGTATTAAACGGATAGTCTGGCAGGTAGACGGACAACGAAGTGATCCTAAAAAGGTCCCTAAAACTGCACAAACACGTCCCTTGTACGGGGACCCCTTTCATTAAACTAAAGCGCATGTTTAAGCAGAATTTGCAGTGCTCGTACGCTAAAACCGAACTAAAAAAATCACAAAAAATAAGTTCATGCAAGTGTTGTAGAAATGTTTATATTGTTCAATGAAAATACTATGAAAACGCCAAGGAGACTCTCTATGCCTTTTCCGTTCAAACCAACTTAGAACTATAAGCAGGCAATTGAGTATCACACGAAGCTTAAATAAAAAGTACTCACAATCGGTATGTAAAGTATTCCAAAAGATTCTATACAGAAACATATACACATATTTTGAAAAATACAATTTATTTGCTCCAGAATAATTAGGATTTAAACGAGATAAAACTATTAACATGGCCATTTATGAATTTCTTGTCAAAAAATTAAAAAAATTAGATAAAAGAAATCCCGTAGTAGTCATCTTTATGGACATGACAAAAGCCTTTGATTTCGGTTACCATACAATTCATATCAATAAATTGTTACCTTATGGAATAAGGGGAAACGCGATCGATCTTATAAAATCATACATGGGAAAAGGCAGTAGATGAATCAAAAACGGACAAATCATACCTATAGAAATAAGAAGCCTAATAAACCTAGAGAAATAAGAAGCGGCATACCACAGGGTAGTTAAATGGGACCTATGCTATTCTTGGCGTATATCTGACTTACCCAAAGTAGTCCAGCATTGTTATTTACGGACGACAGTACGGTTATTATATACTGTGACAATCCAGATACATTTAAAAATGATATTAATGAGACCCTACATAACATAATACAATGGCTTATTTGCAATCATTTAGTAATTACTATAGGAAAACAAAAATAATGACATTCAAAAATAATGATCAGACATCATCGGCTTACTTTGACATAAATTACTTGGGTAATAATATAGTTCAAACCAAGCTCACAAAGTTTTTGGGTATACATATTGATGATGATATGAAATGGAAGACGCAGATAGAAAATACGTGTTAATAAATATACATATATGTTATACAAACTTTTTAAAACTGTATGTGAGAAAACGGTGCTATTAGCTTATAACGCTTATGTAGACATAGTTCTGAAATTTGGCATAATATTTTGGGGAAATGCAATACGTAGAGAAATGCTTATATCGCAAAAAAGGTGACTTAGATCTATTTCTGGGATTCGCCGTACTGATAAGTGTAAACTCCACTTTAAACGGCTTATATCCTGACATTCCCTTCTCTATATATTTATGAGGTAGCTATGTTTGTCAAAACAAACATGAATGTATTTTTTTTTTTTTTTTTTAAAGTGCCAAGTTTTTTATTCATTCAAAAAAAATACAAGTATCATGCACTATTACAAATTAATAATAATATTCTATCAACAATAAAATAATATATCTATATGCCAAAAACTAACTAAACAATCCGCCCCAGGACATCTCCCTGCCAAAGGTTCCCAAGACACTGGCAGCGTTACCCCGCTGCACAGCCAAGGAAATCCTCTGCATGAGAAATGCCCCGGAGCGGTGGTCAAAACCTCTGTCTCTGAGGCGTCGGCCCAACTCTTTCACAAATAGTCTGCCTTGTATCCCCCACACCCCAGTCGTCTCGACAGCAAGCGGCACGAAAATGTAGCTGTTAGCTAGAGCGGCATACTTTTGATACTTCAGCCTAGCGGCTGATTCAGCCTAGCGGCTGATTCAGCCGCAGCACCTGCAGTGGCTGTTGTGGAAACCACATGGGAGGCTGCGAACGTGCAGACACAAGTTGCATCCCACAAAAGAGACCGCCCTCTCTCCCATGGCACCAATGTCAGTCCGTCAGGACGCTTCCCATCCGAACGGCACAGACCAGGCGGCTCCAGCACACTGGAAACGTTGGCCGAAACCAAAGCCCTACGGACAATGTCATTAATTGCGTGGTGCCGAGAAAACCTGCCAGCGCTCCTGACGCAGTGAAGGCCATGGCGACCCAAACCATCCACCCATGCCCCACAAACGCAATGATGCGGCTGACAGATTGTGCATCCCAAACGCAAGGCAACTGCCACACGCAATGAATCATTGTCCAAGAGAGTGCCTAGCTGTGGAGAAGGTAATGCGTGCAGCCACATGCCCGAGTCGGGCTGAGAAACCGCGCGCAACCGCGCCAACTCAGGTCCCACAGACTGAGCAAGCAGCTCGTCCCGAGTCACCTCACACATGGCCTCGTCCCACGCGCGCTGACTATCCAACCTCTCCGGCAGATCCCTTCCAGGACAACGAGCCTTCCATAAGCCCTCCGCCTCCTCCGCAAAAGGGATGCAAAACCCGTCACCATTAATACCCAAGATATGAGTTACGAGTTCCACAACACCATGCGAAGAAGCCAAAAAGGCTGGAAGCTCGGTGTCCTGTAAGCGTCGCACACCTAAACCCCCATGCCGGATCGGCAGCGCAGCCTGCGCCCACTGAGTCGAGGACATTTCCACATTAATGATGCACTCCAGTAAATCCTTTAATACCGCATCATAACTTAGAGTTGCCTGTCTATGCAACCAAACCGGAGCAGTCCTAACGGAATAAGTTAGTCTCGGAAAAGAGAGACAACTTTTTAAAATAGTCAGGGCAACATGGGCGGAGAGCTGCTTGAGGTGCTTTTTGGAAGCCGCGAAAATATCTATCTTTGTCTTAATAACCCGCGGTATACCCTCCGGGAAAATAGGGGCTCCCAGAAGTGTAAAATCCTCCCTGGCTACATGGACAACACCCGGCACAACCGCATGGATGTCAGCGCTCAACTCCTGCGTGAATTGCCCAGAACAGGAGTACACCTCACACTTCTGAGTATTAAGACTAAGTCCCAGGTTAGAAAATCCCTGTATTAGCCTTCCCAAATCCTCCATGACCACGTCCGGACTTCCACCAATCGTGCCGTCGTCCAGGTACCACACGTTCAGCGAAGAACGCAACGAGGCCACAACCTCCTGAATTGCCAGGCTAAAAAGAATGGGACCCAAAGGATCACCCTGTTGTACACCAACCCGCGATTGGATCAAATTTCCACCATAAAACAAATTAGTTGGGTCACTATAGCACTGGTGCAGGAAAGGGTACAAAGACGGACAGCAGGCCAACACCTTGCTCAAAATGACATCTCGCTCAACGGTATTAAAAGCGTTTTTCACGTCAACTTTTATTATGATGTCGTCTGAGGCGTCTCTACTCATAGCAAAAGACCTGGTTGCATGAATGGCAGCCTCACAACCAAGAGCTAAACCAAACCCCAACTGCACGGGTTGAAACAGCGATGCCAGGGCATCCCTCGCCGCACCACAGCTCAATTTCGCCACCAAACGGCGAATAACGCTCCCCACAGCAATGAAGCGAATGCCCCCGTCCTTCTTCTTTAAGGCACACAGAGAGGCACCGTAAAGAATAGGGCACACCTCCCTATTAACCATGCCCTTTAACATAAAGTTTGCCAGGCTGCATAACGAACCCAGAAGTGCAACCCCACCGTCACCAGCCCCCACCGAAGTCAACTCCTTTAGGTGCTCCGGACGCAAGCCATCCAAACCACCAGCAGATCCGTTCTTAAAAGAGGCTATGGCCTGCGCCACTTCGCCCACCTCCACAGAAAGGCACTCTGACGAAAGATCTGGCCCCCGAGGAGAGTCCAAAGGTCGGCCAGGTAAGGGATGTTTATCTCTCAAGGCACACAACGTTTCGTCATTATCGTCTGCAATGGTGCAGTCCGACAATAAAACCCGGACCGCACCACTGAGGTCTCCATCATGCACCTTGGATTCAACAATCCTGTACAATGACCTCTGTCCAAAGGGAACCCCCCCAGGAGCCAAAAGTGACGCTAGTGCGTCACCCGAACCTTCATTGGCAACATTGTCCTTCACCTTTGACGTGAGAGAGCGCCTACGGTCTTCCGAAGACGGAACCCTGAGCGCAGAATAAGAAAAAGTTAACAGGCTTTGCCAATCCAGAAGATTATTGGACTGGATGCATCGCCCGATCACCTGCGATAACTTCGTAGCAGCTATACACCTAGCGCCCTTCGGAATGTGCTTTAGCACCCGCACACTTTTTCTCAGAGAAGACAAATTCGCCAATGAAGATGAAGACGCAACTACCTCCGGAGCGGCACTTGGAGCAGCCTGAGCGGCACTCGGAACAACCTGAGCGGCACTCGGAGCATCTTGAGCGGGCAACTGGGACTGCGCGGGTTGCCCGCGACGCGACTGGCTACTCCCGTGAATGCGGCTAATATGCACACTCAAGCCACGAGGTACGACATACTGCTTCAACGAGCCGGGGCAGTGGGGACACAGAGCTGTAGGCGCGCTCATAATTAAAACACACAATCATAATTACATGATATAAGTCCCTCAATAAAAAGTCATTACTCACTTAAAATAAATAACCAATTAATTTAAATAAATGATTAACAAATTACTAAAAATCTATGTTCTTAGCACAGTCACTGGTCGTGGCGGTGTGCTACGTCGTCGTAGCACTCGATGACGACAAGCCTCGAAGAACTCGTTGAATGTTTTTTGAATAATTGAGCTAGATGCAGTAGCGTGATGACGCGCTCCCGGTGTAGACTAATGCCGTCTCATCGTTGATGAGAGGTATTTCTCTGGCAATCGGAATGTGCAGTCCTGGCTAAGCTTATATCGTAGTATTGAACACTGACTGATCCTATTATTCAAATGGCACAGGTCATTCAAGGTACCACCAAGAACACTAGACCAACTTTTTATTGTACACTGCAGACTGAGTCACAAAATAGCATTTTAATATGTGATATATTGAAATTTGTAGAAAAATCCTGAAAATATGGTTTGTTTACTGTCAATGTTGTCAAAGAGTTTCATCATTTCATCCATCACATTACCATTAAACGTCACCAGTCCAAAATTGTTATGCCTAATCATAAAACAACCCTATTTAAAAACAGTATACTCAGCATGGCACCTACCATTTTAACCATTTGCCTGAAAATATACGTAACATGGATAATAGTCTACAATTTAAGAAAGAAATGAGCAACACTATCAGTTAATAAGACATACAGACTCAATAACAGAATATTTAAATGACACAACATTGTAAGTATGGTTCGTAAGTTTCCCGACCGATTGCATTAATCCATGTATATTTTGTAATATTATAACACACTGTTATTTTTATAGAATACTTATATAACAAATATGTTACATGTACGATATAATATTTATGTCATTGCGCTAAACATAGATATCCTACTATACTCTTTAATTTTTACTGTACCTATGTTTAACAAATAAAGCTTTGTGTTTGAGTTTATTTCACTGACTTTGATTTACGGTGGGGGGTTAAGCTTCAAAACTTTATTGATTAGTTTGTCTGAAAACATAGAATGACTCGACTAATAACTCAGTTCTCTTATTCACTAGGCAACTGATATCAACCGAAATTTGACATAAACTGCTTCGATCTACAATAAAATTCCGCAAGAAATACAAAACTTAACTGAATCTCGATTAAAAAATGTATAAAGCACACTTTGTGCACAAAGGCCTACTTAATTCATGATTTTTTACAAGACACCGATACCTGGAATTAAACCATTTCATTGCACCCTATATATTATGTAATAATTAGGCACCTACTTAATGTTTTCATAAAGTTTAAATTTTTGTGCTATTATGAATAAAAATCTTTGAACTTGAACTTGAACTCAATTTAGCTGTGGATTGTACTCGTAGTAAGCGAATAGAAAGGCGGTAGGGTTCTTTTTTTTGTATAAGAATATTCACGACTAAGTTCTCTAGTCAAACCGGATTAATTGTCCCCGGAAAGAAGCGGCTTAATTGTTCTATCGGATTTGCCGAGCGAACGCACAAATGCGTCCGCCCCGTCCATCCGAGTGTGCTATTAATTACGTGATTTGTACGCGGATAGAGGGGGCAGATAGGCAGATGTTACTAGTGGCGACATCAGTGGAGCCAAGTTATGTTCCCATCCAGTCACACACAGATGATGAGTAACTGTTTCTGGGAAGTGTTTTGAATTGATGTTCCCATTGTCAGGGCCAGGACAAGCCTGACAACGTCAGGTCCTAGAGTTGTGGTTTTACCTGGAATGCTCTCTAAGAAAAAACTCAAATTCAAAACACAATACTGTATTTTGTTAGCATAAAACCCATACAAAAGGTATTTCAATAAATGTACTTTTATATCACGAAACACAAGCATAGACACACTTAAATACATTTGATTCCGTTCTTGAACAACTGTAAAACTTTAATCAAACCTTATTCTCGTATACCTGCTGTAAGTGACAGCTGTGAGTTCCGGCCTCACCTCTCTTCCTTCCCTCCAACCCTGCAAGGGTACTGGAAATTTTAAACTCTCTGTATAATTAAAGGCCAACCAGCATAGACTTTCAGCGGCTTTAAAAATCCCGGTACTCCCGGTTTTACTTCGACGTCGATAAATGTTGATTGTTGACACACCGTTGTCAGTCTATATGAAGCAGGGATATGATAAAATTAGGGACTTGATCAAATCCCTGAGTGGTTTGATCAAATCCCGGGAAATCATAAAACATTATAACATAACATTTACATACAGGTGCATACATTGCTTCTGGCCCCACACTAGGATACCCTGTGTCGTGGGAACCAGAAACAGTGACGTCACACGCATATAAACATACAGGACCTGGGACTTTTTTCACTATCCACAACCAGGCATCGAACCCGGGACCTCTCGCATTTTAGCCAGGGCCACAACCGCAGCGCCACAAAGGTGGTCAAAATAATAAAATAATGACGTGATTTTAATATATCCCTAAGCGGATCTACGGATTCGACCAAATATCTGAATTTAATCTAGCGAATTGATCGAATCCCTATACGATTTCAGTGAAATGTCGAAAATGTATGTCAGTTTTATTTCTTACCGATGGAGATTCACCTACTTAGGTGAGTTTCCATGAGATTATAGGTAAATTATCTTTATTTGGAGATGAAGCGAATTAGAAGTGCTCTTGCGAAAACTCTGAAATGCGATTGAAAACAAACCTGCAAGAAACGTACCCTCTGATTGGGGGGCCATCCGCAATCCAAAACCCGCGACGCGCTTGGTCCCATGGGGAATGGGTAGTTCTCTATCATCGTGGTCTACATCCTCCATCATGCCTCGTGCGTGGTTACCCGGAGGCATGCCGGGACATGTCGATATGTGCCGGTCTGTCCGGCAAGTATGTGTCCGTACGGCAAATCGGGTGTATTTTTAGTGTTAAAATATTATTCTCAGATTACTCATTCGTTCGTTTCAGTTAATAATAGGATTAGTAAATGGGAAAATTAATCTAATTGAATTACCTATCTTAGCAAATAAACACTTGAATTATCATACAAACTTTGTGTTTGTCATTTCCGTAAACCAGTTTCGGTATTTGATCAAATCTCCAGATTTGTTTAGGGATAAGTTAAAATTATGTTTGTTTTTTTTTGTTTTTCCGGGATTTCACCAAGTTCCTAATTTCATCATATCCCTGCGACACATACACTTAATGTTAAAACAATCCCGGATTTCGTAAACTTTATTCCGAGGAAGGCCAATATCTATCCCATCTCCCAAGGGGGCTATTGGACCGTAAATATTCAAATACCGCTATTTGAGCCCTATATAGCAACCACTGACGTTTCCCTTTTCATGATTTAAATATGAACAGTTTTCAAAGCTTAACCCTGCTTGGGGCAATGGCGGCGCTTGAATACGAAATTGGTTATGGAGGGCTACGTAGAACTTTTGAGTCGACACTAAATACGGGAGGGATGCTGATCTGTCTGGCCCTGTCTTTTGACAGTTTAAAATTGTTTTAAGTGTGCCAGCTAAACTTACGAGATGTTGTACTCGCTTTGCCAATGAAGATAATGAGCTAACAGAGACTTGACTATGACTATAATTATCTTAAAATAAGTAGAATTTTGATAAAAATTACACTAAATTTTATGGTTTAATCCTCTACTCTACACAGCTTTCCTCTTTTCAGTGCTTCACGTCCTCTATGTTTAGAAGTAATGTTCTCTGATAAGAATGAACTTATTTATCAGAGCTTTGCTAATTATCTTTGAGTAGTTGCTCGTATATAGACTGTTGACTCAAAAGCATTGCTTTGTACAGTGTGGCGCCAGCGGCAATAGAACGAAGTTAATTGAGTTTCTACTAAGTCTACCAAAGGCTGTGTTTATTTCCATAGAAGAAATTCAAGTAAACATGTACAAACGTATACATAGGTATCAAGCCGTTACCTTGCAGGGTAGCAGAGGCAAGTTTGTACCCAGGTATAGCCAATATTCCATTTTTAAGTGTCAGGGGTTGCAAGAGATGGAGGTGCGAATCTGGTGCTGATCACATCATAAAATTAATTTATCTAAAACATGGTCGGACGTTCCGTGGTTCGGATGACACGTTAAGCTGTGGGTCCCGGCTACTATTGCTACTTGAAAGTACTTAGAAGTCGTAAAACTCCCCCATCAACCCGCACTGAGCCAGCGTGATGGAGTATAGCTCAATATTAATCGTGTCCGGGTAAAGGCCTCTGCCCCTCGGGTGGGATATTATAGGGCTACATTTTTTTTTATAGGGCATCACCGCAGCTCTGAAGATATGAAAGCTCGATGAAATAAATAAGTGGGGAAATCGAATCAAAAGAAATTGCTCGTGTCAGTGATAATAAAACTAGACACCACAGCAAATCAATTGGTAGGCATATTTACGAGTATTGGAAAACTGCGCTGATAGAAATTGCTTTGGGTCGTAAAAGCAGTGATTGATGCCATCCGGTAGGTAGCGCTATTTGGAGATAAGAGGTTTCCGGGGACAACACGGCACACCAATGTTTAGGGCCTTGAAACATAAAAATATTCAAAAAAGGGATACCTTTCAATGTGAACACAAGCATCTAGCTGTATATTTCGACAAACAATTTGATATTGTAAAGGGGTCTAAAGTAATAAAAGAAATGAAGTATTAATGTCACAAATAATAATATTTCATGTCAATTAGTATCAATATCAATCAATACGTATGATAAAACAGTATAACCCGGTGTGTCTGTACATTGAAGAAAATAACTATTAAATATATGGGAATGACCAAAGGACAGCAATAGAACACAAATCAGTGATTTCAAGAATTCAATTCTGTCTGTCTGTTTGTCTGTTTTTGCGAAGACAACGTCAAAACCACTGAACCGACTTTAAAGCTGTTTTCAGCGGCAGATAGAGGATAATTAGGATGAAAGTTTTGCTTTGCTTTATTCAAATCGGAAGTCTATAAAATAAACCGTTTTTTAATTAATGAATTGTGTTTTTTAAATTAAAATTGGACGTGTGAAATAAAAGTAATCGTCATTTTAAGATTTTTGGATGTACAGAATGTAACAGAAAGGTTAAGTCATATTTTAAGGTGTTATAGACAGAATTTTGAATAACTTTCACTGCGAAACTGATTTGGTCAGTACAACTTTATTTTTTACTTTTCCATATAAATCAGCTGATCGCCCGGTCTAAATAAATAAATAAATGTATTTACAAAAAGCAGCTTACGGAGGATAGGTCGGGTGATAGGCGGGGGTGGAGCCCCCAATTGAAACGGAAACACGATTACTGATGAACATATAGGATGACTGTTAACCCTTTCTGGCGTCGTGAATAAAATTGATACGCAGGAAAAGACGGGGATTGTGAAATATAATAAATAACTTCAGTTAAATAAATAAACAAATTGGCGCGTTAAACTCTTACGGCCTTGGTGAGTACCAGGACCATAATACAAGTAAAAAATCAAAAAAACACTTGTATGAGGACCCCATTTCAATTTTGAAATTGCTTGTAGTTCATCATTTGATGCTAAAGCGGCAACATAATACACATTCTTTGACAATTTCAACTCGCAACGTATCACACTACGTATCATGAGAAACAGCTAACTGACAGGAGACAGACTCACAGACGGTCAGATGGACTGACGGATAGCGGAGGCTTATTAAGGTTCCTTTTGGTACCCGTCGGTTACGGTACCCTGAAAACATTATGCATACTCACAAAACATGGCTACCTCGTGCTGCCCCACCCTGTAAGACTAAGCTCAGGTGAGCAGAAGTATTTAGACGACAGCCCCCGCGGGACCAGTAAGCCGTCTCCGTCGAGCGACGGCCTCGATATTTCACTTAAGACCCATTTATTTTACACGAAATTTATGCTCCTAAGAAGCTTGTTGACTAAATAGATGTAGATAAATAAATTGCTACAAAAGTAAAACATGCATTTCGCATGCGGGACAGCGGCACAGTTGTGCTAACCTTTAACTAGCTATTTGATAGACCACTGTCTGTGATAGCAGCTTACCCATCGAGAAAATTGTGGCGAAATGTAAGGAATATATAAATATTTACTCAAGGCCCATACTAAAGTATCTTTGTCTTTTTGGGTTAGCATAGCAATATCAGGTATTGACTACTGCCTACCACTGTATGCCCGTAATGGGCTCAGCAATTCTCACATAATACGTGCAAAGTTCAAAATTCAAATAATAGAATGAAAACAGTTTGGCAAATAATAAACCGTGATACTGGCAAAGTTATACCAAGGGACAATAATTTCTGCCTAAAGATAGGTGATGGTGTTATTAAATTCAGCAATAATGTTGCTCGAGCTTTTAAAACATTCTTCACCAATGTACCCCTACTCACAACAGATCGTCTAAATTCATCTCCTTATGAAGCACGGACTTTATTAAAAAATAACACTAGCGTCAGTAAGGTATATTCAAAATTTCATCATGTATATCCCCAGGACATAGTCAAAACGTTTAAATTTCTTTACTTAAAAAATACGGAAGACCTGTGGGGTATATCAGTCAAAGTCATTGGTTCAGTAATTTTAGTTATAGCCCCACACTTAGCTTATATATTCAATAAATGTGTTGACGATGGGGCTTTCCCAGACCTCATGATACACAGTAAACTAATACCTCTTTTCAAATCGGGAGATAAGGGTGATCCTTCAAATTCGGATGCAGGTATTACCCTTATATCTCATATTTATTCTGCATGGGAGGCCGCACAGGATGCTATCGGAGTTTTTTGCGACCTGCCGAAGGCGTTTGATTGTGTTGATCATAATACGCTATTAATTAAATTTTATCATTACGGAGTTCGAAATAGAGCGTTGGATCTACTAAGATCATACCTAAGCAATAGAATTCAAAAGGCAGAAGTTAACGGCGTTAAATCTAATGGATCGGGTGTAAAAATTGGCGTTCCACAAGGTTCCATATAAGGTCCTTTCTTATTCCTGGTATTCTCTACTATAATAACTTATTACAGTAGTGAATACACTGACTATCAATAAGATACCTCTGGAGATTTTGAAATTGCCATTTGAGTAATTTAAAAAGCATTTTAAAGCGACTTTGTCGAAAAAGGGATATTACAATGTTCAAGATTAAATGACAGGACTGTATGGGGTTAATCTGGTCCAACACAGACCTTGCTGTTGATAATTTTGTTATTATTTATTCCTGCTTATTAATCACAACAATTAATTTTTTTATATTTGTATTAGTCAAGCACAACCTATTTTTAACCATGGTAACGATCGGCTACTATGATAAGCTAAACGTCAGTAATTTCGAACTCAAAGTCAGAGTACTTTATAACTGTAGATATTCACATATACTTAGCAAACGTCAATTTTGCCTCTTCTCTACATTGGACCACTGTGGGAGAAGAAGGGCGTAGAAACTCCCACAGATAGATTTTTAGATTTCTTTTAATAGTATGATTCGTTTTGCAGTAGCAGTCGGGTTAATGACCGCTATTGCATTGCTAATCCGTGGACACTATAGTAATTTAGATGTTGACATAATTTTTAAACTTTCGTTGTTTGCCTTTAGATGTTTCTGGTTTGTTAGGTTGGATAGAGATACGTATAGATCTATTTGAGTAGCTTGCGTGCTCATATGCTCCATATGCTCTGATGCTGACTGTGTTATTCCGGTACAGTAAGAAACGGCCAGCCATATTTTTTGCTTCTAATCAAATCGTATTTTTAGATTATTTAGGACATTTTTTCCCTTTGGCCAGGAAGAAGCCAAACAGACTAATCCACTCACACCTGTATAAATCTACTCTCGACTAAGACTAACTAACTTTTCCCAAGAAATAACATAATTTCACGAATCATTATTAGCCAAAAATAGTACATTATGCTCTATCTAACATGACCTAAGTAATATTTCTAAAGTTGCAAATCTACTTATATCTCAAAGAGATAGAGGCCGGAAACGAGTTTGAGTTAACTTTGAAGCGCTATAAACTGTGTTGTTTCAAACATATCTATCACGTTTAACAAGTTTTCAACTTAAAGTTTATCCAAAGCACTGTGCTGTAGTATGTAGTGGATAAATAAAAATAAGTGGGTAAAGCCTTATCTAGGCTCTCGGTACAGGCTTATTTCTAGTACCTGTGTAATGCCTAACCATTTCGCTGATGTTTTTTCACACACAGAGGGTGGCAGATGCACAATTGTGCCCACGTTGAGCCAGTTTTTCAATTTTGACTGACATGGGGCTAGCACATTATGAATTTGAGAATACACTTGTTTAATATTTTCTGATATAATTGTAATACATGTTAAAGCTGATGTCGGGACATGACATTGCCCTAATAATTGCTAAGCTCTGAAAGAAGTATGATGTACTTTAACGAAATACGGCAAACATATTTCTATTAGTGATTTCATAGAGGCAGGTTTCAGATTTTCAAGTAAGTTAATTCTGTACATTTTGACATAAGATAAAATCGTATTAAACATTGTATATAATACTTACATTTTAAGAAATACTAAGAAGGGTCTGGTTTAAAATGAAAGTTCGAGATACTACGGTGTTGAATAACAGCGACAATTGATTATAATGAGGGTGTCGGTAAATGATGTCTTTGTCATTTGATATGATTTTATCTAATGTCTATCCCATTACCACAACAGTCTGTATTCGACGCCCTAATTATTATTTACATAGAGTCATACCAAGTCATACTTAACATGGCTAAGCAAATAATAATAAAAATAACAGTATCCTAATAAGGGCACCTATGTGGTCATGTGACGATTTGTGACAGTAGATGATATGCATTTTATTTGCGTTACAATGGCAGCTATACGAGTAATTTTGTGATAAAAGTACCCAGTTCCCAAAATCTGAACGTTTTGTTGTGCTATCCATAAGTGCTGGTTATAACTCATTGTACTTCTATTTCCCCTCATTTGGTATTTTATCTAACTAAAAACATTTCGTGGACTAAATAGTTACAACTTTTTGAAACTATACTAAATTGAACTATGTTTCCCAGGAGTATTGTTCCAGCTCAGCTCGCACTAATAAATGAAACAAGCCATAAGCCAACCTAATTGGCAAACAGAACTGCCGTCATGGTTTAACGTCAATACCTAAATACTCTCATAAGTATATATGTTCAGTTTCTGAGCTTACAGGATTACCCAACACATAAATATCTGGAAAAACCATCCCAAAGATTTATTGAGGCATATTTTACTGAAAGATTGCAGCATCAAAGCTTACTTAGAAAGCTGGGTTAGATTCTACTCATGAGCTTTACATCTACATTCCATATATGAGCGTTGTTTTTAGGGTTCCGTACCCGAAGGGTTGCGTACCAGATAAACCTGCTTAGAATGATCCTGGAGCAATGCAATGAAATACAGTGCGAGGTCTTTGCCTTCTTCGTCGACTTCGAAAAAGAATTTGATCGAGTAAGGTGGACCTGTATATAGGGAAACCTGAAACGCAGAACTGCACCGTGCTTATATAGTTGGACATCATTGTTCTCATATATGTTTTTTATTTTCGGTGATACAAATAATTTCAGGAGCTGATTTGTAGCTTTAGTATGGAACTCAATTAGGTATTATGCGTATGGCCGTAAATTGACAGGTCGAACGTAATTAAGTAACAGCAAACCATAGCATGAATTAAATATGATCGAAGATTTCGCGGCTTGTCACATGGTTGTAGTGGCGCAATTGGTTTGATATAGGTTTTGCGATCTTGGGGTTATAATCTGTTATTTGATTCCTATGATTGACTCAAATTGTTACTTTTGGTTATTACGTTTCCATAATTCGTTCACCGATTCACCGTGTATTGGCATGTCTTCGAGCACCATCGATTTCAAATTTGATTTGTGTTCTGGCAAACTAGTGCTGAGTCAGGACCGATGTCGAATAGAAAACGTATTAGCTATCTTCAGACAATACGGTTTAAGACTGACGACAGGGAACTAACTTGGTTAGTTGCGTGATTATTTCTGTACAAGGAAGCTTAACTCGGTTAGTTGATATATTGCTACCTTTCACCAGCTCCGGGAGTGAAAACACACACATGACTGTAGCTGGCACACTTGCACCGTGCAGCTACTATCATGTGTGTACGCTAAAACTGACAATTTATCAATGTTTGTAGTGTGCCAGATACTTAATATAAGCACGCTGCTGTTCCGTTTTACCATTACTAGTTATTATTCTGTGACAAGCATACGTGTGTATTTCCACCTTTAGATTTTCCTGGGCACGTCGTATTTTGCTATTGTCTCCACTTTAGGTTTTAGTACCTTTTATTGCGATTTCAGCTGACAAACTTAAGGAATCAAACGAGATCGTAACATGAAATCGTCGTCATAAACGACAAAGATTAAAATCAACAACTGGAAACAAGTTAACTGTCGATTCGCCTTCATATGCTTACTTTAAATCCTCCTTATCGAAGGAGGTGGTAATAATGTTCTGTAATAAATAACTATTCGCATAGCTCGAAAAAGCATATAAGTATATACACATACTTATATGCTTATAGTAGGTACACCTACTTGCTGCAACAAAACAGATTTTCCACCCATGTGCATACATAATGGATGGCAAAGGCACAATTGTGGCCACTTTCAGCCAGTATAATGTATATGTACTTAAGATAAATAACTTATGTCGTTTTTACATGGTCAGGACCGGGATTCGAAACTGCACCTCCTGCATGAGAAGCAACCGTGAAACCCACTAGACCACGGAGCTTCCTACGTTTTCCTCGCATTATTTTCAGTAAATATATTTCCAAAAGCAATTAATATTAGAAATCAGGGGTATTTAAAACTCTCATTTCACAACGTTGAAAATTTAATGCGAAACCCCAAAGCCTCTTTAACGCTTACAACTCCTTTGCGTCCTGTTGTTTCTCAGTTAAACAGCTTTTGGCTCCATAGCAGAATTTACCCGTGTTACTTATATAATAGAAAGCACGAATAATTACAAGTGTAAAAAAGTACGCGATTCTAGAGGAAATGCTCTCGTTGTTCATAAGAGTCACTGACAGTACAACTCGCTAACGTTTTTGTTGCGGTATAAGTCGTGCCTCCTAAGAGCACCGAAGCTGTTTTGCTTTGTATGCTCTAAGCAACAGTTGCCAAGATAAGAAATCTCTCAAAGACGAATAAATCTTTGATGATTCAACTGCATTATTATAAGATAAGATAAGCATTTATTCAAGCGTAATAATATACATAAAACAACATACATAACATATTAAGCATAGAATTTACACACAGACAACCACAAAGATCGAGATAATAGTAGTTTATGTGACTGCTACATAATGGCTCGAGAGTTTGTATAATATCACTCGAGAGTTTTAATGCCTAATTATGTACAGTTAGATACACTAGTTTATCTAAACTCCATTTCAATAGCATTTCATAATAATGTAAACAAGCCAATTTACACACGATTACGCCGTAACTACTTACATTTGAATATCAATCCTGAACACATTCACATACCAAGGAATCATTTATGGTTCTTACATCATTTCGAGACCAAGTAACTCCCCTAAGATAGTTATTTTCTTGCAAAATTATCGGACGACGAATATTTCAATAGTTTGTAAAAAGTCATATTATTTTTTTACTCATCAAAGCGCATCAAAGTCTTATTGTCTTTGGAAAGTAAGTGTGGTTCATTCTTTTGAATCGATCCGATTCGATCGATCAATCGGTTTGATTGATTGATTTGTTGAATGTTGTTGTTGAATTGTTGATGAAAATAATAATGAAGAACTTAAAGGAGATCTAGCTACCGAAGGAGGAGGTGAACCTAAAAAAGTGAAAAGAGCAAATATATATTTAAAAAAAATGTTACTTCATTCACTGTCCCTGTCCTGTGTCAGTGGGTATTGTTCAGATTTCTCTGCGTTTTTCCATTTCCAGTAATTATCGACGACTATGCTTCTTGTATTTTGGATTAAGGAAATTTTCTTTGCCATTTGGTTGGATTTATTATTGAAACGACGACATCAGCTTATAATCACGCATAAAAGCACAGTTACTCACAAAATTCGTAAAGGAAAAGAATAGAACAAAATATGTCGATGATCTCGCCGCATCTAAAGGAGTAACTGTGCGCCTTCCTCCATATCACTGTGAGTTGAATCCAATAGAACTGATTTGTGCACAGGTCAAGTCTTACGTAGGAAGAAATAATAAATCTTTTAAAATGGCACTAATAAAAAATTTGCTAAAAGAAGGATTGGCGAGAGTCGGAGCAGACCAATGGGCAAAATACGTCGGTCACGTTCAAAACGTCACCTATCCTCTTATAGGATGAAAAAATTAGACGGCCTTATGGATGTGGCTAGCGACGCTGTAACTCAGCCTTTTATTATAAATGTGACACATCAAGTGATGATGAATCTGTCACAAGCGAATGACGCGCGTCAGGTTTCTCTATCTTCGGTTATTTTCTATTCTACTAAATTTTCTAAAACAATTTAATTAAGTTTTTTAGTATGATGCTAGAGCTCGTCTAAGCTGAAATTACGCGCCCCACTCCTTGGTTTTGTACTAGTAATAGAAAAAAAACGATCGAAAATCGACAGCGAACTATATCTCTTTGATCAATGCCTTTGACATCAGTGTAGGTACAACACTCAAATCTCGCTCAATCATAGACAACTGTCAACTGACATTCTGTTTACATTATTATGAAATGCTATTGAAATAGAGTATACACACATATCATAAGCTCTCTTTGATGTGTTCAGGAACCGCATGTTTCACCGGCATTGTGGCTCTGCAGTTGTTTAGCTTGTTCTGTAGTACCAACTTCACAGGCAAACTAGGGGCGGCACGCAGGCGAGCGTCGGTGATCGAAATTTGAATGTCATAATATGTAGAAAAATTACACATTATGGTCATAATGTGTAATTTTTCAGATAAGAAATGAGTTTTTACAAAGTAGTTTAACAATATGCTGATCGTAACGTGCGGTTATTGTACGCAGTGAAGAGGGTTTATGATACGTGTGTAGATAAAATTATATAAAACTTACTTACCCTTTATGTGGCTCAGGCGTGCATAATTTTTCATTGGTTTTAGACTTTATTCCAAAAACATAAGCTTAATAAAGGGTTGACTCTTTGCCACATAAAGCGTTAACCCCTTTCCGGACACATAATAAACAGCTTACAGAAAATAAAATTGCTTTTGGACATTATCACCAAGACACAAAGTTGAATCTTTGGTGGGAAAATATTTCACTCAAACCAAAAGTGAGTTAAGTATGCGATTGAATAGACAAAAGTATATTATAGTGTGCTGCTTATGGCGACGGTGAAACGGCTCCAACTCAGCATTATGCTACAGGAAGACCTGTAACGCTGGTATTCTGTCGGAACCAAATGTATGTCACCGTGATATAGTCAAAACCGTTAGTTGATAAACTAACGCGTGAGCAGATCAACTATCGACAGATAGTAAACCAGACTGACAGGGTTTCGAATATATGTTTCTTTTGTTCCTACATGTCAACCTAATACGAAGACTATTCGGGGGCTTCGCTGCGCTCGCCCCCTCTAGTCTTCACCTAAGCTACCGCAGTGTTTGCCCTGGTATTTCTTTTGCAATTCAAGTTTAAACCAGTTTACTATTTAACAGTTTTAACCGTTAGTTAATCAACTAACGCGTCATATAGTAAGCAGTACGCTACAACTTACTATCTGTCGATAGTTGACCAACTAACGAAAAAAAAATCGTTAGTAGTTAGTTAGTACATCAACTAAGGGTTTCGACAATCTTACGGTGACATATAAGAGGGGAGGGGAGTTCCCCCCCCCTACCTTTAAGGAAACCATTAGTTTTTATGTTATGGAGGTCCAAAGATTGAAGAAAATGCCTACATTTTTTGGATTTCGGGGAGTTGGAGGAGGAGAGGGGTTGGAGGGGGGCTTGCCAAGAGTAGGGGGTCGCCGCGCTCCGCTCCGCTTCACTCCGGCTCCCGGGTCTGCTGTAACGTGTGAACCCAACAAACCTATCTTTAGTTTTTAAACAGGAAGTGACCTAAAGCAACCAATCTGGTTCTGATGTGATATGTTCTGGGATGCTTCTGCTCCGGCTAGAGGGGTTGGAGGGGGGTGCCAGGAGTAAAGGGTCGCTTCACTCCACTCCGGTTCGCTCCGGCTACCGAGTCTGCTTCAACGTGTGAACCTAAGAAACATATCTTTAGTTTTTAAACACTGCAATTTGCTTCCGTGACTCTGGTGCAACATGGTATCAAAACTCCATAGAGTAGTTAGTAAGTTAACAAAGCCAAAGTCGCTGAGAGAATCACGGATAAAACGAAAGCGCAAAAGAACATTCACGAAACACGGAAGGAAACGGAATGAAATGAGCAAGTCATTATGACAGAAAAAAAAATGGCCGACGCAAATTTCTACCATTACATCAAAATCTTGTAATTTGTACTAAAATCATGTACCAATATCCAACGTTGGAGCTTTTGTGTTTAACATTTGTCGTTCCGAGATTGGCCCAGTTGTAAAAATCGCGTTAACATATTTTATAATTAAAGTGCTAAAATGATGTTTCCTAAATCGGAAAATGGTATCAGAGGATAGCTAAGGACCCCCCTAACCACCTAAGTACTTCAATCTTCAAATTTCAATGTGTCTTATATAAGACCCAACCCTGGGTTTACACTTACATACTGTAATGCATTTTTCGAAGCGATTGCATAGTGATATGAATTGGTCAAATAGTTTTTTCACAAGTAAAGAACTATTACTTCACAATACCCACATCGAATTATCATATGAAGGGGTTTGCGTGTTTTTGGGATTTCACGACCTAGAAAAACTCCTTGCCTACAATAATAAACCTATCTTCCCTTGTACCTTAACTTGCGTACCTCTCTTTGTAGTTGTACTGGTTAGTCATGTTTTTGCGAAACAGTTATCAGGATTATTTCTAAAATAAATGGTACCTACCTCTATGGGCCCTTCTACGGCCCCTGACATATCTAATAATGCAAATAAGTCTGATATACAAACTGAAGACACCCCTGGCATGTCTAGACGAGTCGGCTCCAAATGCATCCAGCATTCAGCCCACTGAAGACTTGTTCGACAACGACATACTTGAGATCCTTGGCGCAGACCCTAACCACTAAATAAGGATGTTGCTGTCCGTCTGGAACACTGCGCTACTCACGGCTTGTCAAAGGAGTCGACAAAACAACTTATAGATAGGTTCCTAGCTCCAAAAAACTGTAAATTGATTAAGGCGCCTGTTCTTAATATGAAAATGAAAGCAGCAATATCGGAACTTACCTTGAAACGAGACAAAGCCATAGAGGCCAAATATAGACTACTTTCATCAGCTATTGCAAGTCACGGTGAGTCCATTACCATAGTACTGACTTCCAAGGAAAAAAATCATGAGCTTCTGAGACAATTTATGGATACCAGTCGCATATTATGTGACTGCATGTACAGTGACTCTTCTACCAGAAGGAGTTACATTCTTTCGGCACTGAAAAAAGAAATGAAAGAACAAATACAAAGCACAAAAGTAGATGAACCGTTATTTGGACAAAACTTGTCAGAAACACTTAAGGCGGCCATAACTGTGAACAACTCTGGTGCCGAACTCAGGCCCCAGACCGCACCCTACCTACCTACCTACTGGACCTCGATCAATACCATCATCATCTTTATCAAAAAACTGGAAGGCTCTCGTCCAAAACCGTCAACCATACCGTCAGCCGCAGCCGGGAGCTCCACCGCCACCGCGCAACATGAGACCTGCCCTCATCGAGGAAATCGTCGCAGTATCAGCGGCCTAAGCAGAACCAGCGACGCTAACATCATTTAATTAGTAGTCGCGGGTAGTTTACCCCTGCACTATAGCCAATGGCTTAGGATAACTCACGACCCTAATGTTCTATCATACATTAAGGGTTACAAGATACCTTTTGTTCAACCCAATGTGCAACATACCATAACTTAAGTAACAATTTTTCCACTCTGGAACAAAGACAGATTGATGACTCAATCTCAGATCTATTATCCATAGGTGGCATTAGTTGGTGTTTATACTGCCGCGGTCAATTCTTATCAGACATATTTCTGATACCGAAACCAAATGGAAAATGCGTTTCATCCTAAATTTTAAAATCTTGAACAAGTTTGTGGAAACGCATCACTTTAAGGTTTAAGAACAGCATTAAAACTGATTCCACGTGATGTATATCTAGCAAAAATTTACATTAAAGAAAAGTTGCTAAAGCGTTGTAAGATCAGAGAAATGGCTCATATCATTGGATTACTGATTTCTGCAAGTATTAAATATGGCTGGATGTACACGAAATCATTAGAATGGTTTAAATATTTAAATTTAAAACCTAATCTCGACTATAATACTTACATGAATATTCCAGATTCTATAAAACCTGATTTGTTCTGGTGGAAAAATGCCCTGTTTGTAAAATCAAAGATGATACACACTGCCTGGAGATTTTTACAGATGCCTCAACTACGGGGTGGGAGCAGCCTGTGGGGATCAGAGGGCTAGCGGTCCGTGGTCAGATCAGGAACGTACATGTTATATTAATTACCTAGAAATACTGGCAGCCTTCTTAGGGTTAAAAACATTCACGAAGAACTTATCAAACTGCCAGTACTATTAAGAGTAGGTAGATAATACCACTGCGCCGTCATGTATTAACCGGATGGGGGGTATCCAATACCCACACCTCACCGCAATAACTAAGCAGCTGTGGCAGTGGTGCGAATCTAGGCAATATTTTTTTTCGCGTCTCACGTAAACTCGAAAGATAATATTCTTGCGGATAAGGAATCTCGTAAAGTACATCCTGATATTGAATAGCAATTATCCGAAGCAGGGTTCCAACAAATTTTCACAAAACTGGGTACTTCGGCTGTAGACCTTTTCACTAGTAGGACCAATAAAAAAAGTGAACAGTACATATCTTGGACTCCAGATCGAGACGCCATAGCCGTAAATGCCTTTACTGTCACATGGTCACATTATTTATTTTACGCATTCCCTCCTTTTTAGATAATATTAAAACCACTGAGAAATCTCTGACCGAGCTACTGGTATTGTGGTGGTGCCCTTATGGCCAACAGCCTTGGTTTCCTCTTTTTAAAAATCTTCTCACCTCGGAATTGATGATTCTCAAACCTGATAGAAATAACAGCTTTAGTATTTCGCCTTCTTTTAGCAATAAAATACACACGATTTTTTTTCTGGCGGTCGGGGTCTTATCCAGGAATCAATTTTAAGGAAAGGCATATCTTCAAATGTGGTAGATATAATAATAATAATAATAATAATAAATCTTTATTCATAGTAAAAACATACATAACAAGGAGATAGTTTTTCGACTACTATCATAACTAGGCTAACAGGTAGCCTGTATTTATGATTAAGTAGGCCCGTGCCTCTTACGAGGATCGTTACAGTGATTCGGTGGCGTCATGTTTTAAGCAGTAAAAGTGATACAAGCAATAATTAAAATAAGAACAAACAAAATTAAATTTAAACAATGTGCTTGACAAAATGTTTCCTCAGAAGGAAGGACACAGAATAAAATTTTAATAACTAACATGCTGCATGCCTCAGTTTGAGGCTGTGTGGTGTGTGTGTGTGTGTGCGTGTGTTGTGTGTGTGTGTGTGTGTGTGTGTGTGTGTGTGAGGGTGTGTGTGTGTGTGTGTGTGTGTGTGTGAGAGAGAGAGAGAGAGAGTGTGAGTGGATAAGTACGTAACCAATTATATTACACTATAAAAAATTCTGTTTCATCATACGTTAAGGTTTTTAGTAGTGTAGACACATTCTTTTTACATTCATATGTGGGTTTGTTAAATACAAAATTTATGTTATTTATCTTATTATAAAGTTTTGGACCAAGATATAAGTGATGCCTTTTTGTAAAACTAAGCTTTGGCAAGGGAATATTACAAATTAAGTCGTTGCGACGTTTGGAGGTTTCGTAGAAGGGTGTATTGATATGCTGATGAATCACGGTGTTGTAAATAAAGAGCTGTCTGACTGTTAGGACGTCGCAGTCACTGTATAATTTTGTAGTAGGGTAGAGGATAGGACGTTTGGTAGCCACCTTTAGTACTCCGCGTTGGGCAACTTCCAGTGGTTTGAGGTGTGTTTTAGTGGCACCACCCCAACACGGTATACAATAAGTAATTATAGATTGGACTAGAGCAAAATACATTGTTTTAATTACATTTGGAGGGGCAGTGTTGCGGATAGATTTGAATACGTACATTAATTTCCTAAGTCTAGATGTAAGCAGATCAATGTGGGTTTTAAAGTTCAGGTGTTTATCCAACGTGATTCCTAAGTATTTAATTATGTCAGTACGGACTATGGAGGGGCAATGGCACAATAGAGGATCGTGACAGGAGTGAGCTTGGATAACAATCGGTAATTTAGGTTGATTGGCGGAAGTGGGAGAAAAGGGTATAAATTTTGTTTTAGAAGTGTTCAAAGTTAAAAAGTGTGCGGAAAGCCAGTTGGCGACAACATTAAAACCTGATTGAGTTGTATTTTGGAGATCGGCCCAACTAGAGCCATTAAAAAGGAGAACTGTATCATCGGCGTATGTAATAATAGTGCCATTTTCAAGTGATATGTTACACATGTCATTAATAAATATGAGGAAAAGTGTGGGCCCTAATATACTACCTTGCGGTACACCGTATGATATTTGCGATTCGTCACTCATGTGGGGGCCTATTTTTACCATTTGTGATCGGCCCGTAAGATACGATTCGAATAAGTTGTGCTGTATGCCTCTGACACCGATAGAATATAGTTTGGTTAGAAGAATAGGGATCGGTACGGTGTCAAAAGCTTTTGCTAAGTCAAGGAACACCGCGAGAGTTTTCTTATTGCTGTTTATGTTTTTGACAATGTTATCCATTAGCTTTAGAACTGCATCAACGGTAGAGATGTTCTTACGAAAGCCAAATTGTTGGGGAGAGATTATATTATTCGTTTCTAGGTAATTGGTAAGTCTATTATTAATAATGCGTTCCAAGAGCTTCGAGAAGGTAGTGAGCACAGCGATTGGGCGATAGTTTGTAGCGCATGACCTATCTCCACTTTTAAAGATAGGGTGGATGATCGCCTTTTTAAATGCAGAAGGGAAGGAACCGTTTTGAAAGCAAAGATTGAAAATGTGACTAAGAATAGGGGCGAGAGTTAAGGAGTATCTTTTGATAATTGTTGGAGAAATACCATCCCAGCCAGTAGCAGCTAGGGGTCTTAAGGAGTTGATGGCGCCAATAACTTCATTTTCGTCTGTGTTCAGCAAGACGAAAGAACCAGGAATGTTAGATAATTGAGGAGGGGGTTCATTGCAGCCCGTAGGATGAGGTGAACCTGTAATATTATCAGCCAATGCTTTTCCGATATTAACAAAAAAGTTATTAACCTTGTTACATGAATGTTTGGGAGAATGAGTGGGAGAAAGAAGTTGGCTAGGCACGGATTTAGTTTTTGTGGTGTTTGAAATTCTTTTTATTGTATCCCATAAGCGTTTGCTATTATTACCAGCTTTTTTTAATTCGTTTGTATCATACTGTCTTTTTATTTTTTTCAAAAGTTTTGTACAAAAGTTTCTATAGCGGATGTAAGTTAATCTTAAAATCTCATTATCTTTGTTCTCTTTATGCTGTTTATGGAGATGATCGCGGTTACGCATGCATCGAAGGAGTCCAGGAGAGATCCAGGGCTTAAGAATTTTTTGCTTTTTGGAGATGGTTTTAACTGTTGTATTTTTATTTATTATTGTAGAGAGACTGGTTATTAAATTATTTGTAGCAGACTCTGGATCAATAGAGGAATGGACAGGAGCAAAGTCAAGTTGTGCAATGTCTTTATCAAGGCCATCATAGTTGATAATAGAAATTGTTCCCAGAGACTTATCTCGTGTAGGTTTAGAGTCAAGCATAAAGAGGACTGGGCGATGATCAGTTGTGTATGAGTCGAGGATAAAAGTGAGTGATGGATATTGGGTTCTAAGCATTAGGTGATCTAGACAGCTATTTTCTCTAGTAGGTAGATCGTGTGCTGGCAGTAGACCATAGAATGAGAGGCGGCTAAGATAGTTATGAGAGCGTGAGTCCAGAGAAGATGGGATAATATCAACGTTAATGTCACCCGCTATAATTAGGGATTTAAATGATGATAGTGTTGGAATGATTTGGTCTAAAGTTTCTAAAAATAAATCAATGTTGTAATTAGAAGGAGAGCGGTAGATGCATAGTATAGCTATATCAGAATCTAATTTCAATAGAAGCCCAGAAGCCGATCCTTTAAAATCAAGTTCTTCTGAGGTGTGAGCGAGTTCGGACCTAACATAAACAATAACACCATCACTTTGATTCTGATGCATAGTTGTTAAAATAGGGGTATAGTTTACTAGCGTAGGTATGTAAGAATTAGAAAGGCAACTTAACCAGCATTCTGTCAGAACTAAAATATCGCAGTCTATGTCTAATCGTGTGAGTAGAGTAAGAAAACTATGGAAGTTGCAATTTATTGAGCGAATATTGATTGATAGTATTTTAAGTTTATTGTTGGGTTTTGTAATATGCGTATAGATTTGCTCTGGAGTACAGGATAAGACAGTGGATACACAAAAGTTATCTAGATTTTGCATAAAATCGTCGCTTATTTTGTTCACGGAAAAATAAAAATTTGGAAATGCATTGTTAGGAGGGTATCGATACTTGTATGTTTACTATTTTGGTAAGGAAGCCGGTAATTGGTGTAAAAATATATTAATCTATATGTGTTGCAGTCTCTTTGGGTAAAATATTGATAGTGGGATTTTAGTGTCGAAAGTAAAGTAGGTATTGACAGTCTGATGTTAACGTACTGAATTAGCATTGTTTTGTTATTTGTTTGTGTAAATTGAGGTGTGTTTTGTGTTTTAATGTAAGTTGAATAGTATCTTAGGTAACTAAAATTATAAGTAAAATTACGTAGTAAAATAGGACAATCGGGTAGTCATTCAGAAATAGGGTTTTTTAGGGACAGTATATGTGCTTCGTTTTTAATTTGGAAATATGGACTGTCGTTATTTTCTTTTATGAAGATTTTTCCTTCTGTTGTCCAGCAGTAGTTGAAGTGGCTCTCTTTTACAAAGGTTCTGGTGAGGTAGAAGAGCTTTTTTGCAGCAGGCGTCAGCAGCTCGCCAATGTAGATCGGTGATTTTGGCTCCGGGAGTCCTAGGTGTGTGTTGTCCAGCTTGTTGTTCTTGTTCTTTTTGTTGTAGTCCCTGGCCATATTTAGATATTGTGCTTTGGTCAATGTGTTGGTAAACTCAACGACAACTGTCGAAAGTTGTTGCTCTTTCTTGGAGGGGGATCTGGAAACGTCTCGAATGTCGCTGCGGTTAAATTGAATATTAAGGGTTTTGGATAGCTGAGTTATCATCCCGTACAGAACCTCTTTAGTTTCGTTATTCTGTTTAGGTACGTCTCGTATTTCTATTGATGATTTGGTCATGTATCGTTCAATGGTGTCAATTCTGCTCTGTGCTGTGACAATTTCGGCTGATAAGGACTTGTTTTCCCTTTCCAACTTCGCAATTTTTGCGTCAAAACATGTCATTTGGTCAGAAATGTGATTCATTGCCTTTTCGATGTCTGAATTTGTGGTCTCAATGTTTGTTGTTTGTCCTTTAATATCCAGTATATGCTTTTCCAAGTTGTCCATCCGTTCAGACTGGCTGGACATCATCCGCAGTATCATATCCTTGAGGTCGGAGAAGTCGCTAGGATTTGAGTCACTGGAGTCCCTAGGACGCTTAGCTCTTTGTGTAATAAAACCCTTAGGGGAGTGCAGTTGAGTAGTTAGTTCACTTTCTAAATTTATTAGGTCACTTTCAGATCTTGATTGAGCTCCTTGCTGCGTTGATTTTGGCGAATGATACATATTTGCTGGTCCCGCGTCGGCGCGCCAAATAGAAAAGTAGGCCTATTTGCACGGCAAAATTCTATAGCGGCAGTGATAAGCGGGCAGTAAGGCTAAGCAATCAATTTAAAAACTGGTTTGCAAGAGGTGGTCCGGTCACTGCGGGAACGCCTGTGGGCGTGGTATGGTGGGGTATTTGATCAATTTATCAATGAGAGTGGTAATCCGGTAGTGATAACATACACGTCGTGCACACTATGGTTGGTCCTTCCGTCTTCTATGTAGTATGCGGGGCGTGACATGGGTCGAGGTGTGCGTGAGAGTGGGAATTTCTCACCTCCGAGGCTCCTTGTGGTTGATGTGCGCCTAGTACTTTGTTACGTTAATTTTGAATTTAGATTTTTGATTTTATTCCACAGAAATTAACTACGACAGAAAACACGTCCACTTCTATTCACATCCGAGGGGGAAGGGGGATAATGATGCAGTCATTATCATTTGTCTAGGAAATTGATAACGTTGTTAGCTTTAGTTATCGCACATAGGGTTCAGACTATGTAAAAATTACTCTAGATAATGTAATGGTACACGAGAGTCAGTACATTTGATACTTCATTTTGCGTGACAGAGGGCTAGCCCATCGCCGCGCTGTATTGTTACACACATTGAATACAAGAGACGGTTCATTTAACGTTTGGGGTTTTGAGTAGCTCAGGGTAAGTTGACATAAAACAATGAGCCGAGCGCGTGGATTGGTTCCAGGAACAGAGGTCAGGTCAGGTTTTTTTGGCGCATTCCTGAGAAATGTGTAGGGATCAGAGCCGATTTGGCTGCGCGCTGAATAAATTATGAATAACTAAATAATGGAAGGTTATTATGGAACTACACGGAGAAAGCTATTATGTTGACTGCAAATATACAATTGCGTTTGTTTGGTACGATGTGGCGAGTTTGACATCACGGGTTTGAATATCATTCTAGTGATCTTTGTCTAAGACGCTAGCGGTCGGGAAGGCTTAATTAATCGCAACATGCTTTTATGGTCAGCGATCAACAGATTTTGTGTATCGGCAATACCAAATGACTTGAGTGATAACCTACGGTTGATCATAGTGAATAACAAAGATAAAGATTTTTATTTGCTAAGATAAGGGTACAAGTAGATGGTTGGATATTATTTAAGAACACCTTATCAGCTATTAACTTTAGCATGCAAATTTTTATATATTTTACAAAAAAGGAAATACGTAATAATTATAAATCGATTAAAATTTAATGATTAATTATAATTTATGATTGAGAAATGCATCTATAGAGTAAAAACATTTGAGTAATAACCATTTAAACAGTTCGGACTTAAACATATTTATGGTAACTGTTTTATGTGTTCAGGTATCTTGTTAAAATGTTTACACACATCGCAGAACAATTTTTGAGATACAGCGATGTTCTTGGGATGTGGTTATATACCAACCTAGTCGAATTTCTTGTGTTTCGTAAATACTTATCCTGAGCCGTTATAAACAATTGTGGGTTGGTTTTAACAAATTTTCCAACTTCGTGGATGTACACACATGGTAAGGGTAATATATTTAACTTAATGAACATAGGTTCACAGGATTCATATGGGGCCATACCGCAAATGGCACGCACACATTTTTTTTGTGCAATAAAAACATCATTTATCTCAGTGCCGTTTCCCCAAATTACGAGACCGTATCGTAGTATAGACCCCACATAACCATGATAAGCAATTAGAGCAGTCTTTTTATTCGTCGTTTTCCGAAGTCTACCTAATACATATACAAATCTATTAATTTTCTTGCAAACTTTGTCAGTGTGAGTTTTCCAATTTAAATGTCGATCTATATTTATATCTAAAAATGTCATACTATTAGCCTCCTGAAGAATTTGTCCATTATAATTTACATTTAACGTCATATCTCTCTTGAATTTTTCAAAATTATTAAAATGAATGTACATTGTTTCACTTAAATTAACCTGTAAATTATTATTATGTAGCCATTGAACTATACTTATAATTGCGGCATTGATGTCAGACTCATGAAAAGAAATATCATCATCTATTGCAGGCGTTACGTTTATTGATATTTCGTCCGCAAATAAGATACAGTTTTTATTTGTAAACTCGGTTAGGTCATTAATATAGAGTATAAATAGGAGGGGCTTGAGAACACCGCCCTGAGGGACTCCGAATTTGTTTATTTGAAGGTCAGGTTTGTACCTGTTCTCTACATTTTTGTCATTTATTCTACTTATTTCTACAAACTGCAATCGATTATTTAAATATGACTGTATCCAATCTAGTGCAAGGCCTCTAATGCCATTTGATTCGAGCTTGGACATTAGTAGATCATGTGAAACAAAATCGAACGCTTTTGACATATCAAAAAACAGAACTGTGCTGAATTGTTTTATATCTACATTATGTACAATGCTATCGACAAGTTTAAAGGCCGCTAATGTTGTGGATTTGTGTTTTTGAAACCCATGCTGCTCCGGGGTCAATATGTTAAATTTATCAATAAAATCATTAAGTCTTTTTTGCAATGCCTTTTCAAAGATTTTTGATAACACGGGTGTGAGAGATATAGGACGATAACTACGTATATCACATTTTTCACCCTTTTTAAACAGGGGTTTAACTACTGATACTTTAAGTCTATCAGGAAAGCACCCTGTTACTAAGGACAGATTTATAAGATATGTCAGTATGGGCACAATCGCAGATGCTACTCTGCGATTCTTAATAATTTTCGTGGATATACCGTCATATCCTTCTGAATTAGTATTATTTAAGGACATAATCAGTTTCCTCACGTTTATACTGTCATACGGATTCAGGAAGATGCTCTGGTGAATTCTATTTCTACCACCTGTCGGAATTAGGTCATGATTTACTTTATTCGAGATTTTTATAAAATACTCGTTAAATGTATTTGCTATTTCTAATGGTTCTTTGAAAACTTTGCCCTCATGACTAATACCTTGTATAGAATGTGGTAAGTTTTGATCATTTCCCGATTCATTTTTTACCACATTCCAGGATGCTCTACATTCATTTTTGCTATTACTCACATATTTATTGTTTGCTTGCTGCTGGGATATTAAAATATATTTTTTTAATAGTTTTGAGAATTTTTGGTATTTTATTTTGTTAAACTCCGTTGTGTTTTTGTAAAATGCGAACCTAAGAGATCTCTTTGTTTTACAGCTTACTTTAAGTCCTTTAGACACCCATTTTGGTTTTCCTTGTGTGTTTCTTTTGAATCTGATGATGGGAAAACAAAGGTCATAAAATAAGCAGAACATTTCATGAAAAATATTGAACGCTTTGTTTAGGTCACTTTCTTCATACACCTCTCGAGAAAGATAATGAGCTAATGCAGTCATAAAATTTTATAACATTTTCATTTGAATAATCTCTTTTATATTTTAATGTCGCCTTTGGTAGTATTTTCTTATTACTGACAGGAATCGTTAGTAGTTGTACTGTTTCGTGATCTGACAATCCCAGGGGTATGATTGTTCCTACGGCACACTCTATATTGCTAATTATATGGTCAATGCATGATACTTGTCTAGTTGGTTCTGTAATATGAAATGTCAAATTGTTATTATTAATAATGTCAGTAAAATTTCTAGTTATAATGTTATGCTTAAGAATATTTATATTAATGTCACCAGCTATTATAATTTTCTTGTTTTTATATTTAAGTTTTAAAGTATAAAGCAATAATTCTAGACGGTCCATAAATATTTCAACCTCTGATGTTCTATAGATGCACACAATTATGGTGTTATAATGATTAAGATGGATACTACAATATTCAAAAATATTAGGTAGAGCGAGATTATCAATGTTTTTTAATTTTTTATAAATCATTTCACTTTTTACCAGAATGCAGGAGCCGCCCCTTTTTTCGTTGCTGGAAAAGTTTGCTGCTAGTTCATAGCCACCAGTCTTATATTATTCTCACTTCCAAATTCGACAAAAGTTACGGTTAGACATAGAATGTCGGGTTTCATACCAGATTCCGACAACTCAGCTAAGGTCAACTCTAATATTTCCTTTTTAGGTAGAACGCTTTGGATATTTTGATGTAATATAATTAATTTTGAGTTATTAACGAAAAAAAATATTTTTTTAATTTTCAGTCTGCGTGAGTCTAATAGCTTTTCTTCCTGAACAATGTCAGTTTGAGTCTCGATGCTGCATTTTTCTGAGTTATTTGGAACCTGAAGAGGTCCAGAAGTCTCGTCAGTTTGGGTCTCTACATTGGTGTAAAGCGATTTTTGATTTTTTTTATATTTTGTCAGATTGTGCCTATAGTCATGTCTTAAGATATCCTTTAGTAGAATCCTACATATAATTTGTTTAGGGAGCTTTCTTGGAGTACTGCTCTCGTTGTTACAAATATCCAGATATGTGGCGTGTGAGAAACGAGAGCACACTAACTGAAAAACTCCGTTTACTTTCTTCTCATTCAGGTTACTAGTGGTCCCTACATTGCATAGTATAACATTTGTATGTGCAAGTTTACTTAGGTTCGAATACAACAAAGATTGCAATATTAACGGATCTTTATCGTTTTACCCAGCTAACACTATGACACAATCACCTCTTGTGAAGTCTTTAACCCGTTGGGTGATCCCATCACTTGGTCAAGAGTAGCACTAAGTTTTCTAACCGATTGTACACAAAATTTAGCTCCTAACAGTGTCGTTAACTTTTTATTTAAACCACTACCACTTTCGTCTGCCAGTATGAGTATTCTTGGTTTTATATTGCCGTACTCCTTTTTTCTATCCACCCGGCTTCCATTGCATGCCTCCTTTGTGGTTGCTCGAGATTTAGCTGCAGCAGAATCCGTCATCGTGCTCCGGCATTCGTAGTCTTGTAGAAGGTGGGTTTGCACCTGTGACAGCTGGGCGTTTGAACCTCGACCATCTGCACCAGCATCCGCAATCGCACTTGGGGGCTCGACCCGTTGTGTATGGAGTGGACTCGTGCTCTGTGTATATGATGAGGGCTGGGTGTCGGTGGCATCGATACTTAAGTTTAGCCTGATTGTGATGGTTGTGTCTAAATGCTGCACTATATTATTTGTGTATTCTCTACCGTATTCTCATCATATTAGGTATAATGTTGCGGTGTTGCGGCGAAAAAAAATTTTACGTTGTCATTTTCGCATACTCTGCTTGCACACCACCGGCTCCGACAGCTTTATATAGGTCGACCTTCTTCTTGTAAATTCATTTCTAGGAAAAAATTTCATGACCGATATTTACTTTCCATTGACTTTTAGTAAATATTATACCTAATTATAAATTAATGCCTTTTTACAAGGTCCATAAATAACACATGTATCCTTATTACACCCTATGCAACATAAATTTTATGGAAATCAATAAATATATTGAGTATTGAGTATTACCAGATTCCATTTAGCACTCCTATGTGGTTAGGGCCTAGTTCAATATTTATTTAGTAGTGTAGTTGCCGTTTTATTTTGTGTTAGTTATCGTATTGCAGCATAAATATTATATTATTTATCCATATTTAGTTTATTTTATATGGATAGGGGAACGGAACGGAACGCCGACTCAGTAACAGTGTTGTTGTGTCATCCCGTAATATATAATTTTTTCACTAGCAAAAAGTAGTTATTTAACCCCAAACTATCAAAGCGTCCTTTATTTACGTTGTGGAGTCAGTGATAATAGTTCTACTGAAAGGTGTACTTACAGAAAAATACCAAGTGCTAAATCAAGAAACGGTCATTTCTTCTGTGCGTCCGATTCGTTACACGCACTTCTCTCCGCCGCGCCTATAACCACCACTCCACCACAGATAAAACTGTTCCCGCGGTCCGTTTTACGAAGGCAAGGCAACCATCATGTCAAACTGCGCCGGTTGTCAAATGGTAGTTGCCGATGACGAAGCAGTAAAATGCAATTGTTGTCCAGAACTTTACCACTACCAATGTCTGGGCATGAGAAAAAATGATGTTAGAGAGCCGAAAAAATGGCAGTGCCCATCGTGCCGCAATGTGTCTAAAGGAGATAACCGTGATCATACACCGGTACGTAGCTCACTTCCGACTGAAAACTGGGTAACGAACAACAGAAACAAGAAACAGCAGTCGCGCAAGGACTCTGATGTGGACCTTCGTCACTCGCCCGATCAAGACTACAGTGAATTACGCAGTTCTATACTGAATGACATTAACGATACTATCAAATCAACCCTGCGCACCGAAATGCTTACAATAAAGGCTGAGCTACGAGAAATGAGAGCAGAAATCTCCTCACTCCAGGCATCAATGGACTTCATCGGTAAACAATATGAAGACATTAAAACAGAGGTAAATGGAAACACTCAAGATATCATTATGTTAAAGAAAGAGAATGACAAACTACAAAGAATCTCAATTGATCTTCAACACAGACTGACTGACATAGAACAACAAGCATTTGCATCTCATTTAGAAATCCAGTGCGTCCCCGAGTACCAAGCAGAAAACCTCCAAACCATTGTACATCAACTTGCGAAGACAGTGGGCTTTGAACTCCTAGACATTGAAGTCCAACAATGTACTAGGTCAACCAAAGTCAAAACAGGTACTCGTCCACGGCCAATTGTTGTACAACTCAAGACATCACAACAGCGGGACTCACTCCTGGAGGCAGTCAAGTCATTTAATAAGTCCAATGCACCAAATAAACTGTCTTCCAACCATCTGGGCATGGGTGGAGAGAAGAGGGAAGTCTATGTAGCAGAATATCTCACCACGCATAACCGAGAACTTCACTATCTTGCTAGACAGGCGGCGAAGGAGAAACAGTTTAGATTTGTATGGATCAAGTCAGGGCGAGTATTCATGCGTAAATCAGAAAAAGCGAAGACATACTGTATCAAGGATATTGACTTTCTTAAATCTGTACACTAGGCCATAGTACTTAATTAATTGTTAAGAATATCTACAAGTTACTTTTGTTATACAGGCGGCTCGATTAATATAGATTTAGCTGATGATATAGATAATACTGGAGTCATACAATGTCTAAAAACAAATGATCCCTCGTCATGCAGACAACTACTAAAACTAAACAGTAGACATGTTCCCTTTTGTATTGTTACAGTGAACATAAGAAGTGTAAACCACAATTTTGACAGGTTTTTAGTGCTCCTATCGAGGTTAGATGTCAATGTTGATATAATTGTGCTAACGGAATGCTGGACTGATGGCTCATCCCTTGTTCCCTCGGCTAATGGTTATATAGCCCACTTTACCAAAAATAGCCTTAACCAAAATGATGGTGTTATTGTATATATTAAAGAAAACATAACAAATGTCCAGGTAACAGAGCCCATTATTGTAAATGGCAACTGCCTACACATAACAGTAAATAACAAGTATTCCATTATCTGTACCTACCGTCCACCTTGCTTTTCTAATCCTTCAGCTTATATAGATTCATTGGGCACATTGCTAGATTCCATTAACACACCACATATTGTTCTGACTGGAGATATCAACTTAGACATAATGCCTAACAATATCAGTGGCTATGCTGCTGACTACATTCACCTACTAGCTTCATATGGTCTTCTGCAGGGTGTAAACAAACCTACAAGGTTAAATACATGTCTCGATCACTTTATGATTAAGACATGCTATCGATCACAAACTGTAGTATTTGAACAGTTTACTGACCACTGCCCTATAATGCTACTTTTACACACGAATAGTAACTATACAAATAACAAGGTTACCTACAGTAGGGTGACAATAAATATGGATCTATTAGGCGTTACAATAAGAAATGAAAGATGGGAGGACCTTTATCAGACAAGTGGTGTTGATGAGGCAGCTAATATATTGGTGTCTAGGCTACAGGACATTTTACAAAAAAACACATCAATTAAAAATATACCCAATAGAAAAAAACCTCTAAAGCCATGGATTACTGTAGGAGTAGTAAGATCCATACGATTAAGAGACAAACTGCACAAAAAATCACAATTACATAAAAGTGATGACGAAATTGAAAAACAATACATTACCTACCGCAACACCTGCAATAAAGTCATAAAAACCCTAAAAAGAATGTACTACAGTAAAGAACTTAAAAAAAGTTTAGGTAATAGTAGGGAAACATGGAAAATAATAAAAGATATCTGCCATTTCACTAGTAAAAAAACTACACCCATTGAACTACTAACTATAAAAGATTCTCTCATGGAGTCACTAAATACAGTGAACCACTACTTTACCTCAATAGGTAGCGAACTAGCTAACTCCATACTACATAAACTTAATCTAACAGATACTGAACTAGCAAAAAGGTCATCTACCACACAGGGACCGGCTACGTCCATGATGCTCACGCCGACGGACCCCACAGAAATCAGTCGAATCATATCCGGGCTTAAAACTAAGAGTTCACCAGGATGGGATCAAATCCCGACAAAAACCTTTAAATACTTCAGCGACGCCCTGTCTCATCCGATATCATACATATGTAACCTTAGCTTTTTTAGCGGACAATTCCCGGAGATCTTTAAGAAAGCTGTTGTAACACCCATTCACAAGGCCGGTGACAAATCACTACCCAGTAATTATAGGCCAATATCAGTCCTGAACATATTATCAAAAATAGTAGAAAAGATAACTAACAAAAGATTGACAAACTACCTAGAGAGTAACAAACTTCTTTCAAATAACCAATACGGCTTTAGGCGGAACCGCTCAACAGAAGATGCGGTCGTAAAGGTCACATCTAACATCACAAAGTATCTTGATCGAGGCGAAAGGTGCATAGGACTTTTCCTAGACTTGCAAAAAGCATTTGATACTGTATCAATCCCCATTTTGCTAAGTCGCCTTAAAAACTTAGGAGTGAGAGGAACTGCAGCCACATGGTTCCAAAGCTATCTGACTAACAGAACTCAGTGTGTCCTCGTGGATGGTCAAAAATTTTCTGACGAATCATGCTCCTATGGCGTCCCCCAGGGTAGCACGTTAGGTCCTACACTATTTCTGGTGTACATAAACCAGTTCAGTGACATGACCGTGCACAATGCCGATGTAACTATGTTTGCCGACGATACGGTTCTATTATTCCATGAAATTTCTTGGGCATCTGTTAGACTTGCTGCTGAAAATGGAATGAAACTAGTATCATCCTGGCTGGAAGATAGTCTCCTGTCACTGAATGCCAATAAAACAAAATATATTTGCTTCAGTAAAACTAAAGCTACTAGCCCTACCGATTTTAACTTAATTCTACACACTTATCCATGTAACAGATCCATTGATGTTGATAACAACTGCAATTGTACAATACTAAGTAGGGTTAATGTCATCAGATACCTAGGTCTACAGATAGATGAAAATCTAAAGTGGAAACACCACATATCACTGTTGGCAGGAAGAATAAGAAAGTTCATATTTGTTTTCCGCACACTGCGCCATGTTGCAGATACACAGCTTCTACTACAGACCTTCAATGCCCTATGCCAATGTATATTAAGGTATGGGATTATCTCTTGGGGTGGGGCTTGCAAGACACACATGCTTGAGCTTGAACGAGCACACCGCGCCGTTCTTAAAGTGATGTTCTTTCTGCCCCGCAGATACGAAACTAATGTAGTCTACAAAATAGCATCTATACTCAGTGTCAGAAAATTGTTTGTATACCAATGTCTCAGAAGATATCATCAACTTGTGGTCCCCCTACTAGTCTTTAGAAACGATAGAACAAAGAAAATCCCACTACCTCATGTCAGAAGTGAATTCGCACAAAGACAATATTCTTATATTTCGGTTCGATTTTACAACTTATTACAAAAACAGAACATAAATTTAAACATTAGTACCCTCAGTAATTATGAATTTAAAAAGCTAATGCTAGTATGGTTAAATAATTTAGATTACATAACGCTGGAGAATATACTGTAATCTATTGGTTGCAGATTATTCTCTAGTGAGAGTAGTTATTAAAATATGTTTTAGATGTCAACTATTCCTTTTTTATTTAAGGTATTGCAAGTTAATTACACACTAATTAGCAACTTACTTACTATTCTTAAGATTAAATTTTGTAAGCAACAATGTTCCTACATAGCTATAAATGCAAAACTATGTTCCGTATGGCCTCTAGCTCCTGACACACAGGTCGCCCTAGTTTGGGAGTTAGGGCCACCATTATAATTAGGATGTAAGAACAAAAACAATAAATATATTTCATTTCATTTCATTTCATTTCATTCATTTCATTTCATTTCATTTTCATTTCAGTTCTTTTAATATTGATAACAGTTTTTTCTCATACTCTAAAAACCCTGTATAAAGTTCTTAATGAAATGAGATAATAAAGGTAATCATGTAACGCGAAGTCAGGGCGGAAAGCTGAATAATTTTAAAGCTTTTAAACCAAATGCAATCGGCTAGCTAAAAATAACGTGCCAGAACATGTGATTTCCGTGGCAGTGTGGGTGTCTACCGAACTAGTATTATTCAATTAGTGACGTCACTCGTTGTGGCATGTGACGAGGGTATCCTGCAGGATGCCGCAAATTTTCCCGGCTTTGGAATGACATCCCTATAGTAGTGAATTAGCGTTAGCTCGACTTCATAATTCATAATTATTTTTTCACACTAATATTTGAGCAGTTACTTTAAAAGAAAACATATGTGCAAAGACGAGCTTTTCCCTGAACAAAGGTATCTTTCAGCAAACCAAGCCATTGTCGGCTTCTTATAACTAGTGTATGTTTAGTTGTACAGCTTTGTTGTATTGCAGTGTCGAGTCTTGTATCAAAGACCGTAACATTGACACAGCAGAACTCAAACGCCTTGAGGCATCTCGTATTCTACTTATAAAATTACATAAACACCCACATCCGAATAGTGTGCTGCAGTAAGTACTAAAATATACTTCAACTATCGTGCTTGATCGCAAACTAGACATATCTATCACCTAACCTCAGGTGCGCCAGAAGTTTTTTAAGAAGTAATGAGGTAGCGTGTCTTACAAAATACGTTAGGGAAATAAAGGTTCCGTAGAAAGTTACGTTGGAGTCTAACATATATATTTTTTTATTTAGCCTACAATATACATGTTTTAATTTTAAAATGAATGCTGACATGAATATTTTAGTAAAATTGATAGATCAATTTAAAAAATACAAAAATCATCATAACTCATGAAGGCTTGAACGCTGAAAAGATACAAAAGATAAGTTCTTCATACTAGTTCCCAAAACGTTTGGAGTATGAAAAATAAAGATTCTCCGATCACATCGGTTTCAAAGTAAAAGTCTAAGAACCCTCTCAAAGAACACATATTTTTGCACCCTAGTCCTAACTCTTTATTAATCTGTTCCCTAGGCTAGAATAACTTTGAAGGTAAATTAATTTACGGTTCTACCCTCCCATGTCTGTTGGTAAAGGTGCCAATCTGCTGTCACTATGTTTACGTTACATCGGGGATAGGGTGGCGCGATTCCATTAGAGAACTATGTTTCTGGCGTCCTATCTGTCTTCACCCAATTTGTCTCCATTCTGTCCCTTTTGTGTTTTAAGCGGAGTCCCCGCTCCAGCGAGTGTGGCAGGAAATATTACGATTATTTTCTCTATTTTGTGACCCATCCGACAGACTGAATCTCGTTTCGGTGTTGCCGTTGCGGTAGCTATGTAGAATGTTATGATTTACAATGACAGGTGGCATGTTAATAGAACAAACTAGGTTGCCCAGGGAGTGGAGTGACGATCACGTGACCTGTAACTCATATTTTGTTTCCCTGACAGTGTAACATTGAATTTTCATAAATGTAATTTACTGGTTGACCTGACCGAGCTTTGCTCGTTATGTGCAAAATATAGGTAAAAAAACTACAAGTAATGTTGAAAATCGAACCCACGACCTAAAAGATGGCAAACAGACACTTTCACCCCTAAGATATCAGTTTTCTAACAACTAACACGTTATGTCTATTCCCACAGTCGCGGGCAGCCAATGTAGCCGCCCGCCCGCTGCCTGCATGCGCGGCGAGCTCGCATGGCGCGGCGCGTGCGCCCGCGGCGGTGAGGGTGGCGCGGGGCGCGATGCTGCCTACCTTGTTGCTGCTGCTGGCCACCGCCGCAGCAGGTAATACTTGACTATACGTACAGGGATACATACCAATCTAAACACTTACATAGCGCCTCACTGTCGGTCACATGGGCTGGCATAGGCACAGTTGTGGGACAAATAAATTACATTACCTCGTCGGAACATGGTCAGCATCGGGATTCAAAAACGCATCAGCGCATCGCGTCGGTGACTAGTTGCTTGATTAGTATTTTAGTGGCCCTATTAGTTTGATATTTTTCTTGTAGGCAAGGAGCTGCGCGTGCTTCAACCCGACGCGAAGACCTCCTTCTACATCGGCATCGCGGCGCCCGCGTCGGCCGTCGCCGCCGTGCGCGCCTTCAACCGCTCCCTCGCGGAAGTGTCGCAGACGTACCTCGCCGGGGACTATCCGCCGTACCTGCGCAACATTACGCTGCAGCCGCTGTACATCGAGCTGCCGGACGATGAAAGGTATACTTGCTTTACGGTGTCATCAACATGAATATCAGCTTCAGCATCAGCTTCGTCGTCATCTTATCATCATAGTCATATAGTAGAGTTTCCTACGGCGGGTCGTTACTGAGATGTAACCAAAAAAAAAAAAAAACCGGACCTGCTTTGGGCCCTTCAGGGCTCACCTCAGAGGGTTCAGGACTTTTAGTATGTTTTCGTTTAAGTCCTAACTAGTCCAAACAAATTTCCGAATTCAAACTTTCTGCTTTGGACTTTTCCATCTAAACCCCCTTGTGAGCACTCATTTCTAAGGTGTAGGTTTAAGTCGTGACATAGTTACTTACGTCAAACGCATACTATTCCTCATATAAGTTTATTTCCCGCTATTCATTGTGAAACTGCGATGAAATACTCCCCGAAATTGGCTAAATCAATTTATGTGTTCAACTGTTTAAAATGTAAACTTTTACAGAGAAACAAAGAGAACGTTAGCGTTTATGCATCCCACACAAATTATTTTTGTATGCAGCCAGGCAGCCTCTGTCTAGTTTAAGTCAAATGCACACCAAACGAGCTTCATTTAATTAACACTCACGATGAATACCAAAGGTTTTAACTATGTACGCAAAACGTGATTGTGACGTGTAGGTTCGTACATTTAGCATACTTAGCTTGACAATATCACTGCTTTGAATTATGGAGTAATGAAGTGGAATGAGATTTCAAAATCTCATTTCACTTCATTGCTCATCTGTTATGTTTCGTAATACCAATATCATCACAAGGTATAAAACAGAAAGCGTTAGTCAAATTTTGAAGAAGAAAAATATGAAGTGTATGTATATGAATATCGTTACATCCTACAGGAAGGTATAGCTATAATTAAACAATAAATGACAATCCCGATCATCATCAACTTCCCAAAGATGAGTTAAAGCCATAATCCAGTAACAAAGTTCCAGTAACTCTCACCACAGTACTTAGCAAACTTATAAAACAGTCGCTAGTTTGTCATCTACGGATATTTTTATTCGAGTTCATCTAAAGACTAAATAACAAGCCTTTTGTTAGCCAGAAGCTTCCCCTCTGTTTATCATCGGCAATAACTTAGTTCTGCCCCTCCTATCCGGTCAATGTTTCCTTTGTCCCTGGATGAGGCTGCGAATCTTCCCGAAAAATACCATCAAGCGTATTCAATTCAGCTAGCCGCAGAGTGTTCTTTAATATGAAATCCTTAGAGCGAATTCGGATCCTTTGTTGTATTGACTGCTCAGTTCAACAGGGTTCAAGGGTCAACAGGTCAACATTAGCTGTGTTTGATACATTACTTTGTGCAAAAGACTCCTTTTATATTATCAATAAGAACTTTAGAATCCCCACCGAGGGGATTTAGGATATTTACCCGGATTATTTATTATACTTATTGGTACAAGGTCACCACCGGATTCGAACCTGCATGTTCTGCGTGAGAAGCAAGCGTGAAACCCACAGACCCCGGAGCTCTCCATAGCAATTAACTCTAATAAATATACGTATGTGTATAGTGAAGTAAATGACCTATAGTAACACTATACCTGTGCATACCCTTACAAAAATACGATGCACATATATCGGTATTGGATTTCTGTTAGGGCAGGCTTATAACTATTTAATGGTGTTGGCAACTATCAAAATCGTTGGCTCCTCTAATATCAATATCACGCTTCTATAACACTATAACGGTGTGATCAATTTCCAGGTAACTGCTGGTTATTGTGAAATATGCTGCCAAAATATAATTTAAAGTTATATAGTAGTTTCATTACATCACACACAAGTACAATGACATTTATTGTGATAAATGAATTCTTACAAACAATTATCACAGAATAAATCCCAGACATTAGTCGATCGTTGAAAGCGGCAACCGGATGGAGGAACCAAAAATGCACGTGGCGCTACCTATGACTAGCTTTCAGCGGGCAACCCCGTTTTGCATTATATAATTTTCGCACCAACTGCTCGAAAATAACACTTTATATATCATAACTTTACCTAAAACTAGTCTTTATAGCTCCAGGCTTTAGCGGTCACATAATGTTTTACTGAATTTTATTATATCAAAACCCAGTTCACTCCAGGGTTCAAAGTGGTTTTCACTTCACATAGTTGTTATTGCTATGGCATTAAAATCTTATTTCGTGAAATACTCACGGCGCTCACAGCGGAGCTCCTCGGGGGCGGGAGTGGAGGTGGAGCGCGGTGCCGAACTTATTCGAAAATCGAGCTGGCCACGGCTAGCTGAATGGAAGACGTCTTTAATAAAACAAAACCCGCGATTGTTGCAAGACGCTGCAACTGGAATAATGTATCAAACATACATTTTCACATTAATTTGCTATGATAAAATGCTGTTTTTAGTAGCCTTTCGTTTTATATTTTCTTGAATGAGGTGCGAAAAGTAGAGTATACACCTCGGGGATAAAGCTGTTTTGTCTTGGGCACGCTTGAATCCCTCACTGGACTCAGGAATCAGCCTTAATTCCCTCGCTTCGCTCGGGAATCAACTCATGACACCCTCACTTCGCTCGGGAGTTGAATCTGGAGTCCTTCGATACGTTACAATTCAATAACGCGCCCGTGTTATAAAACAGTGCTTTATTCCCTTTGTGTATAATCTGACGACCTCTGTGGCGTTGCGGTTGTGACTCTACCTACCATGCGAGAGGTCCGGGTTCGATCCCCGGCCGGGCATAAAGAAAAAAAAACCAGGTCTTGGATGTTTATAGGTGTGTGACGACTTTGTTTCTGGTTTCCACGACAAAGGGTATCCTAGTGTGGGGCCAGAAGCAATGTTAGTGCCTGTAAGTGAATGTTTATGTTTAATCTACTGTTATCATATTATTAATTTGACCACACAATATTCATGCTACAATTGTTGGCTTCATGACGAGTTACATATAATGTCGTAATTTGCTAACAAACATACACCTATGAATATCTAGTGGTGTTCAGATGACCATGCTAATTCAAGAGGACGGTTCGCGTCAAGAGCAATCAAATATAATCATGTGATTATAGATTAATTACATATAATATTATAACTTTCTTCAAACCAGCATTGTATCAAACTTTATACTTGAATTGCGACTCTTTGGCTAAACCACTGCCAGCGTTTGTACCGTTTAGGACCACGAAATATTGGTTTATGGCGCACAGTATTTCAGAGCAAAGCGAAAAGCGCACAAGTATTAGACCCCGATATTGCTTCACGGTCGACTTCACGGAAGATCTGATCCTCAATCCCTTGTGAAATCTATCCCCGTTCAAACAAAACGTGTTTTACTCTTCATATTCTTCTTATATTGGCTTGGTGTGAAAGTGGATTGTTATCTATATCTGGCTGTACGTTAAGGTGTCCCGGAATGTACTTTTTTTTATTTCCAAGAGGTCCTTAAGACCGCTCAAAAATTTCGCAATTGCTCGTAGATTAAAATAACTGTAAAACTAATAAGTTTTTGATTAAGGGCGCTCGGACTGTGGAATGGGATACTACAACCTGTTTAAGTGATATTGCCACATTTAAATTTCAAAGGACATTTGATGACGTAAGGTATGGCAAATAATTTCAGCTAAATGGCTGCCGCGATTTCGCTTTAAGTGGCAGTGGCGTGCATAGAACTTTTTCTGGAAAATCAATCAGAAAGTCAAATCTAGCAATAAAAAAGTTATAAAAAATAACTTTGATAAACATAAGTTGATAAAAAAATATTCTTAGTGCCTACCCTGGCGTCATACTTTTTTTTCAAAGTGGTATTTATTATATTTTTGGAATTATTTTAATTGTTAGACTTGACCGTTTGATTGCTTTTCCAGAATAAAAAATGCATGCCACTGGTTATTGGTGTATCCTAGTCGACAAATTTTGGACGAAGTTACGTTGTTCTTCAGAACAGCAATTTGTCTTTGGTTTGTCTGAATAAACACGAAGTTTCACGTAGCCTCACAGAAAGTAGTCGAGCGGTATTAAGTCACACGCTCTCAGTGGACAAGTTGATGTCGTCATCACGCGAAATGACGAAGCCAAGCCAAGCCAAGCCAAGCCAAAGTAGAGCCTCAAGGTGACGGTGAAAGATATACATCTAGTAGCTTTGAATACAAGCGTAACTTAGGTAGTTTTTTGGTCCGAAATATTACGTATTTTTCCCATCACTATCCTACTATCCCATCCCTTCCGCGCATGGCTGTCATCATTAGGAAACGCGAACGCGGCGGGCCAATATCTCCCCGAATTTTGATGTAACTACGGTCGAAGGCCCGCTACTATCAGCCTCCCGTGGGACTAACAAACTGTGCAAGTGTCTCGTGATCAATCAGCGAGCTTTAGCATCCGCCTTCTGCGGCCGCTAGTCTCCATCTTCAGCAACTCAACTACCGGTGGAGCGCCGAGAGATCAAGTAAGCCGTGCTTCCCCGTTCACACCATTTGGTCCTTCTACCCAAATATAATATATATATTTATCTCAGTGTATCATCTCACAATTTGTATCCACTTCGCAACCTTAAAACTTTACCTACTATCGATATTTTTCTTTCTGCCATCTTTGGGTATCATCGTAGCAATTAACTAAATCCAAATACATCTCAGCATATTTCAGTGAATCGCCATTTGCCAAGGGTTTCTTCTTTCATTTCAATACTTTGATAAAAAAAAACAATTGTAGGTACCTACATATTAGTAAAATTCAAGGTATGGATCTAGTATTGTTTCGCAGAATAATGGGGGGAGAGGGGCTGGACAGGGAGGGGGGAGGTCCCCCCATCCCCGTGACACTACTCCCGTTGCAAGGTAATGCACCGTTCTTTAGAAAATTAACTTTTTGTAACCTCATTTTTGAGGTTATGTTTAGATAATTTTGTTACGAAAGTGACCAACTTCGCATTATTATTTCGAAATCGCCTTGGGGGGGGGGGGGGGGTCCCCCATCCCCCTGACTCTACTCCCATTACAAGGTAATGAACCGTTGTTGAGAATATTAACTTTTTATAACCTCATTTTTGAGGTTACATATGTTTACATAACTTCGCTACGAAAGTATTCCTATTTCGCATTATTATTTCGAAATCGCCTCAGCTCCGGCTACTTACGCCCATAAAAAGGCAAGTATTTGAAGGCACATCAAAAATACTGATTTTCACAGCTACAAAATGATCAGCAAAAACACTTTTTTTTTTTTAAGTATATGTTCTTACATATTCAACCTAATTCGAAGGATAAAGTGGGCTTCGATTCGCTCATCCCCTTTGCTATAAAAATCAGTATATTTGCTGTGCAAATCAGTATTATAAATGTGCAGTTTAGTTTAATAATATTAGAACATTCAAGAAACTCGAGAAGAAACGGAATGAATGACGAAAATTCTCGTTTTTTTTGCATGACATTTTGAACCATAGACTGTTTTACAACACCATTTTATTACACAATTGCCCATTTGTTATTTCATTATCGCTTTTTATCTGATTTGAAGTTAGAAACTATTTTTATTAAAACTCGATAAATATGCATTACATTGTAATAAGAGTGGTAGTGTTATAATCAGGAAGCCAGCCCCAACCAGATTTCACCCCTTTTACCCCCTTCTCCTGCGAAACGATTCTAGACACAAGCCAAATTCAAGATTCAAGCCATTCATTTATTTTCTCCGTCAAATACAAATCAAGTTGTTTCAGTTCACAATGTTGGTAATAGTGCAATAGTCTATAAAAGATTTCCGTTTCCGATTAATCCATCGATCGATCGATTTGCCGGTTTTTTTGGTATAACATTTACTGTTGCTTCATTCATTCAATCGTTGTTCTTTTTTATGTTGACATCGTTAGAAAGTTTCGTTTTGATCAGTGAAAAACGTTTAACTTCAAAACAAATCAAACAAACTAATTTTGTAACGGCATTAAAGGCTAAGGTCGAGCCACCGCTATCAGTAGCTATGATCGTCTATTCTACCTACCCCAAAAAGAGATGTCCCGATTCAGCTGTAAAAATTGTAAGTTAAGAATGATAAGTCTGAATTTCTTGTTCGTTGAGAAGTTCGTTAGGCGTACAATAGTCGAACGGAAGATTGGTTCAGGAAGTTACGGTTTCAAGTTAGACATAGAAAGCATATATGCCCGCAAACCGGTATTTCGCATCAGTTAGCGGTGTATTGCGCCAGATCGATCGTTTTTGTATTTTGTGTGATGGTACCATTTATTTTTTTGTATATATGGGCGCTTGGAACTTCTTTTAGTGGTCGACCACAATTTATAATATTTGTTTGGGATATCGTATAGATATCCGTCGTAGTTTTACGACGTGAGTACTCAATGATATTTCATGTGCTCGCTAGTAGCGGCTTGTGGTGGTTCCAATTATATAATTAGTTCACGGCAATAACGATCCGAAAAGACCGGTTTACACAATTGCGATTTGAATTCCCGAAATGGGTTTGAGCTAGCGGTTACCTCAAAAGGTCCGTAACGTTTTGAAACCTTCAACAGAGGGTAACACTGGCTGTCAAACGGCAAACAGCTGATTTCACTACGTCCCTAGAAAAATTTATATTTTAATATGATTTAGTGTAATTCTGAGCCCAATTTAGTGTTATTTTAGGATTATAGTGTAATGTTAAGTATTTCTATTGTTTGCAGTGTGTTTTAGTGACGTTTACTAGTGTCTCGAAACATGTTAAATTTGTGACCGTTGCAGGTTATAAATTTAAAAGTATTTGTTATTTCCGTACACTTTCAGCGCTTTTTGTTACCTTATTGTTAAATTATTATATTTAACAACGTTTAAAATATATTTCATAGCAATTAGTGATGTGCAAACGCTGAAAAACGTTACTATTCCACGTAAGTAATTTCGCATTGTTTTGGTGTGCAATTCCTTGATTCTTATCTCAACTGTAACCATGATGACCCGCAGAGCTGCTGCTGTCGCCTCCCGACAGCAGGAAAATGACAAGCTCAAAGTTACCTTACTAGAATTAAAAAAATCAAAGGAAATGGTCACCGAATTACTCTGTGAAAGGGAGGAAAATGAGAAAGAGCTATTATCAGTACTTGAAAGTAGAGATAAGCTAAAGAAACAATTATGTGTATTAGAACAAGAATGTAGTGATGTAATTGTTGAGCGGGACAAGCTGCAGGTCACCGTAGATAGCTTCACTGTATGTAGTGCAGAGTACGAGCAAGCCCTGAAATCGATTGATTCCCTGGAGAAAGCATTGTTTGATGCCCATGAACAAATATATGCACTCCAGGAGGAGAAGGAAAACACCGCAGCGTTGCAGACCCAGAGCCTCTACAGTGAAGTCGTAGGGATCAGCCCGCAGCTGGTTACTGTTGCAACTGGAAGCCTTGATGATGTCATTGATTTAACTAATGACACATTGCCCACATCAAGGTTATTAAGTTGCAGCAATAACAAACTAGGTAAAATAAATAGGTATATACGGAAAACTCAGAAATTAATAAAACATAATAAATTGTGTACTAAAAACTTAAAAGTAAGCAAGAAAAATGTAAACTTATTACATGATTTGAATATGTGTGTATTAGAATTAGAAAGTACTAAGTTGATGTATGAAACTGACACACAAAACTTACATTTGAAAATCCAAAGCTTGGAGGATTCATTGAGATCACTAAACAGTGCATATTTGAACTCTGAGAAAGTTATAAATGAATACTCATTGGCTATGGATGATCTAATTCAAGAAATGAACCATAATTGTGAGCGGTTTGAGTCGCTGACCAACAACCATACTTGTCGCTGTGAGCAGAAAGGTGGTTGTTTGACAGCGGGCAACTCTCCGGGCTTGTGTGACAGTTTACCAACACAAGGTGTTACTGATAATAGTTCTGCCAAGTCTGATATGACCACAACACCTGATATTATAATGTACTGTGATGAGATTGGAAGTGGCATGGGCTCAGCACTCCACTCATACTCTAAGGGACATAGTGTTATTAGTAATTGCTCACCTTTTAGCTCTGTAGATAATATTATAAATCAAATTTTGAATGACAGCACTATCACAGCCAGTGCCACACTGATAATTTTCATGGGCAATAGGGGAGATGTGAACAAAAATAATTTAATAAAATTTTATGAAACATTGAATGGTCTTAGTGTGAAAAAAATTATATTGTTCACATTTCCCTACTGCAACCAATTGACACAAAATGAAAATGTATATAGACATAATATGAATATAACTATGTACAATTTATGTACATATAATAATAAGTTTGATATTATTGACACTAACAATTATGTTAGTAATTATTTTACTATGACTAAAGGTAAATTTTACCTTTCAAATTATTGTAAACGACAAATAGCTATGTCACTATTATATTTATATGACATTACAGCCAAAAATTTGGCTTCTAACTCTGCTTTTACTGAGCAGCCTAATATGAATCTGGTATCAGACCAGAATAACAGGATGCATTTAAATTAGTTCATAGGACAACAGAGGACCCAGGCTCTGGCAACATATGTTCTAGTATATTAGAAAACCCTAAGAATAAGGGAAGCTCACATGCTAAGTATATAAGCCTGGTTCATCAGAATATTCAATGTATTAGAGGCAAAGATCTACAAATAGAGTTATTTTTAAATTGTAATAAAATTGACATTTTGTGCATAACAGAGCACTGGTTAACTATTAATGAAATTATGTTTAGCTTTAAAGATCACCAGGTTGGTAGTTCGTTCACCAGACTTAATTCAATACATGGTGGGGCATTAATCATACTAAACAATCATATGAAATTCAAGGAACGTAAGGACATTGTTTCCTTATCTGTTGAACGAACTATAGAACTTGCAGCTGTGGAATTAGAACAGTTCATCGTTATATGTGTCTATAGGCCACCCTTGAGCGACTTTGAAATGTTCGAGAAAATAATGGAATCCGTCCTAACTATTTCATCACACAGTACGAAACGATTAATTATATGTGGTGACTTTAATGTTAATCTGTTAGAAAGAACTACTCTCAGCGTTAGATTAATAAATCTTTTCTCATCATTTAGGCTTAGCCATTTATTTATGGAGCCAACAAGAGTGACTGCTACTAGTGCTACATGCATTGACAACATTTTTACTGATGTTATTCCAATCAGTAAAAGTGTTATCAGTGAATTGGATTCAGATCATTTAGGTCAATTATTTCAATTTGATTCTATTAGAGAACCTGTCATTAAAAAGAAAATTTCGTTTGTGCCAATAACTGCTGACCGGTTAGAAAGAATGAGATACTCTTTAGCCCAGGAACTACCGTTTTTGGCTGCTGAACAGTCTCCTAATATAATGTATAACTTATTCTTTGAAACCTTTATGAAACAGTACAGCGCGATATTCACTTCAAAATCGGTTGTGGTTAGTGGTTCAAACGACTTTAGTACGTGGGCTACTGCAGAGTTGCATAAACGCAGGCAAGCATTGTATGCATTGTATGAGGAACGACGGTTCAACATGAGTGACGAATTTAAAGAACAAGTCAAACAGTTCTCCAAACAATTTAAATTAGACTGTCATACAGCTAAACGTAATTTTCTGAGTAGTAAAATTAAGAATAGTTCCGATGTTATAAAAACGACTTGGAAAATAATTAATGAGGAGGCCGGTCGTATTAAAAAAGCGAGTCACGATTACGAACTAAAAATCAATGGACAGCTTACGAGTTCTAGCTTAGAAGTTGCAACTGAATTTGAATCGTTTTTTACTAATGCACCGGCTTCCACGACTAAGTATTTAAATTCGTCACCTTTGTCTGCTGTTGCAATATTAAAAGATAATGTCTCAGAGTGTGCTTCATACTTGAATTTTAAGCACGTCACAAGTTCAGATGTCGTAAAGGCATTTAAATTGATAAATGTTAAGAAAACGAATGATCTTTGGGGACTCTCTGTTCACGTCGTTAAATCCCTGATCGAATTAATTGCACCTGACCTAGCGGTCATTTTCAACAATTGTATAGACTGCGGTGAATTTCCTGATTTAATGAAACAAAGTAAGATAATTCCCCTCTTCAAAGCAGGTAGTACTCAAGACCCCACCAATTTCAGACCTATATCAATACTACCAACTTTTAGTAAAATTTTTGAGAAATTAATCTTATCACAGCTATTACATCATTTTGAATCAAATAAGCTAATGCATAACAAACAGTTTGGATTCACTCGCGGTCGTTCAACAACAGATGCCGGAATTCAGTTCATTGAAAGTATTTTTGATGCCTGGGAAGAGTCACAAGATGCCCTAGGCATTTTTTGTGACTTATCTAAGGCTTTTGATTGCGTTTGTCATGAAACATTGATCAGGAAATTACATCATTATGGAGTTAGAGACACGTCATTGAATTTGTTAAAATCTTATCTGAACGGAAGAATACAAAGGGTAGACGTAAACGGAGAACGATCACCAGGATCATTGGTTTCTTTGGGCGTGCCACAGGGCTCAATATTGGGACCCTTCCTATTCCTCATCTATATAAACGACTTACCCTATCTAGGAAGGGACTGTCATGATATGGTACTGTTTGCTGATGACACCTCACTTATTTTTAAAACAAAGCGAAACCAACACGCTACTGATGATCACGTGAACAATACCATATCAAGAGTGGTAAATTGGTTTAATGTTAATAATTTGCTATTAAATGAGAAAAAGACTAAATGTGTTAAGTTTCTTACTACTAACGTTAAAAATAATCAGACATGTATAACAATTAAAAATGAGGAATTGGAATTGGTAACCAGCACAGTGTTTCTAGGTATAACGTTGGATTCCAAACTCCAATGGGGTCCACATATTGATAAGCTATCGAACAGACTGAGCTCTGCAGCTTTTGCATGCAGGAAAATCCGTCACTTGACAGATTTAAAAACAGCCAGATTAGTTTATTTTAGTTATTTTCATAGTATTATGTCCTACGGTATTCTGCTCTGGGGCAGTGCTGCTGACATAAATACTATTTTTGTGCTGCAGAAGCGGGCTGTTCGTGCGATTTATAAAATTTATAAAATGAATAATAGAGATTCTCTTAGAAATAAGTTTAAAGAAGTAAATATATTGACAGTCCATAGTCAATATATTTACGAGAATATTATGTATGTCCATAAGAACATTGTTAACTTTCGAAGAAACTGTGATATACATAACTTTAATACTAGAAACAAGGATAAACTTGCAGTGCCCACTACTCGGCTCCATAAAATAAAAAACTCGTTCAAGGGTAATTGTGTAAGATTTTACAATAAACTCCCAAGCACTTTGACAGATCTATCAATTAATAAGTTCAAGAAATACATCAAGCAAAGGCTTATTTCTAAAGCTTACTACAGTATTAAAGAGTACATAGACGATAAAAATGCTTGGGACTGAATTGTTCTAATTAATTGTGAGCATCCTCACTGCCAGAGTTTCTTTTACTGGACACTTGGAGGCCTTTTACACCTCCAAAGATTAATTTAATTATACAACTGTTGACTGTGGGGACCATTTACATCTCCTATTATCATTGTATTATTGACTAAAGAGACTATACATCTCTGTTATTTATATTTTAATTATTTTATTATGACATTTGAGACTCTTTACATCTCTCAGAAACAATAATTAAGTACTTTTTTTTTCTGATAATATGATAATAATACCAAATGTTCTGTAAAAAATGAAATGAAATGACATGTGAAAGTGCCCTTGTGGCCTATTTACAGAATAAACGTTTTGAGTTTTGAGTTTTTTTGAGTTTTCAACTCTGCGCATTTTGAGCTGGATGTTATCGAAACGTTGTCATTAGCGCTTTTGGAGATCTAACCCACACCACAGCGAAGTGCATACTTCGGTAAATACCGATCTATGAATCTCGCTGACCGCAGCACTTCCTCGACCAAGCCCAATCATGAATATTCGACTCAGCCTACACATTAGACCTCCAGCGAAATTTACATTTAATTTAAAGATGCAACTTGAATCCAAACCGATCCAAGGCAAAGCAAAACAACCTACGCGGTCCTAAACAATGAACTTTAGACTGTAATTTGATCTCTTCGCGCGTCCCAACAACACTCAAATGTCAAAAATATCAACAGGATAGGTTATCTGTGTTGACAACGTTTAAAATTTGTTCTGAATTTGTTATTTCCATCCGCGGAACCTCATCGATCAAACAGTCTCCCTATGCCCTGCCAACCTAGGTTTAGCCGCAACTAAACTCCTGTCAAGCCTAGTCTAAAATCCTAATGTTATACCACGTCCATTATCGACACCACTCGAAATTGGTTGAGTTTGATTTGAATGTGCTTGTATGTTTAATGAATGTGTGTGTGGGAATTTCAAAACTCGCTCGAAAGGAATGAGGAGAGGATTAGCCCGCGAATATCCTAAGAGCCAATCCAGAAACCCTATGGTGAAGGAAAAAGGAATTTAGGGTCGCTCCAAGCCCAGACTCAGACTCAGATCAATTACCTACGAGTTCTTATCTAACGACCCAAGGATAGTTTTGGAATTTGGGGTAGGTTGATTTAAAGGATAGGAACCGAGGTATATCTCGGCACTTCAAACACTCACGAAAATCCACTGTAACATGCAATCACAACTCTTCCAGTTCAGACGCGTAAAACGGCAGACCGAAACTGTTTAGAATTCCTGAAAGACCAGTGTCACAGCAGCTTGACGCAGAGACTGCATGCATCCCCTTCCCACGCTCTCGTATTTATAGACCCCACATATCTGAAAAAAAAATGGCGTCCTTTGCGAACACGCGCTGCCCAAGCGAAAGCTTCTTATCTCTAACTACACAGGGTCTAATTTCAATCAAACATGCCATGCAGATCCGCCGTTCTACAAATTGTGTGTACGCATAGTTTCTAATCAGCCATTTGCTATCACTCAAACCATTTGGTATTGCCGATACACAAAATTTGTCGATCGCTGGCTATAAAAAGCGGTTTTGATTAATTTAAGCCTTCCCGACCGCTAGCGTCTTAGACAAAGATCACTAGAATGATATTTAAACCCGTGATGTCAAACTCGCCACATCGTACCAAACAAACGCAATTGTATATTTGCAGTCAACATATTAGCTTTCTCCGTATCGTTCCATAATAACCTTCCATTATTTAGTTATTCATAATTTATTCAGCGCGCAGCCAAATCGGCTCTGATCCCTACACATTTCGCAGGAATGCGCCAAAAAAACCTGACCTGACCTCTGTTCCTGGAACCAACCCTGAGCTACTCAAAAACCCAAACGTTAACTGAACCGACTCTTGTATTCAATGTGTATAACAATACAGCGCGGCGATGGGCTAGCCCTCTGTCACGCAAAATGAAGTATCAAACGTACTGACTCTCGTGTACCATTACAATTTCCATTAAAAATCAATAAAGAATGGCTAAAGTTAAAGCTTTACCGAACTAGATACGGGTTTATGGACGAATTGTATAATGCGACGTCCTCAATCTAGACAAGTAAGTCAGGTAAGTCCAAACAATCTGATGTTTATGGATTTCGTGTAGGTTTCAAAGACGTAGACCAAATGAAAAGTCGCGCTGACCAGTTATATCCATAGCTCGCTATAGCCCTTTAAGCGAAGGCGGATAAGCTGGCCGAACTTGAGGAACGTCTGTCGGTACGCAGCACCGCATCCGGTGAGCCTTCTCACTGTGAACATGGTGACGAGCGACTAACAGCTCGCTCCGAGTGACGTCACCGCTGAGCTCACACGTGCGCCGCCGCCGCCGCAGCCTGCCGCTGCACACCAGCACCAGTGCCAGGAGCCGGACAGCCCTACAACGACGTGAATAGCGACGCCGCTTGCCGGGACCTCACAAGAGACACCTCGTAGGACGTTATGTTCTCGGACAGGCTAGGTGTAGGTACGGGACCAGCTCTTCGTGCTTGTCGCGTAGGTCCCGTAGTTAACTATTGCATGCCCGATGTCCCCTTCAAAGTTATGGCTAAAAAATTTTTAGACTACAAATATAAGGAGGGCACGCCGTAATATTATATATAGAGAATATTATAAGTGTAGGGAAAAAAACAATGATAAAGTTTGTTGATGCTCTGTCTTATCTCGAAGTGGGCAAGATTGTTCTATGTGCCTTCCCTTACAATAATACAATGAATGGAAAGCAACAGCACGATACTCATATATTAAATATGTTTATGTATAATATGACTGTACGCAATACAAAAAAAATATTCTTTGAGACAAATCTATTAATTTGTAAATACATCACTGACGGAAACAGTGTTATTATTGATAAAATTGACACTGATGTCATAGCTAAGTCTTAGCATCATTTATATTAGAATCTGTAATAAACGGTAAAACAGAATTAAGTAATTGTATAATGGTCACCACAACGATTAGTACACGTACTAAGAATCATGTGACTACTCACAAGGCAATATGTATACACGATACTATTGTATCAACTGACAACAGAAAAGCACGGCATAAAGGTAATGCACCAAAATATGCAAGGATTACCTAGCTAGCAACTTGAATTAGAAATATTTTTAGAAAACAAAAGAATAGATAAACTTTGTATAACTGAACACTAGCTGCAAGAGTGTGCAATGCAGTTCAGTATACCAAATTATTAAGTGATCGGATGTTTCAATAGAAACAATAAAACTTGAGGTAGTTCCTTTATTTTGTTTTGGATGGTTTTAAGTGTAAAAAACGAAGGGATATTATTAGCCTTTCTAGTGAAATGATTACTGAAGTCTCGTGTGTTGAGATGGAAAAATATACAATTGTTAGTGTGTACAGGCGGGGCGAAGGAGTCTTTGAAGTCTTTCAGACAGTGATGGAACAAGTAAGTTCAGGTTCCGATGGAGCGTATTGAGTAGTCGAATTAAAAACCTGCACTGGCACTCTGCTGAGGCCAGCAGTGAAACTATGCCCTCTCTTTCCATGTCAAAAATCGTTGCTTTGGCGTGGAAGAAGAGGGTTCAAGCAAATTTACATGCTAAACATTTAGCTTTTGCCGTTATTTTTAAGCTTTTTACTCAAATTGTCTTCGTTCATCCTTATCAACATCCTGAGAATCAACTTTGTCAACAAAAAACTCAATTTTCTCAACCTGAAAATCAACTCTATCAACATTCCGTTCCAATCAACTAAACTTTCATTCATGATAGTAAAAAAACCAGAGGCTATAACGCACCTATGCATTTCCTAATTTTAGTAATTCAATCTTCTTATAGATCAAATCTGTTCAAGTTACGGTCAAATATCGTCCTGCCCTATTCTTCACCGCGCCTAGTTTATACTAGAATTTAAAGCCTAATTGGTGCGCTAATCCGCTTTCTATTCAGTACGTGTTATTCAGACGAGGAGTTGTCAATGTGAGCGCTGGACAAACCCGTGTGGTACAACGTAACGTCGCGCTGTAGCGCTCTGGCTTTTCGAGCGGTTCCAGAAGCTTAACAGGCAACCCACTGTGGAGTATACAGAGTGCAACAGAAATGTGTAGTCATATTTAAGGGGGTTGTTAGGGACATCATTCTGAGCAACTTTCACTATGAAATCGATTTGATCTGAGCAACTTTAATTTTCACTTCTCCATACAGTTTGGGCCGCGCGATAGCTGTTTTGTATGGAGAAGTGAAAAATAAAGTTGCTCTGATCAAATCGGTTTCATAGTGAACGTTGTTCAGAATGATGCCCATTACCTTAAATATGACTACACCTTTCTGTTACACCTTGTCCCTCGGTCATTCAACTCGGTCCAGTGCAACCTGCGTCCACTACTTTCCTACTATCCTCGCCATATCATTTTCCAGCAGCCATTTTCTCGCCTTGCCAAGTTTCACGCCTACTTTCACCTGAGCCTTGTTATCCGCTTACCGACCTTACAATATAGGTTCGATACATTTAAATCCTTTTACAACCAAGACATCGATAAAACACAAATATTCTTATTTGTTTGATATAAATACACTATGTAATTCCTCAAAGTATACAGTTTATATTTTCCAGATGAATACATTTCCCTTATTGCCATAACTGAATGCATTGCCGGTTTGTCCCGTGCAAATCGACTCAGTATTTTATTTATAAACGCCAGAGTAAGGGCAGCCCGCCGGCCCTTCAGACTCGAGGGAACTCCTGTGTCGTTATTAATAAGTAGTTATATATATATATTGTTTTGTTGAGTAATCCTTAGAAGAGGAGAATAGGCGAAAAAAAAACAAAGTAGCGTACAACCACGCAACTGTAGTCCGACAAATCGATATGATAACCTTGTAGGTACAGTCAGCATCAGATATATGTGAGCAGGTTAGCTCTTCAAAGAGATATAACCATCTTAAAAAATCAGAAATATCTACATAGCCAACGTGTCAAAATTATGTCAGCATCCAAGCTAGCTCTGAGGGTGTTGACATAATTTTGACACTTTGGCTGTATAGATATTTCTGATTTTTTAAGATGTGTAGATCTTTTTGATTATCTAACCTGCTCACATATATCTGATGCTGACTGTACTACATTCAGAATTTCCTTTTTTAAATTGAACTGCCTGTAAATACTTGTGTAATTATTTGAGCTTATGATATAATAAACGGTTTTCGGAAATTCAGAATAATATAGTTAATTTTGTAACCTCAGGATTTATTACCAGAATGTTAACGGTCTTAGAACCAAAACACTGATCTTCTCGAATACTGTCTCATCCTGTGACTACGATATCGTGTTGGTAACTGAAACATGGCTTCATAGTGGCATTCTGGACTCAGAGCTGACCGACTTAGATCAGTACGATGTATTCAGGCGCGATCGGGTAACTCTGACGACGGGCGGCGGCGTAATGGCGCTCTGCGCGCCGCGGCTCCAAGCCCGTCTCCGGCCAGAGTGGACACCGGGCGGCCTTGAAATCATATGGTTGACTATTAATGCGCGAGCGCTTGGATCCACTAGCAATCTGCACATCGGTGTAATTTATATTCCGCCTCATAGCGAAACACACGATCTACCGGCTACCACACAATTATTTCTCGACTCCTTTGCCAACATTGTCAACGCTAATACGGAAGATCACTTTCTGTTGGCAGGTGATTTTAATAATTCCACCATCAGTTGGGAATCTGGGGAACCTAGATACCTGAAAAAGGGCTATGTGGAGATACAGAATAGTGGAATTAATCTCATAAATCAATTGAATATACACGGCTTTCAGCAATATAACTACCTTAGAAACTCATGCAATAATACACTTGACCTCGTTTTCACAAACTTTAACATCGAGCTACACGGAACTAGCACAGAATTAGTACCACTGGACGTTTTCCACCCCACTCTGGATATCGACGCCACTGACATTACGGTCCCCCCCATGCCGTTAGCAAAACAGTTCAAATACTTATTTAGGAAAGCAGATTACGAGAGCATTAATAAGTGTCTCGCGAAACAGGACTGGTCCTGTTTAAATATTCTAAGTGTTAATGACGCTGTCTCAAGTTTTTATGACGTAATCTATGATCTAGTTAATAGATATGTACCGCAGTCAGTAATAGGATTATCACGGCGCTACCCCATCTGGTACAGCCGCGCACTAATTAATGTAATAAGGGAAAAAACTAAATACCATGTCCTCTGGAAAAAGTATAAGAACCCCTTGGATTATGATTCCTTCAGCCTACTCAGAAAACGCCAGAAAACTATACAGGATGAATGTCATGCAACTTACATACAACGCTCACAACAAAATATTAAAAATAATCCTAAACTGCTGTGGTCTTATATTAAATCAAAACGGCAAAATAGTTCTAACTACCCTAAAATAATGAAATATAACAATGAGGAATTAAAATCAGAAGCCGAAATCTGTTCTGCATTTAGCACTTTCTTCGAACGAATGTTCATAAAACCATCAGAGTCATACGATCAGGTCATCAGTAAGGCAGATAACGGTATTGAGTTGCTGCACTCCATAGTGGTTACAGAGGAGCAAATATTTAATATACTGCAAACAATTGATATATCTAAGGGCCCCGGCAGTGATAAGATTCCATCTGTTTTTGTTCGCAACTGTGCCAAAACCCTAGCATTACCTTTGTCCATACTTTTTAACCGCTCGTTCAACCATGGTATTTATCCAACGGCGTGGAAGATAGCACATATCATACCTATACATAAAAAAGGGACTAAAGCTAACATAGAACATTACAGACCCATCTCTATATTAAACGTTTTTGGCAAAATTATGGAAAAGGTCGCACATGAACATCTTTATCCTGTTATTTCAATAAACATACCGACCGAACAGCACGGTTTCTTCAAAGGGCGCTCTACTGTGACAAACTTAGCTATTTTTACTGGTGATGTGCTTACTGGCATGGACAAGGGAGGGCAGGTAGATGTGATCTACACGGATTTCGAGAAAGCATTCGACCGTGTAGATCATTTCATATTAATGCGTAAATTGCGTGAGCTAGGGATAAGGGGGGATCTGCTCAGATGGCTGGAGTCATACATAAAAAACAGAAGTCAAACAGTCGTCGTGGCAGGACACCGTTCCGAGTTCATCGCTATCCCATCAGGAGTGCCACAGGGATCACTGCTGGGACCGCTCCTTTACATTGCCTTCCTATACGATATAAGCAGTTGTTTTATCCACTCAAAGTTTCTTTTATACGCCGATGACAAAAAAGTGTACAAAAAGATAAATTCAACTTCCGACTGTGCACTTCTACAGAAAGATCTTTGTAGGCTAGGTGTCTATTATACGGTAAATAGGATAAGTGTTAATCTCACTAAATGCAATCACCTAAGCTTTACCAGAAAGACTAAGCCAATATTTTACAATTACCAAATTAATAACAGGCCAATCGAGAAAGTTAAATCAATAAGAGATCTAGGAGTTTTACTCGATTCAAAGCTCACATTCTCTCAACATATAGACGCTGCTACAGACAAGGCCTATAAGAACCTGGGTTTTGTACTTCGAACGAGCCAGGCATTCACTGACCCACTGTGTATAAAGGTTCTCTACTACTCGTACGTGCGCAGTGTTCTAGAATACTGTAGCCCTATCTGGCGACCCCAATATATATGCCACATTGAGTCAATTGAATCATTACAACGCAAATTCATTAGACATCTTAATTACCGCACTGGCTACCACTCTCCTTTGAAGAACTACAATACTTCGTTGGAAAAGCACAAACTGCAAACACTCGAGGACAGGAGGCGTCTCCTGGACATGCTATTTCTTCATGACCTGTGTAGTGGAAGACTGAACTGTCCTGAATTAATCTCCTCAGCACTTCGGTTAAATGTTCCGAATAAAAGAACCAGGCACACTCCTCTCTTCCATGTCCCCCTATCTCGGTCTAACTATGCACAAAACTCAGTCATGAATAGGTGTCATTTAAATTACAACAAGCTTTCCAAAGATAAGGACCTAGACATTTTTAACACCTCTAAACAGGTTTTTAAGAAAAATATTATTTGAATTATTAAAACAAACAGATACATTGATGATGTATCTGCCGTGTCATACGAAAGCCTACTCACCTATACTCACCCTGCTTAGTGGAAATTCAATAGACACAGTCCCGATCCCAAGACCATCGTCGTCGTAGGGCTAAGCAGATACAGGTACAACTACACTCACACCACTACACAACACATGCAACCTACACTACTTACACAACCGGCACACCACATCTCAACTTGCAATAATATAAATTAAATTTTTAAAACGAAATCAACACTAGTTACATATATGTATAACTAGTTTTAGTTATAATTTCTATATATAAGTATAATCGCCAAGTACGTTTGTCTTATAATATTTAAACAAAAAAATGTAAATCCGTTATTGGCTAATGTTAAGATTATTTTTCTTGCCTTACATAATTGTATTAGCTGTGGATTTTTTAAGATCAATAAATAAAATAAAATAAAAAAAAAATTGTTGGACCATTGTTGCAGCGCTTTGATTGCAACTATAATCCAACAGGAACAATAATCTAATAAGTATAATATGATTCTTGGATCTAGGTACATATGCTTGAGGTTTAACTATGGTTCCGTAATGATGAGAAAAAAACAAAAACAGCCGTAAAATACGATTTTTTTTAACAAAAACGACCCAGGTTCAGAGATTACTCCATTTTTAATGTTGTGAAATTGTAACAAATAATTAAAAACCAACTTGAATTATATTCATTCATGAGATATAATAATATCTCATATATATTTATATAATAAAATTCAAGTTAGTTTTATATCATTTAATATAGCTCCGTGACCATATGGGTTTCACGCTTGCTTCTCACACAGGAGATGCAGGTTCTATTCCTGACTATGTACCAATGAGATAGTTAATTTATCTTAAGTACATTATACTGACGTTTTAACGGTGGTGAAAACATCGTTAGGAAACCTTCATTACTCTATAGCTGCGGCGATGGGCTAGCCCCCTGTCACGCAAAATGGAGTATTAAATAACTGGCTCAAAGTAGGCACAATTGTGCCTCTGCCACCCCGTTTGGAAAAAAGGCGTGACGCTATGTTATGTTATTAAAACAATGTAATTTAAAACATAGTTCGACTTATTCGGTAAATATACTTCTGTTGCAATAAGCACTTAGTGAAAATAATGTGCTAGGCTTGAAGGATAGGATGCGAGTATTAACTAGCTTAACGACAACCTCTGTGGCGCAGCGGTTGTGGCTCTACCTACCATGCCAGAGGTCTTGGGTTCGATCCCCGGCTGGGGATAAAGAAGAAAAAAAAATTGTGATGTCACTGATTTCGGTTTCCACGACACAGGGTATCCTAGTGTAGGGCCAAAATCAATGCATGTGCATGTATATAAATGTTTTAAAACTATTTTTAACTCTGGCATTTCATGCAGGTTGTGAGTACTTATTGAAAGTCATTGTTAACTCGCGATCAATGAACCGCTAGCCGAAGTCCACTAGTTCAGGCGAGTTTCACTCCGCAATCGCCGCAAACATCTTCAAATACTCGGTCTGGCTATCGAACGCTATGTCGCATTGTTTTCCGAACTCTTCGTAGGATATTTGATGGCAGCACTCCATGCCGGCTTTCTCGGCAGATCGCTGGGCCGAGGTACTGGTGAAAACACCACCGGTCACTTTGAATCCCAACTCTCTCGCTGATTGCATTCTGAAAAACAAGGACGGGATTTTATTGTATGAGTCTTTTAGTTTCCTGTTCGTACCGTCTCTTTGTGCTCGGTGCTGTTCAGCAGTCATTGTAAAAGACGTACCTAGGTTTAATGGAAGAAAAGATCGTCTTAGAAAGTATATCAAAGTAAATATTTAGCGATTTCTGTAGTGATTTTGCTTTTATATAACTAACATTTACGATATTATGGTAGTGGTTGTAACAAAGGGAAAAATAAATATTTTTTTGCAGGTCATTGGAGGTTATTTAAAAAGAGAGGAAATAATATTGTTGCATTATTTTATGCATTATGCACTTTAAAAATAAATAAATAAAATAAAACAAATAATAAAGGAGGGCTCCCATACAACAGACATGATTTTTTTGGCGTTTTATAGATAATGGTACGGAACCCTTCGTGCGCGAGTCTGACTCGCACTTGGCCGGTTTTTTCCCATGTTGCCAATCCGAAAGATCTAGGCAAAGCTGACGTTAAAGAATTTTCTAATTTTGTGAAATCTTTCTGTATACTTTGATGTTCACGGAGCATTGGTAGATAGTCTGGGACTTGGCTAGTGCTTTTGTTTTGATAACAATCGATTCCACTTCGATATTTGGGTATTTTACGATGGCCCCATCCTACACATTTTTTGGTTTAGGAATAAGTATTAACAAGTCTGTTTTGGGTATAATGTTGTTTAGAAAGCGGCCTCACGATTTGATTGTTGAGCCACTCAGAAGGCTATAAAAACTGGTTGCCGCGTCATTTTTTTTTCGACCAAGATTGGGAATCGTGCCTGGTGAGGCCTGCGCCTCAATGGACCGGTCGAGTTGTGTTGCAAGCTGGTGTACACAAAATCACAGCTGACGAGATTCTGCCTGAATTTTAAGAGTGAAAATCCCGCACCAGACTGATGATGAACGGCCTTGTAAGCCGAAACCCACCCACGGCCGCCGGATTGCTTGTCGGCTGCGGGTTGGCTTGTCACTTGTGTGGGAGTACTTCCCATCAGAAAAGGAAGGGAATTCGGTTTTTTGAGGGTACACGTACAAAAAAGAACAAGGGAGATTTACTCTCCCAGTGACCGGTCCAAACTAAACTTAACACTAACATCTCTTAACTTATCAGATGCCAAAGATTGATTTGATTATTCATTGGTTTTTGGCTCTACTACCAAGCCATAAGGTTGAAAATTTCCGACGAGGAACCTCGTCCCTGGCAGACAAGATGTTTAAACTAAAGACTTATCTTATAAAGACCATTGCTGATGACCGGTTCAACATTGAGATCACTAATGGTGAAATGATGGGGCCATGGTAAAATACCCAAACATCGAAGTGGAATATATTGTTATCAAAACAAAAGCGCAAACGCCAAGTCCAACACTATCAACCAATGCTCCGTGCACATCAAACTAAACAGAAAGATTTTCACAGCATTACAATATATCTCAACGTCTCCGACGACGAAACTCTAATGCCCACAATTTGGGGAAAATATCTTCGGCATAGGATCCCTCACGCTTGGCAGTGTTTGATTAGGACATCTATCATATTAAACGATCGATATCGATATTAACCAATGGGCTGCGCGTTAGACAAAAACCCACCCGGGATTTAGACAAATAACAACCATCGTTGGAAACTTGTCAGCTGGAGGTTGAAAGGTTCCGATACTACTCTAGAAAATAATGTTTCTATTTAATTACAATAATAACTTAAAAATACAATTTTGGTGGCAACCATACTACAACTATACCAACCATGTTCATTGCGACTTAGCTTCATCGTTTAATCAAACAGATGTTTTGGACAATACATCAGAAAGAATATTCATCAGAAAATACCACTTATATGGGCCCGTACTGATTAACCGTTCTCAGCTTCGATATTTGTCTCAGCTATGTCACTACGTTGGTTCCGCCAGACGAGTATATAATCTGTCATTTTCACGGTACTACATATTAATAATCTGTGATCTTCGCGCACTTGAGATATCTTCTAGAGATGAGAGCGGTTTATTAAAAAGCTTATGTTTAAACGATCACCAAAAATGCACCTATTTTACTACAAAAAAAATCGAAACGAGCGCCAGAATTAGTAAACGACCACCAAATTGTGTTTGGATAAATGATCACCAAATCCTTTTTTATGTTTTGTGTACTTAAGTTTGTGTTTTAAGTATTTTTTGTTGTTCTTACATGTTCAATCGAACATGAAGGCACAGACTTGAATAGTAGGGACAGGGCACGGAGCGCTAGAAGGTGTCGCTACAAAAACAGTACAAAATCAGGAAAATTGGACTGTTTGCAATCAGTCGCGCTTGGACGGTGACAGCCGATTGACATATCGGCAGCAAAAACAAAAATGGTGACCTGCGACGTAAAAAGGTGTAAATCATACCCAAATCGCAAAACACAAAAACAGGGAGTGTCGGTCGTATCACAAGTAAATATTTATATTTTCAATTACTAATGGCTTTAATTTGATTATTTATTTTTCTATTCGTAATGTCAAGATTACCTACTATTCGTAATGTCATTAGATTACTATTCATAATGTCATTTGGTTACCCCCCCCCCCCCCCCCTAACTAATTCATAACTTTTTCTATGATTAGGTAGTTTATTACTTATAAATTAAAATCAAGATCTTAAATTCCAAGTCACGCTACTAATGTGTATCTGTGAGCTTACATCTTCTTTCATAATTTAACGGCAAAGACAAAAATTAATATGCCTATTTAATTATGTTTCAACTTTTTATTAATTAAACATGAGCTAATTGCGTGAGACCTCGCCCCTTAAGTAAAATTTTAGCTAGATATATTTTATTTCTACTCCTAATCACCGATTAAAAGTCACCGGGTATTTGAGAGTTATCCGTAGATCAACTTTCCTAATATTGTGTCTATACACCACAAATCGGAACGTGACCGACCGTCACGCCGTTACAATTTTTCGTACTGTCTTGGTTCCGACGAATTCCGACAGGGGCGCTATTTTTCTTAGCCTCAAAATGGTAAGAAATTTAGTACGGGAAGGCCTATCCTTAGTATTTATATCGATGCATGAAGAATAAAGGGGGCTTCGCTTTTCTCACCCCCTTTACCCTTCATCTAAGCTACCGCAGTATTTTGCCGTGATATTTTCTGCAACTTTTGGTGATCATTTACCCATTTTGGGTAGGAAAAAATATTTTGATGAAAAATAGGCCTTGACCATTGTTGTAAGTAGCAACTGGATATGGCGTAGCCTGAATTTGACAGTTAAGACTGAGCACCGCTTCACCTTTATGGCTAAACTATGCTTATCTTAGCCTAGTTAATACCTATAATATACCTACTTATTAGTTTCCTTATCAAATCTAGACTCCGTTATCTTCATTACAAAAATGATAAATTATAAAATGAACTTGGATAGGTACCCAGGTGTTGAAATTGATCAGCTGTTGGTGTTCATGTAAGGATTAATTATTTAATTAATTTATTATTTATTTAAGTACCTAACATTATACATAATCACACAAGTTTTTCTTATTAATATTCCACAATAAATATTACAATTTGGTAGTTCTTGACACCTAAACTAAGCTAAATAATCCTGTTATATAGACATCAGGCGCTCTTCCTAGGATTTGTTATAACCAACTGTTAAATAGAAGAGTTTTGATACATTATAATAAGAATCAAATATTAATCATAGTAGTTTGAGTACAATCAGTTAAATATTATTTGCTTTAAAGTTAAAATCGAGAAAAAAGTTAACTAAAATATGAACCATGTTACTAAAAAAAATATCACTTGTAGTTTAACGTCAAACGAACGTCAAATCCTAATTTTTTGTCTTTAAACAAGTGTTTAACAGGAGTTAACGTTTTATTGTAAGAACCAAAATGTTTTTAATTGGCATACAATATTATTACCTATTATTTTATTAAATTTATTGCATCTTCGACTTAATCGTGTTTCGAATCCCGTAAGTGTTGTAAAAGGGTTCTAAGATTTTGATATGGAGACTGGCACCCGTTTTTTTTTAATTTAGATGTCTGTGGCCAGAAATGAAACCGATGACCATCTATAGAGTAAGTTATTGAAACACATATGTGTAAAAAAATACTCTATCTAAAAAATACTCTATTGATCTACACCCATATTTCATCACTGGCCGCAGAAATCATGATTTTTTGACTGTTAGTATGCCGAAAATGTTACATGCCCTTTGGTACCAAAAAGTTTATTTGTAATTGGAACGTCGAAATATTTAACAATGAGCCCTAGAAACGGAATATAAGTTTATGAAAAAAAAACATCAAAGATTAACAAGAAAAAGGGAAAAGAGTATTCTCAAATAATGTACTGGCTGAAGGTGAAAATACAAATCTCAGTTTTAAGAGCAGTTTCCATGAGAGTAAGAGGCACGAGAAAACATGTCAGGGCCTTTCAATGCGAAGATGGAGCAGGAATATTTTGGGGACAGCTTGATCTCGTGAAACAGAAGTACAAATGATTTATATTTGCAAATTTTATAGACAGGGATTATTTTGTATGTGACAAGAGATATTTTCAACGTAATTATACAAATATAATATGTGTTAAGAGAAAGACACGACTTCTGCAGATATCAAGAAGGAATGTTTTACGATAAGGACACCCGTTATAATAAAGTGCATACATTCTGCTTCCGCTACTAGCACTGTGCTTCCATCACTAAAATGGCGGAGGAATTGTTTTCATACTAAAATATATAACTATACCACCGGGAGTTGTACTGTACAAGGTAGTATTTTAGAATCAACGGGTAAACGGGTAAAAAGGTGCAAGCATAGGCTGGTGGAATAGTCTGATGCGTAATCTCGTTTCTACACTGATATCAGAGATTCGAGGGTACATTTTTGAGTAACTAAATTACAAAAAAAAATCCCCACTATCTGCCCGGGGCTCTTTGGCGGAATTCGTATTTTATAAAGGTAGAAGAAAACATGGTGTCCGCATATGTCGTGTTTAAAATAAAATAAAAATACACTTTACACTCCATTCCAACCTTTCGATAAACATTTATATTCAGCGCAAGTTCTTCTGTAATAAACTTTATATTTTTTATTTTTTTTAAGAACTCAGAACTTTTTATTTACTTTATTATAATGGAAACGAACAGACTCATTAAAAGCCAAAATCCGCAAAGTGCATCGTCAATTAAAATAAGCTAAGAATTTCAAATTACCATATGATTAAAAACTACACACACCCAAAAACTGAACACAATAAAAAACAAAATACTAAACATATAAACTGCCCCAGGACAAGCCCGACCCAAAGGTACCCATTCGATAAACTAGTAAAAAGCCTGATCTCTTTTGTCCTGCAAGCTCGAACATACATTCAGTCAAAAAAGTATCGGGAATGGATGATTTGTCTATGGTTCCAAATTCAAATTTGTTTTTTTTTTGTTGTTTTTCAATTGGCACACCTGTTTTCCATTTTGGCGCGGATTTTGAGTTGAATCTGTTGTTTATATTTATTATAGTGCTGTTTTTAGTTAGATCATATCTAGTGTGTACTGCGAATTTCACTATGGACAAAAATATCAAACAAAGAGTTTGTCTTAAATTTTGCATCGCCAATGGAATTTCGTGTTCGGAGTCACTGAAAATGTTACAGAAGGCTTACGGTGAATCGACTTTATCAAAAACACGTGCTTATGAGTGGTACAAAACGTTTAAAAGCGGTCGAGATGTGATAGAAGATTTTCCTCGCTCTGGTAGGCCATCAACATCTTCAACTGAAGTTAACGTCGCAGAAGTGAAGGAATTAGTGACTGAACATCCTCATTCAAATTTGAGAGAGATAGCCGCTGAACTTTCTGTGTCTCACGAGTCGATCCGCACCATTTTAAATAATCACTTGGGTATGAAACATGTTGCTGCTCGGCTTGTCCCAAAAGACCTGAATTTTCTCCAAAAACTCAATCGCATAAGAGTCGCTGAGGACATGTTCGAACGAGTCAATTCCGACCCAACATTCTTGAAACGCATTGTTACTGGTAACGAGACGTGGGTTTACGAGTTTGACATGCAAACTTCCTTTTTCCTAAACTCAAATTACCACTTCGTGGCACACGTTTTCATTCGGTAGAAGACATAAAGTAGAATTCGCGACGAGAACTGAACTCAATTCCGGAAAAAGCGTTTAAAAAATGTTTTGATGATTGGACTATTCGTTGGCGTAAGTGTATCGTTTCTGAAGGAGCATACTTTGAAGGCGATAAAATAATTTTAGATGAATAACTAACATTTTGTGTATTATTGATCTTTTCCCGGTACTTTCTTGACAGAGTAGTAAATGTACAGCGTTAGGTATTTAAATTATGTTAGGTTTTGTCCTACAAACGGGGGAAACTAGGGCACATCACATACCTGGCTTTCAGAAGCTCGACAGCGATCCCCAGCCCCCGGTAGTCTGGCGCCACGGAGAGCCCTGCCCCCATCATATATTCATTTGCGCCGAACTTGTCATAAATCGCTGTCACTTTCATCGCCTCGGCAAACATGCGGAGCGACAGTAACCCGGCTTTGCTTTCAGGCTGCATATTGTAAAAAGCTGTGTGTGAGATGACGCGGAAATATCGCCGCTTGTTATATTGGACTGAAATGCGATTGGCGTATTTTGAATTTTAAACACCATGGCTAACACCTGGGTAATTTGCTGACTTGGCCATCCAACCATGAAACCATGATAATAATACTTCATGTTTCAAGTAGAAAATCTAGGTACCTACCTAATTAGTACTTACAGAGGCGCCTTCAAAGCACGGGTTGGATACTGTGTGTGACACACGGAACTAGGTCAACCACAAACGCCTCCAATGTAAATGTGAGGATAAATGGCTGGGCATCTAGGGATAGGTGAAAGGGTCCGTGAAGGACAGCCTGAGGTGGAAGGCTTGATAGATGGACTTATGATTCGTTTGGGCTGCTCCAGTAATATTTCATATTTTCGTTTACTGTTAGCATTTTTCTGAGTTATTTCTTTGAATTTTGAGCAAATATAAAAGACACGATATCGTTTTGCACAATTAATTTTCAAAGACGTTGCGTTATTGAAAGATAGATGAGATCAAATTTCAGATGTCGATAAAGGTTTAATTCCATTTTGGAAAACTGTGTTTTCTTGTTTTAAATTAAATAGTCGAGGAAGAAGGTTTTTTTTCTCAAACCTTCAATTAAATTCAATTCATGTCATTCAACCTTCGATTCTTGGCGTGAACGGTTTCCTATACTGTTTCTAGCCCCACATTAGGAAGCCCTGTCCCGTGAGAACCAGAAATATGTTCAGTAAATGTATGTATGCTTATGTTACACTACTATACGTATAACTTCCCATTCACCTATCAGGTAACTGAACTTTTGAAAATAAATTTTATATTTACCGGTACATGCTCCACAAAGTGGTCTTTTCTTTGTGGCAGGCACATATTGACCGCTACAAGAGAACGCCCCGAGCCATCTTCCTCAGAAAGAAAGCAAGCTATAGACATCTTCTGTTTCACTATCGACGTAAGAAGAATTCGATATTCTTGTATAGCTAAAGGATCTCTTGCTGTCCCTGAAAAATAAGAAAAGAAAAATGCTATTCTGAGTGTCATTCAAATTACGTCTCAACAACCTTGATTAGGGTCGTAGGAAATCAAATAAAAATGCAAATATAATCGCAGTCCAGCAGGTTTTAAGTAGCATTGGGGCAATTTCAAACTCGTTTAGAGGCTGCGTTTTGCTTAAATGGGCCTTAAATTCCAGATGTCAGATTGTTTTCAAGGGCTTTTCGTCGAGCAATTATCGCGATCGCGTATACGCCCCGTTTAATTGAGTTTTATTTGTTAAATAATTCGCCTGTGATTTATTCTGCTGGAAACGTTGTAAGAGCATCACTGTGAGATAAAGCTTATTAAATCTTGGAAGTATTTGGGGAAAAGGGTGCAAAATAGGTATGTCTTCAATAGGGATTTCTACCCGACAGAATTTACGTAATTGAGTGCTAGACGGGGAATGCTGTCATCTGGATGCACGTAATTTTGTTTTCGCACTTTAAATTTTAACGTACAAGCGAACCGTAAAAATAAACTCCGGCCTTGAGGGAAATAACACTATTGAAATGGCAATTCCATCGCGACGTCGACGGCATTACTAATAAAATGAGTTTGATGGAAACTATCCCACGAGGAGCGGGAGACTTATTTTTGAAAGCCCAATTTAGAATTATATAAACGATAACAAAAAACTTACTACTAAAAACAAGTTAAGTTAAAATTGTAGACACTAAATCTCGTCAAAGCAGAGCTGAAATGTCAACAACCTCCAACTTCGTCTACAAGCAATCCAACTTTCAACGTAACACGCCCGAGATCGGAAGTAACAACCAACCAACTTACCAGCAGTTACCCACCACACATCCTCTCGGATATAGTTCCCAAGCATAAACTCAACTGCAGTACCCCATAACGCCTCCGGGATGTCTTCTATGACGAATCCCAATATTCGGCCGTCCCTACTCCTTTCAAACTTCCGCCACACCTTCGGATATTCCCGCCTCGACATATTTTAAGGCCAAGTGTTTGGAGCACGGCTTTTAGCGGCTTTAATATTGATACGACTGACTGGGTCTGCAGATTCCAACTGGGTTGCAGCACGCTCGTTGAATGTGGTTTTGTGCACATGTAGGTGGGCTGGCACTCACAGACAATATAATACGATTGCGGTTAGGAACAGGACGATTGGAATGTTAATTTATGATGCATTAGCTGCTCTAGTTAAATAAGTAGTATGTTGTTCGTATGCCACTTAGTTTGGTGTTTAGGGGAAAAGTCTTTGTCTATTGTGACGCATTAGAGTGGTGAGATTCAGGCTAAACGTAGGTGGGATATGGAAGTGTATGTCTATGTCTCTTAAACCTAATGGAAATAAAGTTACCCTAAGTAAGTGTTTCCTATTTAGAGATATTGTAGCGTTTTAACGTTGTTTTAACGTAATCATAATTAGTTTTGCTTTCGATACTGTTAAATGTAATACTGGTAACAGGTATTATTAGTATTTTATTCAGAGACATTCACGAATATGAAAATTGGAATGAACTGAGAGCTGAGAGCAATATTGTAAAGTCACCATGCGAATATTCAAATAACAAAAAGAGTCATTGCATTCTTCATAACAATTTTGAATGACAAATATGTGCTCGTACTGGTGGCGCCTATTACGTAGGTACCAACTATACGCCAAAACTGTCTGGTCTCCAAATTATTGCAAAAGAACGTGACTGTGAAACATAGATCAGGCTGTATAATTGCCCTTGATCTCCTTCTCCTATATCCTTTAACAAGCTATTAAAGTCTTCATACTCTGTCTAACAACGTAACTATAAAATAGGGACTGATATGTTTCAAGGTGTTCCACGTAACCTGGTAATATTGTGGTGGTAACGGTAAGGGCCCATTCACATGGGATCCGTCGTTGATGATCCGTCAAAAACACGATACGTCATGATGGATGGTCGTTCACATTGCATACGGAATCATTTTTTTACGCGATTCGTCATAAAATCTTCAATACCCATCGTCATGCTCAGCCCATCAACTTACTGCTGGGCATAGGCCTCTTCTCTATAGCGCCAACGCCTACGGTCCTGTGCTATCCGCATCCATTGAGATCTTGTCGACTTTAGTATATCGTCGGACCATCGGGCAGGTGGTCTGCCCAATGGCCTTGTGGCTCCCCTTGGCCACTCACTCCGTGACTGCTTTGGTCCACCGTCCGTCATCCCGTCTAGCCAAGTGTCCCGTCCATCTCCACCTCAGTCTCATAATAATAAAACCTATAATGGAATAATAATTCTAGAAATACAATGGGAGCCGAGTGGTTAAGACGCGTCCGTAAATTTTCATGATTCGTGATCCGTCTGAACACGGAAATTTGAAAAAATTACATTGCCGCCGTCAAAAAAAAACGAAACGTGAAAAAGAAACGATTCACCACAAACATGAATTGTCCTCGTGTGAATGAGCACTAATCACGATCGGTAATTTATCCAACGTCTGGTGTCTAGTTCACAATATTATATTACCAATCGCTAATATACACTTCTGGACATATCTATTGGCCCACCTTAGAGTTTCGGTTTCAATGACCCCTAAATATTATTGCTAGATCAAACAAAAACTATTGATGCAGTTTTAAACCTGATACTTTTTACCATCTTTTTCGATCGTGTTGTTTTAAATTCGAATTCAGAATACCACATAACATGAAGCTCAAGTCGGTTATGCGCCTTGATGAATGCAGTTGATTTTTGAATAAAAATCATGTTTTATCAAAGACAAAGGTTTATTTTTGAATAAAAATTTTTTTTTTTATCAAAGACAAAGGTCTAATTAATAACGCGTATTGCCTCCATGGGCATCTACGACAGCTCTCATGCGATTAGGCATAGAGTTTATCAACCGCTCTATGAAATTTTTGGGGATCATTTCCCATCCCTGTTCTATTGCAGTTCTCAACTCTTGCATCGTCTCGGCAGCTGGCTGACGAGCCCTAACACGTCTTTTGAGCTCGTCCCACATGTATTCAATCGGATTCATGTCTGGGCTTGTGGCTGGCCAGTCCATTACTGGGATGTTCACATCCCGAAGATATTCCCTGACGATGCCGGCCGTATGGGCTCTTGCATTATCATGCAAAAGAAGGAAATTTGGGCCCACATAGTCCGCGTATGGCATTACGTGAGGTTCTAAGCACTCACGAATGAGCATTCGAGCATTCATTTGAGCATTCAATGTTGGCAGCCGTGGTCCCGTAACAACTTCAAGTTGAGTTTTGCTACTCGCGCATATACCGCCCCAGATAGTCCATGATCCACCGCCATAAGCAACCCTCTCTTCAAAGCAGCATTGTGCAAAACGCTCTCCCTTACGTGGGTAGACCTTCTTCCTTTCATAATTGCCGTGTAACGCAATTTTGCACTCATCAGTAAAGAAAACACGGCTCCAACGCTACGGAGTCCAACTCAAATGAGTGCGCGCGAAATGAAGGCGCGCCATACGGTGGGCTCGCGTTAGTTTGAGGCCATTATAGCGGGCTTGTGTGGTACCATGTCGCGTTCCTTTAACCTTCTCCGAACAGTTCGAGCGCTCACAGCTAAACCGTGGAAGTCGCGAAGTTGGTTTTGTATCTCAATGGAGGTAAGGTGACGATTTCTCAAGCTAGTCGTAACGATGAACCGATCCTGCCTCTCATTTGTGACCCGAGATCGTGGCCTTCCTTGGCGACGAACAAAGACGCCAGTCTCTAGGTACCTCCGATAAACATTTCGGACCGCAGATCGACTGAAATTAAGTTGAGCACTCACATTTCTTTGGCTGTGTCCGGCCTGAATAAGTGCCACAGCTTGGGCGGTGATTTCAGGCGAAGTATCCATAGATTATTGATAGAACCTCACCTTAATGTCAGGAATAAGTAAGTTTTATTGCAAAACAAAAGAGAAAAATCAAACTTTCAAGAATTAAATCCAAGTAAAACAATTCCAAATCAAATTTTTCTTAGTATTCGATTGTTTGATATCAACGAACAGGCTCCAAATTGTCTTCTTTTTTATTATTCTGTGTTCGGAACTCAAAAAAAGACTAAACTAAAATTATGAATGTGCCAGGTTCAAAACTGCATAAAAACTTTTTGCTCGACCTAACATAAATTTTTAGCTAGGACCAAACGAAACATCAAAATGCAAGATGGGCCAATAGATGTGTCCAGTAGTGTATAATAAAAAATATATATGCACTAGATATACTGAATTCGTTTCAGATATTACGAAGGATCACCAACAAATAAGAGCATATTACTATGTGAAAACAAGTATAGTCCAAGTAAAGTTGTATGGCCATAGGGGAAATAGGCAGTCGGGGAGGGGGTGACGCTCGCACGCCTCCCGCATACTTACAAAGGCCCTGCGTCAGTGTTGTCATTGCTGCGCGTCGTAGTGGTCCGCATCGAAGCCATGTATCGATTCCGATCTTGCTCACATTGAAGCTTGCACTTTATCGATTCCGATCTTACCCACATTGAAGCTTGCACTTTATCGATTCAGATCTTACCCACATTGAAGCTTGCACTTTATCGATTACATCATTTGTACTCTATGACGTAATTATTTAAAATATAATTTATTAATCATTCAAAAAAAATACAAGTATCATGCACTATTACAAATTCACAATAATATTCTATCAACAATAAAATAATATATCTATATGTCAAAAACTAACTAAACAATCCGCCCCAGGACATCTCCCTGCCAAAGGTTCCCAAGACACTGGCAGCGTTACCCCGCTGCACAGCCAATGAAATCCTCTGCATGAGAAATGCCCCGGAGCGGTGGTCAAAACCTCTGTCTCTGAGGCGTCGGCCCAACTCTTTCACAAATTGTCTGCCTTGTATCCCCCACACTCCAGTCGTCTCGACAGCAAGCGGCACGAAAATATAGCTGTTAGCTAGAGCGGCATACTTTTGATACTTCAGCCTAGCGGCTGATGCACCTGCAGTGGCAGTTGTGGAAACCACATGGGAGGCTGCGAACGTGCAGACACAAGTTGCATCCCACAAAAGAGACCGCCCTCTCTCCCATGGCACCAATGTCAGTCCGTCAGGACGCTTCCCATCCGAACGGCACAGACCAGGCGGCTCCAGCACACTGGGAACGTTGGCCGAAACCAAAGCCCTACGGACAATGTCATTAATTTCGTGGTGCCGAGAAAACCTGCCAGCGCTCCTGACGCAGTGAAGGCCATGGCGTCCCAACCCATCCACCCATGCCCCACAAACGCAACGATGCGGCTGACAGATTGTGCATCCCAAACGCAAGGCAACTGCCACACGCAATGAATCATTGTCCAAGAGAGTGCCTAGCTGTGGAGAAGGTAATGCGTGCAGCCACATGCCCGAGTCGGGCTGAGAAACCGCGCGCAACCGCGCTAACTCAGGTCCCACAGACTGAGCAAGCAGCTCGTCCCGAGTCACCTCACACATGGCCTCGTCCCACGCGCGCTGACTATCCAACCTCTCCGGCAGATCCCTTCCAGGACAACGAGCCTTCCATAAGCCCTCCGCCTCCTCCGCAAAAGGAATGCGAAACCCGTCACCATTAATACCCAAGATATGAGTTACGAGTTCCACAACACCATGCGAAGAAGCCAAAAAGGCTGGAAGCTCGGTGTCCTCTAAGCGTCGCACACCTAAACCTCCATGCCGGATCGGCAGCGCAGCCTGCGCCCACTGAGTCGAGGACATTTCCACGTTAATGATGCACTCCAGTAAATCCTTTAATACCGCATCATAACTTAGAGTTGCCTGTCTATGCAACCAAACCGGAGCAGTCCTAACGGAATAGGTTAGTCTCGGAAAAGAGAGACAACTTTTTAAAATAGTCAGGGCAACATGGGCGGAGAGCTGCTTGAGGTGCTTTTTGGAAGCCGCGAGGATATCTATCTTTGTCTTAATAAACCGCGGTATACCCTCCGGGAAAATAGGGGCTCCCAGAAGTGTAAAATCCTCCCTGGCTACATGGACAACTCCCGGCACAACCGCATGGATGTCAGCGCTCAACTCCTGCGTGAATTGCCCAGTTCTGAGTATTAAGACCTCACACTTCTGAGTATTAAGACTAAGTCCCAGGTTAGAAAAACCCTGTATTAGCCTTCCCAAATCCTCCATGACCACGTCCAGACTTCCACCAATCGTGCCGTCGTCCAGGTACCACACGTTCAGCGAAGAACGCAACGAGGCCACAACCTCCTGAATTGCCAAGCTAAAAAGCATGGGACCCAAAGGATCACCCTGTTGTACAGCAACCCGAGATTGGATTAAATTTCCACCATAAAACAAATTAGTTGGGTCACTTGGTTGGCAGGAAAGGGTACAAAGACGGACAGCAGGCCAACACCTTGCTCAAAATGACATCTCGCTCAACGGTATTAAAAGCGTTTTTCACGGCAACTTTTATTATGATGTCGTCCGAGGCGTCTCTACTCATAGCAAAAGACCTGGTTGCATGAATGGCAGCCTCACAACCAAGAGCTACACCAAACCCCAACTGCACGGGTTGAAACAGCGATGCCAGGGCATCCCTCGCCGCACCACAGCTCAATTTCGCGACCAAACGGCGAATAACGCTCCCCACAGCAATAGGGCGAATGCCCCCGTCCTTCTTCTTTAAGGCACACAGAGAGGCACCGTAAAGAAAAGGGCACACCTCCCTATTAACCATGCCCTTTAACATAAAGTTTGCCAGGCTGCATAACGAACCCAGAAGTGCAACCCCACCGTCACCAGCCCCCACCTGCCTCAACTCCTTTAGGTGCTCCGGACGCAAGCCATCCAAACCACCAGCAGATCCGTTCTTAAAAGAGGCTATGGCCTGCGCCACTCCGCCCACCTCCACAGAAAGGCACTCTGACGAAAGATCTGGCTCCGGAGGAGAGTCCAAAGGTCGGCCAGGTAAGGGATGTTTATCTCTCAAGGCACACAACGTTTCGTCATTATCGTCTGCAATGGTGCAATAAAACCAGGACCGCACCACTGAGGTCTCCATCATGCACCTTGGATTCAACAATCCTGTACAATGACCTCTGTCCAAAGGAAACCCCCCCAGGAGCCAAAAGTGACGCTAGTGCGTCACCCGAACCTTCACTGGCAACATTGTCCTTCACCTTTGACGTGAGAGAGCGCCTACGGTCTTCCGAAGACGGAACCCTGAGCGCAGAATAAGAAAAAGTTAACAGGCTTTGCCAATGTCACTTTTAAAAACAAATGGAGCCTTAGTGCCAGCAAAAAACTGGCTGGGAAGACTTGCACTGTTATTATCTATTCGAACTGCTACCGTGCGAACGCTATGTTAGGCGCTGTTATTTTTTAAAGTGGAGCCAACGGAAACACGTCTTGTCATCGCGAATCATCATTTATTGGTAGTAAAATAGGTGCGTTTTTGGTGATCGTTTGAAACATAAGCCGTTTGAAAATCTTATTTAAAAATATAAAATGCCCCATTTAAATTCATAACAGCTCACACTGCAACATGGCTGCTACGTCAGTCGCTGCCGCAGACTATTGTGAAAATTGTGTATTAGTTATTTATTTTTCAAAAACCACTGATTATTTTTCTTTACAGACAAACATTATAAGATTTGTTGGTTGCACCTTTCTGACGCAAGAACCATCAATATTCTTTTTCTACCCCAAGAAATAGCAAGTTTTAGGTGAATAACAACTATTTACATACTTATTGATAATAAAGGATGTCGTCACCTCATAACACATATTTTATCGGGATTCGCGAAGTGTCTCCTTCAAGAGGAATAGCGCTTTAAAGACGGGCATTTGAAAATACCCAGCGTTTCAATATATTTATCTTTGCCCGCAGATTCAGCCCTCGTCTCCTGGAGCGGGCATGCGCGGCGCTGGGCGGGCGGCGCGTGGCGGCGCTGCTGGTGTGCGGCGGCGGTCCGGCAGCGGCGGCACTGGTCACGGCGGCCTCAAGAGCCGGCGTACCAGTGCTGCGGGCGTCACCCTCACATATACACTTCTCTTATACAATCGCTAACGTAAGTTTTAACACTTTTTTTTTCAAATTAAATGAATTTTGATGGCAGCCTTATCCAACCCAATCCCATCCAATCGAATCCATTCCATTACCATCCAATCCAATTTACTCTAATCCAATCCATTCAATCCCATCCTTTCCCACCCGATCCCATTTAATCCCATCCAGCCCCAACAGATCCATTTCGATCCTATGCAATATCATCCAATCATATCCAACCAAATGCTTTCCCACCTGATTCCATCCAATCCCAGTCAATCCTATCCAATCCCAGTCAATCCCATCCCATCCCAGTCAATGTCATCCAATCCAATCCAGGGAATTAATAACGACGTCACTATTAAATTCACGTTATTACTATCCTACATTAACATAACATTATCTACAGTAACTTGTCCATGCTTAATTTATTTAAAATTCTATCAAATTCACCTTCACGTGTCCCTGCTTCAAACTGTGATAATAGGTAACTATGTATATCAATGATACCTTCAATGTTCTTTAAAACGAAAAATGGCGCATACGAATGCAAGAAAAATATTTGAACAGCTGATTGATTGCTGCCATCTGTATGTCGGTGACTGATTGATACTTACAAGTATACTGTACTTTGTTTGGGGAATCGCTTTACTTTTGATAGCTCAAGACCCATACATTTTTGACATCAATAAAGAAATGTCAAGTATTAAAAGTAAAATAAAGGTTCGAACGGAGTATACGTATTACGTCAGAATTCTTTTGTAATGGTTACGGCTGCGACTAGCATTATAAAGGTAAAATCCAACAATGTCCATATAAACCATTGCAAAGAAGAAAAAAAAATTTTCCAAATCCGTCCAGCCATCTTTGAAAAATCGCTGAACACAAAGATCGCCGATCGCAAAAGATACCGACGAATTGAGAGCCTCTGTCTTTTTTGAAGGGGATAGTTTCAGAGGAGGCTTTTTCACAACCCCTGAAAATGGTAAAGAATCAATGTTCTCAAGTACTTATCATCCCTTTTAATTATCTTGCTAACGTGACACTTTAGGTTGAAAATTACCAAAATAATGTAAATTAAAGTGTCCTCTACCCATATTTACCACATTTGTCAAACGCCAAAGAAAAAAAAAAACATTTCTTCGAAGCCATCTGCTGGATTTTTTAAAAAGCCTGCTCGGAATGTTTCGCGTCGGTTAATAAATATGAGATCGTGATTACATACCCATTTGTTTTCAATATGCGACCAATCACGATACCCCATTATAGGTGAATATCATAGATAAGAATTCGGTCATTGTTGTGGCCTAAAACTATTTTATAATCGCCGGTGATTATATCTTCACTCGAGTCACATGTATTTTGCTAAGGGGAATATATTGATACCATGGTATGCGCAAATGTGTGTCACTCCAATGAATCTACAGAACCCATTGAACATGAATGAGTATCGAAGTATAACGAGATATAAAATTAATATAATTTATTATACCATTCGTCATGTCGATTAACAATATGGAAAAGTGTGACTGCCATGAAACTTCCACACTACCCACCGCTTGATAATAATTCCACACATATTACAGGTATTAAATTAATGTAAAAAGGTATATAAAGTCAATCAAGTGTAAATTGTTACACATTCAACATCAACATGTGGCTATACTTAATTTCACTTATTCTCACACTTTCTTTATCATATTTTCACTTGTGGTCAAAAAAGAAATACGAATATTGGTCGAAAAGAGGAATAAAAGGGCCGAAACCTGTGATACCTTTCGGGAACTTCAAGAGTTTGGCATTGTTACAAGAAAGAGTGGAACTGGTTGCACAGAAATACTACGACGCATATCCCAATGAGTCCTTTGTGGGATTATACTTCGGATTCAAACCAATATTATTGGTTAGAAAACCAGAAGATATGAAGCATATATTAATTAAAAACTTTAAGAGCTTTGAAAATAAAGGACTGACTACTGGACTCGTCGAAGAACACAATTTGTTTATGGCAGATGGTCCCAATTGGAAGGTGATGAGAAAATATCTCAGTACGGGCTTTGCAACAACAAAATTGAAAAGTTTAGATGTATTATTACAGAAATGTTTTGAAGACTACTTGAACTGGGTCGATAGTTTATTAGAAAACAGCTCTGTCCAGGACGTCAGTGATATAACTTCCAGGTTTTCATTAGCGGTATCTGTCTACTGGTTATTTGGCATTGAATTAGAAGGCTTTGGAAAGAGTGAAGATATTTTTTCTACATTTAGTACAATGATCCATAAGACAATGAAGCCTAAATTTACAGTACTCGTGCGCATAGGTCTCGGTATGGTTATACCTTATTTTGAAAAATGTATACAATATTTTGGATTCAAAAAACACGGACATGATGTGAATAAGTTTTTCTGTGATTTATTCGAAGGTCTTTATCAAAACAGGAAAAAAAGTGGCATCAAGAACAACAATTTCATAGATCTAATGTGTGAACTCAAAGATCAGCGACGCTTAGTAGTAACTGAGCAAAATAAAGAAACAGTACTGGAAGTTGATAGCAATACATTATCAATTCAACTTGCCACTCTTTTTGCCGCGGCTTACGAATCCGCTTTGCAGTTATCTTTAATCTTTCACGAATTAGCATTTCAACAAGATATACAAGAAAAAGCTTATAATGAAATAAAAAATGTTATGGAAAAACACAAAGGTTTAATCTCATACGAATCTGTGCAGGAAATGACGTACCTAGACATGATATTAAATGAAAGGTTAAGAAAAGGCTCTAGTCCTTTGATACGAATTGCGGGCGAAGATTTCAAATTTCCTGATAAAAATTTGAAGATCGAGAAAGGTACCTATATTATGATTCCAACTTCAGCACTTCACATGGATTCTAAATATTTTGATGAACCTGATCTCTTTGACCCTGAGCGGTTTTCAGCTGAAAATCGAACAAAAATTCCGTCAGGTGTCTACTTGCCTTTTGGCGACGGCCCTCGAAACTGTATAGGTAAGTTCTTGCTATGAGACAATTTTATTTTTACGTAATTCCGTGTTATTAAAAAATATTTTTTTTAGGGAGGCGCCTTGTGACTTTCAGTGTATTGGCCGGTGTTGCAATGTTTCTGAGTCGATTCAAGGTGGAAACTTCAGAAAAGACTAGGAGATATTTTGAATGGGATACTACTTTTTTTGCTATCAGGCCGACAACAAAAGTCTGGCTGAAGATCTCTAGGCGATCATGATAGTAGACATTTTTAAACACATAACATGTCCAAATAGAAAATCTTTTAGAAGTAAGATCTACCTGAGAAATGGTTAACAACATTACTGTTAATTTGTTTATTTGGCTTGGAAGAATTAAACGCAGTGTTCATTTACAATTGTTTAATTGTGTTTGAAAAGAGTATACCACAATTAGAGGCTGATTGCTGTTACGTTAATGAAAATAACGTTGCAATCTGCCATTATTCAATTATTATTAAATGGTTTACATTGTAACTTCTGTACTACGTATGGAGTTATTACACTAGAATTATTAGGTACTCTGTATATATGTAACTGCCTGAATTATTCTTTCTTTATACTTTATACTTTATTGCACAAAAACAGAAGATACAGATACATCAAAATGGAAACTAGGTGTACAAAGGCGAGCTTATCTCTAAAAAGAGATTTCTTCCAGCAAACCTAATATGGACAGAATACATGAAATAACAGGTAGACCTATGTGCACAACGTTAAAAATATTAAAATAATAAACTAATTACTAATATGTACATAAATACATAACATCAATACAAATAGACAAAATTATACTACATATATATCAAAGCAATAAACCTACATAAATCTAGTATGGAAGAGAAAGATAGTGTTCTTTTAAGCGAGTTTTAAAAATAGAAAGTAACGGGCTGTCTCTGATGGCGCTAGGAAGTTTGTTCCAGAGCCTGATAGCTCGTAGTCTGAACCCATGTTCATATGCGGCTGTATTGTGTTGCGGAGTTATAAGCAGTGATCGAGCGTGAGATCTCCGAGGCCTATCCGAGGACAAAAATTCAAAACGATCTCGTAAGAAGACAGGATAGCGAGGATTAATTAAGATGTTATAGAGGCAGATGAGGATATGAGAATCCCGACGAAGACGGATAGGGAGCCACTTTAACTCCCTGCGATACTCCGAGACGTGGTCATACTTGCGCAGGCCGAAGACAAACCGAATCCCGAGGTTTTGAAGTCGCTCGAGTTTGTTCAGTTGCTCTTCATTCGCGCTCACCCAGCATACGTCAGCGTAATCGATCAGGGGAAGGAGAAGAGACTGGGCAAGCGTTATTTTTGTCTGACGAGGCAGGAAGTATTGTAGTCGTTTGAGGGAGTGAAAAGTGGCAAAGACTCGCCTACTGACCTCGCTGACATGCGCTGACCAGGAAAATTGGTTATCGAAGAAAACTCCTAGATTTTTGGCCTTAGTACTATATGAGATTATAGTTCCATCATAGGTTATAGGGGCAATGGACAGATTCTGTAACAAGTTAAGGGAAAACCTGGAACCAATAATCAAAGCCTGGGACTTACTAGGGTTGACAAGTAGTCCAAAAGAAGTGTCCCAGTCCCTAATTCGCTCGAGATCGGCATTTAACATTCCCACAGCAGACACCATATCACAGGGAGAAAAATGACGATAAATCTGGAGATCGTCTGCGTAAAGATGGTATGATGACGAGAGAGTATCCGAGACGGAATTTATGAAGACGGAGAAAAGAAGAGGAGAGAGAATACCACCCTGAGGGACCCCCGCAACGAGGTCACACCACTCCGTTGAAGTCACCTCCGACCTAATACGTTGCTGGCGACCTCTCAGATAAGAGTCGAACCAGCAAGCAGAGACGGAGGACACATTCAAGGACTTCAGGGTCTCAACGAGGATATCGAAATCAACGCAGTTAAAGGCGCTGCTGAAGTCCAGCAGTGCAAGCACAGTGAGCTGTTTCTCGTCCATCGCATGCTGAATGTCATCGGTGACTTTAAGCAAGGCCGTGACAGTGCTATGACCGGGCCTAAAACCGGATTGCAGTTGATTCAGCAAGTTGTTTGAGCTTAAGTAGGAGGATAACTGAGAATGGACAATGGATTCAAGGACTTTGGATAGGATAGGCAGAATGGAAATTGGACGAAACTCTTTAAAAGAGGAGGGAGTTGATGTTTTGGGTAATGGGATAACTAAGGCTTTTTTCCACACATTTGGGAAGGAACTATTGGAGAGAGAGAAGTTTATTATATGTGTGATAGCTGGAAGAAGCTCGTCAAGTACGTTGCTGATCATTTTGGAGCGGATATTATCGTCACCCACGGCTTTGGAGGAAATGGAGAGCACTGCTTTCTTAACCGCATCAATTCCGACAAGTCTGAAGTCAAATGGAGTGGAGGTGGGAGCAGACCTCGAGCGCAGGTGACACAGAGTGGCATTTTTTAAGGTGGGATCCATGACGACAGGGGGAGCTGAGAAAAAAATGTTGAGACCGTTGAAATCAACAATGCCAGCCGCTTGATCCTGAGACTTACCGACACCAAGCGTTCTAAGGAATTTCCATACTTGAGCAGGTGTGTATCTTTCGATACACTCAAATATATGACGGCGCTTGGCATCATGATACATGCGATTACAGCGGTTTCGGAGGCGTTTGAAAGTGGCAAGGTTCTCGGCTGTAGGCTCCTTTTTGTTCAGGCATTTGGCTCTGTTCCTTTTAGCCATCAAACGTTTGATAACGTCGGTGAGCCAGGGTGCTGGAAGGTGTTTCACCTTAACCTTCTTGACCGGTGCATGCTTGTCAAATAGTCCCAGAATAATTGCGTTGAAGTGGTGGATCTTATCATCAACGGTCTCACTAGTGAAAATAGGTGTCCAGTCAATCGACGCGGCATCTGATTTAAGGGATGCAGAATCAATACCCTTGAAGCTACGAATGTAAATAAGTTTTGCATTGCTCTTGGGAGTCTTAATCTTATATGAGAGGTAAATCAGGATCATGATAGGAAAAAGGAGAGTTAATTTGTCCATGTGTCGCAACTTTGTCCAAATTAGAAACTATCATGAGATCAAGAAGAGAGGGAGTGCAATGTGGTTGGAAATGAGTAGCGTTGAGAGGAAGAATATGCATATTGAAAGAATTTACAATGGACTGTAATTTAGCAGAGCGGGAATCATTTTTAAGAAGACATGTATTAAAATTGCCGAGAAATAGGGTATCATTATAAAGAGGAGTCAGCTCATTAAGCAAAGTCTCAAAAGAGTCAAAGTAATCAATACGAAGTGAGGGACTGTAGAGGACTCCGAGCAGAACTTTACTATGGTGAAGACTGATTTCGAGGAAGAGATGTTCTGCTGATTCGGAGTACTCATTCGGGGAGGCACTTATAACTCTGCAATTAACCCCGATAGCGAAAACATTTATATGGGCTCACAAGCTACTCAAATAGATCTACACATTATAAACTAGCAGTAATATCTAAGCCAAAGTGTCAAAACAATGTCAACATCCCCTGTATTGACATCATATGATGTCGACTAAATAAATTTTCTCGATCACGATGTGTACAATATGAACGCCAATTTAATATCAAGATATAAATTATGAACAATGGGCCTTTATTCATCAATGCCTTTCTTAAGATGAAGTGAGGCTAGGTTCCTCATATCCGAATAAGATTTGTTATCCGCACTGAAACCTTTGATTCGCGATCTTTGGGTTTCCTTTGGGAATAAATAAACTTATTCGACCGATAGAAATTTTGCGATAAACTTTAAAGCGGCTTTAGGTATTTTTACTTTTGGAAACTCGCGTGGCTACAAATAAAGACTTCACACATTTAGGATTCTGTAACAAATATAGAATATATATAAGCCTACAAATGTGGGAAATAAAAAAACACAGATTTAACAATATATAGGTATTTCTTATCAAACTGTACCTAATAATAAAAAAATCACCAAATTTTAAGGTCAATGGGAAGTTACATATTTCTACGGTACAAAATTTTGGAATGTGTTTCTTAAGACCAAAGAATCTAGAATAGAATGAATAGAATAGGATATAAAATTGTTTATTCACTAAGCCACATTACACAACAAAGGAGAGGAACATACATAGAAAAGTTATAAGTAGACAAAAATAATAATAAACAAACAAAAGGGTACAACTAATAATAATAAACAAACAAAAGATTACTATGCGGCGTGCAACGCGGCTGTGAAATGGTACGGTTCAACGAGTTCTGAATAACGATACCCTACTCGATGGGGTAATTTATTTTTTCGCGTCCCTCTTTAGCATGTGGGAGCCCCCCTTAAAAACTTAACCCTAAAACATTTAAAAATATTTTTGACGTGACAACGTCTTTAAATCGATGAACGCTGGCAGCACGCACGAAAAAGCATGACCCATTGTCACGTTCCACCTGAGCCGGGCATGCAAGTGAGAGCGCGGAACAAGGGATAGAGAGGCCCTATCGGCCTAAGCGTTTCTTATGATGTTATCACGTAAAATTATCGTCCGTAAAACGACTTTACAGACAACCAATATTTGTTATTTGGCATAATGTTTATACTGTAAAAATTTGGAAGACTAGCTTAAACCGTTTGGCTGTAAAACCTGTGTGACAGACGATGGCCGGACTGACACGTGAGCCACAGCAGTAGGGCTCCATTTGGACCTTTTGGGTACGGAACCCTAAAAGACCCTTTAGTATTTAACGTGCTGGATAAGATGACATGCAATCTATCTTTTTCTTTGGGCGCCATCTTCTATCAGAAAGCGCAAATCATTATGACTATTTACGTTGGTGTCCACATTGTTAGCTAAAAGTGGCTTTTAAAGCATTTTACTCGTATTGAGAGATTGTTCGCAAGACATCAGCACCGCCAAAATAATATGAAATCACTAGTATTTATATCGATGGAAATCACTCTATAAATGTTTTCCTTTGCATGAACCATAAACTATTCTGTTCATGCAACAAATGCCCATAGTAATAAAGCCACGCCAGCCAGACAAACAGGGCTGTGAAATAGAGTTTTATGTGACAGTTTTAATTCAAGATTCCCCTTGATTACTGACCCGATACATACTCGCAGGATATTATTTCAGTGTGTATGTTTTAGAAATTTCTGTAGCCGATACACATTTTCTCAAAATTTATCATATTTTTGCCATCCGTTATGGGAAAAACTAGTTTGTGCTGCGAAACTAGTTTGTTCCCACGTTTAGCCAATAACTCAAGAGTAGTCGATCGATAAAAAGCAATTCACTTCTACCTATATCATTGTATCGGTGATATACCTACGTTGCTGTGCAATGCAGAGTATTAACAAAACTCTACAATGTCCAACCGCGAATATAAATAAATATTTAGTTACATTTTGTCTCCAAAGTTGGTAGTGCTACTGCTCCGCAGCCGAAATTACTTTTAGAAATAACTCTTGATTTAAACTTCAAACAGTGGCTCTGAATTTAAATCGTGTTACCACGATAGTCGGGCTCGTTGCCTCGAGACAGTTTGGAGTTTTGTTCAACGTTATAGCGGTCTCGTAATTCCATTAATGTCTTGTGAACTGTAACAAAATGAAACTACTTTATTGCAACTCAATTTTTAAACCCGAACTAAAAAAGAAGGACATTGTAAATTTGAGGCGTCTTTCTGTCTTCGTGTGGGTGCCTGTTTGTCAGTGTGTGTCTGTCTGTGGCACCCTAGCGTTAAAACGGGTTGGCAGGATTTTAATTGCGTTTTTTTAACTGATGTAAACTTCACGACGATGGTTCTTAGATATGCTAATTTAAATCGGTTCAGTGATGGTGGTTCGTCAGAATGTACATTTCGTTTTAAGGGTTCCGTACCTTAAAAACGAAAACGAAGCCATTATAGGATCACTCGTGTATCTGTCCTACATTCTAGTAGAAAGTTGTTATACTTATGTATCTATGTGACCCAAACACGAACGTGTGACGTAAGTAAATACATATTGAATGTGGGAGGGGGCAAGTTTGGAGGGCAAATCAGAAATTTAAAAGTAGGCATTTACTCTAATATTACTGGAAAAATAATGAGAAATATATGGTTTCAACAGGGCACCATTTCAAAATTTAAAAATAAAAATAAAACATTTCATCCCTATTTTATGACTTGTTTAAAGAAAGGGCTTGTGTGCAAGGATTTCTTGCCTGAAATGCTTATTTAAAAAAGGAACTAGCCAAAAAAGACCATCTTTCCCTTTATCTCCAAAGCTCTGTTTCTATATAAATATAAAAAATATATATTATATAGCACTTTACCCAAATAATACAGAAAAAATAATGAGCAATATGTGGTTTCATTAAGGGCAAAATTTTTAAATATTTATTTTTTTTTAATTTTCTAAACCATATTTTGTGATATGTCCATAGAAAGGCTCTCAAATATATTTTTGTCATAAACCTGAAATGCTTAGTTAAAAAAATATTGAAGAAAATAGGAAAAAAGACCATTCCACTTCCCCATCTCCGAAACTACATGGAGTATGATTCAAGCTGCACCAAAAAACAGGAAAATTAAAGATACCTAAAATCCGCTTTTTCATTATCTGCCGCAAAAAATAGCCGTGATACCATTGTAGGGACTATCCCTTCACTGTGCTTCGGCTAATATATTAGGTGCTTACCTAAAAAGTTAACTCAATTTTCAGTGCAAACATTTTTGCATTTTTTTAGGAATGACAAATCCTAATTTTATAAACTTTGTGTGTATGAATGAGATCGACAACATTTAGCTAACAGAAAATTTTATATAATTTTTGAAAAGTGTCAGCTGTAAAAAAAATATACGAATCTTATCATGAAAATGGATGACATCTAGGAGGCACTGATTATGAAAATCAAATTTTAGTTATCAAACTGAAATATTAAAAGAAAATTTAATAATTAGGTGTAAAACTTTGAAAGTAACTTTTATCCTTTCAAAAACCGAGGGTAATTGGGACTGGTCGCGATTTTGAACCTTACGACATCGTAATAAAATCGAAAACCCATAATGGAAAAGTGGCATTATCTAACGCCAGTGGTATTCAAGGGGTTAAACAATAAAAAATAGTGGAAATAGCTATAGAATTACACGAATTATGAACTCCTGAATCTGTTAGAAAAATTCGCTAATTTAATAGGTAAGCACCCAATGTTCCATCGAAGATCGTGCTTTTATTCATCACTGCTTCGCATTCCATATCTACTAGCCAAATCAATCAGGCAAGGACCGCATGGATAAATACACAACCAAATTTACTCTCATACACGAAATGCTAATGTCAGTCGCGATCGCCGTGGCTCCTAGTCACCGCTCGTCCAGTGTGGACGCGCTTTGTGTCATAAGTAGTAGTGTCAGTATTTTTTTTTAGATAGTTGACTAGTAAATAGATTTTAATCCCCTTGTAAGAAACTTACTTAAAATACCATTGTGCGGTGCTAAGGAACCCTTCGTGCGCGACTCCAACTAGGACTTGACCGTTTATTAAGTATATATTTATTACACGTTGTACACGTTTTTTCTATTATAATATAAGTTGTCTGTGTATCAGTTCTAAGCACTACAAAGAAATTACGAATTACGCATTGGCATTGCTAATCCTTCTGAAATTGTAACCACAATCAGATTGCTACAAAAGTAGGGGGTAGGGAGGCGGAGCTGGCTACGGCATTACAATTATACGCGTGATCTTGGTGTTATTATTGATAAGACTGGTAAATTTAATAATCATATTGATCACATTTTTAAGAAAGCTAACCTACTTGGTTTTCTACTTCGTAAAGATAAAAACTTCAAAATCCTAAGGCTTTAGTTTTTTATGTACACACGTATCATAAATCCTCTTTACTGCGTACAAAAATCGCACGTTACGATCAGCATAATGTTAAACTACTTGATAAAAACTCATTTCTTATCTGAAAAATTACACATTATGACCATAATGTGTATTTTTTCTACATTTTATGACATTCAAATTTCGAACGCCGACCCCCGCCTGCGTGCTGCCCCTAGTTTGTTTGTGAAGTTGGTACTGACATTCAAATTTCGAACGCCGACGCCCGCCTGCGTGAAGTTGGTACTACAGAACAAGCTAAACAATTGCAGAGCCACAATGCCGGTCAAACATGCGGTTCCTGAACACATCAAAGAGAGCTTACATATGATATGTGTGTAGATAAACTAGTGTATGTAACTGTACATAATTAGGCATTAAAACTCTCGCCTTTGGCTCGTTTCATGAACCCACTCCCGAGTATTAATGCCCTCCATTATATAGCAGTCACATAAACTACTAATATAATGCTTATGTTCTTAGTACTCTAGAATATTGTTTAACTGTCTGGAATCCGATGTACAACGTCAACAGTGAGAGATTAGAGCGAGTCCAAAAACGTTTCTTATATCATCTATAATACTCACAAAACACGTGCAAACAACTTCGATCTTATTCTGAAAGAGTCTCGTACCACAAAATAAATAGGTACAGAAGTCAACCACACGTATGTACTTCACTTTTCATAGCTACGCTCGGCGATCGCTCTAGGGTGGTCAACTACGGCTTATGCAAGAAAAACTAACATGATACTTGCGCTCCAAAAAACAAAACAATAGACCTGACTACTATTACAAAACAAAAGGTTTATATGACTGAAAAATACCTACACAATTTTACGTTTGTCAATTTTCACTATCGATAATCCCTGAAAGCTTCTACACGGACTACCTGAGTTACAAAATTTCTATTGCCCTGTCTGTTTTAGACCTACACCTGTCAAATGACACGAAAAACAACACAACATCTCCACAAACAAAAAAACATGTTTTCAACTTACTCAAATTTTTTGTTAGGTTAATTCACGCCACCTTAGTTAAGGTGGCGTGAATTAACCTAACAAAAAATTTATTAATACTTATTTTATTATACTGATTGAAAAATAGGCAACTGTTATTTATTTAAACCGTCCACTGAACAGTTATAATAACTTTTTTCCGTTGCTCCATTGTTGCATTATTTGCATTAACAGACGCGCGTGTCAAGCGGATGGCACTCACGCTCGCATTGGTCCGAACTTGCCCGAGATATCGTGTCCGTAAGCAGTAACTATGTGTGCGTTGCTCGAGCGCGCTTGTATGTAGATTGACTTCTGTACCTATTTATTTTGTGCTCGTAATTTAAATTAGAACAATTAAACAGAGACATACTCGCTCCGACCTTTTCTTCCTTTTTAAACTTCTTAATAATAAAATAGACTGTTTTGCTTAACAAATTTTTAATCCGTGTACCACATCCTGGTATTAGACAACGTATTTTTTGTGCTGCTCCTCCTTTTGTTCGCTCCACATCTCGCACTAATATTAGTCAACATGCCTCCTATTGCCAGATTAAGCGAATTTGCTTATGTCTTTAAATACAACATAGACTTGGTCTGTACCACTATTTTTAAAATTAAAATTATAGCTTTCATTTTACAAAAACTGTTTGATAGATTATTTGATACTTAAATTAAGTTTATCTACACACATATCATAAATCCTCTTTACTGCGTCTAAAAACCGCACGTTACGTCCAGCATAATGATATACTACTTGGTAAAAACTTATTTCTTATCTGAATATTGATACATTATGACCATGATTCAAATTTCAAACGTCGACGCCCGCCTGCGTGCCGCCCCAAGTTGTCTGTGAAGTCAAGTCAAGTCAATTCGAACATGCGGTTCCCTGTACACATCAAAGAGAGTTTATGATATGTGTAGATAAACTAGTGTATGTAACTGTACATAATAAGTTATTAAAAATCTCGAGTGATATCATTATGAAACTCGCCTTCGGCTTGTTTCATAAACCCACCCTCAAGTTTTAATGCCCTCCATTATGTATCAGTCACATAAACTAATAATAATAGAGTTTTTGCATTTGTAATTTTATTTTTGAATGTTGTGCGCGCATCTTGAGGATTTGCAACTGCTCATGTTACCTATGTTTATTTTAATTTTAAGCACTTTAAGTTGTAAAATCTGTTTTGTGTGCAAATAAAAACAAATAAATAACTAGTGGCCTTGTGGGCAATAGACCTCGCTAACAGGAGTGACTGTGAACCAATTTATAGGTAAGTATTTTAGATTCAATCAAAATCAAGTAGTAAAGTAGCCGCACCAATAACTTTATAAACTACATTATGCGATTTAAAATACAATCTGTTGACTTTTCACGAAAATAGTTAAAGTCTATTTCACTCACTCTCATGGTCTGTATAGATTCTCTTTACTAATCCGTCTCCTACTTCGAGGAGTCCAAACTTAGTATGTTTTGAAAATATTTCTTGGATTTTTAGAAAACAGGCGGCCGAAAGGTAATAGTGTAGTATATTTTAGAACCGGCTCATAAAGCCCTTTAATTTGATATCCCAAACGATAGGTTTCAGAAGGAAAAAAAACCCATACAAAAAATGACGTCATTACCCCCCCCCCCCCCCTCTCCAGGGGAAAATCGAGAAAAGCTCTCAACAAAAAAATATTTTTTAATTCAAGGAACAAGTGTGCCGAGTTTTGTGAGGATCGCTTGAAAACTGTGGCCTCTAGACCGGAACTGACAGACACACAGACATAGCGACAGACGAAAGCAAAATCGGCCTCCTATCTTGTTGAAATGAAGCCCTTCGCTCGCTCGTTCAATAAGGGAATCACATGTGCCTGAGCTGACCAGTTAGGCCTATACTATAACGCACTGGCGGCTAGCGTGACGTTGCAGCCTGAAAAAAATATTGGTTACTGGGTACAATATTGTGATCAAGTACACTAGACTTTACTTCTCAGTAGTTCTCAGAGCTGCGGCGATGGGCTTTCCCCCTGTCACGCAAAATAGAGTATTAAATAACTGGCTCAAAGTGTGCCCACTTACAATTGTGCCTTTGCCACCCCGTCTGGGAAAAGGCGTGACGCTATGTTATGTTATGTGTTAGTTTTCAGACTATTAATTCCAACAACACACTAAGTAGGCGGCGTGAAATCCTCAAAATCGCTATGTAGAAATAGCACAGAAAAAGTGATGGATGAAATAAGAAAACAAAAACCAAATACTAGGTGGCGCGGCGGCGGCGTGAAAACTTCAAAATTGCGTAGTAGGAATAGCACAGTTCCAAAAACCAAACATGTAATCAACTTATAACGATAGTATTACAGTAGTTTATGTGACTATTACATAAAGAAAGGCCTTAAAATACAAGTGTTTTAACGCCTAATTATCTACAAATAGTTACAAACACTGCTTTATCTACACACATACTCTATGCTCTTGATCTGTTCATGTTACGCACGTCACGACCAGACGAATTAGATGTTGTCTATTCCGTTGTTCTGATTACATTTTGATTTTGAATATGATATTTTAAATATGAAGCAATTATAACATTTTCACGAATAAGAAATATGTTCTAACAAAACCGTTTATCTTTGAGATGGTCGAAATTATCGGTTTTTGAACGTATTATAGAAAGAAGGTTTAATAAGGTTTAACAACAGTTAAGATAATTTGTTAGCCACTGATGTGTGGGATTCCGTCTCCGGTACCTGTCACTCTGGCGCCTGTGTGTGGAGCACCCGTCTCCGGTACTGCTGTATAGTATATATATAGTATTGGTCCGATTTCTCTCTAACCTATTCAAATTGCACAAGAAAGAACAGGCTATCTAATGAATGAATGGATTTATACTCTGTGGTCACTCATTTCTCAATAAAACTGACTTCTAAGGGGCCTTATTTTTGTAATTATCGAAAAAGTTCTCTATTGATAAATAAATGTATAAAGACTATCTGTGATTGAGATTATTTTAGTTCTATACGTTATACCGCATAAATAAAACTAAACTTTACCTCCAAATCTTGCTTTATTTTAAAAATGATACAGAAATAAGTACAACAGGGAGCTTCATATTAAGTAACACATATTAGCTGTTATTAAACTGAAATAAAGGCGTTGTGGAAAGGAAAAAGGGTAAATAATTCCAATTAGAGTAATATTCTAATTAGAACTTATCTTAATTCTAACTAGAATAGGAGAATTTCAACAAAAACTAAACATCGGCGCTCAGATTTCCTGATGTGTGGGATTCCGTCTCCGGTACCCACCGACACGGTAAAAGTTACAAAATGGCCACCACAGATGACTAGTTAGGATAGAAGATTTTTCTAACGTTGGTCTTATTGATCGAATAAAGTATTCTTATATGTGCCGGGGGCACCCTTCGGGCTAGCTCAGCCTGGTTGCCTTGTCCACGTTGGGCTTTTGTACTTCTACAATGAGCAGTAACCTCAATTCCAGGATTTTGTCTCGCTAGCCTAAGATATCCTACTTTAACCTGAATGATTTCCTTCAGGTTAAAGTAGGATTTACAGTTCGTAATCCTAAAGAGGTGCCGCAAAAGTTTATTTCATTGACCATAGGTTACTCTTCATCATCATCATCATCAGTCCTTGTCATCCCACTGCTGGGCACAGGCCTCTCTCAAAAAGGTTACTCTTAATCTTAATCAATACATTATCTTCTCTTTGCTAATATATTTACATTTGTTAAATACGAATTCCCTTCAGTAACTCCTTGCATCGATTACAGATAAAACGGATTGCGACACAACTTACGGTTAGAGGCGGATAAATGGGCTACCCCTGGAAAGTACCCCTTTCCCACTATTACAGGATATAGGCACGCGGGCCCTAACGCTATGTGTTGAATACGCGATGGGTAGGGTCGGACGATTGGGATAGGACTACCTCAATGACTGCGGGGTGGGGGTAACCTTGTGACCGGCCGACAAGATAGGGTGGCTTTGGGATACTGGATGGTGCTCCTCAATGGCGGGCAAGGGGAACCGTGAGAGAGAAGGGCAGTTGACCGAGGCCGGAGAGTCCGCCAACGGCAGCTCTGGTCATCTCGATGTGGGGTCTTCTCACGCACCCTTTCCGGGGCATGGGAAGTCGGGGTCAGGTCGATGGATCTCTTCACGAAGCTTCGCCTTTGTCCACTCCTATGGACAGGTCATCGGGCGGCAATCTCCACATGGCGCTGGTCTGCAGTGGGTCACCGGCTAGGTTAGCAGGTCACGTGGCTGGCGGCGGCGGTCAGACGGCCGCGTGTGGTATGGCGCAAGGTCACGGAAGTGCAGATGGTGTGATACATCCGCACACGCGAACGTGCTTTTCGTGCTTGTCTGTCGGCGATCTCCTTCAATCCAAATTTGGTATCTGAGACGCTGTAATGGGAACAGAGCCTTCGTCGAATTGACGTGTCTGGGGGGCGGGGGGTGGTTGAGCTTTAAGAGCTATTGTGATATCGTTATCCTGGTCTAGGAAGACATCTTTGAGACGCCTTTTGTAAAGGTGTTTGTACGTGTGTATGTGTGTACGCTGTAATGGGAACAGAGCCTTCGTCGAATTGACGTGTCTGGGGAGCGGGGGGTGGTTGAGCTTTAAGAGCTATTGTGATATCGTTATCCTGGTCTAGGAAGACATCTTTGGGACGCCTTTTGTAAAGGTGTTTCTTATTTATTTATGTCTAGGATCGGCTCATACAAGGTTGCTTGAAGTACAGCCTGGTTTGGGTGGCTTAATGCAATTTTGAAGTAGCGTTCGGATGCTTCTTTCATATATGCTTTACTGTGGGGAGTCTTAAGTCATTATAGAGATCTCCATTGCGCATGTACCACGGGGCAATTACGATTTTACGCATGAAGCGGTTTTGGAGTATCCGCAGTGGTTTTTAAGAGAGTAGGAGCAGTGTGCGAAAGCTGGACTTGCAAACGTGTAGAACCCATATAGAAGACTGCTTTGTCGCGGACCTTCTTAATATGGTTTTTGAAGTTTAGTTTAAATTGTGGGGCTTCCGTCCGTTTCGACCTCTGTGGCGCTGCGGTTGTGGCTCTGCTTACCATGCGGGATATCCCGGCGTCAGTCCCCGGCTGGGGATAAAGAACAAAAAAATACAGGTCTTGGATGTTTATATGTGTGAAATGTCGCTGTTTCTGGTCCCCACGACACAGGGTATCCTAGTGTGGGGTCAGAAGCAATGTATGTGCTTGTATATAAATGTTTATGTTTGTCGTATATACTTGTATGGGCGTACTTATATGTTGATGATTTTGGTTCAAATGAGTGGCCTAGTTGGGGGAGGTGATGTACTGTGTGACTGAAGTAAGCGAAGTGTAAAAGCGAATATGTGATAAGATCAATCAACACCACTCGTAGCATGTTTACCCCGACGGGGTGTAGCGACGAGGGAAAGTGAGAGGCAGAGAGACTCACTTTCCCGCGTCGCGACCCCCCCCCCCCCGCGGTCTACGTGCTACGGGGATGCCTAGTTATTCGCTTTGACATAGATAATTTAGCCGCCACAACTAATCAACTATGGTTAATGTATTACATTTCATATTTTTTTTATCCAAATTAACGTCAAGTATCCAATCCACTCTATCAAACGTCAAATCCACTTTATTGAAAAAAATATTTCAGTGCAGCAAAGCACAAGTCTTTTTTAAAAACGAATTAAATGAATGAATTAATGAGCGAATAAATTAGTGATTTGCGCGAAAAAGTTAGAGAATTGCGCGACAAATTTACTTAATTGCCTGACAACGTTACTGAACTGAGCGACAAAATGACTAAATGGTTTGGCCAATGCCTATTGGTTTAATAAAGACTGTCTGGGCGAAGTAGCGGGCCAGGATATCCTTCCTTCCTTGAGCTGAAAATGTAAGGATAATAAAATCCAACGTTCGTTTTTAATTTTACATACTCGCAATTTGATTTCTAATCGCGCAATTCAGCCATTTTGTGAGACAAAATCAGTATTTCTCGAGGCGCAAATTACCTATTTTGTCAGACAAAACCAGTATTTCTAGTCGCGCTCAGTTTGTCGCACAATTAAGTGATTTTGTCAGGCAAAATCAGTATTGCTGTCAATCAAAAACTGGATTCATAGTCACATATTGAAATACATACTGCCATTTTATATGAATTCTTGATAATATGCGATTTCTCTTTTTCATTGCATTTGGAACAAATTATGAGGCTAGAGAGCCAGAGGGGCGAGTTAAAGTTAATAACTTAATCCGTATAACAATGAGGTAGTTACCTCTTTGTTATACGGATAGTTTGGCTAAGCGCTTTTTAATTAAGTAAATAAATAGGAATATTATTAAATACTAACCAATATACCTAGTATTGTTTCAGGAGTTCATAACCTTTGAACAGTTTTCCAGTATAATACCATTAACGTCGTTGTTTCTGATTCCCGCTGCACAGATAGACTATCCCAGTGAATGTTAAGTGCTCTGTCTGTAAATAAATGTTAAAATGATACATCTGTAATACTACGAGCCAACTTTATTCAGCGAACACGAAGATTTATGTGACACGTAAATCATATTTTTTAGGGGAAGTTAAGGACGACGTCTCACACATTTTTTTGGAATGCGCTGCGTACATTTCTTCTCCAGAATATTCTCATTTCTTTCCCGATATGATCGCGGCTTGGCTGTCGCTGCAAACGATCCTCTTTGATACCCACTTAGCCGTTTATCGCTTGTGCTTTACGTCGTCGTAGGCCCAATTATATCAAGTCATTGACCCGGTGTTAATGAGTTTTCTTGAATAATCTATCATCGTTATATCGGTTAACTCATTTAATCATTGCCTACTTATATGCCATCGATACATATAATTCAATCAATTACAAACACTAAAGGCCTATTGCAAAAAGTCCCGATATCAACAAAACAGTCTCACGACTGTAATAGTGGGAGCCAATACCCTAATGTTTGACCCAATTGAATATCTCTGTTTAGAGATAAGCATTGCTGTACAATAAACATGGTTATTATTATGCTTTGGTATGGAAACATTCGCGTTGTAACGGCATTAAAGGCTAAGGTCGAGCCACCGCTATCAGTAGCTATGATCGTCTATTCTACCTACCCCAAAAAGAGATGTCCCTATTCAGCTGTAAAATTTGTAAGTTTGAACGAAGTTTGGTTCAGGAAGTTACAGTTTCAAGTTAGACAGAGAAAGCATATATGTCCGCAAGCCGGTATTTCGCATCGGTTAGCGGTGTATTGCGCCAGATCGATCGTTGTTGTATTTTTTGTGATGGTACCATTTATTTTTTTGTATATAGGGGCGCTTGGAACTTCTTTTAGTGGTCGACCACGATTTGTAATATTTGTTTGGGATATCGTATAGATATCCGTCGTAGTTTTACGACGTGAGTACTCAATGATATTTCATGTGCTCGCTAGTAGCGGCTAGTGGTGGTTCCAATTATATATTTAGTTCACGGCAATAAAGATCCGAAAAGACCGGTTTACACAATTGCGACTTGATTTTCCGAAATGGGTTTGAACTAGCGGTTACCTCAAAAGGTCCGTAACGTTTTGAAACCTTCAACTCTGCGCAATTTGAGCTGGATGTTATCGAAACGTAGTCATTAGCGCTTTAGGAGATCTAAGCCTCACCATAGCGAAGTGCATAGTTCGATAAATACCGAACTATGAATTCCACTAGCCTCAGCACGTCCTCGACTGAGCCTAATCATATATATTTGACTCAGCCTACACATTAGACCTCCAGCGAACTTTACATTTAATTTAAAGATGCAACTTGAATCCAAACTGACCCAAGGCAAAGCAAAACAACCTACCCGGTCCTAAACAATGAACTTTAGACTGTAATTTGATCTCTTCGCGCGTCCCCGACAACACTCAAATGTCAAAATATCAACAGGATAGGTTATCTGTGTTTACACCGGTTTAACTTTGTTCTGAATTTGTATTTCCATCCGCGGAACCTCATCGATCAAACAGTCTCCCTATGCCCTGCCAACCTAGGTTTAGCCGCAACTAAACTCCTGTCTAGCCTAGTCTAAAATCCTAGTGTTATACCACGTCCATTATCGACACCACTCGAAAATGGTTGAGTTTGATTTGAATGTGCTTGTATGTTTAATGACTGTGTGTGTGGGAATTTCAAAACTCGCTACTCGAAAGGAATGAGGAGAGGATTAGCCCGCTGTGCCGGCACGTACGCCCGCCACAGATATGCGGAAATATCTCATCACGTACTATGTCTTATGCACGTCATCAATAACATGTACCAACCTAGTATATAAGCTAGGATTTCCTATAATAAAATAGTCTAGTACAGTCTAGTATTTGCGCGCATCTCAAGCCTTTTACTTTACTCCCGAAGATGTCGCTCTCCTTATAATTGCCTCTGGCAAAGTGGTGACCCGACGTTTGAACATCAGCAACCTTCGGTAATAGCAGCATGGACCCAGCCGCGAAGAAAACTCCGTGGCTGCCACCTTAGAAGTGCAAGCAAGAAGCACTTCGTCCAAGATCGCCGAGCCCCGACTTCGGCAACCAAGACGACATCAAGCAAGCCATGACCGGACCAGATTTGAAAACGGACCAGAAGCCAAATAATTTCAACTGAAGATTTCCCGCATCGAACTCAAGATACCGCAAGAAAAATGAACCGATAGTCAGCCGACTGCTGATTTATCAAAATGGAGCTCGCACCAGCAGAAACGAACGCGTCGGCAAATTCATTCACAGCAAGCAGTTTTTCAAGTTCAAGACATAGGAAGCCGTTCCAACCCCCAGAAGAGTATTGAAACATCATCGATATACCTAATCCAACGAATATTGAAATCATCCAGGAAGAATATCGCACGAAGAATAATCAAATCACTGAAGAGAGAGAGAGATATATATATATATATATATTTATATGTAAATGATTGGTGTACAAGATGTGCCCTATGTTGCCAAATCCCAAGGTTTTTAGGCACACAAATTTCATCAGTCGACAACTTAATATTCACTCAAGAGTGAAGAGCACGCACGTACATATGACGTACGAGATCATTGACTGCCTACAGCCAAGGTTACAGATTTAATGCTGACGCTGATTCAGCACAATCATCCTTTTGTAGGTACGGTCGCAATTATAAACAAACAGTGATTACAACTTCAACGACGTGCGATGTAAATTGACTCATCGATTCCTGAAAAACATATGCGGCTACAGCATCAGACGACTCTCCTGCGGATCTTTTCCATTTATAGGTTAGGTTACTTTACTAACCGCGAAGCCCCATTTTCCTAGTGTTTTTCTGTTTTCCAGTTTTTAGTTTATTTTATGTAGTGTGCGGCCAGACACAAGACTCGCCTGTAGGTAAATATTATGTTATTCTTTAAACTTATGTAGAATTCACATAACCGTAGTTCATTTATTTTCATAATTCGTGTAAGAGTTACCTTTAGATTAAGTTGAAATATGCGCTATTACTGTCTAGTTTTATTTAACAATAACTTTCCTTATATATAAAAATAGATTAAGTTAAAGTATGCACAATTAAGATCTGGTTTTATGTTTATTAAAATACTACTAGTTATTATTGCAGTTGATATAAGTTTGTTATGGTATACACATTTCTAAAGTTAATTCGATTCATTTAAGGTTATTATTTGATTCTAACTTAGATTTTTGTTCATTGTTATAAGAACATTCATTTATTTATTTTCCCTAAAGGGGGGAGTATCTGTGCCGGCACGTACGCCCGCCACAGATATGCGGAAATATCTCATCACGTACTATGTCTTATGCACGTCATCAATAACATGTACCAACCTAGTATATAAGCTAGGATTTCCTATAATAAAATAGTCTAGTACAGTCTAGTATTTGCGCGCATCTCAAGCCTTTTACTTTACTCCCGAAGATGTCGCTCTCCTTATAATTGCCTCTGGCAAACCCGCGAATATCCTAAGAGCCAATCCAGGAACCCTATGGTGAAGGAAAAAGGAATTTAGGGTCGCTCCAAGCCCAGACTCAGACTCAGATCAGTTACCTACAAGTTCTTATCTAACGACCCAAGGATAGTTTTGGAATTTGGGGTAGGTTGATTTAAAGGATAGGAACCGAGGTATATCTCGGCGCTTCAGACACTCACGAAAATCCACTGTAACTTCGCAATCACAATTCGTCCAGTTCCGACGCGTTAAACGGCAGACCAAACTGTTTAGAATTTGTTGAAAGACGACTGTCACAGTAGCTAGACGCTGAGACTGAATGCTCTCCCTTCCCCCGCAATCGTATTTATATATATACATATACATGTGGGGACATGCCTGAAAAAAAAATGGCGACCTTTGCGAACACGCTCTGCCCAAGCGAAGCTTCTTATCACTAACTACACAGGGTCTAATTTCAACCATGCCATGCAGATCCGCCGTTCTACAAATTGTGTGTACGCATATTCACTATGATCAACCGTAGGTTATCACTCAAGTCATTTGGTACTGCCGATACACAGAATCTGTTGATCGCTGACCATAAAAGCTTGTTGCGATTAATTAAGCCTTCCCGACCGCTAGCGCGCTAGACAAAGACCACTAGAATGATATTCAAACCCGTGGTGTCAAACTCGCCATCTCATACCAAACAAACGCAATTGTATATTTGCAATCAACATAATAGCTTTCTCCGTATCGTTCCATAATAACCTTCCATTATTTAGTTATTCATAATTTATTCAGCGCGCAGCCAAATCGGCTCTGATCCCTACACATCTCGCAGGAATGCGACAGAAAAAAACCTGACCTGTAACCTTCCTCGAACCATCCCACGCGCTGGGCACATTGTTTTTTGCTGACTTACCCTGAGCTACTCAAAACCCCAAACGTTATATGAACCGATTCTCGTATTCAAAACAGCGCGACGATGGGCTAGCCCTCTGTCACGCAAAATGAAGTATCAAATATACTGACTCTCGTGTACCATTACAGCGTGTGAGCCCGAGTCGATTCTTTGGTTGAATTTTTATCCGACAGCAATGAAGTAAATTATGTCAATGTGAGCAGAGCCACTGGCATAAAGATACTTATGAACAATAAAGATAAAACAATAGCTGATCAGATATCCACTCATGCGTGGATAAACCAAAAAACGGCCCGCGATCTTGAACCTTATTGCTTGGTAATAAAGTTCAAAACCTATGAATAATAATCAGACATTAAAGTCTGATCCACGCATGAGTGGATATGCAGGTTACTGCTAGTACATTTCGGTTGGTTAAAAAAAAATGTTTAAAATATATTATAGTTATTTTTTAATATATAGAAAGCATATACAAATATAGGATAGATAGGAGAATAGAGGTCTATTACTAGAGTAACTTTGTATCATAGGACTCAGAAAATTTGGTTACATTGTGCCTAAAGTTATAAATATTATCTATGGGTAATAAAGTAATTAATAACGAAGGTATAGCCTTAGTAATCCTTTAGTATGAGCTACTTTTGTAAGTTATTTCATATTCATATTCTTAATTGCACAGAAAATATAGATAAAGAGATAGTTACAATACATTTTATAGGCAAAGGCGCTTCTAAAGAGCGATTTCTTCCAGAGAGTGTTTATGAAACATGACAGTCCTGGTGCGCAATAAAACTGTATACATACGTACGAAAATTACTTTTAAAATATAAATAAAATATACCCAATAAATAAAATATATATCTCATCTATATAAAATTCAATAGATGCACATATATACTACTATACTACTACTATAAAATATCATACATATACTTACATAAATATGATGCCTATTACGGAATAAAAAGGAAACACGCTTTCAATCTTTTCTTAACCTCTCCGAAACCCGGCCGCCCGGCGCCAACCAGCTCTAATCCCAGGCATACATGAGCCAGCGCGGCGCGCGCGACTTGACTGACATATCAAGTGATTACGTCTGAATGGTAACTCTTAGAACTATGAGAGTTGTACATCTGTGTAGCTAATGAAACCCTCTCTTACTCAATACGAAGAAAATGTCCTTGTGACCTTAGTTTATTTTTGTACCGACATCAGAATCACAGACTTCTAATAAAATGCTCCCTCTCGTCACAAATGTAGTCGACATGAGTAAAACACAACAAAATACACATTTTGTTTGATATACTGTTACTGATATAGATACTGTTTGTTTCTAACAGTGTATCATACTTTACTACTTACCGTACAAAATTCTATACAAACTTCAATGCAAACATTCAAATGTTTACGAAAAGTGATTTTTTCGAGTCACGTTTGCAGCGCCTTGAATGAATTAAATGAATAAAAGACCATACCAGAAATAGAAGATTGAGATTGGCTCATTGGCCGTTTTTACACACTAAAACCTTGCCAATACGATCAGAATTGGCTAATTCATTCCGGTCTAAAAAAAAAGGTATCGAGTGCGTGTCGGTACGCTTGGGTCAATAGTGTTTGTTTACGTTGACGTGTCGGTACGGTTGGGTCACGGAGAGGTTAAAAGTGAAAATTGAGGGACTTCCCCTAATAGTGCAGGGAAGCGCGTTCCACAGTCGGATTTCCATTAACCTAAATGAGTGTTTGTAAGCGGCAGTGTTATGCCGAGGAGTTGATCGAAGAGACACCGTGTGGGATCTCCGATTACTATCCCTGGGGAAAAGAAACCCAAAACGTTCAGAGTCAGAGTCAGAGTCATTTTTTATTGAATATAAATAAATAAATTATCTTATTCAACGTCAAAATTATACTTACTTATAACTACAAGTCGTTTTTTTATATTAAAAAAAGACTACACCGTTTCGGAAGGTGGGCCTCGGGGTTAAGAAGAAACGGCAAGAAACTCCCCCATACCTTTTTTTTTAAAAGTGACTTTACAACAGGTACTGGTTTCGGTCTAAGGAAATTCGCCGGCGAGTGATAGACTTGATCCATCGCCCCTCGTCGAATTTCTGTGCGCTGGGATGGTATGGACCATGCAGTTTTGTCATCTAAGTATTCCTTAATACTATAATAGGACTTTCTTATCAGCTCATTTTTAACATAGTTTTTGAACCTCTTTTCAGGAAGGATCAATGATTCCTGTGGTATTTTATTATAAAAGCGAATACAGTGCCCCATGAATGATGTGCCTACTTTACTTAGTCCAAATAATGGTAGTGCTAACCTATTTTTATTTCTAGTGTTAATTGTATGGCTATCACCTACAATTTTAAATAAAGCTATGTTTTTTCTTATATGCATGATATTCTCGTATATATATTGACAGGTAACCGTAAGTATATTAATTTCTTTGAATTTTTCTCTTAATGATTCTCTAGCATCTAATTGATATATCGCCCTGATGGCCCTTTTTTGTAAGAAAAATATCGTATTTATATCTGCTGCTCTCCCCCAGAGCAATATTCCACAAGACATAATACTGTGAAAATAACTGAAGTAAACCAATCTGGCAGTTTCAACATCTGTAAGATATCTGATTTGTCTGATCGCAAAAGCGGCTGAGCTAAGTCTTCGTGCGAGATTAGTTATGTGAGGACCCCATTGAAGTTTCGAATCTATAGTGATTCCGAGAAAGATTGTGTCTTCAACGAGGTCCAATCTTTCAGATCCTATTATTACACTGCTTTCAACCTGTCGTACATTAGGCAAACAAAATTTGATACATTTAGTCTTCTTTGAGTTTAATAACAGGTTGTTTACATTGAACCAACTTAACACATGAGAGAGTGTACTATTTGCGTCGTCTAGAATTTCTTCTTGTCTTTTCACCTTGAAAATAATAGATGTGTCATCAGCAAATAGAACAATCTGAGTCATTTTTTCCACCATATAAGGCAGGTCATTCATGTACACTAAGAAAAGGAACGGATCTAAGATAGAACCCTGGGGTACACCAATATTCATATGGGTTCCAGTGGACTTGCATCTGTTTATATCTACTTTTAGTAATCTTTCCATTAAATAAGATTCCATTAATTTTAACGCATTATCTTTGATACCATAGTGTTGAAGTTTGAGCAAAAGATTTTGATGGTCCACACAGTCAAAGGCCTTGGAAAGATCACAGAAAATACCAACCGCATCCTGTGATCCTTCCCACGCACTATAAATGTGTTCTACTAGCGCTACTCCGGCGTCTGTTGTTGATCTGCCTTTAGTGAATCCGAACTGTTTTTTGTGGAGTAGCCCAGATGCATTGAAGTGAGAGAGTAGTTGACTCAATATGACCTTTTCAAACACCTTGCTCAACACTGACAATACAGATACAGGTCTGAAGTTGGCAGGGTCTTGTTTACTACCGGATTTGAAAAGTGGTATTAATCTGCTCATTTTCATGATATCAGGAAAAACTCCGTTTGCTATACAACTATTGAATGTGATTTCCATGTATGGTGCAATCACATCGATTACTGATTTAACCATGTTAACCGACATGCCCCATAAATCTTCAGTCTTTTTCATGCTAAGAAGTTTAAATGTTTTAACTATAGTTATAGAGCCTATTGGCTTAAAGTTAAAGCCATCCTTGTTTTGGGGCACATTTTCAACCAAGTAATCTAAAGACTTTTCAGGAGAGGATGGTAGTGCTTCTGTTGTTATTATTGGTATGGTACTGAAGAACTTTTCAAATGCGTTAGCAACGTCCTCGTTTGATGAGAGTAATTGGTCGTTAACTTTTAAATTAAAACTAGATTCACTAGACCTAACCTTGCCTGTCTCTTTTTTAATAATGTTCCATGTAGTTTTAATTTTGTCGCCAGAAGCTTTGATTTTATTGTTAAGATGTAGGCTCTTGGCTTTGTGGCAGTCTTTCTTTAAATTTTTAGAATAATTTTTGACAAAGACGTTAAACTCAGGACTGTGATCATAGGATTTTTGCTCATACAATTCATATAGTCTGGACCTGCTCTGTCTTAAATCCTCTGTTGCCCATTCAGAGAATTTTGATTTGTTGTCCAGTCTCACTTTTGTCAGATTGAAAACCCTTTCAAATTCCGCAGATTTGAAGAAGCTGGAATATAATGTGTTCGGATCTTCACAGTAAGGTGTTAACGGTAGACTTGACACTAGTCCACTACGAAATTTTTCCATTTTCTTCAAAGTTACTGGTCTACACAATACTTTAACGGGATTTATAGCATTACTTTCTTCAAATACTACAATCTGACCAGTGTGGTCTGAACTTAATGCCTTAACTATTTGTTTATCGTGAATACTACATTCACAGAATACGTTATCTAGACAAGTAGCGGAGGTAGCCGTTATTCGTGTAGGCTCCAGAAAGACATTGCACATATTGTAAGACTTAAATACTGCTAGGATCCTAGTGCGAATAGAGCGGTTTGCGGTGTCTAGTAAATCTACGTTAAAGTCGCCGCAAACTATGACGCGTTTGGACTTGTTTCTGGATGCAAGTTGAAGAACTTGTTCCATCACTGATTCAAAGACTTCAAAATCTCCTTCGCCCCGCCTGTACACACTAACAATAGTATATTTTTCCATCTCAACACACGAGACTTCAGCATTCATTTCGCTAGAAAGACTAACAATATCCTTTCGTTCTTTACACTTAAAACCATCTTTTACTAAAATTAAGGAACCACCTCTAGTTTTAGTCTTTCTATTGAAACAGCTGATCACTTTATAATTTGGTATGCTGAACTGCATTGCACACTCTTGCAGCCAGTGTTCTGTCATACAAAGTATATCTATTCTTTCGCTTTCTAAAAACATTTCTAATTCTAGTTGCTTGCCAGAAAAGCCTTGTATATTTTGGTGCATTACCTTTAAGCCGTGCTTTCCTGTTATCGGTTGCGGCAGTTTCTTTAAACGATACTATTGTATCTTTACAATAGTATCGTTTGTACATATTGCCTTGTCAGTAGTTACATGCTTCTTAGTACGTGTACTAATCGTTGTGGTGACCGTTATACAATTACTTACTTCTGTTATACTGTTTATAACAGATTCTAAAATAAATGAAGCTAAAGACTTAGCTATTACGTCAGTGTCAATTTTAACAATAATAACTTTGATGTCCTCACTGTTTCCGTCAGTGATGTATTTACAAACAAATTAATAGATTTGTGTCAAAGAATACAATTTTTGTATTGCGTACAGTCATATTATACATATACATATTTAACCTATGAGTAGCGTGCTGTTGCTTTCCATTCATTGTATTTTAGTAAGGGAAGGCACATAGAACAATCTTGCCCACTTCTAGATTAGAGAGAGCATCAACAAACTTTATCATAGTTTGTTTTCCTACACCTATACTATTCTCCATATATAATATTACGGTTGAACCCTCCTCATATTTGTAGTTTAAAATGTTTTTGGCCATAACTTTGAAGGGGACATCGGGCATGCAATAGTTAATAACCGTACCTACGCAACAAGCACGAAGAGCTGGTCCCATACCTACACCTAGCCTGTCCGAGAACATAACAGTCCTACGAGGTGTCACGTGTGAGGTCCCGGCCGGCGGCGTCGCTGTGCACGTCGTTGCAGGGCTGTCTGGCTCCTGGCACTGGCGCTGGTGTGCAGCGGCAGGCTGCGGCGTCAGTGGCAGCGGCGCACGTGTGAGCTCGGCGGTGACGTCACTCGGGGCGAGCTGCTGGTCGCTCGTCACCATGTGCGCAGTGAGAGGACAGACCCGCGGCTGATGTAAAGGGTCAGTCTCGGGCTCTGCGGCGGCGTCGGTGTCGGTGTCATCACTGGGTGCGAGCTGCTGATCGCTCGCAGTATACTTGATGCGAGAGCTCGCCGGTTGTGGTGGCGCGCTGAGGCAGGCCCGCGGCTGATGTAAAGGATCAACCACGGACTCCGCTGGCGGCGTATCCCCGGTGTCCAGTGCGACGATGGTGAGCTCTTCGGTGGGCGCGGTGGTCTTTTGCTGAGACTCACATATCTAGCAGTTTTCATGGATGCATTGCTGTGTCTGTTGCGACAACTCGAGTACTCTCCGTAGATTAGTATTGCTGTCCAGTATTATTTTGTTAAGTTCCACGATTTGTTTTTTTTCTGTCCATGAATACTTGGTAACTACATCTTGAAGTTCTATCTCCAGTCGCAATATTTTAAATTCTAAATCAGTTACTGTATTCTGATATTCCTCTGTCATTTCCTGTAGCAGTCTTGCTGAATCTTCAAATTTCTTATTTTCCGGTGTAGGGCAAATGTTAAGCTTCTGGATCCGTTTCTGTGTCTTAATGATAGCTTTATTTATTTTCCTCGATTTTTTAATGTATTTTCTTGTTTTTAGTAGTGGTGTCGATTTCTGATCAGAGGTTAAGTCGATGATGATCGGGTTTGGCTGTTGGACTGCAGAGTTCTGATTTTGTCCGACCAATTCATGATACAGAGAGAAGGTTTTTTCTGTGTCTTCCTCTGTCTTTTGGTCTTTTAGCTGCTGGATGATCTGGTTAGCTTCAAGTAGTTGCTGTTCAAGCGCCGATATGCTCTGAAGGCTAGACTCATGAGTACTGTAGCACTGATCGAGGGAGTCTAACAGATTTCTGAACTTGTCTCTTTCTGCGCTGACATCGATCAAATCATTGTGCAGCTGGGCCAATTGACTTTTAAGAGTTTGGTTTGTGTTCAGGATTTTCTCAATCTCCAGCTCGCTATCAGCTCTCTCTTGCTCATATTTAGCATTGAGTTCTCTGGATGCTAATAGATCTTGAAGAGCGTTGTGCAGCTTCAGCGTGATTTAAGCTCTCCGTGTGGTTATTTTCGACTCCATGCTGGAACGTAGAAATGGTATGCAACAGATTTTTTACATCAAATTGTTTTTTTTTTTGTTTTTTTAAGAAAATTTGTAAGCTGAGAGTATGGTTACCCTACTGCCTATTAGCCAGCTTGTATTGGTTAATTTAATGACAAGTGTAAAATAATATAAATAAGTTGATGGAATGTGATGGGAATTGCAACAATACTACTATAAACAATAACACTATATTTGTAACAATACTACTATTTAGTAGGTAATCTAATATTTGAAAGGTCTTATTGTCTGAGGTATTTCTATAGAAAAGAAGTAAATGTTCCTAAATTTATATGACAGATCTTTTAAATAAATTAAGACACAAATGTAGGGTTGGGTCTTATATAAGACACATTGAAATTTGAAGATTGGAGTACTTAGGTGGTTAGGGGGGGTCCTTAGCTATCCTCTGATACCATTTTCTGATTTAGGAAACATCATTTTAGCACTTTAATTATAAAATATGTTTACGCGATTTTTACAACTCGGCTAATCTCGGAACGACAAATGTCAAACCCAAAGCCTCCAACGTTGGATATTGGTACATGATTTTAGTACAAATTACAAGATTTTGTTGTAATGGTAGAAATTTGCGTCAGCAATTTTGTATTTTCTGACATAATGACTTGCTCATTTCATTCCGATTCCTTCCGTGTTTCGTGAATGTTCTGTTGCGCTCTCGTTTTATTCGTGATTCTCTGGATGACTTTGGCTTTGTTTACTTACTAACTAAGTACTTTATGGAGTTTATCAGAACCAAATTGGTTGCTTTAGGTCACTTCGTGTTTAAAAACTAAAGATAGGTTTGTTAGGTTCACACGTTACAGCAGACCCGGGAGCCGGAGCGAAGCGGAGCGGAGCGAGGCGACCCCCTACTTGCTCATTTCATTCCGATTCCTTCCGTGTTTCGTGAATGTTCTGTTGCGCTCTCGTTTTATCCGTGATTCTCTGGACGACTTTGACTTTGTTTACTTACTAACTACTTTATGGAGTTTAACAGAACCAAATTGGTTGCTTTAGGTCACTTCCTGTTTAAAAACTAAAGATAGGTTTGTTAGGTTCACACGTTACAGCAGACCCGGGAGCCGGAGCGAAGCGGAGTGGAGCGAGGCGACCCCCTACTTGCTCATTTCATTCAGATTCCTTCCATGTTTTGTGAATGTTCTGTTGCGCTCTCGTTTTATCCGTGATTCTCTGGATGACTTTGGCTTTGTTTACTTACTAACTACTTTATGGAGTTTATCAGAACCAAATTGGTTGCTTTAGGTCACTTCCTGTTTAAAAACTAAAGATAGGTTTGTTAGGTTCTCACATTACAGCAGACCCGGGAGCCGGAGAGAAGCGGAGCGGAGCGAGGCGACCCCATACTCTTGGCAACCCCTCCTCCAACCCCTCTCCTCCTCCAACTCCCCCGAAATCCAAAAAAATTAGGCATTTTCTTCAATCTTTGGACCTCCATAACATAAAAACTAGTGGTTTCCTAAAAGGGGGGGTAGGTGGGGGGACCTCCCCTCCCCCACCCCTCCCCCACCCCTCCCCCCCTCCACGCCCCCCTCCCCCAAATTCAATGTGTCTTATACAAGTACTTACCCCAAATGTATAAACACAAGCAAGACACTGAGTTCCCAGCTTACTATGTAAGTACTGGCCTAATGTATACTTACAATTTACCTAAATTTATACTACAGAACATTTACATAAACAATAGCAGTCTTACCTACAAAAAATATCTAATTTATGTTTGTGCATCTGTTTGAGCAAAATCCTCTTTAACTTTAATGAGCGTTTAATGTTTTTGTGATTTATAAAAGTACAGCAAGTCAGTTTCAAACTAAAACTCTGTTGTAAATTATTTTATTCCTTTAGGGTCTGTGCATGTCCACTGAAAGATGAGAATCCATAACCGTAAACTTAATTAAAAAAGAAAATAAATGGTATAGTGATGTGTCAAAATTTACTATGCTCAAACAAAAAAATAATATAAAACAACCAACATAAATTCTCAGATAAACGCAACTCTTTGCTTGGATTCACAACTGACTGATGTTTGTTTTTTACCTTTGGTGTACAACAAAGAGAATATAAAGTGTGATATTGCCTAAGGTCTTTATTGAAGCTAACATACAGATTTTATTTTATAAATCACAATTTTATGATAATGGGTTGTAAGACTGTTTCAGCTTCATATTATGAGTGTTTTAGAGGAATTGAATCTGTATAAATGACACTGTAAACCTATACTGAAGTACAATTTGTTATTTATTAGAAGAAAATAGATTCTGGACTTGTTTTTCTGTTTGAGCGGCTACCATCCAGTTATGTCCCGGAGACCTATCTCATCACACCAACATTTCCTAGTCAGAAAACTATTTCTAATGTGGTATTCAAATTATTTTTTCAACTAGAATGCGAGTCTCAGTTCAATTATTGCTAGACACTGTACTACTGGTAGGTAATTATATGGCAGTGTTAGTCTATTAGTTAGATAAAACAAAGAACTCAGCTGGATATGTAGTATTCTATTCCGGCATTCAAATTCATCGGCAGTTGACAGTTAGAGTGGCTTCAGTGGCAGGAGCAATCTTCTGGTTGTAGTGTGCAGCTGAAAACATTGTTCACAGTTTTAACTATTCTAACAAGTAATTACAATTATATTTAGTAAGTATTATAACACTAATTAGATTAATTTAAAAAATATTTATCAGCTATCGTTTCGTGAACAGCTGACCGCCCGGAGGGTGCGGTCCGAACTCTATCCGAAGTTCTCGAAGAAATGTGGGGTAGCGGGGATTTCGCAAAATATTGAATAGATGAGAGAGAATGTGCATATCACGGCGAAGACGGATGAGAAGCCACAGTAGCTCCTTGCGATACTGAGAGACATGTTTATACTTGCGCAGCCCGTAGACAAACCAAATCTCAAGGTTTTGAAGTCGGTCGAGTTTATTCAGTTGTTCTTCGTTTGCACTGACCCAACAAGCATTCGCGTAGACTATTAAAGGTAGTAGAAGGGACTGAACAAAGGTGATTTTAGTCTGCCGCGGCAGGAAGTACTGCAATTTTCGGAGGGAGTAAAATGACGCAAAGACTCGTCTGCTGACCTCACAAACATGGGGCGGCCAGGACAGCAAGTTATCAAATATAACCGCAAGATTCTTAGCTTTGTCGCTGTAAGTGATTATCGTACCCTCATACATTAAAGGTTCGACAGGAATATTCTGTATTGTACCCATATTTTATATGCATTTCACCGACTATTTCCAACAAATCTGTCATTCTGCCTATTTCATTATATATATATGGTTGTTATGCCAAAATAATCGTTGTGCAAACACAGGTTTTGTCTCTGGAATACTAAATTTAAAGCTTCTTTTGTTAGGCTTATTTTTTAACGGGATCAATGCGGGACATCAGAGTAAAAATATATATTTTTCGTATGCTTAACAGCTTACTTTCAGTAAATAGATCTTCTATACTAAATATAAAAGGCTTTTTCAACATAACTCCCATGCAGTTATAGAGTATCTTAAAATGCATTTTTTTTCAAACCGCTTTGTAAACTGTACAAAGAGTGTGCTTGTCTTTTTTTTTTATTTATTTATTTAATATACAAGTACGATATACATCATAACAGGTATACACCCAATGCGCTGTACAAAGTCAAATAGTTATACAATGTCAGTATCAATTTAGGTAAGTCGATTTCACAAAGGGAACAAAGGGTACAAGTTCGTAGAAAATACTACATATTACTACACATAGGAGACTTATTTTATTACTTACAATATAAAAATGTGTTCCTTCAAGTGCGCATAATCATAAACTAAGTTGGTGTGTATCGTTCACTGTGTATTTAGCAATATGTTAATTAAAGTACCATTATTATTTTATAAGCTTTAAAAGGGTTTTTAACCCGTTAAGTTGTTTGTATATTTACATCTTATAAGAACACCTTTGACTGTGTTTAGGCTGTGTATTGCTAATTGTAAATTTTTAGTTAATAAAAAACTTTGAAAATCAAATCAATCACTACATATTAAATTACATTAAACATTATATTCAGGTCAAATTCAAATAGTATTAAATATTATTAGGTATGTCGAGGGTACTGAAATAAAATGTCAATGCAAAAAAAGAAGAAGAAAACACTTTCACTCCTTCATCTCGCAGAACCTGCCACATTCTCGCACAATATGCCTCCACTCATCACCAAACAGATCGGTCAGTGCTGCAGCCAGCTGAGCATTGAGGCTATCCCGACCCCTTACCAGTGGAGACTGCTGGCGCGCCACCATGCGGTACGTGCCGCCCGCTAAAAACTGATGCCTACGCGCTCGGAGATATCTGTTGGGCACGTATAGCGCGCATACAGTACCGACAAGCACGACGCAGTCACTGTCGCCTCGCAACAATCGACACACAGTCAGAAGCTGCTCGGTGTTACGTCTGACCTCTAGTGAGTTGTATCCGAGCATACCCAATATAAAAGCGGATGGATAAAGATATGGGTATTATCCAAATTTCCTCTTATATAGGAATCGTAGGAAAGCTTTGTTTACCTTCTCGAGCAAAAGTATGTAGGAGCTTTCGTGCGGATTCCAAACCACCGAGCTAGAGAAGCTGGACCACACCCAGGTTATGGAATCCCTTACTATTCCGTATTAAAAACCCCAATCTTTTGAAGCATTCCTTGGCCAATGTGCTCATGTGCTCATGGAATGTCTTAAATATTTCTGAGTTTTTTAGGATGTATATTATCTTTCTGTTCCATCCCGAAGTTATCTTTATGTGGGTTACCCAGTTTAACATATTGGCTGCCATTTTTTTTAATGCTTCGCGATTTCGAACCTTATTCCATGGTATTATAGTTCACATCCTATGAAAAGCAAAAGTCCGGATCTCTGCGTCTCAGAAGGTGAATCATGTATTATAATTATAAGTGAAAATATTTCAGTGTTTTCAGATTCTTCCCTCTTTCCCAGATGCCTAAATTGAAGGTTCTGGATTATCTGGACACTTCCAAATAATCCAGAACCTTGAATTTTAGGATTGTTTTTGATATATAAATCATTCAGGCAGTTATTGGACGTTTTAAAAAAAAATACGGTTATGGCTTCATTTCAGAAATTTGGTACCCTATGTAATGCCAGGGCTTTTATATAGGCCAAATTCGATATATATTGATTTAATAGTTTTTGAGTTCTCAAGGGGTCAAAGGTGGCTCAAAATGTTTCGTGTAATATTCACATTTATAACACTGAGTGCGTATATATGCTTGAACTTGGCTTGACACACTACCTTGTCTCTTGATAAGCCATATTGTACAGAAAAATGATCAATGTTTTTTGTAACACTACAGATCAATCTGTCACACAGAGCTTATCAGGACTTCTTGAATCAGGCCATTAAAATAATATGTTTAATGATCATCAAATATAAATAAATGTCTATCAATTGTAAAGACATCTATCAAAAAGGAAATAAAAAAAGAAATATCAAATACAAATAAATATTTATCAGATACAAATAAATATCTATCAAATATAAATATTCAATTAAGGATAAGCATTTTTGATTGAAACATTTGATTGAGACATTAACTGACTATGTTGTGTGTAACACGTTTGTTATTACGTTTCCCGGAGGACGTCCACACAATCGGCCTTTGCTGGGCCTTGAAAGGGACGGCCCAAAGGCCCTCCTTTGGGCCGTCCCTTTCTCGAATAAAGCTAGGTTATTCCGACGCCATCGAATAAAAAAGGGTAATTCTCTTTCACAGGAACTGCTCCCTTTGGAGATCCGACTTGAAATCACCGCACGCGAGACGCTCCACGCAATCAGGTATGTGCGGACTATGTGATGTGGCATAAATATTCATTGATACCTACGAGTATTTTGAAGTTGTTAATGACTTGTTGTGAAGTTGAGGCCTTTGCCCAACCAGCAGTGGGTTGATGTGGGCTGAGTATGATGGTGATGACCAAATTATATAGAACTTTTTTCAGAATATATGCTACGTTCATACGTTAAGTTGTTTAGCTTGACTCGTTGTATATGATAATATTTTTTTTTAAAGTAGATAAAAACATACTATGATATCTCTTATAACCTTTACGTAAAATATATGTTTAATTTATACCAGTACATTACTTTTGTTATAATTATCAAAATCTATAAAATTAAATTATAAATAACACACAAAACAATTAAATTAAAAACAATAAATTATAATGACATAAATCCGCCAAACGCTTCGTCACAAATAACCAAAGAAAAAAAAAAGACGAATCTACAAAAATAAACCGCCCCAAGAAACGCCCGACCAAACGTGCCCATTACACTGGCAGCATTACCGCGCTGCAGATCTAGCGAGATCCTCTGTGACAGGAATGATCCGGAGCGGTGGTCAAATCCTTATCTCTTAAAGTACAACGTCATCGAAATACCCTTTCAAATACAGGAAAATACGTAGGCTATCACTATATTTAAAGTTTTGCCGAAACCAAAGAAGACATTTCTTTTTTGCAGGGCTATTTTACTTCACACCCATTGGCATTCCTTCACTTTGCTTGCTGAAGAGGATATCTATTTAACACTCTCACTACGCAAGGACCTGTCTTCGATTCTCACTGCTCAACCGCTTAACCCACAATGGCTTTCACTTCCGAAAAAATATTCCCGACACGCTCTTTTCAGGTACAATTTTCCCATATTCTTGCAAAGATTGACTGTTAATTCAAAGAAATATTGTTTTTTCAGCATCGGATATCTAATTAATTTTATCTTTTCAGGCGTCTCGCTCAGATCTCGAGGCTGACCCGTGGCGTGGTGGTTCTAATATGTGATATCCATTACGCAAAGCTAGTTATGGATGAGGCTAAGCGTCTGAACATGCTGGAAGGTCATTTTTTTTGGATATGGATCGATGCTACAAGGAAGATTGATGTTTTCCGCAATATCAGCAATAAAACACACTTTGACGACCCTGATCCAGAGTTTGATCGTTTGAACGATGAGGATATTGCTCTCACAGAAGATCGATCTGAGCGCACTAAACGCGGCAATGCAGACAATAATACGATAAACAATTTGAAAATAAATCAGCAAGATTCGTCAGTAAACCTTCATAAAAGTGCAGTTAAGGAGAGTTTGGGAAACTCTGAAGGGGTTCATGTAAAAAATAGTTCAATAAATTCGGCCTTTCGGCGTATAAGTAGGCATTTAAGTAAACCAGAAGCGCACAGTGTCAACGATAAATTGTTATATGTAAATTTTAGTCAATCAATCGACAAAAGTCGCAATATTAGTTCGAAGAACATAAGAAATTATGAAACTGTACATAAAAAAGGCGTTGAAACTTCTAAAATTGAAAACAATTCAATTGAGAAGGAAAGAAATTCCTTGCTCGTTAGAGATAATAATAGACGTAACAGTAATAGTAGATTGAGAAACGAATCGTTTAACAAATATGTAAATAGCATAAATGGAAATGATGCGAAAGAGGCAGAGAAAGCGAATAAAAAAGATTTTAATTCGAACCATAAACCTAGTGATGTAAGGAACGATTTATTATTTTCCAGTGATATTAGTCATTTCTTAATGAATCCCACGGTGCATACATCCAAATTGCATAATGTTAGAGAAAATATACAGAAAAGAAAAGCTTTACATCACACGCAAGCGAAACATAATCACGAGGAACCGAGCATGATTGACAACGTGACTGAGATATTTAATAGCTTGCCAGTTGGATTACTGGCTTTGCATCCACAAACAATGCAAATAAGTGAGTTTTTGTGTCACAACATCCAATTTTAAAAATATCTGATTTACGTGAAGCTAATAAAAAGTATCTATAACACAGTCGCAATATTTGGGCATTGTTGTGACATCACTACGGCGCGATCTGAATTACATCACGAGACTGAGACCATGACCAAGAAATGAGACTGGGTTGTGCTCTATTAAATGTCTTGTTACCTAATCTAAGTTATTTAGTTTTCTAATGGATCATTAGCTTCCTTTAAATTTGTGAGTGGATAACTGAGTAAGTATTACGTTAACAGATCGTGTGTTCGTGAGAGAGGCAGTTCGTATGACAGTCGGTGCACTACGTCGGGTGCTTAGAGCGTGTGATGCCTGGTCAGCGCAGGCCCAATTCTTCACCGATGCAGTGGCGTCATGCTGGGAAGAAACTAGCGATTCTTCCGCGGACTTCTCCGCCGAATTCGTGAGGTAATATTTTCTTTTGCTTTGACGAAACACGACGTGTCATGTTAAATTAAAGTCGATAGACAAACTTGAATGATCCAAAAACTTTTTCAATTTAAGCCGAAAATGGTTTGTGTGTTAGGCGAAATTTATGAGGGTGGCTACACGGAAAAAATACAATAACGACTTTTTGAATCTGTGACATTAGCAAAAACTTATCAGAAAAGCTTGCGTATAAGAAAGTTATACGAGAGCTTAGGCAGAAATCTAGACGTTCAGAAAGGTTGTGCCCAGTTCGTGAGTGATTGAGTCCTCCACAATGATTGATCGTTTCTCTTTGCGGGTTCTATTCACAATGAAGGATACCTATAAGTAAAATGATTCGAGAATCTGTGCCCTAATTGAGCGAGGCAACAGAAATTGACTCAGCCCGTTAACATTATTGAAAGCTATCTTTCGAAGTAGAGTCTGCAAAAAGGGTTTGGTAAGCTATTATTTATATTAGATACAAAACCACATTAAAGTGTGTAGCGTATAGGATGAACCGTGCACCCCTGATGTACATAAATAATGCATAGAGGTAAAAAAGGTACTTACCCCAACAATGTCGGAATGAAATAGAAGTAGCAGAAGAAATGTCTGTTACATGACTGCAAACCCGGCCAGATTAGTTAACAAGATGATAAGCTTTTTGCTCAGTTCCAAATCTATTCTCAATTGGTATAAGTACAAAGATGGAAAGAGAATGGCGGCTTCTTGGAAACTATCAATAATTCACGAGCAACTTTTTCTGAGAGAGCTCATATATTCCTCTTCTTTGTGAGAATAAATGGAATACATTTCATTAGATGGGTCAGCAATGTCGAAAAAAATGTGGCCAAGTGCGAGTCGGACTCGAAAAAAATAACTGGTTTTACCTTAATTGTACTTAAAAATTTATTTGTCTAAGTAACACGTTCGTTTTTGAGTCACATATTATATATATGTGAACTTAATTTCAACTTAATCTGTGCTGAAATCGGTGGTTTTATATATTTTTACACACGGAAGTATGGACACACGCGTGATCCTATAATGGTTACCTTTCCCATTTTAAGGTACGGAAGCCTAAAAATAATCCTTCCTAAAGGTCTTTGATTTTTATATGTTTGTGACGTAGCTGTTTCTGGTTCCCAAGACATAGGGCACAGGGTAACTATCCTAGTGTGGGGCCAGAATCAATGTTTGGGTCTCTTTTAGACAGAAACGAGATTAACAGTAATCTCGTTTCTCGAGTCATTTTTGTTCTTCCATAGATTTTTTGTTGCTTTGCGGTTCAAAGCTCTGCCTCCTAACGAGAGATCCTGGGTTCGAATACTGGCTGGGGATGGAAAAGAAATACCCCAGAATCTGTCTTGAATGTTCATATGTGTGTGACGTCACTGTTTCTGGTTCCCATGACATAGGGTATCCTAATGTGGAGCCAGAAGTTATTTATTTGTACCTAAATGTTTGAGTTTATGTTTGTATACTTGAATAACGTCATAGTTAACCCGAGACTAGAACCTGACTCGCCTTATATTGTTCTGGCCTAAGTGCTGTGATGGTCTCTTGTCTTCTTAACAAGTAAAAGGTTAGGCACTTTCGGTTTGATTTTTAAATGAGTAAAGATTCTGTATAATTTATATACGTAATTGCAATGCTCGCGATCTTCTTACACGACACAAACATTCCAGTAAAAATTGAACAAACAAATTCCTGGGTTTTCCATTTCAGATGGTATGTTTTGTTTGCTTAGTTTTAGAGATGCTGAATACAGATTTTAAAGCAGTTTTCTCCCACAACGATACTACAGGAACATAAAAACAAAGTGACTCTTGTTTCCGAGAATAGTAGAAGATTACTTTTATGGCATGCTATCTGAAATGCAGAGCATGACTGGCTTTGAGCATAATGTCATGTCATGTCCGCATAATGTTACGATACAATGTTATCAGGGTACTTTCATACAAAGCTTACGTATAGGTATGAAAGATTTTACAAAATTACCGTGACGGATTTGTAATTAACAGACGTGTGCACTGTGCCTACCAACAAAGGTTGTAGACCTAGCATATTTCCATTAAATATACCTACAATAGGTACGCATTTTGATAAAAATACATGTGATTATTGTGATACGTCACTTTTTTGATAATTTATATACATTGCAGAAATATATACTTGTCAAGATTTGAGTAATAGGGACCAGGAGTACAGCAGGAACGTAAATGTTCACTTTTATACGGCATACAAATAAGACTAATTGACATTGACGAATAACTTTATATTAAATGATCTATTGACCTCTTTAAGTTGTATATCACTATTTACTTAAAGATAGCGTCACGCTTTTTCCATAAGGGGAATCGAACCTGCTTCTCCTGTGTGAGAAGCAAGCGTGAAACCCATTAGACCACGGAGCTCCTTTTAGATATGCAATGATTAACTGTTCAGTTTCATTGGAAATTCCATCAGAATATCTATTGTTTGACTCAACATTTACATAAATGAAGCTTAAATTAATAACAAACCTACTCCCAAGAGAATCATATCTATCGCTGTTTGAGTTCCAATTAAAGCAAAATAATTAACAATAAACTCAATATTTGGTGTGTTACAAACACAACCCCTTGCCTGCGTAAATAAGTTATCCTAGCGCGAAAAGGAAAACCAGTCTAGTGTACAACCAAAATTATAAAATTAATTGTAGCATTAAGATTTTAGTTTATTAATGGCGAATGGTCTTTAGCCGCCGGCGTGTGGGTCGCACGACATTGACAAGGGTGGACCCTGAAAATGCTGAACCCCTTTAACCCCTTAACACGCCCACTGCGTTTAAGGCCTAAGGACCTCCTGCATGTTCTCCCGTGCAGTGCGGGTGAAATATACTGACGTTTCGCTCTCGTGCGGAGCTCATACAATCAAAAGTACTGCTTGTGCGAAAGAGATGAAAGTACGGTTCAGTTTCTTTTTAAAGGTTTTACTATTAAAACGTCAGAATATTTGAGAGATGTCTATAGACCTCTTCCCGCACTGAAAAGAAAATATTTCAATTCAGTGCGGAAAGGAGGTCGAAAGGCCTCTTGTTCCAGAAGTGGTCTTCGCACCCCCTCCCGCACCCGTATACGTGACTGATTGAATACCTATCGATTAGAGATGTGCAGTGCGTTGACGCGAAAGCATCTAATTAATGCATCTAAGTCGTAAGTGTTAACTAATACGTACCTATTTCTAAGTGTTTTTGATTATGGTGTAAGTGCTAAGTGACTAATAATTTGACAATGTCTTGGGAAAAACGATGTAGGAGAATGCTCCAATTAGTAGAAGATGATTCAAAAGACCCCGAGAAGGAAACCTCTATTCCAAAATACCGTCGTGTCTACCAAAGATTCAAAGGCCCAATAAGTCAACCGTCTTCTAGTGGTATTAACATTTTGGAAGATATTACAATCAGACAAGCAGAAGCTCCAAGAACAACTACAGAGGTACCTACCTTTCTTGACCATATTGAAATTACCCCTAAACGCCCCAAGATAACTCATTGCCCCGAACAAAAACCTGAAACTTTCAGAAGTCCAAGTACCAATAAACTTTTCCAAACATTAAAAAATGTTGAATTTTCTACTCCTTCAATATTTCTGAAAAATGACACGAGCGTTTCCCCTTTACTGACTGGAAATAAAAAACCCCCATCTTCGATGCAGAATTTAAGCAGTAGATGTAGTTCTATATGTGATTTGTCGTGTGCTTCATACTTAACATGTTCGTTGAATCCTGAACAAATAACAGAAATCCTATCATCATCGATAGATGTATCAGCCCCGATAAGGATCGATAAGCAACGCACCGATATTAACGAAGATTTGGTAGATGAAAGTATACCTATAGATACTAACATAACACGTCAAGATGATTCAGCAACTACTCAAATTGGAAAAGCAATGCCTTCTACTTCAACTATTAGCAGTTCTGTTACTACTCTTGATTGTGCAGAGAACACTGGTGCTATACATACGCAGATTCAAGATAAGCCCAGCACTTCCGCCGAAAATCAAAATCCAAGAACTCAGGACTTGTGTCACAATGTTTCCAGTGATGATGAATCTGATATTGACTTTACGCCCGAGACTGATGATGATTCTTCTAGTTTATCCTCAGAGTGTACATCAACATATGTCAATCATGTCAACATATATCAACACATGTTCTGTAAAAAATGAAATGAAATGACATGTGAAAGTGCCCTTGTGGCCTATTTACAGAATAAACGTTTTGAGTTTTGAGTTTTGCATATAGTGACGATTCAGACAATGAAGTAATAGAAAATAGTAACTTTCAGAACGGAAATAATAACACCAAAACTGATAATGATAATGATTGGCAAGATATAACTGATGATGTGCCAATTATTCCAGAATATGAAGGTGATTCCAAAACGAATATCCCATCAACTGCAAAGACACCAACAGATTTTTATGAATTGTTTGTTACTGAAGAGATAATAAATAAAATGGTTTTAGAAACTAATAACTATGCGCAAAAATATGTAAGTTAGAACCAAATAAAGATTAAGTCACGAGTAAAAGCATGGAAACCAACTGTTTCAGAAGAAATGAAACGCTTCCTGGGGGTACTAATGCTAATGGGGCTTGTGAAAGTTCCTCACATTAATGACTATTGGTCCAAGAAGGACATTTATAGAAATGAGTACATAATTTCTATAATGAAAAGAGATCGTTTTCTGCTATTATTAAAGTTTTGGCACTTCAGTGATCCTCAAGGCTCAGGAAAGTTGAATAAAATTAACGATACTCTCGATATGTTACTGAACAGATTTCAGTCTATCTTGAAGCCAGGTAAATTTCTGGTTATTGACGAAAGTATGGTACCGTGGCGAGGACGATTGCAGTTCCGGCAATATATAAAAAATAAATCACACAAATATGGGGTGAAGTTGTACAAACTTTGTACTCCAGAAGGTTACACCTATGCCATCATAGTTTACACAGGAAAAGGAGAAAGAGGTCGAGAGTTAGACCATGGAAAAAAAACAGTTATGAGACTTATAAAAGATCTTGTGAATGAAGGAAGAATAGTGATAACTGACAATTTTTATAATTCCACTGACCTCGCTGAAGAACCAATAAAGAATAAAACATTCATTTGTGGTACTCTTCGTCCAAACAGGAAAGGTCTCCCAAAAACAGTAATTTCAACGAAACTTAAGAAAGGTAATATCAAAGGCAAAATGAACTGAGTGTTTAAGTGGGTGGATAAGAGACCAGTATACATGATTTCAACTTGCAGAAACCATAATACAGAAATGGTTAATACCAATAAACAAAAAAGAGGTACAGGAGAGCTAATAAAAAAACCAGGATGTGTTTTGATGTACAATGATACCAAAAAGGGTATAGATTATAGAGACCAGATGTCGTCTTATTACACAACTCTAAAAAGAGGCATAAAATGGTTCCGGAAAGTGATGATGGAATTATTTAAGGCACAGCTTTGGTGAATAGCTGGGTGGTATTTAATCTTGGAAGAGATGATAAAATGCCAAAGAAAGACTATGTTGAATCGGTGATCTGGTCCCACAGGTATGCAAATATTTTTACTAATTTGTCTGATTAGTTCTAACTTTTTTATCTAAATTATCTTTATAGTGATTCTACATTATACTATACTTACTTCGCGAGCGATTGTAGTGAAGCAATTTTTTCTAGGAATCTTGCTAAGGAGATCAAACAATTATCAAAAATACGTTGTCATCAAATGTGTCCCAATTACTTACTACCAAATGTTTACATGTAAATATCATTATATTTGACCTGCATTTTTTTCGATAGTGCGTTATTTGCTAAATCAAATCATTAGTTTATTTCAAAAAAGTAATTGACATAGAACTGCTAATTAAAAACCTAAATAATTTAAATTAGTTAATTTTATTATTATCTTTTTTGATTTAGCATATAACACACATTAGAAAAAAATGCTTGAAACTCATTCAAGGCGATCTTATAACATTTTCTTTTTATTTCAGGTTCCTGTCAGAGCATAAAATTAAAAAAGAATCACACCTTTGAAAAAAAAGGTTTTTTACGACGAAAATGTGTTCATTGCTACCAAAACCTACGTTCTACTCTAAACAGTAAAGATGCTAACAGAAGAGTGAAAAAAATTAAATCTTTTTGTGCTGATTATGATAAACCAATGTGTCTTAAATATTTTTATGAAACTCACATATAATGTGTTGATAAATGTATGTGTTGATTAATAATGTGTCTCTGAATTAAATAAACAATACTAAATACTATACAAAGAAGTTTATTTTGTTCTCTCACATAGTTTTTCCATGATGTACAAGAAATTAGGTGCTAGTCGTTTTAACTTTTATTTATGTGAGAGAATGGTATCCGTACTAGGAGGTCCTGTTTGACAGATTACCAGCGTTGAACCAGAGTAGTCGAGATACCCAAGGTAAGTTAACTATCAGTTAAGTAAGAGTGTGTAAAGGTGTATAGGGTGTGTAAATATGTGTGAGAGGGTGTGTGTAAGTGTGTATAGTATGTGTGAGGTTGTGTGTGTGTGTGTATAGTATGTGTGAGGTTGTGTGTGTATAGTATGTGTGAGGTTGTGTGTGTGTGTGTGTATAGTATGTGTGAGAGGGTTAGTGTGTGCGTGCTCTTGTGCGGGGTGAAAAAAATGGGGGGGGGAGTAGTATACAAACGAGTTTGAGAGGATGTGTGTGTGTGTGTGTGTGTGTGTGTGTGTGTGTATGTGTGTGTGTGTGTGAGTGTGTGTGTAATATGTGTGAGAGGGTTAGTGAGCGAGGGTGTGTGTGTGTGTGTGTAGTATGCGTGAGGGTGTGTGCGTGTGTGTGTGTAGTATGTGTGAGAGGGTTAGTGTATGTGTGTGTGTGTGCTTGTGCGGGGTGAAAAAATAAGGGGGGGGGGGGGGAGTAGTGTAAAAACTATTATTTACGTAGAAAAGATCTACTAGCAGTCATCTCCCATCCCAAACATTTTTATTATCGATATCTCTGCAGTTTTGCTAAGGCTCATCACTAGTAAATAGCTCAAAAGTACCTTATTTCAGTGCTGTAGGGGGCCCTTAAACCTCTTGTATATTTTTGCTTATACCGCAATAACCTGTCATCGGAACCCCAGGCGAAGGCAGACTATAATAATTTCAATCCCCTACAATGCAAAATCGAAAAAATCGAAAAAAAACCTATTTCGTGAAGTTATAAACATCTGAAGTAACTATTTCGATTAGAGGTCAAAAGGCCCCCATCGCACTAGAGGAGTGGTACACCAAGGGCTGAAAGACCTCCTAAAGTACTAGTTGAAAGTTCACAAATTCATGCTTCGCAGTTAGCGTGTTAATCGATTACTTTCTTACTACCCATCTCATAGGAGTGGTCTCGCATACAGTGATATTTTGTTCAGCAGTCGAAATTGAAGAGATAATTACTGTAGAGTTAAGGTGATGTCAGCTTCAGACGTTGTTAAATTTAAATCGTATTTGAGAAACTGTAGGTTAGTGTATGTGAAAAGTGAATGTGTGATGCTTAAGATATATTAATACCATGTAACATATCTTAAATCCGTTCAAATCTACAAAATATAGTGTCTCTAATGAAGGAACCAGACTTAAATTCAGCAATGATCTTTTGATGACTATAGGTACTATTCACAAATTCCAATATGTAAAATATTGCCAGGGGTGTCAAAGCGTTTCGTTATGTAAGTCTTTTTTTTATCTGGCTCCCAGTTCATGTTTTTCTTGGCGCCTTGCAGAAGTTGTAATCTTTTAAATCAGTCTTTAGTTGCTTGATTCATTTTTGCGCTATGCTATTTCAATAGTTTTTTTGAATAATTGACCATTATTGTAAGTATTTTTGTTGTATTGTAAAATGTAAGCTAATATTAAAAAAAAAAACAATATTCACTTAAAATGAGTACTATAATAGTTACGCCTATACTCATATATAGTTGTAGATCAACAATCATATGGTATAGTAGTTCTCCCAGCAAAATTGTAAATAGCAAAGTCATTGACAAGAAGGAAGGAAGGACAGGAAGTTAAACCTATATGAGTATAGATACAGGCTTGAATGAACCTAGGGTACCAAAACTAAGACAAAAAGGCAATCTGGTCTCCACCACACCGCAACGTTTTACTAATGATGCATTCCGGGGCCAGTGGCACTTAAATTAGTTCGCGGGCTAACTCCAGCCTGACGACTTTGTTCCTTTTCTTTAAAAAGTTTCTGTAAAATTCTAAAGAGTTTATAGAAGTGAAGTGATGAATTAATGCGATTACAATTTGGTGGGATGACGGGTAATATAAAGTTCGTGACCGTATTTCAAAATGAAAGGGTTACGTAAATGGACTTACGTTTCTTCCTTGTATTATGTAATCTGTGCTTGTACATTATTTGAACTAGATATTTGATGTAAGTTTAGAACAGGGCTATTTTCAGGAAGAATATCTTTGTATCTTATGTTAATTTTGTTTCTTTTTGTGTCTTAAATACTAATAAAATTATCTTTTATAGGGCCAACTCTACAGCCAGTTTGCAAAACGGTAACAATCTCCTATAACAGAATAATACCAAAAATCAAATAGCAACAAGCCAGGCAGTTGGTAAATGCTTTTTGTAAAAGTCAAACATCAAACATTCATCGCACTCAGAGTAAACGGTCACAATTGGTTATCCGGGTTTATTTTACGCATGCTTTACTCCTTTTCCATTTTAGGCCTTACGCTTAGAGACTTTACGTACTGTAATTGCTTGCAATACATCGAATTCGAATTAATAAATTGAATCGCCTCTCCGAATTCAAAGCAAATACATAATGATTTTGGGTGAAATCCAAGTTTGTTATATTATCATAAATCGGTGCGATAAAACGGAGATCGCATTTGGCTTCAATCCAGCGGATGCAAAGCCTCCGTAAGCGATGACTGGCCAATACTGGCCGGAGCATGTCACGGTGATGGAAGAGGCTGGGCCATATTTTTTACTCCAGAAATTAGGACGAGCAAATTAGGTCATGTCTTGGCGTCGCCGGCTTGGGTACACAGTAACATGATCTCCACTTAGCATATCGGCCTTGTAGTAAATATGAGGCCAGGCATCAAGTTATCGACCACAAGTACGAAAGGTGTATGATATACTATATAGCAGTCAGATGGATCGATGTCGTCATAAAAATCACGGGTAAGATCGAGATATTGCTCAGAACGGGATTATTTGTGTCCGGGACCAGGAGTTACTCGTAGAGTGCAGTTAGGCGTAGATAATCATAAACTATTATTAAATAAATGAGTTTGTAACAACATTCTGGTGTATCCTACGCAAGGAAGTCAAAGTGTTAAACTGTTTAAACGATGTATATGTCGTGACCATATCCTAGAATTGACTTTATCACGAAATAGCCAACCATGGTTGAATTAGAACTTTCATTAAACCAAGAAATATTTTAGGGCAAAACACTAGCTTAGGTGAATACTAAAGGGGACGAGCGCAGCGAAGCCCCCGAATAGTCTTCGTTCTAGGTCGTCATGTATAACACAAAATATATCCACATAGTATAGAATAAAAATGCTTTTAAAAATACTTGTTTTCGTGAAGTTCAACATTTTTTGATCATTGCATGAAATAATTGACTATATCATGAAATGGTTAGCCATTTCATGATAAAGTCAATCCAAGTTTGTTATATTTGTTTATATTTTAGTTTGTTATATATTTGTTGGTTATTTCATGACATAATAAAAATTCCCGACCCACCTTAGGTTGAATATCGTGTCGTATAACAATCTGGGACCATAAGCTAGGTACTAATTCTTATTCTGTGCCATAAGAGCTATGCTATTAGAGCAGGTATGTTGCTACGACGACGCAGCATGCATTATTTACACGTATCTAGGCAACTGATTAATTATGTCTGTATTTCTTTAGGAAGAAAGTTTTCAATATGTGTATAATTTTGTTTAACAAAATGCCTGAAGAATTTAAGGCAATAAGTTGCAAGTCTTTAAAAAATAATCTCACTAAGTGGCTACAGTGGCTACTACAACACTGTTTTTATAGCACTAAGGAATATCTAGATTATAAAAACTGACATTTGAACTGAACATTTACAAATTGAAATTATATGTTCACACTTTATGACATTTTAAATAATTATATAAATTGAAATTATTCAATTAAAAACTAATTACAATAACATTGGCCTAATTCATAATTTAAAACTATTACCTACTATTATTTTATGAACATATTTTAATATTAAGATCCTCCACTATACTGTTTTCTGGCAAATAAAGAATCATTTCATTTCATTGACGAAATTATTTTTTTACCGATGACAGAGATTACAAATTATCACTATGAATGAATGGTATTGTATATTTCGGTTAATCTGAGGTTTTGATTATTTATAATTGACATTTATTGGGATTTCAGTAACTGGAATTTTCGACCCGCATTTTGAGTGTCTAACAAAATTGCAACGAAATTGGTAGGGAATCAATTACTGATCTTACCGCTTTCTACTAGCTACATAGCGAGTGAACGAGACAACGAGGGTAGTAGGTAAAGTTTGCGCCAAGTTTCTTTTACTCTGTGTGAGCTGTGACCTCTCTTTCTCGCATAGGGTAAGCGGGAGGCACTTTGTCATGCGGTCGGCTACGGAATCCCAATGAGGTCTATGTGACAGATTCATCTGACATTTTACATTAAAAAATATATTTATATGTTCAATATGGATCAGAGTTTTTGAAACAGGCCCTCAGAGTCACACATCACATGGTCTCATTTAATGACGATTGAACAAAGAAAATTCGGAAAAGATGGCATATAAATTTAAAATTAAAACATCCCGACACATTTTGTTTATTTTTTCACTTTTTTCCTATTTAGGCTGATAACTTTTGAACCCAGAACCGCTTTTAATAACAAATAAAATTAAAACCGCATTAAACAAGGAAAGAAACTGCCGATGATAGTGATGAATGGTACAGATCCCCTTTACATGCCAATGCCATGAAACGCGTTGTCTTTAGCTGCAGATCTCAACAATTCGAGAAAGTCCAGACGAAACTCTTAAATTAGTTTTTAGTTATCTTGCACGAAATCATAAAGTCGACCTCAACTCGCGAAGTGTTCGCAGCGTATCGGCGCAAAGTCCTATCTCTCTTCGCAGATTTATCGTCTAAACTTTTTATCGCCTCTATTAACAGGTGATAAAGAGGAGATTTGTCCGCAGTGACTTCAGTAAATTATACCTTTGTATCGTTCCAGTGCAAATTCATTTCATTTATCGAGCACTCGCTCCGGCTGCCGTCATCTGACACAGTAATTTAATATAGTGATATTAAATTAATATTTTCCTCAATTTAAAGCAGCTGCTGAGCTTTCTTTGGTGAGAGTTATGTGGAGTTGTTAACGTAGCACCATTTATAATATAATATAATATAATATAATATAATAATACCTTATGCAACTTTACAATGAAGAGACTATGTAGCAATAATATACTCCCCTCCGTTACGACATCCTGTAGAAGCTAAGTTAGGGAATTCACTCTAACTCTAAAGTAAAATCGTCCCTACACAACGTGAAGTGAAGTGCAAAGCGATTAGGCGTGATATTTTGGACTTGAGCCTTTGTATAATGCGACGTTAGGGTTTCAATCTAATTACTTCCCCGGCACACAGGGATGGAAATCAAATTTCAGACACGAAATTCTGTTAATAGCAAAAAATTCAGAGACAATTTGAGTGGTTCCAAGCCTGCTGCCATCTACTACTGAATAGTCTTATGTCTAGGTAGATATCAACGTAATTGAAAAATGATCTAAATTATTGATTTGATATTCCAGTGGATAGGATAATATTACAGTGAATCATGTGATCTGTCTGACTTTTCGTTTATTGTTCCCAGGGAGATGAGACAGTCCTCAGCGGCAGCTCTAGCCGGAGGTACGGAGCGTCCAGAAAGAGCATTGACAGCTGCATTCGCATTGTTGAACCTTGTGCCAGGATTGGATGGTGGCAACACCTGGAGGCAAGTCGGGCAGGTACTCGGACGCAGCGTTAGCCTACACACCATAGTATGGCCAGGTGGACGACTCGTGGCCCATGGACAGTCTTCCGGAGCCCGCACCATCTTTCGCATCGTCACAGCCTTCGCCCCGCCCTTCGTCATGGAAGGAGAACTAGACGAGGACGGCCAGTGCCTCCGAGGCATCCCCTGTCACCGACCGCAGTCCTCCGACAAAGACAATCTCACATTAGCCTTCAATGACCTCGAACGCGAAAGTGACGATACAGACTTTTTCTTCCCAACACCAAACCCGACTACCTTCTCGAGAATCACTACACACTGCTGCTATGGGTTGGCAATGGATCTCCTTGAAAACATCGCCCAGGAACTTGAGTTTGACTTCCACTTGTACATCGTAGAAGACGGCATGTATGGCGCGAGAAAACTTGTCAGGCCGTTTCGGAGATTCCACGAGTACAAACCCACGGTTAACGAAGCACCCGTCAATCAGCAGAGCTATCGATCTCAATATCGGAACGGGTACAAAGCCCTGGATGAAATTGACGGCTCTGATTACATCGAAGAGGAATCGGACGAAGAGCTTGAAAAGTGGAATGGTGTAATAGGGGATTTGGTTTCCGGAGCCGCTCACATGTCGTTTGCAGCTCTAAGCGTGTCCTCGGCGCGAGCTGAAGTAATAGATTACAGCCAGCCTTACTTTTTTAGCGGAGTGTCCCTACTAGCGGCTCCAAACCAAAAGGCTGATATACCGCTGCTGGCGTTCCTATTGCCATTCTCGCCTGAGTTATGGATTGCAATTTTCACGTCACTGAATGTGACTGCTATAGCGGTGGCTATTTATGAATGGTTGTCACCGTTTGGGTTGAATCCGTGGGGTCGTCAGCGATCAAAAAACTTTAGTATTTCTAGTGCACTGTGGGTAATGTGGGGCCTGCTGTGCGGACATCTGGTCGCCTTCAAAGCCCCGAAGAGTTGGCCTAACAAGTTCCTTATAAACGTGTGGGGTGGTTTTTCTGTGATATTTGTCGCCAGCTACACTGCCAACATAGCTGCCTTGATAGCGGGACTATTTTTTCATAATGCTGTTGATGATTTTCGTGGGAAAAGCAACGTAAGTATATTTCACAGCTATTCTTCTACAAGGTATCCATCTAAAAACACTTCTTTAACTAATTTCTAACATTCTCCCTGAAGTCAGTGTCTACCGTTACCGTTTTACTCACCGTAATGTCGTATTTGTTCGTATAGTAAAGTGACTAACTTGCTCAAACTACATTTTTTCTGAATTAATAATTACAATAATGCAGTTTGTAATATCATTATATTTTGTTACAGTGGTTATCATTACGTGTCGGTACAGCAAAGTCATCTGTCTCCGAATACTATGTCCAAAGAAATAATCCACCTCTAGCCGAACAGATGCGCCGTAATATGTTACAAGATATCGAAGAAGGCATTCAAAGGCTTCGGTAAGAAAAACGCTCTTGAAAAAACCTCTGCAAAAAAGTTTTACACATTCATAGTACGAGTTAAATCGAATAACTTTATTCAATGGGATAGTCTGCAGCACCTGCTCCAATACACTTCAATACCTAATCTATAAAAGTTTCCTCTCCAAGAGAAATAATGAAAACTTACCAGCAAATAGGTAAAATGTATTGAGTTAGTTCAGTTGTTTGCCTTATATATTATATTGGTTACCTTACCTCTAACGGCCCGAGGACGTACATTTGTATTTATATTTGTTTTTGTTTATTTGTATCCCATAGCAAATTTTGACTTAATCTATCGCAGATTTAATTAGTTACTTTATATTAATGCCAATTACACGATAGCCTAGTATAATCTTTTTAGTTTATGCGGCAGTGGAGAAAAAAATCATATGCGTGAAATAATATTTTTTCCTAATACCCCCGACCGCGCACATCCGCGCGCTCGACACGAGATGCATGCAACGGGGGACAGGGACGGAGCTGTGCAGCTAGCAATAGCAATGCTTTGCCCCCGCCCCCCGCACCATGCCCTGCCGCAACCATCGGCTGAGCGCAATCCGGGACCATCAGAGCATATCATTTATAAACATGAAAAATTAAAATTGGTCCATGATTCAGAGACGATTTCGGGTCTTTGAGGAGGACTTAAGCTGTCACATTAGTATAATCGTAGTCAGCGGAGCCAGGAGTTGGTAATTTAATTTGTTTCTGAATCTTAGGCCTATTTTTAACAGACGTGCTGTATGAAAGGTGGCCCTCTTCTAACCGGCCATAATATCCGCCCGGCCATAATATCCGAGAACACGGGCTGTCCGTATCAAGGGACGCCACACGTTCATAATATCCGAGAATCCGTACGTAAAAATTAACACGAGAAAGACACCAGGTTCTCAGATACCACGGCTATGCAGCGCTACCCAACACAAAAAGCCCGCGCACCCTACATATGACAATATGGTTTAAGGTGATACGAAAAAATATATATAAAAGGAATACGAATATAAACGAAAGTGACAGCTTAATATCTTCCACATGAAAGAAAAGAGAGCGCAAATACATGGATGTGTACATGGATGTTATTTTCCTGAGTTAGGAGGAATGAGGCATGAGTCAAATCAAGAGGCCTCATAACGGGATTCGGTACTGGAGAGAATACAGCAGTTTAAGTTATTCTGCACAAGAATTGATCTAAGCAATTTAATTCAATAATCATGAATTTCATTGTTTCTCGCGGAACTCTGAAATTTTACTGATTTATTGATTAATATGTTTACTACAGTATGATGTATGTTTTGTATTGAGGGACGTTATAAAGTTTGTCCCCTGGTAATTTAGTCTCAGATGATTAGGTAAATTGAGGCTTCAGGCTGACTTCATCCCGCACCCGTATGCATGCATATTGCATAACATTCTTCCTCCATGTTCGTTCGTCTGCCAATTTTCTCCGACAACGACACTAGCCATGAGTTTTTCATGAAATGAAAACTATTCACACACTTAAATGCGGTTAAGGCGAATGAAGGGAAAGGATCATTCATGGAAATGGAACAAGTACTGAAACTTCATTTAAAAATTATGCTATCCACAAACGCATCGTCAAAATACATTTAAACATCAATCAAAAATTATAAAACGTCTAAACTTAAAATTAACCGAATAAACCGCCCAAAAAGAAATATACTTTACCATGTTCTAGTTTAAGGCAAACCTTGCCTACAAGCCTAGGCTAGCATATAAACTACAGATTTTTACTACCCGGATCTGACAAAGCAAATTATCCCAAATTCTTGGAAGTGAAACTTTAATCAGTACTAAGTGATGGCGTTTACTTACTTAACACAGTCTGGTTTACTTGTACTTACAGTAAATATTTGCGAATTTCTTGGGCATACGAAGGGAGAGGGAGCGCCCCCTTACTATGACTTTGTAAGACGCCAAATCAAATAGTAGACGTTTTCCGAGTATAATACTTGCAAACTTTCTATGGTCTTATTGAAATCCCCTCTCGTGATATTGTATTTAAACAAAAGCCGCCGTCTTTCAATATGGTACACTGGTACAAGAAGATAGGTATTTCGAATAAGTTTATTGTTAGTATAAATTGTTTTGTTTTGAAAAGGCTAGGTATTTACTTTCAATATTTTTCTGCAATGTCGTATATTTTTTTCATTTTAAATATAGGTTTTATATCATTAAAGATAGGAGTCCCTGTCAGCGACTAGAATGATGCTGATATTCCTCTAGATACCTCTCATTTTGATAGGTGACGTGTAATGTTTACGACTCAGTAAAATTGTCGAGGTCCATAAATCAGCCGTTGACTTTATGGCATAGCCACTTAATTATCTTAGTGCCCTTCGGCACATTAATTTTATCGACCATTTCAGGACTTTGAAATGTATTGTGGTATTCCGCAAATTATTCATGCCAAATTCACTACTTTTCGCTTGTAAACGCTCTTTTCTGGTAAGTTCACCAACAAATATTCTCTAAATGCATTTTAGGTTGCCACTGTATCAGTAAAATATTCCCTTTAGTTATTGGGTTAAGGTAACGTTTCGGTAAAGACCAGTCAGATTTATTTTACTTTTTATTATAACGACAGAGCATGTTTATATTCCACTCTGGGTTTTACGGGGAATTTTAGCACTTTGCGTTTATGAGGTAGGGTTTAGTATTTGTTTACTTCGGATCTGTTTAATATGTTAAATTCCCTTATTTCATAGATATATTTCCTGGTCTCATCTTTGGTAACGGCAAAATCATAAGAATATGATCTTCATTGAAAAAATATCTTGAATATATGCGATTCGAAATCCGAAAAAATCCTCTTGTTTCAATCAGTGGTGCAACTGTATGTCGGCACTAGTTCAGTATTTCGGCCTTGACGCCTACGGACTACAAAACGACGCCACAAACTCCCCCCCCCCCCCCCCCCCCCCCTTTCCCATACTCGTCATACATTTTGTATGGACTACTATGGACGCCGCACAAGGTAAATGCCGGTGGCCGCCACATGCTACAATTCGCCACTTCCCGCTTCATGTGGCGCCACAAAACACTGCGCGACTCGTGCGACTAACACATCCTTGACTCCCTTTGCTTCAGTCTACCCGGGGGAAGTAGCTTATGACACTGCAAGCAACGGGGTAAGTTTTGTGGCGACGTTTGGTGGCGGCGAAACCCACCTATCAAGACAGTACTTCCTTTTCCAGTTTCACATTTCCGTGTCCGGTTGCCAAGTATATAGGAATTTACTGAAATCGATAGAAAAAATGCTTCTTGAACGAATGCGTCAATTAGACAAATTTTATTTTCTCTTCACAGAAATGGAACTCTGGATCTCCTCATAGCCGACACCCCGGTATTAGACTACTACCGTGCCACAGACCACGGCTGCAAACTACAAAGGGTCGGCGACCACGCCTTAGCTGAAGACACTTATGCTATAGGAATGACGAAAGGATTTCCTTTGAAGGTTAGTGTCCTTTTTATCAACGCTTTTTTGGGTTCCGTACCTTAAAATAAATAAAAAATAACCATTATAGGATCACACCGTCCGTATGTAAGGACCCTTTTTCTCAGGAATGCGTAAAGAAATCAAATTTATATTAATATCGATTACTCAGGTCTGTAAACTGCTGTTGTGAAAAAAAATAACTTATAGGTGGTAGGTCAACACAATCAAAATATTTATGTAACAATTATTGCTGAATTTGCTTGATACTCGCATGGGAAACAAAACCTATTGAGTACTTTCGCGTGACCTAGAATCATAAACATCCACAAATGACGCACTACTGACCCAGTATGTGGGATGAAAGCCACGTTCCAGGAGAGTTATTTTGAGATAAAGGGCAACATTATTTCTTATAAATTTTCCTTAAAAAATTCTACATCTTCACACAATATTCAAGGGGATATCCCAATAGATAGGAGAGATTAATAATGCTCTTAAAAATATAAACTAAAAGAGAAGTAAACTTACAATTACATTTACAACACCTTGTTAAGTTCTGAGCTAACAGGCGAAAGCATATGGCAAGTTGCCAAACTTGGCGACGAAATAACAAACCATGGAGGCGGTATCCCTTGGAGACTGTCCCCTTGGAAGCAGGGAGGTGGTGGCTAACCAGGTGTTAACTCATGGCGAGCAAAACGTGTTTTTTTATTATTAAGTATCTACGAACATGAAGTTCCGCATGGAGAGGTCTAAATAGTTATTTACTGTTTCTGTATAATTAAGGATCAAGGCGGATAATTTATATCGTCTGTATTAATTCATTTCACAATGATTGAGACGACACAACGATGAGAAAAATAATCAGATCCATTACAAAATTTTAACAATGGGCGATCGAAGTTACTTATCCTTTTATCCATCGTCACACACATATTACATGATTTATTTAACACAACGAAACAGTCTCCAAAGAGTCGATGTTAGAAGGAGAAGATATGGGTGTGTGAGGAGGGGGAAGCTCAGATATATTTTCAAGATAAAAACGATTGATGGATGACGCACATGAAACTGCTAATGGTGTGATCGATAGACGCACGTCGTGACATTGTAGCTTTAGCCTCGATGATTAATATGAGCAGAGGGCTATTGAGGGCATGGCAATTATTTGGAGGCTAATAAAGAAACGGTACCTACTAATTTTACCATTATTATGTATGTACCACCAACCAACCAACTTGCGATAAGTAGATAAGTAGTTGCTCGATTAATTAAGTATTTTTGATATGACCCGATTCCTTTTAAATTCATATTACAGTCGCTTTGAATGACAACTTTTGTGAAATAATAGCCTTCTGTAGCCATGTAATTCAAATTTGAGTATTTTTTCACAAGCCATGAAATTCTTACTTTTCTTATAATACGATTATTTGACACGAGCCGTCTTCTATTGCGACTTGATTGTTATTGCGATTGCTGATTGTTAGATTTTACAATTGCGATTTGATATTGGAAATACATAAGACTACAGAAAGGTCAAACGACAAGTCGTAGTTTGCAATCATCTTTCAAAATATGAAATTGAAATGGATTGCGATAGGAATTCTTGAATGCGAGAGATACATAGAGCTGCAGTTAATTTGGGGCTGAATATAAAAAAAAAATAGTCAAATGTCAATGTTATCTCATCAATGACTTTTTTTAGCTCTAGGTTGACAAAATGGCAAATGTTGACGGAGAATTCAAAAGTCAAATTTCTTTATTACTGTAGATATTTACATATACTTATCAAACGTAATTTTTAGCCTCTTCTCTACATTGGACCACTTTGGGAGAAGTAGGCGTAGAAACTACCACAGATTGATTTTCAGATCTCTTTTAAAAATTGGATGTGCTTAACTAATAAAAATATTACAATATTAATTATTCTAATTAATAAGCAGCAATAAATAATTACTAAATGATTAACTGTAAGGTATGTGTTGAGCTAGATTACCCCCATACAGTCCCTTCATTTAAGTAATCTTGAGCATTGTAATATCCCTTTTTCGACAATGTCGCTTTAACATGCTTTTTAAATTGCTCAAATGGCAATATCAAAATCTCCAGAGGCATCTTATTATAGTAGAAAATACACTCACCTTTAAAATAATTAATAACTTTCGTGAGTCTAAACCGGGGCGCAACTAGTTTGTGAATATTTCTTAGATAAATATTATGGCTATGGCTAAATTTGGAAAATGTTGTAAGGTTCTTGAGTACATACATTATAGTTTCGAAAATAAACTTACTAGCTACAATTAGTATATCAATTTCTTTAAGGAATCTGTTTGTTTAAAATTATTAATTTCTCGAATAGATCTTTACTGTAAAATAAAAAAAGTTTGAATATCCACTGCTTTCCTCCACAACAAGATACTATGGGACATGACACTATGAAAGTAGCTAAAATATACTACCCTAGATGTAGCCATATCCATTTTTTGTCAGATGTTCCTAACAGCGTAAGCGGCATAACTTACTTTATCCGCTTATTTATCTATGTGGGGTCCCCACTGCAATTTGTTATCAATGGTTATTCCAAGAACTTTGTATCATTTAATCATTCTAACGTGTTGCTGTCTAACACTAAACTATTTTCAACGTGCCTGATATTTGGAAGTGAGAACAATAGGTTTTACCAGCGTTTAATAATAAATTATTAACTGTGAACCAATTCAAGGTTAATAACAATAAACCATTAACATCATCATAATCTTCTTTTTGTCTTTAAATTTTGAAGAGCAGTGAAGTATCATCTGCAATAAACACTATGTCAGTCAATTTCTCCACCATGAAAGGCAGATCGTTAATATACATATACCAGGTATAAGAAAGGGCCTACTATGGAGCATTGTGGAACACCAATTTTTATATCCGATCCATCAGATTTAACGCCGTTGACTTCTGCCTTTTGAATTATATTGCTTAAGTATAATCTTATTAGACTCGACCCCAAAATAAATAGGTACAGAAATCAATCTACATACAAGCGCGCTCGAGCAACGCACACATAGATACTGCTCACGGACACGATATCTCGGGCAAGTTCGGACCAGTGCGAGCGTGAGTGCCATCCGCTTGACACGCGCGTCTGTTAATGCAAATAATGCAACGATGGAGCAACGGAAAAAAAGTTGTTATAACTGTTCAGCGGACTGTTTAAATAAATACAGTTGCCTATTTTTCAATCAGTATAATAAAATAAGTATTAACAATTTTTTTGTTAGGTAAATTCACGCTACCTTAGTTACGTAAGTTAAAAACATGTTTTTTTGTTTGTGTAGATATTGTGTTGTTTTTCGTGTCATTTGACAGGTGTAGGTCTAAAACGGACGGGGAAATATAAATTTTGTAACTCGGGTAGTCCGTGTAGGGATTTTCGATAGTGAAAATTGACAAACGTAAAATTGTGTAGGTATTTTTCTGTTCTGTAAACCTTTTGTATTGTAATAGTAGGCAGGTCTATTGTTTTGTTTTTTGGAGCGCCAGTACCATGTTAGTTTTTCGTGCATAAACCGTAGTTGACAACCCCAGAGCGATCGCCGAGCGTAGCTATGAAAAGTGAAGTACATACATGTGGTTGACTTCTGTACCTATTTATGTTGTGACTCAACGCTTTATTTCTAACTCCGTTATTATTTAATTTTATTAGTAGCATATTATGATCAACACAATAATATACCTTCGACAGATCGCAAAAAACTCCGATAGCATCTTTTGCGGCCTCCCATGCAGAATAAATATGAGATATAATACCTGCAACTAGACGATTTACGACTAGTGAAACCGTATTGTTTGGCGTGGAGTTGTTTGTACGGTTGAAGTGTGAGAGCATTTGATTGAGTATAATCTTTTCAAATATTTTACTTAGTGCTGGAAGAACAAAAATTGGTCTGAAATTTGCAGGATCACCCTTATCTCCCAACTTGAACAGAGGTATCAGTTTATTGTATTTCATGGGGTTTGGGAAAGCTCCATCGTCAACTCATTTATCTCTGTATATAATATACATAAAATCGTACATAAGCTGACTGGTCGGAATCGTAGCAGAGCCCAAACCCCTGGAGCTAGAGACTTGAAATTTGGCACATAGATACCTTGCATAGGGTAGGCATCTACTAAGGAAGATTTTTTGCACATTCCACCCCTAAAGGGGTCAAATAGGGGGTGAAAATTTGTATGAAATACGTCAGTTTTGACGTTAGGATCTTCAAATTATGTATTTAGGCTGACAATTGAAAATTAATGAACAAGTGTTGTCAAATATCAGAAGGGGTATAAATCTTTTCTATTAATTTCACAACTGTTGATACCATAGTACATAACCCATATATTATTTGTATCAAGCCATCTGTTTGTGGAAAAGTGCCGTTTCCGGTTTGAAGAAGATCATCTGAAAATCTTCCGGCAGAAACTCTATCTCTGAGATGTACTCTCATGTTTTCAGTAAGGGGAAATAGCCATCATATACAAAGCTCTAGGTATATTTTTTACAAGAATTCATATCTAGAAAAAACATTACTCTACGCGGACGAAGTCGCGGGTTAAAGCTAGTTGAATATATAAGCTAAGTGTAACTAGAATTAATGAAACAAAGATTTTGACTGACATACCCACAAGACATACCTCACAGGTTTTCAGTATGTTTTAAGTTAAGTAATCTTTACGTTTTGACAATGTCATGATGAAATTTAAAATATACATTACCGACGTTGGTGTTGTTTTTCTATAAAGTCTCTGCTTCATATGGTGATGTATTTTGATGCTCTCTTTTGAGTAAGGGTACATTAGTGAAGAACGTTTCGAAAGCTCGGGCAACCTCAGCGTTGGATTTAACAACATCATCACTTATCTTTAGGCAAAAATCATTATTCCTTGCCAGTTTCACGGTTTACTTTATATTTGAAGATCTCTTTATCCTTCGTGTTGTGTTGAACATGTAAGAACATCAAAAATACTTAAAATATACACTTAAGTACACATAACATAAAAAGAAGTTTGGTGATCATTTATCCAAACACAATTTGGTGCTCGTTTACTAATTCTGGCGGTCGTTTCGAATTTATTGGTAGTAAAATAGGTGCACTTTTTTTTGGTGATCGTTTAGACAAAAGCCGTTCTCTAATACAAATAATATCGATGTCAGAATTTTTTAGAAATAATTTAAATACAAGTTCTTTGCCAGGTAGCCCCTAGATGTTTTGATGGGTAATATTTAAGTGGGGCTTATCTTTTGACATATTTAGTAGCTCTTGTATGCTAAAGATTTCCTCTATTGTCTTATGAACTAATTTAAATTACTTGGAACAGATTCCAATGTTGCTGCAAAGAATTTTTAACCGGTGAATGCAAGTCATCCTACCCTTAACATAAGCAGGTTTCTGATTAGTCTGTACAACAAAAATACCTGATGTCAAGTTGAACTTTGTTAAACCAACTATAGTTGCGTCGCATATATTATATGCTAACAATGTAATATTAAATAAATATTAGAGGACAACCTTACACAAAACATACTAGGCCCATAGTAAGCTCAATAAGGCTTGTGTTATATTTAATAGAGATAAATACTTATGTACATACACTGAAAACAAGACTAAGAAAAAAAAAACATGCTCACCACACAAATACCAGGATTCGAACCCAGGACCGTCAGCTTCTCAGGCAGGGTCACTACCCGCTAGGCTAGACCAGCCGTCGCTTATGTAGCTTCTAATTTTCTATATACATTAGACAGGTACAACGTATCCTGAGTCAGAGTAAAGTTATGAATAAAATTATTCATGTCGAAATACAAAGCATCGCTGTGATGACACGTAATATACCTATGCATTTTAAGCAAACTAATGTTTTAATTTATTTCTGAATGTAGTAGAAATCATGACATTGCGGGGTGTCATGATTTTTACACACCAACGTTGGAATCAGAAATTACGTTTGCCCTAAAATACGTCAGGCCAAAGTAGTTTACCCTAGGCCAAACCGGTTCATCCAAAGCTTATCAGGATATAGGCGAGTTTAGCCCAGGACAATCCAGTCTGGCCTAATTAATTTGGGCTTGTCTAAAGTAAGCTAGGCTAACCTAGTATATCCAGACACGCTTTGGATGAACCAGTATGGCCTAGAAAAAACTAGTTTGGCATGAAACTGGGATCAGCCGGTCACTCATTCAGTTTATAGGTATAACTCACGTAGTTTAAGTTGCTACGTAGTTATGTAATACTCTCACAAGCTATAAACGGGAGTAAGTTAAGTGTTCATCGTCACTGTAAGTGTTAACATGAAGCGCATTCAAGTTCAATTTGAGATGGGGTCACGTACCGTGGCTGTTAACTATCAGAACTTGTACGTTATGAATTAAACGCAAACATAACAACATAAAGTAACGAAAAATTTAACTGTTTTCGATTTTCTTGAGGTTTGACAGTTAACAATTCTAAAAGTCTAGAAAAAAACTAGCTAACAGACTACAATGACAGCTTGACATCAGACAGCTTTTATCCAGTTGTCATTGATTCTATATGTTCAATTTATTATTATTTTTGTAATTAGTTTAGTTATAACGCTACTAGAACCGTCTATAAACCTTTAGTTTTAAAAAAATAATTGGCATTTATCGCCAGCCATATTTATACTAATGTTAGTTGTATGTATATGAAAATCAAAAAATATTCAGTAGAGAGTAAGTTAATACGTAAATAATAAGCGTGACTCTGCGCTCTCACAGATACACAAACTTCTGACAGCGTTAAAGTTCTTTATCTTATTTTCATATAATTCTGCGCGAGTCCGTCAAAATGCTGACGGACGTTGACTGGCATGATTAATGTGAAGTACGAGATCGATGATGAAGCGTACTGGGTCAGAGGCTTCCCTCCTTTACGAGCCTCAGACAAAAGGTACCCTCTTTTATTGCTCGACAGATACGCCTCACTGACGACGTGACGAGAGTGTGATTATTATAACTTTTGCGGTCAGGTGAGAGATGAACCCTAAAATTGTGTTATGTTAATATTCCACACAGAGATCAATTGGTGAGACATATAACCATCAGTGGGAGTTAAGTTGCTTAAGAAGAAGATTTACAATATAACATAGCGCAGATAGCAGAAAAGGTTTTATAATATAACTTCAAGACGGTTCTTTGTCTCTTTTGATATTTACGAGTCTCTACGATATTTACATGAGCTAAGATTTCTGAATTCACCTGAGATCTGTTAAGGGATGATAGAGGCCTTGAGGTAACATCTATCCTCGAGGACCTTAAACGAAGCAAGTGATATGGAATGAATGGTTTCATGTTGTGTGATTGACATTATAATAGTTATACATTATAAGAACGTATATTATACATTGTAATAACTAGACTCGAATACCTGTTTCAGATGTGTATTATAATACAGGATATAACAGAAAGGTTTAGTTATATTTTAAGGACTGGTTCGTGTCATCGTTTATGAACAACTTTCACAATGAATCCGAGTTGATCAGAGAAACTTTATTTTTCACTTTTCCATACAAATCAGCTGACCGCCCGGCTTAAATTGTATGGACAAGTGAACATAAAAGTTTTGTAGTGAAAGTTATTCAAGATGATGTCCCTAACAACCCCCTAAAAATTACTAAATCTTTCTGTTACACATTGTATAGCTCATCTGGCACCTCGTTTACTCATTACTATAACCAATCTCTATTAAATTCCATTCATAACATATCAAAATCCTGTCACCAAGCCACAACATCTATCGCGTGGCAGACAACATACAACAAACAACTGATATACACGGAGATGATTGTTGGTTAGAGCAACACGACCCCCGCGAAGGGCGCGCTCTCGCCAGATTCAAAACCATTAATACAGATCACTGATTCCACAATGATGCATTGTGTTATGGGTTTACTCCGTGACCTACATTCTCTCTGTATGAAAATCACGATCAATTAGGTGCTCGTTCAAGCAGTACTTGGAAAGACTTAACATGAATGGGATAAAAACAAAAGGCAGTACTTTATTTGTTGTCTAATATGTTTAATCTGTCGATGTTGCTGAATAAATGCCACAATAATGATAATTATTGAACCTCTACCACCTCTTTGTGTAGTGTGCTACGCAATTTGCTTTTTCTATAGTTTTTGTCTATTTTTATAATTTACAGGACAGTATATCGGCTGTAATAGCAAAGTACTCATCCAACGGCTACATGGACATACTGACGGAGAAATGGTACGGAGGCCTGGCCTGCTTCAAACTTAGTCCAGACTACGGTATCCAACCGAAGCCTCTCGGTAAGTTTTCTAGTAAACTTATGGAGCCTGTTTTTCTCCGTCGAAGATTCTTTACTAGTTCCCAGTTCTTTTAAAGTTTATTCGAGAAGTCTAGATTATAGGGGTGTGACCTTTTGCATAACGTTACGCGCAGTGTATTCTTTGTCTCCTTTTATATTTTTTCTTTTCTATATTATGTGTGTTGGAGCTGGGAATAAAATGATATGTCGCCACAATAGCAAAAAATTATCTGGCGAAAGTTAGCCATTTCTCCAATACCACAAGATACCTTTGAAGAATTTTTAAATTGCTTTTTGAGCAATTTCAAAACCATGTAAAAAGGGATACAGTCCAGAAGGCGAGACCTGAGCAATGCGTTCGTGTGAGTGCTTCCATCCGTATAAGACGCCGAAGAAGTATGAAAGGTATCGATGAAGGTTTCGTCAGTGACGTGTACTCCTGTCAAGTAGCGCAATGTCAGGCCCTACGCACGCACACAATTGCAATTATAAGGTATCGCCTTCTTGCCTGAAATATCCAAGACTACCTGAAAGAAAAGTATGGAGTCAATTTAACTCAACACAGAACTCATCGTTAAGATTGTATTTACTCCTGGGTATTATTGATAATATAGATATTTAATTCGATAGTAGTGAAAGACAACCTATTTTTAAAAGCGATCTCATAATCAATTTGTGGAAGTTTATTGGCCCTTCTTCCGCTACAGTGGTCTAACTTAGAGAAGAGGCAAAAAATTAGGTGCATGCCTACGCACAAAACCTCTTAGTGGAGATTGAAAAGAAGTGATATGTGTATGATAAAAGTGTGCTATTTTTCGGTAAGGTAACCGAGTGTGTACGATCAATGAACACGGGTTTCAAACGAAGTTTTTCAACACACTTGTGAGGAGAAAACAAACTTTTATTGATAACAAACAAACAACAACACCGTAAACAAATATTTATGGAAAATGGCGCCCTATCTTTGTTTTAAGCGCCGCACGAAATAAAGACAAAACAGCTAAACAGCCTTCAAAAAGGCCTAAACAGCCTTCAGCTAGTCTTAAGCTGAACCTTTTTCAACAAAATCGTTTGAAAATATCAGAATGGTATATTTCCAGCATAGAATATATTATATTATATTTTAAAATTTTTGGCCATTTTGTGTTAAAAAGCATTTGACTATGAAGTTTTATAATTCAACTATAGATATTTCTTAGCACTCATGAATGAAATTACCGCTTTGACAATTCTTAAAAGTAATCTATTTTGTCTAGCAGTCTAACACCGTATTCTGTAGAAATGTAAAGTAAAACATACTGGTGCGTAATAAGCTCAATTTTGACCGTAAATGCCATAAAGAGAGACATCACCAGCCATTTTGTTGGAAAAAATAATTGAAGTAAATCATGAGTATAACGATATATATGTCGCAGAGGCACTTTACGAGGAACTGCATTGCAAAATAAATAGCAAGTACAAAAATTCAAATGCGCTAAAAATATCACCTTCGCCGCTTGCTTTTAGGTTCTCAGGCGGAAAAACTAGCTTCAGCTCATCCCGTAAACTTATCGGTTCGTAAATATAAACCTTTGCGAACTCGTGGGAAATGTACAATTTTTATCTTGTTATAGTAGATTGTACAACAAGGGCATAAAACACGCCATTTCACCCGAGCTGTTGATATCCACCCGGGCCGCAGGCAAAGGTGGATAGTTAAGTCGAGGGTAAAATGGGGTTTATGACCGATTTATACACCCTGCTTTTCACTCCGATTGCGAGAAAATGAAACAGTGATAATGTGAAAAATACCGTCTGAGAATTTATTGCCTTGTTTGCCGCTTTTTTCATATGTTTTAAGATAAATTTGCTTGGATTTAGGCGGCAACGTCTATTCAATAACTCCTTATGCTTTTGTTTCCATGAGCGTGTTAGGCGTAAGCATTATTTCCTCCTCATTTGACGACATATTAATTAACTTTCGTAAAACAACAAGTTTTGCATAGAAAACCACAAATAAAAGTCAAAAACAAGTCTCTTTCCCGCCAAGTGATATTTAATTGAAACTCTTTGGTAGGAATGGATGCAACATCTTTATGCGTTCGAAATTAATATTGCAACATCAAGTGCCAATGTTCGGTTCGATACAAGTTTTAGTTAAAATGCCAACAAAATCAATAAAGTTCCACTGAAATTGCTATTGGCAAACATATTTTAACTATTTACCTAACTACTTGATTTTTATGTTGTGTAAATTGGCGTCTCTCTCTTCTCTTTCTCAAATACAGATTTTTATTTTTTTATTTTGTGCATGCCATTTCTAGCTTAGGTCGAACGCGATACTGCTGTCATACTATAAGTTTTTGATGTTTTTGTTAATAACACTTGTTTTTATTAGTTATTAGTTTCTTTTTTTTACCATGCACCATAGAATGCAAATAAATTAAAGTAAATGTTCATCATGCATGATCATCAAGCAAATATACAGAAACAACTGATATAATACTCATTATTTTGCGTAATTTGAGATTTACAAAAAGCTGTTTCTGTCCAACGCGTCGCCTTAACAAACATATCGTCATGTATTTTTGGCGTGCTGGCAGCGGTTCCCACGTTTAAACACAAATTCAACAGTTCAATAGATGTTGTACGTGATATTATCTCTTAGCATATATTTTTATTCGCTCTATAAACTACCCGTAACATACTGAATCATGTCCACATTACTGACCAGGGTTGTATATCATTCTAACAACAATAAGTTGGAAATGTTTCCGTCTTCAAATGCATCAAACATGAGTTGAGCCTTAGTGGCTGCTCAGAAATACTTCGTCACTATAGGGAGAAGTTTTATAGGTCACCTCTCTCAGTTGATTTAAGGGCATTTGCTATACAGGGGGTAAGGTAAAGGTATTGTCAAATTTTAATTGCGACGTGTACAACCTCATTAGGTACAATGTATATTAGCGAATCAATTTGACGATAACAACTTAATATTTCTGTTCTCCATATTAAAAATATCTTAGGAGGTTAGACAGAGAATTAAAGTCGAAATGCCTCGTCTGCCGCTAACATAAATTTTATAGATTTTGAAACGAAGATTAAGCTGGACTACATTTCACTAATTACAAGATCATGTAGACTGCTCTCCTCAAGTAGAAAATTAAGCATGTAATGATATGAATATCCAATAAAGGTGCGAGGCCGTAGACCATGGCCGTGCCACCTATACTATTTTTTTTCTTTTTCGTTAACTCTCTGCAAGCAGTTCATTGCCCTTTATCAGATGATCAGTCTTGTATGACATGAAGAGATCTTCATCCAGCGATGCGGCCTCGTTCAATGTTATAGGCGAATAGCAGTTTGTTTGCTCTCCTCAGCCGTACAACTTCGCCCTCTGTGTTCAGCAGATCTTGGGCAAGTAGGTTTGTATGGTGTTCAAGATGACATTTGTATTTTTCATTCTGTTTTCGATTTATTCCTTTACGGTGGACATCTCCAGATATTCATGGATTTCACTGTTTCTTATGATCCAGAGTGCAGATAAAATGTTGCGAAGCACTTTGTTTTGAAATCTTTGGAGAATCTCAATGTTCGAATTACTGGCAGTAGCCTTATTATACGCGGAATATTTGTAACTTTGAGTTCTAGAAAACAGCGCTAAAGTTTTCGGAAATCGAAAACGAAAATTTGCTCTTTAGGGGTTTTTGGGAGCGAATAATCGATCTATCTAAATCTCATAATCGAGAAAACGTTTATTTTCGAGTTTTCATGCTTTTATCTTTTCAGCACAATGTGATCGGTAATTTCACTTTATGTCAATGAAAATACGGTAGAAATTTCAATGTCCAAAAAACATCTTCGGTCAAGTTGTCGCGAGATGACAATAACGATAAGTCAGAAATTACAATGGCAATCAAAAATTACATCATCACATTTCCCTTGAGATTCTTACCTTAACATCACGTGGCAATACTTAGTGCGTCGGAGGGAGATGCCTAACCAAAAAGTTTCGTTTAAATTAGATCGAATTCAAATACAACCTTCTTGCTTGAAAAAACAAGCAAGCATTATTTTTGGTTATATGGCACAGGTATTTAATCATTCAGCCTACACGTATGTATTACGTACGGTATATCAGCCTATGATGAGTGATGTGCATTCTGATTTGTCTGATCGGCGCGACCAACCTCCGAGGCTCAGTCCCCAGATATTGGTATTCTAATCAACCACTTCATACCTGTTAAGTTATTAACTTTATTAATTACACTCTGTAAGGATAGGGAGATGTTTATTTATAGGTCACACAGCCTCTATCTGTTGATTTAAGAGCATTTGATATAGATATGTACAGTGTAGGTCTGATAGTAAGCGCGGAGTCTTCTGTGGCGGAAATTTCATTAGAATTTATCGCCTCCCTGGCGTTAATCCTCCCCCCACAACCCCCCTCTCGTCCTCTTGAGCGGGGGGTCCTATTACTAACAGTCGACCTAAAAGATTAAAACATGGAATTTTCTGCAGAGAAAACAGGCGCAAGGAGGTTGGAAGGTTATTGAAAGTGTGGTATCCGTGTCCTCCTTAGAGTATTGATTGAAGCAGCTGTTTGTCACTTGCCTTTATGGTAGGATGCTATACCATCGTGGTAGCGGTTATTGACTCCTATCTACCACTGTATACTCGTGATTGGGTTAGCGATACTTAATTATTACGTGCAACATTCAAAATAACTGTCGTTTAGCTTATCATGGTAGCGGTCGCCGGTCGTTACCAACAAGGTTACCATGTATGATTCCGTTCGCAGTAGCAGTCGGGTCAATGACCGCTATCGCGATGCTAACCCGTATAGATTATAGTTTGATGCTAAGTTTTTGATTAGCAGTGGTTTCAATTCTCAACGCTTCAAAAGGAACAGCCAGCGGAATTTCCGACCGAACGGCGACCTAAGGTAATATCGTATTGCAAACTGGAACCATTACATATATGCTATTAGAGCACTATGTTGCTAAGACGACGTTGAAAGCAATATTTACAATAAATGGGCAACGATTAATTTCTATGATGAAGTATTTTTTTACTGATAAATTTTCGCATAGAGGTTATATCACTTTAAAATGTATTGTTTGTTTTCATCATAGAGTTATTTTTAGTAATCGAAGAGTTTCCCTCACCTGATGTTTTGACTATTTATAATTAATATTTCTCATTAAGTGTCTATCGAAATTACAACGAAATGGGTAGGGAATCAATAACCGATACTGCTATGCATGTTGAAATAAATTATATAACCAATTACTTAAGTTATAATTAGAATCAGTATGACTGAGGAGTTTCCTTATAAGGTAGTTTAACATACACACAACACACATACGTCACGGTTTTTCCCAAACAGGTCAAAGAGGCGTAGTTTAACGTTAAAAAAAATATGGAATCTCCTTAGCATGTGTTGGTAATTTTACGGTGATGAATAAAACTGGTCATGTGCATTTAAGTCGTCGGACCCGCACACAAAGGGTTCCATACCATTGTTCACGGAAAAACGACAGTATTTTGCACGAGTATACCTTTTGAATTCTTAATAATAAAATATTAAATATTAGGTAGGACTACATAGAAGGCCATACATCAAAACATTGAGAAAGAGTTTTGTCTATGTAAATATTTAACTATGATCTCAGGTTAATGAAACTCTTTGCTGATTAAACCGGAAGTGCATAGAAACTGAGTAACTTATTTGTAGAAAATAAATCAAATATGATAAAAACTTTATTATTATTACTAACAAGTTACTAACCACAAAACTCAATACCCTCAATTAAAGATCTTTCCCGATAAGATCGAGAGAGTCCAGTTGTTCACAGATACTCTCTTGAGTGGGTAATAATTTTAATTCTTGAAAACCCTTATGTTTCATTGCTTCTTGTTATAGCGGCAATAGAAATACACTCTCTGTGAAAATTTCAGCTCTCTACCTACCTATGTCGGTCGATCCGGTAGAGCCCGGACGGACGGACGGACAGACGGACAGCGGAGGCTTAGTAGTAGGGTCCCGTTTGGCACCCTTCGGCTACGGAACCCTAGAAATGCCACTACCAATCTGTCGCACTCGGGACATAGAGGGTGAAGGAGCGAAATGAAAAGGCCGAAATTGATACGTGCGTTGTATTGGACGGTTGCAAGGCAAAAGAGACAGAAATTCCTTATGTCTACCAATTTATAGCACAGTTAGTAGGCGGTTTAGACTACTAGCGCCATCTATCATAAAATGCTTCAAGCTTATACATGTCTAACGTGTGATCAGTCAGATCAAGGTCAATTTGTAATGCAAATAATATACAATGAAATCTATAGATGGCGCTTTTCCAAATAACAGTAATAAATTATACAGGTATACTCTATACAGGTACATATGTTAAGTTTTGGACTCAACATATCCTGCCCCCATTGAAATGGAATATTTCAATAATAATGAAAGGGATGGAACTATATAGATTTATAGGTACTGACTAGGAGAACTAATATACTATGTTTATGTACTAATTTCATTTTCAAGGGGAGCAGAACTAGCTAGTGTCCATGCTAGTGTCAACAACTAATATTTTAATATGAAGGTACAATACTTACAATGAATTGAACTGATAAGTTAACAATGAATGAAACTGTTTATGCCTACTCTGCTTATTATGGAATGAAACGACAGTAGGGACATGTTTTATTATAACTTCTTATATAACAGTGGCAATTAGGTATGTAATTAATGGTAAGTATGGTAAGTATTAAATAATAATGAAACCTTAGTATAAATTGTTAGTTAGCTTAACTAAAAGTAGGTAATACTGAAAGGTAGGTTTTAAATTAACTAAGTTTTAGCTTCAATCAACGTTCGATAGCGGTAGCGGACATATGTTGTTAAACGCGCGTTTGATCGTTCCTTTCGCGGTTTTTCTGATAGCGACGCGAGCGATGCCGTCGCTCCCAGGCTGCGTTGCGACGATCTTCCCCATCTTCCACTGGCAGGGTGGTAAGCGTTCTTCTCGTACCAGGACGACGACCCCTGCGGCGAGGCCCGGACCACGGGCGCTCCTCCACTTTGTCCGCTCCTGCAGCGTGTTGATATAGTCGCGTGACCATCTTCTCCAAAAGTTTTGTGTGATCTGTTGAAGTTGTTGAAAGTGTGTTAGCCTATTTTGAGGCACATCGGTATAGTCCTGTTCTGGTAGCGATGTCAGTGATCTGCCGACCAAAAAGTGAGCTGGCGTTAGGATAGGTATAGGTTCAGAATTAGAAATGGGACACAAGGGACGGGAATTTAATATTGCTTCTATTTGAACTATAATGGTAACAAATTCTTCATATGTCAACAAAGCCTGACTCAAAACTCGTTTCATATGATACTTGCAGCTTTTGACGGCTGCCTCCCACAGACCTCCCATATGGGGAGCGTAAACAGGAATAAAGTTCCACCTTATACCCTCGTCTGCGCATTGAGATGATAATTCGCTCGATTTTTCCTTTAAGAAGGTAAACAATTCTTTAATTTCATTGTTCGCGCCATGGAATGTAGTGGCATTGTCACTCACCAATTCTGCTGGTTTACCTCTTCGTGCTATGAACCTACGAAGCGCTGCCATGAATGCGGCCGACTCGAGTCCTGTAATTAATTCCAGGTGAACGGCCTTTGTTACTAGGCAAATAAATACCGCGATATAGCATTTATTTACCTTGTAACCACGTCCTCTCCTGTCCCGTATATTAAAGGGCCCAGCATAATCCAACCCAGTGCTACTAAATGGGGGCGCTGGGTTTAACCTTGATGCAGGTAAGTTACCCATAACTGGTGTAGTCGTTTTAGGTTTAGCTCTAAAGCATGTGACGCATTTATTTACTATTTTTCTAGCCATCATTTTTCCCTTTGTGGGCCAGAAACGGTCGCGAATGGTGGCTAGTAATAATTGGGGTCCTGCATGGAACAATCTTACATGTTCGCCTTGCATAATAAGGTTGGTAATGTAATGGTACACGAGAGTCGGTACATTAGATACTTCATTCTGCGTGATAGAGGGCTAGCCCAACGCCGCGCTGTTTTGAATACGAGAATCGGTTCAGATAACGTTTGAGGGTTTTGCATAGCTTACTGGCAAAGTTAGCAAAAAAAAACAGAGCCGATGCGTGGGTTGATTCGTGGAAGTTATCAGGCCAAGTTTTTTTTGTCGCATTCCTGCGAGATGTGTAGAGATGAGAGCCGATTTGGCTGCGCGTTGAATAAAATTATGAATAACTAAATAATGAAAGGTTATTACGGAACGGAGAAAGCTATTATGTAGATTGCAAATATACAATTGCGATTGAGGTATGAGATGGAGGGTTTGACACCTCTATTTTGAATATCATTCTAGAGGTCTTTTGCTACGCGCACCTAGTGGTCGGGAAATGCTTAATTAATCGCAACAAGCTTTTATTGGTCAGCGATCAACAGATTCTGTGTATCGGCAGTACCAAATGATTTGAGTGATCACCTACGGTTGATCACAGTGAATATGCGTACACACAATTTGTAGAACGGCGGATCTGCATGGCATGGTTGAAATTAGACCCTGTGTAGTTAGTGATAAGAAGCTTCGCTTGGGCAGAGCGTATTCGCAAAGGACGCATGTGGGGCGTATAAATACCATTGTGGGGGAAGGGAGAGCATTCAGTCTCTGCGTCTAGCCGCTGTGACAGTCGTCTTCACGAGTTCTAAACAGTTTTGGCTGCCGTGTTACGCGTCAGAACTATACGAATTGGTGATTGCGAAGTTTCAGTGGGTTTTCGTGAGTGTCTGAAGCGCCGAGATATACCTCGGTTCCTACCTTTATATCAACCTACCCCTAATTCCAAAACTATCCTTGGGTCGTTAGGAAAGAACTTGTAAGTCAATTATTCTGAGTCTGAGTCTGGGCTTGGAGCGACCCTAAATTCCTTTTTCCTTCACCATAGGGTTCCTGGATTGGCTCTTAGGATATTCGCGGGCTAATCCTCTCCTCATTTCCTTTCGAGTAGCGAGCTTTGAAATTCCCACACACACAGTCGTTAAACATTCAAGCACATTCAAATCAAACTCAACCATTTTCGAGTGGTGTCGATAATGGACGTGGTATAACACTAGGTTTTTAGACTAGGCTAGACAGGAGTTTAGTTGCGGCTAAACCTAGGTTGTCAGGGCATAGGGAGACTGTTTGATCGATGAGGTTCCGCGGATGGAAATAACAAATTCAGAACAAAGTTAAACCGGTGTCAACACAGTTAACATATACTGTTGATATTTTGACATTTGTGTGTTGTCGGGGACGCGCGAAGAGATCAATTCACAGTCTAAAGTTCATTGTTTAGGTCCGGGTAGGTGTTTTGCATTGCCTTGGGTCAGATTGGATTCAAGTTGCATTTTTAAATTAAATGTAAATTTCGCTGGGTATCTAATGTGTAAGTTGAGTCGGTATATATGATTTGGCTCAGCCCAGGACGTGCTGCGGCTAGTGGAATTCATAGTTCGGTATTTATCGAATTATGCACTTCGCTATGGTGTGGGTTAGATATCCTAAAACAATAATGCTTGCGTTTCGATAACATCCAGCTCAAATTGCGCAGAGTTGAAGGTTTCAAAACGTTACGGACCTTTTGAGGTAACCGCTAGTTCAGAACCCATTTCGGAACTCAAATCGCAATTGTGTAAACCGGTCTTTTCGGATCGTTATTGCCGTGAACAAAATATATAATTGGAACCACCACAAGCCGCTACGAGCGAGCACATGAAATATAATTGAGTACTCACGTCGTAAAACTACGACGGATATCTATACTATAACTGTGATCGATCACTAAAACTAAAACTAAAACAAAAGATGTTCCAAAGCGCTCATATATACAAAAACCAGATGGTGCCATCACATAAAATATAACAACGATCGTTTTAGCGCAATACACCGCTGACTGATGCGAATTACCGGCTCGCGGACATATATGCTTTCTCTGTCTAACTTGAAACTGTAACTTTCCGAACCAAGCTTCGTTCGACTATTGTACGCCTAACAGATTTCTCGATGAACGAGAAATTCAGACTTATCATTCTTACTTACAAATCTTACAGCTGAATCGGGTCCTCTCATTTTGGGATAGATAGAATAGACGATCATAGCTACTGTTAGCGGCGGCTACGACCTTTAGCCCTGGGGCCGTTACAGATTTTTGTTGCCGAGACGGAAGGATATCCTAGATAGTCTGATACCTAGATATTCCTAGATATTCTAAAAGAATCAAGGTCTAACGCGTTACTTTTAAAAATAACACAACGTAGAAACGATTTTAAACAGTTCAGTTTGTAAATAAGAAATAAGCAAAAAAGGGGCATTGTTTTCACAATTCTTTGTACGAGCTACGGCGGTTTAATAGGAATAATGGCCGGCCGGCCTAGGAAAAACGGTAGTCGGGTAGCACAAAATTCACTTTCACACACAAGTGAAATGGCGTCAGGGCAGGTGACGCAATTGTTATCTGAAATAGTGAAAAGATTAGACAGTTTGGAAAGGGGTTCCAGCACGAGCAATACTAGTAGGACTTCGGACAGACAGACTGACAGACAGGAACTAGAGACGTTTGAACAATCGGTAGAAAAACGTCAATCGTGCATTGTGAAAATGACACAGAAGTTGCCGACATTCGATGGGCGGAATTCGGAAAATCCGATGATTTTCTTAAGAGATTTAAAGGCTTATATTAAAGTCTCGGGAGATACTTCTAGGGCTTTGATATGGGCAACGGATAGTTTGGTAGGAATTGCGAAAGTTCGAATGAGCATATACAGAGACTCATGGCGAACCTATTCGGATTTTGAAAAAGATTTCAGAGAGGTATTCTGGGGTGATAATGAACAGGAATTAATTAAGCAAAGATTCCTAACTGCGAAGTTTGATTCTAAGAAAGGTCAAAGTATGGAAGAATTCTTTGCCTCTCAATTGAATAGCATATATGAGCTTACGATACCGTTTACTGATACGGAGAAAATCAACACGATTTTCAGACAGTTGCCGCGTGATATTCAGGTAGCGTTTTTTGCTAGAAAAGAGGCAATGTCTATACGTGATGCGGTCGAATTCCTTCGGCATTTAGAACGGAATGTCGATGGGGAATTAAGTGCGATACATGATTCGGAACCTATGAATACTAATAACGTGAGGCGGGATAGCTATATGCGTGGGCAATATCGAGCTATGCGGGTAAATACGTTACGTTATAACGCGATAAGTCGTAGTAATAATTATAACGCGGTAACGAAGGGGCGAAACGAATTTGGGACGCGTGGTCGCGGTTATTTTCGCGGTAGAGGCAGGCAGCCTAGGCCTAGCTTCAAGGCAATAAAGTTTCAGAGGGGCAATGATAGTTCAGGAGATACAGAGGCAGGGCAAAGTTCAAGTGACAGGAATAATGCGATAAGTCAGAATTCAAAAAACTAGTGGACTCGCGCGGGTCGTTCGCGCTCAGATATTTATTACGGTTCGGGTGGACAGCCGATCAAATTGGGAAAAAGCATAGACTGTATGATTTGTGTAATTTGGATTCGAACGTGGGTGTGAATGAATTTATTCAATTATTAGCGCATAAAGCGCACGGATATGCCGTGTGTTTAGATGAAAAATCTAGATCGAATTGTAGAGATCGAAATGACAGACGTTTACATACGATATTCAGAGACGACGATTCGACTGAGTATGGGCGCGAGTTATGTAGTACTTTGACATTACCTGAGATAGATGTGCGTATTGGGAATATTGTTGTAAGGAGTTTGATTGATTCGGGGAGCGAAATCAGCGTAATAAGTCGGAGAGTATACGAAGAAGTATGCAGTCAATTGGGAAAACCGACGGAAATACCGATTCCAAGTTTGAGAATCACAGGTGCATTTGGAGTCAGTAAGGAAAAGGTTGATAAATTAGTAACGTTACCATTAACAATAGGTGAATGCGTTATCGATACTCCAATGCTAGTATTAACAAGGGTGCCTAAAGATTTAATTTTGGGGTTTGATTTTATACAACAGACGCGAGCCAGTTTAACGTGTGAGGGTAATAAGAGGCTAATTATACGAAGCGCCGGGCGGATGTGTGAAATACCATTAGGTACTGGTCCTAATCCGGAATCTTGCTGTTGTACAATGGAAGTACAGAACCAAGATACCTGTAGAAATATGATAGAGGAATATGTGAATAATTCATCAATACCTGTTGAACACAAAACAAGGTTATTGCCGGTGTTAAATAAACATGCAGAGTTGTTTAGCGATAGGATAGGTCGGACAAATAAATATATACATGAGATAAAAATGAGAGATGAAACGCCTTTCGTAAAGCGAAGCTATCCCATACCGTTCGCATATCGCGATAAAGTAACAAAACGTTTGGAAGAAATGGAATTGATAGGTATTATTAGCAGGCAATCTACGGATTTCAGCAGTCCATTGACTTGTACATTAAAGAAAACAGGAGAGGTCCGTATTCTTCTAGATGCACGACAATTAAACACTGGAATGGTCGGGGAGGTTGAAACCACACCTTTAATGAGTGAGATATTGCAATCCGGGCGCCGGATAAATTACATAGGAGTTATTGATATCAAAGATGCGTATTTTTCTATACCATTATCAGACGAATCTAAACGATACACGGGTTTTGTATATCAAGGCAGAAGTTATGTTTACAACGTTTTACCTCAGGGGTTGAAAACCAGTGTGGGTTCATTTTCGAGGGCGATGGACTTAATTCTAGGGCCAGAGGTTAGGTCATATTGTTTAAATTTTGTTGACGATTTGGCAATTTTAACTGAGGGTGACTTCGAACAGCATTTGTCTCAAGTGGACACGGTTCTGAGTAAATTGAAAGACGCGGGCTTCACATGCAAACTAAAAAAATGCGAGTTTGCACAAAAAAAGGTTAAGTTATTGGGGCACATTTTGTCTACACAAGGTTTGCAGATGGACCCGGACAAAATTGAAACACTTAAATTATATCCGTCACCCAGAACTGTCAGGCAATTGAGGGCGTTTTTGGGGTTCATAAATTACTTTAGGAGGTTTATAAAAAATTTTGGAACGTTGACACGGCCCTTGTACAATTTATTGCGGTCTGGAGTCAAGTTCGTCTGGAGTGCGCAGATGCAAAGTGCTTTTGACGAGATAAAAAATCAATTCTCAGAAAGTATAATTTTGAGTCAGCCATTGGCGGGAAAAACATATTATGTTCAATGTGACGCCAGCGCTATAGGAATTGGGGGCTATGTTTATCAGTTAGATGATTCGGGCCAGGAACTAATTATAGGGTTCTGTTCGCAGGCATTCAAGGGTGCCCAGACTAGATGGTCGGTCAGTGAACAGGAAATGTATGCAGTTATATACACTTTAAAGCGATTTGAGATATACTTGCGGGGAGAAAAGGTTATTATTAGAACTGATCATAAAAGTTTGACGTTCATTAAGTCGTGGACTTTATTAGGGGCACGCGTAACGAGGTGGATTATGTTTTTAGAGCAATTCGATTATGACATAGAATTTGTGCGAGGGACTGATAATCAAATTGCCGACACGCTAAGCAGGCAAATATCGGGACCTGGAGGTATGACTGACAGTATAAATGTTCAGCCGGGAATATTCTGGTTTCAGGCATCGAATACCGCAAGTGTTATTTCGAGTTTACGGGACATTGCGAGATTACAAGGCGAAGATGAGCGGTTAAATCGAATTAGCGGTTGTATCAGACGTAATGTGGTAGATACCGGAACGAGAGGTTTTGGAAATTACAAGCTAGTAGGTGATACGTTATATTTTCACGTGCCGAAGCGGAACGTACAGTTGCTAGTAATTCCGAAATCACTACAGGAGGAACTTATTTTACACATACATGAAGAAATAGGTCACTACGGCAGATATAAAATATTAGCACTGATGAAGGACAGATATTATTTTCTTCATATGAGTAGGGTGATTAGCGCGGTGATAAGAAGTTGTGACATATGTCAAAAGGTCAAACCAAGTACTAACAATACCGTTGGTCCTTGTACACCGGTGTTGGCGGAAAGGTTGGGTGAGAAAGTTTTCTCGGACCTTTATGGGCCATTGCCCGTTGGTAAATTCGGATATCAATATATATATGTGATTCAAGACGTGTACAGTAAAGTAATAAAATTATATCCAATGCGAAAAGCGACAGGTAGGAGCGTGCTCGCTTGTACAAAGAGATTTCATAGGGAGATACCTATCGAAACTATAATTACGGACTCAGGACCACAGTTCATATCGAAAGTTTGGGAATTTGGACTCAAACAGCTGGGGATTCGGGTCACTCATACGTCGGTGTATTGTCCAAATTCTAATAGCGTAGAAAGAGTGAATCGCGAGCTAGGTCGGCTGATTAGGACTTATTGCGGCGGAAGTAATCGTAGTTGGGTAGACGTGTTACCGGACATTCAGAATTGCTATAATAATATCGAACACACAAGCACAGGCTTTGCGCCTAATGAGTTAGCGTTTGGTAGGCGGGAACCGTTAACTATTGACAAGGAATTAGGCGATGAATGGTTATTAGGCCATAGTGTGCGAGATTCGGAACAGGTGCGGAGTGTAGCGATAGAAAACTCTAAAAGTTCTAGTGAACGACGTAAGCGACAGGCGGACAAACGGCGTAAGTTAGAGGTCTATCGTATAGGTGATTATGTGAAACTTAAGACTTTTGTGCGTTCAAATAAAGAACATAAAATCATGCGGAAATTTTCGTTGTTGTATAAAGGGCCTTATGTTATTTCGGCAGTGGTATATCCCAACTGTTATACGTTAGTAGATCCGGGTTCAAATGAGATATTGGGTAACTTCAATGCTATAAATATAGCCAGGTATTATGTGAGGACGAATAAGGGCGTAGATAAATAAGATAGTGTATAAAGGTTATATAATTAAGCTGTAAGCTGTAAATTTGAGTAACTACTTTGTAGATTTAAGGATCTTGCATGGTTTGGAAACAAAAACAAAAAAAAAAAAACAAAAAAAAAACAATTTGTATATATATATAGTAATACGAATTAGGATAAATTGCGGGTAAGCGAGGTTGTATAGTAAGATAGATAAATAAGATAAGACAGGGAGAACTCAATCGAGTTGTGTAAATATTATATACATAATTGACAGATTCATCGGTCGGTGTACATGATTTGAGATGTCCGAACATATAGAGTAGATATGTACAAAGTATGGGTAGCATAGTGGTAATGAGATCCTTGCGCCATGTTAACTGAGATAAACAGTGTCTCAAGGTCTGGGAGGGGGCTGTAATGGTACACGAGAGTCGGTACATTAGATACTTCATTCTGCGTGATAGAGGGCTAGCCCAACGCCGCGCTGTTTTGAATACGAGAATCGGTTCAGATAACGTTTGAGGGTTTTGCATAGCTTACTGGCAAAGTTAGCAAAAAAAAACAGAGCCGATGCGTGGGTTGATTCGTGGAAGTTATCAGGCCAAGTTTTTTTTGTCGCATTCCTGCGAGATGTGTAGAGATGAGAGCCGATTTGGCTGCGCGTTGAATAAAATTATGAATAACTAAATAATGAAAGGTTATTACGGAACGGAGAAAGCTATTATGTAGATTGCAAATATACAATTGCGATTGAGGTATGAGATGGAGGGTTTGACACCTCTATTTTGAATATCATTCTAGAGGTCTTTTGCTACGCGCACCTAGTGGTCGGGAAATGCTTAATTAATCGCAACAAGCTTTTATTGGTCAGCGATCAACAGATTCTGTGTATCGGCAGTACCAAATGATTTGAGTGATCACCTACGGTTGATCACAGTGAATATGCGTACACACAATTTGTAGAACGGCGGATCTGCATGGCATGGTTGAAATTAGACCCTGTGTAGTTAGTGATAAGAAGCTTCGCTTGGGCAGAGCGTATTCGCAAAGGACGCATGTGGGGCGTATAAATACCATTGTGGGGGAAGGGAGAGCATTCAGTCTCTGCGTCTAGCCGCTGTGACAGTCGTCTTCACGAGTTCTAAACAGTTTTGGCTGCCGTGTTACGCGTCAGAACTATACGAATTGGTGATTGCGAAGTTTCAGTGGGTTTTCGTGAGTGTCTGAAGCGCCGAGATATACCTCGGTTCCTACCTTTATATCAACCTACCCCTAATTCCAAAACTATCCTTGGGTCGTTAGGAAAGAACTTGTAAGTCAATTATTCTGAGTCTGAGTCTGGGCTTGGAGCGACCCTAAATTCCTTTTTCCTTCACCATAGGGTTCCTGGATTGGCTCTTAGGATATTCGCGGGCTAATCCTCTCCTCATTTCCTTTCGAATAGCGAGCTTTGAAATTCCCACACACACAGTCGTTAAACATTCAAGCACATTCAAATCAAACTCAACCATTTTCGAGTGGTGTCGATAATGGACGTGGTATAACACTAGGTTTTTAGACTAGGCTAGACAGGAGTTTAGTTGCGGCTAAACCTAGGTTGTCAGGGCATAGGGAGACTGTTTGATCGATGAGGTTCCGCGGATGGAAATAACAAATTCAGAACAAAGTTAAACCGGTGTCAACACAGTTAACATATACTGTTGATATTTTGACATTTGTGTGTTGTCGGGGACGCGCGAAGAGATCAATTCACAGTCTAAAGTTCATTGTTTAGGTCCGGGTAGGTGTTTTGCATTGCCTTGGGTCAGATTGGATTCAAGTTGCATTTTTAAATTAAATGTAAATTTCGCTGGGTATCTAATGTGTAAGTTGAGTCGGTATATATGATTTGGCTCAGCCCAGGACGTGCTGCGGCTAGTGGAATTCATAGTTCGGTATTTATCGAATTATGCACTTCGCTATGGTGTGGGTTAGATATCCTAAAACAATAATGCTTGCGTTTCGATAACATCCAGCTCAAATTGCGCAGAGTTGAAGGTTTCAAAACGTTACGGACCTTTTGAGGTAACCGCTAGTTCAGAACCCATTTCGGAACTCAAATCGCAATTGTGTAAACCGGTCTTTTCGGATCGTTATTGCCGTGAACAAAATATATAATTGGAACCACCACAAGCCGCTACGAGCGAGCACATGAAATATAATTGAGTACTCACGTCGTAAAACTACGACGGGTATCTATACTATAACTGTGATCGATCACTAAAACTAAAACTAAAACAAAAGATGTTCCAAAGCGCTCATATATACAAAAACCAGATGGTGCCATCACATAAAATATAACAACGATCGTTTTAGCGCAATACACCGCTGACTGATGCGAATTACCGGCTCGCGGACATATATGCTTTCTCTGTCTAACTTGAAACTGTAACTTTCCGAACCAAGCTTCGTTCGACTATTGTACGCCTAACAGATTTCTCGATGAACGAGAAATTCAGACTTATCATTCTTACTTACAAATCTTACAGCTGAATCGGGTCCTCTCATTTTGGGATAGATAGAATAGACGATCATAGCTACTGTTAGCGGCGGCTACGACCTTTAGCCCTGGGGCCGTTACAGTAAGAATGTGTTCATGATGAAGTAATAAAGGGTGTTTTTTATTATATGAGTATTGTGAGTGAGTTATCCTCCCGCCCACGCGAATTAATCCGTCAACAATAAATGGCTGTAACGATAATAATTTAGATGTATTTGGCAATGGGTTATTTTTTAATAGGAGATTATATTCCTGTGGGTAGGATTCGATTTGAGACTGTTTAATTAATGTGTGTAAGGAATTACTAATTTCTTTTACCGATAATGGACCTACTAATCTATTATCCGGCTGGGACGTACGTACCTTGCACTTCAGGTTATGTATAAAACGCAATACATAACCAAGTACACGTACTATCTTCGTGTCACTAGACCATTTGTGAAATAGGTACTGGAAGGTGGGGTTTGCATAAGTTTGAGTAGGGAAACTACTAGTTGTTGTAGTATCTTCAAGCCTTGAGTCATGGTTCGACAACAATGGCTCACTACGCACCGGCCAAGTACTATTTTGTTGACTCAACCATGATGGCCCACACCACCACATACGCGTATTTCCTAGTTTACTTGGATCCACTCCTCGTGACAAAAGGTCAGCTGGGTTGTCTTCTGACGACACCCATCTCCAGTCTGTTTTGTTTGTGATTGCAAGTATTTGTGCAACTCTGTTGTTTACAAAACAGTTAGGTTTTAAGCTATCGTTTTTTAGCCATGCTAGTACGATGCTTGAATCTGACCATAGGTAAATGTTTTTTATATCACATTTAAGAGCCTTTTTTACCCTATCTATGTGAGTTGCGAGTAGTAGGGCTGCGCAAAGTTCTAATCTGGGTATAGTTTGACTTTTTATTGGCGCGACCCTTGACTTGGTATACAGTAGGTGAACTTGGATATTACCTACTTCATCCATAGATCTAAGATAGATAACGGCACCATATGCCTTGTTAGAGCTGTCAGAAAATCCATGGATTTCAATTTTTATACAATTTGAAAGGAGTGTAAATCTTGGTATTCTTAATTGTTGCAAAAATGAGATCTCGGAATAGAATTTCTTCCATTCTTCTGTTAGTTCTGGTGACAGTTGCGCATCCCAATCTGTCTTGGTTTTGAAAAGTTGCTGAATAAATATTTTTGCCTTCACTATCACGGCACCTATTAACCCTAATGGATCAAAAATAGATGAAATAATTGATAGCACCTTCCTTTTTGTTAATGGGTTAGTACTTTGGTCCTTTTTTATCGTGTACATAAACTGGTCAGAATTATCGCACCATGCCAAACCTAGTACCTTATGGATTTTGTCCCCTAATTCGGTAGGTAGGTCGGTAGGTTTAGTGGTTTGATGCGTGTTTTCCGATTTACCTACACCTACCCTATTCAAGATAGTTTCTGAATTGGATTTCCATTTTCGTAAAATGAAATTTGCCTTTCGCAGAATGTCATCCACTTGTTTTGCTACTGTTGCTACCTGCTGCTCATCAGTTCCCCCATAGAGTAAGTCGTCCATGTAGAACTGTGACGTAATGGTTTCCGCAGCTATTGGGAATGTATTTTGGTTTTCATATGCTAATTGCAACAAACATCTTGTTGCTATGTGTGGTGCAGCCTTAAGACCGAAACTTAAGGTTGTTAGTGCATAAACTTGTAACTTCTGATTGGTGTTTTCACGCCAGAAAATGCATTGCAGCTGGTGTTGTTCAGGAGACAAATAAATTTTTCTATACATTTTCTCTATATCTGCATTTATAACATATTTGTAAGTTCTAAAACGTAACAATATGTCTATCAAATCGTCCTGTTGTATCGCGCCCTTATATTGGAGGTCATTTAGTGACAAACCGCTATCTGTTTTACACGATGCGTCAAAAACTACACGTATGGGGGTGGTGGGTGATTCTCGTGTCACGGCGTGATGTGGTAAAAAGTTGTAGGTATTTTCATAATTATTATTTATTTTAATCATATGGCCGCTTTGTTCGAATTCTTGCATAAATTCTACGTATTTTTGTTTGAAATAAGGGTTCCGTTGAAACTTTGATTCTAATGCTTTGAACCTCCTGTAAGCAATATGTCTAGATTTACCTAACTCGCGGGATGGTAACTTGAGTGGGATTTCAACGACGAAATTACCGTCAGAGTTGCGTGTATGAGTTTTTAAAAAAATCTCCTCGCATTGTGTCTCATCACCCGGTAAACAAGGTACGGAACCTTCTTCTATTTCCCAAAATCTTTGTAACTGATTTTCAATTACAAAGTTGCATCGCACTGATTTTGTTTCTAATATGCTATTTACCGAACCCGAAATCACCCATCCCAAGCGTGTACGTTGTAATGTTGGTAACCCTACCCCGAGCTTATGTTGACCGATACACATTAAGTTATAAAATTGTTCGGCACCTATAATTAAATCTACTTCGCCCGGCGAACAATAGCCGCTGTCGGCTAGCTGATAACGCGATGGGATTCGTAAACAATTTTTTTCTGGTAATATTACGTTCAAACTACAAATAGTAGGCACAATAAAACAGGTCATATTTGTTTGGTAGGTATTGTCCAATGAATTCAAGTTAATGTCACAATAATGTTGTACGTTTGACACACTATTATTGAAACCGATTACTTGCATATTAAATGATTTCCTATCAAGTTGCAATTTATTGCACGCATCTTCCGTAATGAAATTAGACTGAGAGCCCGAGTCTAAAAGGGCTCTTAGCCGTTGTGGCTGGTTGTGTTTATCTAAGATAAATACTTGTGCTGTGGATAATAAAACTGGTTTTGGTTGGGGGTGAACAGACTGAGAGTAAGTGTTATTTTGTATGCTACTGGTTTGAGTTGTGTTTACTAGTTGGTTGTTATTAGTACTTGGTTGATTTGGAGGTTGTTCCTTGGTAAACGTTGTGGTTGTTGTTTGATTGGTATCATCTGATCTGTGTAAAAGCGTGTGGTGCTTGCGTTTACACAGACGGCAGGTACTAGCCCTGCAGTTAGAAAATATATGTGTACTGGAAAGACAATTGAAACATAAACGAAGTTTGTTTACGGTACGTATCCTAGCGCCCACATCTAGCGTTTGGAACTTTTGGCACTGGGTTATAAAATGTGATCCCGAACATACGGGACATTGGTTAGGTTTAGAATTAAATTTGGATTGTACCTTGGTAGGATCGGACGTGGTTACCATGGTCTTCCTTGAAGGCGTCGCGGCTGGATTGCCGCTTCCGCCGGCGTCGGTTCGCTCAGCTGATCCTGTAGTTTCAAGCAGGTCAGCGCGGTCCCTCAAGAAAGCCTTGAATTCCTGTAACGTTGGCAATTTCCTAGAATTATTTTTTTCTTCCCATTTAAATTTTAATTTGGTATCTAGTTTATTCTGCAAGATATAAATGATTATCAAATCCCAATTTTCTACGGGCACGTTCAAAGAGCGGAGGGTCCTAACATGCTTGGAAATATTATCATGGAGATTTCTCAATGATGATGCGGTTGTTGATACTGTATTAATATCAAAAAGAGCCTGTAAATGATTGAAAACTAGAACTCGTGGGTTATTGTAGCGTTCGCACAATAATTGCCACGCCAGCGTGTAGCTTTCACTGGTATAATCGAGCGAACTTATGACCTCTAACGCGCTGCCCTGTAAACAACTGCGAAGATATTTAAACTTTATTATTGGTTGCATTTTACTCTGATTAACTAACGCGTCAAAAGTGTCTCGAAACTCCAACCACTGCCTTACGTCCCCACTGAAGGTGGGTAAGCTGATTTCTGGATATTTAATCGACTCACTGTCCACAAGAGGCGGTGGAGGCGGAGGCGGTTGCCCTTCATGCTTTGGCTTGGTGTCTTTGGTTGCTACCAACACCTTAGCCTTTGCAGATAGCCTGTAAAAGACTTGATCAAAGGTCTCCCTCTCCGACATCTCGGTGTCAAGATCCTCATCCTGACTCATAGTATCTATACAATCCTGTGTCCTGCAAAAATCCTCATAAAGATCGGGTAATTTCTCCATTCGCAACTTAATATCGATAACTGATTCTGCCGTTAATGCTGCTGGGTTAATGGAGTCTATATATTTTTTGAAAAGAGTCAATTTTCTCTTCGCTACACCTCGTTTGGACTTAAGGTCCTTCAAATTACTGGAAACGTCCATTATAAAAAGATAAAGATAAAGGAAACGAGAGGTTATTTCGAATATCTATCTAACTAAGATTAACTAAGCGATTAGCAATATTAAATGGGAATATAATGGAATGGGTGGGAATTGCCAGCTCACTTGCCCTTTTGATGACGATGCACGTGCCCACTAGGCTCTGGATGCCTTTTGATGATGCAGCACGTGTCGACACGCACTCTGGATATCTTCCGCCTTCTCGGAGTAAGTACCACGGTGCCACACACACGTGGCAGTGGTTTGGTATGGCCGTCGTTCAATGTTGCGTAGACAAGTTTCGTTATCTCGCTAGCTCTCAGGCCACCTTTCACCCTTCTTCTTTGTTTCTGAGCTTATGCCTGTCGATCTTGACCGATGAGGTGGCTTAGTCTACCACGTTACGAATTAAACGCTAAGTTGAAGGTAGACACCGGGCGATCTTCGGGGCGCGGTCGCGCAATTCGTAGCAAGTATCGTTGCCGCTGAATTTTACTAGCGCGGATCCCTTCCAGGCTAATTAATACGAAGACTCAAGCGTGTACTATTAGGGGTCACCATATGTCGCACTCGGGACATAGAGGGTGAAGGAGCGAAATGAAAAGGCCGAAATTGATACGTGCGTTGTATTGGACGGTTGCAAGGCAAAAGAGACAGAAATTCCTTATGTCTACCAATTTATAGCACAGTTAGTAGGCGGTTTAGACTACTAGCGCCATCTATCATAAAATGCTTCAAGCTTATACATGTCTAACGTGTGATCAGTCAGATCAAGGTCAATTTGTAATGCAAATAATATACAATGAAATCTATAGATGGCGCTTTTCCAAATAACAGTAATAAATTATACAGGTATACTCTATACAGGTACATATGTTAAGTTTTGGACTCAACACAATCCCTTGCATTAGTAAAATTATTTGTTTATTTGTTAATTGTTAATGTTCGTACTTTCCTACTTGGATGATTTGCAAAAGCTGACGCTTCCACCCTTCCCCACCCCCCACCCCCTCCCCTTTCCGCTTACTGTTGCTCACAGTTCTAATTGCTCTCTTCCTGTTCCGAATTGCGCCTGAGAATTATTACAGCGGATTTTCTCTTTTTAAAAGTGAAAATTACTACAGTATGAAAATTATATCGAGGGACATTTCTCTGCGATTTTCGATTTGAGGCATATGGTCAGGAACTCACATGATCAAGAAAGAAAATCGTGTCCATCTGCGTATTATGCGATGGTCGTAATAAAATGGTTTTCAAATCTGTAAAAGTAGTGTTTCGTAGAATTTCTGATCGAGGACTTTTCGAAAAATCTTCACTCGGATATTTTACTCAGAATCTGGTAAACGCGCCGTCAATATGGTTATAACTATTTACAGTCAAATAAACTCTGCGAAATCATAACTTATGTCTTTATTGTATCACGGTCCGGGATTCCACCAATTTAATATTTTTTTCCTTTTTGTTAAAGCAATAAAAGGCGATACCATCGACTGCTATTTGTTCGCGTCAAACATTATATCAGGGACCTCAGTAACTATAAAACTTCGGAATACGTATTGCTTTGTCAAAACTTTTCGTATTTATGTCCGTGATGGTTAAAGTTCTACAAGTAAATGTGTTATTGTTGACTGTTAGAATGCAGATTGATGTATATTCAAGATTAGACTTCAATAATTATGAAGATGTGATGCAGTTAAAATTTCCCAGCTGCAGAGACAAATTTATTACCTTATCCCCTCACCCTACCTCTTTGGAAATATGATGATGACTGTCATTATAATATGCCCAAGAACATCCTTACTTACGGAGGTCCCAATGAAAATTATGGAGGAAATTTTTATTGCCTGGGGCAGACCTTCAGGTAATCGGTGGCCATGAAAGCGATACTCTGTCGAAATAGCCGAGCATTAAGCTGCCTCTGTTCTTATCTCGCGATAATAGACGCCGTTTATTGTCACCGTACTGTTAATTATTAAGGATCACGGAACAGATTGCCGATTGCTCCTTGAGTGAAGATAAAATAGCGACATTTAATGCCGTTGATAACGACAAATTGTGGTCTTAACCTTATGACAGATACATCTTTAATGCCCGTCGCTATTTCAAGAATATTATTATAGTTTGAAACAGAAACCGGTCTTGTGACAAAGGAGAATGAAATATATTTATGGGTATTACTATTTAAATCGACAATATTTCTACAATTTCAATAAAATTATCAAAATATTGCTTTGGTAGCGGATAACACGTCAGATTTGGACATGGTTTGGGTAATGGATAGGGTTTTCGAATTTATGGTTAAATCAAGTCTAACTATGATAGATCGAGGCAGAGACTGCTGATAGCATTGATTAAACATAATGTGATTTCAAGCCTTGTTGGGGATATTGTATAACGATATTATATACGACCCGAATGGCCGAGTCGGCAGTGACGCTGCCTACGAAACCAAGGGTCCCGGGTTCGAGTCCCGGTGGGGGCAAATATTTGGTTGATGAGAACGAATGTTTGTACCCTAGTCATGGTTGTTTATCTATCTAAGTATAATATTTATCTATACAAGTATGTGTATCGTTGTCTTGTACCCAAGATACAGGGAATCCTAGTTTGGGGCTAGATCAATGTGTGTAAATGGTGTCCAAGGTATTATTATTATTAAAATAATTGTACAATCCAATTTTGCTTGAATGTAACCTGTATTTCAAAGAGCCCGGAGCAGGAAAAGCGATTTTTTTTTTTACACAATAATAAAGGTTAGGTGCGTTGACTTGATTCTTGTTTTACCGTGTATCAAAGATAGTAAGACAATTTTGTCAAATGATATTTTGTACCCATTGAAAAACCATCCATCAAATCCTTGATTAATATTTTTTGTTACCAGGTGTAGCAGCAGTGGCCGGGGTGTTTATCTTGCTCGGTGTTGGTATGGTAGTTGGCTGCCTTATCCTGATGTTGGAACATCTCTTCTACAAGTACACCCTTCCAGTACTGAGGCACCAGCCCAAAGGAACCATTTGGCGTAGTCGGAACATCATGTTTTTCAGTCAGGTACCTTTGCTCTATGATTTTCTTACTACCTAAGACGTTGCTAGATTGGCTTCTTAAGTTACTCTGCCTTCAGCTGTAGCTGACTAATGTTTCCCAATTTTCCAATTTTAGAGCTCCATGGTTTAGTGGATTTTATGCTTGTTCTCACGCAAGAGATGCAGGTTCGAATCCCGGTGCTGACCATGTTCTAATGAGATAAGAAATCTAGTAGACAACCTCTGTGGCGCTACGGTTGTGGCTCTGCCTACCATGCGAGAGGTCCCAGGTACAATCCCTGGCTGGGGATACAGAAAAAAATCCCCAGATCTTGTATGTTTTTATGTGTGTGACTTCGATGTTTCTGGTTCCCACGACACAGCGTATGTGCCTCTACGTAAATGTTTATGTTTATAAAAATTAGCTTATACGGACTTTCCATGGTGATGGAAAACATCGTGAGGAAACCTTCATAACTACTAGCCCCTGCTAGCCCCTTGTCATACAAAATAAAGTATCGATTAACTGGCTAAAAGTGGGCACAATTAGACTCTTCCACCTCGTATGGGATGAGCTGATGTTATATGTTCCAAATTAAAAGGGAATAATGGCTAAGTTCACAAACTTCTGCTCCAATAAAGTGCCTCAAACTTCATAGCTGATATTTCCCAATCTGACTCCCTAGATACCGTATTTAACTAGTTAGGGAGACAAGGAACCAATTTGTATTGGGTGTAAACCTTTTTGTGAATAAAGAATTTTACATTTTTTACATTTCGAAAGAAACAAACTTTCATCAAACAAACTTTTCAATCCTTTCCAATCTGGGTTCAGAATACAGCTAGCCATGGATCTGAATTTGGTCACGGTCCTAGCTCTGCTTGACTTCAGCAATACCTTTAACTGCGTCGATTTTGACATTCTGGTCGCTATATTGAGCTCACTGAAAGTCTCCGTCCATGCTGCTAACTGGTTCCACTCATACCTGAGAGGTTGTCAGCAACGCATTAAGTCTGAAGAGACCGAAACTCAATTGTGTGTTCTTTCCTCAGGAGTGCCTCAAGGTGGTATTCTCTCTCCTCTTCTATTTTAAGTCGTCATCAATTCGTTCTCCGACGTTATCTCTTCTTCGTATCATCTGTACGCAGATGATCTCCAAATTTATCGCCACATTTGCCCCTGCGATGTAGCCTCAACCGTGGAGGCACTGAATGCTGACCTCGAGAATGTGAAAGACTGGGCCTTATCATACGGGCTGTAGGTAAATCCGAACAAATCACAAGCTTTTAGGAACCAGGCACACGCTTTCCTTGATACAAAAACTTATTGTTTCTGTGTCATATAATGGTATCAAATGGAGTATACCGATCAGGCGAAAAACCTTGGGGTTATTTTTGACAACTTGCTGTCTTGTTCTCCACATGTCAGCGAGGTCAGCAGACGGGTCTTTGCGTCTTTTCACTCCCTCAGGCGTTTGCAGTACTTCTTGCCGCGGCAGACCAAAATCACCCTTGCTCAGTCCCTTCTTCCGCCGCTAATCGACTACGCCGATGTCTGTTGGGCGAGCGGGGACGAAGATCTATTGTACAAACTCGAACGACTTCAGAATCTTGGGATTCGGTTTATCTTCGGGTTGCGCAAATTCGACCATGTTCGACATATGTATTTTAGTATAGATTATAGATTGTACACTGCCTACCCTTTCATAATACATTTCCCTTTCATGCCTTGGTTTGCTGGAATAAATCTCTTTTTAGAGATAAGCTCGCCTTTGTACATATGATTTCTCCTAATGTAACCTTTTAAATTTAATATGTTTGTGTGCGATAAATAATTATGAATAATGAAATGGCAAAACCCAAACTAAAACAAAAACTCCTTTCCTTTAGTCATTCAAAGACCATAGTAAATCAGAAAACATCCTAGTTGAGTTAACACGTACTCTTTGTGACCAAGTACAATACAATAACATTATGTAACTTGCATTGAAGTGAACAAAGAACGAACGGCCAGTCGAGTAAACACAAAACTCCCGAGCTGAGCTCAAGTAAAGTTAAACTTAAGTCTCTTGAGATTACAGGGGAAAGGTCCGTTGTCTACTTTTCTGGTGTCATACCTGACAATGCCAATGTGCCAATATACATATGTACAATATACATAACATTAAAATGTGTTCCGAGCTTAGACATGTTGGTACCAATTTATTCCACAAAAACCGCCTTACCGTTTAATTTTTACATCTATCGATTTCAAAAAATGACCATCGTATAAATAAGCAGTCACAATAAAAGATAATCGTTTCAATTAATTCTCGTACTGTGATTGGTCAACGGGCCTTGCTACAAAAATGCGTACTGCGTTTTATTTGATTTAGAGAAATTTTAGGCTAATTTAAGAAACTAATATGAATATTGCAGGAAATGGATGTCGTAATATTTTTTCTAAATAACACCCTTTGTGAAGTCACTTGCTCACAGTTTTGGAACGATTGTACTTGAGGCTGGTTGTGCCCGATTATAAAACAAAAAAACTATAATATAAATATTAGTTTACGTTCCGACTGACATCTATGTTCTGGACTGATAGGAAAACTGTTGATACGGACAGTTTTACAGAACAGCCAACTTAACGGCGAAGGAAATTTGAACAAACTATGGCGTAGAGGACAAATGAATTTTAATTTATGTTTTTTACGGATATTTCAGTTATCCTGTAATGTTTTTTAATGGAGATAACGGAATTCAGCTAGGAACACAATCATCTCGAAATGGTTTTCTCAGTTTGGTACCTTGTTTTTTCTACATGGCCTATTTTGCAACAGCAATTGAAATTGATAGATAAAAGTTATTTTGTTAAAATCGACATCTTTTCGAATTGGTTAGATAATTGGGAAGAGAGTATTTTTATTATTTACTTTGTTTCAATGTTAATTAAGTTCGGGCAGAGCATCCTACTTCGGGCAGCAGCTGCCTAGCTGGCCTAGCGGTATTCACACATCGGAAACGATCGTGCGGGTAGCAACATCTGGCTTAGACGGGCACTGGATGGGTGTCCGTTCTATGTGGCATTTGTTTCGGTTCCGTATTTCGGATGACTCGTTAAGCAGTAGGTCCTGGCTACTATCGCTCCTCGGTGGTAGTAGTCCTAAAGCTGTGCAGAGGCCCAATACGGCAGCTTGATAACTTCTGACAGTCGGGTTGGCCACTAGCCCGACACACCTCCATCAACCCGCACCGAGACAGCGTGGTTGAGTATTGCTCAATCTTACTCGTATCCGAGTAAAAGCCCGTACCCCTCGGTGGGGAAATTAATGGACTACACATAAACATAAACGTAAAATTAGTTTCATCACGACATTACAGAGGCACAAACTTAACCCCTTTCCGATCTTAGGCATACAAAAAATTTCATTGGTTTTGTGTTTTATCACCAAGACATAAAACTGATGTGGTGGGAATATATTTCCCTCCAACCAGAAAGGGTTAACTGGAAAGGCGTAGGCGTCGCTAGCATCGCACAGTGCTATACACATGACCCGGTATACATATAACTGGTTTCAGTCCTTTTTTTAGTCACCAGGTCAAATAAGTTTGTTACGGGGAGAATATTTGAAAAGCAAGCTGAACTGTGTATTTGTTTTGTATTCGCCTTTGGACAACATGACAAATTCGTAGAATATGCCTTTTATTTGTATGATTTACGTCCGTTTCCAATAACCTTTTTATTCTTGATCTGCAGACAAATGCAGTGATAAATTTGACATAAGTTCTATAGCGCAACTGTCAAATTTAACATAGTGATCAAGGATAGATATGTTTTTCTAAAATGGACGTTAGTCGACTTGTAATGAAAAATGTTATATGTATTCCTTATTGTGTTATTCTGGATAATTTTCACCGTGTGACAGACTGTTTCACTTACTAATTTATTGACTTACAATTACAGAGTGGCATTTGAAATTCATAATATAAGTTTTTTAATCATAATATAATTTGCAGAAGTTGTACCGCTTCATCAACACAGTGGAGCTGGTATCACCACACCACGCCGCCAGGGAGCTGGTCCACACGATCCGACAAGGACACTTTACTTCGCTCTTCCAGAAGAGTGTGAAGAGGGTAATTATACCGAACATTTTCTAGCACTGTACAGAGTGACTTTTAATTAGCTGACCAAATTTTGAGAAATTTTAGTATCCATCATTATAAACAACTTTCCTAAAGGAACATCCAGTTACAATTTATTTTTTGTTGATCCTCAGCACATTGACTTTATCAGCTGATTGAAAGTTACCATGAGAGACCTTTTTTGCGGTTGCGGCCATATATGGTTTTAGGGGAAAGTTGTTCAAAATAATGAGTACCTACTGTTCAGGCTTCTCGGCACCTAATGACCTCGTAGGGGCCCATCAGCTACGAGGTAGCGTAGCGATCAGTTGCCAAGAAGTGTGAACGTCGGCGATTCACCGAGCTAAGGTAAATGGAGTCGATCTAACCTGGTCTGTGCTTCGGTCCCGTCAACCTCCTGTCTCTCTGCAAGGCCCGGGTGCACCCTAGGCTCTTCTTGGTAGACAGGTTCTTCAGCCAACCAGGTATGACTGGCAGGCCAGCTTCGATCAGCACAGTGTTCCAACACAGGTTATGTTACGTGGTAAAAAACCAATCGGCCACGTAAATGCGAACTTTATCAGGTTCGGGGAACCACAACACACTCAGCTATATAGACAATCCTGAGGGAACCCCGAATACATTCCAGATGGACTGCGATTTAATTTCAATACCCTATCCAAACGCGTTTACATTGCGAGGGCTTTCGTCTGTCAGTTGTCAAAAACTGCTAGGTTGGCAGCAACGTCAAATTCAAAATGGCCGTTCAGAAACCATCGATCGAATATCGATTCGGAATCGAACAATCACCCGCCCGGACAGGCACCCACCTGTCCCTTAATCTACGGGCAGCCGAGACAACGTTGCTACCGCTCGTTTTAGAACCGAGCCTCCTACTAGAACCTCTGCAGACCGGGTGGTCCCGTAATTGCCAGGGAACAAGTTAACAATGCGCCCCCTGCGCCAACGTAGTGGCGGTAGGTTAGCATCCTTAACCAGAACGAGGTCACCAACACTAGGGGGGCTGGTTTTGTCAGTCCACTTAAGGCGCTGTTGTAAGATATGCAGATACTCGAGCGACCAACGCTTCCAGAAATTCTGAGTAAACTGCTGCAACATCTGATACCTTGACAACCGATACAATTTCACTCCCTCGAAGGGGTGCTCGGGCAACGCGTTAAGTGGCTGTCCTATCAAGAAATGGCCTGGGGTCAGAGCCTCCAGGTCATTTGGATCCGAGCTGAGCGGACACAACGGTCGCGAATTGAGAACGGCCTCGATCTTACAAAACAATGTCGCGAGCTCCTCAAAAGTCAGCGCGGTCTGACCTACTATACGCCCCAAGTGCGTCTTAGCTGACTTAACTACGGCCTCAAAAATCCCACCCCAGTGGGGGCAAATCGGTGGGCTGAAGGTTCACTGTATACCCCGACGGGAGAGGGCCGTTCCAATATCCACTTTATTTACATTCAAAAAGTTGACTATCTCTCGTAAGTATCGTTCCGCACCGATGTAGTTAGTGCCGTTATCAGAGCGGATCAAAGTTGGAAGTCCCCTTCGAGAAACAAACCTATCCAAACAAGCAATGAAAGCCTCTGTCGAGAGATCAGCAACGAGCTCGAGATGTACCGCCTTCGTGGATAAACAAACAAACACACATAGGTACGCCTTGTATTGCCTAGCGGTACGCAATCGTGAACTCTTCACCATAAACGGTCCTGCAAAATCCGTACCAACACCTGAAAACGGTCTGACCTCATTCACACGATCAGGGGGCAAGTCCCCCATGAGAGGTTGCATCGTGGCAGCCTTAAGTCGATAACAAGGCATGCACCGAAACACGATGTTCCGTATGACACGGCGGGCAGATAAGATCCAAAACTCCCGCTGGAGCGTGGCCAACAACGCGTTACAGCCGGCATGCGCGTTTTTAATATGACGATCAGTCACCAGCAATTCAACTAACTGTCCCCCCTTGGGGAGCAGAAGTGGGTGACGAGCCGAATACGACAGATTCGCATTGCGCAATCTTCCTCCTACCCGAAGTAACCCGGTCGAATCAACAAAGGGGTTGAGACGCGCGACGGCTCCCTTCAATTTCGAACGTCCACTTCGTATAATCTCCAATTCTGCCCCAAACTTCGAGGACTGTACCAACCGGACCAAATTCAGTAGTGACTCGTTTCGCTCTGCCGGAGTCAGAATAGAGTTCAACGTTCGCTGATCGCGAGGAGTACGACAATTTCGAGCGAATCTCCTAATCCAAGCGGACACGTTTATCAACTTGTCAAGTGAGCTATACCGGTCCAGCAGAAACCCGGCGTCAGGGTCCTCAGCCTTCTGGGTAACATGCACGGCCGCTCTGGGGCCATGATCCGAAGATACTACTGCATGGCTGTGGGGCCAGTCCGATTCTCTCTTGGCAAGCCAGGGTGGTCCCCACCACAAATGGTGTCTAACGAGTTCAGGAGCCCGACATCCCCTGGATGCACAATCAGACGGGTTCAATTCTCCTGGTACATGTCTCCAGGTCAGTGGGACCTCAGACGACATAATCTGGGAGACACGGTTCGCAACAAAAACCTCTAAGTTATGGACCGAAGCCTTCAGTCAGCACAAAACAATCTGGCTGTCCGTCCACGCGTACACCGTATCCTCCAAAACCACTGACCCACGCAACACTGTTAGAGTGTGATTCAAAAGTTTGGTCAAAAGAGCAGCCCCGGACAGTTCCAGTTTTGGAATCGTCATCCTTGTCCGAATAGGCGCTACCTTGCTTTTTGCCAAAACCAAACGCACGTCGACCTCCCCGGTGGAGGTGACGGTTCGCAAATAAACCGCTGCCGCAAACCCTCGTTCAGAGGCATCACAAAACCCGTGAAGGGTTGCCCTGTAATCCCCAGCAGGGACCAATTTCCTCGGCAGCGATACATTATTTATATTGAGGCCCAACCATTTTGCTAAATCATTCGATACAATGCAGCCCTGAGCTCCAGAATCTAATAGGGCGCGAACGTATGTTGGGTTGCCCGCCAAATCCCAAACAAGCACAGAGGCGATCGGTAACACCACCGTCTCCGGTTGGGGGGCAACAAATTGTTGGGCCGCAAATTCCTAGCGAGGGCCCCCGGGGCCCCACTCTGCCTGTAACCGATCAGGTATGCAGCTATACGCCAGCGGGTCCCATTGTACAAATGGCCCACGCGCCGGTTCCATTCCCAACCTACGATTCCCCGTAAAGGGGGGTGGGCGTGAATTCAATCGTGGCCGCTCCATGAGCGGGGGGGACATCACATGTGACCGACGAGGACGAGGCGACGAGCGGGGCGACAACTGAGGCGGCGTCCGAACCGCACCCGCATAGCTCGAAGGTGTCCCATGCCACCCGCCCGTTACGGCCTGCTCAACACACCCAATGTCCCGCTGAGTCGGATGCTGAGTCGCAACCGAAAACTCAGGGCCCCCCATGTGATGACCCTGAGTGCGGCCCTGCACCCCTGGGTGGCCACGTGCTTGTGGCCCCATTGCCCGCTGAGTTGGATGCTGAGTCGCAACCGAAAACTCAGGGCCCCCCATGTGATGACCCTGAGTGCGGCCCTGCACCCTAGTACTGCCCTGTGCACGTGGGGACGTTGGCCCCTGAGTTGCGCTCCGAGTCGCAAACGAATTCTCAGGGCCCCATGCCGTGTCACCCTGGGTACGGCCCTGTGCACGTGGGGACGTTGGCCCCTGAGTTGCGCTCCGAGTCGCAAACGAATTCTCAGGGCCCCATGCCGTGTCACCCTGGGTACGGCCCTGTGGTGGCTGTTGGCCGGACCGGTTCATGCACAACAGATTGTTGTGGGCCCCACCACAATATCCGCACATTTTTGTGCGCGTGCAGTCCCTAGCCATGTGTGGCCCGAGGCACAGGAAACACCAGCTCCGCTGCTTGGCCATCCGGCGCCGTCCCTGAACCCTAAGTTCCCCGAACTTATTGCAATTGGCCACAGCATGGCCAATCTGCCTACAACATGGGCAGGTCTCACCATGTGGGGTCAATTCACTCACAGTCCCATACGACTGCCGGTTGGTGTGGTCCTTCCTCGTCGGAGGGCCCCTACTCACAGCGCTCCCGGCAGCTCTCTGTGGCTCCGAAGGATGGGTGACCGTCAACCCCAAATTCTCTGCCCGTCGAGCCTCCTCTTCCAAGAATCCGACCAAGTCGGAGAAGGCGGGCAGGTCCTCGGCCGACCTCCCGTGAGACTGTTCGAAACGAGTCTGCACGTCAGCGGGTAGGCGGGAAAGTACAATGTACAACAGTAGGTACGACCATTCACCAACCGGAAGTCCAAGATTCTCTAGAGCCTTGGTGACGGACAACAATGGGTTCAAAACCTCCGTCTGTATGGCCCCAACCTTGTTCACAACCGGGATACTAAACAAACGGTTCAGTTGGGCATCGGCCAACCTCCGTTTGTTATGGTAACGTCTCACCGACAATTGCCTGGCCGTTTCATAGTTACCCTCCGTAACTGTCAAATGAGCGACCAGCTCCCTAGGCTCACCCCTCAATGCTGCCACCAGCTGAGCCATCTTGACAGACTTGGTAATGTCCGATCGCATGTGCACCAAACTGTCGAACAGATTGATGAAGCTCATCCATTCACCGGACACTCCGTCAAAAGTAGGCATAGTTATGGCAGGTAACCTGGACCCCGAACCCTGAAGCGGCAGGGGTGCTTCAATGTCACCACCATGGCTGGACTCGCGCTGTCTACGTATGTCCGCAGCCTTCTGCGTGATAGCAGCTGCCATCTCCATACATTGGTCGACATCCCCTAGCAACCGTGACAGCCTGTCAGGTGCGCAACCATCAACTGATTCCGCCTGCGCGGACAATCCGAGCACCCTATTGTAACGTTCCTTAACGTCCATAGACCGCTCCAATACCACATCATGCCTATCTAAACGGTCTATCAGACCGTGTGCGGAGGAAAACCATCTGAGTTCCTTAGAAACACCCTTCTGGATTTCAGATAACGACATGATCGGAACGATACTTACTCACAATTTGCAGTAACTCAATTTTATTGGACCCTCCAGTTTATAACCCAAACGAGGGAACCCTAAACTATAACTTAAACAATGTTATTTTCCTTAAACAATAGGAACCGAGTTTTATATCTATATAAATTCTGTAAATACAATTTAGTTTCCCTTTATCATTATAACACATACAGATAGTCAATATTAGTTCAAGTTATAAATTGCTATAAACTGAAAACAATGCAATAGCCTGCTATCAATAGATGTAACTGCCTATGTTAACCAAAACATTCTTCAATAGCATTACTAGACCACTAATAGATTGACTAACTGGTACTTCAATGCAAATTTCAATTCACCTACAATGTACCTAAGTTGAGTACCTACTATTCTGAGTCACATCTCAGTACAACTGGTCATTTAGGGAAAACTGTAATATCTGTCTGTCTACTACCAGCAATAGACTTATAGCTTACAATACTACCAATCTATGTGGATATAGGAACCAACCAGTTACTTAACCGCCTATACCTACAGATTGATAGTCCCAAATCGTGCGTTCCTGGAGCCCTTGACGGCTGCAAATCTCAGGAAACCACGCTCTGCTACCAAAATGTTCAGGCTTCTCGGCACCTAATGACCTCGTAGGGGCCCATCAGCTACGAGGTAGCGTAGCGATCAGTTGCCAAGAAGTGTGAACGTCGGCGATTCACCGAGCTAAGGTAAATGGAGTCGATCTAACCTGGTCTGTGCTTCGGTCCCGTCAACCTCCTGTCTCTCTGCAAGGCCCGGGTGCACCCTAGGCTCTTCTTGGTAGACAGGTTCTTCAGCCAACCAGGTATGACTGGCAGGCCAGCTTCGATCAGCACAGTGTTCCAACACAGGTTATGTTACGTGGTAAAAAACCAATCGGCCACGTAAATGCGAACTTTATCTGATTCGGGGAACCACAACACACTCAGCTATATAGACAATCCTGAGGGAACCCCGAATACATTCCAGATGGACTGCGATTTAATTTCAATACCCTATCCAAACGCGTTTACATTGCGAGGGCTTTCGTCTGTCAGTTGTCAAAAACTGCTAGGTTGGCAGCAACGTCAAATTCAAAATGGCCGTTCAGAAACCATCGATCGAATATCGATTCGGAATCGAACACCTACTATGATTCCCCAAAATTTGTTCAGCTCATTAAATGTCAGCCTGAATAAGTCCTACTACATAAGTATACTGAGTCAGTCTAGATACTTAGTGGATATTGCGCCGCCACGTCAGGGAGGACTCTCGGACGACCCGAATGACCGAGTCAGTAGTGACCCCGCCTACGAAGCCAAGGGTCCCGGTCTATCTAAGTATTATATTTATCTATATGTATAAGTATGTGTATCGTTGTCTAGTACCGAAGATACAGGGAATCCTAGTTTGGGGTTAGATCAATGTGTGTATAAATAGTGTTCAAGGTATTATTATTATTATTATTATTACTTTCTATACTACCTATATACTGTAATCTAACGTCTGGGTGTTTGTGTAGACGCGTACACAGAAATAATATTATTCATCACTTCTCCCGCGTAAAAATCCTATATATGACTTGTATCATGCATATCAAGCAAATCAGGATGCACTGTTGTCAAAGTTTCCCTAATCTACTGTCTATCTTTCAGGCCTTATAAGCTTTTATTAGTTGTTGGTCTATTAAGTAAGTGCTTGGCTCAATATCGACAGGTTTACGATAGGAAAACCCCTTTGTTTCAGAAGGAACACGAGCAACGCAGGCGCAGGAAGAGCAAAGCGCAGTTCTTTGAGATGATCCAGGAGATTCGGAGGTAGCTAGTTAACATTGTGATGGAATGAGAATGAGTAAAAGTCAAATATTTTTGTATATTCCATCGGCATTACTTTAATTTTCTCTCTTAGTTATATAATATCCTTTACAACTAGTTACATAATAGCATAGTTACTTTGAAGTTCAATAAAATAATACATCCCTTTGTCGACAGAGTACAACAACGCGAACAATCACTGGACTCCATCAAAGAGCACGTGGCGGTTGAAACATCAGAACTATCAGAAGATACAACAGAGATGAAGTATCTCTCCCCCTCACCAGACGTGTCGAGTCGCTCCCCTAGGCAAGGTCGCTCGCCACGACAACTCAGGTCTCCAAGAAACCGCCGCAAAAGATGCAGTCTGGCCGGACTCAACGTCAGAAGATTCAGCACCGACTCCGTTCTTGGATCCGACTCTGGATCCATCTATGAAAGAACCTGTCACAATATAGGAAGGCGGCTGAGTCGAGATGTGAGCTGTTTGACTAGCTCACCACCTGACATCAACACACGGCTCAGATCGCCTTCCCCTATGGTGAGGCGCGCGGAGGGTTCTTCAACAAGATCCTACCAAGACGTGTCAGAGAGGTCTGAGGCGACGCTTCCGTTGTCCGACTCCCGCGCCAGCGTTGAGATCTTAGTTTCTCACCACTCAGACATGCCGCCACTGCCACCGTATCCTAGATCAGCACCCAGGGCCGAGGTAGCAAGAGCGTCCGAAGAGGAACTCATTAGATTATGGCGAGGTTCTGGACGTGAAGTTCAGGACACGCTATTGGCTTCTCTACAAGAGCGACAGACCGGCTTGGATCCTGACCAGGATCCAGGATGAGACATGGCGATTCATCTGGCCTTGGGAAAAGTTTGCTCTATAGAGAATCAGTTGGTATCATTTTTCTGGTCGGCGGGCGCGTTGCTTGAAGTGCAGACGAGAATACAGCGACAGATGTTGATAAGTGCCTTCTTTACATTGTTTGACGCAAGCCCATTGACCTGGCAGGTGTTAAGTAGTTAATTAGATGATCGGTGTTCATTTCAGTGTCTTGAATATTACTATCTGTACTCGTCGAGATGCCTTATCCACCTCGTGTTTAATATTCATTCTCGATTCGCGTCAAACAATCTAAATAACGGTACACGCTAGGTAGAAATTAAAGAGCGATGTTTACGTCCAAAATAGTATTTTAAGAATTTTTCATAGATGTAAAGGTGTCTGTGTGTAGATAATTTAAAGTATATAAAGTGGTATAGCAGCGACCAGGAGATTTCAAGTGCTTTAACGTATGTATAGCGTAGTCGGATTATAGATAAAACTTTCTTCAAATAAAAAATGTAGATATGATTATACGCATTGCCGAGTAAGTATTTCTTATTTGCAGTGGTATAAATACCACTAGTAGTTTATTGCGTTATTACATATTGTCATAAATATATGTAATGGAAATACTGCAAATAAAGAAAGTGTTCCTAATTTAAGAACTCCACATCTTCAAGACAAAGTACGTTTCTTTAAAACGAATTATAGCCATAGTTTAATTTATTTCAAAGCCTTGTGAAGTCATAACGTGCCATACAATTATAAAAATATCTAACGTGCTACTCGTGTGCTATAATATGATTCGAGAACTAAGTAATAAATGAAACTGCCAAAAATCTAGTAGTCGTACTAATAAATCGATTTTTCGAAACACAATTTCTTCCTAGTATTGCACCCTAGACCTTAGTTATTGTAGTATCTTCTCCTTACTATTCTACTTAACTATTACTCATAATTTTTTATTTTATCAACCTAAATAAGTATCAAATTATATCTTAATATCATTAGGCAAACTCCCGTAGGACCACTTGATGTCGTATTAGCTCTGGATTAATGGCTTGGAACAAGTGGGCCTTAGCATTTTATTGCTTAACTGTAGGTAGAAAAAGCATACATAAATTTGGTACTATACTGTTGTTTTGAGACCATATTCTCCATATCGACCGATACTTTCGATAGAAACCTTTTCATCCATGCGCGATAAGAAAATATTAACGCGAGTGGTCCAATGACGATAGCAACGTTTGGTCATCTTTATTTCTTATGGTGGACTAAATTATGTTTTGAAAAATGACTATTTTTAGAGTTCCGTATCAAAAGGTGCCAAACGGCACCCTATTGCTAACAATTCGCTGTCCGCCTGTATATCTGTCCAACCGTCAGCGGTCCGTACGGATGTATCTATGAACCTTAATAGGTAGAGAGTTGAAATGTTCAAAACTGGAGTATTTCGGTTGTCGATAAAGTAATAAATCATGAACTCCACGATTTTATAAATTAAAGGGTTCCCATGCAAGAGTCATGTTTTACTATCCGTGCCCCTGCGAATTACCAAATCAACATTATTCAAATATCATCGCATTTTCGCAGCACCTATCGATGACGTCGATGGTGCAAATTGTTTGTTGTCGGATCCGCAATTAGGGACTAGTATCGTTACAAAGTTTGGACATTTTTTAATTATTATTTTTCAGTTTCTATATTGGCATTGGAAGCGCTAGACGCAAAATCGTAGTTTTCAAGATCTATGTGAACCCTTATATTATTGAATCTCATAAAAGTGATGGATACTATCTAATAGGAATTATGTTCATCTATTTAATAAATACACCATTTAGGTAAATACCTCATATTATGGCAATATTATGGCCATGCGTTTCGGAATTTTGCTTTTCCCCGACAATTTGGGTACAAATATGATCCTAGTATGAATATCAAAAAAACTTAATAATCATAATTATTTTCAACTAGATTGAATCGATCGACTTAATGCATTTTTAATAGTAATACAACCACTATACAATTGCAGGAAAATAATTTTCTTTTCGATGAAACAAATTTAATTGCGGCGTAAAAAGAAAGCAAATCAAAGTATTATTTTTTTTTCATTTTAATACTCATAACCTCCAATATTAGCCAAACATTAAGTTATCATAAGGCTCTAAGTTATTTATTAAATAAAAAATGAAACCCAAAATTATGGGGCGCGTATTCTTTGCGATTGCGATCGATTTCCCAGTCAATAGCAGGTGACCCCACGAAGGGTGGACGTATAGTTCTTCTCCGCCTGATTACTGATTTGAAGCGCGCGCAAGAGGTTTTGGTAATTTGTCTAGAGTGGCTTTTAAGTTTTCTTGTACGATGGTCCGGAACTCTTCGTGGGCGAGTCCGACCCGCACTTGAACGATTTTTGTTTTATTAAACATCGTCTTAACAAATCTGCTCCAAAACAACGATAGAAAAAGGGGAAGTATAATACATAATATTATGTTACAAAATAATAGTACTGCAAAAAACTAAAAGCAATATTTTCGTATAGATTTTCCTAGAATTTTGACAACATTTACCTACCTCTATAATACCTTTACTGTCATTTACCTATGACATCTTTGAACATTGAGTATTACGCTTGAGTTGATATTTATGGAAATATTTTAAAGGGGATCAAACCTTTCTGGCATGTCCATATCCACCCGCCCCGCCGGAACTGGTTTTTTTCGAACACCATATACATATACCAGTTCGGCGTGGGGATAAGCCCAGCGATAATATCCATAGAAAAATGTTCGAACTCCTTTTATCTGCATCTGCTATTATCGCAAGTAAATTGTGAAAATATTTTTCTGTACTTATACATACGGTTTCCTGTATGTACAGTTTAATTGTTCGGACCAACAAGACTACTTTGTTTCAATAAACTTACAACAATTCAATTGGGTGTAAGTCATCTAGTGATATTTGAAGTCTTATGCATTCCTCTGTCTAAATATTGATGGTCAATGATGTAGCTATGCATAGTTGTAAGTAGGATATCATAATAGGCGGTCTTTCCGACTGTCAATGTGTCATTTCATTACGATTCTAAAGCAAAAATGTGATCAAAAGATAAGTAAAATAACCTTACAATCCTATGTTAATTTTAACCTAAAATTTTACTAAGGAAATCTGCATATGAACAGACTACATACTGTAGTTTAATATTTATTGTTCGATTAATAAATCGGTATTAACTCCTTGGTTAATTTAAAAGAAAATGCCTATTTTACTAGTGGTTAAATGTCAAATAAGAATAAATTAGAATCTTTTTACAGAAGTTTGGTGTTTTTACTAGAATACCTTATGATCTGAATATATATATTTTCCTGAAACGAAGTGTATGAATACAAGTGACTAATCAAGAAACTTACTGCGTATATATTTATTGAATCTGAAAATTCACATAAAAGACATTTACAAAGGCAAGCTTAATCTAACAAGAGATTTCTTTCAGCAAACTACTTATTGTATTGTACCGGCGGTACTAATCGACAAAGTACGCGGTATCGTGCTATAACTTCTATTCCTCGAGTCGTTCGTATTTTTGTCATACGACATTAACGTGATCAAGACTCTTTAATTGAGCGACAAAATAGTTTAAAGGTGCTGCTTATCACCTCGTTAAGTATAAAATTCGTAACAACCTTTAGTTATTGATGAGTGGAATTGCACTTCACGGCGATTTGGATTAACTATTCTTTGTATATCATACCTTAGAAACGTAGAAAATGGAGATTTTGTTTTTATCATTCTTATGTAAATAAATAAAATCAACTTACTCCTAAATACATTGTATTAAGTGATCTTAGACAATTTCAAGAGCAGTGCTCAAAAAATTACGAAGTATTTGTAAAAAAAAACATTATGTAAAAAATAATATTTCTGAAGTATCTACGATACGAATACAGAGAGCATTGTATCTATCCCTATATGAACACACAACATGAAATATAGTTGACGAAATAAAATTAATTGTGCCAATCAGTTGTTTTAATTAATCACCATGACTAAAGAATCGGTAGCTGGATTTTGTATGCAATTTATGTTTCTGTATATAAATGTTAAAAATTTTAATAAAACATGTATCACTCGGCATATCCCGATACTTTTAAAATTCAAATCACACTCGCTTTAAACAGCAGCTCGTGTGAAACCGAAACATGCCGACCCCGCGGGGGGTGTTGACGCGGGAAAGTGAGGGACAGAGCTATGCGCTATATAAAGATATGTCTCTCATGTTTCGCGACAAACTCCCCCCACCCCCCCCGGGCATGCTACGGGTGTGATTGTGATTGCGACATCCTTCAAAACAAAAATTTGTATCGGGCTTTGTGCCCTTACAATTCCCACACTGCAGCGGCGCCGCTCCGCATCGTGTGGCCCGGCCCATAGCCGCTGATTTTTGCAAAAATCTGCGGCACGTCAACTGTAACAGGGTCGAAGATCGATGTATCGTAGATTTTTGTGCAATTTTGCAAAAACGACCTCGGCAGATTTTTGCAATAAGACGCCGCAACGCCATGATCTGGCCTGGGCCTTAGGCTAGGCCACATCTCTGCGGCGCGGCGTCGCGTCGCTAACACGACGTCGCTCGGCAGTAGGATACAACTTCATACAGCAAAATACTGCGTTGGGGTATCGCAGGACGGCATCGTACGACATTACCATAACCAACAGCAGAGTGAGACATGGACCGCACTACACTTCAGCTTCCGTTAAGCAAATCAAGAAAAAAATAAACAGAAAATAAAGTACTGGGTGCATCCATTCCTGTAAATTATGAAGAACGACGGAAATCACAACAAAATATAACTGACCAAAAAATAAAACTTTAAAAATCCGACTTTGAGCTAACAATGATTAGCAACAATATTTCATTAATTATTATTTCATATATTATTAATTCTTTTTTTTCTGAGAGTAAACGCATGAGTTACTACTAAAACAAATCCAAAGGTTTGTCTTTATTAGGTACTTGAAGAGTTTCATCGATTTCTCCATGATCCCATCATCAGATCGTGAATACGTTGATAAATAGTTAAGAAGCTCTCTTTTGACGTCACCACACCTCCACTTTGTCACATTACGAAGGGTTAGGGTGAACAACCCCCCAACAAAGTAATTTAGAGAATGGGTCCTAAACGAAATGAAAGAAGGAAAATAAAGTGAGTCATTTTTTTAATAAACAGACCATATAAGTGTTGAGATGTACAGCACTAGCTGCGTGTCTCCACACTAGTAATGTTGACTGGTTGCTATGGTTACTTCTCTTCTTAAGTAGATTGTGTCGTGGTAATGTTTCTATGAATATAATATGGCTTGTGATAAATAACAGAGTTTGCTTATTCTTCTACATAAAACCTCAACATGGTAGCAGATCGCGTGCAGTAAGTAAATAAAAATATATTGGGTTGCAACTTACAACAATATTTCCTAACATTTGAAGGAATTCTTAGTGAATTAGCGGCAATCAACGTAAACGTCGATGTAGAAGACCAAATTTGCTATCTGCTGTCTTCTCTTCCAAAGATATACGATCAAGTTATTACATCAATAGAGACTATGGCTTCCGAGAAACAGCTGAACATAGAATTTGTTAAAGCAAGACTACTGGATATGGAGACAAAGTTAAAAATGGACGGAAATAGTAAAAGTTATGAGAATAACGCCTTCCTCACGTGCCACTCCTGCGGGAAACGTGGACACAAGTCGTTCGAATGCAGAGGATCAGGACGACCGAGTAGAGGACGGTCATTGACACGAGGACGGAGCTACCAAAGGGCGCGTGGATGCTCATTTAGAGGAAATTAAGGTGCACGACATACAACGTATCAACATGTTTCAGCAGCAGGCACAGAAGACGAAGAAATAGGTTTCATTGCTAGTGATATTATTGCTAATGTGGGTGAGTGTGGTAGCATAGAACTAATTGTAGACTCGGGATGTAAGGAGCATTTAATAAATGAAAAATATGAAAATTATATGACGGATATTACGTACTTAGATAAACATGTAAAAATATTCGTAGCTAACGGTCAATGTATTACAACTAATAAAAGAGGTAAACTTAAAATAAAATATCAAAATACTAAAATCAATATTGATGCTCTAATTGTGAAAGATGTTTCATACAATTTGTTGTCAATGAAAAAGATTGTCGAGGCAGGTTTTAACGTAAACTTTAATAAAAACAATGATAAAATATTTAATAAAAAGACATGCGGCAACTTGCATGGAAAGTTGTATAAGTTACAAGCTGAATTATGTAAGTATGAAGTCTGTATTGTTACTGATCAGCAGCATGCAGCAGATCTATGGCATAAACGTTTAGGTCATTTGATTAGGAAAAGCCTACATATATTAAACTTACCTGTATCTGATAGAATTTGCAGTCCTCGTATGGAGGGTAAAGCCACCAGAAGCCCATTCACGCCTGTCCTAAAGTGTAGAACGAGAATGATAGCCGAGATGCTTCACACAGACATAGCTGGACCTATCAGACAACCAGGACCTAATGGTGAGAAATATTTTATGACAATTATTGACGATTTCTCTCATTTTTGCGTAGTATATCCCCTGAAGAGCAAATCTGAAGCAACAGAACGACTGATGAACTATGTATTAAGAATTGAAAACGAACCGGGGAATAAGGTAAAAAAAATAGATGCGATAATGGTGGAGAGTACTCTGCCAATAGTTTGAAACTTCTATGCAGAAATAGAGGGATCACTTTAGAATATACATTACCGTACACGCCACAACTTAATGGCATATCAGAACGGATGAACAGCACATTATGCGACAAAACGAGGACTCTATTAGCGGAAACCGATTTGCCAAAACATCTATGGTGCGAAGCGATACAATGTGCAGTTTACCAATAGAACAGATCGCCATCATGGGCCATATGCTTCAAGACACCCAGCGAAATATTTTTTGGTAAAAACGACCTATCGAGATTGAGAGTATTTGGTTCCAAAGCTTGGACTACTATAGTACCCAAACCGGACAAGTTAGCCAAGAGAGCAAAACAAACAAGAATAGGTTATGGAACTGTTGGTTACAGATTATGGGATTCAGAAGAAGATAAGATAATTATTTGCAGAGATGTAAGATTTGATGAAAGCGATATTAAGTTCAAAAATAACGAAAAAGTGAAACAAGTAAGGTATATTCAAGACAAAGAAGAATAAATCAATAATAATCAATCAGAAAAGAAAGATATAGTAGAAAATGAAGATGAATTTAAAGATGCAGAAATGAACAATGATCAAACTGAAGAAGAACCAACCAGACCCAAAAGAACAATAAAACCTCCTGCTTATCTTAAAGATTACGCGACAAATGTAGAAAACATAAATTAAACTAACATTGTCATATGCCTCAGTGCAAATGCACCAGAAACTTTCGAAGAAGCTGTTAAAGAACCAGAATGGAAAAACGCAATTACTAAAGAATTAGATGCACTCCAAAGATTACAAACGTACGAAGAACAAGAAATACCCGATGGAAGAAAGCTCATAGATACAATATGGATATTTAAGCATAAAGAAGATGGAACAAAAAAGGCAAGACTGGTAGCTAGAGGCTTCCAACAAAAGAAAGAAGATATTTTCGACAGCATTTATGCACCCGTTGCTAGACATTCTACAATAAGAATGATCTTATCAAAAGCTGTACAAAATGATTTAAAGATTATTCAACTGGACATTCCTACTGCATTCCTAAATGGAAAATTGAAGTCTGATGTATTTATCAAAATACCTCAAGGACTAGAAATAAAAAATAATAATACAGCATTTAAACTAAAGAGAGCATTGTATGGATTGGTTGAATCACCAAAGTGTTGGAATGAAACACTTGACGAATTTGCGAAAGCTAAAGGATTCCAAAGATAAGAATATGATTACTGTTTGTATTATAAGAAGATTGCTGGATGCTGATTTATGTAGACAATATGCTGATCACTGGAAACGGGGAAGATACTATTAAAGCACTTAAGGAGGAGTTTAACGCAAAATTTATGGGCGAAATGAAGTACTTTCTTGGAATGGAAGTTAAAATAAATAAAGATACCTTAGAACTGAAACAAACAAAAATGATTGAAAATATATTGACTAAATTCAAAATGGATGAATGTAACGGAATTAAAACTCCCATTGAAAGAAATTACAATATAGAAATAAAGGACGATACAAAAGTTTTAGATGTACCATATCGAGAACTAATAGGAAGTCTAATTTATCTTACTGTTACAACAAGACATATCTGAGCTGATTTTTAGATAAACCGAATGAAGAATTATGGAAAGCTGGAAAAAGAGTAGTACGTTATTTGAAAGAAACGAAGAAAAAAGTATTGTTATTAAAAAGACAAATGACAATAATTTATACGGATTTTCTGATTCCGATTGGGCTGGAGATAGAAGCGACAGAAAAAGTGTTAGCGGTGGTATTATCCTACAAGGGCAAAACCCCATTGCTTGGTTTTCAAAGAAGCAACAATGTGTAGCTTTATCGTCTGCCGAAAGCGTGTACATAGCTGCCGCATCATTAGCACAGGAAATCGTTAATTTAAAAGGCATATATAAACACTTAGGTTGTGATGTAAATGCCGTGTTACTTGTTGACAACAAAAGTGCGATATTAATGGCCAAGAAATACGAGAATTCTAAGCGTACAAATTGATATACGGGTTCATTATTTAAAAGACTTGGTTGTCAATAAGGTGATCAGTATAGAACATATTTGTACCAATGAAAATTTAGCGGATGTTATGACTAAAAGTTTGAGCACAGAGAAGTTTTATAAATGCATTGATAAGTTCTTGTGCTAATTCTTAGTTGGTTAGTTTACTGTTTGTTTAGTTAAGTTAGATATAGCTGTGTATTAAATAATAACTGTAAACCATGTTATCATTTAGGAGGAGTGTTGAGATGTACAGCACTAGCTGCGTGTCTCCACAATAGTAATGTTGACTGGTTGCTATGTTACATTCTCTTCTTATGTAGATTGTGTCGTGGTAACGTTTCTATGAATATTATATAGCTTGTGATAAATAACAGAGTTTGCTTATTCTTCTACATAAAACCTCAACAATAAGGTTATTGCCAAATATTAAATTGAGCAGTATCTCGGCCATGCGTTTCGGAATTTTGCTTTTCCCCGACAATTTGTACCCTTCCAGTATGAATATAAAAAAAAAAACTTATGAAAATATAGATTCACGTTTTCCCGTGCAGTGACTATCAGTATTCGCATTATTCCTCAATCTCTTTGTTTCAACTTGTAAAATTTCTTGGTCGGTGTTTTATTTAGTAGCGAAAATGTTTAATCCCTTTTGTCTTCGATCTCCGGTTTTTTAATAGCAAATTTTCATAACATCTTATTTTTATAATCGGGCATATTCATTAGAATATGTCCGATTATCGAATATATATAAGTAATTATTTCTAGTTGCATAATTTCAAAAAAATTGTATACAGGATAATTACTCCTTGCTTTTACCAGATATTTAATTTTTTTAAAGCAAATTGTTATACCACAACACGTGAATCGAATGTCTTTGCTAAACACAACCATCAATCACTCCTTATTTTTAATTTTATTAAAACAGTATTGTTCGAAGAAATGTGAGATAGACGTATGTTATAACAAGTCTGCATTGTTTTCGTGCAGCGTTAATTCCTTTAATTCAAACATCAACTCTATGTCTGGCAGATAATTAAGTTTTAGACAAGTCAAGTAGAACCACAGAGCCACAAAGGCTTGACGACTTGAAGCATCACTTTTTATTTTATACTTACTTACCAAATTATCAAATGATTCGACCAATATTCAACCTTACTTATTGACTATAGGAGCCTCTCTGAAAGCATTCGCGTGTAACGAGCGTTTGGTGTCGAACATTCGAGTGGCGTGGACGTTGAGCCGAGCATTGCTCGCCAGCGATTGCTCGTTTACGAATGCTCGCGATAGAAAGCTCGCAGGAGGATGCTCCAATAGTTCTACGTTCGTGATGTTCAGATATTATTGAAATATTGACTACTTAGATAAGAGTGGTTATCTGAGAACTAAGATGTTAATGATTTGTAATGTGTAAAAAGTGAATGAATACTGACTTAATATAGGTCACGGTGTACGGAATGTTATCGCACCGAGAGGTAGGCAAAAGTGTAAAGTTCTTTAGTTCCAATAATTTCATCGGAAGCTGCTTGGCTTGGTATATTGGCACTAAATTTGACCGACATATTTTGGAAAATAGAAATAATTCATTTTTGTTATAGGTAATCAGTTTAATAATTGACGATGACGCTGATCTAAGAAAACTCTCCGAGAAAATAGTGCCCTTAGTGACTGTCTATGTGTCTTCTTCCTAAATTTAGTAAAGTGTTATGTAACAACTACTTAGCGCTAAATTCAAATGTCTACGAATGTATAAATCACTACTACACTACAACTACTTTATAAAAACTATTTACAGACAAAACTTCATACATATACTACACACTAAACAACACATACACACATTATCCACTCATACTAAAAACTTTTTCCCTGCACACATATGCAAACTCATACTTAACGCTCATAGCATATAATGTAAAGTTATACTCAGACGGAAAACAATTAAAAGCTCTATAACCATTATTCAATACAATCACCGGTGTAATACCAAAAAAAAACATGATAAACACTTGAACAATAATTTTAGGACATTACTTCTAAAATTTAATCCCGAAACTGTTATTGTTGCTAGTGAGCTCGAGCAAACGGATGACGTCACATGTTAAATTAGATGATCCTACAGAATATTCCACAATATTAAAAGATAAATTCAATGGATATGGTCCTATATACTTACAGTAAACATTCGTAGTGTCAATGCAAACCTGGATTTCTTTTAGGTATTTTTCTCTAGCTTGGAAACACGTGTAGACGAAATTGTGCTGACAGAATGCTGGCTTAACGAAAATTGTGTTATTTCTACCATAGGCAACTATAATTCATTTAGTTTAAAACATAGCTACAATCAAAACGTTGTAGTAATTGCCTATACAGACTACCTTGACTTGGAAGCCAGAGAACCAGATACTGTTGTTGATGGCAACTGCCTAGTACTACGGATAAATAGTGACTACTCTATTAAACGTTCATAAAGACCATATTGCTTTAGCAATCCAGCTAACTATATTGCATCCTTGGATGGTTTGCTAAACATCAACAGCAAAAACATCGTCTTGACCAAGGGAATAAATATAGATATTATGCCGGAATCGTTTACAGTCCGACTCATCATAGAAATTTTTTGGACCATTTCATGGTGAAATCAAATTATAAGTATTCAAGGCGTTAATAAACCACAGCCAAATTATGCTGGTAATAAACAGTACTGCATCAAAGAGTAAGACTATTAACTATGATAAAATCCGTATCAATACCGAAGAGCTAGCTAAATGTCCTCAAGATCACAAATGGGATAAATTTCTTGCAATCAAAGATGCAGGTAATGATGATGATGATGTGGCAGCTGAGAACTTAATTAAAACACTATAATTGAGAACAATACACACATGTGTAATATAATAATAAAAGAGTTAAGTATTTTGCAAAAGCAATGGGACTCTTAAAGAAACTTAGAGGGTTATAAAAAAATTGACCACTTAATAAAACAAAGGTAAATTCTTCTGAGTAATTTAAAATTATAACAACGTGCCAATAAGCACTGGAAGAAATCAATAATTACCTCACATCAATAGGCAACAGACTAGCAAACGAAATCCTAATAAAGCTAAATACAATTGAATCTAATCTAGCTCCCCTTGCGTCTTTTAGGACTGCACCTTCTAATTCAGTGGTGTTGTACTCTACTGACCCTAGATAAATGTCAGAAACATTAATTGCTAAAGCCCAGTAGTGCACTTGGCTGGGATAACATTCCTACCACTATAACCAAAAGATGTAGCCAGATGTTGGCATCCCCGCTAGCACATATGTACAACCTGAGCCTCGAGAGTGGTAGCTTTCCGTCTATTTTCTTAATAGAAATAGTTTGCCCTATATTTAAAACTGGAGATAAAAAACTTCCGTCAAATTATAGGCTCATAGCGTTATTAATCATACTTACTGAAACTTTGGAAAAGCTAACTTAACTAAATGTATATTGAAACAAATAACCTTCTGTCTCCTGTCTAGTAACCAATACGGATTTAGGTCAGGTAGAAGTATGGCGGATGCGGTGATGAAGTTGACGTCGATGGTGACCCTATATTTAGACAGAAATGACAAGTGCAGGGGTATGTTCCTTGATCTACAAAAGGCCTTTGAAACTGTATATATCCCCATCATAGGATGCCAATGTCGGGCAAATAGTGGCTAAATTGGAAAACCTGGGGGTCCGAGGCTCCGCACTGGCCTGCTTTGCAGACTACCTCACAAATCGTGAACAAGCCGTCGAATCGAAAAAAAAATTGAGCGGGAATGCCACATGCGCTTATGGTGTACCATAAGGAAGTACTCTAGGACCAACCTTATTTCCCACTTATATCAATGAACTTTGTAAACTCGACTTGATTATGTTTGCAGATGATAAAATGTCGTGTAGCGACAAGAACCTAAAGAGAACCTAACAAGTAACAACAACCAGGATAAAATTTAGTAGTAACAGTTTATTAGAAGTATAGTATTTACAGTGAAGACGATAAAAAAATGATACGAAGATGAGAATGAATGAGATGAAAACAGGTTTTATAAAAGACAAATTAAGTATAAAAAAGGAAGCGGAGGACACGATGAGTAGAAGACCGGTGGGGTTAGTGACCAGGATGCAGGTGTATTTGTTGTTGTAGATGTTGTTGAAATCGTCGTTGTAGGAACAGTAGCGGGCGTACTTGTAGTTACGCCTCGCAGGATCCCGTTGTAGAAATCGTCGTTGTAGGAACGGTAGCGGCGTACTTGTAGTTATGGCTCGCTGGATCCCGTTGTAGAAATCGTCGTTGTAAGAACGGTAACGGCGTAGGCACGGCTCGCAGAATCCCGTTGTAGAAATCTTCGTTGTAGGAACGGTAGCGGCGTAGGCACGGCTCGCAGAATCCCGTCGTTTGAAGATTTATTTGAAGGTTTTGAGGGAGTTTGAAGGCTCGCAGGATCCCGGGGTAGTGCGACCCCGGGATAAGGCCTTTAACTGGTACTTCCAGTTCAGAAGCTGACGTGAGACTGTCAAGAATTGAAGAAATGTTCCGCTTTTATACCCTTTTTGGAGAGTTCTAAAAATTATTTAAATTAAACGTAATTTTTGTGAGTGGCCAAGAGAGAAAGAGTATTTTTGTAAAAGTATTGACGCAAACATATCAGACCGCCAACTAGTTTGAATGGGCATTGCCATGACAACCAGATAAACAAAGACGTCAACAAACGTCAAAGTTTCTTTTCAGGCTCGTAATTCGGTAAACAATACGAAAAACATGAAGTAAATGAAGTAACAATGTATATAAAAAAGTAGCGCACCAGCGCGCACGAAGCCCGAGATTGCAGAGTTTTGGAGAAAGCCAAAAACAAGGTCACCAAAGGTAAACCCCATTGCTATCGATTTAGAAGTGCTGATAGCATGAAAATGCAGAGTGAAAACGATTCGTTAACATGTTCTTATGGTTAAAAACGTTACAGGGTCCTATGGAAATAAAGGTGAAGACAAATAATAAGCTGCACAGCTCACCAATTATCCAGCGTAATAGAGCAAGCACCCTGAAGGACAAACAAAAAGGACTGATGGTGGAGCTGGAGCTAAGGGATAGGAAGCAAGAATAGCATGTAAGTAGCATAACACTACATTTTCCCCCCGACCCTGGAAAATTTTTTGACTTAGCAAAAATTTTGATATGTACAAAAATAAACCAGAAAAACACAGCTTTGCAGAAACAGACATCACCAGGCAAAATCAGATATACCCTCTCTTACATTCATCATCTTCATTCCGGTTAGGGTGGAGTTCACATTCAATGACTACCACTCTAAAAGTGTGTTTTCGTAAGGACATTCAGGCTTACTTAAGGAGTTGTCATCCGCTCCTGCGTGGAAAAAAAAAATAAGTAGAGGTAAAGAGAAATAAATTAATCCTAAGGTAGCTTTAGTCGCTACGACTTAAGACAAGATTAAGAGCGGCCAGAGCGGTAGAGCTCGAAGCCAGAGATCAGCCACATCGCCAACGAGATGTCTGAAATAAAGATTAGAAAAAAAATAGGTGAAGACTAACCAACGAAAATTCGAGGTCCTAGAGTAAAATGTGTTGTAGAACACTAGATTAAAGGAAGAAATAAAATATAAAGGTGAAAATGATGATGATATTTATACATATATACAAAGTAACAGTTAATAGAAATTAAGAAAATTTAAGATTTAATGTCTTTAATGTGCCACTTGCCTCTAACTCCGTTAGGGTCTTCTAGAACGTATACCAATGGTGAAAGTTTGGTTACTATTTTACACTTAATGAATTTAGGGGCAAGTTTAGCATTAAAGTATGTGCCAGCATTGCTTAGAACATAGTTTTTACGCCAAACAGTATTTCCCACATTAAATTCTTTAAAAGTCCGGTGAAGATCATAGCGAGCGCTATTTTTAGCGTGAGCTATGTGAAGTTTAGTTTGAACTCTGTGAAAGATAGATGAGAGGATACCAGCATTAGACGCGTAAATATCACGGGGCATAAATATCAATTCCTCGAGATTCTGAGTTGGAGTATAGAAGGAACCACAAGGTATTGTTTCCCTACCAAAGACTAAAAAGTTTGGAGTAAAGCCAGTAGCAACGTTTGTAGCGTTGTTCATTGCGAACTGAATCTTAGTAAGATGGTTGTCCCAGGATCTATGATCGTCTCCTACTAGGGATGCTAGAGCTGTAATAATCGTACTATTAAATTTCTCTGTAGGAATAACCTGAGGACAATATAAAGCTGTGTGAATTTTTAAATTAATTGATTAAACAATATCTTTTCAATGTAAATGAAATACTTTATTAAGATATAATTTATTCTTTCTAGAAACACTTTCCAGTACCTCTACTTTGTTACGACTTATTTCAATTTATAAATGAAAGCGACGGGCAATATGTACATATTTTAATTTTAAATCATTTCATTAAATTAAAAACAAGGAACGTTATAAGAATTTAAGAATGGGTGGAATTCTCGAGACTGAAATTGAACAGCGTTGTCCATTATTATAGTTTGGGGAATGCCATGAGCTAGAAACACTGAATTTTCTAAGACATTAATGATATTAGCTGAAGTAGCCCGTTTAAGGGGAAAAATCATAGTATATTTAGTAAAATTGCAGTTAATTACCAGAATATACTGATTTCTTCTCCGGGTCATAGGCAATGGACCCATAAGATCCAAGGATATAGTTTGAAAAGGTCTGGAGCAAAATCAAAATCAAAATCAAAAATCATTTATTTCCATAGGATATTGTTACATCACTTAGATACGTCACCACATTTTTTTGAGTGAGTTCACTAACCCAATGGCGGAATCTGTGGAGAAGAGCTCACCGAAGAAACTCCACAGTCGTCGCATCTTTTGCATTTCCTTTTTTAAATAAAATATTGTCAAATTACAAAATGAATGCTAATTATATATCGAAACAGCCTGTTACTCAAACAATCTATTCCCATGGACATCTGTCCTCTAAGTAATCAGATATCCTATAGTAACCTTTTTTATACAATTTCTGTTTTATTATTATTTTAAACTTGTCTAAAGGTAAGTTTTTAATATCAGTAGGGACCTTATTGTAATAGCGTATACAATTGCCTTTAAAAGAATTACTAATTTTATGTAGTCGGCTTACCTAAGCAACCAACTTGTCTTTATTTCTAGTATTAAAATTGTGTATATCACTGTACTTCTGAAAATTAGTTATATTTCTTTTTACATACACAAGATTGTCATAGATATATTGAGACACAAATGTCAGAATATTGATTTCTTTAAACTTTTCCCTCAGTGACACTCTAGGCCCTAATCTATAAATTGCACGAACAGCCCGTTTCTGCAGAATAAATATACTATTAGCATTCGCATCTTGACCCCACAATAAAATACCATAGGTCATTAGACTATGAAAGTAACTAAAGTAGACTAGTCTAGCGGTGTCTACGTCGGTAAGAGCTCTAATTTTTTTAACTGCGAACGCTGCCGATCTCAGTCTGTTCGACAATTTATTTATATGAGGATCCCATTGTAGTTTGGCGTCTAAAGTAATGCCCAAAAAGACAGTCGACTGCACAAGGTCCAATCTCTGTCCTTTTATAAATATGTCTGTAGTTACCGGGTTCACATTGGGTAACACGAATTTAATACATTTAGTTTTCTTTTCATTAAGTAATAAATTGTTAACAGTAAACCAGTTCACTATACTAGAGATAGCATTGTTTACCTCGTCATAATTTGATTGCTGTCTTTTAACTTTAAATATCAAAGAAGTATCATCGGCAAACAATACTAACCCATGTTTTGCTTTAACAAGGTAAGGTAAATCATTAATATATACTAAAAACAAGAAAGGACCAAGAATTGAACCTTGCGGTACGCCCATACTTATTGAAGACCCAGGTGATCTTTTCCCATTAACATCGACCATCTGAACCCTATCTGTTAGATATGACTCCAGAAGGCCAAGTGCCTGATCTTTTACACCATAATGGCGTAACTTCCTGACAAGAGTGTCATGATGGACGCAATCAAAAGCTTTGGATAGATCGCAGAAGACACCTATTGTATCCAATGCGTCTTCCCAGGCATCAAAAATATTGTCGATTAGTTCAACACCAGCATCGGCTGTTGAACGACCCTTTGTGAAACCAAACTGAGCAATACGAATTAAATTATTGAGATAAAAATGACTTTGCAATTGATTAAGTATGAGTTTTTCAAATATTTTGCTAAGCGTTGGTAGTATCGATATGGGTCTAAAATTGGTGGGGTCTGATGTACTACCAGCTTTGAATAAAGGTATAACTTTACTTAGTTTCATCAAGTCAGGAAACACACCACTATCTATACATTGATTAAATATACAACAAAGGTGAGGTGCAATACAATCTACAATGGAACCAATAATTTTTACTGATAGACCATGGGCGTCAGCTGTCTTTTTCATTTCCAGGGATTTAAACGCTTTTACAATGTCTTCATTATTTACGTACCTAAATTTAAAATCTGTTTTACATTCCTCAAAGTTTTGTTTAAGTATAGATTCAGCAGCAGCGGGAGATGAATTTAAAGACTTGGTTGTTGAAACTGGAATGTCCGTAAAGAAATTTTCGAAAGCTTTTGCTACTTCTAGGTCTGTACTTAGCAATTGATTATCTATCTTAAGCTTGAAGTTATTATGTGTAGCTTTGGCCTTTCCAGTCTCTCTGTTTATAATTTGCCAAGTCGTGTTCATTACATTGCTACTAGATTCAATTTTGTTTTTAATGAAATTAGATTTAGCTACGGCACAAACGCGTTTAAACATTTTTGAATAACTACGAACATAATCTAGAAAGGCCGTATTTTTGTTATATGATTTCTCTTCATAGAGTTCATATAATCTTCGTCTGCTCCTATGAATTCCAACTGTCGCCCAATCACTAAACAAAGCTTTGTTATTAACTTTTATAGTTTTTGATTTAAATACCGTATCATATTCATTTTTGACAAGGTTAAATACTGAGTTGTACAACAAATTTGGATCGTCACTGTATGGTATTTCCCATAGTTTATCTAAAATATTATTCCTGTAGTGTTCAAGCCGAGTGTCACTAACGGGCACACATGTAATATCCTCTTTTTGGTCCTTTTTTATTTTAATATTGAATATACCTATCTGACCAGAGTGATCAGAGGTTAATTTATTGATGACCGATTTGAAAATGGGCGTAATGTTAGTAAATATATTGTCAATGCAGGTAGCAGATGTTGCAGTAATTCTAGTAGGCTCCAAAAACAGATAGTTCATGTTGTGACATAAAAATAAAGATTTTAATCTAGTACAAATATTATTATCCTCTAACAGATTAACATTAAAATCACCACAAATTATAAAAAAATTGTTTTTATCGCTGATTTTAATCAACACTTCATCCATTTTCTTTTCGAATAAATCAAAGGATGAATCTGGTGGTCTGTATACGCTCATTACAATAAGTTGTTCAAGTTCAATACAGGCTATTTCCATGGTACGCTCAACAGACAGGCTCACTATGTCAACTCGTTCCTTATATTTAAAACTATTATTTACAAGTATTAAGGAGCCACCGCGATCAGCTGTTTTTCTGTTGAACGAACTAGCAACGTGGTGGTTATTAAAATTGAACATGAACTGATAACTCTTTAAAAAGTGCTCTGTTATACATAAAATATCAATATTATTACAGTTCATGAATAACTCAATTTCCAGTTCTTTACTTAACATGCCCTGTATATTTTGATGAACAACGTTTAAAATATTCTTACTTTTACATTTTTCATTACTAGTAACTTGATTTAATGGGCATGATGAAGGTATATTTATACAAATATTAATATTACTGCCAGAGTTACTCTCTGTTGTCCTATGGGTTAATTTAAAGAGCTTGGAACAGATTCCAAGGAGTACATGTCATTATTATTACACTGCTCAATAGAAGCAGGCGTTTCATTAGTCAAAAACTTGACTGAGTTCAAAATAAAATAAGATAGTGACTGTGCTATCTGTTTTGTATAAAACCTAGATAGGTAATACCTATCCTTAGTCAAATAAAAATATTTTCCAATACAAATATTGGTGTCTATGAAATGAAATTTTTCAGTATGACGACATGTCAATGTGTGTATAAATGTATTATAATCATGTCTTATATGATTTTCATGTTGTGACAAAGATTGGCTGAAGGGAAAGCAAAGTTTAGGTTTACCCATAAGACCATAGGGAGAATGATTAGGGTGTTTGTAGGTTAAGCATGTTTCACATGTCGAGATTAAATTGGCAATGTCCTTAAACATACCCGGCCAATAGTATTTTAAAGATATTTTCTTGAATGTTTTGAAGATACCAAGGTGGAGTTCTGAAGGGGAACCATGGCTAACTTCAATAAGTGCATGTCTATCTTGTGGCAGTGGAACTTCTTTCCAAATAAAGTCGTCGTTTAGACAATCGGAAGAATGGATGCAGCGGTAAAGTTTGTTATCCCTGATAGTGTAGTTGGGATATGCGTCTGGGTTGTTGGAGCATCCGAGAAAAATCTTGTTGTAGTGTTCAAGTTCACGATCAGGTGGTTCTTCAATCGTAATAGGATGTACACCTTGAGGTGGAGTTTCTTGTGTATCAGGACGTTCTTTATTCTTATGCCTTGATAAAAAGTCAGGAACGTTATCCTTCCCTTTTTAATGTTTCAGGACAAAATTAAAACATGATAAGCGTAGAGTCCAGCGAGAAAGTCTTCCAGATGGATTCGATAAGTTCTGAAACCATTTAAGTGCAGCGTGGTCAGTATATATTGTAAATTCCTTACCATTGTCTAGGTAACATCTCCAATGTTCTAGCGCAGTTATTACAGCTAATGTTTCTCTTTCAGTAGTTGAGTAGTTTTGTTGATTTTTGTTTAGTGCTTTACTCATGTAAGCAATCACGACTTCTTTGTCATCTTGATGTTGAGTAAGCATTGCTCCTATGCCATAATTTGATGCATCACAATGTACAGAGAAGGGTAGTTCGAAGTTAGGGCAAGCAAGGACAGGAGCAGTTACCAAAGCTTCTTTAAGTTTCTCGAAAGCAGCTGCAGCCCTGGAATTCCATAAAAATTTAGGAGCGTTCTTCCCGGAACAGGTTAGTTGGTTGAGTGGGGAGGCAATAGTGCTGAAGTTTGGAATGAATCTTCTAAACCAGCTGCAAGTGCCTATGAATCTTCGAACTTCTTTTCTGCAAGTAGGTACAGGATACTCTAGAATAGCCTTTATTTTATCTGGATCAGCACGTAGACCATACTCGTCCACTAGAAAACCAAGGTATTTCAGTTCTTTCCTGAAGAATTGACTCTTTTCAAAGTTAATAGTCAGATTAGCGTTTGAAAGTTTTTCCAGAACTTTCATGAGAAGCGATATGTGCTCATCAAAATTCTCGCTAATAATAATGATGTCATCCAGATAGCAAAATACCTTGTTCTCAAATTCAGGAGAAAATAGCGTATCCATTAATCTTTGTTGAGTTGCAGGTGAGTTAGTGAGACCAAATGGCATTACTTTGAATCTGAACATACCTCTTCCAGGAACATAAAATGCTGTCTTATTTCTATCAGCAGTATTCAAGGGAATCTCCCAAAATGCTTTCGCAATGTCGATGCTTGATAAGTGTTTGGCATTTCTCAGGTTGTCCAAAATTTCGCTTATTAGAGGCAGACTATAAGCATCACGACGTGTGACTGAGTTAAGCTTCCTGCTATCTACGCAGAAACGCCATCCTCCATTCTTCTTTGGAGTGATGAGGACTGGAGATAATAATAATAATATAATAATAATACCTTGGACACCATTTACACACATTGATCTAGCCCCAAACTAGGATTCCCTGTATCTTGGGTATTAGACAACGATACACATACTTATATAGATAAATATTATACTTAGATAGATAAACAACCATGACTAGGGTACAAACATCCGTTCTCATCAAACAAATATTTGCCCCCACCGGGACTCGAACCCGGGACCCTTGGTTTCGTAGGCAGCGTCACTGCCGACTTGGCCATTCGGGACCATTAACCATGGACTTTCGCATTGTTTAATGACGTTCCATCCCAGCATCTTGTCAACTTCATTAATTAAAGCCTTTTGTTTTTCAGGAGACAGTGTAACATCTTTGTTTGATCGGAAGAGAATCACCAGTGTCAATCTTGTGGGTGATTAAGTGTGTGTTTCCCAGAACACCTTTTTCTTCAAAAGAGATTGTCTTGAAGCGTTGGATGATGTCATTAGCGATGTTCTTTTGATTAGAAGTTAAATGCTCATAAGGTAAAACTTTAATATCTTTAGTGTCGATAGCCAAGCATTTAGGATCTGTAAAGTTAAGAGAAGTTAAAACACTAGGTAGAAGATTAAATTTTCTCCAAAAGTCGATACCTAATATTAGAGAAGGGAATATTTCAGGAAAAACATAAGCTTTAATCAAGTGAGTTTCGTTATTGAAATGGACAGGTAAGTCAAAATAACCTAAGGAATTAATTTTTTGATTATTAGCAGTAGAGACAGTAATAATATCTGACTTGAAAAGTTTGCAGCCCAGTTTAAGGATTTCCAAATGAGAATTATTACCCAGAATAGTTACTGAGCTGCCAGAATCTAGTAAACCAGATAAAGTTAAGTCATAAATTTTGACATTAACGAATGGACGATTAAGATCTTGTTCTTTGGAGTAGAGTGTAGAAGAGATTTTGTAGCAAGCAAAGAAGTTTTGAATTGTTTTGAGCCAATTAGTCCACTCGTCCTTATCAAACTTTGAGTTACTCTTCAAGTCAGCAGTTAGTTTTTTGTACTAGTATTAGGTTTGGGAGAACAAGTAGGGCACTCTGCAGTTTTAACACCCTTAAGACCACATCTGAAACAAATCACGAATCGTGGTTGAGTGCAACTGTTCAAAGTATGACCTGGTTTACGACAGCGAACGTAAAAAGAACTTTCTTGGGGAGCTGCAGTTTGAGAAAGACTATTAACTTGTCTAGAAGGGTATTTGTAGGTTGGAGTGGATTTATTCATGAAGGGAGGAGAAGGTCGTGAGTTATTAGAAGAGTTTGGAGAGTCAACTGAACTTGAAGTGGAATGCTTGTAGTTGAATTCAGAAACATGAGGACTTTGTTGCAAATTTGGTTCTTTAAATTGTTTGTCTCTGTCTAGGAACTTTTCGTAGTTTTGGCAAGTGGCCAGAAGAGAATCGATAGACTCAATGTCTTTTAGAGCTACGAAGACTGAATAACATGGGCGAATATTTCTCAAAATAATCTCCAATTGTTCTGTTTCAGAAAGTCTTTTTGAAAGGCGAGCGAACATTCCAGACATGATGGATATAAAGATGACGATGGGTTCATCACGACCTTGAGTACGATTCCTAATCGCTTCTAGAAGCTTATGATCATAATCAAAACCACCAAAGTCTTTGATTAGTAAAGAAGAAAGTTCGTTCCAGGTTAAGTTTGGATTCTGATTATATTTAAATCTGAACCAATGAAGGGCATTGTCGGTGAAGATTTCGAACGCCTGAGAAATCAATAAGTCCCTGGACAAGCCACGAGCCAAACTGTATTCTTCAAGTTTTTGAAGAAAGGATCTTGGACAGCTTTTACCATTGAAGGTGTGTCTTTTCAGATCTTTGAAGACGTTAGTTGGAGGGAAAGATTGAGGTGGTGGTGGAGGATACGGGGTATGGGTCTGGACAGAAGATTGAGAAACAAGAGGGGGTTCCATGACAGTCGGTTCAGCAGGAAGGTCCAGTGATGGAGAGTGATTTGCAGTTGAAGGTGGAGCCAAGGATCCGAACTGTTTAGAAATATCGTCAAATTTCAACTTCAAAGTATCAAAACTAGCTTTAGAGTCTGGATATAAGTCTGTATCTATTCGCTCCAATCTGTAAAAAACATGATTAATAAAAGTTTCTATTAATCGCAAGTATTTGGTTTCACCTTGTAAAAATTTTTCAATTTTACAATCCAGGTAAGTCAGAGTAGAACCAATTTGAGACAAGTCATCCTCAATCGGAACTGGAGAAGTCAGAATATCTTCGGGTGAGAATACGCAACTAAATGCAAAACCTGTTTTTTAAGAAGCAAAACAGTATTAGCTGGTTCCTCACATCTAATCTTTACTTCGTATTCGAGCTCGGCCTTGTTAAGGAATTCGTACTTAATAACCCTTTTCATTGTTATAGTTAAGTGTAGAGTCAAGTGTTATAGAAGTGAAGTGAAGTGAAGTGTAGTAATGTAAGTTAAATGTAGGCCTAAATATAATCCAGATGAGTTGAAAAACTAGATGAAGTTTTGTTTTAGAATTTGGAAAATGTGAAAAGGATGAATAGATAAAGATTTAAGAGTGAAAGAGAAAGCAAATCAAAGGGAAAGAGACAAGGCGCAGAAAAGGTAAAGAGTGGAGAAGAACTTTTACGTTGGGCGCCAAAATGTCGTGTAGCGACAAGAACCTAAAGAGAACCTAACAAGTAACAACAACCAGGATAAAATTTAGTAGTAACAGTTTATTAGAAGTATAGTATTTACAGTGAAGACGATAAAAAAATGATACGAAGATGAGAATGAATGAGATGAGAACAGGTTTTATAAAAGACAAATTAAGTATAAAAAAGGAAGAGGAGGACACGATGAGTAGAAGACCGGTGGGGTTAGTGACCAGGATGCAGGTGTATTTGTTGTTGTAGATGTTGTTGAAATCGTCGTTGTAGGAATAGTAGCGGGCGTACTTGTAGTTACGCCTCGCAGGATCCCGTTGTAGAAATCGTCGTTGTAGGAACGGTAGCGGCGTACTTGTAGTTATGGCTCGCTGGATCCCGTTGTAGAAATCGTCGTTGTAGGAACGGTAACGGCGTAGGCACGGCTCGCAGAATCCCGTTGTAGAAATCTTCGTTGTAGGAACGGTAGCGGCGTAGGCACGGCTCGCAGAATCCCGTCGTTTGAAGATTTATTTGAAGGTTTTGAGGGAGTTTGAAGGCTCGCAGGATCCCGGGTTAGTGCGACCCCGGGATAAGGCCTTTAACTGGTACTTCCAGTTCAGAAGCTGACGTGAGACTATCAAGAATTGAAGAAATTTTCCGCTTTTATACCCTTTTTGGAGAGTTCTAAAAATTATTTAAATTAAACGTAATTTTTGTGAGTGGCCAAGAGAGAAAAAGTATTTTTGTAAAAGTATTGACGCAAACATATCAGACCGCCAACTAGTTTGAATGGGCATTGCCATGACAACCAGATAAACAAAGACGTCAACAAACGTCAAAGTTTCTTTTCAGGCTCGTAATTCGGTAAACAATACGAAAAACATGAAGTAAATGAAGTAACAATGTATATTAAAAAGTAGCGCACCAGCGCGCACGAAGCCCGAGATTGCAGAGTTTCGGAGAAAGCCAAAAACAAGGTCACCAAAGGTAAACCCCATTGCTATCGATTTAGAAGTGCTGATAGCATGAAAATGCAGAGTGAAAACGATTTGTTAACATGTTCTTATGGTTTAAAACGTTACAGGGTCCTATGGAAATAAAGGTGAAGACAAATAATAAGCTGCACAGCTCACCAAGTATCCAGCGTAATAGAGCAAGCACCCTAAAGGACAAACAAAAAGGACTGATGGTGGAGCTGGAGCTAAGGGATAGGAAGCAAGAATAGCATGTAAGTAGCATAACACAACAACACTATTTCACGGGCAGAACTGGACAGATGCAAAACATATGGCTAAGAGTGGGTTAGCCAAAGTTACTTGTTGGTTGAAAGACAGTTTGCTATCTTTGAACACCATGGAAACAAAATATTTGTGCTTTAGCAAAACGGCAGCTGGTAGCCCAGATGATAACCTCAATATCCTTACTATTCACACGTATCCATATAACAGAAGGTTAGCGAAAGGATATGAAACTGTGATAGATTGTCGAGGGTGACTACTATTAAATACCTTGGTGTTATCGTGGATAATAAGCTTAATTGGGGACAATAAGCTTAAACAGCTACATCAAAAAGGATAAGGAAGCTAATATCCCTTCTCGTGGCGGGCGCCATTTTGAAATTTACGCTCAACCGGCAAGGGCTACGTGGGTGGTCCCCGCGGGCTGTTGCCTGCGCCTACTAAAACGTCGCTCACGGCGTTTTATTGTATGAAAAGGATAGGAACCTATATATTTTTGGAATTGCCATGAAACAAGCTAATTTAGTGTTTAAGAATAAAAACAATAATGTATTCGTGAGCCTTGCTGTCCAAGGTCAAACCTAGCATTTAAATTAAATTGATTAATTAATTATTTTATTAATTAATAAAATTAATAAAAATTAAATTAAACACATTTTTTACTAACTTTCTGTTTTATTTATACAATATGTACAACACCAACCTTAGTATCAATTAAAATTTCTAGCGAAAAACATGTGAAACGCGATTCAATCAAAACGCGGTGAAAGCGCGCGAGAAATCGTTCCGATAAACTGGGTCAGAACTTATTTTTTTCCTATGCACGGACTGGTTTTTGATAGCTCCACAGATACGTCCGTGTATGGGGTAACTGTAAGTACAAACGCGGCTTCCAACCTATATTTTTAGTTTAAAAGCGCCCATCTCTATGCGACCGGAAATCCGCCCGCTGCGGGCCGATTGCCGGTTAACGCATTTTGAAGTCTTGCCCGCTGCGGTCGTTTGCTAATTTTTAAAAACCTGCGTCTATACGCCAATAGAAACTTTGTGCTCCAGACATATAGAGCCCTATGTCACTGTGTTATTGAGTACTGCATATGTGCCTGGGGAGGTGCTTCCAAAACAATACTAATAGAGGCTGAGCGGGCACAGCGTGCTGTACTTAAAGTTTTACTGTTTGCTCCATGGTGGCACCCCACGATACAAGTGTAGTCTGACTCAAATGTTCTCACAGTTAGGCAAACATACATTTACAAATGCATTAGGCGGTATCACAATCTTGTAGTCAAACATCTACCCACTAACACCAAAAGGATCTTTCGGTTTCCAATATGGCTAGTCAAAAGTGCTTGTGCCTGCAGACATTGTGACAGTCTCGCGCCTCGTTTGTACACCAAATTAAATATAAAATTGAATATTAAAAACGATAAAAGTTTTAATGTCAAAACTAAAGTGTGTAACTGTCTCAGATCCCTTCACTATGAAGCTACTGAAAGCTTATGACTTCTGCCATCTAGTCCTCCATGTCACTCCTGCTCATGTCATACTCATATCTATAAATACTTCTATTTATAGATATTTACAATCAATCAATCAATCAAATGTCTTTATTACTTTAGTTACATATACCTATCAATCGTCATTTTTGCCACTTCTCTGCATTCGACCATTGTGGGAGAAGAAGGGCGTAGAAACTCCCTCTCTCTCTCTTAAATTTCTTCTTAGATCTCTTTTAAAAATTGCTTGTGCTTAACTAATACAAATATTACAATATTAATTATTATAATTAGCAGGATTATAATCAGCAGGAATAAATAATTACGAAATTATTAAAAGCAAGTTCTGCGTTGAGCCAGACTAACTCCATACAGACCTGTCATTTAAGTAATTTTGAACATTGTAATATGCCTTTAACGACAATGTCGCTTTAATATGGTTTTTGAATTGCTCAAAAGGAAATATCAAGATCTCCAGAAGTATCTTGTTGTAGTAGAGAATAAACTGACCCTTGAAATAATTGCTAACCTTCGCGAGTCTAAACCTATCTAGTCTGTGATTAGTTCTTATTAACTCCTTAATACTCCATTAACATCATCAAAATATTATTTTTGTCTTTTAATTTTGAAGACCAGTGAAGTATCATCAGCAAACAATACTTTTTCAGTCAATGTCTCCACCATGAAAATCAAATCATTAATATATACCAGGAATAAGAAAGGGCCTCTTATGGAACCTTGTGGAACGCCAATTTTTAGTCCCGATCCATCAGATTTGAGTTACATATTAAACTTAAATAATCTGTATAATATATTTACACTAACCCTCACCACACCCCAAATCACTAACACACACTTCATGCAAAATTCACCCATTCAAGCACAACACTTAACAATTTCATCGACACTCACAACATCACGAAATGATGATATCGAATTATTTATTTTTCTATTGTTTTCTAAGTATCAGTTATTATTTTTTTAATTTAATTTTTTAACCTTCCGTTGACCCTCAAGCGCAAGCTCATCGACAAGCTTGTCGTCGTCGTGTATCCTGCCTATCCTAACCTACGGCGCTCATTCATGGTCTTTGAACGAACTTCAGAAGTCCAAACTCAAGGTTTGCCAGCGAGCAATGGAGCGCAGCATCCTAAGTGTTCGTAGGACGGACCGCATAAGGAACACCATACTGCTCTCCTTAACTGGCATCGCGGATGTGGGTGCACAGACCGCTAAGCTAAGGTGGAACTGGGCCGGGCACTTAATTCGCACCCAGATAGATGGGCGAAAATCGCCACTAACTGGGTGCCACAGGACGGATACCGGCGCAGAGGCAGGCCTAAACGGAGATGACGGGAAGACCTCGACAAGTTTTTTCTGGGATGGCCGGAGGTGGCACAGACCAGGGAAGTGTGGACGAAAGAGGGGGAGGCCTTTGCCCAGCAGTGGGACACCATAATGGCAAATTATTTTTTTTATTTTTTTTTTTAGTACAGTGTAGTGCCAACTTCAACATAAAAGAACTGTCTCAATAGATACAGTATTTTACTAGTTAGGGAGACAGAGAACCAATTTGTATTGCGTACTATCCTTTTTGTGAATAAAGAATTTATTTATTTATTAGTATTTTAAGAAAGATAATTTTTCCAACCAAATATTACCATTGTAAAAAGCCGCTGACAAGTCCTAGAATTGTGTTGTCCGTAGCCATAATTTTTTCACATCTCTTACGAGCAACGTTGGAATTTATTTCACTTTGCTTGAAGTTATTTCTGCTGCTCTAATTTAGCCTCATATTTTAACATTTAAATGACATGAAGAAAATTTTGATTTAGCTTAATAAGCTTATTTAATTTACTGTGCCAACCCTCGCATACGTTAAATTATAAGTGCGATGTCGTTGATTACAACATGATATGATTCTTATATTGTAAACTTTAAACTTTTGCGATATCATTTAAACATCGATATCTTTTAAGTATGGTGCTTTTGCTTGCACATAACACCATGCTTCCAATATCATAGAAGAAGAGAAGAAGAGATACAATGCATTTTCTGATGTAACTACAACCTTCACGTGACTTGTATAAGTCATATTAAGCTGCATGCTTCCACACTGCCTGGGAAAAGTGGAAATTGCAACCACTTATTTTTACTGTATTAAATATTTTCTGCAGGGCATCGATGGCTGCTATTTCGAAATCCACTTTTATATGTTTGGGGCTTAAATTCGGCACATTTTCTTTCATGGCTTGAAAGAAATTTTCCTAAGTTGTGTAATTTTTGTCAGCCGGTAATATACACATGACTGGTACCACTTTTGTGTAGCTTGTATTACTTTAAACATCGCCAAGTATCGTGTACAGCTGGAAGTAAAGCGAAGGCACTGTCTTAAATGTTCCGTAACAAAAAAAGTATGTACATTTTTTATGTACTCTTTATTTAATAGAGTTTGTTCGATTCAAAATCGATACTCGATCGATGGTTTCGGAACGGCCATTTTGAATTTGACGTTGCTGCCAACCTTGCAGTTTTTGACAACTGACAGACGAAAAGCCCTCGTAATGTAACGCGTATTGATTTGGGGTATTGAAATTAAATCGCAAGCCATCTGGAATGTATTCGGGTTCCCCTCAGGATTGTCTATATAGCTGAGTGTGTTGTGGTTCCCCGAACCAGATAAAGTACGCATTTACGTGGCCGATTGGTTTTTCCCACGTAACATAACCTGTGTTGGAACACTGTGTTCGTCGAAGCTGGCCTGCCAGTCATACCTGGTTGGCTGAAGAACCTGTCTACCAAGAAGAGCCTAGGGTGCACCCGGGCCTTGCAGAGAGACAGGAGGTTGACGGGACCGAAGCACAGACCAGGTTAGATCGACTCCATAATTAAATGCTCGGTGAATCGCCGACGTTCTCACTTCTTGGCATCTGATCGCTACGCTACCTCGTAGCTGATGGGCCCCTGCGAGGTCATTGGGTGCCGAGAAGCCTGAACATTTTGGTAGCAGAGCGTGGTTTCCTGAGATTTGCAGCCGTCAAGGGCTCCAGGAATCCACGATTTGGGACTATCAATCTGTAGGTATAGGCGGTTATTAGCTAACTTGGTGTTGTTCCTGTATCCACATAGATTGGTAGTATTGTAAGCTATAAGTCTATTGCTGGTAGTAGACAGACAGATATTACAGTTTTCCCTAAATGACCAGTTGTACTGAGATGTGACTCAGAATAGTAGATACTCAACTTAGGTACATTGTAGGTGAATTGAAATTTGCATTGAAGTACCAGTTAGTCAATCTATTAGTGGTCTAGTAATGCTAATGAATGTTTGGTTAACATAGGTAGTTACATCTATTGATAGCAGGCTATTACATTGTTTTCAGTTTATAGCAATTTATAACTTGAACTAATATTGACTATCTGTGTGTGTTATAATGATAAAGGGAAACTAAATTGTATTTACAGAATTTATATAGATATAAAACTCGGTTCCTATTGTTTAAGGAAAACAGCATTGTTTAAGTTGTGGTTTAGGGTTCCCTCGTTTGGGTTATAGACTGGAGGGTCCAATAAAATTGAGTTACTGCAAATTGTGAGTAAGTATCGTTCCGATCATGTCGTTATCTGAAATCCAGAAGGGTGTTTCTAAGGAACTCAGATGGTTTTCCTCCGCACACGGTCTGATAGACCGTTTAGATAGGCATGATGTGGTATTGGAGCGGTCTATGGACGTTAAGGAACGTTACAATAGGGTGCTCGAATTGTCCGCGCAGGCGGAATCAGTTGATGGTTGCGCACCTGACAGGCTGTCACGGTTGCTAGGGGATGTCGACCAATGTATGGAGATGGCAGCTGCTATCACGCAGAGGGCTGCGGACATACGTAGACGGCGCGAGTCCAGCCATGGTGGTGACATTGAAGCACCTCTGCCGCTTCAGGGTTCAGGGTCCAGGTTACCGGCCATAACTATGCCTACCTTTGACGGAGTGTCCGGTGAATGGATGAGCTTCATCAATCTGTTCGACAGTTTGGTGCACATGCGATCGGACATTACCAAGTCTGTCAAGATGGCTCAGCTGGTGGCAGCATTGAGGGGTGAGCCTAGGGAGCTGGTCGCTCATTTGACAGTTACGGAGGGTAACTATGAAACGGCCAGACAATTGTTGGTCAGACGTTACCATAACAAACGGAGGTTGGCCGATGCCCAACTGAACCGTTTGTTTAGTATCCCAGTTGTGAACAAGGTCGGGGCCATACAGACGGAGGTTTTGAACCCGTTGTTGTCCGTCACCAAGGCTCTAGAGAATCTTGGACTTCCGGTTGGTGAATGGTCGTACCTACTGCTGTACATTGTACTTTCCCGCCTACCCGCTGACGTGCAGACTCGTTTCGAACAGTCTCACGGGAGGTCGGCCGAGGACCTGCCCGCCTTCTCCGACTTGGTCGGATTCTTGGAAGAGGAGGCTCGACGGGCAGAGAATTTGGGGTTGACGGTCACCCATCCTTCGGAGCCACAGAGAGCTGCCGGGCGCGCTGTGAGTAGGGGCTCTCCGACGAGGAAGGACCGCACCAACCGGCAGTCGTATGGGACTGTGAGTGCATTGACCCCACATAGTGAGACCTGCCCATGTTGTAGGCAGATTGGCCATGCTGTGGCCAATTGCAATAAGTTCGGGGAACTTAGGGTTGAGGGACGGCGCCGGATGGCCAAGCAGCGGAGCTGGTGTTTCCTGTGCCTCGGGCCACACATGGCTAGGGACTGCACGCGCACAAAATTGTGCGGATATTGTGGTGGGGCCCACAACAATCTGTTGTGCATGAACCGGTCCGGCCAACAGCCACCACAGGGCCGTACCCAGGGAGACACGGCATGGGGCCCTGAGAATTCGTTTGCGACTCGGAGCGCAACTCAGGGGCCAACGTCCCCACGTGCACAGGGCAGTACTAGGGTGCAGGGCCGCACTCAGGGTCATCACATGGGGGGCCCTGAGTTTTCGGTTGCGACTCAGCATCCGACTCAGCGGGCAATGGGGCCACAAGCACGCAGCCACCCAGGGGTGCAGGGCCGCACTCAGGGTCATCACATGGGGGGCCCTGAGTTCTCGGTTGCGACTCAGCATCCGACTCAGCGGCACATTGGGTGTGTTGAGCAGGCCGTAACGGGCGGGTGGCATGGGACACCTTCGGGCTATGCGGGTGCGGTTCGGACGCCGCCTCAGTTGTCGCCCCGCTCGTCGCCTCGTCCTCGTCGGTCGCATGTGATGTCCCCCCCGCTCATGGAGCGGCCACGATTGAATTCACGCCCACCCCCCTTTACGGGGAATCGTAGGTTGGGAATGGAACCGGCGCGTGGGCCATTTGTACAATGGGACCCGCTGGCGTATAGCTGCATCCCTGATCGGTTACAGGCAGAGTGGGGCCCCGGGGGCCCTCGCTAGGAATTTGCGGCCCAACAATTTGTTGCCCCCCAACCGGAGACGGTGGTGTTACCGATCGCCTCTGTGCTTGTTTGGGATTTGGCGGGCAACCCAACATACGTTCGCGCCCTATTAGATTCTGGAGCTCAGGGCTGCATTGTGTCGAATGATTTAGCAAAATGGTTGGGCCTCAATATAAATAATGTATCGCTGCCGAGGAAATTGGTCCCTGCTGGGGATTACAGGGCAACCCTTCACGGGTTTTGTGATGCCTCTGAACGAGGGTTTGCGGCAGCGGTTTATTTGCGAACCGTCACCCCCACCGGGGAGGTTGAAGTGCGTTTGGTTTTGGCAAAAAGCAAGGTAGCGCTTATTCGGACAAGGATGACGATTCCAAAACTGGAACTGTCCGGGGCTGCTCTTTTGACCAAACTTTTGAATCACACTCTAACAGTGTTGCGTGGGTCAGTGGTTTTGGAGGATACGGTGTACGCGTGGACGGACAGCCAGATTGTTTTGTGCTGGCTGAAGGCTTCGGTCCATAACTTAGAGGTTTTTGTTGCGAACCGTGTCTCCCAGATTGTGTCGTCTGAGGTCCCACTGACCTGGAGACATGTACCAGGAGAATTGAACCCGTCTGATTGTGCATCCAGGGGATGTCGGGCTCCTGAACTCGTTAGACACCATTTGTGGTGGGGACCACCCTGGCTTGCCAGGAGAGAATCGGACTGGCCCCACAGCCATGTAGTAGTATCTTCGGATCATGGCCCCAGAGCGGCCGTGCATGTTACCCAGAAGGCTGAGGACCCTGACGCCGGGTTTCTGCTGGACCGGTATAGCTCATGTGTATTTGTTTGTTTATCCACCAAGGCGGTACATCTCGAGCTCGTTGCTGATCTCTCGACAGAGGCTTTCATTGCTTGTTTGGATAGGTTTGTTTCTCGAAGGGGACTTCCAACTTTGATCCGCTCTGATAACGGCACTAACTACGTCGGTGCGGAACGATACTTACGAGAGATAGTCAACTTTTTGAATGTAAATAAAGTGGATATTGGAACGGCCCTCTCCCGTCGGGGTATACAGTGGACCTTCAGCCCACCGAGTTGCCCCCACTGGGGTGGGATTTTTGAGGCCGTAGTTAAGTCAGCTAAGACGCACTTGGGGCGTATAGTAGGTCAGACCGCGCTGACTTTTGAGGAGCTCGCGACATTGTTTTGTAAGATCGAGGCCGTTCTCAATTCGCGACCGTTGTGTCCGCTCAGCTCGGATCCAAATGACCTGGAGGCTCTGACCCCAGGCCATTTCTTGATAGGACAGCCACTTAACGCGTTGCCCGAGCACCCCTTCGAGGGAGTGAAATTGTATCGGTTGTCAAGGTACCAGATGTTGCAGCAGTTTACTCAGAATTTCTGGAAGCGTTGGTCGCTCGAGTATCTGCATATCTTACAACAGCGCCTTAAGTGGACTGACAAAACCAGCCCCCCTAGTGTTGGTGACCTCGTTCTGGTTAAGGATGCTAACCTACCGCCACTACGTTGGCGCAGGGGGCGCATTGTTAACTTGTTCCCTGGCAAGGACGGGACCCCCCGGTCTGCAGAGGTTCTAGTAGGAGGCTCGGTTCTAAAACGAGCGGTAGCAACGTTGTCTCGGCTGCCCGTAGATTAAGGGACAGGTGGGTGCCTGTCCGGGCGGGTGATTGTTCGATTCAAAATCGATACTCGATCGATGGTTTCGGAACGGCCATTTTGAATTTGACGTTGCTGCCAACCTTGCAGTTTTTGACAACTGACAGACGAAAAGCCCTCGCAATGTAACGCGTATTGATTTGGGGTATTGAAATTAAATCGCAAGCCATCTGGAATGTATTCGTGTTCCCCTCAGGATTGTCTATATAGCTGAGTGTGTTGTGGTTCCCCGAACCAGATAAAGTTCGCATTTACGTGGCCGATTGGTTTTTCCCACGTAACATAACCTGTGTTGGAACACTGTGTTCGTCGAAGCTGGCCTGCCAGTCATACCTGGTTGGCTGAAGAACCTGTCTACCAAGAAGAGCCTAGGGTGCACCCGGGCCTTGCAGAGAGACAGGAGGTTGACGGGACCGAAGCACAGACCAGGTTAGATCGACTCCATAATTAAATGCTCGGTGAATCGCCGACGTTCTCACTTCTTGGCATCTGATCGCTACGCTACCTCGTAGCTGATGGGCCCCTGCGAGGTCATTGGGTGCCGAGAAGCCTGAACAGAGTTATAACCATTATCATGTCACTATGTACACTACATACACAATAAAAGGTCAGCCATGTATTGTAGGACCTCAACATCTTCTTACCGACTAAAAATTAGCTTGCCCGTTTTATTTATTTTTTCACCTATATAAAGATCCATCCATCCCGATTATTATAAAATGATGATAATTTGTCAATGTACGGATCCGACAGTAACTCTATGACTCTATAAGACATTTCTTCTCTATATGAAGTAGGTATTGTTCGAAAGTCATTGCAAAGTTTTTCTTTCAGATTAACGATACTATGGGGTTGGGTCTTATATAAGACACATTGAAATTTGAAGATTGGAGTACTTAGGTGGTTAGGGGGGTCCTTAGCTATCCTCTGATACCATTTTCTGATTTAGGAAACATTATTTTAGCACTTTAATTATAAAATATGTTAACGCGATTTTTACAACTTGGCCAATCTCGGAACGACAAATGTCACACACAAAAGCTCCAACGTTGGATATTGGCACATGATTTTAATACAAATTACAAGATTTTGTTGGAGTGGTAGAAATTTGCGTCAGCCATTTTGTATTTTCTGACATAATTGCTTGCTCATTTCATTCCGTTTCCTTCCGTGTTTCGTGAATGTTCTTTTGCGCTCTCGTTTTATCCGTGATTCTCTCGACGACCTTGGCTTTGTTTACTTACTAACTACTTTATGGAGTTTATCAGAACCAAATTGGTTGCTTTAGGTCACTTCCTGTTTAAAAACTAAAGATAGGTTTGTTAGGTTCACACGTTACAGCAGAACCGGGAGCCGGAGCGAAGCGGAGCGGAGCGAGGTGACCCCCTACTTTTGGCAACCCCTCCTCCAACTCCCCCGAAATCCAAAAAAATGTAGGCATTTTCTTAAATCTTTGGACCTCCATAACATAAAAACTAATGGTTTCCTAAAAGGGGGGGTAGGTGGGGGGAACTCCCCTCCCTGTATTCTGTATCTCATCCAAAGTGGTGGCATCTTCTTCTGTATATATAAAATCGTAAGCTGACTGGCTGGAATCAACGCAGAGCCCAACTGGAGCTAGAGACTTGAAATTTTGCAAATAGTCTAGGCATCCACTGAGGGATTTTTGAAAATTCAACCCCTAAGGGGGTCAAGTAGAAAGTGAAAGTTAGTATGAAAATCCGTCAGTTTTGGAGTTAGGATCTTCAATTTTTGTATTTAGGCTGACCAATGAAAATTAATGGACAAGTGTATGAGCAGTTTTGCAAATTTTACCCCGGAAAGGGTGTAAACGGGAATGAAGTTTTGTAAGAATACAAAGTCTTTCATTTTCAACGCAGAATCTAAAGTAAAAGGGAAGTAGATTTCTTGTGAGGTCTAGACGAGCACTAAGTAAGGATTTTTCAAAATTCACTCCCTGAGGAGATGAAGCGGAAGTCGAAAGTTTGTATGAAAAAACAAGATGTTAAGACTATTTTATTCGAAACTTCACAGAAGTACTGCTAACAATAAATGTGTAAATAAGTGTTTCAGGTTTTTTTTTCAAAATGTAACCCCTAAAAGGGAAAATAGGGAAAAAAAGTCTGATAATCAACATGGGTATCGTTTGTACGGTTTATCGCGTCAACGATTACGAAAACAACAACGATTTTAAAATCCAACGTTGTGGGCTTGAAATACCATACTTAAAAGTTATCTGTATAATAAAATCGTAAGCTGACTGACTGCTATCAACAAACCGTTGTACCTAGAGACTTGTAATTTTTACACATAGATACCCTGCATAGTGTAGGCCACTAAGAAATTATTTTTGGAAGTTCTACCCCTTAGGGGGATAAATATGGGGTGAAAATTTGTTTGAAAGTCCGTCAGTTTTGAAGTTAAGATCTTCAAATTGACGACTGACGATTGAAAAGCCGGACTATATAGACAAAATTATCTGCGATGAAATACCTGACCCTGAACTTGACCCAAAAACTTCACGAAATTGTACAGCAAACATGATCCATGGCCCTTGTGGAAGCTTTAATCATAAATCACCATGTATGAAGGATGGACACTGTACTAAAAGATATCTCCGACCTCTACTTAAAAAACACAAACAGGTTATGATGGCTATCCACAGTGAAGGAGACGATCCCCTAGCAAAACTACGCTTTTAGTTTTCTTCGAGCTATGTAAAACAGACTACTTTGCTAGAACTCTACTTTATTCTGAAGTACCGGCATATTACTTATGTAATTAGAGTAATTTTGTAAAACGAAAAAGAGGACAACCAGTTGATGGTTGGCTTGGAGTGATGAAAGAACACGCCTTAGGCAGAGTCTATACGGTTCACCCAAACAATACGGAATGCTACATTTGCGTTTACTGCTATATGAAGTGCGGGGCCCATCTTTATTCAACACCCTAAAAATTGTGAATGGTGAGTTACAGCCAACTTTCCAAGCTGCTTGCAAAATGTTATGATTGCTTGAAGATGACCAACACTGGCATTCGACGTTGGAGGAAATAGCGCTTTGTCAGTCACCATCAAGAATGCGAAAATGTTAGTTTTTTGCCAAATATCAGATCAGTAGCCCTTTGGGAAGACTTTAACCACCATTTTGTCTCAATATTTTAAGCACAGGCTGCAAAAAGTGATCGAAGACAATTTAGATAATTTTAAAGACCAAATTTTAAATCAAAGTCTATCTGAAATTGAAGAGGAAGTGCTGACGTTAGGCGGAAAATCGATACGTGTTGCCAAAACCAACCAAGGCACAAGTAGCCGGTAATAGAGAGTACATGAGAGAAACTAATTTTGGAAAGTTTGGTAAACAATAATACGAAATCATTGACCGCCGAGCAAAGATCCGTTTATGATCAAGTCATAAAAAGTGTAGAAGCAAGTGAAGCAAAAAATTCACAGGTGGCACAGGTAAGAATTACCTTATAAACTTGCTCTGGGCAAAACTAAGAAGCACTAGAGACATAGCTTTAGCTGTAGCATCGTCCAGAATTGCTGCTACAAACTCCCCCTAAACTTTACCAATGTTGAAAAACCCATGCAATTATAACAAACCAAAGCAATCTCGGTGAAGTTCTTAAAAATACTAAACTAATAATATGGGACGAAACAACACAAAAAAGGAGTTGAAGCCTTGAATAGGAGTTAGCAGGACATACGAAATAGTAAAAACGTAATGAGTGGCATGACTGTACTGCTTGCTTGGAGATTTTTGCCAGACTTACCGATAGTGCCAAAAGGAACGCGCGCAGATGACATCAAAGGGTGTATCGAAAGATCTTTCTTATGGCCGTCAATGAAAGTGCTTAAACTTACTCAAAACATGAGAGTACATCTCTGAGGAATTTCTGCCGGTGGATTTTCAGATATTCTTCTTCAAATCGGAAACGGCACTTTCCCACAAACAGATGGCTTGATACAAATAACATACAAATAACAGGTATACTTATCGCGTAAGTAGGCTCCGCCTTCATGCTCTTTAAATTGTTTAAAATCGTTAGTATTGAAACAGCAATAGCTTCCTGTCACGGTTTTGTGTCGTCTACTCTGCAGTAAGGTGCGATTTTGTGATATTTTGCTGTTAAGTTTGAAATTTTTAATTTTTAAAAATAACATTATCTAATATATCAAATATGTATAAAATTATGTACTTAGACACTAATATTCATACACCATTTTATTGGTAGGACATGGCGGTCATTGAATTTTTTAAAACCTATATTAATGTAACCTATGTTCATGAAATAAACAATTCTCATGAACCATTCTCAACAATACAACATTTTCGCTACAACATAACAATGAGACCAACAAATTTAACAAGTTGAAACAAAGAGATCGCGGAAAAATGCTAATGCTGAAAGTCACTGCACGGGAAAACGATTCAGCGGAAGCTGTAACCATTCAAAATAGTGTGGGTTACATAGTTACTCGTATAAACTAAAATTGGAAATCCAATAACATAAGTCATTTGTGAGGCTGGATACACGATATTACTTTAGTGCAATTTCAAGACCCTCGAATTGAGGTAGAACATAAGATGGATGTCACTTGGATTTCCCATCTTTTTTGGAATGTGGTGAGTTATATTAGGGTACAGCGGATAGTGTAGGGGACACCCTATTACTTCGCCATTATGTATTATGACAACCATACATTACATCAACCGCAAGAAAGTAATCATATTGCAACCTGTGGGTCATCTTGTATTGAGTAATTCCGATGGCCATCTCTGCTCTTCATGATCAATTCCACTACATGAAAACGATGCTTCTCAACAGTAAATGCACGAGAATAACTACACAAAATACAAAAATTGCTATGGGTCTGCCTATAATATTTGAAGAGTTCCCTCGATTTCCGATCCGGATCTGATGTCAACGGGACCAATCGAAAAGAAAACAATTTCAAAGAAAAAAATATTTTTCAAAATAGTTCCATCCGGGACCCTCCTTTTTTTAACGCTTCTTTTTTCAGTTCATAATTCATTACTAAAGCAGCAATAAAAATACACACGTTGTGAAAATTTCATCTGTCTACTTATTAAGGTCATTTCTGACTTATAATTTCTGACTGGTCATCGTATACGCCCCCGCTCCCGTACTGTCAATGAATATTCATTCAAATATACAAGAGCACAACCTAAAACCCATATTTGAATGAACATTTTTCCCGGATGGGAGCGGTGATAAGTCAGCGATGACCTTTGCGGTTTATCAGTATAGCCCGGTAGACAGGTGGAAGAATCGATGGACAACGAAGGCTTTTAGTATTTGGATCCCGTTGGGAACATTTCGGCTACGGAAGCCTAAAAAATTCGCCACTCACTCCTACCGCGTGATGGCATGGAAAATGTATTTTTCGCCAAATCGCACTCGCTCCTACGCTAAAACTATTGATTTCACAATAAAGAGATTGACTCAAGAATTACAACGTTTTTTACACCACACCCAAAGGTATCATGTGAAGTTTCAAAAGTAATTTGTTTTTCATTATAATACATTGATTTGATTTGATTACACAGAATTGCTGCTTTACATGGCCTTTCTTGTTGACGCCCCGGTGGCGGCGGCGGAATCGCCTAAGGCTTTTTCTCATCAAGGCCAACTGTTTCGCTACTATATGTTGATACATCGCGGCGGCGCCCCGGCGCGGCTGGGTCTCAAAATATGGAAACACGATAAGCGGCACTAGGGTTTACTACTCCAACGCTGGGTAGTGTGAAGCCTACATTCGGCATTACTGTGTTATGTCTGTGTTTTGTTTTAAGATATTTTCTTCCAAAAATATTATCTTATTGATAGTGGCAAACAATATATGTACATTATTATGATCATAATTACGTATCACAATTATTAATATGCACGATTTTCTGCGAAGACGTAAAAGGGATTTAATTCTTTTCTTGAGCTATCGTCACTGCTGATGCTTTGATGTAGGTTTTTGTGTCAAGCTAACGACATCGCCCTGATTAGTGCCCTCGTCAAGCCGAGTCTCCTCTTAGAGGAAAATGCTCGTTTCAATAAAAATGAGAAAAAAAGAGACTGTGCCAGCAGCATTTTTTTGGGATAGTAATTATAATTATTACTGAGTTTCCCTGTAACCAAGACTAAACTTAGGCTTGGAAGATTCTAATAGTGATATGATACAATATTATATTCCATATCCTTTCCCCAAAGTTTTTCGTGTTTTGTTTTTTTAACCATGGTGCTAATTTGCAAGACGTCTGCTCTAATTTTAAACACATTTACGGTTCCTACTTTTAGGCGAAATAAAGCTTGGGCCAACAGATCGCTTGACAAAATACGTGAAATATTGTACCACTCACGTCGGAACTCCAACATTAGGCGAGGAGGTAAATGAGCTATGTTGCACATTACGATAATGATGACCTCCACGACGTTACTTCGACGGCGACACTTTGTCATTTCCTGGAATATGCTCGGATGTGACTCGCGAAACCGACCTTTGTCTTTAACGTGCGGCTGCACATGTTGTACTGTAACTGTCGTTTGTGTTGTACGTATAGTTGTATGATATTTTGGGACGCGTTTCTAGAGCCTGGCGTTTGGCATCGTGGTCTTCGACGCGGGCATCTGCGAACTTTTTAGTTCCTGTTTTGTTTGGCTTTCGCCACTCTGGTATTATCAAGGCATAGAGAACCACGTATTACGACTTTATGAGACAGATGTTAGATGTAATTTTAGGACATCCTTATTAGATGCTGCCCATGCGGCTTACGTTTTCCACAGGACAGCTCGGAATAGAAAAAGAATTTAGGCAACCGTGAGGCGTCCATGCGTACAAGGTGTCGACACCATCACAGCTGCATAGTAGTCACCTGTCTGACTACTTTGCTGGCGAACGCGAAGTTGATGAAGGTCAGTTCCAATGGTTTCTTTGCAATTACGGAGACTTTTTTTGTTGTATCTTCGTTGTAATAGGAGACTTAACCATTTCACTAACGTGTAGCTAACAATATGGGCCACCAAGTGCTCAAAAAAAAACTACTGAATCAAACTCTTAGCACTTGTTACAAGCTGTTATTTTATTTACTTTATGTTGTAGTTATTGTAAAAAAACTTTCATAGTGATTGTTACTCCTTGTATATCAACTTTAGAGTTTTTAGTATGTAACTATTTTAAATTTAAAATACCACTCATATTTTCATCTTCAAATCCATTGTTCTCTTATATCTACGTGACTTGAGGACGTACCTCTATCTTTTCCAACCTAAATTTTCTATTTAAGCATTTTTTTACGAGTACCTACTAACGATTACCCCGGATTTACGGTACCTATACAGATACTTACCCTAAATCCAGCACACAGGAGAGCCGCGAGGAATCCTAACTATAGTAGGCATTCATTCGGAAGTAGCTGTAGAGAGAAAAAGAACACAGAAATGTGTACAATAAACAGTTAGCTCATAGTTATTCTTTGCAGTTTGACATTTTTGTGTTCTTTTTCACTCTAAAGCTACTTTCCCAATGCAATGCCTACTATAATTAGGTTTCTTCTTATACTTTGTTGAACGCCAAGACAGGACTCTAACAGTCAAAGACAATAGAAGGAAGGTCTATATAGAAGAATATGTTAGCTTGATAAAGGAACCTGGGCCTGAGTACATCGGCCACGTGCCAGTCAATGTCGTTACAGCAAATGTTATTGGTGAACACAGTTTGAGACACACAGCACTTCCAGCAACTATGTCAAATAACGAAGACATATAAAAATATGTCAAAGGATCTGAGTGCCAAAGATTATGTGCGGACTTGATAAGATGGGAGACTTTGACAGAGCCTCCAGTAACTATGTCATAACGATGACATAATATATGATGCTTGACTAAACCCAACATAATTCAAGAAGCTATTTTTTTTCCATCAAATAAATTCCTTGCGACACTCAGGCTACAGAACGAGCTGTGAAAATTGTCACGGAAGCTTCTTCGACTGTATGCGGACTATATAGAAGACATGGGTTTATAAAAAATCACCGAGAATCACAAACTCATGCCCTTTTTCAAACTTGACTACCGTGTACAGTAATTTTGATGTTTGTTTGTGTATTTCATAACAAAATTTTAGAGAAACTGTTGTATATATCTATTTGTATCTGATAATTATAATTATCTGATCACTGTAATTGTGTGTCTTATCTTTCTAATCTTTGTAATAGACATTAAAAAGTATAATAGCAGATAATGAATTCTCGCAAAAAACACTTTGTATACTTTCACAAAAATGCTCCCCTACCTAAACATTAATGTGGCAGTAGAAGATATTTGTTTTTTTTCATAATCTTTATAAATAATAATAATAATAATAATACCTTGGACACCATTTACAGACATTGATCTAGCCCCAAACTAGGATACCCTGTATCTGTATAAATAGAACATACTTTCCGCATAGGTAGAATTTCATTAATAATAATGTAAAAAAGATCCACCCTAGTGGTGATGTTCCGTCTGGTTATTAAGCAGTATTATCAGTGATGATGATTGTCCTGTCCCAGTAGGTTTTGTTATTTGACGACCTCTGTGGCGCAGCGGTTGTGGCTCTGCCTACCATGCGAGAGGTCCCAGGTTCGATCCCCGGCTTGGGGCAAAAGAAAAAAAAACTGATGTTTATATGTGTGTGACGTCACTGTTTCTGGCGCCCACGACACAGTGTGGGGCCAGAAGCAATGTATGTGCCTGTATGTAAATGTTATATGTTATATTTAAATTTTCTAATATATTTGTGGTTTGGTTTTTAAAGTACGCTTATTTATTGTTTATAAGTTTGCATTCGTGGGCTATGTCCTGATGGATGGTTCTTAAACTTGGTGATTTCAGTGTTTTTATCAGTTTGGGCTGGGGATTAACATGCGCTGGTGATGTCTTGATTGGTATAAGAACTACTGCGGTAAAGTCTGCAGAGAACAGTGGGTAAGTGGGTAAGGGTAAGTGGAGGATACGGTTTTGGATATTTCTAGTGGTAATTATCTGGTATTGAAGCAAGCTTGAATTTTCCAGTCTCTGGGAACAGTTCTCCATGTAGCAACCACGCGTTCGACTGCTTTTTGTCGTTAAGATATAGAAACTGTATACTTACTTGCTGTAAACTTTTATTTTCCCCCATTCTCAAACTTAACACGATATAAACTTCGCATTGCAAGCGCCTCGGGTTGAAGAGAACGGTAAACTTAGTTTCAGAGTTTCAAACTAAATCTAGGAGCCAACTCCTGCAATTCGGTTTCAATTTCGGATGAGTTTGGGAAACGTCTATGAGATATCTATTATTTTTGTAGTAGGAAGTTGGGTCTAAATCATCGGTAAATAATCACAATATCGAGTACATGAAGGTAAATTAATTATAAAGAACCAGCAAATCGATTGATGTGTCTAGTTTCACTGGTCCCTTAGTTCCTTTCCTGCAACCGAAGCATGTCGTGCGCGGGGGGATTTTGTCGCGCAAGGTGAGACAGAGCTTTATAAGCATATACGCGCATACGCGAGATTGTAAGGCAGAGAGCTATATATAGCGCATGCTCTGTCTCTCTTTTTCTCGCGTCGCTACACCCCGCGGGGGTATACGTGCTACGGGCGCTGGTGTGGGATAATTTAGTGCGGGGCAGAATAATGTCTGCGCATGGAGGTAGACAAAATGCATGCAAACATGTAGTTTAAGATATGTCTAGGACATAAATGACAACAAAAGAATATTTAATATGTCATATATTCGTGAATCTTTTACACCGGTGTATCTTTAGATGATTCCAATATAAACACACAACAAATATAACATACAGTTGATTATACTTAGTAAACGATCTTCATTTAGTAACCCATGACATAATAGTTAATCGCAAACGGCGAACTAATTTGCACAGGCTATGAAGGTTTGCAAATAATTTTGTTTGACTAAAATGATATTTTCGTATAATAAACAATTTTACTACATACCTGTTAGAAATATATTTATCTACAAGCCCAACTAAGATATGCCTCTTTCACTCCATAGGACCCACAAACACTTCTATCGCTACGACATTATTACATCTTTCTCTAAAGCAGTAATCGTAGTTTTTAACACACTTTTCTCTGCTTTATATGAACAATAACAATAAGAATAATTCCATAACAATACTCAGAGCAAGTTTTGTTACAAAGTAAACATTACCTGCAGTTTTACGAAACTTTTACATCTCAATTTTCTTGGTTCAAGAAATATCAATTAAATCGATACTTCCATTTATACGATTATGCACGCTGCGAGTTTCAATTTAAGGTCGACTAGATATACGTCGAGTTGAGTCTAACTCTTTTAAACTCCATATTTTGTATCGCGTTGACAAAGTTTACCCGAGTTTAGTATTAAGACTAGGCACTCCGACAGCGGACTTTAGAATTTCACCTTAAGGTTACTTTAGAGGAATAGGAATTCAAAGAAAAAAAAACGCTCTTAGCCGATGTATAGAGGGCTATCAGAGCAACATAATATAATAAATTAATATTTTTATAACCATAAAAAAAAATAGATAAGAACATAGATTTAAATCAGGTGCGAAATTGTAATATATTTTTTTGTAAAAAATTCATTTTGGAGATTTTTGTACCGAGCAAAAATAATCAAATCACGATGACACGTTAGCTAATGCAAGCTGACACTCATGATCAACAAGCTAGCATAAATAAACAACTCTTTTAATACTCCTATTTTGCGATACTTGAGATTTACAAAATACTGTTTGGTCTATTGCATCGCAATAACTTGCGTTCGAAATAGTCGCACTAAATCTGTGAAAGAACAGAATACCTCTAACTTTGGAGGATAATAGCGACATCCTCGATACATTTGTCATCAGTAAAAACGTACCTACAGCGTTCATCAAAAACTCAACATTTAGCAGAAATTAATAATGATAACCCAATTCAATCAATTGATCCTTTCAAGAAACTCAATATGATTATATTTTAGATTTTTCATATTATGGTTAGCGTAGCAATAAATAATATTTTCATTTGGTTAAACACTGGCATACATTATTTAAAAGTAACTAATGCTTTTCACAACTCTATTTTGTCTTAATTGTTACTTATGTATGTTTGTTTAGTCATATTTGTTTTATTTTCTTTCATAAGTGTCCTTCATAATGTGAACTAATGTACCGTACGTTTACTGAGTGGTTACTTTATTAAATTCAGTTTTGTACACATAACTTTCGTTTTAACACGAACTTATGCATGTTTATAGATACGTAATTTGTAAGCAACCTTAAGTATGTACCTTCTAAATATATTCTAAAAAAATAATGTGCTCATTTATCAACAAAATTTGATATACATTGTATTGTCTATGTCTTCTAGTTAGACCTACCGTGAGCGCTATTTAGCGCACACTACAATAACATGCGCAAATCTATGCAAAATAATAGAAACTAAATAGATTCGTTAATATTTTCTTACACTAGCGTCTGTGTTTAACCCGTCAATTTCCGGTGATTCTAGTTTGCTAGCCACTATGCCTTGAAAGCAGTAAAAATTAAGTGAAAAAATGCACGTTAAAGTGTTAAGTGTTTTCGGATTACCAGGACTCGGACATGGGCGCAAAAATTAGAGTTTTATTTCTAATCACATTGGCAAAATCAAATGATCAATGGCCAATCATATTAAAAAGATTACGAATTTCAACTACACGTAATGCATCTACAACGAAGATTTAGATATCCCGATTTTGTCACACAATTTGGTAGGTTGATCGAGTCAGAAATGTAGATAAGGGATCCAAGATACTATCTGATGAAGACCGGTCCACACTGATATGGTTATTTTATGAAGAAAATGACGGGCCTTTTATCCATACACCTAAGTTTACATATTATAGCATAGTAACAAGAATACAAACAGTTTTATACGTTAGATTACTATACATGTTATTTTACAATGGTAAACATATTTACAAACAGTATTTAATACTTGGGATTTTCGAACTTTACTTTATGTTACATCAATTACCGTCAAGAAAATTCAAGTTTTAATTTCTGGATAGTTACACGAATTTTAAAATGCATTAATAATCAAATTGAATTAATTTTACACAAAAAAACTATGGACAGTTATCTAAGTAATGTTTTTAAGATTGACAGGTTTTCTTTAACAACACCATTTCCATAACATTGACAAAAGTGTTATTACTTATATACGAAGTAACGAATACTATTATTTAATCTAGGGTAAAGTCGCGTTATAATAAGTATAAATAGTAAAAAAATAAAGTGTAACTAAAAGAAGCCTGAATTGTATTATTTTAAATTTATTAAGGAAACCAATCAAATAATCGTTGTCTGACGTTCTTCCTTAAAAAGAACCTGCAAGATTTTTATGCAATAATAGGTATCGATTCATCACCATAATCGGCTGCTGGTTCCTGCCCACTTCTAGGAATAATAAAAATATACTACAATAAGATCCTAATATAGCAATTAAATTCTACTAATATATCAGACCCCTAATCCAGCTCATTTTTTTAGGAAATATGTTGTAGACACAATTAACTAACACCTAGAAGTGATGTTATAACATGATTTATACTCGTATTACAGTTATATTAAAATTATAACAATTTATCATTAACGAAATTACTTGTTTTTTTCAAATAATATTTTATAAAGGTACTTACTTAATCTTTATAATTTATGGAGTGAAAATAAAAATAGTACATATAAGTGTATTTTATTTAATTTAATTTTAAGTGAAAAACTAGATATTTCAATGAAATAAATAGATAAATATGTGGAGAAACTGACCCAAATATATGTATTAGCCATATTCTCATTTATAATTTTTTATTTTCACATAATAACAATAACTAGAGAACAAAGAATAAATGTAGTTTTCGATCAAATCACACCTTCTATTATTTTGTAATTATTTGTAAAACTAAGAAATCGACCATTTGAATTAAAAAAAAAACACAGTATTGCATCTTTACCTTTTTCACTACCAGTATGTTCGGTGAGGTTTATACCGTCCTGTATGTACGTGCCATTAGACCTATTAAAAAACTACAGAGTCTGATAATCTACTCACAATACAATAATAACGTGGACAGAAACTGACGTGATGACTGTGCTTTTTAGGCTCTGTGGATGACTTCTAGGTACCCTTGTGTTTTCGGGAATAGTTTCTCACAGCGGATATACTTGGATACCATCTCCTTGCACGATTCCCGTGGGTGGGCTAACGTTACGTACAACACATCAATCGTTTTCAAAGTCTCTAGAAAGGGAACGCGTCCTAATTCAGTTAAGTCTATAAAAATAAAATACATAGGCGTTACACCGAAGTTGTTAAAGCGCCTCTAGTTTAGAATACTAGCTATTACTTGGGCGAATCACAGTAGCTGCCATGTGACATGTGTGTGATGTGACTTGCCACATCAAGGTATGTACAAAGTTGTGACGAAAAAATCCACCAGGATGTGTCTGATGTCGCTGTTGCTGATTCCCACGACACAGGGTATCCTAGTGTGGGGTCAGAAGCAATGTAAGTGCCTGTATAAAAAAGTAGTTTTCCAAGTTGTCCCCATTAGCCGTCAAGATGCAATACGTGTCTCAAGCTGAGAGAATACACAATGTTATTAGCAGTTGCAGTTAGTATTGCTGGCGCCCTGGGCCGGCTCGGTGAGGCGTTGGCCGCGCACGCCGCCAGCCATCATAGCGGGCTCGGAGTCAAGGCTCTCGGACATCTTGTCGCAGATGATGTCGACCAGCCGCTCGAATACTGCCTGCAATTTCGGAGAAGGGATAGTTAGAAAATTACTACGCCTCGTAGTTGACATCCGCGAGGAATGCGATGCTCTTCTCGCACTCGCCCTTGACGCGTCAGCAGGACTGTTATGGACGCTATGATGACATCACAGCAAGGTGCCAAGTTAATTTTGGCATGTAGTATAATTCGATGACCTCTGTAGTGCGGCGGTTGAGGCTCTGCCTACCATGCGAGAGGTCCCGGTTCGAGCCCCGGCTGGGGGTAAAGAAAGAAAAAACCCAGGTCTGGGATATTTATATGTGTGTGACGCCGCTGTTTCTGGTTCCCGCGAAACAAGGTATTCTATTGTGGGGCCACATGTAATGAATGTGCCGGTATGTAAATGTTCATGTATATCTAAAAATATATAAGAAAAGAAACTGACTGACTGATTGGTGACTGACATATCAACGCACAGCCCAAACCACTGCGACTAGAGACTCCAAATTTGGCACGTAGGTTCCTAATAAGGTCTAGGGGTGCACTAAGAAAGGATTGACAAGAGTGACTGCTACTAGTGCTACATGCATTGACAACATTTTTACTGATGTTATTCCAATCAGTAAAAGTGTTGTCAGTGAATTGGATTCAGATCATTTAGGTCAATTATTTCAATTTGATTCTATTAGAGAACCTGTCATTAAAAAGAAAATTTCGTTTGTGCCAATAACTGCTGACCGGTTAGAAAGAATGAGATACTCTTTAGCCCAGGAACTACCGTTTTTGGCTGCTGAACAGTCTCCTAATATAATGTATAACTTATTCTTTGAAACCTTTATGAAACAGTACAGCGCGATATTCACTTCAAAATCGGTTGTGGTTAGTGGTTCAAACGACTTTAGTACGTGGGCTACTGCAGAGTTGCATAAACGCAGGCAAGCATTGTATGCATTGTATGAGGAACGACGGTTCAACATGAGTGACGAATTTAAAGAACAAGTCAAACAGTTCTCCAAACAATTTAAATTAGACTGTCATACAGCTAAACGTAATTTTCTGAGTAGTAAAATTAAGAATAGTTCCGATGTTATAAAAACGACTTGGAAAATAATTAATGAGGAGGCCGGTCGTAGTAAAAAAGCGAGTCACGATTACGAACTAAAAATCAATGGACAGCTTACGAGTTCTAGCTTAGAAGTTGCAACTGAATTTGAATCGTTTTTTACTAATGCACCGGCTTCCACGACTAAGTATTTAAATTCGTCACCTTTGTCTGCTGTTTCAATATTAAAAGATAATGTCTCAGAGTGTGCTTCATACTTGAATTTTAAGCACGTCACAAGTTCAGATGTCGTAAAGGCATTTAAATTGATAAATGTTAAGAAAACGAATGATCTTTGGGGACTCTCTGTTCACGTCGTTAAATCCCTGATCGAATTAATTGCACCTGACCTAGCGGTCATTTTCAACAATTCCCCTCTTCAAAGCAGGTAGTACACAAGACCCCACCAATTTCAAACCTATATCAATACTACCAACTTTTAGTAAAATTTTTGAGAAATTAATCTTATCACAGCTATTACATCATTTTGAATCAAATAAGCTAATGCATAACAAACAGTTTGGATTCACTCGCGGTCGTTCAACAACAGATGCCGGAATTCAATTCATTGAAAGTATTTTTGATGCCTGGGAAGAGTCACAAGATGCCCTAGGCATTTTTTGTGACTTACCTAAGGCTTTTGATTGCGTTTGTCATGAAACATTGATCAGGAAATTACATCATTATGGAGTTAGAGACACGTCATTGAATTTGTTAAAATCTTATCTGAACGGAAGAATACAAAGGGTAGACGTAAACGGAGAACGATCACCAGGATCATTGGTTTCTTTGGGCGTGCCACAGGGCTCAATATTGGGACTCTTCCTATTCCTCATCTATATAAACGACTTACCCTATCTAGGAAGGGACTGTCATGATATGGTACTGTTTGCTGATGACACCTCACTTATTTTTAAAACAAAGCGAAACCAACACGCTAATGATGATCACGTGAACAATACCATATCAAGAGTGATAAATTGGTTTAATGTTAATAATTTGCTATTAAATGAGAAAAAGACTAAATGTGTTAAGTTTCTTACTACTAACGTTAAAATAATCAGACATGTATAACAATTAAAAATGAGGAATTGGAATTGGTAACCAGCACAGTGTTTCTAGGTATAACGTTGGATTCCAAACTCCAATGGGGTCCACATATTGATAAGCTATCGAACAGACTGAGCTCTGCAGCTTTTGCATGCAGGAAAATCCGTCACTTGACAGATTTAAAAACAGCCAGATTAGTTTATTTTAGTTATTTTCATAGTATTATGTCCTACGGTATTCTGCTCTGGGGCAGTGCTGCTGACATAAATACTATTTTTGTGCTGCAGAAGCGGGCTGTTCGTGCGATTTATAAAATGAATAATAGAGATTCTCTTAGAAATAAGTTTAAAGAAGTAAATATATTGACAGTCCATAGTCAATATATTTACGAGAATATTATGTATGTCCATAAGAACATTGTTAACTTTCGAAGAAACTGTGATATACATAACTTTAATACTAGAAACAAGGACAAACTTGCAGTGCCCACTACTCGGCTCCATAAAATAAAAAAACTCGTTCAAGGGTAATTGTGTAAGATTTTACAATAAACTCCCAAGCACTTTGACAGATCTATCAATTAATAAGTTCAAGAAATACATCAAGCAAAGGCTTATTTCTAAAGCTTACTACAGTATTAAAGAGTACATAGACGATAAAAATGCTTGGGACTGAATTGTTCTAATTAATTGTGAGCATCCTCACTGCCAGAGTTTCTTTTACTGGACACTTGGAGGCCTTTTACACCTCCAAAGATTAATTTAATTATACAACTCTTGACTGTGGGGACCATTTACATCTCCTATCATCATTGTATTATTCACTAAAGAGACTATACATCTCTGTTATTTATATTTTAATTATTTTATTATGACATTTGAGACTTTTTACATCTCTCAGAAACAATAATTAAGTACTTTTTTCTGATAATATGATACAAATAATAATACCAAATGTTCTGTAAAAAATGAAATGAAATGACATGTGAAAGTGCCCTTGTGGCCTATTTACAGAATAAACGTTTTGAGTTTTGAGTTTTGAGTTTGAGATTTTTCAAAACTCGCCCTCTGAGGGGCTGAAACGGGGGTCCAAAGTTTGTATGAAAGTCCGTCAGTTTTAAAGTTATGGTCTTCAAATTTTGTGTTAGGATGACGATTAAAAACTAATGAGTACGTGTCTCAGCGTTTTTGAAAATTCTGCCCCCTTGGGGCTGTCGGTTTCACGGTGACGGAACCGTGAAACCGACAGCCCCAATGGCAAATGGTCTTAATTTATATCATAACTCAATCAATTATCTATTTATCACAGACACTTGGTAAATAACCATGTTATGTTATGTTATGTGTTTTACGTGGCTCTAATTATTCGTTAGTTAGCATGAAATGTAATTCATAAATGTTTTTTCTATGTACATATTCTTTCCCAGACAAAAATCATCTATAAATATATAAAAGGCAAAGATGGCTGAGAGGACGAAGCTATTCATGTATAAATGAATTCCACGCGGACGAAGTCGCGGGTAACAGCTAGTGTTTAATATTTGAAGAGATAAGTCTTTGACAAGAAAAGGCGCTGATGGGCGTTTTATTGGACCAGAACCAAGACTACCTATATCAGCGACTGTCACAAAGAATATCTGCAACATGATAGCTACGTGAGATGCAAATCTAGAAAAGAAGGACACCAAAGACAGTAGGCAATCTAAGATGGCTATCTTATGGAAGACACCAAAAAGGCTAAGTATTTACTTTATCTCAGTAGGGAAAACTTAGCAACACTGGTAGGTGTGGTGACAGGTCACTGCAAACTAAATAGACACTTATCATTATTAAAGCTCGTACAAGACCCATCATGCCTACACCGTGGCTTGGAGGAAAGTACAACTTGGGAGAATGCGTAATATATTCAAACATAAGATGGCGAACACTAGGGATGGATAGTAAAGTAAAGTGACATCCTAGAATTCATTAAGGCTTAATGAGTTCTAGGATGGTATTACAGATGTCCCTCCCCAAATCTTCTTGTTCGTTTGATGATTAAGCGAACAAGAAGGTTTGGGGAGGGACATCTGTTGAACCAACAGTAACCAGTGCCCAAACTCTGGGAATTGGGTAAAATAGTCGCAATAGAGCACCGATCACCCGCTTGTGGTTCAGAGGGCGTCCCACCTCATCATCATCATCATTTGAGACCTAATATTCTGTGAAATTCTGAAGACGTCAACTTCCTAATTAAGAGAGAATCAGGATTGTTTTGCAGCAATTTGTTGCTTGTTAGCACTGCCCAGCGTGGAATCCAAGTATTTTCTGGATACGTGAGCAACTGAACGAATTAAACTGCTCTCGCCCATGTTGTTATTGATTCTTACTCATGTCTAGGGTTTCCTACCCGAAGGGTGCCAAACGGGGCCCTATTAATAAGCCTGCACTGTCCTTCTGTCCGTATGTCTGTCCAAACGTCTATCAGCGGGATAGGAAGAATGTGTATTTCTATTACAACAACAAATAATGAGCTACATGAGATTTTATAAATTAAAGGGTAACGTAAGTGACGTATTTTGATATTCCTGCCCCTGCGAATAACCAAATCATCCTAATTATAGTATCCTCGCAAATTTGCGGCATCCATTATCGCCATCTGTACGGACTAATATCGAGACCAGGTTCGAATATATTTTTTCTTTGTTTTAATATGGAACTTGGCCAATTTTTTGAATAAGTTTTGTTGTGAAGGCTTTGGGATCGGTCTGACAGTCATAATTAATTTACCAACAAACATTTACGGATTTAGGATACCCTATGTGGTGGGAACCAGAAACAGGGACGTCACACACATATAAACATGCAAGATCTGAGTTTTTTTTTCTTCATCCCCAGCTGGGGCTTGAGCCCGGGACCTCTCGTATGGTAGGCAGAGCCACAACCGCAGCGCCACAGAGGTCGACAATAATTCACTGACATTTACCCTCGCCACTTTTTTATGCGATTGGCGACTTTGTTTTTTTCATTGGCTACTCAGGTCAGTCAGTTGTGCCTCTGTAGTAATTTTTATGCAAGTCACCTCGTCATTGATATTCTCCTAAGCGCTGGTCTCATAGAACTGCCGGCCACGGTCCTGGCTGACCGTTCTCTCCTCCTCCATGTCGCACTTGTTGCATTATGCGGATCTTCTGACGGTGATGGAAAACATCGTGAGGAAACCTTCCATAGCCGCGGTCATGGGCTAGTCCCCTGTCACGCAAAAAAGAGTTACCTTGACATTGATGTTCTCTTTGGCGCTGGTCTCATAGAACTCCACACCGAGCTGCTCAGCCAGCTGCCGGCCGCGGTCCTGACTGACCACTCGCTCTTCCTCCATGTCACACTTGTTACCCACGAGGATCACTTGCGCGTTGTCCCACGAGTACGTCTTGATTTGTGTCACCCTGGCGAGAGAAATTGACAGTTATACAATATACATATTATTTATTTTGTTACGCGCCGCCTTTGATATTGCCTTTTCAAAGGATCACAAATGGCGCCGCGAGGTGTACATCCGAAAAATCTGTAAAAGCTTAGTTCAAAACTTACAAGATTAGTAAATATTTCCGTAAAAGCCCTTAATTTTGATACCCCACTCGAGGGACTTCAGAAAGGAAACATAGCCCGCACATGACAGCGCCTTAAATCCGCCATTTTGTTTTTGCCCACCCGATGCCACTCGCGCCATCAAGCTGAATCTATTGACGTATTATTTATCAAAATTGTTTGAGCCGTTGATTAGCTAAGCTTGGACACAGGAACTGTCATACATAAATATATACATATATAAATAGAGGTAAAACACAAATAAAAACCACATAAATATAGTTTCAAAATAAACTGCGCTATTTTGACAAAAATATTTTCGAGAAGGGTTCACTTATACATAATATCCACATTTTATTGCAATTCCGTAAAGAAATTCGTTAATATTTTAGAAATACAGGATAAAATAAAACAAATTAGAGGTCCGACAAACAGAAGCCCTAGACAATGTTGGTTTTGCTAAAACGCTAAAACGAAACAAAAACCTCAAAATTTACATTTAACTTCGCTAGGTGACTTCAACGAATTTAATTTTGGTAGACAAACTTCATTCTTTCGATCGACCAATGAGAAACTTATAAGGAACCATTTCGTTTCTCAATGAAATATGTTAGCTATCAACGCTGCAGAAAGAGCGATTCACAGAAAAATGTAACATTGCCTACCACTTTGCGAATGATAACATCAGAGTGTTAACGCAAATAGAAAAAATTGCGTTGCATTTTGTCTAGGGCTTCTGGCAGCAAAAACGTGATCGTTGTAAAGGCAATGTGAGTGCTAAAACTCTCAAAAACTTTTGATACCATAAAACCGCAATCCAACGTGATCCTTTGAAGTAATGTCTGGGAATAAATTACTTCTTATTTTTATTTATGTATGAACGCCACGTGACATCAGTGGATCAAAGGGTTCTTGAAGGTTGCACGTTTTTTTTCTTTGTTGTCTAGTTCATTATTTCCATCGTTTTTTGTTTTTCAAGTTGGCCACGATTACTTTTGTTTTTAACCGACTTCAAAAAAGGAAGGGGTTTTCAATTCAGTGGTATTTTTTAATTTCGAATAAAAAAATACCACAATCGAAACTGAATTATTTATTTTTTATTTGAATTTAATTATTTTCATATGATGAATTCTGACTTTTCACGCGCGTCCTACCACTTTTGTTTACTTTTGAATATTCTCTTCTACATGGCGTAACATACGCACAATACAGAACTGCATGTTCGACCATCATTGTGGCATTGATCATTGCCTTGCACTTGTTTAGCTTATTCAGTAGTACCAACTTCACCGATAAACTAGGTGCAGCACGCAGGCGGGCTTCGGCGTTCGAAATTTGAATGTCATAATTTGTCGAAATATTGATCATAATGTATCAATATTCAGATAATAAATGAGTTTTTACCAAGTAGTATATCATTATGCTGGTCGTAACGTGCGGTTTTTGGACGCAGTAAAGAGGGTTTTTAATACGTGTGTAGGTAAAGATTAATGACTTTAATTCGAGATGTCAAGTTGATCTAATCGACATGCAATATCACCTAACAAAATTCGTGAAAATCAGAGCATTGAAATCCAAGCGTGCCGAGGAAGTTGCATATCATTTGTTGGACATGATTACTATATTTGGACACTTGTGCATTACGCACAGTGATAATGGGCGTGAATTTGCTGATAATGTGATCAACGAGGTCTGAAAAATGTGGGACGGCCCAAAAATTGCTCACATAGCATGACATAGTCAATCCCAAGGTTCGGCCGAAAGAGTAAACCAAGATATTGAAAAAAGGTTAGTCACGTGGTTAAAAACCAACAAAACAACAAAATGGTCAGGAGAAGCTATGTTTGGATGTAACGCTAAAAATAGCTTAAAAACTATCCTGCCTACTGTTGAACTATTATCAGACATGACTAGTAAAGGATATCTAGAAGCAATTGTGCAAGATCCAGACAAACATCAAGACCTTCAACTTTCAATAACAATTCTCGTTGCAGATGGTAACTCTGACTCTTTGGAATATACTTCAAACATGCACTTGGTTCAGTGCAAATTAAATCCGGATCACCAAATGAGGAAAATGCTAGGATAAAACAGAAATTATTATTCAACAGGAACATCGATGCAGAGTTTTCCTCCGCAACCGCAACCACTTCCAGAAAAATTCAAAAGCTTAGTTTTGCAAGAGTGTTCCTCGAAAAGAAGGGTGAAAAAATATTGAAACGATCCAATGCAAAATATTCCTCCTGCAGAAATAGTGACAATGTGAGGATTGGGATACCAGAATTAGACAGAGCCAAGACAGATAGTTTAACATAATTGTTGTCGTAATGTTGCTTCTTGGTAACTAGGTATGGCGTTTTGAACTGTATTCACGGAACGTGATCACAATTTGCAAGGAAAGGTTTGTTTCTGTTGACGAGGTCCCCAATACAGCATGAAGACTTCTAGAATGTGCCCGCACCACAATAATTCAAATTTGGATGGACAAGGTTACCGACTCTGTCGGCGAGTCCAATCGCTGTAAATAGAAAAAGACGCGCGTTCTTTGTAATTCCAGGTGCCATAAAAGCCTTTCTTGCAAAAATTAATAATATTTCAATTATGTTACAAATAAAGTTATTTTTTTATGATTATACAGTTTTACATTGTCAGTTACCCTTACCGTCGTATAATAATAATACTTAACTTATTGAAGGAAGTAATATTCTTGATCAACTCAATGTTGAATTGTTACTATATTGCGATCCCCTAATACTACAATCTATCACTTTATTTGTAGATCAACTCCTTAATTTGTAGAAAAAAAAACTGTTTTCTCTACAAAGGGGGGGAGGGAGCGAAACAACATTTAATGATAACGATACATATTTAAAATTTGGTGACAGTTCTATAATTTTGGTGACTGATCTATTATTAGGGGACAGATCTATTATTAGGGTGACTAATATTTTATTTATGTGACTAATCGACTGATTAGGTGACCAATCTACTATTTAGGTGAACAATTTATATTGTTTGGTGATACAATTTAGATGACAAATCTATTATTTTAGTCCATCAAACGACTGGTAGTACTAGGCAGTCGACTGACTGACTGACTGGTAGTCAGAATGAAAGGCATCTGAGTGGCAGATTGTCAATGAGATGGACATATCATATCAAGTCAGCTGTAGACGGTCCCCTGTACGAATTCAGCAGAAAAAACAGCTCTCAGAGAAGACTGGAGACCAATTGTGAGGCGGGCTACCCAGACGAAGTTACGACCATGACATTCTATTAACACGACTTAACTAAGAAGAAATATGAACCTGAGAAGTTAATTTATTGTTGGATTTATTACTTTAATCTAAGCCAGTACTGAATTATTAATAATAATCAGAAAAATAAATTAATTTCGTATTTATCATATTTACCAAATCGTGCAGTAATTACTTATATTTATCGAGAATAGAACAACAAGACCAAAGAACCAAACACTTTCGGGTCCCGACAGGGGAGAGGAAGAAATAGGTAGGAAGTCTCTCGCTTTTATGCTCATAGCTTGGCCATAGCTGTAGGATTTATATATATGTATAACTTACCAGTCCTGAACACTGTTGAAGCTATCTTCGTTAGTGATATCGTACATGAGGATAAAGCCCATCGCCCCTCTGTAGTACGCCGTTGTGATGGTTCGATAGCGCTCCTGTCCTGCAGTGTCCTGCAAACATACCAAGAAGAACACTTGAAGATTGTCATAATATACTTACCATTTTGTGCAGAACTCAATGCGAGACATTGCCAAAAATATTGTGGCAACACACGAGAAAAGTCGTAACCAAAATCTTTTACTTAACTAATCCATTTTGACAACCTCTATGTATAAATAAATAATCTATTTATCATCTATCACTTTATTTAAGCAGAGCCCGTGTATTCTAGTTGCCGTCGGTGCCTCAGGCTTGCAAGTTCGGCTTATCTGATCCGAACAAACGCTAGACTAGACCCATTAGCAACGAGAGTATCTGCCTGATATTTCGTAGGTTTTCCGGTAGCAAGCCAAGGAATAACTTTACTATGTAGTTTATGATATAGCTAATGTTGTACACAGAATGAATAATCCTTTCCTATCGGCAAAACTCGGAACAACGATAACACCCGAATGGTGCCGATGTGTCTATGAATTACTGTATTATTAAATTACGTGTAGGTATCAAATAAATCGCATACTTTATTTATCAATGTCAAATGTCAAATTGCCCGTTTGACGTATATTACACTGAGATGTTATAAACCACCACGATTCTATCATATAAAGAATTCGTTAGGTAAACAAAAATATAACTAGTTACTGAGGACGTTTTATTTCAATAAAGCGCACTGATAAAAACCAAATTCCGGTTGGGATGATCGAATGATTCTATAAGGATTGTAACCCCAAAAGTCTAACTATAAGTCAAAACTACAGTAGGATTTTGCAGACCTTTTTTATAACAATAAATTTTTGTAATTAATTAAAAATACTATGACATTACAAAAAAGACACCTCAACATAAAACAAAACAAACCAGCAGAGAAATTAATATAAATAAATATGATTTTCTGATTGGATGAACGACTTCGATTATGACAGCGGGATAAGAGGAGGAGGAGCGGGGTGGACAGTGTGATGCGAAACAATACTTCCAACTTCCATATCACAGTCAGAATCAGAACTATTTTCTGGTGTATCATCGTCAGAGTTTTCATGAACGGTGATTACAAAACTAGCCATATAATTTTCCAACTCAGGTTCGTGTTTTCGGTACTCGTTTTCGCATTTGATGGCGTGGTCACATACTTTGGCCCAAACATCGGAACCAATCATATTAACCTTTTCCTGTACCAATTGTTTCACAGTAGTCATATTCATACTGATGTCTCTTTTGGATACGTATCCCTTTATTTGAGACCATATGTTTTCAATCGGATTGAAAACAGGATGATATGGTGGCAATCTTAGTACGCTGTGTCCATATTCGTTCATAAGTTTATCTATAGAGTATTCTACAGTCTTGTTTGTACTTGCAAATAATTTCATATATTTCAAGTTTTGTTAATGACGGATCAATCGGAACGTTATGTTTGGATAGCCAATCAATCATGTTGCTTCCTGGTATTTGAATTAGGAGGTTTGTCTACGTACTTATTATGATATGCAGCATTATCTACTACTAGTACCGAATGTGGAGCTAAGTTTGGAATGAGTTGATTACGAAGCCATTTTTCATAGTTTTCATTGTTCATCGCGTTGTGATAGTCACCTGTTTTATCAGTAGACTGATACATTAACAATGCCCCAGGTATAAACCCCTTTCTACTACCAGCGTGCACTATTATAAGACGTTGTCCTTTAGAAATTAACTGTTTCACTCCGTTTTCTGACGAGTCAGCCCTGCTTTTACCTGCCAAATGTGAGGTATGGATGTATGTTTCATCCATATAAACAATCTCTCTCCCTTGCAATCTGTACTTTTTTATCGCGGCTAAAAACTTTACTCTTTTAAACGAACATCATCTTTCTCGATAAGTAATTTTCTGTTGTTTTCAACTTTTTTATACCGAAATCCCATTTTTATAAGAATTTTTCTTAGCGTAAAGTCACATACCTTAAAATTTATGGCTTCGGATAACTTGGACTTCAGGGCTTTAATTGTAGGTACTTGTTTGTATATCAAATGGAAATTATACTCTAATCGGCGTATAACGTTGTAGTCAAAATCGTCAAGACCTAGACAAAATAATTTATTTGGTCTACCCAACTTTGCTGACTTCGGACTATTGGAGGTGGATTGATTTATGTATTCTTTTTGCAATATTTTATTTACTGTTCGTTGAGTAATTCCACTGGCCTTCGAAACTCGTTTTTGGACTTTACAAAAGTAAGCAGTATAGTTGGTATGTTTGAATTTATCATTTTCAGTTAAGAAATATAAATAAATATTGAAAATAGCTTCGCAGGCTTGCCGATATAAACGTTTCCCTTTTCTTAGTGCTTTCGGCATGTCTGTTATAAATTGTTAATGTGGATCGAATAAAATTAATGTTTATTATTTACAAAAATGACAGACAAGAGTGAAATGTAAAGTCAAAAAAATATATAGGTGGCCTGCATTAATACACGAGTCCATGAAGTTTATCACAAAATCTAACATAAATATCAACAAAATATTTCTGTGGTATTAACTACTCTATATAGATACTTCCTCTTGCAATGCGACCGTTCCCTACGTTGTCTCGATGGGTACTGAGTGCGGTGAAGTAGTAAGACAAAAACGAACATTTCCGAGAAAATATGAAAGGAAAGGATTATTCACTACATCTGTATCTAGTTATGTCAATAGGAACAGCAATTTGTTTAGCTTGACAAGTCTTGAAGTCTCAAGTCTCTATTTCTATTGAATGTCAATTGAAAAAGTACATACCCAAATCTGTAGTTTGACTCTCTTGTCGTGCCGGAAGACAGTCTTCACCTTGAAGTCGATACCGACAGTGGAGACAAATGCCGACGTGAATGAGTCATCGGCGTAGCGGAATAGAAAACTGTAAAGTCGAAAGATAAAATGTGTATTAATGAGACAGAAAATGGTGGATAGTGGGCAGGACACTTGATAAGAAGAGATGACAGAAAGTGTTATATACCGGGATATAACAGAAAGTTGTACTCATGTTTTATGGGGTTGTAAGGACATCATTCTGGGCAACTTTCACTATCAATCCGACTAGATAACAGAAACTTTATTTCTGAATCCTCCACACATTTTGGGCCGGACGGTTAGCTGAATAGAGAAGTGAAAAATATTATTATATATTGCTCTGTTCGGTTTTGTACAGAAAGTTATTCAGAATGATATGCATAACAACCCCTGAAATATAACTAAATCTTTATGTTCTTTCCTGTTTAGTTTGCAGCTACAATAAGTAGTACTCCAACATTGGCAAATGCTTGTGCCCAGCGTGCTTCCCACTTAATAATTTTGTAACGTTTTTAGCTCACCTAGTTTTTCCGACGGAACTGTTGCCTATGATGAGCAGTTTGAACATGTAATCGAAGTTCTGATCTGAAGCGTCTTTCTGCCATTTCGGGTCGCCACCGCCAGCCATCTGCGCACAATTAATGTATTGAGTATGTTGGTAATATAAAAATTTAAATTAAAGTGGTTGTTGCACCAGAGATAACGGGAATCTGTATTTTTACTTTAAAGCTTTTGTTTAAAAGCTAAATACCTCCATCAATACTTCCTCCTCGATCACAGCATAATCATCAACATCTTTTACCATCATTGTTACTCAAACACAATCAATACATGTCACCACTATGTTGCTATTCGAGATATACTGAACTTCACTACAGCAGTAAAAACACCACTATTAAAACAAGTTAGCAAATATCGCCTTTGTGCCCATTGACACTGGTGTTCGAAAGCGAATTGAATTAGCTAAGCATTTTTATTTATCAGCAAGGTTGATAAGTGCATAACAGTAATTACCGAAATCGTCTCTATTTACATGTGCCTAAGAGCTGTGTCATGTAAAACACAAGGGTTTCGACACTGTCCTTGTATCGTCATATCCTGTCAGATACAGAACCACATTTAACCTGAACTTGCTAAGTATTTTGACCTGCATAACATTTCAAAATCAACAAAACAAGTACATATCGTCGTCAGTGATGTTAGTTCACTAAGGGAAGGGTAAATTCACATATTTGCACCCAATATATATGTCACCTAAAGAGGGCCAAAACCGTTAGTTGATAAACTAACGGATTTTTTCTCGTTAGTTGGTCAACTTTCGACAGATAGTAAAACCGTTAAATAGTAAATTGCATTGAATTGCAAACGAAATACCAGGGCAAACACTGTGGTAGCTTAGGTGAAGATTAGACCGAGCGAGCGCAGCGAAGCCCCCGAATAGTCTTCGTGTTAGGTTGGCATGTAAGAGCAAAAGAAACGTAAACTCTAAACCCTGTCGGTCTGGTTTACTATCTGTCGATAGTTGATCAACCATCGCATTAGTTTATCAAATAACGGTTTTAACTATCTTACGGTGACATATACACACACATACCAGTTCACGCAACTAATTAAATAGGTACTACTTTCAAAATAATGTTTTAAAGAATGATCGCCAATTTCACTTAGACGTTTGACCAATGAGTGCGCGATTATTTCACACTACCTTATTAATTATTTGTCATCCGTCAAAATTGACGTTATAATGGATGGTAGACGCCTTCAAAGCACGTTTTGATTGCGACTGTCCTCGACGGATTTGAATGAACCAAATCTTAAGTTTTATGGTTGACATTTCAAAATTGCAATTAAAATTTAAGAGATAAGGCAACCCATCTACTTCACTGCAATGTTTCATCAAAATAATTTTAGAGATTCGAATGTTATCAGCCTAAATAGGAAAAAAAAAATTTTTTTTCGCCTCAAGATTTCGTTAATGTGTCAGGGTGGTATTTTTATTTTTATTTATAGCTATTACAGCTGTCTTTCTTCTAAATTAACATAATATCCAATTTATATAAATATATAATTTTTCTAACTCCTCGAATTAAGTAACAGCTCGTGTTCTCGCAGTTCTGAATCTACAAGGTTGCAAGTAGAGGTAATGTCTAAACCTGTGATTAATCTAACCTATTACAATAACAGTGTTACTTACCGTAATATATGGATATTGGTTTTACGAAAATGAGAATAACACTTTTATGTACAGCAAACAGTGTCTAATATTCAAATCTATCCTTTTCACATACACTCTTGACAATAGAGTGCGATAGGTAGCCCGTGTATCGATTTCTACAGAAACTCACAAAACCACTCGCACTTAAATACAGCTGCCACCGTTTTGTAAAAACTCCTTAAATTAACGGTCCCTGATAGAACAGTCGCTTTATCAAGTACAAACACAAGAAAATCGATATCCGAACGAACAATCCGGGTATTTTTCAACTCGGTTCACAAAAACTTTTCTTGCGGACACTGAACTGTAGAGCAGAGTAATATCATTCGTTTTAAAGGTTTGTGCATAAAATTATCTAGTGTATTGGCAATTTGGTATTAGAACTACCTTTATAGGATGAACACTTTTTCACAATCGCAGCTGTTACACTGCTAACACCCACTCATAGTGACGTGGGAGGGAAATTTCAAAATGGCGGCCGGTTGCGCGCGCACCCATCGCGCGCATCCGCTGTCAAACTCATCGGGAAATTATAAAGTTAAAATTATTGTTGTTTTTTATTTGTTATTATTCTTTAAACAGATAAACGACATTATTATTATTTTACTGTGTTAAATAACCATTCCGTGGTGTTAGAAATTATAAACCTTTATAATATAATTATGTGCAATTTATACTTATTTGACCTACCTCTAGCTACCTACATTTCGTTACGGACTATTTTATTTGGCAACCATCTCTACTATATGCTTTTGCAACTGAATTTAGATCCTACTGCATAGGGTATCGTAGTGTGAGGCCAGAATCAATATAAGTGTCAGTGTTAAATAGTTATGCTTGTGTTTTTCGCAAAAAATATTTTAAAATAAATGTTTTTTAAAACCAGCATGGTTCAATAATTTACAGCATATCAAGTGACATATTTCACTACTATGGATAATACTACTCAATTCAACAATTAGTTATACCAACTGATATTGATTTAAATACCCAAATTATGATTTTTTCCGACCCATAATCCAATTATCTTGAAATATTTTTACCACAAGAAAAATATAAATTGGCAAAGTTTACAAAACTGACATGGTCTGTCATCAAAAGAATATTTTGGTCCACTTAGCACCCTATAATAAATAGGTTTGCAAAAAAACGTGAAGGTTCTATAGCAGCCCTTGAAGCCTTGACCCCAAATGTTGACCCAATTGTGGAAGCCTCTGGGGCACCGGCGGCGGTAGCCTGGATTCCTTCGATGACATACATTGGGTTTATGAGAGAGTAATTGTGTATGCAGTCTGTTTCTTAGCGATTAGGGATGTGTGGTATGTATTTAGATACTTTTATGGTACGCGCAGGTTATCCCCCGCTCAACTATTTTCCTTTCCTATCAATCCATGGTTTGCTGGAAGAAATATCTTGTTAGATATAAGCTAGCCTTTGTACATGTTATATATGTAATCTCTATTAGTCCGGGACTATTTCCTGAGTATTTCGAGCGCGTCAGATTAAGAAATGGGAGAACACCCTGTTTAGTGACTAACTGACTGACACGCTGGAGTAAATCCCACTTATATAGACTTATTTTTTTTGCTCACGGCATGGATGTAGATGGAAAGCTCAAATTTGGCGGATTCGCAAAAGAGGGGGTAAGGTATTTCCCATAACTTAATCTGCAGCGCTCAGGTTACTCACAAAATCCCCTCTTGGCCTCTTCTACTGTAATTACGAATTACGGAATGCTTTTATGTCTGGTGTGGTAACTTAACACTTGTACATAATGAATTTTGTCTACACACGTGCATAAGCCCTCTTTACTGCGTACAAAAACCGCACGTTACGATCAGCATAATGTTAAACTACTTGGGAAAAACTCATTCTTATCTGAAAAATTACACATTATGACCATAATGTGTAATTTTCCTACATATTATGACATTCAAATTTCGAACGCCGACGCCCGCCTGCGTGCCGCCCCTAGTATGTCTGTGAAGTTGGTACTGACATTCAAATTTCGAACCCCGACGCCCGCCTGCGTGAAGTTGTTACTACAGAACAAGCTAAACAACTGCAGAGCCACAATGCCGGTCAAACATGCGGTTCCTCAACACATCAAAGAGAGCTTATTATATGTGTGTAGATAAACTAGTGTATGTAACTGTACATAATTAGGCATTAAAACTCTCTAGTGTTATTATTATGAAACTCGCCTGCCGAAGGCGACTTTCATTCAGGGCATTAATACTCGAGAGTGGGTTTATGAAATGAGCCGATCATTTCATAAACCCACTCTCGAGTATTAATGCCCTCCATTATGTAGCAGTCACATAAACTACTAATATAATTCACCAAGTTAAGTATTTAAGAAGACGCTTCCTATTTCAACCTCCCCGGTCAGGATGCAAATGTCGTCTTTAGACACGAAAAGTCCTCATCAAAACTTTTGCTTGACCTCTTAAATACCACCGGCGTTAGATTAAGCCACTTTTACGTTATAGGCTTTTAATTTTATTACCATGCCATAAGGTTCAAAATCGCGACCCGTCCCAACTACCCTCAGTTTTTGGGAGGTTGAGGGAACCGAAAACCCAAACGTCATCTGTGTCGATATTTATGTTATTGGTGATTTTTTCAAAAAGCGTTTACGCGATTTTTTATAAAATTTATATGGGACCATGTGTGAAGACCTACGAATTAAAACAAGAATCACTAAAATGTATTCATAATGGGCCATTGTAAAAAATACGTACTACTTTTTAATGGATGTCTTATTATTTTTATATTTTTAAATAACCCCGCTCTTGATGTCACTTGCTCACAGTTTTGGAACAGTTGTGCTAAAGGCTGGTTGTTTCCGATTATAAAACTAAAAAACTATAATATCAATATTTGTTTATCTACACACGTATCATAAACCCTCTTTACTGCGTACAAAAACAGCACGTTACGATCAGCATAATGTTAAACTAATTGGTAAAAACTCATTTCTTATCTGAAAAATTACACATTATGACCATAATGTGTAGTTTTTCTACATATTATGACATTCAAATTTCGAACGCCGACGCCCGACTGCGTGCCGCCCCTAGTTTGTCTGTGAAGTTGGTACTGACATTCAAATTTCGAACGCCGACGCTCGCATGACGTTGGTGCTACAGAACAAGCTCAACAACTGCAGAGCCACAATGCCGGTCAAACATGCGGTTCCTGAACACATCAAAGAGAGCTTATGATATGTGTGTAGATAAACTAGTGTATGTACCTGTACATAATTAGGCATTAAAACTCTCGAATGATACCCACTCTCGAGTTTTAATGCCCTCCATTATGAGGCAGTCACATAAACTACTATTATCTACACACGTATCATAAACCCTCTTTACTGCGTTCAAAAACCGCACGTTACGATCAGCATTATGTTAAACTACTTGGTAAAAACTCGTTTCGTATCTGGAAAACTACACATAATGGTCATTATGTGTAGTTTTTCTACATATAATGACATTCAAATTTCGAACGCCGACGCCCACCCGCGTGCCGTCCCTAGTTTGTCTGTGAAGTTGGTACTGACATTCAAATTTCGAACGCCGACGCCCGCCTGCGTGAAGTTGGTACTAAAGAACAAGCTAAACAACTGCAGAGCCACAATGCCGGTCAAACATGCGGTTCCTGAACACATCAAAGAGAGCTTATGATATGTGTGTAAATAAACTAGTGTATGTAACTGTACATAGTTAGGCATTATGCAGCAGTCACATAAACTACTATTACGTTCCGACTTACATCTGCGTTATCGACTGACAGGACAGATTCGACACTACAGATAAACTACAGGTTTTCGTAGTGGCTATATAGCATACGTTATATATATTGTAATTAGGATTAATGAATGGTTAAAAAAAAGAAAACTGTTGATAATTGACAGTTTTACAGAACAGTCAACTAAACGTCGAAGGGAATCAATTACATTATGTTTTTTACTGATGTTTCAGTAATCCTGTTATATTTTTTGACGTCAATAACGGAATGAAGTTAGGAACACAATTATCTCGAAATGGTTTTTTACATGGCCCATTGACGAAGTAATCGCTCAATAAATATACAAAAAAAGAGTCGATGTTTTTAAAATCGGGTAAAAATTTGGGATTTTTATTATGTTTATTATGCGAATTACATTTAAGGCCAGTGCCGCTCGGTGGGGATAATGGGCTTCACTTCAATTTACATACTCAATACAACAGTGTCATTAACCAAGATTTATATATGTATTATTTTTAGCATTTCATTGATTGGGTGCTTACCTATGAAATTGGCGAAATTTTCTTACAGATTCAGGAGTTCATAATTCGTGTAATTCAATAGCTATTTCCATTATTTTTTAATTGTTAAAAAGTTCATTTCAAAATTTTACATCTACATATTAAATGTTCTTTTATTTTTCAGTTTGACAACTAAAATTTAATCTTCAAAATTCTAAATGTCATACAGTTTCATGATAAGATACGTTACATTTTTTACAGCTGACGCTTTTCAAAAATTAAATCAAACTTGCTATAAGCTAAATGTTGTCTAATTCATACACACAAAAAAAAATGCCAAAAAGTTTGTACTAAAATTGAGTTTCTTACAATTTATCCATACAAAACGCTGATTTCATAGGTAAGCACCTTAGATTAATACTTACCCATTATACTAATAAATGATATAAGCTTAAAAGAGGATCCTAACAAATGTGTATACCCGTAGACGCTCCAACTAATCTAGAGTTTTCATCTCTCAACCTAACGTGATAAATTATTCCTGAGCGCACTGAGGCTGTAAATCATTAACAAACAGCTTTAAAGGCTCTACAAAGTGCTACGCATGTCGCAAGGCACCTTAACTACGAAGCTATCGCGTAACGGCGGGGGCTACGCTAAGATGCTACGTGCTACGAATTTGTATAAGTAGCGACATCTACTAGAAAGTTGTGGAACTTATTCCGCAATAATGAATTTCACGTTTCAGAAGAAAACTCTCGCAGTTCGAGCTTCGAGTGGACTCCTTAGCTGATAGCTAGATGGCGTTATTGTATGAGCGGTTTGATTTAGTACCTACCAAAAAGCATAGACTTCGTTAGACGTTGTTATTACGATATTCCTTAGATGCTGAATCGAGCAATATCAGTAAAGTTATATGTTTTGATAATAATCAAAGGTGTCATATTTTTGGACCAATAGTCAAATAGTCAATAGTCAAAGTACTTTATTACTGTAGATATTTACATATACTTAGCAAACGTCATTTTTTGCCTCTTCTCTACATTGGACCACTGTGGGAGAAGAAGGGCGTAGAAACTCCCACAGATTTATTTTTAGATCTCTTTTAAAAATAGGTTGTGCTTAACTAATACAAATATGAAAAATTTAATTGTTATGATTAATAAGCAGGAATAAATAATTACAAAATTATTAACAGCAAGGTCTGTGTTAAGCCAGATTAACCCCATACAGTCCTGTCATTTAAGTAATCTTGAACATTGTAATATCCCTTTTTCGACAAAGTCGCTTTAACATGCTTTTTAAATTGCTCAAATGGCAATTTCAAAATCTCCAGAGGTATCTTATTGTAGTAGAGAATGCACTGACCCTTGAAAGAATTGCTAACCTTCGCGAGTCTAAAACGGGGCGCACATAGTCCGTGATTATTTCTTAGGTTAACATTACAGCTGTCGCTAAGTTTGGAAAATGTTGTAAGGTTCTTGCATTACATTATATTTTCGAAAATAAATTGACAAGCTACTGTTAGTATGTCAATTTCTTTAAAAAGCTCTCTTCAGGAGTCTGTTCGTTTTAAATGATAAATTGCTCGAATAGCTCTTTTCTGAAAAATAAAAATAGTTTGAATATCCGCTGCTTTCCCCCACAACAAGATACCATAGGACATCACATTATGAAAGTAACTAAAATATACTAGCCTAGATGTAGCCACATCCGTGCTTTGTCTGATGTTCCTAACAGCGTAAGCCGCAGAACTTAATTTACCAGCCAATTTATCTATGTGGGGTCCCCACTGCAATTTGGTATCAATGGTTATTCCAAGAAACTTCGTATCATTTACCAATTCTAACGTGCTGTTGTCTAACACCAAACTGGTCTGAACTTGCCTGACATTTGGAAGTGAGAATTTGATACACTTGGTTTTACCAGCGTTTAACAATAAATTATTAACTGTGAACCAATTCAAGGTTAAAGACAATACACCATTAACATCATCAAAATCTCCTTTTTGTCTTTCAATTTTGAAGACCATTGAAGTATCATCAGCAAACAACACTATGTCAGTTAATTTCTCCACCATGAAAGGCAGATCATTAATATATACCAGGAATAAGAAAGGGCCTAATATGGAACCTTGTGGAACGCCAATTTTAACATCCGATCCATCAGATTTTACGCCGTTAACTTCTGCCTTTTGAATTCTATTGCTTAGGTATGATCTTAGTAGATCCAACGCTTTATTTCTAACTCCGTAATGATTTAATTTAATTAATAGCGTATTATGATCAACACAATCAAACGCCTTCGACAGGTCGCAAAAAACTCCGATAGCATCCTGTGCGGCCTCCCATGCAGAATAAATATGAGATACAAGGGTAATACCTGCATCCGTAGTCGATTTACCCCTAGTGAAACCATATTGTTTAGCGTGGAGTTGTTTTGTACAGTTGAAGTGTGAGAGCATTTGATTGAGTATAATCTTTTCAAATATTTTACTTAGTGTTGGAAGAACAGATATTGGTTTGAAATTTGAAGGATCGCCCTTATCTCCCGATTTGAACAGCGGTATAAGTTTACTGTGTTTCCTGAGGTCTGGAAAAGCCCCATCGTCAACACATTTATTGAATATATAAGCTAAGTGTGGGGCTATAACTAGAATTACTGAACCAATGACTTTGACTGATATACCCCACAGGTCTTCCGTATTTTTTAAGTTAAGTAATTTAAACGTTTTGACAATGTCCTGGGGATATACATGATGAAATTTTAAATATACATTACTGACGCTAGTGTTATTTTTTAATAAAGTCTCTGCTTCGAATGGAGATGAATTTAGACGGTCCGTTGTGAGTACGGATACATTGGTGAAGAATGTTTCAAAAGCTCGAGCAACATCAGCGTTGGATTTAACAACATCATCACCTATCTTTAGGCAGAAATCATTGTCCCTTGGTATAACTTTGCCAGTTTCGCGGTTTATTATTTGCCAAACTGTTTTCATTCTATTATTTGAATTTTTCTATTAATGTGTAAAGTTTTTGCAGTTCTACAAACCAACTTGAAAGTTTTGGAATATTTTTTAACATAGTCATGAAATTTTCGATCAAAGTTATAGGTTTTTTGATCATAAAGGTCATACAAGATGACTCTACTTTTACGAATTCCAAACGTTGCCCAGTCATTAAATTTAGATTTACCGTTGTAGTCACTGATTTTCTTTAATTTGAAAACTTTATTGAATTCTGTCTGAATAATGTTGAAGAAGTCTGAGTAGATTTTGTTTGGGTTCTGTTCATTAAAATCCGGTACTGGCAAATTTATATCTAAGTTTTTCGTATATGTCTCTAGTCTATGGGATGTAATTGGCCTATAAAATTATGGACCAGTCTTATCCTTAATAGTAATTGGGAATGAAACTGTTTGACCACTGTGATCGGAGGGTAAGCAGTTAATTACACTTTTACTTGTGAATGCACAGTCACAAAAAACGTTATCTAAGCAAGTTTGGCTGGTAAGTGTAATTCTAGTCGGCTCTAGAAATACATGACATAAATTAAATGATTTAAACAGAGTTATTAATCGTCGCTTCAGTGTTGTATCTACAAGCAGATCTACATTAAGATCGCCACAAATAATTAACTTTTTTCTGTTATTACAAAGTTTAATGAGGGCATTTGCTAATAAGATAAGTATGTTCACGCACACATTCACATAACCCTAGCTGATACAGCGGCGGCGCTGCTTACCAGTCTCGATCCATACGTCAATCAGTGCAATACAGTCGTGTCCTTATAACTAACGCTAAACCATTGTAAAGGCATCAAATTATATTCTAAAAACTGTTAACGCATCCATCACTGCATCACCTACAAGAAAAATCTAATATGCAATAAAGTAAAGTAAGGTTTTCACGAGGCCAGTGCTGGCTGCCAGTCTCACTGGCTTTGTGTATTTGCACCTTAAGATCATGAATGTTTCAACATCAAATCAATCACATACCAATTGAAAACTCAGCACGTTGTTGCTCTCAAATCTCAATATTAATGTTTTTGGAAGTTTGTCGAACAGGATGCAACCACTTTTATCCCTCTATGTATCGAATTGATATCGAATAGCCCTACAGTCCTAAGTTAGGTTGAAGACGAGTTGTGAATAAGGGCGAGTTAGGAATGAGCACGACTTGGGGACGTGGACGAGATAGGAAGTGGAATTTTTGTTTTTGATATTTGGAAATTTTGGGAATGTGGACGAAATGGGAATCTCGGCAAAGTCAATCTGAAGGGTTTGTGGACAAACTGAACCTATGTCAAGGAGTGTAAGATAATTTGAAATATTCATCGCGCAAGTTGCATTTTTAATTACCAAAAAATAATATAATATAAATGCCGAGTCACCGCGAACTCTAGATAGTTCAATATCAACATTCACGATGACTCAACAATTTCCTGCTTCATTTTTAAGCACTTTTATTTTATTTCCCAATTTTTCAGGCTCCCGTTATGAATTCAAACGCAATTTTCAGGGTGTAAAAATTACATCTAGTTTTATTACATAATTCTGAATAAAATCCACTGTGAAATTTATTTAATCAGATCAACACAATTTTTCACTTCTTGTGATTTCCAACATTGTGTGCAGTGCGGCCAATCTTCATTCGGTATTGTTAGTTGATACATTAAAGATATTAATAGTAGTACAGGAATAATCCTGTACTACTATTAATTTCTTTTTGGTGCCAAGTGCCAAGTGCCAAGCCAACTTACTACTAGCCACTACATAGGTTCTGGGGCCGACGATATAATATCCATAATGTTCTATCCTAACATAAATCACAATCGTCACCGGCCGGTCAAATAAACTACTGTATTATTATTTAACCCTACGTTTTATTGTTCCATAACGGAATGAGGCTAAATGGGACTCTATTACTAAGCCTCCGCTGTCCGTCTGTCCGTCCGTCCGTCCGTCTACGGGCTGTGTATCTTATAAACCGTAATAGGTAAGAATTAAAATTTTCACAAAATTTGCATTTTTGAATAACATTTTTTGAAATACAGAAAGTATGAGTAATTAATTGTTATAATAATGCCTGAGAGTTTAGGCCTACTCATGTGGACTAACGTGGACCAATGCAATCTACGTCAATGATTTTCCGGCTATCATTGTTAATAGTCCGGGAGTCAAACTTTCAATTTCAAGTGAAGCCTTTTTCGCGTCCACATAAATTAAATTTACTCTAACGACACCATGGAGCGTTTTGTATAAACCCGTTGATATGATAATACAAAGTAGCTTCCACACTTTAAAAAAACTTCTGCTTGTGTTCATATCTACCTTAATTATTGTCCTATGATAGAAATAGGTCAGGCAAGGCAACTCAAGGTGTGTAATCTAGTAGAGTATTCCCTACTGCATGGTCGAGAATACCGTGTAGGTCCAAAAGTACTAACCTATATTATTATATTATGACAAATAATTAAGGTAAATATGAACATACCCAACGGGACCTCAATGTCTGCAGAAGGTGTTAAGGACGTCTATTAAAAGTTTATTATCCTTCAAGATACCTTCAAGATTGCTAAGAGCCCTTAGTAAAAGTGGGCACAACATTTTAAACAGTGACTATAGACCGAGATAAAACAAGACTTCACACTGAACTCTAAATGGACTCATCTATTAGGCTAATAGACCACGACTAGGCAACATTAGGAACTTAAAGATAGTCTTTAAGTAATGTATAGGCAATGAGATCTACAACGCGTATAGACTAGTGCTAGCATCTCACAAGCACAAACTGTTCTAAAAACGTTATCCCTCAATAGCCTAGTAACCTTATCAAAACAAATGTCTGTAAAGTTGGTGTTGTAAGATGGAAGATGATTATGGATGAAATTAGAGTGCGGATGTACATATATTCCTCGCGTGTGAAATACTGATTTTAAAGAAATGCGCTCAACGTTTGTTTCTCCATTCCTATATTTCAATACACCTAACGACCAAAACGCTAAAATTTCAACTTCTTTGCAAGGGCTCAGGTCGCTTTACCCAAGTAATCGTCGCAAAAATGTAAATAAAATATAATATATGCATAAAATATTTTCACAGAAATCAATTAGCCATGTGCCAAATAATATGGGTTATTTATGTTTTCTTAATTGCCCCCCCCCCCCCCCCCCCTTTTCCTGTAATATTTTAGTCAAAACCGAAATACGTTAAATAAGTCTAATAAAAGTAATAAGTCATACTGATAGATTGCAGGAAAAATAATGAGAAATTTATGGTTTAAACATTTATGGGTAAAACTCAAATCCGTTTTTTTGTGCGGTGCTACGGAACCCTTCGTGTGCGTGTCCGACTCTTATTTTCTTCGATCTTAGCTATAAATCAATGTAAAATCATACGCATCATATTTTTTGCATTGCAATTGTAAATGGATACAAAGTGTTAATCAAAAAATGGAATCAAAATGTCAACTAACCGGAAAAGTGTGGTAACCGACGTTTCCGTTTCCGCTAATTACGTCATAGTGTTGGCCTTTCGGAATGGTGTTTACTGTCACGTGACCTAACACCTAGTTATTCAATCCAATCGATTTATTCTGAGTGGAAACTAGCCTTTTATGCGAGAGAAAAATAAAACATTTTTTAGTTACAAGCGTACCCTATTGTCCCTGAGCCGGGTGTTACGTTACAAAACAACAGCCTATAAATTAATATTTGATTTACGGTTTCTTAAATGGGCTTCTTGGGTATGCAGAATTGTCTGCAATGGTGGCAGCTAATTTCCATGGTGCAAAGGTATTTTGAAAAATGCTCAAGGGTGTTAGGGTAAAACCCAGTCTAATCTTGTTCAATTAGTAGTGAAAATATTATGAAAATAAAAAAATATATGCGGACGCTATGCTGCCTTCATTATTCACTCAATGCCTAATACTACCGTGTCACTAAGGGTAAATCAACTACAGATGCAGGCATTACCTTTATATCTCTCATTTTCTCTGCATGGGAGGCCGCACAGGATACTATCAGCATTTTTTGCGATCTGTCAAAGCCGTTTGATTGTGTTGATCATAATACGCTCCTAGCAAATAAGCGATAGAATTCCAAAGGCAGATTTGTATTGTTGATAATACAAATCTGCAGATCTATTGTTGATAAACGGCGTTAAATCTGATGGATGGGGTGTAAAAATTGTCGTTACACAAGATTCCGAATAAGGCCCTTTCCTATTTATATTATATATTAACGATCTGCATTTCATGGTCGAGAAATTGACTAACATAGTATTGCTTGCTGATGATATTTCACTGGTCTTTAAAAGTTAAGACTTAAAGAAGATTTTGATGATGTTAATATCTTTAACCTTGAATTGTTTCACAGTTAATAATGAAGCCCAACCGCCGGCAGTACCTGGACAAACACAACAAGCCACACTTGAAAGAAATTGTCGCCGCGTCGGCGGTTGCCCTTCCCCTTTATTGACGACTTTGTGTACCCAAAATGCCGTTATAGGTTTCGACCCGTTAAAATGTCAAAGTCAATCATGCTGCTAAAGGGCTTTGGTGATGGTTGATATGGGATGGGATGTTATGGGATGAAGATTGATGAAGTTAATCTGGCATAGTTCGATTTTTACACTTCTTTATTTAACACTAGGGGCACTGCACAATTATGACAAATAAAACCACGCTCTATGCGTTGACAAACTTAGAGTTTAATTTTCCCCGCGACGATGATATTGAACAAGGTTAAGCTAAGAGGTTACATTTTGACACATAACTACCCATGGCAGTGCCTTAGGAGCAATGCTTGATTGAATGAATGTTTGCGTGACTTTTTTATACATTAAGCAACGTTTTCAGAGACAGATAGCATAACTATGATAATCATCGGTCGCTCTATAGTATCGAAAAATGAAGAAAATTAAAAAGAAACCAATAACGTAGAGTTTATTGGTGTTTTTTTTTTCTGACGGGCGTATTTCCAAAGCACTGGTAGAGACAATGGAGTTTCCTTTCCCTGTGTGAGGTTCAGCCATGATTAACCACGTAAAAGGGAAATTTCCTTTTTTAAACTTAAACCATAATCGTTTAAATGATGTTATACTCATTAGTTTAAATGATGATTTTTTTCTTCATGTATATGACACTTTTAAAGTGTTTAACTTTTAAAAGTGCGTTTTATTTGCCTACTTACAATAAATTATTTTGAGTTTGAGTTTGAGTACAATCAACGGGAGTTTCCTCGCCCTTTCTCTCCTCCACTGGTACAATGTAGAGAAGAGGCAAAAAATACGTTTGCTAAGAACTTGAAATATACTTTCCCTCAAAATTATAATTATATTGAAAACTGCTAGAGAATCGCACAAACTTTTTTGAACTTAAATTGAAAAAAAGCTGACTTTTACACTGATTGAGATATAGCCATAAATATTGTATAATGAGTACATTACACCACACACAAACATCAGTTGTTTAAGTGGTGTTCAAATATGAGACTCTGTTATATTCAATATGTTATTAAATATATACAATTAAATTAAATAATCTACAGTAATTACCAAAAGCTGACTTATACGACCTCTTTTTTTGCTACATTTTTGCTTGGTGGGAGCCCCAGCAAAAATGTTCATTCAAATATGAATTTCAGGTTGTACTATACAAAAGTTATGTCAACAATGTAAAGTCTAGAACACAGAGAGTACAACCTAAAACCTATATTTGAATGAACATTTTTTGGCGGGTGGGTTGTGTAAGTCTGCGATGACCTTAAGGGCGACTAGCTAGAAGGCGGAATAAGACTTAAGTTGAGTACTCCGTACAGGAAGTTGTCAAAGTTTACCCGATAAAAGTCCCCATTTCTCTCCGAACGATGCAAACTCTGCTGATGAGGCACTCGACTCTGATCTTGAGGGTATAAGAAGTTGGGTTTCATTCTTCGGACTCCTGGTCAACCCGAGCAAGTCCCAGGCCATGATTATAGGTACCACCAGGCCATTAACTTGTTGCAGCCACGGCCCATTCCACCTGTCGCTTTTAATGGTACCACAATCGTATATAGCGATAAAGCTAAAAACCTGGGTCTAATCTTTGAAAACCAGCTCTTCGCTGGCCATCGCATGTCTATGAGGTCAGTCTCCAAGTAGTTGCTACCTTTCCTCGCTCAGGAACTTCAACTTTTTGCTCTTTTTGCCTCGACATACCAACATCAGTCTCGTTCAATCTCTTCTTCTACCTCTTATTGATTACGCTGTTGTTTGCAGGGTCAGAGCTAACGAAGAACTACTGAACAAACTCGAGGGAATTAAAAATTTCGGGATTCGGTTTATCTTCGGCTTGCGCAAATACGACCATATATCACAACATCGCAAGGAGTTGAAGTGGCTGCGATCCGTCTTCGCCGGGATTCACACATCCTCAAATTCCTCTACAACATTTTATGGAATCCACGCTACGCAAACTTTTCAATTTCTTTCTTCCAGTAGGCCTCGGAGATCGGCATTATATACAAATGGAAATGTTTTAAATGGTCTGTGCTATCTTCGTTTTAGGCTTTCCATCGATCTAACAAACAACTACAAAGTTAAAACAAGTTTATACTTTGCATGTTTTCCCTTCTCTCTCCTTGTTACTTTCACCTCCACGAAACCAGTTCGATCAACCCCGGTGTTAGAGAAGGCCCTGGATGGCGTTACCAGTTATTGAGGTATGTTAGTCATTATCGATTCGTTTCTATTAGGCTTGTATCAGTGACATCGCACACGTTGAGTTTAATGCTTTTTTACTGCTATATTGACGCCAATTTTTCAATATTACTGTCTTGTTTTGGTAACTGCTAGATGAACCCCTCCATGTAGCATTTGTATGGGGGCGTCGTTGATTATCACTTGCGTTAGTTTTTCTGTGTGGGGAATCGTTGCAGGATGTTTTGTTTCATCTGGTAAACGAAGGTTTTGTTATAGCCCTCCAACGCGTTGTACCCCTTTTTCATCAAGCCTTCATTAATCTCTTTTTAGGTTTAGCAGTACACTCTTCCACCTGATTGTTCCACTTTTCTCCAGGTCTTCCATCTCATCTCTTTGTTGAAGTATTATTATTGTCTGACAATTAAGTTCGTCGCATCACTTAATGAACGTCGTAACATTATCAAGCAAGCATAATGAAACATTAAGTATTACATATTATAGACTAACTATTACATAATATATAGGGTGCAATGAACTAGTTTAATTCCAGATGTCGGTGTCTTGTAAAAAAATATTAATTTTTTAGTAGGCCTTTGTGCACAAAGTGTGATTTATACATTTTTTTAATCGAGCTTTAGTTAAAAGTTGTATTTCATGCGGAATTTTATTGTAGAAACGTATACAGTGTCCCTTAAAAGAACTACTAACTTTTGTGAGTCTGAACATTGGAAAAGAAAGTTTATGTTTATTTCTAGTTTGCACATTGTGACGGCTATCAATGGTTTTAAGGCTACTGATATTTTTCCTCACATACATTATGTTTTCATAGATATATTGACTTGCAACTGTTATAAAGTTGGTTTCTTTGAAGAAATCTCTCAGAGACTCTCTATTACCTAGCTTATAAATAAATCGGATCGCTCTCTTCTGCAAAATGAAGATGGTTTCAATAACAGCAGCCCGTCCCCATAGTAGTATGCCGAAGGACATAATGCTATGGAAATAACTAAAATATACAAGCCTAGCAAATGCAACGTCAGTCAATTCCCTGATTCTTTTAACTGCATATTCTGCGGAGATGTCTATGTGCTAGTTTTAAAATATAAAACCAATGTAGTTTGGCATCAATAGTGATGCCAAGAAATACAGTTTCATCAACTAGTGTTAGTTTGTTTTTCCCCAATACAATTTTACTCTCAACTTGACTTACATTAGGCAAAGTGAATTTTATGCACTTTGTGTTTTTTTAATTCAGAAGCAAGTTATTTTGGTTGTAAACCACTCTAGTACTCGCGACAAGGCATTATTTGTTTACTATAAGTAATTTTCTTGTCTCCTAATTTAAAAAAATTGTGACGTGTCATCTGAAAATAATACTATCTCTGACATGTTTTGTACTATGAATGGCACATCATTTACATACACGAGGAAAAGGAACGGCACCAGAAGAGATCCCTGTGCGACTCCAATCTTCACCTGAGAACCCGACGATTTCGTCCTATTAATGTCAGCGTTTTGAACCCTCCCTTCTAAATACGATCTCACAAGCTTACAGCTTTCATGCCGTAGTGTTTTAGCTTTAATGCTTCAAATGCTAAACAAGTCAAAAACACCTATAGCGTCCCTACGATCTACCCACGTTTTAAAAATAAATTTAACTAACATGACTCCAGCATCTGTTGTCGACCTCCCTTTTGTAAATTCAAACTGCTGGCTATGGAGAATTTGATTGCGCATTGAAGAGCGCCAGCTACTGACCCATATAAGCTTCACAAATATTTAAGTCAATACGGGTAGAAACGAGACTTTTCTGAAATTTGTGGGGTCTCCCCTATCGCTGCTTTTAAATAAAGGCCTGCTGTGTTTAATGAGATCAGGGAAAGTACTCTCATCTACACATGTATTGAAGATTTTAACTAAATGAGGGGCAAGTTCTTCTATCTCCGAGTTAATAATTTTTACTGACATGCCCCGGAGATCCTCGGATTTTTTTTAATTTAACAACATAAATGCTTTAATTATGCCATAGGGCTCATAATATAATATAATAATAATAATAATATATAATATAATATATGCGAATGAAAAATCTTGATTGCACTTTTGAACAATATCTTTTAAAAATGATGCAGTAAGATCCGGAGACGAGTCTAAAGAAGCCGTAGTAACAATTGGAACATTTGTTAAGAAATGTTCAAATGCCGCCGCGATGTCATAATTAGAAGTTATTACTTTATCTTCAATTTTAAGTAAATAGCTACGGTCTCCTGATTTTGTTTTACCTACTTCTCTATTAATGATATTCCAAATTGTTTTAGTTTTATTCAAAGATTCTTAATCTTCGTTTTTACGTGTTCGCACTTAGCTTTATGGCAGACGGCCCTAAATATTTCTGAATATAATTTTACATGTTGAATAAAAATTCGGTCAAGTGTAGATGCTTTTTTGCCATAAAGTGTATCCCTACTTTTACGGATTCCTTTTGTAGTCCATTCACTAAACCCTACTTTACTTTCGCTATTTGTAAGTTTATGTAATTTAAAATTGTTTCAAAACTATCTGAAAGTTTGTTGAATAAAACCGTATAGTGATCATTCGCTTTTTGAGTATTATTTTGAGTAGGTAAGCTACTTTGTAAATCTGATTAAATGATAAAAAAAAAATTGTTGTAATTGGCCTACACAAGTCTACTTCTTAGGATTTTGAATCTACTTCTAAGTTGACAATTTGCCCAGCTGTGTGGGTATTATGTGATCAGACTTTAAACAATTTACTGTACACTTCTTCAGAATTTCGAAGCCGCAGAAGACGTAATCAAGGCAGGTTGCAGCAGTTTCAATTATTCTTGAGGGCTCTGTGAAGATGTTGACTAAATTGAATTATTTAAAAATTATTATTAATTTAGTACGCAACGGGGAGTTCACCAGCAAGTCTATATTGAAGTCACCGCAAATTACTACTTTTTTGTTACTACTAAAAGCTACACTCAAGACATCCTCCAATACTGATTCAAATATAGCATAATCACTGGTACTGGGGGTCTGAATACGCTTACTACAATGTGTCTACCAAGTTCAACACACGACAGTTCTATTACTTTCTCATCAGAAAGTCTGAAAATATCCTTGCGCTCTTTAGGCCATTAATTTTAGGCCATTTTTAACCAGTACTAAAGATCCTTCGTGTATTGCAGACTTTCTATTGAAGCAGCTGGCTACTTGGTAGTTGTGTACAGCGAAATTTATTTGAGACTCAAGTAGCAAGTGTTGTACTAGGCATAATATGTCTACTCTGTATTGCTCCAAGAATAGTTCTAGTGTTAGTTCTAGTTCTCGGTCTAGGTTGGATGTGGAGCATTACCGTCCCATATCTATCTTAAATACCTATGGCAAAATGCTCGAAAAGTTTGTATTTGAACATATTTATCCCGTCGTTATGCAGGGTATCCCAGAAGAGCAACATGGCTTCATCAGGGGTCGGTATGCCACGTCCAACCTGGCCGTATTTATAAGTGACGTCCTTCATGGTATGTCCTCTCATGGGCAGGTTGACGCGGTCTATACGGATTTCGAAAAGGCCTTTGATCGAGTGGACCACATCATCCTTCTCGGTAAATTAAATTCACTAGGTATACGGGGTGATTAGCTTTGATGGACTGAGTCCTACCTAACAAACCGCAGGCAGGCCGTAGTTGTTGGTGGTTTCCGGTCGGATTACATTGGCATACCCTCAGGGGTACCTCAAGGCTCCTTGTTGGGTCCCCTCCTCTACGCGGCATATTTGTACGACATCACAGGATGTTTGAAACATGCCAAATTCCTCTTATACGCCGATGTTACGAAAATTTATATCAATGTCCGTAAGAGCGATGATTTGCTTCTTTTACAAGAAGATCTCGACAGACTTACTGCCTATTATTACTAAAACCGTATTGGCGTCAACACAAATAAGTGTGTACACATAACATTCACAAGAAAAACCCGTCCAATTTCCTTTGACTACAAGCTAAATAACACTGCAATAAATAAATGCAATATCGTCCGAGACCTGGGTGTTATTCTCGACTCAAAATTAACCTTTTCAGCTCATTTTGACCATATAATCAAAAAAGCTTAACAAAATCTGGGTTTCCTCTTTCGCACGTATAATTTGGCAGTTAGGGAGTTTAGTTTAGGTAGATATTTAACATCAGTTCAGTAAACTTTTTATCAAAATTCGCCCCCAAAAGGGGCAAAGTTTTGCCAGAATTTAGTAGTTTTTCGAGCATCTTGGACGTAGAAGGGGGTTTTCAGGGTTGCAAACTTGGGTATTAATTACGCTCAGGGGTATAAATAACATAATAACATATAAAATTATGTAGATACACGCGCGGTTGTGACTTTTGCCGTTTTTTCTGTTGATATAAACTTTACTAGGTGACTTGTAAAGAGTTGAAAATTGGGGATTGAAAGGAAAGGAGATACTTCAAGTTTACGATGATATTGTTTCATTGACATTGAGTTCACGGCCTTAAATGTTTTTAAAAGGCAAGTATTTAATCGCACATCAAAAATACTGTTTTTTGGTTGAGTACTTAAGTTTATGTTTTAATTATTTTTTGTTGTTCTTACATGTTGAACCTTATACGAAGGATAAAGGGGGTTTCGCTTCGTTCACCCCCTTTACCCTTCACCTAAGCTACCGCAGTATTTTGCCCTTATATTTGCTGTGTAAATCAGTATTTTTGATGTGCAGTTTCATATTTAACATTTTAAAATGCAAGTTACTGCTCTGGCATCAAGGGACTCGTTGTGTTAAATAGGAAATTACTTATAGGTGCCTACCTATTTATCTTTTTGTAAGGTCTAACTATAAAAGTAGTTGAGCTAACATGCTTAATTCTTTATTATATTTCTAGCCCATACTGAAATTATTACACCACTGTGTTTTTAGATGACCAGTGACAATTTCATTTCATCATAAACATACGTACCTATCGACGCACTATCCCCCTATCACAATCCCAGCAACGAACTTTCCAGAATGTAGCACCGTTTAACAGAAGATAATCGTTTAGAATATAAAGTAAAAAATTAAGATATACATGACCCCGCGGCTGTCAAATATATTCGCTATAATTACAAGTGGATTTTCCACGTAGCGGGCGAGATGTCCCGCGGACGGATATAGACGCTGCGTCGTCGTCGCTGCCTCGCATTCTGGCGACGGGCGTAATCGAAACGTCACACACAGCACGTCATGTGATGCGTTCGACCCCAAAGCTCAGCTAAATACCAACTATAATATTTCCCCACAAAGGATTAAATAAACAACGATCATCGATTGACCTAGATTCTTTTGAAACATTATAATAAAAATGTGTACCTACTACCCGTTCGTTTCGAGTTTGCCGTCGCTGACAGTTATTCAAATTCGAATTTATCGTTTCCTCCCTTCCTTCTTCCCTGCACCGCCGCACCGCTTTGCTTTAGCACCGATAGCATCGCTCGCCACGCTAACTACGTACATGTGTCCCGTGTCGCTAGTGATTATTGTTATAGCGAATTGCAATAGTTTTGTTTAAAGTGGCTGTTATTTTTTGAGTTTTTGTTTGTAATAGCTGTTGTGATTGTCTTGTACAGGTTTGGTTCCACTGTGAGAAAAAAGGAAAAGTTATTACCCATGTACATGGGTACATACACAGCAATACCTATACACTTTTTACATTCGTACAACTTTTTTTGGCAAAGGTATGAACAGCTGTCCCTGTGACATCATTATCTAGCGGCCAGCGATGGCAAACTCGAAATGAACGGGTAGTACTCGGTTACATATTTTGGCGTTTGCGTGAGGTGCGGTTGCAGAATGCATGGAAGCGAACAGCAGGTTGGAGTCACGAGTCACGGCACGGGCCGTGTATGCGGCAACCGCACGGCGCCGTCAGTCGACCGCCGACCGCCGCGCCCGCCGACCGCTGCGCCCATCGCCCGCGTCCCGCCCGCCCAAATTTCCGCGCGCGCGATCTACATGAACTCGACCGACAATACGAAACAAACTAATATTTCTACAACACACTCCTTTCTACTAAAACTCACGACCAAATTTACCGAACGAAACTCGGGGAAAAGTTCTCCTAGATGTGTACGAAAAAAATAGCCGAAATGTTTAGATGTCCCAGTGATTGACATATCGCGCAGTCCTATGATAATTCACGGTTTTAACTTGTTCCTTTTGGCACTTTTGCTTTCTTTGACATCATCATGCACATAAAAGAAAAATTGTACCAAAACCTATTTATACACAAAAAACGACTGAAAGTTTCTTATCGCAACCTATAAAAGTTTACAACACTTTAGAAAATCTATATATGTACAACTTTCTAAGTGGTTTTGAACATTGTTTTATCCTTCGTACGATCTAATTAAGTGTGACCAATATTAGTGAATAATTATAATATACATTGACATAAATACAATGTGTGAAATACTTGTGTGAATGTTTAGTCCTAGATGTGTTAAAATAGAGTTTATTGTGTTGTCACATTTAAGAGGTGCAGACATCAGCAGCACCTTTACTGAATTGGTAAGTAATTTCAAAGTACCGCTACCTACTTTATCTTTATAATATGCAAGTAGGTACTTAAATACACTTATTTAAGGTCCTTCATTCCAACTAGGAAATTCGTAACCAAATTTCCGTAGATTTTTAAATAAATACTCGGCTTTACAATGTTCTTGAAATAAGTTTATGCAGGTATGCCTCAATATTGAATAAATATGATATAATTGAAAAAAAATATTTGATTCATTCAACAACCCGCTTAAAACTGTGGTTGTTTTACTCATAATATGCAACTAGTACTAATATAATCATATTATTTCTCTTTCTTTCACCACATTAGTTTTTTGATATAATAGATATAATATATATCTAACTAGTAATTTATATTGTTGTACAAATGGTCTGCCTTTGCTCAGCAATCGATCTTTCTCATCCTAATTTGGTATGCTGGAAGAAATCTCTTATTAGAGATAAGCTCGCCTTTGTACACTATTTTTATGTAAGTCTTGTTGTCTATATATTATTTGTGTGCAATAAAGGGCTTGCTCTTCATACAGTATTCGCCCAGCAGTATTCAGTAGGTATAATGTTTACATATACATAACGTTCCTATGACATGACATACAAATATTATTAGTATACAGCGCTATGCAACTCGTGCCAATGCCAAGTCCAATGACATCGGTCAAGAGGTATATTTATAAAGACCATAGATACTTATTTTAAATCTTTCCGACTGGATAGCTCCGTTCGTTTTACTGTTTCTTGATCCCTTCAAGATAAAATCTAGGCGCTTCCACTAATTCTTTTCTCCTTTTAGGAGCTACAACATGTTTCGTGATAAAGAACCGACATAATTACCCATACATTTTCGGGAGAGGTCATCTTTTGTTTTGGTAACATGGATAGATCGACATACTATACGACATACCTAACCTAATTCAATTAGGTTGTACACTTTACTAGAGCATCTTATTTGTAATATAAATATAATTCATCACAATTCAATTTATAATTATTTATTGGACCCAATATGTAAGCAATATGTAAGCGGTAGTAAACATAATTTGTTTTAATGTATTTTCGCTAGTAAATAAAGTATATTGGAAAACCTAGCACAAACTCTAGAACTGACGTAAATTTTTTAATATGGTCAAACTGAATAATAAGCATATTATGAATACTAACCGGTCACTATTCACAAAAACCATCTTACTTGGTCAAAGAGATAAATTAGGCAGAATTTAACATAATAACCGGTTATTATGTATAATCTCCAGTACGATTTGGTTAATTCGAACTTATTTATGACATTCGCCAATCGCAAATGGTTATTATAAATAATGACCGGCAAAATGATTTTATCCAAGAACTGGCACCAACCTCTCCCAGGGGATTAGTCTGGCTATACAGCGAGATGGTGCCAGCATGTTGGGCACCCTGCCACTCGACGGCGGTGGACTGAAGGACATTTCTTATTTAGTTTGATATTTGTATGTTTATAAATTTAGCTAGGTTAAGTTGTATATAAAGGTAAATGCTATATTACTAGTATAAATAATTTAATTCAACCCTCCTTCCATCACAGTATTCATCATAAAATAACCGATGTATATGAATAATATATAATTGCCAGTGGCCAGAACGCACTGTGGGACTTGCGATACCGTCAGTACATACCGGAGCATTCCGGTGGCTGCCGAGACGGCGCGCGGTAGGTGAAATACCTTTTGATCCCGTGGGATTGATCTCTTATTTAATTGGAATTTATATCATATTACTACTATGTAAAGATCATTAGACAAAACAAAAATCGTCTGCCATTTCGTCCCGGTGTGCGTAGTTTTTTTTATTAAGGCGGCTGAACACAAGAGACTGGCGCGTCGACTTCATCGTGGTAAATTATGCAATAAAGAAACATCGTGCATTCGAACAAATTCAGGAATAGAAGTGAGCAACAGAACTTTACATCATTTACAAATTATGAGGAGAAGTTTTATTTACGCTTCATTTTCCCTTGGCATATTTTTAAATACGCTGCAACTTTGTCAGGTTGCACAAAAATTGAAATATTGTTACGTTTTTGATCTTCAATTCCATTTCAGGCTGGTGAAATGTTACCCTCTAGTTGCAAAAATATAATTATGATGATAGAAAAAATATAATGATCGACTATGTGAAGCGAGTTAAAGTCGGGAAAAAAAAGAAAACACGAAATTTTTGTAAGTCTACACACGTGTACACGTCATAAAATATGGAACAGAATTTAGGAGGAAAGTAAAAAAGTTTGTGAGAATATGTTAGAAGATTTGCATTTGTTAAATATGCTGCAAATTGGTTGAGCTACGACGATAAGGTAGGTAGGCTGGCTTATCAGGAAATTCAATTTCCTTCGAGAAATAAGAATAAAGTACATGTAAATTTCACAACGAATAGTTAGATCGTTGTTAATCTTAGAAGATCTTACCTACATGTTATTTGAATATGACTTAATACAAATAGAAACTAAAGTAAGCCCTGTTAGGTAATTATTAATCGTAAAATTATAATTTAATCATAATTTTTGTAGTATAATTTTATCTATTTGTGTTAATGTTATGTATTTAAGGACGTAGTGTTAAGTAGTTTATTGTTTTAATTATTTAACTTTGTACTTATAGGTCTGCCTGTTCTTTAATTTATCCTGTTCATTTTAGATTTGCCGGGACAAATTAGTTTCAAGTTTGATGTATCTTCTGTTTCTGTGCAATAAAGTATATTTTTCTTCGTTTCTTATTAAGTGGCTTATAATCTCTTTTATTTCTATTTTTCCAGCGTTAAGTATATTTTAAAAGATCACAGTTTGATAAGGTTCTTTTTCGACAACCTCTTCACGATAAACCAATGAGTCAATGTATCGATTGTTACTTATTAGGAGTACCCAGGAGACATGACAGTGACCCTGCCGACGAAGCCAAGAGTCCCGGGTTCGAGTCCCGGTGGGGGGAAATATTATGTAACGGATATTTGTACCCTGGTCATAGTTGTTTATCTATCTAAGTATAATATTTATCTATATAAGTATGTGTATCGTTGTCTAGCACCCAAGATACAGGGAATCCTAGTTTGGGGCTAGATCAATGTGTATTAATAGTGTCCAAGGTATTATTATTATTATTTGCGTGCATGTAAAGAGCGGTAATGGACAAAGATTTTCTGTGGACGATCCACCGAACGAATATCGAACCTGTACATTAAAAATGATAATTATTTATGATTTATGACATCAGAGTAATAATAAGAAATTTCATTCCAGCTACATTTTATCTAAATGGACAGGCTCATACCAAGCGAATACTCCGTTATCTAATCGGTAGATATCGAATGGGTCGATAGCTTCCGAAACTATTCCCGTCTAAATAGATCGGTCTGGCGTTTAGTACGAATTACATTTCACAAAACGAAATATAAATTAGTATAAGTATAAATTAGTCTTTGTCAGCTGTGATATAATGAAAACATTTTTAGTGCCAGTTCTAAAATTGATTGTCGTTGTAGAAGGATCGTGCGCGAGCGTTTTGTGCTATGAGGTACAGCTAGATAAGACAGTATGAGTCTTTATAAAGTGTACATATAGAAAACGGTTAAAGAGGATCAAATTTTATCGACGATAAAATATTTAATAAAATTTTGGATTTTCATATACATTTTTCGTTTACTTTGTACCAACTGCAAAAAACAAATATAACTTCGAGATGGAAGGGTTTGTCGGTCGGGTTCATGTGAACTGAATGAAGAAGGACAGGTGGTACTGCCAGTATCAAACAGTCGCTAAAAAGTGTAAACTGTTAAGTTAAATTACGGTTTGTTTAAGAATTTGCCAGTACCGGATTTTAATGAACAGAACCCAAACAAAATCTACTCAAACTTCTTCAACATTATTCAGACAGAATTCAATAAAGTTTTCAAATTAAAGAAAGTCAGTGACTACAACGGTAAATCTAAATTTAATGACTGGGCAACGTTTGGAATTCGTAAAAGTAGAGTAATCTTGTATGACCTTTATGATCAAAAAACCTATAACTTTGATCGAAAATTTCATGACTATGTTAAAAAATATTCCAAAACTTTCAAGTTGGTTTGTGGAACTCCAAAAACTTTACACATTAATAAAAAATTTCGAAATTCAAATAATAGAATGAAAACAGTTTGGCAAATAATAAACCGCGAAACTGGCAAAGTTATACCAAGGGACAATGATTTCTGCCTAAAGATAGGTGATGATGTTGTTAAATCCAGCGCTGATGTTGCTCGAGCTTTTAAAACATTCTTCACCAATGTACCCTTACTCACAACAGACCGTCTAAATTCATCTCCATATGAAACAGAGACTTTATTAAAAAATAACACTAGCGTCAGTAATGTATATTTAAAATTTCATCATGTATATCCCCAGGACATTGTCAAAACGTTTAAATTACTTAACTTAAAAAATACGGAAGACCTGTGGGGTATATCAGTCAAAGTCATTGGTTCAGTAGTTCTAGTTATAGCCCCACACTTAGCTTATATATTCAATAAATGTGTTGACGATGGGGCTTTCCCAGACCTCACGAAACACAGTAAACTGATACCTCTGTTCAAGTCGAGAGATAAGGGCGATCCTTCAAATTTCAGACCAATATCTGTTCTTCCAACACTAAGTAAAATATTTGAAAAGATTATACTCAATCAAATGCTCTCACATTTCAACCGTACAAAACAACTCCACGCTAAACAATATGGTTTCACTAGGGGTAAATCGACTACGGATGCAGGTATTACCCTTATATCTCATATTTATTCTGCACGTGTCTATTTTGGATATGTTTTATGTCTCATTTAGTGTGCGTTGTGTCATCTGCACTTTATCTCATCTTTATAGATACTATCCCTAATTCTATATCCTTCCCTAAACTGTAACTTCGATCTTGAATTGTGTAAACAAAGTAAATACAAAAAACTGGTCTTGTGTTATGTCCTAGTGAGAAATGTTTAAGATGTCAGGTTTTGTGTTATGTTGTTAGTCCATTTCTTATGTTATGTCACCTGTCATTGTTTTTTCTCCAAATAGACAAAATAAAATAAAAATAAAATAAAAAAAGATCTGCCTTTCATGGTGGAGAAATTAACTGACATAGTGTTGTTTGCTGATGATACTTCAATGGTCTTCAAAATTGAAAGACAAAAAGGAGGTTTTGATGATGTTAATAGTGTATTGTCTTTAACCTTGAATTGGTTCACAATTAATAGTTTGTTGTTAAACGCTGGTAAAACCAAGTGTATCAAATTCTCACTTCCAAATGTCAGGCAAGTTGAGACCAGTTTAGTGTTAGACAACAGCACATTAGAATTAGTAAATGATACGAAATTTCTTGGAATAACCATTGATAGCAAATTGCAGTGGGGACCCCATATAGATAAATTGGCTGGTAAATTAAGTTCTGCGGCTTACGCTGTTAGGAACACCAGACAAAGCACGGATTTGGTTACATCTAGGCTAGTATATATTAGTTACTTTCATATTGTGATGTCCTATGGTATCTTGTTGTGGGGGAAAGCAGCGGATATTCAAACTATTTTTATTTTACAGAAAAGAGCTATTCGAGCAATCCATAATTTAAAACGAACAGACTCCTTAACAGAGCTTTTTAAAGAAATTGACATACTAACAGTAGCTAGTCAATTTATTTTCGAAAATATAATGTATGTACGCAAGAACCTTACAACATTTTCCAAACTTAGCGATAGCTGTAATGTTAACCTAAGAAATAATCATAGACTATGTGCGCCCCGATTTAGACTCCCGAAGGTTAGCAATTCTTTCAAGGGTCAGTGCATTTTCTACTACAATAAGATACCTCTGGAGATTTTGAAATTGCCATTTGAGCAATTTAAAAAGCATGTTAAAGCGACTTTGTCGAAAAACGGATACTACAATGTTCAAGATTACTTAAATGACAGGACTGTATGGGGTTAATCTGGCTCAACACAGACCTTGCTGTTAATAATTTTGTAATTATTTATTCCTGCTTATTAATCATAACAATTAAATTTTTCATAATTGTATTAGTTAAGCACAACATATTTTTAAAAGAGATCTAAAAATCAATCTCTGGGAGTTTCTACGCCCTACTTCTCCCACAGTGGTCCAATGTAGAGAAGAGGCAAAAAATGACGTTTGCTAAGAATATGTAAATATCAAAAGTAAAAAAAAAACTATTTTTATCACTTTTTAGTAATTGCAGTTTAACACATTTGGTGTCCAAAACAAAATTATCTTGCTACGGAATATTATTTAACATTATATTTACTTTAAAGAGACCAAATATATGCTTCTAACATAAAAACTTTTGACGTGTTAACGTTTTTAAAATCGGTATGTTGAGGAGGTTTCGCAAAAATCTAATGTAATAAACTAGGTTATGACAAGATCGCCTAGATCTCTGGAAGTGTAGCACCTACGGCAATATTTTTTGTACTTTTTTTAGAGAAAAGAAGACAATACACAGCAGAAAACGGCTAAGAGCGAGTTGAATACCGAGAATTCAGAACAAAAATCACCTAGTTTTTGTGTTGCACCTAATTGCTTTACGGCTTTCATATTTTTTCTTTACATTTGCTATTAAACCTTGGCTATTGCCATATTTAATTAATCTAGGTAAAATTCTAAGGTTTGTAGTCCCTTGAGGCGGTGAAAAAAAACAAATTTTCAGGTCAACACAGTAAATAGTTACCGCAGTTTATGGCAAATCAAAAATCAATTGAGTCTTTTCCATAGAATAAATATGGCAAGGCGCAAGGTCTGTTAGCACAAGCAAAGGAATAAATATAAAAGCCCTAACAGTTCGGTATGTCACAAAAAAATGGTGTATTTGTACGGAATCTTCAGTGCGCGAGCCGACTCGCTTGTCAATTTCAAATAGGCTTCTTTCTTTCAAGATATTGCAGCAAAAAATATTACCGTAGCTACTACACTTCCAGAGCGCTAGGCGATCTTATAATAAAGAAAATTTATGTTAATTGTACAGAAAATAAAAATTCAGAAATTGTTATGGACGAGGATTAAAAAGGTTGTAAAAAAATATGTGAACAATAAATGATGTACCTATACTGTTTTTTATCTTTTTTTATCTATACCCTAGAATCTTGCAGTTGAATCTATACAAGGTGTAACAGAAAGGGGGGTACAAGCCGAAATGGGTTGTTATGGACATAATTCTAAACTACTTTCACTATGGGACCCACTTGATCAGAGCAACTTTATTATTCTCATCTCAGTACATTTCCGGCCGGGCGCTCAGCTGATTTGTATGGGGGAGTGAAAAATAAAGTTGCTCTGATTAAGTCGGTCTCACAGTGAAAGTTGTTCATTAAGATGTCCCTAACAACCACCTTTCGGCTTGTACCCCACTTCTTATAAATCGTTTAACCCCGAACATTCCGAAAAAAGGCATATCCATGTTATGACATCATGACGCAAGTACCAAAAATCACTCTACCTATTCCGATCACTGGAGATAACCCTCTACTCTACTGAGCAAGTTTAAATCGTAAACACGTCAAAAGCGTTTTAGTTACAAATATATGTTTGATGTCTTTTGAAATGTAGTGTGATGTTAAATAATTCTAGTGGTTCTGTCAGAACAGTAGACCTCGCGAGCCCTTCGACATACATTATATATACTTAAACATATTGTCACGACTCACGGACAAAAGGCGTTATTATAATGCGATTCAAGTTTATTTTGCGCAACAATTTAACCAAGAAAGTCCTTTTTTTTAATTGAAATTCAGGTATTTGAATTTTCCAGTTACTCAGACTATTGAGCAAAATAATTATTGGCGATTACTCGCGTTTCCTTGGTCCGAGGAGGTCAAATCTGGTGTCTACGGGTTCGCCTCGTGAAGGCAGGGAGATCTAAAAATGAAACTGACAAATTTTCCGAAATAAAATCAAATCTGAAATCCGCTACAACGAATACGTTTGCTACAGCAAACATCCTCCCCTCCTCCCTTTTCCCTATCCACTCCCCGATCACACCCCCGACCTCTTGAAGTTTATCGGATGAACAACTGGAATTATTATAAATAAAATAACCCGCGTGTATTCTCTTTCAATACCACATACAAACTTATGGATGCACCTGTGGGCCTACCGCGCAAGCCCCGCCGGCATCGGTGAAGGCTTCATTTTGACAGCTTCGTGCAAGAATGAACTTTATCATTATGACAATACGGCAAGTCAATTCAAGCGTCGGTATCGGGATCAAGCCGACGGGGCTAGGGCGGTAGACCCTCTGGTTACGTACATAGAGTATGAATGTAGCCGCACCAAAAACTTTGTAAAAAAATAAAAACTGACTCGACATAAAAAATCCATATAATTATCAAACTTTCTCACAAAATTTCACGAGAATCGGTTGAGAAATGCGACCTGTAGGCGAGAAAGATGAAGTAGAAGTAGAAAATGTACTTCACAAGAATATGGTTTTATTATTAGTCACAACATAATACAACACCCCCAAGTCTTGGATGTTTATATGTCTGTGTCGTCGCTGTTTCTGGTTCCCACGACACAGGGTATCCTAGTGTGGTCCTAGAAGCTATGTATGTTGCTGTATGTAAATATAAACGTTTACGTTAACATAAGTTTATAGTTAACACTTTTTAGCGACTATTTCATACATCTCCTGGCTTTCAGCATCACTATTCAATTAATTGAATGCGACATCTCGAAGTTATATGTTGTTTTCAGTTGGTAAAAAAGCCTATCAAAATAGAGAGGGGGAGATATTTTTTTGTCGATAAAATATAATACTTTTTAACCTTGTTCAATAAGTGCACTTTATACAGCTCATACCGCATAAGTGTTATTGCTGCTCATTTCATTTTATGACATACATATGTTACGGACCAAGTGGTGCCCGGGACACTTTGAAAAATTACCAATCCAGGTTATAAGTACATATTATGTTAGTAGGAACGTTTTAATATTCTGGGCATTATTCTGTTCTGGTCCAAGTGATTATTAGTGCTGAGACGCAATAAACATACACATAAATTAAGGATTGTCTAGATAACGAGACTTATCCGTTAGTTGAAAACATTAAATCTTCAACCTGCCACCCTAATTTCTCCAATGCCCATCATCAATCTACTAAAGAGGATTCCCTTCTTTAGTAGTAGACAGGGCATACAGGGTGAAGTGCCTAAGCGACACAAATATTAATGTTTTAAGGATGAATTATAAAGTAGAACTAAACCGATCTGTTTATTATTATTATTCTCATAATACAAATGTTTGGATAGTCTACTCTACATTTACTAGTGGAGTCTACATACAAACTGATCACGATGTCAGATTAGGATTTTTGGATTGAAGTCAAATTTTAAGCGGGTGTTCGGAAAATCATTCTGCTTAACCTTTAACTGGTGACAAGGGGTCTTACAGCAAAACATCATCATTTTACCCCCTTCCCCGTGCTTCTTTGGGCTCATCACCTGAGTAGCTTCGAGTTTACTTGCGTCCATGCCGAAGAAGGGGATAGCTGTGTCGGACAGGCTCAAATCATTAACTTTCATTGACGTAAAGTTCAGCAGGGGTCTCTCAGACCCGTTGTCACCACTTAAGTAACTTTTGAACTTAATTTTGCTGTATTGTGTTTTCGTATTTTTAATTGAGAACAGGCCAAACATCAGGAAAGCATGCGCCAGTTGTCTTTTTTGATTAAAGCGCAAATCAAATGTGATTCGTGTCCGAAACATTTGTGCTTGCAGTGTGCACAAAAATTATGCCAAGATTGCATATAAAAATTGAGAAAGTTTGATTATTATCAATTTCGCGAAATTACACTTTTGATTGGACTTGTTTTTTTTTATTTATTTTTACTTCAATATTATAGAAAAAGTATTTTTTTGTCGAAATATGCTGATTAAATTTTTTGACTTTGTAATTTGTGGTCTCATCTCTAGTTTTTGATTTAAAAGAGGACATACGTTAAAATCGCAAGGTTATAACAAAAAAATATTCAGAGTATAGTTATTTCTTTTATTTATCCTTTTATATATGACAACACCGTTTTAAAATACTTTGGCTAGCTACCACACTTACCTTCTATGATTTATACCAGATACCGCAGTGGGCCTCTCAGACCCCTCGTCACCAGTTATGTTACACAAAAACCATGTCACCAGTCAAAGGTAATACGGTTTTTGACAAGGTAGTCCAATAAATCTAGAAAAATGTCTCAAGATGATCCTACTTCAACAAAAATGTTTGACAATAACAGAATTGTACATTGTAATTGTACATTGTTAAAAAAAATGTTATAAAGACAGCATTTTAATATGACGTCAAATGCTAGTATTTCATAGCTAAATCAAACCAAATATGTTATTTGTCAAACATAGGTACAATAAGTTATTATAATCTGATAATGATTGGATCTCTAGGTTTTGCCATAGGGCACACAAATAGTTCCTAAAAGTATCTATTTTGACTAGCAGGCAAATACCGTATTCTCAATATAAACCTATTTGGTCGGACTAACTTTATTTTTCTCCACTCAGTACCACACCATCTGATATGGTCAGTTGCTCGTCACAAGAATAATAGTTGTCATAGACACATTACCCATAACACATTTACATTACAACCTATAGAATGGGAAATATTAAACTGCACATCAAAAATACTAATTTGCACAGCAAATATCAGGGAAACATGCTGCGGTAGCTTAGGTGAAGGGGAGTGAGCAAGCGAAGCACATTTATCCTTCGTATTAGGTTGAACATGTAAGAACAACAAAAAATACTTAAAACAAAAATTTAAGTATAAATAAATTATTTAAAATATAAAAAGTGTTTTGTTGATCCTTTTTTGATGTGCAAATCAGTATTTTTGATGTGCGATTAAATACTAGCCCTATAGAATTACCGATGCATAATTGGTAGGCAGTTCCACGAGGAATTGCTGTTTGGTGCCATTCAACTATTGTATAACTACTGGAGAGTAGCAAATTCTCTCTCCTATTATCCTCGTCAGACAGTACTATCGCTTAAGTATTTTGAATTTTTGAATTTTTCAATATTAAACTTGATGAGATTACAACTGAAAATTATCCTTGACAATATTGTAAGGAATGTAAAGTACCTACGTCTACTTGTGATATTCCGAAAAAAAAAACTCGCAAATTAATCATCGGGAAGCTATTGTCGACAGATTTAAAATCGCTGCTCCCGCGAAAAGAGTTTCGTTCTGAGCGCGAAAATATTCGTGAAAATTTTCGTTGACATCCCGCCATCTGCAGAAGGTCGCGGCCACTCCCGGCCGGATAATCGCTTTAACCCGCACTGTCCGTAATGCACTGGAAATAAAGTTCAACTTTCGCGTCAATCTTTTTCCATGGGAGTGATGTTTGGTCACTGGAAGTGCAGTAGCGGATCTAGGATTTTCAATGGGGGGGGGGGGGGTTTACCTTACTGAGTGTAGGTTATTATGCTTATAAAGTTAAGAATAATGAACGGCAATGGAACCTTAGGTACCTGCCTATATTGGTTATAAATACTTGGAAAAAATTGTTAAACTATTTAATTGACGACCTCTTTGGTGTTGAGATGGAGGCTACGTTTGCCAAGGGAGAGGTATCGGTCGCGTCACGAATTTAAGAGCGTTGGGTAAAAATTTCGGGCTTACTGCTCAGATATTAAAAAAATACTCCTGCGCATTAAAGGCCACCGCTCATAATTCGTGAAGCGACGTGTACCGGTTATCCAAAAAAATGTTTACATGTTTGAGACGTCGCTGTTTTTGGTTCCCACGGCACAGGGTATCGTAGTGTGGGCCAGAAGCAATGTATGTCTGTAAGTAAATGTTAATACGTAGATACTTTTAGGGGGCTTGAGCCCTACCACCTCCCCCCCCCCCCGCGTTCTGAATCCGCTACTGCACGCCGTGTACTTATGAAAGGTCGCGGAAACCAACAGAAACAGCTGAGCGGTTTGAAGCCCAGACGCAGGTGGGACGAGTAGATTATATTTAGCACGACTCGACGTTCATTGTCACTACGAGCCAAGGCCCGATGATGATTTGGCTTAGCCGATTAACTAGCGATGGCTAGGAATAATACTCTAAATTAAAAAAGTAAATAGACGTAAGCACGTTAAAGATTACGTTGCGCTATTTCCGACGTTGCGTGATAGGGGACTAGCCCATCGCCGTAGCTATGGAGTTCTGAGGGCAAGCAAATAGAGTGTCATATGCTCGATAATTCGGATGAAGGCAACTAAACTCTGACTCATCTCTGAATGCCAAATATTTTGTATTTGGGCTAACATTGTGTACATCGATATATTTAAGAATAAAAATGACTTCATAAAAAGAAAAGCATGTGAGTTTCAAAATTGACGACATTTACGAGTATTATGTTCAAACAGATTAACCATATCGCCGATAACCTGAAAAACATGCATTCGGTCTGCCAACCCAACCTCATAAAGCATTTAAATATATTTTATCCCATAAAAACCAACAGTTTGTCGATAAATTTTCCATCATCTGCCGCTCTTTTGTATGAATACTTTTTTAGGGTTCCGTACCCGAAGGGTTCCAAACGGGACCCTATTACTAAGACTCCGCTGTCCGTCCGTCCGTCTGTCACCAGGCTGTATCTCACGAACCGTGAGATTAGACAGTTGAAATTTTCACAGATGATGTATTTATGTTGCCGCTATAACAACAAATACTAAAAAACAGGATAAAAGAAATATTTAAGGGGGCTCCCATACAACAATTCTTTCAATACCACATACAAACTTATGGATGCACCTGGTTACGTACATGGAGTGTGAAAGTAACCGCACCAATAACTTTGTAAACAATATTTTGCTGTGTAAAATCCAAACTATTCACTCCACACCATCGCTTCCATTGAACGGTGGTACGGAACCCTTCGTGCTCGATTTAGACTCGCACTTGACCGGTTTTCTCTCTTGACAACGCAGCCATCTGCTCGGTAGTAAATTATGGTGATTGAGATTTAAATCAAAGAGGACAGACTTGTTGCTTCGGGAGTGCTTGCAGGTGAGATGAGACAAAGTAATCATTGAAAAAACTAAATAGACATTTGAGCCTACTGTAACTCATGTTCCTTATTTTTTATCTGTGATTTTTTAAATATATTGATCGATGATAGCTTTCACATTTACTCTTATGGCGAGTAAGGACTAATAAAGGGTTTACTTTGACATTCCATAGATAGACATGGACCTAAAACTATAGTAATCGTTCGAGCTATAGAATTATCTAAATTGACAACTCTAAATTACACAGCCTTTGCTCTCTTTCATACCAATTGAGAGAAATAACTATTAATAGAGAAGTAGAGCTCCGTGGCCTTGAGGGTTTCAGGCTTGCTTCTCAAGCAGGAGGTGCAGCTTCGAATCCCGGTGCTGACCATGTACCAATGAGATCAGTAATTTAATAAAGTACTTAAATAAGGAAGTTCTAACGGCGATGAAGAACATCGTGAGGAAAACATTATTACTTCATGGGCTATAGTCCTCTGTCACGCAAAATGGAGTATTGAATAACTGGCTAAAAGTAGGTACAATTGTACCACTGCTACCCCATAAGGGAAAAGGCGTGATGCTATTTTATATTATTGCTGATTCATAATAAATTTCTTAGAGACAAGCTCTCCTTTATATATCTTCTTTCATAAGATATATGAAAGAAGATGTCTGTTTTGAGAAATAAATTATGAAATAAAGTCTAAATGCAGGTGACTTCGTTAGCTTAAAGTATATTTTTTATTATCTTTATTCGTCCCTTTGACGACTGACGATGTGGCAGTTATTATAATCCTTGAAAATGAATGAAAAGCGCGAGAATAAAATATCACGAGGACTTAACTGATAACAACGTTGAGCCTCTGTTGACACGATCCCGTCATTCCTGAGAAATTTATTAGAGTCATATTTTTAAAGAAATGTGAAACATTTGGTGATCACAAAAACTCCTGCGGAAATGCGTAGGGGAGGAAAGGTCATTATTATTTTGTATTTCCTGCTTCGGTGTTTTACTTGTAGCACTCATTATGTTTAACTAGCTTTTGTTTTTTGCCCGCATTATTTTAGTTTTTTTGTAGTCTATATAGTTATATTTCGAACCAATTGTAAATTTTGTAAACTGAGAATAACATTTTTAGGTTGGTTTTCACAGTTGTTGTTCAAGACTTTTTCTTTTTGGATTTATATACTTAAAGTTCCTCTTTATATACTACATCTGAGGTTCTGCCCTCAGATGTTAATACGACCAGGCTCCTAGGTGACCTCACTCTCGAGCAGGCCACGTAAAACTGGCCGAGCGAAAAGCAGTCTCCCCTAAGGTCAATTCCTGCTGTTTTCAGTGACTGACCCTGAGACTTATTAATCGTCATTGCGAAACAGACCTTAAGCATAAGTGGTATCCACGATATATACACAGATTGACCTCGAGCACAGCCAGTAAATACAATGGCCTCTACCCCGTTTTTATGTAAGGCTTTCCCGAGTAACCAAGTAAGGGGGCCACCCCTTACACAACTTAGGTGGGTTGAGATTCCGCAATAGCATGACTGGAGCACCCACTTTGAGGATAAGTGTGTGAGACGGTAGACCAGGTGGGTTGAGCATTTTCAGGAACTCCACAGGACATTGTACAGTATCATCTGTATCTACTACAGTATCTACAGACTTGTACTAGTATACTGCACCTTCGAATAACTTCAACAAAATGTCGTTAATGACGGAAGCCTAATCGTTTTTAGGAGTCACAATCGCAAGTTCGCACAGCCACTCCATGGATTTGATGTGTAGGTTAGAGACATCTGTATATATTCAGGCTATTAGGTCGTCATATATATGTCATGAAATTAAATTAAATTTAATAAAGAGTAATTTAATATAATTTATACTATATGTAATAATTTAATTAACAACGGAATTTTAAATCTTGACGGCAAATTGTTGGATCTTGTCTTGTCAAATGACATGGTTAGTTTCAGTGACTGCATGAATCCGTTAGTACCTATTGACTTTTATCACAAAGCCTTAATAATACAAATTGAGTACACAATTATTTATTTTATGGAACCGGCTCCTCGTATGAAATATATTTACAATAAATGTGACTACGCCGCTATCAATGACGAATTTTTAACTATTAATTGGGAAGGGGAGTTCTCCAAGCGTACATTAGACCGCTCACTTGATTTCTTCTACGATATTTTTACTAAACTAAGAAGTAAATATATCCTGTGTCGTAAAATTAAAGCGGAATCTTATCCCGTATGGTTTTCACTTCCACTGAAAAAGGCTACAAAAGGAAAAATATAAATATTTAAAAAATACAGTATTTATAATAATAAATCGGATTTAGTATCTTTTAAATTGCTGAGAGACAGGGTGCGGAAGTCGGAGCAGGAGTTCATTAACCGGACTGTAGACAACATTGCTAAAAATCCAAAGCAATTCTGGTCATTTATCAAGTCAAGGTCCGGTACGCACGCCATACCTAGTAGTTTAAAGTACGATGATGGCTTGGTTAATACTGGTACTGATATATGCAATGCTTTCTCAGATTACATTCGTACTAGTTTTTCAGCGTCGATTCGCTTTAAATAATAATCAATTAAACTGTGAGCCATGGTGAGCTGGCCTGCCTTTTCGCGCTGCTAATATACTCTCCGGGGAGCGGCACTCGCGTATCATATCCTTTTTGAATGCTTTGCTTAAATATTATGTATGAAAATACGTTAATATGTACACATTAAAGCACAATCAATTATAAATTCCCTAGCCCGAGGCAATAACAAAAACATTCTTAAACTGAACAACAAAACGAAAGCAAAGCTGTATAATTTTAAAGCAATACATAATTTACAAAATTCTCATAGCAATTTTCCACCCCTATATTTGACATTAGAGGATCGTTTTCTAAGTACGCTGTAACATGTACTGCTATATTTGTAACCAATAGGTTAAATACCATGCAAACTTTCTAAGCCCATATTATCATAGGTAGAATTTCCAAAAATCCTTCCTCAGACATATAAACAACTTCATCCTCCTTTTCACCCTTTTGGGGGTGGAATTTTCAAAGACGCTGTTGTACCCTGATGATGTCCCTTGCAGGGGCTACCTCAGATAGAACTTGTATTTCAATTATTTCTTAATAATTCTGTCACCGATGTTATGTCTATTACATAACACTGGTTACAATAATTACAAAATGTTTGCAGTTGTTACTTAGAAAGACTGCTGATAGAAGTGGAATACAATAAAATACCACAGGATTCCAATGATTCCTGTGTAATTTTATTGTAGATCAATATCGTTCCTGAAAAGAGGTTCAAAGACTATGTTAAAAATGAGCTATGTCAAAGAAATTCCTATTATAGTATTAAGAAATACTTGGATGACAAAACTGCATGGTCCATACCATCTCAGCGCACAGAAATTCGACGAAGGGCGTTGGATCAAGTATATCACGCCTTCGAATTCCTTTAGGCGGAAACCAGTACCTGTTGTGAAGTATTTTTTTTAAAGAAGGTATGGGGGAGTTTTTGTGCCGTTCCTTCTTAATACCGAGGCTACCTTCCGAAACGGTGAAGCCTTTAGTCTTTTTTTATATAAACAAAAATTGACATTTAGTTATAAGTAAGTATAATTTTGACATTCCCGAAGATAATTAATTAATTTATATTCAATAAAAATTGAATCTGAATCTGAATCCATTCAATAAAAAAGGTAAACTCATCACACACAGTACACCAATATCTGAAGGGAAAAAAGGGTGATCCTTCAAATTTCAGACCAAAATCTGTTCTACCTGCACTAAGTAAATTTGTTGAAAATATTTTACTCAATCAAAAGCTCTTCAACCGTAGAAAACTACTCACTGCCAAACAATTCGGTGATAATAGGGGTAAATCGACTACGAATGCAGGCATTACCCTAATATCTCATATTTCCTCTGCATTGAAGGCCGCACAGCGAAGGAATTGGCGTTTTTTGCGATCTGTCGAAGGCATTTGATTGTGTTGATCATGATACGCTACTAATTAAATTAAATCATTACGGAGTTAGAAATAAAGTACCTAATATTTTGTTAATACATTCAAAATTTTAATATTTTACCTCCTTTTCAAAGAGCTTAGGCCCAATCATAGAATCAACATTTAATGAACATACATCGTAACTTATAATAATCCGTCTGTAACACTCACAAAAAGATAAATAGTTAAAACTCCCGGTATAACAATGAAAACTCAACACCGTCGCGTCGGTCAGTAGAACAAATCCCTACCGCAGTATTTACCCAGGGGATCTGGGCACCCTCATTACGAACACAAAGTCCTTTCCATTTAATGTTTCCCGCCAATTAAATATAATTGTTTTTTTATTCTCTGACGACTTTCTTCTAGGACGTTTAATGTTTGCATTTCTCCAGTGTACAACAAGCTAAAGTTGTATGAAAATTTGCTTTGTTTTAACACTCAAAATATATTTTTAGGCAGTCACAACTTAACTTTAGTTAACGAGTATGCAGAATGCTATCTATAATATTAGCAATTAGATACTAACAAGGCCCTGTTCAAAAATATCTTTTTTGAATCAATGCCTCTGGACTTCACATAGCCATAAGTAGTGGACGATCGAGATGCTTCGAATCGAACAATAACACAATTGTCAAATTTTGATAAATAGTTTAGTTGTTCTGGTGACACAAATGACATACTTACATACTCCTTTGGGCTTCGCATGAACAGAATGTAAATAATTAAATCATTATCCTATAACAAAGATCAGGACGTAAAATGGCCAGGTTATTACTCAAGATGTTCATACCAGGATTTTATAGTTTATAAATTGCGTTTAACACGCCGGCTCAAGCCTGATCGTTTAACAGAGTAGATGACTCTGTTAACTTTATATACGTTAGGTTGCGAGCACACATTGAGTCAATAAACAGTTTTACAGCTGGTAGTTAACACGTTCTGTGCGTTTAGAGCGGTTTGCTGGCAATCTGATACTTTTTAAGTGCATGGGCGGAGTTTAGCGCATTGTTGAACCAAACCATCCCTTAATAATATCGGTCAAGTGCGAGTTGGACACACAATGAAGGTTTCCGTACCAACGTACAAGAATAAACGCAAAAAAACTTGTCTCGTGTAGGGGACCCCTTTATTAGCGGCAACAATTACAGATAATAAATACACAGAAATACATGTTTTGTGAAAATTTCGGCTCGGTACCTATTACGGTTCATAAGAGTCAGCCCGCTGACTAAAAGACAGACGGACGGACGGAGGGATGGGCGGACAGCAGAGGATAATTAATATGGTCCCAAAAATAGAGATTTTGTGTTGAGAGACAATTGTAAAGACTAGTTGATTTTTTTTTTTACTTTGTATGTATTTTTACGATTGAGATTCATTACGTTAAATAACCAACCTAAACTTGAAAAATATTAGAGGACTAATTAATTAAAAAGGCCGCGCGGTGATAACATTTGTTTTTTTTTGATATTTATAAATGCTCGTTTTGCCAGAGGCAATTGTCAGGAGAGCGACATCTTCGGGAGTAAAGTAAAAGGCTTGAGATGCGCGCAAATACGAGACTGTACTAGACTATTTTATTATGGGATATACTAAGCTTATATACAACTTACTACAAAACTACGTGATGAATATAAATATACCTTATCTGTGACTGTCGTCCACTTATCTTAACATTACGTGGAAATAGATATTTCCGCATATCTGTGGCGGGCGTATGTGCCGGTACAGATACTCCCCCCTTTAGGGAAAAAAATAAATGAATGTACTTATAACAATGGAAAAAAATCTAAGTTAGATAACATAACAAACTTATATCAACTGCAATAATAACTAGTAGTATTTTAATAAACATAAAACCAGATCTTAATTGTGCATACTTTAACTTAATCTATTTTTATATATAAGGAAAGTTATTGTTAAATAAAACTAGACAGTAATAGAGCATATTTCAACTTAATCTAAAGGTAACTCTTACACGAATTAGGAAAGTAAAGAAACCACGGTTATGTGAATTCTACATAAGTTTAAAGAATAACATAATATTTACCTACAGGCGAGTCTTGTGTCTGGCCGCACACTACATAAAATAAACTAAAAACTGGAAAACAGAAAAACACTAGGAAAATGGGGCTTCGCGGTTAGTAAACTAACCTAACCTATAACTGGAAAAGATCCGCAGGAGAGTCGTCTGATGCTGTAGCCGCCCGTGTTTTTCAGGAATCGATGACTCAATTTACATCGCACGTCGTTGAACTTGTAATCACTGTTTGTTTATAATTGCGACCGTACCTACACAAGGATGATTGTGCTGAATCAGCGTCAGCATTAAATCTGTAACCTTAGCTGTAGGCAGTCAATGGTTTCGTACGTCGTGTGTACGTGCGTGCTCTTTGAGTGAATATTAAGTTGTCGATTGATAAAATTTGTGTGCCTAAAAACCTTGGGATTTGGCAACATAGGGCACATCTTGTACACCAATCGTTTATATATAAATATATATATCTCTCTCTCTTCAGTGATTTGATTATTCTTCGTGCGATGTTCTTCCTGGATGATTTCAATATTCGTTGAATTAGGTATATCGATGATGTTTCAATACTCTTCTGGGGGCTGGAACGGCTTCCTATGTCGTGAACTTGAAAAAAAAAACTGCTTGCTGTGAATGAATTTGCCGACGCGTTCGTTTCTGCTGGTGCGAGCTCCATTTGTTAAATCAGCAGTCGGCTGACTATATCGGGTCATTGTTCTTGCGGTATCTTGAGTTCGATGCGGGAAATCTTCAGTTGAAATTATTTATCTTTTGGCTTCTGGTCCGTCATGGCTTGCTTGATGTCGTCTTGGTTTGGGTGGGGTCTTGATTATGGATTTCTGCAGCGTGGTTTGAAATAGGTATGCAGAAGTCGGGGCTCGGCGATCTTGGACGAAGTGCTTCTTGCTTGCACTTCTAAGGTGGCAGCACACGGAGTTTTCTTCGCGGCTGGGTCCATGCTGCTATTACCGAAGGTTGCTGATGTTCAGGAGTCGGGTCACCACTTTGCCAGAGGCAATTGTAAGGAGAGCGACATCTTCGGGAGTAAAGTAAAAGGCTTGAGATGCGTGCAAATACGAGACTGTACTAGACTATTTTATTATGGGATATACTAAGCTTATATACAACTTACTACAAAACTACGTGATGAATATAAATATACCTTATCTGTGACTGTCGTCCACTTATCTTAACATTACGTGGAAATAGATATTTCCGCATATCTGTGGCGGGCGTATGTGCCAGAGGCAATTGTATGGAGAGTGACATCTTCGGGAGTAAAGTAAAAGGCTTGAGATGCGCGCAAATACGAGACTGTACTAGACTATTTTATTATGGGATATACTAAGCTTATATACAACTTACTACAAAACTACGTGATGAATATAAATATACCTTATCTGTGACTGTCGTCCACTTATCTTAACATTACGTGGAAATAGATATTTCCGCATATCTGTGGCGGGCGTATGTGCCGGTACACTCGTGAACAATTCTTTATAAATATTCTGAGCTCAACAACTTAGATTGTTTATAAAATAATCTAGTACAATCCTCAGATTTTCTCGAAGTTTCCAATTCCCTCATTTTGACCGATACATTTGTGACCGCTTTTTAATGTCAGAACGAAAGTCCTGTCTAAGCCAGGTGTAATCTCGTTATAATATTTACAGAGCAACGCTCCCCGTTAATTATTTCCAGTGTTGTTAATTTCACTTGTTTACGGCTTCCCGCTATATATCCACAGATCCAATATGGCGCCGAAAGATGATTAGACTAAGATGATAATAGCATTAAAGCCACAGAGTCATAGAATAAATTATAAAGAGTGAAGACATTAGCAATAGTATATGATATTATGTAAATTATTCTTGGGACCTGACTCGACTGATCGAACCAGCAAGACTTTATGACGACCCGAATGGCCGAGTCGGCAGTAACCCTGCCTACGAAGCCAAGGGTCCCGGGTTCGAGTCCCGGTGGGGGCAAATATTTGTTTGATGAGAACTGATGTCTGTACCGTAGTCATGGTTGTTTATCTATCTAAGTTTAATATTTATCTATATAAGTATGTGTATCGTTGTCTAGTACCCAAGATACAGGGAATCCTAGTTTGGGGCTAGATCAATGTATGTAAATTGTGTCCAAGGTATTATTATTATTTTTTTTTCCTGATTTAGCGACTTCAGAAATGAAAGATTAGGCCTCCTAAATAATAACTAACATAAGTTTATTATTGGGGACATCATCTTTCACTTAGTTATTGTTTTGATCAGGTCCGAACGGCCAGCCAATGAATCTGTATGATACGCATAGTATGGATGTATGTAATGGCAACGATACTCGAGCCGAATAATTGTTTAATACTTTTTCGCAACCCTGAAAAAAGTTCATTCACAAATTTGTGTACAATGCTTCGGAATCATTATTAAATTTTGATTTGCTGTGTTATTAAATATTCAAAGGAGGTCATGATTGCATATACCACAGAGAGCGTGTGTGCCGTGTTTGCGAATTTCTGGCGGCTTCGAATACCATATTTATGAAACGTTCACGCGTGTTAGCTAGAATATTTAACTTCTACGGCCGTGTAAGGATTGTGTCCATCTGCACAAAAACCTAGTTAACTTTATTACAGAAGACACTGGAAATTCTCACTATGCTTAGAGTAAACACAGAACTTTATTAAGAAACTAACCTGATATTTCTGGATGTTAGTAGGTAAGGTAGGTGTATTTAACAAATGTAAGTATGTGTGTGTGTGTGTGTGTGTGTTGATACTGAGATGTAACTCTCAACAATTCAAAGATGACATAAAACAGTGGCCAACGTTTAGGTTCTGAAGATCGTATTTCACTTAGCTGCGGTAAAAGGTGGATTTCCGTCAAATGCTTTTATTGGAAACAAATACCAACACTACCATGTTAAAAAATGCATTAATTCAGTAATTTTCTGTAAGTATCCGTGGCCTAGCGGTATTCGCACATCATGCGGGTAGCATCCTGTGGCCGAGACGGGTACTGGATGGGTGCCCGTTTCTATGTGGCATTGTTTCGGGCGCTTCCGTGTTTCGGATGACACGATAAGCTGTTGGTCCCGGCTACTATCTCTACTCGGTGGTAGTTCTGACAGTCGGGTTGGCCACTACCCGACACCTCTCCATCAACCCGCACTGAGCCAGCGTGGTGGAGTATGGCTCAATCTTACTCGTAACCGGGTTACGGTATGTATCGCTCGGTGGGGACATTAATGCGCTTACATTTATTATTTTATTATAATATTCTGTAAATAGTCCCAACCGTATTCTGTGGTGGAAGAAACGAACCCAATCCCCTGCGACCACCGTTCGTACGGCCGGTCGGGCTGGCCCTTAACGTGTTACCACCAAGGTTAACAACGTGTTAAAATGGCAAAGAAGTTCAGAACTATAAGTACTTCCTGCATTGAATACTACCACTACGTACAGACTAACAAATTATATCGTCACCCATTATCCTATCCTATGGCAGAAGCAAACTTGCGTCTATGTTTAGCCAGTTTTTCAATACCCCATTTTGCGTGACTGGACGTTCTTGGGGGGTCTCGCGTCTAATTCGAAATTTGAATTTTGTTATTTCGTCTAAAATTGGAAGCGGCCAGTTCTATTGAGGGGAACTATATGTAATCGAATAAGCGTATGCGAAGCTGCGCCACGGACAGCTAGTATCATTTATAGACAAGATTTTTTTAATATTTTGAAGGCAGGGTTATGAACAAATATTCATAGTTCTTCTGACCCCACACTAGGATACCCTATATCGTCGGAACCAGAAACAGCGACATCACACACATATATGACGACCGTTTTAGCCTAGCAGGTAGTGACCCTGCCTACGAAGCTGACGGGGTTCGAATCCCGGTAAGGGCAAATATTTGTGTGTTGAGCATTAACATTTCTTTCTTAGTCTTGGATGTTTTCTATGGATTTATGATATATATGTAATACCTGTGCTCAATCACAGTAGACCTCTTTATTCTGCTTTATTTTTAACGTTATCATATTATATAAAGATTTTTTGGAACTTCTACAATCCCCGATTTAACCTAGTCTCTAACCTTACTAGATTCTATCTACCTTAGTTACTAATCGATGCAAAAAAGTTCGACAATGTTGCGTTAATACGTATTTTTGTACGTAAATAAGGATTTCTGCTCAATATTTGGATATAAATAAAACCTATCATCGGTTTCAATGACAGGTGGTATAAATAGGAAGAATGAACTGATTTCTGGTCAATATTCTTCTACCATGGGTAGTGGCGGGGTAAAACAGTTTTTGATGAGGTCCGAAAATTCATAATTTCTAATACTAATAAAGGGAAATTTCCAAGAACTGTTACTAACAAAATCCACCATCCAGTGAATCATCCAGCATTATAAACAACACAAATCAGTAGCATGTATGAAGAAGACCGACTGTCACCTCATCACAAGTGACGCAGAGAACAGGGTTCTGAAGAAAAATCGTCGTCCAAGCAAGAGAACTAACTGTGCAACGGCGGGACATGATCCAGAGAGATGTTTCAGTCGACACTTGCTAAAGAGTCCTCAAGAGAATGGGATATGGATTTTACAAAGCACGAGAAAATCTTTTACTGACTGACCTGCAAAAGAAAAAAATATTAAAAGTCGAGCGATGCATCGAAGCCTGAGGTGACTATTGGCGATGAACGAAAAAGATCAGCAGAAATAAAAGTGTGGCCTATCATAAGGACAAAGTCAATCGAAAAGTGAAGTATCCATCATACATCAGTAATGATACGGGGTGGCATGTTACCCCAGGGTTTGGGGCGGCTGCAATCTATTACCAGCATACCGACGACCCGAATGGCCGAGTCGGTAGTGACGCTGCCTACGAAACCAAAGGTCCCGGGTTCGAGTCCCGGTGGGGGCAAATGTTTGTTTGATGAGAACGGATGTTTGTACCCTAGTCATGGTTGTTTATCTATCTAAGTATAATATTTCTCTATATAAGTATATATATCGTTGTCTAGTATCCAAGACACAGGGAATCCTAGTTTGGGGCTAGATCAATGTGTGTAAAAGGTGTCCAAGGTATAATTATTATTATTATTATTATTATTATTATTATTATTATCATATTATATATCTTTATATAATATGATAATAATAATAATAATAATAATAATAATAATAATAGTCTAATATCAGCCATACAGAGTTTTCTACGTAACCATACCTTAGTTTTTCATCAAGATGGGTCTTCATGTCACACTGTAAGGCCTGCGAAGGCTTGGCTTAATTCTAAGCAAGTCCCTACCATGAGTTAGCCGCCCGCCAAGCAGCCCAGACTTGTCCCCGATCGAAACTTTATGGTGGAATATGAAGAAAAGATGAGGAAATATCCATCAAGATAAGAAAATGATTTAAAACAGAAGCTTTAGGTAGCTTGGGATTCCATCACCCATGAGTGTGCAGAGCTGGTGGCGTCAATGCCACTGCTGATAAATGCAGTTATTGAGAGCAGAGGGACATTACTAAGTGGCAGACGAGCTGTTTTGCGTGCGTGGTTAGGCTGGACGAACTCATTTGCTTCTTAGGCAGTTAGGGCATTATAGTTTTTATGTTTAATTAATTCAGAAGTTAATAGTATTTTATGTGACTGCTACATAATGGAGGGCTTAACACTCGAGAGTGGGTGTATGAAACGACCCGAAGGCGAGTTTCATAACAATATCACTCGAGAGTTTTAATGCCTAATTATGTACATACATGTATGTACCTACAGTTACATACACTAGTTTATCTACACACATATCATAAGCTCTCTTTGATGTGTTCAGGAATCGCATGTTTGACCGGCATTGTGGCATTGATCTTATCTCTGCAGTTGTTTTGCTTGTTCTGTAGTACCAACTTCACAGACAAACTAGGGGCGGCACGCAGGCGGGCGTCGGCGTTCGAAATTTGAATGTAGAAAATATAATACTTATTGTATAATATATAATAATATGTAGAAAATTTATACATTATGGTCATAATGTACAAATTTTCAGATAAGAAATGAGTTTTTACCAAATAGTTTTACATTATGCTGGTCTTAACGTGCGGTTTTTAGACGCAGTAAAGAGCGTTTATGATAATTGTGTAGATAAATTAAGTTATCTGTAAGAATAAAGTATATCTTAGACTGGAACATATATTTATTCAGATATTTGGTATTTAAATTGGTTAACTTAATTTCAGATTACGAAAAAAATATAAAACATTTTACCCCTATTGAGACGAAGTATAGACGGGCCAGTAATATTACTGGGTAATATTAGGTCCTTACATATGAAATTGGCGTTTTGTATGGAGAAATTGAAGTTAACTCAATTTTCAGTACAAACATTTTTGTATTTTTTTTAGGAATGACAGATCCTAATTTTATAAACTTTGTGTGTATGAATGAGACAGCATTTAGCTAACAGAAAATTTTATATAATTTTTGAAAAATATTATGAAAATGGATGACATTTAGGAGGCACTGATTTTGAAGATAACATTTTAGTTATCAAACTGAAAATTAAAAGAAAGTTTAATAAGTAGATGTAAAATATTGAAATTAATTTTAAAACAATAAAAAAATACTGGAAATAGCTATTGAATTACTCGAATTATGAACTCCTGAATCTGTAAGAAAAATTCGCCAATTTCATAGGTAAGCACCCAATATACGTGGGCTCAGTTTTGATTCCTCCACCCAGTACGATCATACCACCCGTGTGAAATGGTTACGGTTCGTTCGTTCGTTTTGTTTTGTTAGTATGTACGATGACCCAGTCATTAGGTTGGACCGATGTATGGAGAACAAGAAAGATTTATGGGAGTTTTGAAATTTTGTGATTTGCTTCATAATATAGATTTCGATGTAATCTTTGCCGTTCGCGCTGCCATATTAGAAAAATGGCGCCTAAAACAGTTTATGACAATATCTCCCCTCCAACTCATTTTGCAAATAACAGTCTCGTAATAAAGTAACCTAGAGAAAATTTCCTTTCAATCTTGTCTCACTTTTTTGAGAAGTCAATCGTTTTTTTAACTTGTGGCAACACTGAGGTCAACAACCGACTGAGATTTATCCTATGTAAAGTTAAAATAGAAATTGTTTTTCTATTTTAACAATTCTAGTTGTATTTAATGGTATAATAATAAATATACGTGTGACTATATAGTAGTTTATGTGACTGTTACATAATGGAGGGCATTAATTCTCGAGATTGGGTTTATGAAACGAGCCGAAGGCGAGTTTAATAATAATATCACTCCAGAGTTTTAATGCCTAATTATATACAGTTACATACACTAGTTTATCTACACACGTATCATAAGCTCTCTTTAATATGTTCAGGAACCGCATGTTCGACCGGCATTGTGGCATTGATAATTGCTCTGCAGTTGTTTAGCTTGTTCTGTAGTACCAACTTCACAGACAAATTAGGGGCCGCACGCAGGCGGGCGTCGGCGTTCGAAATTTGAATGTCATAATATGTAGAAAAATGGTCATAATGATCAATATTCGGATAAGAAATGAGTTTTTACCAAGAAGTTTAACATTATGCTGGTCGTAACGTGTGGTTTTTGGACGCAGTAAAGAGGGTTTTAATACGTGTAATGTGTATTTGATGCAAACTGGCCAATGGTTTTTCTATTACAGAATGTTGTCTGTGTCATTGTTATTCTCGGTTTGGAGTGATTTGGTTCTACCTACTGTATAATCTGAGCGAAAACATAACATCTGGAATCTAATTTCAACCAAATAAATCACGTGAGTGGGAAACATTTCGAAATCGGCTCAGCTGACATAACCTCAATTGGCTGACAATTACCCTACCTAGTAAGAAGTTTTTTGACACTCTTACATTCTTTTCTACTTATTCATATCTATAATGGATAGTCGCATGCAGACCCGTAAATCACGCCAGCTAGAATCCCAACTAAAACGGTCTTTAGAAGAATTAAAACTATCTAGGGAATTGTGTAGCCAGCTGACTTGTGAACGGGAGGACAATGAAAAGATATTGCTAGAAGCATTAGGTAATAATAATAAACTAAAAACCGAGCTGTCTACTTTACACTCACAATATAAAAATGTACTTGAAGAACAAAATAGGTCAAAAATGATAATTCATGGTTTTGATCAGTGCGTTGTTGAATATGAGTATGTTTTGAAGCGAATTTATATCCTGGAGAGGGATCTGTGAGATGCCCAAAACCAAATCACACAACTCATGGTTCAGCAGCACTAAAAACCCAAAATTTATTTAAGGAATTGATGTTAGCGGATAATTTGGCCGGCCAAGTTTCTGTTGCATGTAGATTGGTAGATTGATGTCCAGTTCAGTGATTTATTTGAGAAATGAAGACTCAGTGGAGGGCGCTGGTTCAACATGCAGTAAAAACACATCAAAAAGATTTGTTAAAATTAAAAAACACATCACTAAAACATCAAAAAAATTAAAATCTCATAAAATTCTCAATAGAAGTAAAATAGAAAATTTTGAATAATCTAAAATATGTATGGCAGAGTTAAAAATTAATAAAACATAATATGAGAAAGACCTGCAAAATCTTGAGTCTGAATTTGCCAGTGTCAATGGCTGCTTGAGATCTATTACTGCCCGCTATGAAAAATCTCAAGAGGCCATTGAGGAGAACTCGCTGGCCATGGATGAGCTGCTTAAACTGTCTCATAGTAATCAGGAATGCTATGACTCTTTGGTGGCCAATCATTTGTGTGACTACCAACCTTTCTTGCAACAGCCGGTGAGACCAGCTTATCTACGAGCCTTGAAATACGTATCCGACCCAAGATTTCAGGATCGCACAAAAACATCACAAGCAAAACTGTTATGTTTTGTGATGAAATTGGAAGAAACGTAGGCATATAATTGAATAAATTGGGACTGGGAATAACTGTTAACCAAACTCCAGTTCTCGTGATGTATGCAAAAAATAACAAAGACCAAAGACAAAACCTGAATCAAACTTATAACTCATGTTTGGAAATAGGGGTGAGGAAGACAAATGGGACCTAATTAAATATTTTGAAACACTTTGCTTGCTGAATGTTAGTAAAAAAATTATGTTTACAGTCCCATACAGTAAAAGCTTACCACTAGCTGAAAATTATCTTAGATATTAGCTAAATATGACAGTACATACAATGTCATATAAGATTAGTTTGATTCATCTGATTGACTCAAACAACTATGTTGGTGATAATATTTATTTGACCAAAGGTAGTTACGACCTTTCAGGTTATTATAAGCGACAGGTAGCTGTGTCGCTATCTTAATTTTTTAGTATGACAGCCAAGAATTTAGCTAACCTGACTGCATCTATTGAGCACAGACAAGGGATATTGGAAGATGTTTAAATTAGTTCATAAGACAAAAGAGGAAATCTCTAGCATACATGAGCCACTAAATATATCAAGCAAGCATACTCCTATGTTTATCAAAAATGTGTAATATCTTGCCCGAATTAAAAAAGTTAAAAAAGTGTAATAATATCCCAACATTAAATAATATTCAGACAAAGGGTAAGCCCCACTTATATATTACCCATCAAAACATGCAGGGGCTACCTGGCAAAGAACTTGTATTAGAATTATTTCTTAATAATTACAACACAGATGTTATTTGTATTACAGAACACTGGTTAAAGGAAAATATGATGTCTTTTAAAATAAATAATTACAAAATTGTCAGTTATTACAATAGAAAGACTGCTGATAGAGGCGGTTCTTTAATGTTAGTAAAAAATAATATTGAGGTGAAACAACTGAAAAATATTCTTGCACTTACTGTAGAAAAACAAATAGAGGTATCCTGTGTTGAGTTGGTAGCCATATTATTATTTGTCTCTCCAGACCTCCGAGAGATGAAAAAGGCCATGGCAATTTTGAAGCAATGAATGAATTTTCTTTTGAGCAATTTAAAACCATGTTAAAGCGACTTTGTCGAAAAAGGGATATTACAATGTTCAAGATTACTTAAATGACGGGACTGTATGGGATTAATCTGGCTCAATATAGACCTTGCTATTAATAATTTTATATATTTATTCCTGCTTATTAATTATAATAATTCATGTTGTAAGTAATATATGTATTAGTTAAGCACAAGCAATTTTCACAAGAGATCTAAAAATCAATCTGTGGGAGTTTCTACGCCCTGCTTCTCCCACAGTGGTCCAATGTAGAGTGGTGGCAAAAAATGAGGATCGCTAAGTATATGTAAATATCTAGAGTAATAAAGAGATTTGATTGATAGATTGATTTCGCGTGCGAGCGTCGCAAAGTCTACTTAAACATGAGTTTGGACCACAAGTACATTTCCTCGTCACCACGCGGTAGAAGTACGTATGCCATTTTTCAGGCTTCTATAGACAAAAGGAGTCCATTGGGACCCTAATACTAAGCCTCCGCTGTCTCTCTGTACGTCCGTTTGTCCGTTATTCCATTCTAAAAATTCCTCACTAAACGTAGACATAAGTGTGATTCTGTTAACCCCTATGGGGAAAAGCGTGACGCTATGTTAAGTTATGTTTAGTACCAAAAAACATTGACATACAGGCACTAACATTTCTTCTGGCACCACACTAGGATAACCTGTGTCGTGGGAACCAGAAACAGCGACGTCACAAACCTATAAACATCCAAGACCTGGGGATTCATTTTTCTTTATTCCCAGCCGGGGGTCGAACCCGGGACCCCTCGCATGGAAATCAGAGCCACAGCCGCAGTGCCACAGAGGTCGTCCTAACTAACTAAATATAATCCAGCTAAAATATAAAACAGTTTTCTCTCGACAATACTCTACATTAATCTAGTTTAAAAACCGGTCAAGTGCGAGACTAAATTGCGCACGAAGGGTTCCGTACCACCGTTCAATGGAAGCGATGGTGTGGAGTGAATAGTTTGGATTTTACACAGCAAAATATTGTTTACAAAGTTATTGGTGCGGTTACTTTCACACTCCATGTACGTAACCAGGTGCATCCATAAGTTTGTATGTGGTATTGAAAGAATTGTTGTATGGGAGTCCCCTTAAATATTTCTTTTATCCTGTTTTTTAGTATTTGTTGTTATAGCGGCAACATAAATACATAATCTGTGAAAATTTCAACTCTCTAGCTAGCTAGGTTCTTGAGATACAGCCTGGTGACAGACGGACGGACGGACAGACGGACGGACGGACAGCGGAGTCTTAGTAATATGGTCCCGTTTGGAACCCTTCGGGTACGGATCCCTAAAAAGGAATATTAAATGTACATTTTTCCTTAGCGCCCAACAAAGAGAAAATAAGATGCATCGTGTTTTACTCTACTTTGTGTTTGTGTTAAAAGTAGAAGAAAAATTATATTATTTACAAAGTAAATTGAGATCATAGTGATTCCGTCCCTAAGTAGTTCTTCAGCAAAAATCAATTATAATCTCGTTAACAATTTGTCGGAAAATTATCAAACCTTTCACATTTTAATTAATTATTGTCGTTAATTCATTATCATGTTGCTGCGCTATAAAACTAACAAGAATATATACATACGTTTACATAGGTACCTAAATACTTACAAAAAAGCGTTAAAATAGCTAAGTGATGCCCAAAGATCTTTTTAAGTAGTTTTTGTTAAATTCGATTCGAGTGGTGTGAACAGGTTTTTTAGACAGATTTTGGGAAATAAAATATTCACTTTATAAACAAAAAATATGTCGTTTGCGCTAATTTTCAGCAAGGACCCTTTTTCAAAACATTTGAGACTAACTATACGACAAGAATTACTCACTTAAAAATCTACAGATCTAGATCTAGCAACACTCAAGAAAATCCAAACGTCAACCTCTTTAGTATTGCTAGTTTATTCTCTTTATTGAATCTAAACTCCAAGCACTATAAGTTTCACATGTTTTTAGTATTATATATCTACGTTTTCGCGTACACCTGAGCCTTTTAATTAAGAATTAGCTGCCGGCGCCCGCGGCGTGGCTCTCGCAGATTTAGGCCCCCTATTCTAACTATTTGCTACTTGTACACTGCTCTGTCGGTTGACTGCCACTGTGTTTTCGCTGTTCATTATGTTCTTATTGGGGTTTTCCAAAAAAAAATATAAAGACAAGCTAGTGATTTTAGCAGCATCCAAAGATAATGTCCGAACAGTGACTAGTTTCCTGGTCTACTTGGATGTTTGTGAGTACTGTAGTTTTGTGACGTCACCATTGAAGCAAAAGATAAGGTTAACACACATAATGTCACGCCTTTTCCCATATGGTGTGGAAGAAGCACAGTTGCGCCCGTATTGCGTGACGGGGGGCTGGTCTATCGCCTCAGCTATGAAGGTTTTCCCATGATATTACAAATAACAATTATTGGAATCGCGGGCCAGGAGTAACATGAATTCTGGTAGTGACAGGGTGTATCGTAGAACCTACGGCATTCGAGTTTCCTGCACATGTAAGAAAGTTATCTGTAGCATACTGAAATGTTCTAGCTACTCTCTTTGATACCCTTATTTACTCATTGAATGTTTTGGTTCAGAAGAATTTTTGACCTATTTACTTTAGGCTATTGTGAAAAGTTACATCCAAAAAGCCGGCCAAGTGCGTGACGGACTTCGCACATTTAGGGTTCCGTAATAAATTTTGAATATACGCCAAAACATTAAATTAAGAAGACACTCACTTCACATACACTTGATACACCTAGGCAAAATATCACTATCATTATTCACCAGCAAATCATTACTTTGTTTTTCATATTGTCTGTATGATGACATAGTTATATTTGCGGTTTTTGATAGATGTTTTATATCTTAAACACCACTTATTATATTTTGTTCAGACCAAATTTTCATTGAAAGTTTTTATTGAGTTACATAACATCTATTTTTTTTAGATTTTTTACTCCTTACTTTAAAAGTTTTTTTTAAGGGTTTTTTTTCCACTTTGGAAGGGTCTGTCTCTTTTACTTTACTTTGAGGTAAAATGTTTTCAGGAAACTCACCGTCATTTTTCTTTAAATGTTAAGGGTGTTTATGAATAGGTCTTTACCTATTCATAAACACCCCACACATGTAGGTTTGATGAAAAAAATATTTTGGAAGCTCCGCTTATTTTTTAATTTTTTGTAAATAATCGTAAAGCGTTTTACAGAATACTCGTGTAGTCCTCATGGTTTTGGAATAAAGTTGCTGTGACATACGGACAGACGGACAGACAGACATGACGAAAATATAAGGGTTCCTTGTTTCTCTACGGAACCCTAAAAAAATACATTTTCGTCCCAAATTTTACAAATTTTCATCAAAATTTTACACTGTTTTATACAAAACTACATGGCCGGGCCGCGCCTCTCCGTTTCGCTGCGGTTCTTGATTATATTATAAATTTGCGACCTAACCTAACCTAACAAACCTAACCTTATCTATTTTATGGGACTGCTACATAATGGAGGGCATTAAAACTCGAGAGTGGGAACATAATAATATCACTCGAGAGTTTTAATGCCTAATTATGTACAGTTACATACACTAGTTTATCTACACATATAGCAAGCTCTCTTTGATGTGTTCAGGAACCGCATGTTCTACCGGCATTGTGGCATTGATCATTGCTCTGCAGTTGTTTAGCTTGTTCAGTAGTACGAACTCACAGACAAACTAGGGGCGGCACGCAAGTGGGCGTTGCGTTCGAAATTTGAGTTTCATAATTTGACAAATTTTGGTACATTATGGTCATAATATATTGATACAGATTCAGATGAGAAATGAGTTTTTACCAAGAAGTTTATCATTATGCTGGTACGTGTATGTATGTATATATGGCTGTAACGTGTGGTTTTTAACGCAGTAAATAGGGTTTCTGATACGTGTGTAGATAAACTAACTCAACAAACTTCACTTTAGTATTCGGACAGAAAATGACTACAGCAACCAATACGGTTCTGTGAAACTACATGAGGGCACTAAATTTGATGAATTTAATCAAGTTAATGCACCTTGTTATATTGTCATTTTTTATTTTGTGGCTGGACGAAAGGACATTATGAAAATGTAACATCTAATTTAAAACTACGACCCACAATAAACTGTCTGATGAACATTTAGTGCATTTGGTAGACAACACTTACATATATTATTGACCGAGAGAGCGAAGCGAGCGAAATGGAGCCCATTTCGACAAGATAGGAGGCCGATTTTGCTTTCGTCTGTTTCTATGTCTGGTGTCTGTCAGTTCCGGTCTAGGGGCCACAGATTTCAAGCGATCCTCACAAAACTTGGCACACGTATTCCTTGAATTAAATGTTCTTTTGTCGAGAGCTTTTCTCGATTTCCCCTTGGGGGGGGAGTTACGACGTCATTTTTTTTTTTTTCTGAACCCTATCGTTTGGGGTATCAAATTAAAGGGCTTTATGAGCCGGTTCTAAAACAATAAATCATTACTTTCCGGCTGCCTGTTCTATAAAAATCCAAGAAATCTTTTCAAAACATACCAAGTTTGGACTCCTCGAAGTAGGAGACGGATTAGAAAAGAGGATCTATACAGACCATGAGAGTAAGTGAAATAGACTATAACTATTTTCGTGAAAATTCATAGATTGTATTTTAAATCGCAAAATGTAGTTAACAAAGATATTGGTGCGACTACTATACTACTTGATTTTTATTGAATCTAAAATACTTACCGATAAATTGGTTCAGTCAGCCCCCCTGTTAGCGAGGTCTACTGCCCACAGGGCCACTAGTATCTGTTGCCTTTATACGGACGTACTAATGCTGAAGGAAAGCATTGTTGTGCGGAAGCAAACACGCTTGTTTTCGACAATGGCACTGCTGTGGCCTCGATTAGGCAGTATTCAATGCTCGCTATTGTATGTCAGGGGCTAGCCCATCGCCGTAGCCGCAGCTATGGATATATGAATGTCCAAAGGCTCAAAAGCTGACTACAGAGAATACGATTCATAATATGATTAGCCGTGCATGTTAAAATGCTAACACCCCGTAATCTGCATAATTGAACACAGGCGTGTTATCCCGAGATATGGTGGTTTTGGCGCCAACATGTTTTGAGTATGATGGAAGTGAAGGGAATGAAATTTATTCATTTCCGAAAAACATTTTCGAAGAGAGAGTGTAACGATCTAATGGAGGCCCAGATTAGAAGAAGTTTTACCAGATTTACAATAAAGCTACAATGTCGGAGGGAAATCGGATTGTCAGATTTTTACCCATGGCGGACGGATAGGCGGAGGAAGTATATGCGGTAGAATTTAGAGGTTGTTTGTGTGTGTGTGTGTGTGTGTAGGTCCGTTGCCATCTTCCTGGAAACAACTGGACGGATTTCGATGCGGTTTTTTTGCATTTAACCGCTGTAATTTTGTTAGCATGTTCTTAGATATGTTTTATGGTTATAGACCGACAGAGGGCGGTGCAGCAGCCAGGATGTTTGACGCTCAGGCGTCGAGTGCTTCTCAGAAACTATTAAGCCAATTTCGATGCGAATTTTTGCATTATATCACCAAGGATGCATTGATATGTCGCGTTTTTTTATTTTTTTATAGTTATATGTAGATTAACAATTGCATCTCTTCATATAGAAGGATATAAATATAAACAATGATGCTCGTCAATGCGTTTCTATACAAGGTGACTTTTAATGAGCCGACCATATTTTGGGGAATGAATGACTGAATAGTACCCATAATTATGAACAACTTTTCCCAAGAAACATGTTCACAAATGAAAAAAAAAAAGTTTCTCATTCCCGATCACCTGATTTACAAGTATTAACGTGATTTGGAAAAGTTGTTCATTCCCCAAAATATGGCAGACCCAATTTTTTTTTCTTTTGCTACCATATATTTCTTGGGGAAAGTTGTTCATAATGACGGTTACTATCATTCCCTAAAATATGGTCAGCTGATTAAATGTCACCCTGTATTTACTCATTTGCCTGTTTCTTAGTAAATAATGCTCAATAGCTTAATATGAAGTATGAAATATTTTTTTACATCCATAGAATGTACCACGTGAGAAGGTAATACGAAAGTTGATAAGTTGTCTATCAATGCCACCATTATCAAATTCAAACATAATATTGTAACTCCGACAAGTGCGAAGATATAAATATGTATGAATGCTATAGCAATACATACTATTGCATCATTCTGGCATTGTTCGAACATTGGCGGTGGCTCTGTGGCGGCTTATTCATAAATTGATTAAGGTTAATTGATAAATAACTATTGTATTAATAAAATTAACCATGACTGCCTTCCATGACTGCAATACAAGGTCTGGGAAAATAAAACATTTATCGTCATTCAGTCAGTTGGAGATTAACAGGTTTGTTTCATTAAATTCTCCATTCTCGACGTAAAATCGAACATATTAAATTTGAAACGTTCCAGCTGAAACAGATCAACTTAGTAACTACTTTCTATGATTATTAATTGACTACAAACAATATCTACTATGTTAGTAGTCAATAAATTGAATAGGTATTAGGTGAAATTTTCAATTTCATTCAGGAAAAATAAAAGGTAACAGTTCAATTGCTTTATATAGGATGCAGGTAAAGATAGTGTAAAAATATTAGGTATAACTTAAAGTGAGATTATAGTTTCTACATATGTAACATATAACATTCAAATAGGTAATGGAATATCGAATTCAGCTCTGATTTTCCAGCGCAGCACAAAAACCACACACACGTTTGTAACACAAGACCTATTTTTGAAAAAATAAATAAACATACAAAAGAAAAGAAAAGAAGTAGGCCGTGTTGCAGTGTACGAGTTTCTTGCGCCGCTTCTTGCTGCCGTAACACTTTCCGAAGGGGTATTCCTTTTCTTGCATTATATAGATTCAAATGACATTCAAAAAGTGTTCGCAAGAAGCTATTTTGAAATAAACATTTTGAAGTTTGAAGTTTTAGGAATAAATAAATAAGAAATAACATTTTGTTAAAACGTGTTAAGGAACCCTAATAAATAACCTACTATTTAAACTACATGACTTCTTCCACCCAGGGGGCCTTCTATTAATAATATTTGATAGAGTGGATTATACAAATACAAATTCAAATATTTTATTTTCCAAAAAGAAATGTCACAGTCTTCACAAAATAAAAGGCCCGGTGGCCCAAACTAAATTCAACCTTTTTACGTCAGCGACACGGGCGCTGTCACCGGGCCTTTTATTTTGTGAAGTCTACATAGAGAGCTTAACTTAGGAACAATGTAATATTTTAGGTATAAAAATACAAAGTAACAGGAAGGGAAGTGTATTGTATACTTTTCGGATGGGAGACGAGCTGGCATCCAGCTAGATTATATAATAATCAGTATTAAAGAATACCAGGCCCAGCCGCTTTAGATATCTAAGAACCGTCGCAAGGAAGTCTATTACCATTTACAGAAAACCTCTTTAAAATCCGTCTATTAGTTTATCTTTACATGGGGTGGTTGTAAAGTATCTTATCTTATCTTTCATCAATTTTGTTCAATTTAATTATTATAAATTAATACTTATTTAACTATAACTATAACTTTACTTTTAATTTATTGATCATAGATATATGAAAAAATTGTGTAGCATTCTCTATATTATACTGCGAATAGGAATCATGAATTGATTTTATTTTTGCTTTAAATTTCATGCATATCATTTCGAATAAACCACAAACATATTAAAACATTAAAAAACTATAGTTTTATACCTAAACCCGCGGGTTCAAACAGTTGACAGTTTGGCGCTAAAAGGAAACGAAGTCAAAGTCTATTGTCTCTTGAAAATCAAAACTAAATAAAATAAAAACGTGCAATCCTGTTTTGCACGATTTTATTTAATTTAGTTGCTCCTGCAAGTGTTCTCTTTTTATGTTTTTAGGTCTCAAAATATGTCAACCGAAGCTTCTCTATTCAAATCAATGTCTATCAGAATTATCATTTACCTATTATTTAGTGTATCTCACAAGTAATTAAATGACTTTCTTTTCGTATCGACAACCTACATAACTTCCACATTAACATCCATATGATTTTACCCGATGAAAGTGACTTTCCGAATATTCCGACAAGAGTCATTGTATATAATATTTCACAGACTTTGGTCTGTGGTATATTTATATGATTCAAAACGCAAGTTCTGAATTTATGTGTTGAGAAATATTTTATGAGGGGTGTTTGTAGTTAGTTCAATGGGCCATTGGCAATCTTGTAAAAGAGTTATTTTAACAAATATTTAAATACGAGATTCGATTATCAGACGCAGTGCGATCAAAGGTACACGTAACGCCAATTTTGTTGGCCTCTGAATGCCGCCTAGAGGGGGTAGCGGCGCATGGTAACAAGAGAGATGCATGCATGGGCGAGAGTGAGAGGTGACAACTTGCGCATAGGTCAAGAACCCTGGCGTGGACTTTATGATATATTAAAGTCTTGTATGTTTTAAACGATTCTGGTATCTATGAAAATCCAATCATTGCTTGTTATTAAAATATTTGATCATGGTTATGACTTCTCTATTGGTATCGTTATTATAGCGATAATTTTCTGGCACACGCTTATAATAAGCATTTAAAATAGACTCAACGATATGACGACGCCCTGGGTGACATAGTTTTGTGAGGCGGCCAAGTGCAGTCAAATTGGATTGTTTTATGATGCCGATCTATTGATGTTATTGATCTAGGAATGTTTAATTATCTGCAGCATGTCTTAGCCCACTGCTGGGCATCCTCCTCTATGTGCCAACTTATCCGCTGCTGTGGCAATAGAGTCCAGGTTCAGGAAGTGTTCACCAGAGGATAATGAGCTGATCCGAGGTCAGTTCGTGTGTCGTCATTTTTAGTAAACAAGCAAGTTGGGTGCGTTTCTGTTTACGTGTTTGTGTAGAGTTTTAACTTAAGATAGTAGTTTTTTTTGTTTATTGGGTAGCCTTTGCTTACTACCACATTGCCATGTCTATCATCATGTTTATTTTCCTCGTCAATTTGATGTTTTATTTCACCAATCCAAATAATCTATGAGGCTGTACATATAACTCCGTATATATGTCGTAGGATTATTTGATAATCATTATTTTCGCAAAAAATGTAGGGATTTTGTCAAAAAGTACTTAGTTTTATGTGTTTTTTTTTCTTACATGTTCAACCTAATAAGAAGGATAAAGGGGACTTTGCTTCGCTCCCCCTCTTTATCCTTCACCTAAGCTACCGCAGTGTTTTCGCAAAAATACGGATTATCAAATAATCCTACAACATATTCACTCGTATTCTAAAACCTTCCCGTTATCTAAGGACAAACACAAAGTACTTACGAATTATATATATATATAATTTGACGACCCGAATGGCCGAGACGACCCGAATGGCCGAGTCGGTAGTGACGCTGCCTACGAAACCAAGGGTCCCGGGTTCGAGTCCCGGTGGGGGCAAATGTTTGTTTGATGAGAACGGATGTTTGTACCCTAGTCATGGTTGTTTATCTATCTAAGTATAATATTTCTCTATATAAGTATATATATCGTTGTCTAGTACCCAAGATACAGGGAATCCTAGTTTGGGGCTAGATCAATGTGTGTAAAAGGTGTCCAAGGTATTATTATAAACCTACTCTCTCTAGTTGTTTATAAGAAGTAGGTACATACCAACGTTTGCCGGCCACTAGCCCAAGCCCAACAAGCATTACTGAGCGTCATATAAATTTTCATTAAGCCAGAGCGGTGGGAATTCCTCATTTGTAATAAACACACACGCGCCGTACACATCTTTTTCTGCCCAGTGGGCATTGCTGCGAGGCCCTTTAGTTGCTCAATAAAGGAGCCATTTATAAAATACCAACTCTATATTAAGTGTGGAGGGTTTCTTTATAATGATTCCTAGTTTATTCAGAATCTCTATTATATGTAACACTTTTTAATAGGCCGGGTCAATTTTAGATTTTTAGGATTTTCGTTTCGGACCACTGCGGGATGGATTCTCTTTATACTCTTGGATGCGATCAATAGTTAGTATGACAGCATTTCTGTATTATGAGTTGAAATACTCCCCCAAGACAGTCGAAAAAAAACGCCAATAAAAACGGTCAAGTGCGAGTTGGACTTTCGCACGAAGGGTTCCGTACCACCGTACAATAGTAGGGATGGTGTGGAGTGAATAGCTTGGATTTTACATAGCAAAATGTTGTTTACAACGTTATTGGTGCGGCTTCAATCATATTCCATGTACGTAACCAGGTGTATTTATAAGATTGTATGTGGTTTACAGATAAATAAAAAACCTTGGCAATTCCGGGTAGGCCTTGCTGCAATATTTTGCTTAAAAGTTCTATATTCTGAATTATTATAATAATTTTAGGCTCTGTCGTTTCGAAGATAAGTGGGGGGAAATGGTAATTTTGAACTTATTTGATGATAACTTCTGAAGTTATCAAAACTTAAATTAAAAAATATATATTTTTGAAAAGTTTATAAAGAGCCCTATTCAACGATACCCTTTTGAGGTACAGGGCCCTAAAAAAGAAAAAAAATGAGGTTCAAGTTCTGATGCAATGTTTTTTATCGATTCTACACCATTTGGAGTCACAGAGAGAGCTGAAATTTACTTCGTATTACTAATAGACATCTTTGAGCAGCTATAATGTTGCAAGTCATCTAAAGGAAGCACATGAAACCTAGTATCATGTTCTGAGTGAAGCCAGTAAATATTTTTATTGTAAGCAATGGTTCGCGTCTCAGTCCGTAGACTATCTTGTAGAACATTTCTTTGAAACCGATCGAATCGATATAATGTACAAAGGCGAACTGGCGCCCTCTGGCGATATAAAACCTAACTTTATGAAAGTCTTTGTACCACCAATAAAGCGGTGCTTTCTGAACATTTCGTCATACATAACTCAGTTTTCCAAAAAAATACAGTTATGCCCTTGTTTCACTGAAGGTACGATATGATGTTCTCACTTTAACCAACAAACTTTTTAGTAGCGAACCCTGAACCTTCCCGAATCTGTACCACTCGTCCAAGAAAAATACCATATCAACAATGGCTGCATCATCTGGTGCAATTTGAATAAAGCCAGCCTGTTGCTATTTTAATGATAATACAGATAGATAATAATAATAATAATAACTTAGACACTATTTACACACATTGATTACTGTGTACAGTTACTGTGCCTTGATTTAAGAAAACAAGCTCAGTTTTGCCTTGTAAGCTAATCCCAGCCCAAACCATCACACTAGGACCTCCAAAGCGGTCAATTTCCTTGATGCAGACATCGGAAAATCTCTCACCCTGTCGTCTCCATACTCTAATCCGCCGATCATCACTACAAAGCTTCACTTTAAACTCATCTGTGAAGAGCATCATACCCCATTGATTCATGCTCCAATCTGAATGTTCGCGGCAAAAACTTAAACGATTTCCACGTTGAACCCTAGATAAAGGAATTCGTACTACTCAGCATCTGGACCTTTGCTGGTCTTCATGCAGTCGATTACGTATCGTTTGGTCACTAACACGAGTCCCCGTTGTCAACCGTAGGCGAATTTGTAACTTACGTGCCGCCACAGAGCGCTCTCGCACAGAGTGCAGTTATTAATGGATGTGAAGAGTGCAAAAAGATGAAATATGAAAGAAAACTAATAAAACCACCAATTCAATTGATCCAAGATCAAAATACCCCCTTTCAAGAAGCCTTCATGGACCTTTTGTTCATCGAAGGCAATTATTATTTAACCAAAATTAGGGCAAGCCATCAATATACCAAATAGAAGTACTCCAGAAGTTGTAAGAGCGCTAATAAAGTATTTTTGTATGTACGGATTACCTACAAAAATTTGTTGCGATTCAGGGGCAGAGTTTAATAATGACCTCATCAAGGAACTCCTAAATTTTTACAAAACTAGGCCTAGCCCAAACTAGCCCAAAACTAGGATTCCCTGTATCTTGGGTACTAGACAACAGATGTTTATAAATTAAGCATTTTATTGTAACCGTCAACCACTTTCTTCAAGTTTTCAGGAAACAGTAGACAAAAAATGGATACAAAGTGATGTTAAGCTTTGTAAACATATTTAAGTTTATTTAAAATCTACAATCTAGCTGATAACACACTTTTATATACTTTAATCTCAAATCTAGCAAATTTAACATATTTCAGTAGGTAGCGACTTCGAAGATTACTTTCCATAGTTATACCACTACAACACGAGAAATTGTCTCAAGGTCTGGTTTGGCCATCTTTTGCTTGACTTGTCTTCATTAAATATAAGCTGGCCGTAACAGTTTAGCAAATATATTCACATTATTTTGTAACATTTGATGCCTCGCGACTACAGAACTCCTTTTGAACGAAAAGATGAGACTAAGAGATTGTCGGTATTGAAACTTAGTAATGCAAGTTCACCGGCCTTTAGATGACCAGTTGCGTAACAAGGCAATAAAAATGAAGCTGCAGTATGGCTTTAGAACTAGGACTAGCTCCACTGCAGTTCCATCACATCAGGTTGCTGACATGTTCATAAAATTATTAAAAACACACCTCAATATGATGTCCAGGACACAAAAAATAGGTTGTGGTGTAATGAAATGAATTATCAAACTGTCAAAGAAATCATTACTAATGTAATAACAATATTAACATGTATTTTTGGCGCTTAAATTCAACCATGTTATAGTTTTATGTTGTTATCGAGTAGTTTTGGTCTTAACCTGTCCACTTGCGTATGTACACCTAGTATGGATTTGCATGAAATTTTAATTTACCTACCGTCCGCTCGTGCATGAACGCCTAAATTACTACTACCCACTATTCTTTTTATTACTGGTAATACTGACCGAAAATAGATGATAAATGTGCCTTCTTTCTGGTATCTCAAATTTGATCGGTCGACTGACTGAGTAAATGAAAAAAATAAAATAATCGGTAATGTGGCTGGCCGCCATGACAATTTGGATTTTTATAGCCAAATTTTGTTTTTTTATGGCTATTTAGAGGGTTCTCTGATTTCAATCTTAAGATATCATAATTACTTATGTGAAACCGGAAAATTTATTATAGAACAAAGTAATTTTTTTCGTAATTTCTGAAATTTTCAATGGGTTAGGAAATCTACGACACTAGTCCATATCTGATGAATTTGATCAGAAGGACTTTGAGAATCCATCCCGCAGAGGCCAAAGGAAATATGAAGAAAAAAAAACATACAAGCGCGGTCCACTATACTATTTATTTATTTATTTATACGCTATATATTATTTATACTATAATGTTTCATTAAGAACCTTCTACGACTAAACAAGGCTTTTGAAGGGATAGGTGTACTGACCAGTCGCTAAGTCTTCTATGGTATATTTTTAAATGGGTGTAACTTAGTATATATGAAAAATGGTAATTTTAATACATGGTAACAGAGATATTTCTGGACAACTTTTGAAGCTAGAAAACCTCGAAATATTGGGACGTTTTTAATTTTTTGCTCTAAAATGCATATATAATGTATTTTTCGACAAACAAAGTTAAGAATTTTTTATTTTACTTAAATTTACAACAGTTAAGCTATTTAAACCCTGTAGTTCCCGCGACATCTTAAGATACTATTATTAATATTTACTCAATTGCACACATCTAAACAAGGTACAAAAAAACTGCACCAACTTTTGTAACAAACTCTTCAGCTTCGAACCTCTTCCGAATGGCAAAGCACCGGCATAGTAGTATATAGTAGTAGCATATATTGTTTAGTACACTTTTTGATATTTGCTTAAAAACAACAGCAAAACATTTTTTACGATAACCGCATTAAAGTTATTGAGTGTCGTTTCCATTACTTTTTAAACATCAGCAACACCAATTGAATTTACGATAAAAGAGTTTCCTTTTTGAAATCGATGGAACGTGATTGGACATAATTTCATTTCTCGGCCATCCCTTCTGCAAAATGGCCTTTTACGAAATGATACGACATGGGTCCTGATTCTTAGCTCTACAATGCAACTACCAAAATAATGACGGCTAGCGGCTCCCAGCACCCGTTTATTCATAGCTGTTACTTTGTGAAGCTATGAAACAGCCACTTTTAGGTATAGGAATATTTTTAATGTTTGGTAAAATAAACATACCTTCTTTATTAAGTGGTTGGCACATAAAAATAAATCGTTAACGACTGTCGTAGATAATTCAAAACATTTTATTTATCACATCATTTTGAATATTTATGAAATAAGGTTTCAATCTTCTTTACATATATAATTATACTGTACGTGTGTAGGTCACTGAACTCCTCCTAAACGGCTGGACCGATTTGAATGTTTTTTTTTGTATGCGTTTGGGTGGCGCCCTGGATGGTTTAGATTCATAAATTTCATACTTTGTTTAATATCCTAATCGCTTGAAATATTATGCAGGACAACGCCTGCCGGGTCCGCTGGTTACATATAAATACCTTACTAAATACCTACAAAAAAAAATAAAAAAACGTCCTTGAGGTCACCGCCACCGGGATACCCAACACTATAGCACCATTGCCTCGCTGTATAGCCAGGCTAATATATTTTTACACATCTACGAGATGATTTAACACATTTTGTTGATCTTTCATCTCCATAGCTTCCGTGACGGTTAGCCCTCCGTCACGCAAACAATGGAGTTTGTTGGAGAATTTATAAATTTAGCTAAATAAAAGTGCACTACTCAAACTAGGTACAGAGAGCAAAGTTATAAAATACAAAGTATTTCAAAGAGTATTTCTGATGCAAAGGATCTCCTTGGCTGTACAGCGGGATAATGCCGTCATGGGCCTTTGCCTAGGCTATGTCCCGGGGTGGTTTATTCGGTTAATCGTTTATTTTTGTGTTTTATTTCATATTTTGTTTGTTATCGTTTTTTTGTATTTAATTGAGACTGACGATTGACTTGTGTGGATCATTTTTCGTGTATAAAAAATGTTACTTGTTACTTGAATAAATTTCAAAGTTAAAAGAATAAAGTTATAAAATAGCAGTGAGTCAATTCCCGGGATGTATGAAAACACGGGTTATGGAGGATGATGTTAGGTTTACGGCTGTAATAAAAGTTTAATGTCAGGATAACAGAACCTACCATAACCATTCGTAAAACTCCAAAAGCCTTTTACATGCACGCCCGTTGGAGTAAAATTGTTGTATACATACATAGGTACCTACATAATATACATATGACGACCTCTATGGCATAGCGACTGAGGTTTAGCAAAAGATCCCGAGGTCGAATCCAGGCCTTGGGTAAAGAACACATAATCCGGGTCATGGATATTCACCTGATGGTCTGTTTTGTATATTAAAATGGTGAATAACAAAGCGAGCGAATAAAAACTATCAAGAGAATGACCATGAACAGCGGATATTTCCTGAAAAAAGCGAAAAAATACTGAATTGCGGGACAAAAATACAGATTTGCGCGACTAAAATACTGAATGGTTCAGACACGGCTTATTGACTCAATAAAGAATTAGGTTGAAAATGTAAGAACAACAAAATGCAACGCTCTTTTTCTATTTTATGTCACTCGAATATACAATTTTTAATTTCCTGTTTTAGATTTCTGACCGCGCAGTTCAGTAATGTTGTCAGACGAAGCCAGTGATTTTAGGCGCGTTACTTTTTGTCGCTATGCAAAAACTTTAAATACGTTTAAAATACTATCCTCATATAGCCATGTAAAGAATTTTACCAAAATTAATTTTGTAAAGTAGTACCAAACGGAGAAAACCATTTCGACATAATTGTGTTCTTGACCGGACTACATTATTTCTATCTAAATATATAAAGGATTACTGAAATGCATTTAATACTTGTTCTTTTAAATGTGAAATATCATTCGCCGTTAAGTTGGCTATCCTGTAAAACTGTGAAATGAGATATTCCGTCAATCAGTAACTCAGTGCTCAGTCAGAATGTCTACGTTCTACCGATATTATAAGCCATAGATATAAATGTAAGAAAACGTATTCTCGACGTAACCTTCAAACTATTTTAGTCACAAAAAAGCGCCCCTGTTGTTTTTTTTTCACATAATTCATAAAAAACGCAACGTCTATCATTGTCACTACATACTTTATATTGTGTCAAAAAGCAGTTGTGGCACAAATTAATTAGAGACATTTTCAAATACTCTGTGCCATTGTCTCTAGAACACAAGTCTGTGTTCTAATTTTTCTAAATTATAATGAGGTTTTAGGAAAATCATAAAAAGGCAGTGCAATAAATAGGTTTAAGGTCAGGAAGGCTCAGGAAGAATAATAGGCCACCTCAAATCATTATTATTTTGTGATACTTTATTTTGTGTGACTTTTTTGCAGTTTTATTTTGGATATAATTTGGAAACTTTGTAAAATATACGTAAAAACTGTAAAACAAAGTCCATAATTTTATAGTGAAGTGTTTTGACCATCTTTTGCTAATTTTCCTGGAAGGTGTTCAATTGTGACAATGTCTTTTTTCGTTACAACCAGCCTCAATTACACAATCAAATTTTTTTAGGGTTCCGTAGCTTAAAAAGGAAAAAAGAACCATTCTAGGATCACTTGAGTGACTGCCCTAGGTGTGACGACCGAATTCTGATGCGATAAGGATGACATTTGGTACACGTATGTACCTATATCTGTGACCCAAACGCGAACGTTTACGTAAACAAAATACATAATTTTGAATTTTGGGGGCTCTTTTGTGAGCAAATAATAAATTAAAATAAAGTTTTAGAAATTGTATCAACATATCAAATGAAAGAGCTTGTTGTGAGGATTTTTTTATATTTCTGAAATACTAAGTTTTTTTTTTTAGGAATAAGACAATAAGGCCATTACCCTCCCCCTAAACTAATATGCTTAATATTTTCATTAATTATTACAGGAAATATAATGGAAAATTTATGTATTAAATAGGAGAGGCACAATTTTGGGCAAATCAGAAAATTGAAAAAAAGATAACTGTATCGTGTCATATGAAAGGGCTTGATGCGAGGGTCTCAAATATAGTTTTGTCATCTTGTGAAAATACTAAGTTCAAAAGTTATTTAAGAAAATAGGCAAATAAGTCCATACCCCCAAACATTTTTGGAAAAAAATACTTTTATAGTACAGGAAGAATAATGAGACATTTATTGTGTAAGTAGTGTTACAATTAAGGGTAAACCATTTTTTGGGAAGGAATCCTTCGTGCGCGTGTCCGACGTCACGAGGGGTATTATTTTAAAATATTAACTATACATCTATTACAGTCAGTTTGTTCAAATATGCATACATTAAGATATATATTTTCTTAGCACCGCTGATTAGGCCATCAAACTAATATTTTAAATGTGAAACTAGCGATGTTTAGATGTTTGTATGTTTGTGTGTTTGTGCCTCAATCACGCTAAAACTGCTGAACGTATTGGAATAAAATTTAACTCTCATATAGTTTGTGAAATATATTAACATAAAGGATACTTTTTATCCGACTGCGTAATGTTTTCTGGGTTGATGATAATTCCTAGGTACACGGGGACAAAGTGGCGGCCACTAGCTAGTACTAAATAAAGCCTATATCTGTGACATCACCATTTCTGGTTCCCAGGGTATTCTATTGTGGGGTCAGTAGCAGTATAATTAAACTGTTTATAACCGTTTGTTTGTTCCTAGGATTGGATAGGATGGGAAGCTTTGTAGCTGCAACCTAATTTCAAAACTATAAAAAAAAATAGTTGGAGTTTAAAAGACTTTTTCTGAAATTTTTGCCTCTTGAGGAAACCTTTAATTTATGTCCATAGTTGCGGCGATGGGCTAACCCCCTTTCACGCATAATCGAGAATTGAATAACATGTTTATATTAATTTTAACCTGTGTGTAAGATTTTAACTGTGTCTAAAATCTTCATATTCCTCCAATTTCTGTATACTCTTCATCTTCCCTTAACTCCTTGTAGCTCGACAACTTCCTCTTAATACAGGATTTTTAAAATTTCAATCGAGTTGCGGCAGTATTTTTACTCATAATACAGAAATGCTGTCATACAAACTTTCGATCGCATCTACTGTCCAAGTCAATATTAATGGCCATTTTTAGTGACGTAGTCGATGTCAATTGTTACCAAAAAGGTAAACGACGAACTTAAGGTTGTATATTAACATTTTTTTAACACTATTTTTTATCACAAACAAAAACAATTGCACCTGTACTATCATCGCAAAAAACACTTAAGGAATCTTTGTTTGTCTCTCCGTTACTCCGATTTTCGTCATAAAATATTCCATCTCTTTTTCTATTCATAGGCACGGCGTAATCATTTCATACTGGGTATTTATTTGAAAGCTTTTGATGATGTTGTGCGAAATCATTTTTCCGTTCAATTTCACAATTTTTCGGTAATTGTCTAGCTATTAGTTCTCGTGCTTGGGAATTAATTATCGGATTTTACCTTTTCAAATAGACGAAGAGTCATCGAATTTCATTTTAATTATACAAATTCAAGTGAAAACTTCAACGTGAGAAAGATCGAAAGCGATCAACAGGGTCGATGCGGACTTGCCCAGCACAATGGCAAAGGTGACACGACACAGAGACTTTGCGGGTGTGCGGGACGTCACCCCCACCGCGATTTCCTCTTTCCCCTCTGGCCATCAATCCTGACTAGAAGTATACAAGGAGCATCCATCTCATAAAAACCGAAAAAACTAAAAGCAACCCGTCCTATTCTATATTTCCCCGTTGGTAAACCTACAGTGTGGGTCGCTTATAAAATATCAAACTGAACCGATTTTGATAAAACTAGAATTTTACCCTAGTTTTCTATCTCTTTGTTGGCCAGCTCGTATTAATAAGTTAAGACTTCTATACTTAGACTTAATAGTCCATAACTTAAACAATACTTAACCGATTTTGATAAAACTTGCACTCTTCCCTAAGTTGGAGTAAATGTAAGCCAGTAAAAAATTGGCAAAGTCTAATCTATAGCTACGGAGGGTTTTTCCCAGCTCAGCCAATTCCTAACTCAGCCAGTTTTCAAATTCCATAGTAAGTTTTCCCAACTCAGTCAACCAAAAAAGTAAATAACAAAAATATTATTTTTATATTTCCAAGTCAGACAAAATAATTTCGTCATACATTTGTTCCCAACTTGGACAAATCCTTATGTATCATAAAAGTATAGTCGCGATTCTTTGCGATATTTTGGCTTGATACATGGTAGGGAATAGCGTAGCCTGTTTATTTTACTTAAACCGAAATGTATGTACTGCATGTAATATATTACATGTAATACATACATTATATTACATAAAATTTTATAAAATTAAATTGGCTTTTATTACCGTATCGGATTTTTGTCGCAACTCACTATAGTAGAGTATTCAACCACGACGGCGTTTGGAATAGCTGTCTGCATCTTTCTCTTTTATCGGGGCTTTCTGCTGAAAGACTCGTCGTGGATTAATACTACTATAACATGCCAATAGCATTATAGCGCTTAACAGACGTCTTTAATCTAACTGTCACAAATCTCCGATTGGGTAATACGGAAGAGTTGGAGTATAGTGGCCTCCGCAGACAGAGCAACTGCAGTTGCCAACTGGAATCAAACTTCATACAAAGAAGAAGAAAGAGACAAAAGAGAAAGTGTTATACAAATTCCAGCAAGCAGTTCCTTCGTGTGCGGTGGCCCTAAGTAGATTTAAAATATAAAGATTTATAAAAAAGCCCCTAAATAGTATTAATCATTTTCATTAAATAGGTATAAATGAACAAAATAATAAGTAATAAATGATAATTATTCATAAAGAAATCAAAATAACACATTAAAAAAACAAATTAATAATAATATCACAATTTTTCTAAAACTTCCGCCATAATGAAATGATTTTTCGTGTACTGCTCCAAAAATTTACAAATTTGTATTTCATTTTGAATGTTTTTCTTGCTTCGGTTATGTACACTCCTTTTATAACCGATTACAGGAAAACGTCCTGGAGATTAATTGCTGCGTTTTCGAAGACAACAATCACTTTACGAGGATTAATTCCATGTTTTCAACAGGCTACACATCCTTGAATAGGTTGCATGTTCCTTGTTCGGTAGCAGCACATATATTAGAGATCAAAATAATGATCAAAATAGATTATGAATTACTGGCCAAATATGTGCCTCCCTGAGTTGGAAATGGTGTGAAGGACAATGGGTTAAGTCGTCGACTGTATCTTTAAAGTAAATATGTATAACTTGTTTCGCTTGGCTGAGTCGGGAATACTTTTTAAACAAAATAGAAAGGTTGTCTGAGTTGGGAATATTTTAGAACAATAGATTGACTGAGCTGGGAATAACCCGTTGCGGAGAAACAAACATACATACACCTATGAAACGTTGTATCATTGTTTGGGAGCCCTAAAAGAATAAAAAGTGTGAATATTTTGCGTTTCTGGTAATATTTTATACATAGGTATAGAATTCAGAAACTCTCAATTTTTTAAGTCGGTCATAAAAACATTTTTATTCTTAAAAAAGCGTAATTTAAGTTGATACTGGCAATACCGTCTGTCCTTCTTCATCATAGCACTATCCAGTTTCTTTTGAACCCGACGGACCCCTCCCTTAATGCAGATGGTATATGGATAGTAAATGAAAAATATATTTAAATGCTCATAAAAATTGGGAAGGGGCAAATATAATTTAAACGTCGATACAATTTAAACCTCTTCTATATGTGCACTTTATAAAGACTCTAACTGTATATATCATGTAGGTTTAGTTCAATATATAATAATGTGATGATCCCGTATCGAAGAAGTGTGATCTCTTTATGACGTCATTATCATTATTGAAGTATAAACTAAGCTTTAATGACGAGTGGAGCACGACTGACCTTTTAACCAAATTAATTTTAGGTTCAATATAGCTATAAATCGATTGACCCATATATTCAAGATAATAATTAATTATGTAACCATAACAAAGCTTCATGCATTTTCCCTTATGGACTGTCAGAGGCTTAGATTTACTGACGTTCGACTTTTAGCCAGAGTTATTTATTACTCCTTTCAAAGTACAAATAAATCGTAAAAAAAAAACACTTTGACCCGGAAATTTATAACATCAAACTAAAAATTTGTAGAAATTACAAATAATAGTGTTTTGTAGGCCTAATACCAACTTTTTAGAAACCATCCCAATTCCGTGCATTTGAAAAGCAGGCCTTAAACAGGACAGCTTAAAATCTATGACGGTTTAAAGTTGAGCCACCGTTGCCCTGCTAATCCGCCAAGGTAAATGGTTAGCTTGTCTCTGGTCTGCTAGCTGTCAACTTAAAATGATGAAATAGCGCTATACAGATTCACAAAAGCATCTCTCTTTCCCGCTAGTAACGTTCAAAATTGTTATTTTATTAGATTATCGGTTTTGTACAATACGAAATTACGTTTAGATTGAATGAATGAACAATGAATTATTAAACATTCAATTAGCTTAATGGAAATACTGTAAAGCTGTTATCAATTTATTTTTATGCGTATGGTTGATATTGATCCTTTCCAGTATTTCTGATTATATTTGTTTTTGAACGTGCCTTAGGGAACTAAAAAATGCTGGCAAAATTGCAAATTCAGCTGTTTAATTAAATTGCGGAAAATGCAGCTGATTGCAGCTTCAGCATTTTTTATTATTGAATATAAATAAATAAATTATCTTATTCAACGTCAAAAATATACTTACTTATAACTACAAGTCAATTTTTTTTTATATAAAAAAAAGACTTCACCGTTTCGGAAGGTGGGCCTCGGGGTTAAGAAGAAACGGCAAGAAACTCCCCCATTCCTTTTTTTTTAAAGTGACTTTACAACAGGTACTGGTTTCGGTCTAAGGAAATTCGCCGGCGAGTGATAAACTTGATCCATCGCCCCTCGTCGATTTTCTATGCGCTGAGATGGTATGGACCATGCAGTTTTGTCATCTAAGTATTCCTTAATACTATAATAGGATTTTCTTATCAGCTCATTTTTAACATAGGTTTTGAACCTCTTTTCAGGAAGGATCAATGATTCCTGTGGTATTTTATTGTAGAAGCGAATACAGTGCCCCATGAATGATCTGCCTACTTTACTTAGTCTGAATAATGGTAGTGATAACCTATTTTTATTTCTAGTGTTAATTGTATGGCTATCACCTACAATTTTAAATAAAGCTATGTTTTTTCTTACATGCATGATATTCTCGTATATATATATATATATTGACAGGTAACCGTAAGTATATTAATTTCTTTGAATTTTTCTCTTAATGATTCCCTAGCATCTAATTGATATATCGCCCTGATCGCCCTTTTTTGTAGGACAAATATCGTATTTATATCTGCTGCTCTCCCCCAGAGCAATATTCCATAAGACATAATACTGTGAAAATAACTAAAGTAAACCAATCTGGCAGTTTCAACATCTGTAAGATATCTGATTTGTCTGACCGCAAAAGCGGCTGAGCTAAGTCTTCGTGCGAGATTAGTTATGTGAGGACCCCATTGAAGTTTCGAATCTATAGTGATTACGAGAAAGATTGTGTCCTCAACGAGGTCCAATCTTTCAGATCCTATTCTTACACTGCTTTCAACCTGTCGTACATTAGGCAAACAAAATTTGATCCATCTTTCAGAGTCCCTTCATCCCATCCACCATCGACATCGGTTACCCAAATCTCCTCTCCCCACCCTGTTAAGTTCACTTGCCCCACCACCACTCTTTGCAAACACAACAATCATCGAAATCTCAAGGAACAGGCGAAATACACCAATATGGAGGCGCCGAAGACGCTGTCAGGTATTAACAGCTGCAGATACAAGGGAGTAGCTGTTGGAGTATTGGTTCTGTTGTCTGAGAGACCAAGGTCTCTTTGTCCGCGCCAGTTATGTAAATTACATGAGGTTCCCTGATGTTTTACATGTAACAACCGGAACTATACAGAAATGGAACACAAGTTTGCCGCTTACCGAAATCTTTGTATGGACTAAAGCAAGCCTATGTAATCAAAAATTAAATGGAGTCCTGCAGGATATTGGCCTAAACCAATCACAGATGGATTCGTGTGTATACCATGATGCTGAGAAGCTGACATTTGTAGCTGTCTGGGTCGATGACTTGATACTGTTATATGCAAACATATCAGCCTCTCCTTGATCGTCTGTTATATGCAAACATTTTTCAGACGATCAAGAAGCATGATGCATAATCTGGAAATTAAAGACCTAGGAGAGGCAAGACAATATATTATTCTTAACATTACCAAAATTGAAGGCAAGATAATGGTTGATCAAGAAAATTATAAAGGAGTGACTAAGTAAGTTAGTTCAAAATATAAAATTGGATTCGGCTGACCAGCAATAATTGTTTCCTTCCTAAGACTGCCTAAAGCCCGGTGGCCCAAACTATATTCAACCTTATACGTCAGTGACACGGACACTGTCACCGGGCCTTTTATTTTGTGAAGACTGTAACCAACATATTGATAGTGCTAAGGCTAAACAAATATATTGATATTAGGTATCACTGTCTTAAGGATTTAGTTGTTAATAATGAGATATTATTTTGTTCTGTTAAAGGTAGCGATACGGTCGCAGATATCCTAACCAAATGGTTGTCCTTTTGGTTAGGTTATATACTGTTAAACTAAGATAGGTGGGTGTTGGAGTATGAACGTATTGCATCGATAATTCCTGGTGGCTGCACCAAATGGCTGCAAATAGTAAATCATATTTCGATTAGCACAATAGTCGAATTCATCAAGTCCCACCCGAAACCTACCTTTTGGTTTTCCTTTTTTCGGTGATGACCATTTCATCGATTGATTCAGATTTTTTATAGGCTCGAAACCAGTTTAGAAAAGATCAATTATTATGCATGGCAATGAATTTTGTAAAAAAACCTCTTATTAAAGCTCATATAATTTAAAACTGTAATTAACTATTTAAAACCGAGTATTTGGGTAACACGGTGACTACGAGTAACCACGTTGCCCAAATATTCATTCCTAAATATTAAAAATATACGTCATTAGAATGCGATAAAAGCTGATTTCAACAAGAAATGGCGGAATAGAAAACGCACAGCTTCTAAAGTTGCGGGAAATGGCTTCCTACAACGGATATCACGCGCCCTTCTCGAAGGTACTAAATGATACTGCAGTTGTGGCGTTTTGCCTAGTTAGTTGGCAGATTGCTATTCAGGTGGCCCATTTCGAAGGGCCAGTACAGCGAAATCGGAAGCTATAAGAGAGTTTATTGTTAGGGTCAATAACATCGATTTTGGTCGGTAATTAAGACCTTTTGGAAGTACTATAAGATTTTGGTACATTCTCAGTATTTCTTGAAATACCCTAGGCGCTACAATTTTTTGAGAAATTCGGCAAATACCTATGTTAATTTAGTACTATGTAAGTCCGCAGGTGTTATGTGGCTTTTGCATATACCAAAGGAACGCAGTAGAATGAATACGGAATAATCACTTGTTAATGTGAGATTATCTCTAACTAGAGATTTCTTACACAAAATGTACGGTGGAGTGGTCAAAATATAGCACGAGTTCATGCAACAGACGAGTTTTTTTGGTTAATTATACGCGAAATCGCTCAGAAATTCTGCATTGCCTTACAATTTCGTCTTCTGCTGCATTCTACCTTGGGTCTGCGATGTAAGAAAATATAGAAAACTTTTATGATTTATGCAGCGAGACTGAGTACACGCCCAAGGCCAAGGGGCAAATTAGAAGCACTAACTCGTAACATGTAGGTAACCGGCAAGTCTGTATAGAGATACCTATTTCACGTTGAGGAAGCGAGATTTTTTAGCTGATTTCTATGCAAGTTAGTCCCTATTGGGACTAACTTGCATAGAAATTTGATGAAACCTTTTTGATGATGAAGTCCAACCGATTGCAGTCACGGCGTCTGCTTCAATTGCTTTGTACTCATTGCTTGTGGGTATTACAAGATACAAAGCTTGATAATAATAATATAGCTGAACATACAACTCATCCCGCTTTTAATCGTTGATGAATAAAACATCAGCTGTAAATTCAATAATTGTCGACATTACTTAACAGTACTCTCATATTGAGGTGGCGTCGTCGTCGCTTTGAAGTTTTCCCTCTGTGGCAATTAAATTCATCATTAATTTAAAGACAGCTCAAAATTTTGCCTGACTAGTAATTTTATATCGATGAGCTAAAAGGTATAAGGGCACTTGTATTACTACTATCGGTTAAACTATTTACCGAGATATACCTTTCTGTTATATGCATTATATGCCTAGTAATATTTCAATTCGGTAGTAAATTTTTAGACATGAATTATGTTTTCATAAATGTTGATACTTCTCCCCCAATTAGTGATAAACCATTAATGGTAAGCATTATTATGCCTAGTAATAGTTCAATTCGTTATTGAATTTTTAGACATTGTTTGAATTATGTTTTCATAAATGTTGATACTTCTCCCGCAATTAGTGATAAACCTTTAATGGTCAGAAATACGGTCTTTATTCCCTGTCAATAATATGAGATTTAATGATAAACATAAAAGTGGTTAACGTAATATTGTTAGAGTCTGGCAAACGAAAGCGTGACCTGGAGTTTTCTTAAAAGTTTCATTATGGCAACAATATTATGCTGTCAAATGCACGTCAAACGACAAAGTGATAGATAGTCACACTCCGTTCTGTTATTCTGAACCTCGGTCTCTCTTTCTAGCTGTAAAGCTTCCGTACAGCAGAAATAGAGGCAAAGATCTTTTGAATAACTGAACGGAGTGTAGTGATCTATGTTAGTGATACCACATAGAGGTTTTATGAATTCTACCACGTTTTCTCAGGTCACGCTTTCGTTTGCCAGACTTTAATGAATATCTTTCTATTTGCTTATTCGATTCTAAAGTACAAGGGTCATAAATAATCACTCTCATAATCAAGCTATCAACAAAGAATGGGGAATATTAAGCAAGCGCAAAAAATCTATTTGACCAAATGACCATAAACAGCGGAATAAACTGAAATGGGCGAGAAAAAAATACGGAATTACGTGATAAAATTTCTGAATTGTGCATAAAAATACTGAAAGGTTGCCAACGGTCATTAGCTAATTAAACACTGTCTGATAGTAATCTTGTCAGGCACAATCAGTATTTTTAACAATCAAAAACTGGATTTACGCTCATACGTTTATGTACCACCCATAAAGTATTTGCACCGAAAACTTGAATGAAACCAATAAAAGTTTTTCAAGTATATTCCCAGCTAACTCAACTCTTTCGAGGAGGAATGTTCGGTTAACACTAGATCGAATTTCGCTGTGATATTCTATGGACTTTTACCACATCATAAATAAATAGTGTTTTTACAGTACCGTCGTGATTATGTCCTGCTTTCCTGCGAAATGTCTGCAAATGGCGCTTTAATATACCTACCTACTGATTTATTTTCATCGATATATTGCAGTGGCATATTTTGTGATAAACTGCCTATAGAGACCTTTTAATCATCATGTCATGTCGTCCTTCAGAGTCTGATCAGATATTTTGTGATACTCCTAAGCCAACACTTAACCTTGCGAGCCTGAGATCTAGCTATGAGGCATCGCGAGTTCATGCCATTTTAATGAAATCGCCTGAGGCATTCGTCTGAGGCTACCTCGCGAGCTGCCTCGCTTAATCTGGACCCAGCTATTATACCAATATTAAAATTACAAATAACACAGTGGTCTACAATTGTTGTCATCATTTATTTTCTACATTAATATGTCTATGTAGTTACCTATTTATTTAAAAATTTTTTGCATCACTCTTATTTTTCCTGTCTACAGAAAAACATAAGTTGGTAAAAAATAATATATTTTGACATGGCCATTACCATAAATTTAAAGCTTCCTTCGTCTCTGCGCTTCAAAACGCTGCGCTGGTTGGTTTTATTTCGCTTCATGTTTAGTAATAGAAATTCAATAGAAATAGCTTTTTTTAAACAATATATCGGATCACTATTATAAAACAGCTTTTGAAATCAATAAATCAATTGAAAACTTCCTACGGTCGCGATTCAGTCGTTAGAATCCTTCACTTACTCGTGTTTCATCTATGGCCCTCGCTTTAAATACGTCCTTTATTCACTAATTGCATAATACATTATTCTTTTGCTGTGTAAAAACCATATCCCATTCTCATGAGGACTATATTGCCACTGCACAGTGAGTTATCCTACAATTTTTCTCTATTATTTTGTTCAGAACCTTGTTCTCTGCGTCACTTATGACGAGGTGACAGCTGGTCTTCTTCAAACATGCTACTGATTTGTGTAGTATATAATGCTGGATCATTTACTGGATGGTAGACCTTGGTAGTAACAAGTCATTAGATATTTAGTTATTTGACTACTTTATATGAAATCATGATTATCCGGACCTCTTCAGAAATTTATTTACCCCCTACTCATGGTTGAAGAATAGTGACCAGAAATCAGTTTCTTCTTACTATTTATATCACCTGACTTTAACTGCGGTTTAACGATAAAGAAAAGGAACTAGACGAACTATTTAGCTTCGACTGAGACTAGGTTAATTAAAAGATTGTAGAAGTTCCAAAAGATAGTAATATAACATGAAAACGTTAAAATTAAGTAGAATAAAGAGGGATACTGTGATTTAACATGTTATTTTGTATTTTTGTATTTATTATATCACCCTGCCTACAAAATATTTTGGTTCGAAAAGTCTTGTTTCTCTATGAACAACAAGACGAAGTATTCTGCATTTGGGCTCGTATTTAGCGGGGAGATGATAAGTTGCTGAAAAGGTTTTGATTTTAAAAATAGTTTTTGTTTGCTTAGTCAAAACCATAAATCTAGGACCTACTCAAAGAACTCCTTCGTTGACGTAAACGGGAAAGATCTCAGATTAACAGCACCACCAACTTAACCCTGTAGATGGGAAATTATTTCTTTTGAAAAAGTTAAATAATGATTAAGCGTTGAAAATTATTTCATATTCATTTTTATTTTTCATTAACATGTGTTATACCTATAAAATGATATGCTAAGCGCAAGCCGTGATGTTTACCCTTCTACAGGAAAACTTGTGAAAACATAAACCATTTACTCCCAAATTTTGTATGAAAACCCTGTGTTTAACTTTTACCGAGCGCAAAGAATGGGCGAGCCTTGCATTTCATAGCGTGGGATGTAAGACAATACATACATTGTGTTCTCGTGTAAAAATCTAATGCTTTCTACGGTCGAAACAATCTGGCCGTAATAATGGCATTGGACGCATTAAAATTTAAAACTGGTCAAGTGCGGGGTTCCGTAACATTATCTATAAAAACGGCAAAAAAAACACGTTTGTTGTATGGGAGCCCTCCTTAAATATTTATATTTAGCGGCAACAGAAATAAATCATCTGTGAAAATTTCAACTGTCTAACTATTACGGTTCATGAGATACAGTCTGGTGACAGACGGACGGACAGCGGAGTCATAGTAATAGAACCCTTAAAATCTTTTTATTTAATAAAGTTTTTGCGAAAAGGTCTGTCTCATATGATTTGTACGATCACGAACTATGATCGATCGCCTGGACGAATCATATGTCAGTATGAAATTTACACGCCATATGCCACGTATAAAAAGTAAGGCAGAATTTCTCAAATTAACCGGTCACCTGTATAATCTAAAGTACAATTTGTTTAAAGCAATAAATAACAACAATGCATGGTCTGATCACTATTTTGATTTTTGTTCTGATTACGACATGTTTAATTTTTAATACTTTTCGTTCATAGTGAGTAATTTCATCTCACACGCTTTATTTCGTACATATTAATCAATTTCTCCAATAGTGGCTATTATTTATAATAACCGGTTAAACTGAGAAAAGTCTCACATTAATACCTTCGTCATTATTCATATAGACCGGCGATTATTTATAACTTACGCAAAAGTTAATCCGGACATACGCCGAATTCGCACCATGCAACTATAGAATTTTAACTTAAAGATACTTGCATTAAAGTGATCGATAAATTATCGATCGATGATAAATTAAAACTAATTTGGATAACTAATCGGCACCGGCAATAAACAAAACAAACATGAGTGACGGATGGCGTGGCACGTAACGTCATCCGGTGCCGCCGCGACAAATGGCGGTGTTATAGCTGTTAAAATTTACTCCGTGATTTTAAATCTGATTTTAATTGTTAAAATTATTCTTTGCAATAGTATTTTTTTATGATATTAGAAGGTAAACAGTAAATAGAAAAGGAAAAAAACGATATTCTCTATTGGCATCGGATCCGCAATTTTAGGGACTGGTAACTTGGTTTGATACGTGGGGCGCACTGTAAGTTTCCGGAATGAATATGAAAAAATACTATTAAAGGTACAAAATTAATTTATTGTTTTTCAAAATAATCTCCCTTGGCGTCTATGCACTTTTTCATTCGATAAAACCAGTTTTGAAAACTTTTGTGCCACTCCTCTGTGGTGACCTCTGAAACGTGTTTTTCATACTCCTCGACAGCCTCTTCTGGTGATGAAAATCGTTGACCGCGTAATTGGTTCTTAATTTTTGGGAACAGAAAAAAGTCACAAGGTGCCAGGTCAGGACTGTATGCAGGATGACTCATGAGTTCTACATTTTTCGCGTTCAAAAAGTCGTTTGTCTGTCTGGCCGTGTGAGAACTAGCATTGTCGTGGTGCAGGATGATACGGCGTTTACGGTTATTTTTACGGAGTTCGTCAATAACTTCCGGCAAACAAATGGTCGTGTACCACTCACTATTCACTGTACGACGATTCTCTAAAGCAACAGTAGCCACGTGTCCAGTTTTATTAAAAAAAGAAGCAATCATCCGCTTAGATGCACTTTTCACGCGCGCCACTTTGGTTGGTTTCGGCTCTTCTTGAAAGACCCATACGCTCGATTGCTGCTTTGTTTTGGGATCGTAGCAATAAATCCATGTTTCGTCACCTGTTACTATGTCCCACACCAAATTTGACGCACCTTCGTTGAATCTGGTAAGCATGGCACTGCACCAAGTGACGCGGTCCGTTTTTTGAGACTCGGTCAAGTTGTGTGGGATCCACCGCGAGCACAGCTTTCTCACACCCAAATGTTTGTGTAGGATTAATTGTATTTGACTCATGCCTATTTCTAAGGATGCGCGAATTTCATGGTAGGTCACATGCCTGTCTGTTTCAATCATACGGCGCACAGCATCGATGTTTTTGTTGGTCACAGCGGTGGACGGCCGACCATCGCGAGATTCGTCACTGAGATTGATACGACCACGCTTGAATTCTGCAAACCAGCTATAAACAGTCGTCTTGCATGGTGCTTCATTGCCAAAAGCTGTTTCAAGCCGAGCGATGCTCTGTTGACCTGTCAAATTACACTTAAAATCGTAGAAAATCATACTACGAAAATTTTCCCGAGTTAAATCCATGTTGATGCAGACACACAATGGCGCCACAAGGTAAAAACAAAAGGCAGTCAGATGAAACAAACTGCATTCTACAGCCAAAGAGTTCTATTTTCAAATGTTGCAATAAATTTTTAAATATTGTTTATGTAAGTGGCCAGTTCCGGAAACTTACAGTGCGCCCTATGTACCAATCTCTAAAAATTCTGAGATATACTTTTATTGTTTCTTATATTTCTTATCTGTATATGTACATTTATTTTTTGTATGGTGGCAAGCAACCCTTCTTGAGGGAGTCCGAACTAATTTATATATATTTTTTTATTTTATTTATTTATCAAATTACAGAGTTTTAAATACTTATCTAACTAACTTAATGCACTACTTAAACCACTAAGGTTTGTATGTAGCACAAAATTAGTCTAGTGTATTATGTAGGTAGGTCGATAAAAACAATATGTATAAGCATGAAGTCAGTTGATGGCTAAAAGGCAAAATACAGTTTGTGTACGACTATGGAAGTAATGATATAAATATGTATATATATATATATATATCATATGTATGATATATATGATATATCATCATCATCATCATCATTTCAGCCTGTTAACGTCCACTGCTGAACATAGGCCTCTCCAATCGCACTCCAGCGTGACCGGTCCGTAGCCACCTGCATCCAACGAGATCCAGCGATCCTCACCAGGTCGTCGGTCCATCACGTAGGGGCCGACCCACACTGCGCTGGCCAGTACGTGGTCTCCATTCAAGGACCTTTTTGCCCCATCGGCCATCCGATCTTCGCGCTATGTGGCCTGCCCATTGCCACTTCAGCTTGCTTATCCTACGGGCTATGTCAGCAACTTTGGTTCTTCAACGGATCTCCTCATTTCTGACTCGATCTCGTAGAGAAATACCAAGCATAGCCCTTTCCATAGCTCGCTGCACGACATTGAGCCTCTGGAAGAATCCTTTTGTAAAGCACCACATCTCAGAGCCGTAAGTCATCACTGGCAACACACACTGATTGTACACCTTAGTCTTCAGGCACTGAGGGATTTTGGACGAGAAGACGTTGCGTAATTTACCGAACGCTGCCCAACCTAGTTGGATCCGTCTACTGACATATAATGGGCGATTATACTCTTCAGTCTTTTGTATAATCTGCCGAAGCGTATGTTTGTGGTCTATGGTGCTATAGCCCTTTCGGAAACCGGCTTGTTCGGTTCGGTAGGCTGGAAGTCATCGAGCCTGTGTTCGAGACGGTTCGTGATAACTCTCGAGAACAGCTTATAGACGTGGCTCAGCAGTGTTATGGGCCTGTATTTCTTCAGTAAGGTTTTGTCACCTTTTTTGAAGAACAGTACCACAACACCCCTGTTCCACGCCTCAGGCGTTTTGCCCTCGAGCAAGGTGGAATTAAATAGCTTCTGAAGGACTTTCAGTACCGGCGTCCCGCCCGCTTTCAGAAGCTCTGTGGTAATGTGGCTGATGTCCAGGATATCCTCGGTATAGTGTCGGGTTAGCTTGGCTCTGGGGTCCGTCGCAGAGCCAACAGGCTCAGAGGACACAGAGGTATATAAATGTCCATGATCCTCTCTATCTCCAACATCTCTGACTTGTTCGACGTTACGCTACCATCCTCGATCTTCAGCACATATATATATATATATATAGAAAGAATATGGATAGACCATAGCTAGATGTTATCATAAACCTATGTTAATTAATGTAAGAGCTTATTACTTAGTGACTTATGTATTCAAATGTAGTAACAATGTTATTTGAACAACATATACTATTATGCTGATAAATAAGCTTTGTCTGAATGATGAGGGCGTAAAAAATATTTGTTTACCCTATTTAATTATAAATGCAGACAGCCATTAACGTCCACATGGACCTACCCAGCTACGAGAAAGATTGAGCCAAACTCCAGCACGCTGCCTCAGATGGGTTAATGGAGGGATTTCACGACTACCTTTACACAAAATTTAATTTAGGAAGGTACAAGATACAGGCATATTTTCGCAACTCCCCGACATATTCTTGCCAATGTTTAGAGTTCGTTGTGGGTCAGATAATTCCAGTAAAGTACTAGCGCCTACGCCTTGACGACCTCTGTGGTGCTGTGGTTGTGGCTCGGCCTACCATCCCAGAGGTCCCGGTTCGATCCCCGGCTGGGGATACAGAAAAAAAAACCCCAGGTCTTGGATGTTGCTGTTTTAGTTCCCAAGACGACGCAGGGTTTCCTAGTGTGGGGCTAGAATCAATGTATGTGCCTTTGTGTAAATGTTTATTTATTAGAGATTATTATTATTATGTTACGCCTACGTGGCAGTGGTCGGGGTGGAGTATGGCTCAATCTTACTGGTGTCCGGGTGAAGGCCTGTGCCCCTCGGTGGGGACGTTAATGGTCTACGTTTATTACTAGCGCGTAGTGACGTCACGAGTATTCTTTGAAGCATTTGTCACTGAATTTAATAAAATACTGGAAACAAACATGGGGTGCAGCAGTACCGTTGCGCCTGCTTTTAGATAACAATTTCTTTAAAAGTCCAGAATAAATACCGAAAACAAATATTAACATTTTTCAACCGGTGGGAGAGGGCTCGTACGAAATTAGAATGGGCCAAGTAAAAAACTATTAAAGGTGCCAAACTGAGAAAACCATTTCGAGATAATTGTGATCCTAACTTAATCCCGCTATTCCCGTCAAAAAATATTACAGGATTACTGAAATATCCGTAAAAAATTATGTACTTAATATGTTTTGGGAAATATTAAACTGCACATAAAAAATACTGATTTGCACAGCAAATATCAGGGCAAAATGCTGCAGTAGCTTAGATGAAGGGGTGAGCGAAGCGAAGCCCCATTTATCCTTCATGTTAGGTTGAACATGCAAGAACAACAAAAAATACGTAAAACATAAACTTGAGTACACATAAAATGTTTCAAACATAAAAAGTGTTTTTGCTGTGCAAATCAGTATTTTTGATGCGCGATTAAATACTAGCCATTAGTCTTCTACGGCGTAGTTTGTTCAAATTCTCTTCGCCGTTAAGTTGACTGTTTTGTAAAACTATCAAGTGTCAACAGTTTTCCTATCAGTCGTTAACGCAGATGTCAGTCGGAACGTAAACAACTATTGATATTATAGTTTTATAATCGGAAACAACCAGCCTCAAGTACAACCGTTCCAAAACTGTGAGCAACTGAAATGGCGAGGGGTGTTTTTGTAAAAATTATTGAAAAAATAATATGACATCCATTATCCGAAATATTATAAAATAGCCTGAAATTTCACAAAATAAATTTAAAAGTACTACGTATTTTTTTAGCATGGCCCATTGCAGGCATCGAAACATCGACTAAAGACTGGGTAATCGACAACAACTTTGAGTGTTGACATTGGCTGGTTATTAAAATCGGTTGAATTGGCCATCAACTAATAATAATAATCGGGCAATGTCAATGTGAATTCTCACAATAATAGTCGCTTACCCAGTAATTTATTTTATTTTATTGGGGACAGCGGTATATGGTATGTGACACTCTCTTTTATTTAAAGTTTATTTTTTTGTGGTTTTGTTGATGAAATTTCAAATGTTAGCGAAATGAAACATGCGGTATGTGTGGGCACATGACTTTTGAGAAACAAAAATTAATTATTGAGAAAGTTAACTTAACAGATTATGTTTGTAACTTCTAAAATCAAATAGCTTTTTTGTATGTCATTCACTACACAAATGTGGTAGTCGTATATTTAAACCAACCAGTCATATCCGTAGTATGAATTAAATCCAGTATCGAATAGAATAAAATCAAATACTTACAATCAATAAGAACTCCTTCGAATAAGTTACAATGACATCACTACGAATAGTACCCATCAAACATTTATTCAATAGGAACAATATAACGAACCAATAAAAACGGATTGAGCGAATGACCCGCGGAAATGAGCGAAAAAATACTGAACTGCGCGACAAAATTACTGAACGGTTCAGCCAGCGCTCATTCGCTAAACAAAGACTGTCACAGCGCTGTGGTGGATCAGGGTAGATGAAGAATAACAAAATCAAAAGCATATTTTGTATTTTATGTTACTCGACGTCTTCAAGTCAATGATTTTCAAATTTGCGCTCAGTTTGCCGCACAATTCAGTAATTTTGTCCAGCAAAAACTAGATTTATAAAATACTACCCTTATTCAAGTTATGGGACTTCGATCGGTTACAACGAGAATCCATTCGGTAGGTACTATCAAAATTTCAAGCAGTTACAGTGCTTTTACTAACTAAGATTGAGTTTAATTGAAAGTGTACGAGTTTGTCTGTTGTATAAGATTTCCTATGTTAGGTTTAACATGATTGAGTCGCAACAACCTTCATACGTAAGCATTAAGATAGTTTAATCTACATTTTCGATTGTGATCGGGGCTTTAGCTTGGTTCTATGTCTCCTGATTAGATACCTTTGAACGATATTACGATTGTGATATTGACCGCAATTTCATGTTGGGTTTCTGTCAGATTATGTTGCTCTGAAAAAGGTGGATATCCTTCAAAGCGTCATTTTCAAAGGCATCGGCATAAATGCTGGGTTACTGAATCAGCCTATTCAAATCACTAATCAGTCCGCCGCTCGCCGACGTATTTTGCACCGGAGTTTCATACCGCAGTACCTACGGCTAAAAGATCGAACCTGCATCTTGCCTTTTATGATCTCTAATACCCAACCGCCTAGAAATTTCCTTCGCCTGAATACATTTTCACGAGTTCTTTAGCAAGCGTATTTCTGCCTTGTACATTATAATTCCACATTGTTTAACGTACACTGAGTGAGCTCTATTTAAAACCAGCCGTCTTAAGTTGTAGTGCAATTTGTAGTGACGATTTGACGGCTCCCCGTTACTATGAGTCTAGTGGTTTGGCAGCCTGCCTTCTGTTTACAAAGCCAAGACACTAGAAACAATGGAGAAACGTGCTCTCGTGCTAAATATAATATGCAGGCCGTTACAGATATTCTCGCTACTTTGAATATACTCGTACATAACATCAAAAGATCACGAGTGTCACGACTTTTCCTATACAAATATATTAATACGGCTTATCTATTACTGTTTACCAAATTTAGTCAAAAGTTAGATCCAATAAATTACATTTTCTTCCCAAATATACTATTATGTTCACCAATATTTTAGACACTATGTAATACCTAGACTACACCTGCCTGCAAAACTAAGTACTACACTTTTAAAATTTCAATTTTTTCTAAACAATAGAAGTTAGAGATTTAAAATAAAAACAGTTTTATAGAAAATTTAATCAGCTCTCTTTGAAACTATAGTCCAAAATAACTCTCTTTTTTGAGTGCTTTTTATTTAGAAATAATATCTTGTGTACTTAAAAAGATATTGCAATTTTAAAAGTGTGATACTTAGGTTTACAGGCCGTGTATATAAGATCGCCTCGCCTCGCTCGGCTCCGTTTCGGCTCCAGGTTGAATTATAAAGTTGTGACCTATCAAAGCTAACTTTAGTATCTGGACACAAAGTGACCTATAGAAACCAATACGGTTCTGTAAAACTACCTGGAGGCACTCAATTTGGTGAATATTCAACATATTTGAAAGTCAAAACTTATATTGGTAAGCAATATATTTGGTGCCTAATAATTGGCCGATTATTCCAATAGGTGTCGTTTCCCCATCGAGATATAACATAACCATTTATATACCGGCACATACATTGCTGCTGACCCCACACTAGGATACCCTGTGTTGTAGGAACCAGAAACAGCGACATCACACATTTAAAAACATCCAAGACCTGGGTTTTTTTAACCCCAGCCGGGGGTTGAATCCGGGACCTCTCGCATGGTACTCTACCGCAGTGCCATGGAGGTCGGTAAGTCAGTATGTACTCGAGTGCCTCTCAAACTTTTAGTCATAAGAAAGTAAAGATTCGTTCAGACTCAGACGTAACGTTTGCCAAAAATCTGATGATATCTCTTGGTCTGAATTTTCCGTATGGTTTAGGTAAATGTCGTCTTCATATTTCATTGATATTCCTCACGTAACTCGACAACCACACACACCCACAAGGGTTAATAAACAAATCTTCACAACAACAATGGTATGAACTACGCATTTGAATACACAAATTGTGGTTGATGAAACAAATGAATATAGTAATGAGATCCCCTTAGAAAAGATCTCGTGTCCTAATTTAAGCTGAGGCTGTCTGTGTGACTTTTAAAGGTTATTTACCTTTATCATTGACGTCAACCCTTAGCTACTCGAATCTCGATACGTCGAAAAAGTATTAAATTTTAAAAGCTTTTATTTAACTTACAATGTAGGTATGTAAGTATGTGTACGTATGTTCGGGTCAAATCCTACCATGCGAGAGGTCCTCGACTCGATCCCCGGCTGGGGGTAAAAAAAGAAAAAGAACAAGTCTTGGATGTTTATATGTGTGTGAGGTCGCTGTAGCCTCAACACCTCAACACAGGGTATCCGAGTGTGGGGTCATAAGCAATGTATGTGGCTCTATGTAAATGTTTATGTTTATGTATATGTCTTTACACGTACTGTGGTAGATTTTGGCCATGGGAACTCTCAATTAAAATGACGCAATTCTATCGAGTTTCGACTCGTTGGATTTGCCTTGATGAGTACTTGGATACACATAGACCCTGGATATTAGCTTAAGCCAGATAATATCTAGGGTCTCATGATAGACCCGGAAGATAGCCATGGGAATTCTCTAATAAAACGACGCTACCTTATCGAGGTTGGCGCGTTAGATTCGGCTTGACAATTACTGTAGTCCGAGATGTTATCCAGGGTCTGATGATGGAGCCGGAAGGTGGCCATGGGAACTCTGTGTAAAAACGAAGCAAAGTTTGGTTCGCATTGACACGTACTCGGGATGCAGTACACAAAATGTAGGGTAGTACTGCCGACCACGCTTTTGTCTATATAGGCTCAGAGCTCTTTACTGCTGGTCAAGATCACGTGACCTTAAGTAGATTCAAATCACTAGAATCTCCCCTTATGGAAGAACTAGACGGTAATCGACTCAACTGACAAACGACTACTCAACAACAACGCTGAAAATGAAATGAACAGTTGAAGATATATAACACAGTGATAACCAATTTTTTTTTTTATTAACCTCTCAATAACCGATTTTAGTTACTTCGGGTCGCGGTTTTGAACCTCATGCCATGGTAATGATGATATTTAAAACCTATAATGGAAAAGTGGCGTTAGCTAACGCCGGTGGTATTCAAGAGTTAAGCTTTTATTTCAATGCTTTAAAGAAGAGAATAAACTTGAAATTGAATCAAACCCATCAATTTACTACATTACGTAATTTATATTTGATATAAAAGCTTGTTGCGGGATTTATTTGTGTATGTAGACAAATATTTTATCAAATTCGGAATACTTCGTGTAGTCGTTCATTAAGGGTTATGATATAATACATAACATGCTATATCATATCATATGATACGGTATTCCTGTTTATTCTACTTTATTTTAACATTGTCATGTTAAATTAATATCTTTTGAATCTTCTACAATCCTCGATTTAACCTATTCTCAGTGCAAGGAAAATATTGTTCATTTAGTTCCTAATCGATGCATAAAAGTTTAGCTATGTTGAATTATACCTCAGTTAAAGTCATCCAAACAAGGATTCCCTATATTTTGGATACTAGGCAACGATACACATACTTATATAGATAAATATTTTACTTAGATAGATAAACAACCATGACTAGGGTACAAACATCCGTTCTTTTCAAACAAATATTTGCCCCCACCGGGACTCGAAACTGGGACCCTTGGCTTCGTAGGCAGGGTCACTGCCGGCTCGGCCAAGCGGGTCGTCCGTATAAAATTATAGCATACAGATAAGATATGAACTCAATTACTGATTGGCATATATAATTTTAAACCTTTAATAGTAGTTTATGTGACTGCTACATAATGCCTAATTATGTACAGTTACATACACTAGTTTATCTACACACATATCATAAGCTCTCTTCGATGTGTTCCGGAACCGCCTGTTTGACCGGCATTGTGGCTCTGCAGTTATTTAGCTTGTTCTGTAGTACCAACTTCACAGACAAACTAGGGGCGGCACGCAGGCGGGCGTCGACGTTCGAAATTTGAATGTCATAATATGTAGAAAAATTACACATTATGGTCATAATGTGTAATCTTTCAGATAAGAGATGAGTTTTTACCAAGTAGTTAACATTACGCTGATCGTAACGTGCGGTTTTTGTACGCAGTAAAGAGGGTTTATGATACGTGTGTAGATAAATATTAGAATAGTCCGGAACCGCCGCCCATATTTAATATTATGTCAAAACAAACAAAACGGTCCACGAAAATGTAAAACAGTTTCCAAATGAAGTTAAATACAGAGTAATTATAATTAATATCGTCTAATTAATTAAAACTGGTGCAATTGTTACGAAAACCTTCGGTGAAATTGGTATATTTGTAATACGAGTAATATGTGCATCATTGTATAATGTTTACATTGTTTACTAGTTGTATATATATTTTTCCGACTTCTGAGCTAAAAATAGCACCTTCGCCGCTTGATTTTGGGTTCTCAGGTGGAAAAATTCTATTCCTCACTCTTTCGAAAAGGTTTTGAGCCTCACTACGACCCTCGCCTTCGGCTCGTGCCGTAAACTTCTCGGTTCGTAAATATTAGGTCCTTACATATGAAATTGGCGTTTCGCCGTACTGGCAACTTTGATCTCAAATATCTCCTCTATGGTTAGGTATTCCAAATTCAAATTTATACAGCTATTTACTCATGTATTTGTGTTTCTAAAATTATAATTCATTTGTTTTTTCCTCAATTGTTTTTTTTCTTGCGTCACTCAGCTTAAAAAATGAAAAACTTGAAATATCGCGTTATTTACGAGTATGAGTTCTACCATGGCACCAGTGCTGCAGAAACGGCTCGAAGGATTAATGATGTGTATGGCTACGGTGCCGCAATAGAAAACACAGTGCGTTTTTGGTTCCAACGTTTTCTTTCTGGAAATTTCGACCTGCAGAACAAACCCCGTGGACGGCCGGAGACCAAAGTTGATAATAAAGAATTGAAGGCTATTGTGGAAGCGGATCCATCGCAAACCACGTCCGAGTTAGCTGCAGGCTGCGGTGTTAGTGATTAATCTGTTTTAATCCACTTGAAGCAAATTGGGAAGGTGAAAAAGCTTGAAACCTTACGAACTGAGTGAAGCAAATCAACAAACGCGCATTGACTGCTGCGTTGCATTACTCACCCGGTACAATAATGATTTTAAATCGAATCATTACCTGTGATGAAAAGTGGATCCTGTACGATAATCGGAAGCGCTCATCGCAATGGCTGAACCCTGCCGAACCAGCCAAACCATGCCCCAAGTGAAAATTGACTCAAAAAAAGTTACTTGTGAGCGTTTGGTTGAGCGTTTGGTGGACTAGTGCTGGTGTCGTTCACTACAGCTTTCTTAAATCTGGCCGGACGGCAGATGTCTTTTGTCAGCAACTGCAAATCATGATGGAAAAGCTAGCTTTTAAACAACCGAGGCTGGTTAATCGCTCTAGGCCACTGCTGCTTCATGATAACGCTAGACTACACACTGCACAACAGACAGCTACCATATTAGAGGAGCTTCAATTGGAATGTCTAAGACATCCACCGTACTCTCCGGACCTTGCTCCAACAGATTACCATTTTTTTCGAAATTTGGTTAACTTCCTGAAAGGGAAAAAAAACAACTCCGATGGGGCAGTCCAAACCGCCTTCAAAGATTTTATTGATTCATGTCTGAATGTTTTTTTTTAGTAAAGGGATCAAAGAACTACCTATGAGATGGCAAAGGTGTATAGATAGCAATGGTACATACTTTGATTAAATAAATATATTATATTAAAAAAAAAACGACTTTATGTTCCTCCCATGCAAAACGCCATTTCATATGTAAGGACCTAATATAAGCCTTTGATAACTCATGGGAAATTTACTATTCTTCACAATGGTATCTACCAAAAGCTTTCGCTAGTAAGTATATTTATGATCGGATTTTAATAGCAATCTCACACATTTTTTTATGTCTGTCAGCAAAACTTAAAACGCTGTTCAACGAAGATTCTAAAGAGTTAGACGGAGAGACGGTAACGAATGCATGCGCTTAGAATTATCATTAATTTATGAGATATCAAAACTTATATAGTTACTTAGTTGGTATGATTTTGATATTTGTCATGTATTTCTAAGTCCACATGTACGAATTTCTCTCTCCGGTTTCGCCTTAGCCCCACCGCGCGTGGAATCATACTGTCTCTCAAACTATACGGGCCAAATTCAGCTAGCAAAATGGTGGCTCAGTAGTATTAGTGGTATTCTTTAGGCATCAATTTATACCTAACTGACGTAATATATGTAATCCCTTTACTCCTAGATTTATATTATATATTGTGATTTGAAATAACATTAACTACTACAAATAATAGAATAGAATAGAATAGAATGCCATTTATTTACTGTATCAGCATAAACACATGATAAAATAAGAATAAAACACAATAAAAATAAAAATAACACAATTAAAATCACAAACAAAATCTACAATAATATTAAAAAATTATATATAATTTCCAGTTCATATCTAATTTTTAAAGAAACCCACATTAAGTTGTGAGTTGTTTCACTGCTATGTGCACATGCTGCGACGGCAAAAGGGCTCAGACTCAGCGTAGTGTCACAGGAAAACCTGTGACGCTGGTTTTCAGTCTAGGACCCAGAGTATAATTGAATTTAGACATGTCAATGTCGCCAGGTGGCAAGTGTACTAAAATTAACAACCTAACACTAAACGTGTAAATAAAATAAATAAAATGTCAATACGGAAAAAATAAAATAAAAAATAAGATGGAGATAATAAAATTGTATTGTGGATTAGTGAATAAATAGTTATATGGATTAAATTGTATTGAATAATAATGTCGTATTGAATGAATTACTAATGTCACAAAGAGTTGAAATTACGTACACAACGAAAAAGTATATTTGGTATACACATTGCGGTATCAGGTCAATTGTAGAGTGGTAGAACGCGGTAGAACGCGCAGCACTTTGTCATGGTAGAACGCGGTAGAACGCGCAGCACTTTGTCATGGTAGAACGCGGTAGAACGCGGTACGCAGCACTTTGTCATGGCAGCTTCAGGTATTCTGCTTTTGTTGGAATAGTAACCTTTCTCGAATTAATTTTTTGAATCTATATTTTGATTTGCTTATATTCTCCATACATAAGCGAAATAATTATTAATACCTTAAGGTGGCGGTGCTGCACCCGTAGCTGCCTGGAAATGTAAGGCTGATTTTTAACCGATCGGTTAAATACCAATTGTGCATATTTGACCTAACTTGTGCGGTTGAACTCATTTTGGTCGGGTTTTTGGGTTAAATGTTATTTTTTTGATCGTTTCGACTTGCGTAAAATTGATATTATCTTTGTCTCCCGCGCTCCGTGCCCCGCGCCACGTTTCTTTTCCCCCCCTGCGCGCAAAAACAAGTTAAGCATTTTGTGAAGCCTTGAATATAAAATTTCAGAAAGGTAAAATATTTCATAACCCTTGTAATATTCTCCAAAATAAATGGAGTAATTTAACTAAAGATAAACATAATTATAATACTTAACAAAATTATTTATTATCATGGGTGTATCCTAAATAATATAAAAAACATCTTTTCCTAAATGCACCATTGCTTTTAAATAAGATGTCACGTTTTTTGGGGTTCCGTACCTGAAAAGTGCACTTCAGTTCAGTTCAAAGATTTTATTCATAATAGCACAAAAATTGAGACTTAATGAACGTCATAACATAATCAAGCAAGCATAATAAAACATAAAGTAGGTGCCTAATGATTAGTACATAATATATAGGGTGCAATGAACTGGTTTAATGCCAGATGTGTCTTGTAAAAAGTCATTGATTTTGTAGTAGCCCTTTGTGCTTTATACATTTTTTGAATCGAGCTTCAGTTAAGTTTTGTATTTCTTGCGGAATTTTATTGTAGAAACGTATAAAAGAACTAAAAACTTTTGTAAGTCTGAACATTGGAAAAAAAAGGTTATGTTTATTTCTAGTTTATTCTATCAATGGTTTTAAAGCTACTGATATTTTTCCTCACATACATTATGTTTTCATAGATATATTGACTTGCAACTGTTAGGATGTTGGTTTCTTTGAAGAAATTTCGCAAAGACTCTTATTACTCTTACTCTATTACCTAGCTTATAAATAAATCGGATCGCTCTCTTCTGCAAAATGAAGATGGTCTCAATGTCAGCAGCTCGTCCCCATAGTAGTATGCCGTAGGACATAATGCTATGGAAATAACTAAAATATACATGCCTGGCAGTTGTAACGTCAGACCATTCCCTGATTCTTTTAATAGCATATGCTGCGGAGCTAAGTCTATGTGCCAATTTTACAATATGGAGACCCCACTGTAGTTTTGCATTATTAATGATGTCGAGAAATAAAGTTTCATCTACTAGTTTTATTTTGACTTTCCCCAATACAATGTTACTCTCAACTTGCCTTACATTAGGTGAAGTAAATTTTATGCACTTTGTCTTTTTTGATTTCAGAAGTGGTAGGAAACAAATGACTCAAATAAACAAAATTGCCCTAAAACTAAAGAGGATGTAAAATACTATTCGAAGGCACTAACTGTGTCTTTTGGTGTACCACAGGGGAGTGTATTAGGCCCGCTACTCTTTCTTATATACATTAATGACCTCCACAAAATAACAAAACATCCCATGTTTTTATTTGCTGATGACAGCACTGTTGTATTTAGACACGAAAATCTCGAAAATCATCAGATAAATATCAATAACGCACTAGGTTTTATAATAGAATGGCTTCCTAGCCATTCTATTATCTTTCTTCCTAGAAACAACCTTAACATTAACTTAAGTAAAACAAAGCTGATGTCATTTGCTCTTCGAGGCGACCCGAAGTATAACCTAAATGTTAGACATTCTGAAAAAACCATAGACGAGGCAAAAGTCACCAATTTTCTAGGTCTGCAAATTGACAATAATAGCAAGTTTACAGCATTTGCAAAAGATTGGCACAATGCTCTTATGCACTATACAGACTTTCAAAGGTCACAAACCAAAAGGCTGCTCTTGCTGCATACCACGCCTATGCAGGTTCAATATTAAGATATGGTGTAATATTTTGGGGTAACTCAACAGATAAAGGCATTTAAAGCCCAGAAAAAGTGTATTAGAGCTCTGTGCAAACTAAAACAAACAGATACGTGTAAGCCTCACTTCATTAAATTGAAAATTTTAACACTGTCTTGTCTCTACATTTTTGAAATACCTAGTCAAATTTGTAAAATCAAATTTAGGGTTGTTTAGAAAAATTAATAGCATTTGATAAGCCGACAAAATAGGCTATGCAAAATGTAAGAGCTCCCTCACAAGAAGAAACATATTTGGAATGGCTCCGATAATCTATAATTCCCTTCCGGATACAATAAGAAGGTTAGACAATTTACAGGCATTGAAGAATGCTTTGTTTAAATTTTTGATGGACAAAGCATATTACAGTGTCACAGAGTTTTTACAGGATATGGAAAACATGCAATTGACATCTTATATGGACAACAACTGCTATTACGTGTAATTTAATATTTTGTAGGACTTGCTTAATCTAATTTGACATTTGTATTATTGTATAATTTGACATTCCATAAACATTATTTTCATTATTTTTTGCCTATTTTAAATTGACATACATCATCAATAGACATCATAATTGTAACTATTAACTAATCTCTCGATGAGGCTTTTTCATATTGCTATTTTATAATTGTATTTTTCATAATATTTACACATCCTTATAGGATAAAATATAGTTAAGTTCACAAATTGTACCTAACCTATATTTTCAAATAAATATCTTTGATTTTGACTTTGAATTTGAGAAGCAAGTTATTGGCAGTAAACCAGTCTAATACTCGCAAGATAGCATTATTTGTTTCCTGGAAGTCATTTTAATGTCTTTTAATTTTAAAAATTAGTGACGTGTCATCTGCAAATAACACTATCTCTGACATATTGTTTTGTACCATGAATGGTAAATCATTTACACATACGAGGAAAATGAACGGACCCAGAATATATCCCTGTGGGACTCCCATCTTCACCTGAGAACCCGACGATTTCTATTAATGTCAACTTTTTGAACCCTACCTTCTAAGTACGATCTCATAAGCTTAGAGCTATTTATTGCCTTTTATGCCGTAGTGTTTTAGCTTTAAGAGCAATGTTTCGTGGTATACTCAGTCTTATGCCTTGGACAGGTCACATAAAATACCTATAGAGTCCCTACGATCTTCCCACACTTTAAAAATATGTTTAACTAACATGACTCCAGCATCTGTTGTCGACCACCCTTTTGTAAATCCAAACTGCTGGCTATGGAGAATTTGATGCGAATTAAAGTGCGCCGGCAACTGACCCAATATGATCTTCTCAAATATTTTACTTAATGCGGGTAGAACCGAGACAAATGGTCTGAAATTTGTGGGGTCACCCCTATCGCCGCCCTTAAATAAAGGTACTAGCCTGAAGTGTTTCATGAGATCGGGGAAAGTACTCTCATTTACACATTTATTGATGATTTTATCTAAATGAGGGGCAAGTTCGTCTATCACCGAACTAATAATTTTTATCCAGAGATCCTCGGATTTTTCCAAATTTAACAACTTAAATGCTTTAATTATGCCATAGGGCTCAATACATACGAATGAGAAATCTTGATTGCACTTTTGAACATTGTCTTTTAAAAATAATGCAGCAAGATCCGGAGACGAGCCTAAAGAAGCCGTAGTAACAATTGGTACATTTGTAAAGAACTATTCAAATGCGGCCGCGATGTCTTCGTTAGAAGATTTTTATTAGTTTATCTTCAATCTTAAGTAAAAAGCTACGGTCTCCTGATTTTGTTTTACCTGCTTTTCTATTAATGATATTTCAAATTGCTTAAGTTTTATTTGACGATGTAAGAATCTTTGTTTTTATGTGTTCGCATTTAGCTTTATGGCAGACGGCCCTAAATAATTTTGAATATAATTTTGCATGTTGAATAAAAATTGGGTCATGTGTAGATGTTATTTTGCCATGAAGTGCATAAAGTGTATACCTACTTTTACGAATTCCTTTTGTTGCCCATTAACTAAACCCTACTTTACTATCGCTTTTTGTAAGTTCATGTAATTTAAAATTGTTTTCAAAACTATCTGGAAGTTTCTTGAATAAGTCGGTATAGTGATCATTCCTTTTTGGGTATTATTGTGAGTAGGTAAGCTACTTTGTAAATGTTGTTTAAATGATTAATTTTTTTTGTTGTGTTGGTCTACACAAGACTACTTCCTGTGCTTTTGAATCTACTTCTAAGTTGACAATTTGCCCATTGTGATCAGACTTTAAATAATTTACTGTACACTTCTTCACAATTTCGCAACCGCAAAAGACGTTATCAAGGCAGGTTGCAGTAGTTTCAATTATTCTTGGGGGCTCTGTGCAGATGTTGACTAAATTTAATGATTAAAAATTATTATTAATTTAGTATGCAACGGGGAGTCCACCAACAAGTTTATATTGAAGTCACCGCAAATGTGAACTTTTTAGTTACAACTAGAAGCTATTCTCAAGACATCATCCAATACTGATTCAAATATACCATAATCACTGGTAGGGGGTCTGTATATGCTTACTTCAATGTGTCTACCAAGTTCAACAAATGATAGTTCTATGACTTTCTCAACAGAAAGTCTGCAAATATCATTGTGCTCCTTAAATTTTAGGCCATTTTAACCAGTACTAAGGATCCTCCGTATATTACAGACTTTCTATTGAAACAGCTGTCTACTTGATAGTTGTGTACAGAGAAATTCATTTGAGACTCAAGTTCCCAGTGTTCTACTAGGCATAGTATGTCTACTCTCTATTTCTCCAAGAATAGTTCAAGCTCTAGTAATTTGCCAGAAAAGTCACCTTATAAGTTCTGATTTACTAAAACTAATGGCATTACGGGGACTTTTCTGTTGTCTGCCCTGACAGTTTAAATGGGTGGTCAAAGTTGATTTACTTACAGTCGCCTTGGCTATTTTTAAAACCTCTGCATTCAAAGGTTTAGTAGAATTATTTTTACCTTCGTCATTTTCTACTGGCACCCTAGTTATTTTCTCAACAATAACAGGGTCATAAATATTGAATGCCTATAATTTGGCAATCTGTCGCTTAGATGACGCAGGTACATACATTGTGTCCCTAGTCAGTATAAAATTTCGAATAAACTTATTTGTATCGAAATATAATACTCGGTCCCGATGACTAAATGTCAAGTTATACATAAGCAGGTTGAGTCTGGAAATCCGGTCATTTTGTGCCTCTGATAGAACTTTAGAACAGAGAAAACCACAAAGAATAATTTTCCTTGCCCGGAGAGATACTATAGATTCCAAGTAATTAATCAAATCGTCTTGTTGAACTCCTGTGCAAACGGGACTACTGCTTGGCCTCCATTTGTCCGTCTGGCCGTACGTCCGTCAGCGGGCTCTATCTGATGAACCGAAATAGGTAGACACTTCACATTTTCACAGAATGTGTATTTTCAATAATAAACTACAAGGGATTTTGTAAATTAAAGGGTGTCCCCATATAAGAGACGTGTTTTAACACCATCCACGAAATAGCAATCCATAACATGATTCAAACATGATCGCAGATTTCGGGGTTTATCACATGCTTGTGGTGGCACAATTGTTTTGATTACGGTTTTGCAATCTAATGGTTCTGGGTTGGAATCCACGATCGGGCATAATTTTTCTCTTTTTGTTTTTGTTTTATTATTTTTAAAGGTTAAATTTCTTGTACGATGGTACCTTCGTATGCGGACGTAGTCCGGGACTTTACCGATTTCTATCTGCGGTAGTTTCAGTACGACACACATATACGCATATTCAACCGATTAAACCGCACAATAGGCACAGTAGCGCGTATTACACCGTGCACTTTAATGTTTGACGGTTATTTTATAACTCTAAGCAAGCCCCATGAGAATCCCGTTACCGCGTTTTCCGCCGCGTTTTATGTAACATTTTTGTATGAGTGAGTGATGACTTTTGACATTTAGATGCCATAAAATGCGCAATAAACGCGAAATGCGTAGGGCGTGCTACGGGTTTAGAGACAGAGACAGCGTCACTTCAGATCGCGCGCGAGATAGGAGAAAGAGCCCGATCATTTTACTTCATAAATGCTTGGTTTATTACTAAGGACTGTCTTTTCGTCACGTCACAGTCATTGAACCGCCATCATGCCAGCGTAATTGAGGCCCAGTTCAGTCAACACAAGGACAAAGCGGGTCAAGTGGCGAAACAATGCGGAGACCACTACAGCCTCCAGTGAGCCACCACTCCTGTTTTAACGACACGATATTTTTACAAGCTGGATCATCCTACGCTGATTACTTTGGGTTAAAACAGGGTTTGGCGTCGATGACACTAAAATTTTACTGCCTAATTGTGTCCACGGTAAACGTGTTAATTATGTACGTCTTGCACCGTAATTGTGAACACCACCGTTAACTGAGTAAACTGTGGATGAATTGTGAACTGAATCTTACTGCTTACATTACAACGTATTAATTTTCGATAGTTTGTAACGTATCCATAACATATCGCTAAGTTGTGAACGGTTCAATATTACTTACAATCTAACGTGGTAATTTAAGTTAGTTTATAATCTGTTGTTGTCAAACAGTTAAATTGATACGTTCAATTCTAAGCAGTATGTTGACTAGTTCGTAGATTGTAAACTAACTTCGGCGGTACTAATAAAATAAGTTATTCAATGTGTAACTTATTCAGTGTTTTGTCTTGCTTTGATATTTGACATTCACTCGAGGTATGAAAAGGACAAAACACTGTATAAATTAAACAGTGAAGAACTTTTTTTAATAGTAAGGCCGACGGTTTTTACAATCTTACATGTTTTTTTGGTGATACTCCTTCCTTAATTATGCCTGGAAAAGCTCTAGGTCGAAGTTATCAATAATTTTGGTTTGATTTCACTCACTTATTTTAATATATTTTTTCTTTTTGTTGTTACCTAGGATAGATCTGCGTTTATCGGACTCGTGGCTGGCGCGAACAGAAGAAACTCCCTCTACCTCCTAACTCATGGCTCAAGAACCCTTCCCAGAACATTCCTCACTTCATCCCTATCTCACCGCCGAGCGTAACTCTGCCTACATTCCAAACCCGTTCGTCGCTCGTAGCATCGGTCCACTCATGCTCAAGTGAAAGAAAAAAAAGTTGAGACATAAAACGGTTGTTCCTCTTCGGAGGGCGCGAGAGGCCGGCGCGATGCGGTCTCGCCAGGGATGTATGTAATATACCCCGCGGAGCAAGTAGTGTCCCTCACATACGTCGCGCCGCCCGCCGCGCGCCCGCGCCCGCGCCCCACGCTTGACGTGCTGCCACCGTTCCCCGCTACCCCCCCTGCCCTCCCCGCAGCACCCTCCGCACCGCCACCCGCCCGCCCCACCACGGCGCCCCCGGAGCCTGCCGAGCCGCCAGCCGAGCGGCCGGCCAAGCAGTCCAAATCAAAGTTCCTGAAAAAACTCACGCGCGGCCAAGATGACTCGTTCGGCAAGATCATCCGGACGCCGGCGATCGGGGACGAGTTCGAGCTGCCGGCGCCGCTGCCGACACCCGCTTTCAGTCGGAGGAACATCTTCGCGCGCGACTTCGACGCTCTATTCGAGGTCGCGAATACGCCGCAGTTCGGGGCGAATATCCGCGTGATCACGCCTGAACCGGAGCGGAGATCCGACGTTTCGTACGCGCACTTCCCTACTTCGTCTTCCTCCTCGCTGAACCTGCTCCCCCCGCGCCCAAGCTCCGAGCCCTCCCCCTTCCTCACCCCCGCGTCCACCCCGCGCCCGTCCACGCCGTCCACGCCGCCGTCGCACCGGTCTTCTCTAGAAGGTTCCCTCGAGTGTGGACTTGAAACTGATTGCGAATGGTCTGAACTAATCCACTCCATATGCCCATTATGCATGGTCATGCGAAATCCAACCGTATTATGCTTTACTACATGTCACGAAATCTCATCAGCTTTTTGATTAACGCGTTTGGTTTTGGTTTTGACGGATTTATTTTAAAATAATTTTAACCCAACAACCTCTACCGAACTCAGAGGCTAATTCTGAGAGCTTCCACTCGATCTAACGTAAAGTTCTTCTATTCGCCAGGAACCAATTCGAAACCGAAGAAAGTCAGTTTCTTCCGGAGACTGAGTCGAGCAAAAAACATTGTGCCGCAAAGATCAAGTAACAAGATGCAGCAGCAGTCGATGGAGATGGTCCTTCGAGAGCTGACCCATCCTGTCCACAATGAACAGCTCAAGAACCAGCAACAAGTCACCTTCAAACTTGTCAAAACAGGTAAGCTCTACAAATGCACACTCTACACTATAGTATTTTCGGGTTAGCATGGCAATAGTCTACCACTGTATGCTCGTGATTGGGTAGGGTGAGCGATACTTAATTGATACGAGCAGCGTTTGAAATTATTGTCGTTTAGCTTATCAAGGCAGTGGTCGCTTACCTTTACTTTACGGATATGAGAGGGCAAAGGGTTTTGACTGTATACCTGTGTTGAAGAGTTGCGACTTAAAAGTCTATATTACGTATGGGAATAGTAGGCAGAGTGATCGTAATGCGTCGTGTCCGCAAAGGGCACCCGCACGCAATTGTGGTTATTATAAAAAATACGAATATATATAACACACATGAGTGACGTAGTAAAGATAATTTTAATGTCTCAAGGTCGAAAATTTCGGTATACGTAGCAGAGTCAACACAAATATAAACAATCACTACGCGCTTCGACTCAAACCACCAAATTATTTCTTAAAGTGAGTGTCGGCGTTCTTTGAAAAGAGTTCGAACGCGCCAAGGCGGCGCGGTCAAAGGTGACTTTAATAAAATGATTCAACAATAACATTGATCCAAAGGTAAACTTACTACGAAAACCACCTAAATGTTTGTTCTAGCAATACGTGAACCTTCAAATTTTGGTAGTATATTAACCTATTATGCAATGAATGTCGTTGCATACTAATAACAATTTGCGCGGAGTCAATTACTTGCCTCCCAGAGCGTAAATCGTGTTATATCCTTCTTGAATATGATCGAGCTCACTGAATCTGAAATAGAATTAATTAATTATACAATCGGATATCAGCTGCACCAGCCGTTCTCTTGACGTGTAGAGAATTGCATGAACGTATGCAGGAACGCTAAAAGCCGGGGCGTCGTATTATGTTACTGTGTATATAATATTACTAGTCAAAGATGTAATTAGAGAACCTTGACTGATCTTGGAGGAGCACAAGGCAGATGGCGCCTTCATGCCCACAGCACACAATGTGGTACGATCTTGGAGGACCACAAGGCAGATGGCGCCTTCATGCCCACAGCACACAATGTGGTACGATCTTGGAGGAGCACAAGGCAGATGGCGCCTTCATGCCCACAGCACACAATGTGGTACGAACAGAAATACGGTATACGCTTATTAGGTATTGGATGGTGTTTTCTGAATCTTGCATTAAGCGTGCGTTTTGGCCTAAATTCTAGTTTTAAAAATGGTAAAAGGAACTGCAGTTAAATATCATCAAAATAAGTGGAAACAGAGTACGTTGCTAGCGAGTTTATATTCATGCCATAAACTAACAGATACGGTTCAACTTCAACCGGCAATGCTTTTATATCTCTCAATTACTCAGTTCTATTAGCAAATAGCTCTTTTTAATTTGAAATCATTGTTATGCATTCTCGAAAACGATAACTATAAGGATACGGCATAGGATGTACATAATTATAATAAGACACCTGTCATACTTGGGCATAGCAACGAGAATATCAGATATCTGGGACAGGATACAGGATACATTTTTAAATGAGCCGAGCGGACGTGACGGAATAATAAAGAACTGAAGCTCGAAGCCTTTCTTTGACTATTGCAATCCTTTGACCGCTTGCCGCAATTGTGGGAAAAGTAGAAAAGAGTTAAATTCTTTGTGGCAAAGGGCTCTATTATAAGGTTCACGTAATATATTGTTTCCATGTCACACGTCGGCGCTATTCGTTCGCACAAAAGCGTCACAAAAGAAGACTCTTTACGGGGCGGAGCAAAACTCACGACCTTACGCTCGAGACCCAAGTGGACCGCGCAACCATCAAACGTAATTGGTCGAACCTTTCTTACGGGGTTTCGTAATGTCTTTATTGTGCACTAAAGAAATAAACATACATTAATCATTTTAAATCATCTACAAAGGATAGCTTATTTCTAATATAATCTGCCTGCGAACCTACCACGAGTTGTTTTCATATATAGGAATTGACCTTTGGTGGATTCTATTGCAATAAATGTGTTTTATGATGTAATGGCTAAATTTGCGGAGCGCGTTAGCCCAAAGCGTTCAATCCAAAATCTGATATAGAAATAGAATGAGTATAAAAAATACCTGATGACAAAAATATCGTGTCTGAGGTATTCTTTGGAGGAAAAATATCACAACTCAAAGATATTGAAATCAAAGGACCAGTGAAGGAGATCAAAACAGAGTTGTTGTCTACTTTATATATTTATCCAAAAGCTTTTTAGATTATTGTGCGAGATATCATAACTTTAGATCAGCTTAGCAAAATGTTTTCAACAGTAACCTTCGGCTATCAAATTGTCAGATATCTTATAAAAAATATTACATAGGAATTAAAACAAATAAGGGATCGATTATTTTTTTGGGGTCAGTAACAGGCTTTGAGAATTTGTATGTCGTTGTACTTTTTTCGACTACGTAGGCACCTACCTCAAAAGAAAATCTTTAACCTAAAATGACGCGCTACAATGTTAATGTAAGAAGTATTGCGTCAATTTCTAATTTCGCTGGTGGTATATGTTTATCCGAACTGCAGAAACACTACATTCGCTAGTCAGAACTCGTTGGAGCAATGCAATTTCGGGCTTCACCGCAAAAACCTGCTCCGGGGATTACCCGGCAACCGCAATGAGAGAGATTTGGCTTTGATTTTTGGGTGGCCCTTTGGTATGCAGGGACTATCATCGGATCAGAACGCAAAGCATTCGTGTTGTAAAATGTTCACAGCTACAGCAAATGATCATTGAGCGACGGGCTAACCCCAAGTCTTACGCAAAATGGAGTATTGAATAACAATATTGAATAATAATAAATTGCCTCTGCCAACTCGTGAGAAAATAGGCGTGACGATATGATGTTGTTGTTGTGAATATTGTATAAACAAACAAACAAACATCTATATACAGTCATATACATTGCATCTGCCCCAGACTAGGATACCCTGTGTCGTGGAAACCAGAAACAGCGACATCACACACACATTCAAGACCTGGGGATTTTTGTTTTCTTCATCCCCAGCCGGGGATCGAACCAGGGACCTCTCGCATGTTAGGCAGAGTCACAACCGCAACGCCACAGAGATAGTCGAATTTGTTGCTTAATAACACAGTAAAAATCTTTGTGATATTTTTCTTTCCTGTTTTATTCAAACGCATTCACAATAAGACATATCTCTGTCTAAGCTTTAGGTTAGATGCGGCTCGTTTAGGTACTTACTCGAATTTTCAAGACGAAATCAGGAATAATGTGGAACTTTAAACTGACGATAAGTATATCAAAAGAATGCAACAAGACTTCTAGAGCAGTTTTATACTCGAATCTCAAATTGACATTCCTCGTTTCCATAACAAGCTAGTCAAGTAAAGGAGCAAGTAACTGACATTTCTATAGAATTGCGCTGGCTAAATTTGTTAACAATAGCTGTATTGTATATTCCTAAATGAAAATTTGCCTGCAACAGATGTTGACTCCAACAAAACACAACCCTTGTCCGTTTCTGTTCGTTGGGAATTGAATGGTGCTGATGAACCCAGCGAATCGTCAACAATTCATAATTTGAACGGAGTAAGCCAGAAATTTCGGTAGTTGTAACTCAACGTTGGCTCAATGCTGAATTATTGATAAAAGCCACGGGAATATGTTTACTGGCTGCCTGACCGCTGGAACGATAAGGAACTAAAAGTAATGCTTAGAGCAATTAAACTTTACACTTATGAAACCTGACTTGAATGATTAAAAGGCTAACTATAACAGGTGCTGCTGGTGGTGGTACATTCACCTTAAAAATAAACATAGCAACACAACATTACATATTCACATCACACAATACATTCATAGCTAGCTCAGCAGATTGGGCCATGTCGACTTGAATTATTAATTACATCTGACCTAATTATAGGGTATGTGGCTAGAGTAATAACTTACTATTCTCATTTAATACCCATTGATGTGTTAATTAACTCATGTTGATAATCAGTGAGATTATTCAGGTGTCAAAACCAACTAACTAAGGCACAAGTTTAGTTAGTTTAGGTAAGGCGCCTCCAGCATCAGTCCTTTATCTGATTAAACATAAGTCCTTGGCGTTAACCACCATCATCATCTAGTGTTGATGATGATGATGATGATGATGTGGTCCGACCGATTTTTTTTCACGGTGTCCGCTTCAACTTTTCTGTAGATGTTGTTCGTGAGCTCGCACGTTGAAGATTGGCTACCAAAACCACGCATGCATTCATACACACCAAAAAAAACCCCCAGGTCTCGGATGTTTATATGTATGTGATGTCGCTGTTTCTGGTTCCTAAGACACATGGAATCCTAGTGTGGGGCCAGAAGCAATAAATGCGCCTATATGTAAATGTTTATGTTTATTCGACGACCCGAATGGCCGAGTCGGCAGTGACCCTGCCTACGAAGCCAAGGGCCCCGGGTTCGAGTCCCGGTGGGGGCAAATATTTGTTTGATGAGAACGGATATTTTTACCCTAGTCATGGTTGTTTATCTACTAAGTATAATATTTATCTATATCGAATCGAATATCATACTGTCGCCGTCATTTACTGAGCGAGATACTATACTGAGAGTATGACTTTGAGGGTCTGAAACACTTTGCTGTGCATGCCCTTGTCCTTACTATTACTTATTCGACAGAGTATTTCAAGTGATTCATGCTCGTATATTCAGCTGATGAAACCTTGTCGCTATCCATTTCCGTGATTTGGGGAGAGATTTTCTGCAAATGCAGCGCCCTCGGTCATTCAGAAGGCTCGTGCAGTTCAGAGAACAACCTTCATATGGTAATTGGTGGAGCTGATTTCCTTCGGGATCACGTGGCATCTATCTAAATTTCATGAAAACTTAATTAAAAATGAAAAATAGGTAAACACCGTTCCCGTTGGACTTATAGTAAATTTTTGTTGGGTCTAACGGTATCTGTTCTTCAATTCTCTATTCTCTCTTCCTTTATATATTCGAAGTTCCCACAGAAAAGCAAATAAAAGGTACTTTTTTCAAAGAGTGTAACATATTCAAAGCACTTGCACTTACATGAAAATGTTAGTGTTTTAGTTTAATGAGAAAAGTCAAACGGGTAAAGAAAACATGCGAATGTTCTATTGCGAGCGCGGACAAAGAAACCCTGGCATTTGTAAGTTTCGTGTCGGAGACGTACCTACCTAGTCGGAGTTACGCAGTGGAATTGAAAAAGTTCCTTTGATGTAGGCAAAGTAAAAGATTGCAACACTGGAATGCCGGCAACAAGTATCAACAAGAAAAGTACCTACATGTTTTCTTTGCCTACATAAAGAGTGCAATCACAGTGCTTAATTAAATGATCGTAAGACAATGATTTATGCGTTATTTTTTAAACAACATTGCACCCCATTTAGTTAATCAAATAAAATCGAGAAACAAAAATGTAGTATGACTTATTTTATTGCATGGGACTAACCGGACCGTCCTTGACAATACTGTCAAATGCCCATCTTTGAAGCGCTATTCCTCCTAAAGTTAGTTAGTTTCCTCTTAATATTATGAGACATTCTTTAATATGTTTGAATGAAAACATCACATATCATTGGAAACTATATGAAATGAAAAAAACATAATAGATGTTTTACACCTAAAACATGATAAAACTTGCTAGTTCTTGAGATTTAAAATAATTTTAATATGTTTCTTGTGTCAGAAATAGGTATGCTAAATAACTTATAATTGTGTGTTTGAAATTAAGAAATAATCAGTTTCAGCAAGTTCTTCCGCAACAACTGACGTAACAGCCATGGTGCAGTGTGAGCTTTTATGAACTTTATTTTAATGAGGTTATGTCTAAAATTTCAACCACCACGAATCGAGTTGCTAATCTCACCGACAGCCTTATTGTATGTAGGCTTGCCTGACTGTATTCATTGGTAGTTTGGACAGTATAGCTAGTATTATTGCATATAGCTAGTAGCTCTGTGAGCTGTGGACCTCCCGAGCGAGCGACACACCAAATTTTCCTTTTTTTTAATTATTTTCGAGCCCTTGCACCCCCGACCCCTTGAAGTTTGTCTGATGAACAAGTTGAATTATTATCAAAATAAATAACCCCATTGCATTTTCTTTTAATATCACCTCATGAATGCACCTGGGAAGTACATGAAGTATAAAAGTAGCAGTTTTTAATACTAAGTAGTTTTTGATACTCATTCTACTTTTATATCAGGTATTGGATTGGACGCTATGAGGCAATTTAATAACGTGCTACGCAAATTTAATTACAACATCATAATGCACATTAAATGCGATAAAATTCAAGTCCTGGTTCGCAGTTAGGTCATGTTAGAAACTAGTGTCTCTGTGAGCCGTCCCCTTTTCTTCACAACAACTTTTAAAAAATCCATTTGGTGCTTGATTATTTTAGTAGATAGTCTACTTAATCAAAAAAATTAAATACTATTACGAAGCAAACTTTATAAAATTGGTCCTCAATGGCAATATGGCAGAGCACGCGCAGGCACTCACCGCCTGTAAGAAACAATAGCCGTTACTTTATCTACACACGTACCATTAACCGTTTTTACTGCGTCCAAAAACCGCACGTTACAATCAGCATAATGTTAAACTACTTTGTAAAAACTCATTTCTTCTCTGAATATTGAACATTATGACCATAATGTGTAAATTTTCTACATATTATGATATTCAAATTTTGAACGTTGACGCCCGCCTGCGTGCCGCCCCTACTTTGTCTGTGAAGTTGGTACTACAGAACAAGCTAAACATCTCAATGCCACAATGCCGGTCAAACATTCGGTTCCTGAACACATCAAAGAGAGCTTATAATATGTGTGTAGATAAACTAGTGTATGTAACTGACCATAATTAGGCATTATGTATCAGTCACATTAACTAATATTATAGTTGAAAATTTTATGAAAATCGGTAGTACCGCAAGAGTAAAGAACAGTATATGTTCTTTACAAAAAACCGGTCAAGTGCGAGTCTAAATCGCGCACGAAGGGTTCCGTACCACCGTTCAATGGAAGCGATGGTGTGGAGTGAATAGTTTGGATTTTACACAGCAAAATATTGTTTACAAAGTTATTGGTGCGGTTACTTTCACACTCCATGTATGTAACCAGGTGCATCCATAAGTTTGTATGTGGTATTGTTGTATGGGAGCCCCCTTAAATATTTATTTTATCCTGTTTTTTAGTATTTGTTGTTATAGCGGCAACAGAAATACATAATCTGTGAAAATTTCAACTCTCTAGCTAGCTAGGTTCTTGAGATACAGCCTGGTGACAGACGGACGGACGGACGGACGGACGGACAGCGAAGTCTTAGTAATAGGGTCCCGTTTGGAACCCTTCGGGTACGGAACCCTAAAAAACGAGTAAACTCGTAATAATGTCCACCACAGTGGCTTCTTCTATAAGATTTTATATGCATGTATCTTTAAATGCACACTGCCGGGTGCGTAACAATCATCTAGCAAATAACTCTGTACCTCAGGAGTTACACTGCCGGGTTAGGGGAGTAGTCCACCCTATGATATTTAGGGTGATATAGGAACACAAAAGTACCCACGAATTGTTACAGTGATACATTTTTACTGTTTAAGACCATTGTCAATATATAAATATATATGTATAATGTTTTACGAACCCACGAGCATCACTTTTGGAAGGCCTTACTACACGGTGTAACAGAAATTTGCAGTCGTGTTTTAATGGGTTGTTAGGGACATCATTCTAAATAACTTTCACTATAAAATAATTTTGATCAGAGCAAGATTATTTTACACTTCTCGATACAAATCAGCTGATGGCCCGGTACAAGGAGAAGTAAAAAACAAAGTTTCTCTGATGAAATCGGTTTCATAGTAAAATTTGTTCAAAATGATGTCCCTGACAACCCCTTAGAATATTACTACACCTTTAAGTTATACCATGAATAAGGTCACCTACAGTAGAATGTTAAAACTAATTCTAGAAAGTCTGACAGGATGCCTCCTATCACAGAGTATGCCTTCTGTGGTCATGAATACAACGATGCTGAAGATACATCATGAAATGAATCGATTAGGTACATGGAATGATTAGAGGTCTAATTTCTGCTGAGTGAGACCTATCCGTTATGTAAGGTTTTAGATCGCACATATTTATATAAATAATTGGAAAACAAGTATTTTATGATTATTATGCTTATTCTCTGTTATTTACTTTATGACAGGTTGGTTTAGTAAATTAATTTTCCTTAGATACCAGAGAACACATGCGTACTTTCAGAGGGCTTATAGCTGCAAACTGTCCTTTACCTTATCACATTAACATAATTTCATCCTAGCTTATCGTACCATCAGATGAGATGAATACGATGCCAAGTTATCATATAAAAGTGGCCAGTTCTAAGCGATAGTCTTATTGTAGTGGTCACGTCGAGTCATTGGTAGCCGCCCTTATTTATTAATGTTTTTCCGCTCACAAAGAGGTGGGTCGTGCCAACGATCTTTTGAAGAAATAGCACCTTATCTAGTATATCTAATAAATGTTACTGATAAGACATTAGCCATCTATAAAGTATATATATAAATAATCGACTGGTGTTACGCCATTCGCGTTAAGCCTCTCATATTTTCATGATGTTTCTTCAGCATGGTTGTAATCATGACCACCCTGGCATACTCTGTGATGGCAGACATTCTTTCAAACTCGAGTTCCCTCTATAAATATTTTAATATATTTACTGTTGTAGGCTAGGAGACCTTATTCAGGGTGTAAGTGCTGAAATAGTAAGGCCTTCCAAAAATGACTAATTGATGCTCTTGGCTGTATTGTCGACATGTACTAATGAGTCACTGTAGCAATACGTGGGTACTTTTGTGTTCAGGTATCACCCTAAATATCATAGGTTGGACTACTCCTCCTAACCTGGCAGTGTAAATCCTAGGTACTAGGTAGGTACAGAGTTTTTTGCTAGATGATTGTTACGCACCTACACGTCATAAATCAAAAACCTTACAGGTTAAAACACGTCTTGGTATCAGGTAAATAAAGCCAATTATGGCGTATTGGATTGGAAAGGGTTGCCAAGGTGATATTTTTTTTGTACCAAATCTGAATCGCTTAAAGGTTGTAGTGACTGCTCACAACATTTCACGAGAATCGGTTGAGAAATGGGAAGAGGAGAACAGCCGGAAATCTGGAAAACTGCACTTACGAAAGCATTGTTGCCAAAGCTGAAACGGAAATCATTCGCGCGCGCGGTTAATTAATTATAACGAATAGTCTTATTAGATATTATGGAGTTATAGAGATATAACGAGAAAATCAGAAAGATGTTAGTTAGGATAGTCTTTACATTTTAAAATAGGTACCTACAATCCGTAGGTTATATACAGTATTTCCATTGTACAACAACACGATATCGTAGAGATACAAACTATTTTACTTTGTTTGCCACCAAGAAAACTCGTGCCCCTAACTTCAACAAGTTAACTCGGTTTTGTTCCACAATTTAGATTTGTTAATATGTACATCTACAGGATGTAAAATAGATGTCACGATATAAGGTCATATTCTGGACCAAGCTGCTTAAAAGCGTTTACAAAAGCTAAAATATTCATTATTTTTAGTAAATCTTAAAATCTGTGTTATTTTAATATGGAGATTCGCTGAACATATTTGACCCAATGTAATCGGTTGGACGCTCGGACCAAAAGGTTTTTTTTTCATTTAGCCTGTTTAGTGTCCCACTGCTGAGCAAAGGCCTCCCCTTTCTTGGACCACTTAATCCTGTCGTGTGCAGCCCTCACCCAGTCAGTGACAGGAACTTGTCCAGGTCATCTCGCCATCGACTTCTCGGCCTAGCCCCTAATACAAAAACGTATGAAGTAGTGAAAAATAAAATTATAATGAACACATTGGTTTCATTCTTTATTACACACAAAGATTTTAGAAACAGGAAGTACATAAATAGTGTAATAAGGCCTTCTTATCTTCAACTATATTTTTACATAATTGGTGAATGAAATGATTTATTTTTATTTCATACTTCTTGCTGTTCGAAATCATTTTCTAGCAAAAAATATTAGCTATATTTTGTTATTTTTTTTCCGGTTTATTTAAGACATGAGACGGAAGCATGAGTTGCAAGTCGGGAAAGCGGTACTTATTTGAACTGCCAGTTCCTATAATATACAACGATAAATATGTCTTGAATTTTTATCTGAGGTCGAGCACTTTTCCGACTTATTAGTTGCTCGTGCTCTTGGCTCTGCCGACGACGCTCCAATGTGGAAGGTGCGGTCTCCCCAAACACAGGTTTTCTGTAAACTTACCAGGGGATTCCTACTATTTATGTTAAAATCTGACTTAATAAACGAATTTTGAATTCTAAAATATGATCAGAATGATAATATAATGGGTTTACTACATCTTTCTGTTTCACGCTGCATATGTGTGTTAAAACGTGCAGAATCGCGTATAAAGCTGAGTTCTATTTAATTAAAACTTGGCCAAAACACGCGACTCATAATTCAGTTTGATAACGAAACACAGAAGAGTAAAGCAATTACATATGCAGTACATTTCCCACGAATGAATGAATGAATGAATACTTTATTGCACAAAACAAACATACAGAGATATACAAAGAAAGATATATGTACAAGAGGCGCGCTGATCTCTATAAAGAGATTTCTACCAGCAAACCCAGATAGGAAAGGAAAGTGGATTGTGAGAGTAAAACCTATTTGCACAACAAAATTATTCATACACAATAATAATATAAGTAGGTACATATACCTAATACTACTACTACTACACCTAATTTATATAATATTATATACATACATACATATCATACACATACAAGTTATATACATACATAAAATACATATACAAATTATATATACATACTATGGAAGAGAGAGGTAATGATCTTTCAAGCGAATCTTAAAAACGTTAAGTGACGGACTGTCCCTGATGGCACTGGGGAGCTTGTTCCAGAGCCTGATAGCACTGATCCTGAATCCTTGCCCATATGCAACTGAGTTGTGTTGAGGAGTTGCAAGCAGCGACCGAGTGTTTGATCTCCGAGACCTATCCGAAGAAAGAAACTCAAACCGATCACGCAGGAAGCTGGGGTAGCGAGGGTTGTGCAGAATATTGAAGAGTAGAATGAGAACATGGGTATCCCGGCGAAGACGAATTGGAAGCCACTGCAGTTCCCTACGACACTGGGAGACATGGTCATACTTACGCAGCCCGAAGACAAACCGAATCCCGAGATTTTGAAGTCGCTCGAGTTTGTTCAGTTGCTCTTCGTTCGCGCTGATCCAGCTGACATCTGCGTAATCAATGAGAGGAAGGAGAAGAGACTGGGCCAGAGTAATTTTAGTATGACGAGGCAGAAAGTTTTGAAGGCGCCTGAGGGAGTGAAATGTGGCAAAGACTCGTCTACTAACTTCGCAGACGTGAGCAGACCATGAAAGCTGATTGTCAAAGATAACTCCTAGATTTTTTGCCTTAGTACTGTACGGAATTATGGTTCCATCATAAGTTACAGGAACAAGAGGCAGATGCTGTAATACACTATGGGAGTGTCTGGAGCCGACAATCATGGCTTGCGACTTACTGGGATTGACAAGTAGTCCATGAGACAGAGCCCAGCCCCTGATGTTCTCGAGATCGTCATTTAATGCACCCACAGAAGAAATCATATCACTTGGAGAGAAATGGCGGTAGATTTGCAGATCATCGGCATAAAGATGGTAAGAAGAAGAAATGGCATCCGAAATGGAATTGATGAAGACGGAGAAAAGAAGAGGGGAAAGAATACCACCCTGAGGAACTCCAGAAGAAAGGTCGCACCACTCCGTGGAAGTCTCCTCGGACCTAATACGCTGCTGACGACCTCTCAGGTAGGAGCCGAACCAGCTGGCAGCGGCCGAGCAGACATTCAGGGACTTCAGTATCTCAACGAGGATGTCAAAATCAACACAGTTAAAGGCACTGCTAAAGTTCACAGTTCAAAGCCACGAGTTCGCAAAGGCTTATTTTTACGAACCGAGAAGTTTACTGCACGAGCCGAAGGCGAGGGTCGTAACGAGGTTCGTAAAAAGTATTTTCGAACGAGTAAGGAATATTATTTTTCCGCCTCAGAACCCAAAATCAAGCGGCGAAGGTGCTATTTTTAGCTCATAAGTCGGAAAAATATATTTTGCAAATTGCAAAATATGAAAATTAATAACAGTAAAGTAAAATAAAGTTACAATATTACATCTGCAATTTAGGAAATGCGTAAAAAGGTGTATGTTGCTCTTTTCCCATTTTCGAATTATATTCCTAAAGACGCCTTTATATTTCGAAATTAATGATACTATTTTTACACCCAGTAGACAAAACAAAATATTGTACATAAGTGCGATATTTTACAATAGTCGTAGAATCAATGTTGATATTGGTATTTTCTTATCAACCAAACAAAACACAGATATTTCTGTACCGTTCAAATAAAGATTTTCCAGCCTAATACACTCGATAGCGATTCAGTACGAAAAATCTGTCTGATTTTTGTTTGCGTATCGAAAATACCCAGAGTAGAGGCAACGTTAGGGTTGGTGTTTATTGGAAATTCTAGATTGGTCTGGATTTTTTATATGTTACCTACGGGCATAGAAAATCTCATTGATTCAGTAAATCTTGGATTTATCTTCATGAAGGTGAATTCATATCTTACGTACAGTATATATTTTTCTTAACTCCTTTTATGCGTATGTGTGTGTGTGTAGTGTGAAATATAGGTATATTAAGCTTTACCAGGACGATTATTACACGACATTCGACAGTCAGGATTCCATTAAAAACCCTCACGTCTTGGAGGTTTATATTTGTGTGACATCGCTATTTCTGGCTTCCTCGACATAGTGTATCCTAGTGTGAGGCCAGAACTAATGTATGTGACTTTATGGAGAATGTGCTGCCCTTTCTATTGGTTAAATCCTGTAGATTATAGATGATTCACGCGTATGAGAATATCGTAAAAACTATATTTTTGTTTATTCAAAAGTTTACAATTAATAGGCCGAAGGTTCTATGGTCGATACACCGTGAATTTTTCGTATTTTTTTCAGTGGATAAGAGCTTAGGTATAAGCATAAGCAGTACAACTGATTTGAAGAGTCAGTTTAAATTAAGTGAGAAGGCATTCTCAAAAAATCGAGTTGGGATCGAGTTGAAATCGTAGTACCACTCTAAGTTAAATTACATGCACGGGGAATCCCGCGGCGCATCCGTTTTTTATTGGTTAGTAGTAGAGGTATCTACACGTTGAAAAAGTAGCACTATAACTTGGTCTCACATTTTCGAATTTATACATATTACTTTTTATAATAAAAAAATGATTAATTTAAGTTCGTATTATTTTTCAACCTTATAAATCGACTAATTCAAAAAGTGGTCAAGTGCGAGTCGCACTTGCCCATGAAGGGTTCCGTTGTAGCAAGTACTTATGTGACTGGATGTTAATGTTGTAACTTTGTTTTTCATAGTGTTGATGTGTGTTCTAAAAATGTATCTTCCCCCCCTTCACTCCCACAGTGTTCCAATGTAGAGAAGAGGCGAAAAATGACGTTTGCTAGAACGATTAAACTCCCACAGAATGATTTTTAGATCTCTTTTAAATATAGGTTTTGTTTGATGTTAACAAATATTACATAACAATTATTATAAATAGTATGCAAGAATAAATAATTAAAAAATCACTAAGCGAGTTCTGTGTTGAGTTAGATTAACACCAGTGGTCCATGTAGAGAAGAGGCAAACAATGACGTTTGCTAAGTATATGTAAATATATGCAGTAATAAAGACATTTTGACTTTGACTTTGACAGTACTACTGATACGTAGTTGCTATGCTTCGGGAACAAATGGTATAATATTCCACCGTGTATAAGTATCAAAATAACAATATTATGCCTATTTTTTACGATCCATCATTTAGATAATGAATTAAGTTAATGGATATAAACAATATCTAGATTATGATTGATGATACATGGAGTTAATTTTGACGGTGAGGTAAAATGTAGGCATTTAATTTTAGGGTCCCGTATACAAATAGAGATTTATTTTAGGATAACTTTGTTGTTTGTCTATTTGCCTATTTTGTTACGATTCATGTGGACATATGAAGATTAAATTAATATACAACAGCGTTCCTTCTCATTTAAAGCTGTGAAAGTGTCCAATTTAATAACTGGTAGCGCTGTGAGCCTTGCTCCTGGGAGCGACACAGGAAATAGCGTTTTTTTTTCTTTTTTTTTCAACCCCACACCTCCAACCTCTTGAAGTTCATCGGATGAACAGGTGGAATTATTATCAAGACCAATAAAATAAATAACTCGACTGCATTTTCTTTCAATACCACATACAACATTTTGAAAAATAAATACAAAAAGAACAGCTGGACCGAAATCCGGACAGGAATCTATGCTTACGAAAGCATTTTTGCGAAAGCTGAATGGATGCGCTTGGGAAGCTTCATTCACTCGGTCAAAAAAGTTAACGACTGAATTTGTTGTTCGATACTTGTACAAGTAGTAGGGTAACAAAAATATAAACGATAGAGAACCAGCAGGCATACTTACTCTTAAATAATAATGGAAGCAATGAAAGCAAAACTGTAAAGGCAAGCTTTAAAAGCTAATGGATATCCATTACAAGTTTCACCATTATTGGTGAGACACAACCAAAGAGCGGTGATATTTTATTATTCTGGTTTTGGCTTTGAGGCATTGTACAATAGCAATGGGTTGCATGAAAAAATTTAAGAAAAAAATCAAAACTTTCGTCAAACGCTTAGAACACACGTGCGCCAACTTGACCCTGCACGGACCGAGTTTTCTTGTAAGAAAAGATGTCCATTTTATCTTCAGACTCATCTACTTTGTGATCTACATTCATGTGTGGGCTGCGGTCATCTTCACCATCCGCAAATATTACATCCACTTTGGTGAGAACAGTATTCGCTTCACTATCAAAACTGACTACCTGCATTGGAACACTACGTTCCCTTCAATTACGGCGTGTGAGGTCCGGAACCTCAACCACATATGGAGCATTACCAAGGATTTGTACGAAGACAAACAAGGAGATATTGATAGATTCATCGCAGAAATAGCTTTCTTCCAGGGTACCTGTTACAGCTGCAAATCGACTTGTCAAAACAGCTCCACCTGCAATAAAGATTTCAAGGAGCTGGTGACCCTGTACCGTGCTCCATGTGAGAGTCTGTTCAAATATTGCTTCTGGAACGGCAAGATGATTGACTGCTGCAAATACTTTCAGCCGCTCCTAACCGAATACGGCGTCTGTTACTCCATTAACAATAAACACACAGTCCAGGAAGTGCCGCACTTTGTTACATCTAGAGTTTCGGTAAAAAACATGATTGAGACTTTGGAGATTATAATGATGAAGGATTACGAGGTTTACGTCCATTCTCCAGAAGACATTCCTTTCTACAACATCGAGTACAATAGAAGAATCAGAATTTCATATGGTTCGACTGCTACTATGGTGTTTTCTATTTTGGACATTGAGAACGAGCCTGAAGTGTCTTTGACGACACCAGAAATCCGTCAATGTAGGTTTACTAATGAGCTGCCGCCGAATTTTGAACCATACACCATCTATAGTTACTCGGTCTGCATCACTCAATGTCGCATTGCAAAGCAATATGAGTTGTGCAACTGCACGCACCACTTGTCTCCGCCGGCGGCAATCAGAAATTACGACATGCAATACACCGACCAGTACTGCGATCTGGATGGTTTAAAGTGTCTTACTGATAACTACGACTCATTAAGAAAGTTGAAAGTGCTCGACACTAATGACACTGGGCTAGAGTGCGACTGCCTCCCGCCCTGCACGGAGCCTGATTACAACATAGTAGCAACCAAGTTGGTCGGGCCTCAAGACGATTCCACAATGAGCACTGCAAAGTTCACCCTGAGCAACAAACCTTATGAACGCATCAATCGTCAAGTGTCAAGAACCGCCTTGGACGTGGTCGTAGCTATGGGAAACTGTGTCAGTCTCTACCTCGGTGGCTCTTTGCTTTCAATCGTCGAGATCGTTTACTATATTTTCTTCAAGAGGTGGAAGATCAATAAGAAGTAATTATGTTTATAAGTAGAAGCAACGTGTACACTCTTAGTTGTGTGAGCACCTGCCGTCGAAAGGAGAAGTTCTAAGGCCGCGAACTAACTAGTTTTGACTTCTCTAGACACTTTCACTTCTGACTTAGTTTTATTTTAGTGTTACATAAGTTATTCGTTTCAGCTGTGTCTCAATAAAACTGAGGACGAAAAAAGCTTTATTTTCCTTATAGGCCTCGCTAACAAGCCGTTTTTCCGTCGGTTGGTACTATTATAACATGCTATCTTGTTATCCTCAATAACACTCAAGTGAGAGCCGCAAATCTGATTAGAAGAATACAGATACTACATTTCAGCATATCCAGAATCCTTGCTCAGAAGTTCAGTTGAGTTTCAGGGGAAAAGTGATTGCAAATAATTATAATAATGGGAACTGAAGCTATTTTAAGCAGTATTGTAATATAGAAAAGTGTGATTTTTATAAGTGTGACAAAAATAATAGATTAGATTACGCATAATGGAACAAGTTCGTAGCTGACAGCAACTGCAGAAGAAGTGTCGCGTGAGTATGTGAGCGAGACAACGAGGACAATTACGACGCGGGTGAGCGAGACAGCGCTATTCACATAGTACGCTCGCTGTCTCGTTACCTTACCGTTTGAAGACCTAATTAATACACGGCTGCCAGCAACGGATTACAGGAGTGTATGCAAATTTTATATCACCTTTAATTTCTCTTGGCAGGAAGGCATACGCTGCCAGCAAGCTAACAGCTGCGTTGTCTGGAAGCAGTGTAGACGCTTACTGTCAGCCACGCGAATAACTGTTCCGCTCCTTCAGACGGCGAGTGCAGACGCACGCGTCGTTCTGCGCAGAAAACGGCTTGAGGGAAAAGTGAACATAGAGTGATTACGGGACAGCTCTAATTGTAGTTCGGAGACTTGCTCTGCCTTTGGGACTTATCATCTGAATCAGAAATATACTCTCCTCATCTAAAATCCCATGCTTCTTTTTCTATGCCATGCGCCCAGGCCATCGAGGGATATTTTATTGCACGATTTTATATTATACATGCTATGACATTTTTATAGTAAATGCGGTACGCGAGCGAAGATAAGTCCTTGCCGCGCAACGTTCGAACAAACGCTGTTGGCTGGATGCTTGCTGGAAGCCGTGTAGCCGGACCTGCTTCTCCATTGTGACTTTTGCTAGAAGCCGTTGCTGGCAGCCGTGTATTAGACCCTCTAGAATCAGAAGGTCCTAAGAGCAAAATGTTCTTGGTGATATTACGTCCGATAACGCCCTGAGAGCAAAACGCCGCAATCGCATAGGTTTTTCTATAGTAAAATTTTTTAAGGCTCTTATAATATTGGAACACTTTGCACCACTCTGGGAACAGGAAGTAACAGTTTTGTTATTTTATAGGTATTATTATTATTTTGTCAAAATTGCATCATTTTAATATACTTTGCTTTGGCAACATTGTTATATTTTGTATATTTAATTTAAGTGTTGTTCAAGGGGTTTTTTAATGACTCTGTATAATATTTTATTTTGTGCAATCAAGTATAAAGTAAATAAGTAAGTATATAAATATATAACTCACAATAAACGTTTTTAGTGTTCCGTACCTGAAGGGTGCCAAACGGGACCCTATTACTAAGCCTCCACTGTCCGTCCGTCCATCCCATCTAATGAAATATGTATAGAGTTGAAAATTTCACAGAATATCTAAAATGTCTATTGACACTACTAATGAACTACACGAGATTTTATAAATCAATTAATACCCATACAAGAGACGTGTTTTAAAACATGATTCCAATATGTTCGGAGATTTCGTGGTTTATTACATATTTGTGCTGGCTCAATCAGTTAGTATCATATCGGTTTCGCAATCTTCGGGTTCTGGGTTCGAATCCACGTTGAGACAAAATATTATTCTCTTTTTGTTTTTGTTTTATTATTTTAGTGGTTGAGTTTTCTTCTACGATGGTACCCTTTGAGTACGAGTACGACCCCCTCTTATCTATTGGTTTCATCGTATGTGTTAGGTTTAAGTACAATATGAGTGGTTTTAATCTTCCATTGGATAGTTCGCGGTATTTCTTCTACGATGGTACCCTTTGAGTACGAGTACGACCCCCTCTTATCTATTGGTTTCATCGTATGTGTTAGGTTTAAGTACAATATGAGTGGTTTTAATCTTCCATTGGATAGTTCGCGGTAATTCGTGAGCTTTTCTGTGATGTTTTTTTGGAGATTGCGCTAAAGAGGCACTTCTACTATTGTATCGGATTAAAATTTGATGTTCTTGTAACCAGCACCGTAAGGTCTACATGAAAGCTACATAATATTGAATTATTGAATTATTATTATTATTGTTGACATTTATTGAACTGACATGTACGATACAATAATGTGTTATTTTTCAATCTGGTTTAAATGGAAGGGTATATATGTTATTTTTATATTTGTATGTGTACAACGAACTGGACATAGTCTGTAATATTGTGCATTAATCTCTAGTAATAAATGAATAAATAAATAAAAATAAATAATCGCGATATATTAAACGTCTATGAGTAGGGATTATCCTCTATTTTTTTTTAAATTAGTATTTTATGACCTATGAAACTAAAGGAATAGAGTTAAAGCCCGGATGTAGTGCACAAGTAATTACCCGGGTAATCCCCTAGAGTCTAGACTTCAGTGACTGTCCGGACAACCGACTCTCGGCCGGAAAATTGAAAATGCATTTAACTTTAAGTTGGAGTGCTGACAGGATATTACTTAACTAGCCATCCCAAGTTTAATCCTTGGTGGAAGTATTGCAAATGGAAAATGCCATTACCATAATTAAATTCTTCCACGTCATCGCACGCACAATGATCAACTTTATCGTCGCTTCTATGCAATCAATAAATATCTGCCTATGTATCTAGGTACATAAAAATGGCTTTAAAATGAACCAACAGACATGACAGAAAACTTTTTTTTTTGTCAATCTGCGTATACAGGGCTCTCTCCGTAGTTCCCGCTTGACGTTGAGTTTCGGGACTCATCTCTGCATAAATTAAAATATTTCAACTAGAAAACCTCCGGTATGGAAATCTATCTTAATTTAGACCATGCTATGTTATTATACTATAACTAAAAATACCTTTGAACGCAACTAAATCAAACTAATTTTATTTTAAATCGCCCTGGAATTTATTTTGGTCAATGCTCAGAAATTTATGTTGCAAAATGCAAAGAAAAAAACCATTTTCTACGCTATCTATAGTACGGCTAAAATACCTGCTTTCTGATTGAGCTATTTATCTTGTACGGTACTTAGTTTTGACGCGCTGCGATTACTGGGCAATTCGAGAGATTCTTGTGTGACATTTTGTGGAGATTGGTCAAAAATATTTATCATTAAAGTATAATCATAGCATAAATTAAGATGGTTTTCTATAAAGCCTATATATAGGCTAGTCACGAAAAATTCAACTTTAAGACCTCGAGGGACGCCATAGTAGAAAAATTGCGCCTAAAAACTGACTTTTGGCAATATCTCAATTCCGGCGCATTTTACAATAAAACAATCTATCGAAGAATTGAACTAGAGAAAACATCCTATAATTCTAGTCGCAACCTATTTTTGTGATATAAATAATTTTAGCGTAGACGCGCTGCAAAGTCTACAATAGTCTACATCAACATGCGTTTTGACCAAAAACACAATGCCACGCCACCTTGCAGTAGGAGTAAGTGGTGCTTTTTTCAAGCTTGCATAGCCGAAACGTGCCCAAAAAGACCCTTAAAGCCTCCGCCATAGCATAACAAGAGTAAGTAAGTTCACAAGGGCCTTGTTCGAATGATAAGCACCTACTCTTGCTCAAACGGCTACGGTTGTCGCTTAGCGCCGCCCTAGTCTATTGCGGCGCGGCGCGGCTTTGTTGCCGCATGGTTAATGGGTACTTACCTACCTATGCAATTACAGGCAAGCTCCTGTAGAAAGTTCCTGTACGTAGCGATAATAGTTGAATCGTGATCTTGTTATAAAAAATAGGTTCATTACCGCGAATACGCGCGAGGCATCGCGATTTTCAACCTTGTGCCATGGTAATAAAATTCAAAAATAGGTCCATTACCATTACACGCGCGAGGCATCGCGATTTTGAACCTTATGCCATGGTTATAAAATTCAAACTTATAACGGGAAATGGCATTTCTAGAATTGCCATGGGAGGTAAGTCCTTAAACTAATCTAATCTTGTTATGAAAAACAAAACAGTAAGTACAATTATAAAAGAAAAATCATATATTATTGCCGCTTTAGTAATTAATTACGAGCCCGCGTTTTTAAATATTATTGGAGGTCCCCATGCAAGAGATGTGTTTTTTTACTGTACACGTATTTTCGTGACTTTACTACAAATTTATTATTATTTGGTCTTACTTCTTGCCAAATTTAATTTATTTATTTGTCAACATTACAGAAATAATTCTAATGCGTTGTACACACACCGAACAACATAGCATTGATAACATATATAATAAGCACATAATAAGAAATAAAATTACAAATTGTTCCTTTCACTTCAATCAGTATGTCAACTTAATATTAAATTCAAATAACAATCATTCAAATTACAAATAAGACAACACAGTCAATTAATTCTAAATGCCAGCTATAAAATTAAACTTCTAGGTCAATAAAAAGTACCCTGCAGTATTTATTTTAATTTCCTTGGGACTGTCACAATATACGGCAATCTTGCGATATACCTTTTGATTGCATTGGCTGAGAAGCGAAATTTTTTCAAAGTTCTATGGTATACATGAATAATTGATCAATATCAATTTGAACTTGACACCTACAATTGTTTCTTCGAAAAGGATCTAAGAGAATTAGAATAGTTTTTGTTCTCCTTTGTCGCGAGGAAACCCAAAAACGCCAAAAAATACGTCGCATGTGGGTACCCCCTTTCATTTGAGGCCAAAACGCATGTAGTAGTAGACCTTAGTAAACAATTGACTTCACCTAAGGAGGTTGAGACAAAAAATATGGAAGTTTCTCTAGTGAATTTTTATTCAAAAACTGTTATATCGAAAAATAAGCTGTTGAAGCAATATGTAACAAATAAAAAATGGCCCCTACCATTAAAAATTGCGGCTAATGCTTTCTACCCTCAAGTTATGAAACTTGACCTTTTTGAGCAATACAAATCAAAACATTTTCTCCTCCACCCTCTGTAAAATCTCTTTTTTCCCCACTGATTGGATTAAAGCTGTCAGCTTGAAATCCGATATTTCTTGTCTGGTTCATAGAGGTTCTATTTTTAAATTCTATAACGGTCTTTTTTTTTGTAATTCATATTCTTTATTGCACAGAAATCTTATAGAAATAGTAAGGTAACAAAACATTTTATGAGCAAAGGCGAGCTTATCTCTAAAGAGAGATTTCTACCAGCAAACCTAGGTAGGACAGGAAAAATTGTGCAACAGGAGAGTCCTAGTGCGCAATAAAACTGTACATCTAATTGTTTACAACTAAAACATAATAATTTAATACATGATATATACTAAATAAAATACAAAAGCAAAATTTTTTATATATATCAAACATATACTACTTATATATACATATATAAAAGTACCTATCACGAAAGAGAAAGGAAATGCTCTTTCAATCTTGTCTTAAAAGTGAAAATTGAGGGACTATCTCTAATAGCGCAGGGAAGTGCGTTCCACAGTCGGATCGCCGTTAACCTAAACGAGTGTTTGTAAGCGGCAGTGTTATGCCGAGGAGTAGAGAGAAGAGACATCGTGTGGGATCTCCGGTTGCTATGCCTGGAGGAAATAAACTCGAAACGTTCTCGAAGATATGAGGGGTAGCGGGGGTTTCGCAAAATGTTGAACAGATAGGAGAGAACGTGCATATCACGACGAAGGCGGATCGGAAGCCACCCCAACTCCTTGCGATACTGTGAGACATGGTCATACTTGCGCAGCCCGAAGACAAACCGAATCCCGAGGTTTTGAAGTCGTTCGAGTTTGTTCAGTTGTTCTTCGTTCGCACCGATCCAGCAAACATCTGCATAGTCGATTAAAGGTAGTAGGAGGGACTGGGCAAGGGTGATTTTAGTCTGCTGTGGCAGGAAGTGCTGCAATCTCCGTAGGGAGTGAAATGACGCAAAGACTCGTCTGCTGACCTCACAAACATGGGGCGACCAGGACAACAATTTATCAAATACAACCCCAAGATTCTTGGCCTTCTCGCTGTATGAGATTATGTTACCATCATACACTATAGGGTCGACGGGCATTTTCTGAACTAGGTTATGAGAGTGACGAGTACCCAAAATCATGGCCTGCGATTTGCCCGGGTTGACAAGCAGACCATAAGAGGTAGCCCATTTCCTGATGTTATCGAGATCAGCATTCAACGCCTCTACTGTCAGATTCACATCACACGGAGAGAAGTGCCGATATATTTGAAGGTCATCTGCGTACAGATGATAAGAAGAGGTAAGAACGTCAGAGATGGAGTTAATGAATACCGAGAAGAGGAGAGGAGAAAGGATGCCTCCCTGCGGAACACCTGCGGAGAGATCACACCAGTCCGTTGAGATCTCCTCAGACTTAATGCGTTGCTGGCGGTCTCTCAGGTAGGAGTCAAACCAGCGAGCAGAGTGCGAGGAGACATTAAGTGACTTTAAAATTTCGACTTTCGACTTTTCGACTTTTTCTTCATTAACCGAGTTAAAAGTTACCTGACTTCAAAAAACGAGTTCTCAATTCTATTCGTAATAGTATAGGAACTGCAAAATATTCACAGATGTCATTAAATGAGGCTTTTATGTAGCTTGTCCATTTTTTTCTGAAACTATGATATTGTGATGTGTGAAGATTGTGCCAATCTTTTTTTAATTGAAATGAAATAATTTATTTCTGAGCAATTAAAAACAGTTTACCTATCAAAACTAATACTTCTACTAAGTGCTAGTTTAATGAAAATCTGTTCTGCAGTTTCTTATGTTTGGTAGTGGGTGGTGGTCTAGCTTACGAGATAATAGAAAACTAAGGAACAGCGCAAGTTTCATCAAAATCCCTCCTTAAATAAGAAACTCTTTAAATAAGAAACAAAAACAACAGATGGAAAAATGGGCACATTGGCTTTGTTAATCCTTTCTATAGATAGATTATCTATAATAATAAACATTTATTTTCAGAACACAAAGATCCACGCAATTGATAGTAAAAATAATTTCTTAATCTATGTTAGTGACCTTAGAAATAACTTATTATAAGAGGTGCCAGTCGCCACCTTTACCCAGTGTTTCAGAGTAGGTCCATCGACCTTTTCTGCTATACCAGTTAGGAGACCGTTGGTACCGCCGCGCACTTGGTGCCCTCTGTGCATAAGCGAGGCCACCAGTTTTCTTATTATTGCATGATAACCGTCCGTGCCGGCTTCTCTATAGGCACTATTGATTATTTCAAAGTTATTCAACCCCTAAGCTGATAGTGGCCATATACAAGCTACCATATTTTTATTCTTATGGCTTGGTTTTAAAGTCCAAATCCAATGAAAAGCCTTTGCCTGCAAGCCTATGCCAGGCAAGGCATTAAAACAAAGAAATACGAAAAAAATACGATTTTCAAAATGAAATTGACCAAAAACTTTGAAATATTATTATTAAATTTTTGTTGGAGTCGGTGCCAGCACCGATATTGCTTTCTAATTTTATTAACTTTCAAATAATAAATGTGTTTGCTGGCAGCGATCTAAAAAAACACGTTAACTTCATTTCGGAGTAGAGTAAAAAAAATTAAGTACTTTTTATTAGTTAGTTTAGTTCTAACGCCTATGGGGTCGTTCTCATTAATTTCTTAATAGTAATATTATATTAAGTTATATTTACGAATAAATTACAAAATTTTACAATATGATCCTAGTGAGGATAAGTGAGTGAATATTTTTAAAAGCCCGAGGTTTAACCGTGTCCCCGCCAGTCACGAAGCTCACACCTCGTTTCAGGTTTCGAAACATCAAATAATACGAAGCGCGAGCTTTGAAAAGCTCTCACAAGCTTTGGATACTTATCTGTATATGAAGCCTGTCAAACATATCGGGTTTGAAATGTTTCTCGTTTCTGTGAACTTATATTTTACCAGCATGTTTTGTTGATTTGTGAATACATACCTAAATAGTGAAAAAATTGTCAGGAATATTTATTCATTTATAGCATCAACATTTTGGTATAAATATATTTTTTATATCTTCAACCTGAGTAACTTTATTTTCCACATATCAATAAATGACAAAAAACTTACCTACATTAAATTAAAATGTATCATAAACTTAATTGGTAACCGAGCTCATCCATTCAATCACAGGCCCATCACCGCTCATGATTTAAATGCTACGTCAATATTTGGTGCTCTCTCCCGCTCCAGATCGAGGCTTTGTTTCGTGTGTCAACCTTACACGCGTAATCGGAAATGTTTGTACACGAGTAACCTAGCATAGTGAGCATATTATACTATGATTTTAAAGGTCGCCTAAACAAAAAAAAAAGTGATGTGAGGAATTAGGTACAAAGAGAAGTGCGAATTTTAGCGTGGGCTATCCATCGAGATTCGTGTGGTCAATAATACTTTTTGGTTTATATAGGAGAATAATAAATCGAACAAATAAAAAACTAATTGAGCGATTTACCATTAACAGCAGAATTTACTAAAATGAACGAAAAAAAAACAGAATTGCGTGACAAATTTTCAAATTGAACGGTTTAACCAACGCTTCTTGGCTAAATAAAGACTATCTGGGCGAAGTGATGGGTCAGGGTTTCTGAATGATGGACCCTTCGTGTAAGGTTGAACGTAGAAGACTAACAAAATCCAACGCTTGTTTAGATTTTCAAGTTGCTGTTTTTTAGATTTCTAGTCTGTTTTTTAGATTTCTAGTCTGTTTTTTAGTAGATTTTGTCAGGCAATATCATAATTTTTAGTTACGCTCTATTTTTCGCGCAATTAAGTAATTTTGGCAGGAAAAATCAGTATTTTTGACAATCAATAGATGGATTTATGTTCATACATTTAAATACCCCCCCCCCCCCTTTTACATATTTGGTTCAATATTTTCTATCAATGATATCATCACATAATTACTGAATTATATCATAGTCATAGATAACAAACATCACATTTTTCCGATTAGGATTGGCAGAGGCACAATTGTGCCTACGTTTAGCGAGTTATTCAATACTCCATTTTGTATGACAAGGGGCTAGCCCATCACCGAATCTAAGGAGATTGAAGGTTTCCTCACTTTTCCATCAACGTGAGAACGTCGGTATATTGCACTAAAGATAAATTATCTCATTGGCACATCGTCGACATCGGATGCAAACCCGCATCTCCGAGAGAGACAAAGATGATCTTTACAATTATATATAAAATATTAAAAAACCTAGACAAGTACGAGTCTGACTCGGGCAACGAGGGTTCCGTACAAATATCTTTTTTTTGTGACGGAACTACCAATTCACGTATTTCGGACTTTTTCCTTTACTTGTGCTTCTTCTCAACTTCTTACTTCTTAACTTCTCTTTCATGATTTTAGCTCAAAGGGAGTCATCGTTTTGATTCTCTTGCAAATATCAAGCAAATTCTTCAAATGTGCGGCATAGACGGCCGTATCTTTTTTAATACGTTGGCCTACAAGTTTGATTTTTTCACTGTTTCAAGGGACTACAGACTTGATTCATCATCATCATCATCATCAGCCTCTCAGGGGACCCACTGTTGGGTATAGGCCTCCTCATAAACACGCCATTCAGAACGGCCCTGCGCAACCCGCGTCCATTGCTTTCCTGCCAACGTCGCCACATCGTCGGACCATCTGGCAGATGGTCTGCCGACCGATCATTGGCCTCCTCTTGGCCACCACTCTGTCACCGATCTGGTCCATCTTCCGTCTTCTCGCCTTGCCAAGTGTCCTGCCCACTTCCACTTAATCTGTGCTACCCGCTTACCCACATCAGCTACCTTGGTTCGGCGTCTGATTTCGGTATTACGGATACGGTCTGACAGCCTGATGCCTAGCATGGCACGCTCCATGGCTCTTTGTGCTACCGTGACTTTGTGCACAATCTCCTTCGTGAGCGTCCATATTTCGGGACCGTATGTGAGAGTGGGCAGTACACATTGGTTAAATACCTTTGTGTTCAGGCATTGAGGGATGCTAGAGGTCAAAACATCCCTTAGTTTTGCGAAAGCAGCCCATCCTAGCTGGACTCGTCTAGAGATCTCCTTTACCTGGCTCTGTCGACCAAAAGACCAACAATGTCCAAGATAGCTCCTCACCCACAACAGACTTGAGTAATCGATGTTAATTCCAACTTGATGCCTCTACGCGTTTTTGAGGAAGGGTCTTGTCAGACAGGCAGACGGACGGACGGTCGGACAGGAAAGTGATCCTGTATGGATTTGTTTTATCCCTTTATGTTACTGAACCCTAAAACCAATAAAATTTGGAAAGGCATATTTTGATACAGACCTAAATACCTGCTCAAATCAGTCTTAGTACTTTATTTGAGTCGTCCATGTGGTGTAAGTGATCGTTAGCCGATTCATGCTACCCATGCAGCTGAAAGATAACCTTGTGTCTACGGAACCAAATTTATATGTTTATCCAGCTTTGCTTTTCAATAAAAAAATAACACCTTACTTCTAGATAGTAGGTTTCTCCTTGGATGAAGCCATATCATAATTCAATAATTAACGCAGTAAACTGACAGTTTGGAACGTCGCTTCTGGAAATAATGTTGTCATCTACCTACAGTCTGATAGTGATGTTCTCAGTCAATATAGAATGAAAAACTAGGTATTATAGTTGCAATAAGTATTGGATAAAACAGTTTAACAATTTAACTACTGGTTTCTCAATTGTCTAGGTTTCTCTATGAACATCATACCCCTTCTACGGTAGAGTTTTCATCTGCTACATACTTATGTAGCAGGTGAACTCGTATTTACTATGAGTAAATATTATTTTCAATATCAGGTAGGTAGTCGGTTATCAGTTCACTGATCTGTACTACCTATCGCTAGATTTTATGATATCATTCAATTTCGAGATTATCGAATGAATTTAATCATTCTTTACCCCATGCCTTTTTTAGGGTTCCGTAGCCGAATGGTGCCAAACGGTACCTTATTACTAAGCCTCCGCTGTCCGTCCGTCCGTCTGTACCAGGTTGTATCTCATGAACCGTGATAGTAAGAAAGTTGAAATTTTCACAGATGATGTATTTCTGTTGCCGCTATAACAACAAATACTAAAAAACAGAATAATATAAATATTTAAGGGGGCCCCCATACAACAACTCTTTTAATTCCACATACAAACTTATGAATGAACTTACGTACATGGAGTGTGAAAGCCAATAACTTTGTAATCAACATTTTGAATTGTAAAATCCAATCTATTCACTCCACACCATCCCTAACATTGTACGGTGGTACGGAACCCTTCGTGCGCGAGTTTTTTAAATGCCCGTCTGTCTTTGCTCCCGCTTGGTGGCGCTGGCGTAGATCGCGGTAAAGAGTTTCATTCATCTGAGATTAGGATAAAAAACACGTCACGTGATCTTTCAAATACTCTTTACATTGGCAAAATTAACCTCTAATGAGGTTGGCATGCCATATAGCGAGTTAAGTTAAATTAACCTCTAATGAGGTTGGCATGCCATATAGCGAGTTAAGTTAAATTTTTGGTTATGGCTTCTATAATGTAAGAAGTAAATAGAATTGACACAAGCGCCATCTGACCTGGGGGGTTACCACAATCTTTTTCCGATTCAAATTAGGTTCAAAACAAGATCATCACCATGGCAACCATTTCCATTCCAATTCGACATAATGGGCTTTATTTACCTAATACCAAGACTGGTTTTAAGACGGTCACGGTAATTTTGCGGATCAAATTAGGTTCCTAATCTGAATCGGCATAAGACTTTGTGGTAACCCCCCTGTCCTTTATGATTTTTTTGGATAGAGCTTCATCTTTCTGAAGTTTACTAGTAATGTATCGATTTCGGCTTGCACTTCTAAAAATAGAAGTAAGACTATATTGTATGACTACGAGTAAATGCTGCTGTACATATAAGGTGTAAATTAAGTGGATCTAGAATTGCCAATATCAATTCTATATTTACTGAACGCAATATAGTATGTTTGTATTGGGATATTGTCAATAGGACGACAGGCTAGAGAGGAATCCTCTTTGTTCGACGTTCTATTCGTGGAACGTACCAGTATGTACGTTCAATTATAATACATACGTATAGATAGGTTGTCATTAAAGCATCTTCCTTGTATTTGAACATTTAGTGTGAATCGTGCTATGACTGTTCCATTAAGGCTAAATGTAGATATTGTATTATCAATTAGATCAGGCTAATGATATGATGACAGTAGTTCTTACTAACCATAGGACTTTTAACTAGAAACCTGGAATGATGACGTCATTACGGGTATCTAGGGCTAGCATTCTAGCAAGGTGTCGAGTCTTACGAGATTTAGTGCAGGCAATATTACCACAACGGATGACCGCCTTCATAGGCACCTTATCTGAAAAACTAATTTCAGATGGCGCTAGTGTAGTTGTCAGTATCGACAAATTGTAAACCAGACTGATAGGGTTTAGAATTTACGTTTCTTTTGTTCTTACATGTCAACTTAATACTAATACTATTCGGGGATTTCGCTGCGCTCGCCCCCTCTAGTCTTCACCTAAGCTACCGCGTGTTTGCCCTGGTATTTCGTTTGCAATTCAAGTTTAAACCAGTTCACAATTTAACGGTTTTTTTTATAAACTAACGCGTCACATCGTAAGCAGTACGGTACAGTTTACAATTTATCGATAGTTTTAACGAGAGAAAAAACGTTAGATTATGGACTAACGGTCTTGACAATCTTGCGGTGATATATAACTTATAACATATGGCTGCCTAAACTCATTTGAGGTTAATTTTGCCAGTGTCAAGAGTATTTGAAAGAGTACGTAGCGTATTTTTGAACTTAACCTCGGATGAATGAAACTCTTTGCTTCCAACGACGCCAGCGCCACCAAGCGGGAGCAAAGGCGAGCAGAGCGGCCATTAGGGTAAAACGTAACTTGCTGTGAAATCAACAGACAGGATAATGTCACCTGGTACCTACCAGACGTAGTTCATATCTTATTGACGTAAAAGAATATTTACGTATGCCTGTTTGTTTAACTAGGTTTTCTGCGTTTAGTTTTACGGCCACCCGTTTTTAACTACTCGGTAAATTCTGCTCAACGAGGGTTAAATTTATTTATGTAAGAACGTTCGTTGTAGCAAGTAACAACAGCAACATGACGTAATAGCTTTTCTCGTAAGCGGTGGCAGAGGCACATTTGTGGGTACAGCCCACCTTAGCCGGTGGTCGTATCGTTCCGGGTCAAAAGAAAAAGTTTGATTGAATCGAGGGGTGGAGGCGCTGTCAGAGAATGTGATGTGACATCGAGATGAGGGTGGTGCTGTCTTCTCTGAGCACTTTAGCTGAGAGCCTGTGAACAACTTGGTTAAGTGACATTATAATTGACACTAGGATCCCTGGGAAACTCACTAGTAAAACCTTCCAAGGTATAGAGCTTCAATGAATTTTTGTATAGGGAGTACGTTAAATGTTGTGAGATTCCAGGGATAATACAAAAGGTAATGTGATATTCTTTTCTTTTAGATAAAATATTATTTGAACACTCTAAAATTTTCTGCTAAACATATTTTACAGTGAAGTTGTTGTAACTTCTACCCCTAAACTAGGTAAAGAACCTGTATCACATTGACTGTAGATGCTCCGATCGGTGATTCATGCACCCCGGCATGGTACGGGTGCAGCCCTCCTAGACAAGTGACATCGCTAAGGATAGCGAGTCGAAACGATAACTTTTTATGTATGCGATATGACATTTGGAATCGGTAAGGTGACGTCACCTAGCGAATCTAAATGTCAAATCGCATACATAAAAAGTTATCGCTTCGACTCGCTATCCTTAGCGATGTCACTTGTCTACAGGCACAGGACTGGGTAGTCAACGTGACAAAATCTTCAACGGCTGGATTGTGCAGTGCTCAAAATGTCTATATGGACCGGCTGTCTATATGGCAAAAAGTATGAACGCCAAATAAAATGTGTAGTGGTATAAATGGACAAGACTCTCCACAGATAGATTCTTTAGGAATTCATATAATTTTTTTTTGTCAAATTTTCTCATATTCTTTTATAATTTTTTACGATAACAATAACTGTTTAGCTAGGTAGCTACGTAATAACATAATGTAGGTAATAAGAAAATGATTAATTTATTTTGCTTACTTACTTTCATACTTTAAAAAGATCAAAAAGGTAAGAAATTTACATCTTATATTATATGAACACTAACATTCCAAAAATAAACACAAACAAACAACCATTTACAAAAAGACACATACATTGCTTCTGGCCCAACACTAGGTCGTGGGAACCAGAAACAGTGACGTGTTTTTTTTCTTCATCCCCAGCCGGGTATCGAACTCGGGACCTCTCGCTTGGTAGACAGAGCCAGAACCGCGGCGCCACAGAGGATGTCATCATTAAACTATCTTAAGTTATTCAGTGCTTATAATATCCAGATTAACATAGATAGATAAGCCTTACAGTTGACAACAGGCAAATGTTAATTATAATATTACGAATATAAGAGGTAGCTTTTGTCTGTCTCTATAGGTAAACATATTCGAAAAACCGGTTCGGTTCAATCTAACGATATTGTTATTGTCTGTGACTGTATACATTATTTAAATATTGTTTTTTATCAAAAACTGGACCAGGATGGATAAATGATTCTTAATCCAAGTTTTTGAAGGTTTATTTATTCCTCCTTATTATAGTAATACAAGGACACAAATCAAATGATGGCATTTAGGTTTCGGCTTAATGATTCAATGAAAAATGTATTAATTGAAAGGGATCTATTTAGGAATTGAATGGGATCTACTATTTTGTTAGAAAAAATATTTTGAGCAAAGGGTAGAAAACTATATAAATATAAGGTATCTACGGCTATGATTTATAAATAAATATATTATCAATAATAATAATGAAGATAAACTACTTCCTGACTTGTGGTTCACTTTTAACTTTTATCAACGATCAAGTTTCTGCAACTGAATTGAACTACTGTGATAAATCATAAATAGAACGCTGAAGTTGAAAACATACTTAAATCCCTCTGACTGCTGCTTCTGCAATTGGCATAACTATTTTTTGGTCACTCCTTCTAAGACCGACCGATAAAATTGGAGCTCGTACTTTAGCTTTAACTTTCCAAATAAAAATACATTATTTTTGTTTTTTTTTATCATTGTTTGTAACTGAAGTTGTACTGTAAATAATATAAAACCTATATTATTTACAGTGCTTCAAATGATGGCACCCAGTAGTACTGGGTGTTCAAATATTAACCTTATTATACAACATCTTAAGTCTAAAACATATTGAGATTAGTGGACATATTTACAACTTAAATCAGTATCAGTTTATGTATTTCGATATAGTTTTAATTCGGGCTCGTCAAATTTTACAATATGGCCTTGACTTTTAACCTCAAGCCTTTAAGTCAGCAGAATGTTTTTCTTTTTACACATACAAAATCGGAAACGATCGTGCGGTTATGCGAGACGGGCACTGGGTGGCTGTCCGTTTCTATGTGGCATTTGTTTCGGGGTTCGACACGATCAGCACTCCTCGATGATGATAGTCGTCAGAGGCTGTGTCAGAGGCCCTGATTGGAGAGCTTGATAGCTTCTGATAGTCAGGTTGGCCACTAGCCAAAAAGTACCCCAAAAATCACTATGATTCTTGAACAAAGTATAATTTAAGTTTAAATTTTACACTTTTTCAGCGACTTTTTGGTACTGGCAGTACCGCCTGCCCTTCTGAAACTATCCAGTAAATTTGATCACGACAAACCCTTTTATTCCGATGTTTTTTTTTTTAAGTTGGAAAATAGAGCTCGTACTAAAAGGGGGGATTTTTTTCAGACTTTTGTCTATAAAATGTCTTCAACCCTGATAGATATGTGCATTATATAAAGACTCATACTGTAAATCTTATCTGAGATATTCACATACGATACATCTCGCTTAACCCCTTGGCATGAAATTATTTCTTAATAACACGACAAGACCCTTACGTAGATTATACAACATCCCCGATAATAGGGTACTAAAATCAAAATTACCATTACCAGGCTATACAACTACCTATGTATGTAGTAACATCAATATACATTTTTCCCGGTAGTAGCGCTGCGACAATTATATTACGCTAGCAAGCTTTTAAGGCTTTAAGCTTCTCAGGTTAAAAATTTAAAAACATCGGCTGGAAAAAGAGAAGACAAACATTAATTTTTATTTTTGACAGGCACTTTACTTTATAAGTAAACTTACTTATCGTACGATTTGGTTTTAATAACATACTACGCTTCACAATTCACATTTTGCAGCTACAGAATCTAACCTTCAAAAAACTCCAAACAATAGTTGAAAGATCTGATGTGAGTTGGGCGGCACAGATTAAAGTACAGTGATGTCAGACTTTAGAAGCCGAGTACTTAACTCGGAACAAACTTTGCACTCGCCTCAAGTTGGATTAATTCCTGTGCTCTTGATGACAAGACCATTTACACCACAAATTACAGCTCTGAAGCGACTCCCGCGTTGGCTGAAATATCAAGCTTGGTTACCTACGGGTGGAAGTTTATACCCGGGGCGGTGATTCTACTAATTAACATAACGTATTGTTATGTAAAAGGATTTGAACAGGTGGTGGATAGGATTGAATAATACAGCTGGATAGATACTCACTCACTGAAAGGCAATGGCAAACGATCGTATATGCCACAGAACTACAATCGAAGCATTTCTGTAATAATTCCCCTTACTCCGACGACACAGCTTCCATCACTTGCGGAAAAAAAGCTTTGACTATCTCTTTTTCTCCTGCGTTTTCCTATGTTTAAGCAAATGCCTGCCCAAAATGTACCCTTCGGAACTCTTCTCATTCATGTAAATCACTTCGAATGTCTATAATTTCTACGGTTACATTAACGCCATATAAAATCAAGGAAACATCTTTAGAATTATTCTAAGGTCTTTTGCCACACAAATCGCCACCATACAATTTCGTTGTTGTCCGCACATGGTCTGACAATAAATTGTATGGCGGCAATATCAAACTCGTGCTGCTGCAGGCGTTCAAAATGGAGTTAATTTATTCTCCGCGCATTTCTAACAAATTAGTAGATAAAGTAAAACAAGGGTCTATGAATTTAATGAATCAAATATTGAATCAGCAATGTCAAGAAACTCTGTATAAGTTAGTGTTAGCTTGTAGTCAGAAATACATTCGTCGATTTTCGAAGTACATAAATCTAAATTATTTATCCCCAGCCTTTGCTATGTTACAGTTACTGCAAACGGTAATGGATGGTAATTTTCATGTAAATTTTGAGAATGATTTTTTAGAAGCTACGATCATATTAATTTAGATTTTCACCAAACACAAAATCACTCAGCCTAAAAGAAATAAATGTCTGAATATAAAAAGGATTCTACAGAACATAAGCACATTTCAATAGGTTTTTTTTTTCCCCAACTTGTCCAAAGTATCTGAATAATTCATGAACAAAGGCGTTGGAACAAAACGAAGGGAAATTTGGCATTTGATATTCAATTTGTTGGTTATGCCCAGTTGTAGTATAATATCGGCATTATTATGCATGAGGAGACCCTTAACCAAGTTAACATTGTAAAAATAAATACTGGGTGACATTTAATTAGCTGACCATATTTTGGGAAACTATAGTACCCATCAATATGAACAACTTTCCCCAAGAAACATATGGTCGCAGAGGAAAAAAATATTTCGTCCCTCAGAACATTGACCCGATCAGCTGATTACAAGTTACTATGAAAGATCCAAATTATTTTTTCGTTTGCGACCATATGTTTCTTGAGGAAAGTTGGTCAGAATGATGGGTACTATCATTCCCCAAAATATGGTCAGCTAATTAAAAGTCACCTTGTAGTTAGGTCCACACAAACAAGAGTTTCTCTTAGATATATTGAAGAGATTCTTATATTAATATTTGCAAACAATTTAATAATAATAATACATTTGAATTGACTATTTTGTAGAAAAAAAAATCCAAGTGAAGGGCATAGCAAATTTTATCAACTTTAATAAACATTCATTAGGTACTTTAATGTTCACACATATCGTACATCACTATATATATATCGTACATCACTATATATATATATCGTATATCACTATATATATATATATCGTACATCACTATATATATATCGTACATCACTATATATATATATATATATATATCGTACATCACTATATATATATATCGTACATCACTATATATATATCGTACATCACTATATATATATATCGTACATCACTATATATATATCGTACATCACTATATATATATCGTACATCACTATATATATATCGTACATCACTATAAAGTAAAGCAGCCTAGTAAACAGGCAACGAGAAACATATTATCTTAATAGAGTTTGTGCCATCCATGGAGGTACAATGTCCATGTATATTCAGGGTGATTGGTTAATCGATACTTTAATTGTGAGGGGTTAAAGCAGAGCCCTATTCCAGTAAATGCAAACCTACCCGAGAATTAATGGGTTTTAAAAAATTAGGTTTCTAACATTATTTTTTTCAAAATTTGTCATAAATTTGTTAATGACAAAAAACTAAATTGATTTGGGCAACTCTTTCACCTGCCTACGAAGCCAAGGGTCCCGAGTTCGTGTCCCGGTGGGGGCATATTTTTTTTTGATGAAAACGGATGTTAGTACCCTTCATGGTTGTTTATCTATCTAAGTATAATATTTATCTAGATAAGTATGTGTACCGTTGTCTAGTACCCAAGATACAGGCAATCCTAGTTTGGGGCTAGATCAATGTGTGGAAATAGTGCCCAAGATATATATATATTATTATTATCTTTGACTGTCGTTTATTAGCTAATACATCAATGATTCTGTGGTATAGCTTATAGTTAATAAATCACTCTTCATTTTGATGCAGTAACTCAAGTGATAAGAAAACTTAAACAGATGTGGCTCTGCTCTGCCTACCATGCGAGAGGTCCCGGGTTCGATCCCCGGCTTGGTATGCAGAAAATAAAAATCCCCAGGTCACGGAAGTTTATATTTATATGACAAAGACTATCCTAGTGTGGGGTTAGAAGTAATGTATGTGCATGGAAGTAAATGTTTGTTTATGAAAATTTTTGTAACGGCAATTGTGTCAAAAATAAATGAAACCAACACAGCGTACAAGGTTATTGAAAACATTCTTGTTTTATAAGCATGGTAAATTGTCTAAACAAACTTAAAAAATATGATTAGATTCGATTCGATTCGATGCAAAGTAGTAACTTGAAACAGTGAGACTAACCTGACCAAAAGAGATTGTTGGCAGGCTCAAGATACATTTATTAATCACAGGGTCGTGAGTTGAATATTGGTGATATAGTTGAAACGCTGGATAGGGACTCGCCGGGAATTTGTAGACTTCAGCTCCTTGGTAGACTCAATCCAACTGGTCCACTTCTCCAGACGTCAACAAGTGATTATGCGGTAGCGCCAGGAGGATATTATTCCTCGGCGTGGAACCGATTCAGAGCTCCGTTAGCGCCAGGAGGATATTACTCCTCGGCGTGGAACCGATTCAGAGCTCCGTTAGCGCCAGGAGGATATTACTCCTCAGCGTGGGACCGATTCAGAGCTCCGTTAGCGCCAGGAGGATATTAGTCCTCAGCGTGGAACCCTGGAAAGAGACCAGTGTGAATGATAGGAATACAGAAGCGCTACAGCGCCCAGCTATCAGGCGACGGCTCCCCACACGGAGACTTCCGACGAGGGCCCTAGGGTAATTAGGATCTAAGAGTGCCGCAGTCCAATAGACACTGTATAGAAAAGGGAAATACATAGAGAGTATAAAATACACGAAAATAAGAAAGACTAACTACGAACCAATGCTTACCCATGGATTGGGGATAGTAGGGAAGTTTCACATCAACTACTGCACTTTACAGCAACTAAACATTCAGCTCCATTACAGTACTAAAGGGACTAGCCCATCGCCGCAACTATTAATTATTGATGCAGAAGATACAACCTCACGTTTCAGAGCTCAAACAATGTCTGCCTCAAAAAAACAATCAGCTGCCAGACGAGATTCCAGACCCGAATTTCCGAATTTTTATAGTTTTAGTTTTTAACTGGCTAATCCGCCAGTAGCCAATATGGTCAAGGAGGTAGTACGTTACAAACTTACCACCAGTAAAAACAAGAATCACTTTTGTATGGACTCAGACCCACCCTTGTAGCAACAAGGGAATTCACACCGGTAAAAAGGTCTTTGAAAAGTAATATTTTATTGTATCACAAAAACTTTATAGCGACTGGGAGAACAATGTATTTTCATTTTGAATTCTCCTTACAAAAAATATTTTGTTCCTTCTAGGGCAGAGTTTCCCAATAAGTGATAATCAAGAGGTACGTGTGCCAATGACTTGACCAAGATAATTTAATCAGCGAAAAACAATAGGTATATTATATGCGCGATACAACCAACAATACGACACGACATACGACAAAACAAACAATTTTGCCGAAATATAATTCTGAGAGATCGCGATCGAGATGTTGAGTGTAGTGTGAATGCACCGATCCCGCACCCCCAGGTTTCGCTGTATAGTAGTTACGCCAGCTTAAACATTACTGTTCGATGTTGGGTTCCGGGACCCTAAATGATGGTGTGACATGGATAGATATCACCTCGTGGCATCCGGATGCCGAACCCCCTTACTGGCTGCTTCATGTGTCTCTGTCCGCACCAAAGCCACGGATGATGACTGCAACAGGGTCGTCCGATGCCAGCCAGACCTGAGCTATCAGACCTAGCGGCACAGGACCGAAGGCTGGGCTGCCAACCACGACTACGTGGTCAATAAATTGTCGCCGCGTCAGCGACCGCCCCTTTCCAAAGGGGTTGTCATGTTGGTAGACGATGATGTTGAATTGAAGCATTGACTTTAGTTTGATGGTTATTTGATGAAGAAGTGTATTCTTTATTTAAAACAAGGGCACTGTACAAATATGACAAAAGAAACTACGCACTATGTGTTGACAAACTGAGAATTACATTTTCCACCGCGACGGCGATTATTGAATAGGGTGAAACTGAGGGTTACATTTTGACACACGACTACGCATGGCAGCGTCCTATAAGCTTGATATAATTATATTAATAATTGCGTGACCTTTTTATGAAGCAACATTTTCAGAGATAAATAGCACGATAATGACAATTTATCGGTCGTTCCGTAGTATCGACCTATACAAACTAAACTATCATGTTAACTTAGATAAAAATGCTGCATTTGTCAGCTTAATCAATGCCCGTAAAACAAACACAAGCTTTTTCCAAATATTGATAAAGAGCTTGGCAGTGAGCACTGGATATATTTTATCGATTAATGTAAATATGGCCAGATTCCGAAACTAAAACTTTTTTGGAATGTACTTTTCTTCAGTGAGTGAAGATGTTAAATTAGCCATAAAATCCCACAGGGAAAAGCTGTCGGCGCCGCTACGCAGTTTTTTCCAAAAAATATCGCCGCAATGTAACTGGGTTCGTAACTGCAAAAGTTCACAGACCAGCTACCCATCTCTGATCAAGAGGAATTAATAGAGAAATCTCATGCAACAACAGACTCAAGAGTTGTTTTGCAAAGCAATCAGTGGGCGAATTTTGGGCTGATTTACCCGTAAAAGACATTTATTGTGTCAGCGAAGCAGCAATAAAATATTTACTGCCATTTCGCAGGCCTACCTTTGCGAGAGTAGATTTTCGGCTATGACAAACTTAAAAACAAGACACTGTTTCGTCACAGAATTAAACACAACTCGAAGATGACTTGAGACGGAAGTTGACGAAAGGTGACTCTGACTAGGTATGTCAGAGTAGTGGAAATAAAAACGTGCATATTTGTCACATTAACGACAGACTGCTGTATTCAACTGATTTTCATTGTCATTTAATTATATTAACGGTAATAAATGTATAAAAAAACTGAATTCTTTATTAAAGTGCTACGTAGCAAAAACTAATTGGGACCCACTGTTCTAGGGTACTCTCTATCTACTTTACGATTATTGTAATAAATAACTTTGTTTGCTTTAAGGTCTGTGTTAACGTTTCACTATGTTGCATAGATGATAAAATAAGGATGTTTTTGTATCAATATGTACAGTGAGTTACATTATTATTTTTGACAAAATCGCTGTAACACATTTGAAAATATGTTTAAAGTTTCCTCACAACGTGAGTAGATGGGCTCATTCCGTTTCGTAACCGGTGGCATGTAACCAGTTGAAAACAGGACTAATTAATCCTTTTATATAACCCGTTACGAGAGGAGAATATTTGCTCTTGTACGAATCCTTTCGAACGTCCACAACCGCCACCAACACAAACCTCCTGAAGAGTTATATGCTCCTGATACTTTTGATACAATTGTTTATAATGTTTTGTCCACCAAGCTTTGTTAAAAACTTTATGATTTTTGAAAGGTGTCACTAATTTGACAAGTGTCACAAATTTTCATAGGTTTTACGATTTTTGACAGTTTTCACTATTTGTGACAGCTGTCACTATTTTTGTCGGGTTTCACTCACAGGTCACAATAACTAGAAATATCAAAATTTGAGACAACTGTAAAAAATCGTGACCGCTTTAAAAAATATTGTCATGTTAAAATTAGTCATACCTGTCATAAATAGGGACACCTGCAAAAATAGTGACACACGTCAAAATAGTGACAGGTCAAAATAGTTACTCATCAAAATAGTGAGTCCTCTCAAAAATAGTCAATTGCCATTCAAAAATGTACTTTACTTGAGCTACTTGAACATTAGCATTATTCAAGCCATAGCCCAGCCCCATTTTCGTACATGGACATTAAACTCTTCCATATTGTGTTTCATATTTTTGTTAACTGGTTTTGTACAACAAAAAAGTATTCTATCGCAACGGGTTACAACCACCGGTACGGACCCCACCAAAACGGATGTGCTCACTGCATTAAAATTAAGAGTGATTTATTAACTTTTCAAGCTTTTCCACAGGATTATTGATGTATTTGCTTACAAACGACAGTCAAGGTTTTTCAAGTTATTTAGTTTTTTCGTATGAATGAATGAATGAATGAATGATGAATGAATGAATGAATGGTGCTTCTCCAGCCAGGGTTCTAAACCTGTTCCGGTCTTTCGGCCGGCATACCAGAGGGCACAAGTTTTGAGGGGGGGCGGAATGACCTGCTCTGTAGGAAGGGAAGGATAGTGAATTCAATCGACCGACTCTTCAGCCTGAAGCCAATATAGGATATGTGGAATGGGGAGGATGTGGGATTTGGAGAGCAGCTGTTGTTTTCTTCAAGTTCTTGTTTTCCTTCTATTTTCAGTTATTGTTAATAGTTGAGTTTCCTGAGTCGTGTTCGTTTGGGTTATCCGGTAAGTTCCCAGTTTCGCTTTTGCTGTCTGTTTCTGGGATACGGTATATTTGCCTCTAGACCATCCTGACTTCGTCCCTGTTGTGTGATGACTCTGTCCAGTAACTGTGTTCTTCACCGTAGTATTTGAGGTCATGCTTAAGGAAATCTTTCCAGGTGTATACAAGTCGGCCGGCTTTCTTCTTCCTTGCTTCGTATTTGAATGGAGCGTGTAGTAAGTGCTGTTGTGGGCGTCGCAGAATATGTATAGTAACATATCCGGTGGTTTTTGATTCGTTTGGATATCGTTTTGTCCTGTAGTCAGTCATGAATTTTGTGGTATCTTGAATAGCTTCTGGCGTTCTCAAACATGTCTCTGAGGATCAGGTGTTCATATACTGACTGTCAACTGTTTGCTTTAGTGAGGGTTGCCGCTTTTTGTCCGTATTTTATAAACAGTGCAGTGACCATTTTGTAAATCAGGCGCACTATATTTCAGTCTATGTTGGATTTCTTTATAAAATGCATTAGGGCCTTGGAATTGCATATGGCTTGCCGGCACCTCTTTTCTATTGGGTCCTATGTCCTGCCGTAATATATGTGCCGAGATATTTGATTTCGTTTACGGTTCGTATTGGAACTACGTCCAATTCACTGGTTGTTTATGGGGTCTCTTATAAGAATTTTCGTCTTTCTACTTTTAAGTTTGCCATGAGCAGTTCTCCGATGATATTTAATTATTCACTTTTAGCTACTCCGCGGCATAGCAGCGCTGCGTATAAACGCTCCTTCAGGCTGCGGGCGGTCCGACTCTGGAACGCACCTCTTTGCACTTTAAGAGACAGTCCGACTCTTTTTTCTTTTAAGAAACATATTAAAGAGCTCTACATGTCTCTTTCGTAAAAGTGATTGTATTTATTTTATTATATGTAAGGTTTATGTATATATCGGTAATTATTTCGTATTTGCTATCTGTATTTTACAGATATTTTAATTTATTCCTAGGCATTTTAGTTATAGTAATTATCGTGCACTGCCTACCCTTTTATGATAGCAATTCCTGTAATGCCTTGTTTTGCTGGAAGAAATCTCTTTTCAGAGACAAGCTCGCCCTTGTACATGCATTTTCTTTTGATGTAACTTTTAAAATATTTGTGTGCAATATTGTGAAGGAGGTTTGTTCCTATAATTCCCTTTTTCCTGTATTTCTTTATAGCGTCTTGTCCGATGCGAGCATACAGATACCAGAGATAGTGTTTTGACATATGTATCATGTTTGTTTCCTGTATATAGGCTATGTGTATGTTTTTGTTAGTCAATTCCGCGTCAATGTTGAGTCTTTTAGTTATTTCGGCGCATCCTCTAACCTTCCAAGTAGCAATGCGCATACGCTCGCATGTGACTTGTGGTTTAAATATGGGGCTGTTTCGTATCATCGTATATCCGGTGTTGTCTGGGATGTCTTCTGTTGATGTTATGGTTGACCCTGAGGAGGTCATGGGTGTTGCATTAAGTATCGGCGAAAGTATGGTGTTATCAGTTTGGTTATCGGTTGCTTGATCCGTGGGTAAATTTGGCGATTCAAGCAAGTAAACGCTGTCGTAGTGGTGTCCTGTGACGTTGAGGTTGATAGATTTCACTGCATCCGCTGGATTCTTGGGCGTGAATGTGAGCGATGGTGTATTTTGCTGGTGGATTGTTGCGTTAAGTAGAAAGTATTCGGCAGCTGGTATTATAATCTCCTCTCCAGCCCAAGTACCGTAATTGCGTAGATTTTCAGTGGTGAGTTGTTAAGGATTTCAGGCTCAGTGATTGCGAGCTTTGTTCTGTTCATCGCCGTTTTCTTCTACATATTTAACTAGGTCCTTACGATGTGAGTGTGGTTGCATGTTAATTGACATAGGTGATTAATTTAGTCAGCAATTGCGGTGAATAGGCAGTTACCATCTCAGCGTTGGTAAGGCTTCCATTAGGTTATGTTCTTGGGATGTTGTTGAAAGAAAGAACTTAGATATAGCGTGATTTATTTGAACTACCTTTGTCTACGATTAACAAATCGTACGGGTTGCGATTGTCAAAGTTTGTGCGTATCTTCGTGCGCCCTTGTTCTCGGTAGAGAGCCGCTTAGGACAAAAAGTCTCCGATTTTATTGTTGTTATTATTCATCAGTGGAAGTCTTTTGTTAATTGCCTGTTTTCTGGAAGATGGTGAAATGATCCTTTTATGATGTGCAATTGTTTGCTGTTTCTCGCTATTTCTCAGAATATGCAGTTATGTAGTAGACGGGCTTGCATTATTGTTTTATTTTTGTGGGCTTGTCGGACCGGATAAAGTTAGAAATGGTTATGTTTTGTTTTACTATTATTGGGTAGGTTCCTGCTTAGTTTTGTATTTAGGTATGATGGATCGCTACACTTATTACGTAGAACTCCGCGGCTGCTATGATAATTTCTTCACCGCCCCACGTGCCCTGTATGTGGAGATTTTTTATGTACTCAGTGAAAGCTTCTGCGTTTGGTGCGTCGATCGCATGTTTGATGCGTGGATAATTGCTGTTAGCTTCCACGTATCTAGCTAAGTCGCTTCTGATGTGGGTATGGTTGAATGTCGCTCCAAACAGATGGTTGATTTGGTCTGCCATTGCATGGAACAGGCAGTTTCCATCTCTGGGCATTGGTAGAGTTTAGATTGTGAGATATTACTACAGGAGAAAGCCTCGTGGTATTTTAGCTAATATGAATGTGTGTGTGTGGTTTGTTTCTAAGAGGTGTACGGCCGGTATGATGAGAGACGCTGTTTGGCTTTTTACGATCTATTTTTATTCTTATGTTTCCCGGTATTTCCAAGATGGGCTGACACCATAGAATGGGTGCCAGATGTGTGAGGGAACGTTGTGAGCCTTTTGTGCTTCGAAGCTTTTTCAATTGTTCCTAAATAGCAGTCAATTGTTTTGTCTAGTTTCTGGGAGTTTGGTGAGATGGCATTTTTATGGCCTGCACTTGTTTAGTTTTTGTTTATTGTCGGGTTTAGTATATTTGCAGTTTAGCTACATAAAAATAATTCTAGGATTGTTAAGTTTTGGGTTGGCTTATTACTAAACACTAAACCCTGAAACTCAGTGGAGTTTCAGGGTTTAGTGGATGGTTATTGTTAATGACTGTTTTGAATGATCTTTCGAAGATGAGGAGAAAATAAATCTCGAGGAGAATTATCTCGAATTTATTTTCAGGCAAAGCAATATAAGTATATGTAGCTATAATAATGTTTTATTAGTTGATTTTGATATTGCGTAGGTAGGGAATTGTTATATCCTGCCTATGACGCACCTATAAATGTGATTATGCCTTAGTCAATAGGGGCGACCGCGGCCGCGGTAAGTGGTGGTTTATTATTGTCAGGCGGCGAGTGGTGCTGAGAGAAATAAAGTTAGAGGTAGGTAATCACTATCAATGATGTCCTAATCGGAATGATCTCACCAGGTTGGTGTGTTTAGCGGCGGTGGTGGTGGAGGCAGTATCGCTGAGGGTGTGTTGCGTAGGCGTCGCTCGCTGCCGGCCTGTCACTGCGTGGCTCAGACGTGCACCTGGCCTAGAATAAATTCTAGGGCTTGCACAGATGGGATGCCTAAGAGAATCGCGCAGTTCTCTGGGCATTCATTACACTTGACCGCACTAGTATCATCACAATCACTGAAATGCGTGGTATTGCACAGATGGGGTGCCTAGATGGATCACGCACATTCCCCAGGTAACCCTTACAGTAACACGCGGTATAAGCCAGGCTCGTTTTCGGGCCTCCGGAGGCAGAACAAAAGGCGCGCGCCGGGGATGAAAACTATTGTTTGTTTAAATGCGTTTGGGAGATCTCGGGGGGACACGTCCGTTCGGTCCGGCAACACAAACGCCACCTCAAGTTATTTAGTTTTTTCGTAATTAATAAAATATGTTTATGATGAATCGATTGGGCAGCACTAGTCGTCGACTGAGTTATGCGCGTCCCACCACTATTGTTTTTGACTTTCAATATATCATCTTCAATGGCGTAACAAACGCGTAAATATAGTTATAATTAATAATTTTACTGTGTTTTAATTCCAAATGATTCAACCAGATTTAGCGTGAACAAAGATAACAAATTTTAAAAAAGGAACTAAGAAGTTACAATCCTGTGCGTGGTACTTGCGCTGCGCTGGAAAAGCAGAGCTCCATAACTGTTTATCATGAATGTAATATGCTTTATGACATAATGTTTTTTTAACAATGCCTTTAAATTTCTACTCAAAGACAAATTGAATATGACTTCCGGTATTTTGTAATAGTAATGTAATATTGTATACTTAACAGACCTACAAATAAGATCCTACCTTTAGCAAGTCTATATCGTAAGGTTGATTTTATTATTTTATTTCCGCTTCTTATATTATTTCGCTTGCGCCTGTCAACATTTTTAGTGTAGCTATTTATGTTCTTCCTAACGTTCATGATATTTTCATAAATATATTAACACGATTTAGTTATCATGCTAATTTCTTTGAACCGTTCCCTCAGGGAGTTGTGATTACGGAGGTTGTAAATTGCTCTAATAGCCCTTTTGTAAAATAAAAATTGAGTCAATATCAGCAGCTCGACCCTACAGCAAAACTCCATAGGACGTCATGCCGTGGAAATAACTAAAGTAAAAAAGTTCGCCGTAGCTACATTCGTTAGCTGTCTAATTTGTCTCACAGCATATGCAGCTGAAATTAGTCTTCCCGATAAAGTTGTAAAGTAAGAGAGCTCCATTGTAGTTTCGAGTCAAGTGTTATCCCCAGGAAACAGTACTATCAGTAAACTCTAACTTTTTATTATTTAACATAACATCTTTTTTTAAGGAATTAACATTTGGCAAAGTGAATTTAATAAAATTTGTTTTTTTTTTTCATTTATAGTTAACCAATTATGAAGTTGTCGAAGAGCGTTATTTACTTCGTCATAGTTCTGTACATGTCGATCTACTTTAAGTATAACAAATGTATCATCAGCAAATAACAAAATCTTTGATAAATTCTGAACTGTTCAAAGCAAATCATTAATATAGACCAAAAAGCAAGAAAGGACCTAATATGAAACCTTGAGGCATGCCAATTTTCATGCGAGATCCTAATTTTTTGGTTCTGTTAATCTGATCCTTCTGAAGGTTATCATCCAAATAAGTACTCAAAATTTCCAGAGCTTTATTTTTAACAACGTAGTGTTCCAATTTTAACAGTAAAGTTTCATGATCTACGCAATCAAATGCTTTAGAAAGGTCACAGAAGACGCCAATGGTATCTTTTGATTCTTCTGAAGCACTAAAAATGTGTTTTAATAGTTCAACACCAGCATCTGTGGTGCATCGACCTTTTTTATCGACTTCAAAAAGGAGGAAGTTCTCACTTCTTCTGTTTTTTGTGTGTTTGTTACGCGATTACTCCGTCAATTATGAACCGATTGTGATGATTCTTATTTTGATTGGTAGGTCATACTTCAGAAGTGGTCTTATACAAATTTTATCAAAATTTATTTAGCGCTTTTTGAAAAAATCAACAAATAAAAACCGGTCAAGTGCGAGTCTAAATCGCGCACGAAGGGTTCCGTACCACCGTTCAATGGAAGCGATGGTGTGGAGTGAATAGTTTGGATTTTACACAGCAAAATATTGTTTGCAAAGTTATTGGTGCGGTTACTTTCACACTCCATTTACGTAACCAGGTGCATCCATAAGTTTGTACGTGATATTGAATGAATTGTTGTATGGGAGCCCCCTTAAATATTTCTTTTATCCTGTTTTTTAGTATTTGTTGTTATAGCGGCAACATAAATACATAATCTGTGATAATTTCAACTCTCTAGCTAGCTAGGTTCTTGAGATACAGCCTGGTGACAGACGGACGGACGGACGGACGGACAGACAGCGGAGTCTTAGTAATAGGGTCCCGTTTGGAACCCTTCGGGTACGGAACGCTAAAAATCATTATACTCAGATGACGTTATGGTTTATGGTTCCGTGCAGCAATAGTTTTGACGAGGACTTTTCGCATCCCGACTGGGAGACAAGATATAGTTATTGATCTTGATGTCGGGTTTATTAGGTTTTTAAATTGGTGAAATGGTAAAGCCGAATTGCTGTTTATATGATAGATTATTGAGATTAAAATGGGAAAGCATTTAATGAGCATGACATCTCAAACACTTTACTAAATACCGGTAGAACTGATACAGGCCTATAGTAACTGGAATATTTTTGCCACCAGCTTTATATATAAGAACTACTTTGCTATTTTTCATTAAATCGGGAAAGGTTGGTCAACACATTCATTAAATATGGTGACAATATATCTACAACTGAGCTGCACACTTTGACTGACATCCCCCATAAGTCTTGAGTGCTCTTAAGTATGTCTTTAAAAGTCTTAATTATATACTGGGGACTGACATGACTAAAATTAAATTCTGTTCCGCAGGCGTCCAAGTTTTCCTTAAGCAATGTAGCCGAAAGGGATTGTGAAGAAGTGAGTGTTTCAGTAGTTCTCAAGAGTATATTAGTTATAAAACCGGTCATGTGCGAGTAAGACGTCGGACCCGTACACAGATGGTTCTGTACCATTGAACACGGAAAAACCTTTTTAATTCTTAATAATAAAATATTAAATACTAGGTAGGACTACATTCAAGACCGTAAATCGAAACATTGAAAAAAAGTTTTGTGTATGCAGATTGAACTACGTACTCAGGTTAACGAAAGCCTTTGCTCATCGAAACCGGAAGTGGATATAAATGGAGTAACTTGAGTACAGAAATAAAATCAAATATGATAAAAAACTCAATATCATTTATTATAATTCGAATGAACAATTATTAATCGTATAATGACTAATAACTAGGCACAAAACTCAATACCCGCAATGAAAGATCTTTTCCGATAATATCGGGAGAGGCCAGTTCAGTTCACCGATAAACAAATAAATCAAAATGGCTAACAAAATGGCGACACAAATGATTATTTGTGTCACTTGTGCTTTTTCTACTTTTAATTCTTAAAAACCCGTATGTTTCATTATTTTTTGTTAAAGCGGCAATAGAAATACACCTTCTGCGATAATTTCAGCTCTCTACCTATTTCGATTGATCCGGTAGAGCCCGGTGACAGACGGACGGATGGACAGAAGAGGCTTAGTATTGGGTCCCGTTTGGCACCCTTCGGGTACGGAACCCTAAAAAAAGGTCTCGAATTTCTGAGCTACTTCTGAGTTTGCACTTATAGTACCGTAATCTGTCTTAAGTGCAAAAGTTATACTCGCGTGGCTTTGTGCTACATGTTTCGTTTTTTATAATTTTCCATGCAGTTTTTATTTTATCGTCGGCAGATTTAATTTTACTACTTAAGAAATTTTCTTTGACTTTAAGATACACTATCTCGAAAATTTGGAGTAATCTTTGGGAATTTTTTTAAACTTGTCACCTGTGTTCATTATTTGTCATGTTTCATTGTTCATAAAGTTCAAAAAGTCTATCTCTGCTAATCGGAAAACCTGTGCTCGCTCAATCACTAAAATTAAATCAAACCAAAGAAAGAAAGTCTTGATACTAATTATTGGTGTCGTGAAAATTATAATTGTGAATAGGCAATTTATCAAGCAGAACATTTTGGTACTTTTTGAACCGATTAGTAGTGATGGGTCTGGTTTCTATTATTATTTTCATAATATGATAATTAAAAGAAATCATCGAGGTCAAAGTTTGACTTTGACTTCTATGATCTAATTGAAGAAAGTTGATAATACTTTTTTCTACAGGGTCACAATGAAGGAACATATTATCAAGACAGGTAGTAGCAGTTGACGTAACACGTGTTGGTTCCAAAAATTACCTTATTTAAATAAAATTATTTAAAAATCCCTAGTATCATATTGCTTAATGAATCATCTTCTAGATTGTCAACATAAAAGTCTCCAACCACTATAATCCTTTTCTTTGTTTTAGTAACTAATTTTAGAACACCTTCCATCACTAATTCACAAGTAGATCAGTTTTGAGACTTGGGTGGCCTGTATACACATTCTATAACGTGTCCGTCCAGCTCAACACAAGATAATTCAATACCTCTGCAATCGACAGTCCAACAATGGGCTCTGTCTCTACCCCTCACCATACATGTATCGATTTACCAATGACCCTATATATAGGTAGTAATTAAGAAACTTCTTCGTCGTTGAGTCAGTTATTCGAGAGATTCTAGTCATTCTAATTTCCATTTCATGACAAGACCTCACTACCCAATGATTAAAAAAATATCTGATGAGTTAGTTTAATTATAGTTCTCCGGTTTATCCATAATCGAATCTTCTGGTGTTATTGTATACTCGTCTATGCTTATAAAAAGACGCATCATAGTTCCTTTGGGGGATCGCCACAATAACTTTACTGATCCCCATGGCAACATGATCCCCATGGCAACATGATCCCCATGGCAACATGATCCCCATGGCAACATTCCATATAAATCTCGAAAAGTCTGTATGAGTCCCCACGGAATGGAAATAAGAATGAAGGAAAACGAAGAGGTGACATTTGTCTCGGGCTTAACAGAGTTGAAAATAAGTTTATTAGCCTCTCAAGGACCCATGGCATGTTAAGATGCCATTTTCCTGTTAAAGGTTTGAATTTTATTACCATGGCATGAGGCTCAAAATCGCGATGCCTCAAAATGTCCGCGGTTAGTGAGGTTCAGCTATATCGATGATATGACATCACGCCAGTACAGGGGTGGCAACAACAGTCAATCAAAAGTGTACTATAAGCCAAGCCTGTATTACATTACCATCATCAGGATTGGGAGTTCCACATTACAAAGGGAATAAAAATGAACCCTTTTAAGATCATTTTTTTGTGTCTGTCATTCCGTTTTTCTTTTTTTTCTCGTAGACCCTTTTTTGTAACACGTGAAGATATTAACTTACAATTTATATCAATTACTTATGTATGTAACAAAATTGAACTATCAAAAACTAAACTTCTAAGTTAACGTTATCAAAATATATGCCGCAATATTGCCGCATATTGCGATACTCTTTAGGGAATCAAAATGTATCTTTTAAAGTATTTCCTATGGACCCAGAGTCATCAAATTCAGCAAGAGGCAAGGTCACATAGCACAAGTAAAGAAACATACGAAAACCGTAAATTTGTAATAACATCACGAAAAAACGCGTTCAAAGAAAGATGCACAATTATATTACATTATATTATATTATGCACAATTATATTATATATACATATTTCTTCTATGAGGGCTACTTTATTTATTTTAAAAGCACACATAAATGATGACTAAATCGGAAAAAGTTCAGTTTCAACTGTAATACGGTTCATGAGTTATAGACCAGCGGAAAACGAACAGACGAAAGGAATGACGGACGAACGGACAGATGGACATTGAAGGCTTAGTATAAGAATCCCAATGGGTATCTGTCGGCTAAGGAAGCTTAAAAAAATACGCAACTCACTTTCACCAGGTGTTGGCATTGAAATGTATTTTTGGCCGAAACGTACGCTGAAGTAGACTAAGCGGCGCTCGTAGGTAAAAACTGTTATTTCACCCAAAAAAAAAGTTGAAAAAGACTTAAAGGAAATGTTCTCTTGATTAATCTTGTCTTCGACACTTTTATTGTATATCATAGTTTTCCCAAAAAAGTGAAAAAATCGTTAATAGGGACACATTTTGAGGTTAGGGTGGTGAAGTGTCGAGTGGCGGGGGGGATCATGGGACACGAGTTTCAAAACTTAATTAATTTGTTTGTCACTCCCATATATTGATTACACAAAATTACTGCCTTAAGGTGATACGAAAAAATAAAATGGGTTTTTTTTTCGAATCCATTTACTCCACCAAAAAGTAGATGATTGATTTTTAGGTTCGCGTTTATTGAGTATTTGATTAGAAAAGACCTCTAATGGTTTTTTTTCCTTAAATCCTAACTAATTTCAATGCGGATTGCATTCAAAATGTGGATATTATGCATTCGTAAACTCTCCTTGTTTTTTTTTGTCAAAACAGCGTAGTTTATTCTAAACAATTTGTATGTGGTTTGGCACTTCGTTGTTTTTAATTTGAGTCGAGAGCAATGTTTGCGCTCTCTGGTCTTTCTTATGTGGAAGTAATTAACGCTGTCACTTTTGTTTATTTTTGTATTCATTTTATATATATATATTTTCGTATTACCTTAATAAAGAAATCTATAGACACGAAAAATTTAAAAACAGGTTTCTGACGGATTCCTGGTGCTGAAGCCGGGACTAAAATATAAATAAATTAACATATAGGTAGACAAACTTTTAGTAAATGTCGTAGAAGTTATACGGACTGATAGGTACATTCGTCACATACAATTCCAATATATTAATACATTCACGTATGGAAAAAACATAAACATAAAAGCTACAATGCTGTGGTACTCGAAAAGCCTAGCTGGTGCCGAATTGATTATCTGAGAATTACTGCTTGGAAAACAATCATAAGAATATAAATATTTTTTAATATTTGTACATGAATTGCAAATATTAAAAATTCGATACATTCGGTTTTAAATCCCGGCTGATGGATACCTTAGAGGTTAATTTAAATGAGTCGCTGTTGATAGTGACATGTAATGTAACATGACAACACAGCGTCACGCCTTTTTGCATACGCGGCAAACCAGTTCATTAATAGTCCAGAGGTTATTTATGAATTGATATTTGTGTCATGATATACTACATGGAAATGTTTATTTGGAACCTGAGTCTGCAGCACATTACTCAGAAAATAATATAAGTTATCAAATCAGCCCACATTTACCCACTGTTGGGTAAAGGCCTCCTCTTTACCACACCATCTACTTCGGTCCTGTGCCTCCCGCAGCCAGTGCTTGGCAGCTATGGCGATGATATCATCCGTCCATCTGGCCAGTTATGTATATTGGACCAAGTATGTTATTTATGTATATTACGTGAACCGTTCACTCTCCTTCTTCTTTTTCTGCAAGCGCACCAGCTCTAGAGCTAGCATATGATTGATTATAGTGATAATATAGTGACTTTATATAGTTTTTTGTACAATTGTTGCAGTAACGGACTTTACGTCTCAGCTCTCCAAACTCTACGAGCGACACGCGTCTGACCTGCAAGTCCTCGTGGCAAACTTCCGGAAACGGAATGCAGAACTCAAGCGGGAAAGGTGAGTGATCATTACTATTACAGCAAGGACAAAATCTACATACACTATTTTCGTATGACCTTTTCAGAATAATACGAAATTATTTTTTTATCATTTCGAACTTATAGGCCATTGTCGTTAAAAAAATCAAAATGTACATGAGTACATATATGTACGTTTGCACAGCCCTTTCAATCAAATTACCTTGTATGTTTGATATTTTAATTTGGCAGTGGCTCTGCATGTTTTTCTTTCACTGAGTATAAATAACTCTTCAATATAAATACAGCGCACTATATAAACCATTAAAGGCTTTGAGAGGATAAATTCATTTATTTTTATTATAACCCCGCTGGATACCGATTAATCCGTCTTTCTTCAAATAACTACTTGAAACAATATTTGGTTTCGAACAAAGCGAAACGTAAAATATCTTTCAAATAAATAATTCAAAAACATATTTTCACGTGAATAACGAGCCGAACTTGTTTTTACTTTACAAGCCAACTTTGTGAACAGAATACTTGAATATAAAAGTGAATTTAAATATCAAATTGATGACCTCTGTGGCGCAGAGGTTGTGGCTCTGCCTACCATGCAAGAGGTCTTGCGTTCGATCCCCGGCTGGGGGGGTAAAAGAAAAAAAAACAGGTCTTGGATGTGTGTGACGTCGCTGTGTCTGGTTCTCACGACACAAGGTATCCTAGTGTGGGGCCAGAAGCAATGTATGTGCCTGTATGTAAATATTTATGTTTATGTTTACACAAAATAGCTAAATCATTATTATTAAAAACACCTTCGCCTATTCCATAATCAGTATTTGTTATTTGTTCATGCAACACAAATTAACTTGTCGCTTCCACAAGATAAAGATAAACTTAAGAAACTATTAATTTCTAAACTTTCTTCCATTATCTATCCTGAGCCTATTACGGTGTTATTAATATTTATGTTGGGATACACGGGACTTATTTTCTAGCTTAACGACTTTGTCTTTAGACTATTAAATAAACATTTGCACAGAAACACATTAATAACTTCTGGGCCCACGCTAGGACCTTGTATTGTGAAAAGCTTAAAACAGATATCTAATACCCCAGTTTATCTTTTACTATAGTAAAGATAAATAACTATATGTATTTACAGTAATGAAAAAAAAGATAACTTGCGGATTCTGCTGGCAACAAACAAAACTAAAAACATAAAAATATGGTTACTTTGATGCCTTATGAATTTTAACACAGTCACTTCATATATTTGTTAATTTACATTCTTTAAACTTTAATTGTCCCTACTATATGATAAGTCAGTTTAGAGTTTTAAAAAGTAGAGTAGATCCTCCATCCGTCCTGTAGGATTTGACCCCAGGGTCTCCGGCTTGTGATACCACCTTCACCAGTCCGTAGATTTTACCAAATTGGGGATTAAATTTTAATTTTAAGAATTTAATGGAGTTGAAATTCATATAGCATTTGTATTTGTCTTTTTTATTTCATATATATTTCGCAGACTCATCCATGGGGAAATTGAGTAAGTGGGTCGATCAACTTGTTCTTGCTCAAAGTGTGTCCCCATGATTATGCGCATCTAATCAAGTACGAAATAATATTTACGGTCGTTACTGTTTTTTCGATAAGCATGATAAACAGGCACCAATTGAACAAATTACATGTTTGAACCCTATTAAAAAACTGTGGGTTACCCAGGGGACGAAACCATTAAAAATAGATGTTAATTTCTCTTGGTCTCAACACGTAGATTACATTAGCAATAAATTAAGGATTTTACTAGGTAAATTTTATCACCTAAGTTATAAAAATCCTATTAACACATTAAAATGTATATATTTTGCATTAGTAGATTAAATTTTAGATTACGCTCTTGACTGTTACGGACTTACATTTAAAAGTTATATTGATAAACTAAAATCCTTACAGACACGATTTATAAAGCTGCTTGTGAATAAAAAAAAAAAATTGAAATGTAAAGGAGACTATTCAAAACTGTATAAGATTTGTAAAATTATGCCAATCTCTATTAAATGTAAATGTCTTATAGCCATCCATAATTATAATAGTAACTCATAAACATAGCACCAGGAGTATATCTGAAGGCAAATTTGAGATACCTTCTGTTAACAATTATTATGGAGACAGAACTTTGAAAAAAAGAGTACCATATATATTAAATTCACTGCCAACAGACATACGACTGGAGCCTAGCCCAGCTAAATTTAAAATTAAATAAAAAAATATTTCCTACATAATTAGGCCTAACTATAATTCTCATATAAACTATAATATAAACCTAATATAAACTCACACCTTATTCACCTGTTACTTATATAAGTTAAGATAGATTTATTTCATTGTTCTAAGTGAGACTCAGATCCCACAGACATACTGTGTATAGACAGTTTTGTGGGACGTTAGTCTGATACACTGTCGTTATTATTAAGACTAATAAATAAATAAAAATTAAAAAAAAAACTCCCATACAAATCGGACATATCCCTTTCAAAAATCTATAGTTTTAAAGAACTTGATTTTAGTAATTATCTTTGAAAGCCTCCAAATAAGTATTACTTAATAATGGTCTGAAATATCACTAATATTTATTTTGGAAATACTTTAGAAAGACCGCGGTTTCAGATGCTTATGCTGATTTTTTCTATGCATATCTAAGACGTAAATCTGTCGTTTCCCCACCCTAATACTCCCACATCCCCACGTTTCCCGAATGCTTGAAATGACGATTTAAAAAAAAAACTCGAAAACTAATAATTTCCGACGGTTCGCGTATTTTGAAATCGTCTTAGAATACACGAATTATGCATAGAAAAATCAGCATAAGCATCTGAAACCACGGTCTTTCTAAAGGCTAGCCTTTATTTTTTTATTTCCGAAATGCCTTTACCCGGAATGTGTCTCTAAATTATTTATTTTAATTTTAATTCTTGTTGTCCCAATGCAATCCACCTATTTTTATTTCAATGTAAATGAAACACCGATATAAGTAGGCATGAATAATCAGGGAAGATTCTAGACTCTAGGAATTATAAGCTCGCGTTCAAGGTTGCTGTTCCCTGCTGTTCTCTGGGCCATGTCACCGCGGCTGGAGAGGAGTTAAAGTGTATTAATTGTGTGTCTGATCTCCCAGCCAAAAATTCATAAGTGATTTCAATTGTATTATTTGTTTTTTAGTTTATAGTTACGAATTCTAAAAAAACTTGTTTTTTTTGCGAATTTATGATCTCTTTAATAGTTTTTTTATTATTTTATTGCCAAATGTCTCCTGGGTAACTAGTCCCTTGAGTAACTTAAGCGGTGACTCAAGATACTTTTCAGTTACACAAGAGACTTGATTAACTTAGTTTCTTGCAATGGGCAATTTATAGATTTTTGTTGCAAGAAAACGTTGATCGGCCCAAGTCTGTAATCTGTGGAATTCTAAAAGCGGCAAATAAACTAATCCAACTCCACAGATACTTCCTAACTTGTCCATAGGTATGTGCCATTTTCAAACTTGTTTTAATGAGATTAATTAAAATCTGGATTCGGTCTGACTATCTTTCAAAATATTTTGTAAACTAAATAAAATACAAAGTGAAAAAGAAAGGTTAAGTCATAATTTAGGGCGTTGCTAGGAACATCGTTCTGTACAACTTTTACTAAGAAACCGATTTGATCAGCACCCGTAGCATGCCAAGCGCGGGAGAGGATTTGCCGCGAAAGGTGAGGGAGAGCTCTAGATAGCGCATAGCTCTCTCCTTTTCTCGCGTTAACACACCCCACGGGGTCGGCAAGCTACGGCAGAGGAACTTTATTTTTTGTTCATACATAAAAATCAGCTGATTGCCCGGCTCAGGATATTTGAGAATGGCATGGAATATGGGCATGGTTGGTTACAAAGGGCTAGAGATGAGGAGGGGCCTTGCACATTCTACCTACATATATAGAGTGGCGTTTCAATCCCCCTGCAGCTCCCCACTTCAATGGGATGGCTGAAGCAGCCGTCAAGTCTGTCAAAACACATCTTGTCCGAATCGTAGGTCAGGCAGTCTTGACATTCGAAGATTCTCTTCAAATACATATTTAAGGTTTTGAGAGGAAAGCTCGAAAACCCTCTGGTGTTGGAGAGGCTGGCACTGTATGTGCCGAATAATTACCTCCGAGCAAGGAAGCAAAAGCTGTTCTACATCCCGCTGGCGAGGACGGTGATGCTGCGAGAGCCCCCAGTGATAAGGGCTCCCGCTCTCTCTAATGATATATCAGAGAGAACCTAGGTGGACCTGTTCCAATGTTCTTTGATGGGATTCGCAAGGGTAGCACTTATTGTGTTATAATATAAACAAGATCTCTTTTACATCCTGTAAGCTTTTGCTTCTATGTCCTTATATTTATTGTCAGTTTATGTCGATTTGGTTTTACTGTGATGTCACAAGCTTTTATGTTTATAATAAAGTTGCCCTGATCAATTCGGTTTGATAGTGAAAGTTTTTCAGCACGATGTCGCTAAAACCCCCTAATATATGACTACACCTTTCTATTACACCCTGTATAAGTACAAAGTTATCCAGCTCAGCTTCTTACTCGTAATGTTTTATTCAAAGCAAGATATTGTCTGTCTAATGGGTTCGTAATGGAGCCATGTTGGAAGCGCCTACAGTGGGATAACAAACGACACATTTGTACTGCTGGTGGAATTGTTATTGGTCTAAATTAGAAACAAATAGGCCCATTGCAATTCAGGTAATCAAAAAAGTGTTTTGTATTGGTGGGTTACAACAGGCATTGACGGAAAGTGGTGAGCAGATAATTTGAGCAGAAGAAGCAAGGAACAATTATGCATAAATATAAATGTTTATAATAACATAAATAATAATAATAATACCTTGGACACTATTTACACACATTGCCCCCACAGGGACTCGAACCCGGGACCATTGGCTTCGTAGGCAGGGTCATTGTTAAATAAACAACAAAAACAGTTACTAATCATCACATGACCTGTACATATATTTTAAGTCTCTGAAACACTGCAAAACGCGAGCGTGCCTACTAAACTTGTTGTATTCAAGCAGTATTTATCCAAACACACATTGTTGCCGCGGTCCACCCCTACACACGGCTAACTCTATTAAAATATGAAAAGAAATCGCAGAATCACGTGACAACAATTCATAACGACCTGCGATCGTGATCCTGCACATTGCGGAGTATCATTTAACGTGATAACAAGTGCAGTTTACGGTGGAGAATGGTTCCATTTGCACTGGAAATAGCCGTTTCAGAGCCCTTGGAGTCGTTTGCGAAGGTGGCACACGAACGCCTCAAGCTACTCCGGGTGGCCGCCCCTGCCCCTTGCATTATGTATGAGGTCAGGGCCTAAATTCGGGCACCATTGGCCCGCAGTGCGGACCTTACACAGAACCGATTGCTTTGTCACCCTGAAACACCTGCTTTGCAGTGTAATTCAATTATTTCCGCTGTTGCCAATAAGCTGGAATAGGCAGCGATCGCATTCACAGATCGTAATGCGATTTCAGTGCTGCGATCCTAGGAAACGGCTGATCGGGTCGCTATTGAGAATCTCTTTTTTCAGAAGTAAAAGCTTAATAGGACAGGCTACGAACTGCAAAAACGCCCACTTTACTTTGTACTACATGGTTGGGTACAAATTTTAAACTATCTACGTTAGAGTCAAACAATCTATTCAGCTTGACTTTAACTTTAAGTAGCACCCACAATTTCTGTAGCAACCCCGCACTTGGCCTAACATCTCACAAATACACTGGTCAATTAGGCAAGTTGCGACATCCTCGACCTCATAACTTTTAATTAGTGAAGAGTTTACACGAGATGACGACGTATTGTGGAAGTGGTTTGTGAAACTTCTTCTTTCAGCTACAGGTAGGACGCTGTTGACCCATATATATATATATATATGTCACCGGAAAATAATACGATCCGCAAGTTTATAAATTTCGTAGGAAATTTATAAACTTCCTTCTAGATTATATTAGGCTAGGTTAGGTTAGGTTAGGTTATGTTAGGTTAGGTTAGTATATTTATAAACTTGCGGAAAAAAAATAGGAAATTTATAAACTTGCGGATCGTATTATTTTCCGGTGACATATATATCGCTTTGGGAGTAGTACATTACTGCCGTGGCGGGAAAAAGTCGGTAATTGCAGGATGAGTATGGAGTTTGGAGTCTGAGGCGAGGGCAAGGACTTCAATAATAAGAGTCAGGCAATGGCCATTTACCCCGAGGCATGGTGCTTTTCTCAAAAAAATGCAAGGAAATAAATGAAAATTCGATAAAAAAGTAATTTCCTTAAATAAATGTTTTCACTATCAACTGACATTGCCGCATATTTAATTGCTTAGAAATGTTCTGTTTCTACCTCTAACCCTAGCTAGTAAAAAAAAAAGTAAAACACATGCACAGTGTTGAAAAACGAACGGTTTACATGGCTGAACGCAAATTTTCCCAAGTCTTACCTACCGAATTAATATGAAACTGTCAGATTATTAAAAAAGAACACGCAGCGAGAAATAACGGGTTTGATAGGATTATTATATCCGAGGAGTGAGGGTTTTAACTTTTTAATTTTGGGCGGACAAACATTAGGCTCTTCCCATGTTCGTTTTACAAACAAAAAAGCGGTCAAGTAAAATTCTAACTCGCGCACGAAGGGTTCCGTACCACCGTACAATGGTAGGGATGGTGTGGAGTGATTTTACTTAGCAAAATGTTGTTTACAAAGTTATTGGTGCGGCTACTTTCAAGATTCATGTACCTAACTAGGTGCATTCATAAGTTTGTATGTGGTATTGAAATAATTGTTGTATGTCAATAGTCAAAGTACTTTATTACTGTAGATATTTACATATACTTAGCAAACGTCATTTTTTGCCTCTTCTCTACATTGGGAGAAGTAGGGCGTAGAAACTCCCACAGATTGATTTTTAGATCTCTTTTAAAAATAGGTTTTGCTCTTAACTAATACAAATATGAAAAATTTAATTGTTATGATTAATAAGCAGGAATAAATAATTACAAAACTATTAACAGCAAGGTCTGTGTTGAGCCAGATTAACCCCATACAGTCCTGTCATTTAAGTAATCTTGAACATTGTAATATCCCTTTTTCGACAAAGTCGCTTTAACATGCTTTTTAAATTGCTCAAATGGCAATTATATGGGAGCCCCCTTAAATATTTATTTTATTTTGTTTTTTATCTGTGAAAATTTCAACTGTCTTACTGTCACGGTTCATGATATACAGACTGGTGACAGACGGACGGACGGACGCACAGCGGAGGCATAGTAATAGGGTCCCGTTTGGCACCCTTCGGGTACGGAATCCTAGTATCGAACATTTCCGAGCATGTTTGAGTTGTTTTTTTTTAATCTACACTTTAAATCTGTAGCGCAACACAATAGCGGATTCACATGGATTAAGGATTTTTAAAATTTTCTAATTAACAGTTTGGAAGATTCAATTTTAAATGGCTCCAACCAAATTCACTTTCCTCTGGGATCACCCAGCACTATGTAAGTGTCTTCAACATCAATAAACCACCCCATTTAGAACTATAGTTCTTCAAGATATGTACAAGAGTATCAGAAAAAGCTTTCAGCTGTATAAAAATATTTGTCAGTTATAATTATAATACAGCTCAAGCTATCTGAGCTTGTAGGAGTGCGTGCATATATGATGGTGTAGCTAATTTGAGAGGAGATAAGAGATACTCAAGGCGGTCAATGTAGAACTGAATATATTTTCAACATAAAATAAAAAGATATACTTAACAAATAAATTCTAAGGTCTAAAGTACATTGGCTTACTCTATTAATTTTGCTTACACATGTAGGTATGTATAGAAAATTCCAACACTACTGTAAAACATTATGTATTGTTTGAAACTTTGAACTAGTTATATCGTTAAAGTTGCATAAGTGCTGTATTTACATGTAAACACTTACTTATTTACTTATGAGAATATCACTTGACCCTTGTAACTGTACAAGGGTATATTGCCACTCCCTCAAAACTAATTCTTAACCCCTTACCGCATACTAACCCATGTAGGGTTTTATAGGTTTTTTGAACTGTATTACCAATCGCGATCCATTTTGGATAAGGCCGTGCATTAATGGGTTAAAGCATTATTTAACACTTATTAAAAGCCAAAAGTTGTATCATAGAACCGTTTATTACGTGAACAGCTACTAAGACTATAATGGTTTCCAAATATCGTTAAGGCTACGATACGTTATGAAGCTGCTATAACGCAAAACCTATTTATTTTGCACTTATTATTGTAACGGCTGTATAAGCGCTTTCACAGCCTTTATACAGCCTCAATAACAGCTCTAACTCGGCTTTTTCTAATAAAAATCTAATGTACAGCTTCTTTCAAGCTTGTAATGCTACTTGGGTAACTTTTCCCTGATATAATTTATATATATATCGCAGAAAGCGAGCATGAGGAGCAAGAATATTGATGGTTATTATCAGATATGTGGGCTTTTTATGTCGGCGATCAAGCAATATGTAAACAAATAATGTTCATCGTTACAAAGATTATTATCACTACTGGTACTAACACAGCACTTTTAGCTAGGTATCACAGCGGGTACAATTGAAATTACATAATTCCACTAGGAAACGCGGCGTGTTCAATAAGGAGCTGGTTTCAGTTGATACTTCGACGACTTCTCACTCAAAAGTGCCATTGCCGGTATCCAGTCCCTCCAAGATTGCTTGCATTACCGCGTTTTCGTAAACACGAGCCTCTGATTAGTCAGACCCTGCATCAAATTGTGATACGAACAATCAATCGAACATACTATCAGATTCGTTACGAACTTAACAATATTATTAACTAGCTAATTTCATAACTTCTTTATTGCACACAACTAATATATGGATAACAAGACTTACATAAAAATAGGTACAAAGGCGAGCTTATCTCTAATAAGAGATCTCGTCCAGCAAACCAAATCTTCCAGCAAACCAAATCTTCCAGCAAACCAAAACACTCTTCTAGAAGCTATACCATTTGCTTCAAATCAAAATCAAATCAAACCAAATATCATTTATTTCCATAGGATGTTGTTACTTCACTAAGATCCGTCATTACATTTTTTTGGGTGAGTTCACTAACACAATGGCGGAATCTGTGGAGAAGAGCTCACCGAAGAAACTCCACAGTCGTCGCATCTTTTGCGTTTCCTTTTTTAAATAAAATATTGTCAAATTACAAAATGAATGCTAATTATATATCGAAACAGCCTGTTACTCAAACAATCTATTCCCATGGACATCTGTCCTCTAAGTAATCAGATATCCTATAGTAACCTTTTTTATACAATTTCTGTTTTATTATTATTTTAAACTTGTCTAAAGGTAAGTTTTTAATATCAGTAGGGACCTTATTGTAATAGCGTATACAATTGCCTTTAAAAGAATTACTAATTTTATGTAGTCGGCTTACATAAGCAACCAACTTGTCTTTATTTCTAGTATTAAAATTGTGTATATCACTGTACTTCTGAAAATTAGTTATATTTCTTTTTACATACACAAGATTGTCATAGATATATTGAGACACAAATGTCAGAATATTGATTTCTTTAAACTTTTCCCTCAGGTTCACTCTAGGCCCTAATCTATATGCTTGACTTGATGAAATAACAGCATCTTTGAAAATACCTTCATTAAAGATATTGACTTTGTGAGTCACTAATCACTGAGGGAGCCGAGTAAAATAAGGTTAGGATTGGGCCCGCTTGACAGGGTCTTCTGGCGAAGCTCTCATATGTATCTCAGATTACAGAACAATTTTATTTAGAAAACATACCATTCTTAGGGTTCCGTACCCGAAGGGTGCCAAACGGGACCCTATTACTAAGCCTCCGTCGTCCGTCCGTCCGTCTGTCACCAGGCTGTATCTCATGAACCGTGATAGTTAGACAGATCAAATTTTCACAGATGATGTATTACTGTTGCCGCTACAACAAAAAATACTAATAAAACCGGTCAAGTGCGTGTAGGACGTCGGACATTGAAAAATAGTTTTGTGAATGTGGTATGTAAGTATTAAACTATGTACTCAGGTTAACGAAACTCATTGCTCATTGAAACAGGAGGTGGATAGAAGTTGAGTAACTTATTTACAGAAATTAAAATCAAAAATCTATTAAAATGAAAAACTTCATATTATTTATTATAATTCGAACGACCAATTATTAATCATATAATTGACCAATAACTAAGCACAAAACTCAATACCTGCAATTAAAAATATTTTCCGATGAGATCGGGAGAGTCCATTTTTCACCGATAATCAAATATAACAAAATGGCCATACCAATAATTTATTCTATGGGTACTTCTTTTAATTCTTGAAAATCGGTATGTTTCATTATTTGTTCCTGTTGTGGCAACAGAAATGCACGTTCTATGAAAATTTCAGCTCTCTACCTATTTCGGTTGATCCGATAGAGCCCGGTGCCGGACGGACGGAGGGACAGACAGACGGACAGCGTAGTCTTAGTAATGGGGTCCTGTTTGACACCCTTCGGGTACGGAACCCTAAAACACAGAATAAAATAAACATTTAAGGGGCCTCCCATACAATAATTCTTTCAATACCTCATACAAACTTATGAATGCACCTGGTTACGTACATGGAGTGTGAAAGTAGCCGAACCTATAACCAATAATAACCCATAACCAATAATAAACAACATTTTGCTATGTAAAATCCAAACTATTCACTCCAAACCATTCCTACCCTTGTAAGGTGGTACGGAACCCTTCGTGCGTGAGTTAGACTCGCACTTGGCCGTTTTTTTATCTCAGCTCCTTGTTCTGAAACACGTTTTAAAGTCAACACGATTGGAACCAATTTTCATGAATTCTCGCTGGGTGTCTGTGCCTATAGATACACAGAGACCGGACCTGGACACCCAACGGGAATTCATGACAATTGGTTCCAATAGATTAGTTGACTACTACAGACATATGAAATAATTTCATACAAGTTAATATCTAAGAGTGAACAATAAGTTAGATCAGTCTGAACACATCTAATATTGGTCATAATGTCTTCGTGGGCTGATAAACTGTTCGTAAGTAAGTTATGTGCAAACAAACGTAACACAACAAACATAAGTCTAGGTTTGTACCATATTTTGTATTGTACTTTCCTTACTTTTACCGTACTTCTTTCGTACATCTTTAGAACAATTTATTGGATTAGCTCGACCAATAGGGTAGGGTTACCACAAAGTCTTAAGCCGATTCTGTTTAGGAACCTATAACTGATCCGCAAAATTACCACGATAGTCTTAAAACAAGTCTTGGTATTGGGTAAATCAAGCCCATTCTGGCGTATTGGAATGGAAATGGTTGATGTTGATGTTCTTGTTTTGAACCTTATCTGAATCGGTAGAGGTTATGGTAGCCGCCCAGGGGGGTTACCACAATATTTTCCGATTAAAATTAGGTTAGGCTAATACCAAGACTTGTTTTAAAACGGTCACGGTAATTTTGCGGATCAAATTAGGTTCCTAATCTGAATCGGCATAAGACGTTGTGGTAACCCCCCAGTTCGGGACTGTAAGTACAGGAAGCTTCAAAAGCAGTATGATAAGTTGAAGCTTTCAAAAAGTGGCCAAGTGCTAGTCGGACTCGCCCATGAACGGTTCAATTGTAGCAAGTAATTATGTGACGGATGTTTGTGTTGTAACTTTGTTTTTCATAAGTTTGTATGAATGACAAAGTAAAAACTATTTATTTTATTTGGTTCAAACTGATTTTCGTTGAAACTATGTGTTAAGATATATAGCATATACATTATACAGCATATATTTTTTGTAGATTTTTTACGCTCTTACTTTAAAAGTTAGAGGGACACGCATACACACATATTTCCACTGGAAATGGAATGGAATGGAATGGAAGGGTCTGTCTCTTTAACAATTTACTTAGAGGTAAAATGGTTTTAGGAACCTCAACGTCATTTTTAAAGATCTATCTATAGAGGCATATAGGTTTGATGAAAAAAATAATTTTTGATTTCAGTTCCAAGTCTGTATATCTATTTAATTATTACTTTTTTTTATTTTTCTATAAAATCGCAAATCGGCTGGTACATTTGAGCACTCTTTCAAAAACTGGTGGTTAGTGAATCAACTCTTTAGAAGCCATATATTTGGTTATCCATTTTTGACGCTGAATGTACAAGTGAAGAAATATATGTTGAAAGTGTTTCGAACATACTTGTTCCGTCGTCGACTTGGGAATGCCGCTGTCAGGCTGTTAGTACCCGTAAAACAACTCCTTTGTCTTTTAGGGGTTGGTATCTGCACGTAATGGCGTTTTGGCACCGGGGTGACTTCGAATTGGTTATCCAACCGAATATAGGGTGTCCCAAACGCCACACGTCACAGTGAAAGCGAAGGTAGCCCTGCCCCACATGCATCGATCAAGCCTATCATAACCTCTCTGTTCATAAAGTAATTCGATAAAACGACAGATCAAAGAATTCAATGAAAATCCGCATTGTTAGTGCTATTTATTTATTTATTATTATTAGATGTTTCACAGCATATAAATAGAAGTACAGAAAATAAATAATATAAATAGGAAATGCCAGTTACGAAACAAAACGATAAGAAAGTTGGTAGGAGGAAAAATAATCTTATACATTGGAAAATTATGGAATTTCTCGGATATCCCTTTCATTTACGTTTTTAATAGTTACTTAAGACGACAAATGTGTTATTTTGTTGATACCGTAGAATACGATAAATTGATGACTTCGTCTTAGCTTATAAACCTCAGCAAAAACATTGACGTCGCCTTTGATCAGCTGTCGTGAAAAGATATTCAGTGTTCTTGTTACAACTTTTTAGGCGGAGCTCAGGTTTGATGAGCAAATGTGGCATTCATTCTAATTTTGTGCCCTTTTATTATAGAGTTTGCCCTTTTATTATACTGTTTCTGAAATTACGTAACGTAGGAAAGTTTTTAAAGGTATTTTCTCATTCTATGTTTAGTGTTCTTTTTTACACGACGGCGTTCAAAAGCGAGGTCGATATTTTTGCTGAAGATTAAAGCTAGGACGAAGTCATCAATTTATCTTCTTCCACTTCGAGTATCGACAAAATAACTCTTGTGTCATCTTGAGTAACCATTCACGATAGCGTTAAAAATAAAATTAACGTAAAAGAAAGGGATATCCATGAAATAACGTAAAACTTGAGATTTTCTTTAAAACCACTAAACTGATGATTTCTAGAATAACGTTCTGAAAGTTGAACGAGGAGGTAATTTCAGGCTTGATCGATGCATCTGAGGCAGGCTTCCTTCCTTCTGTGTGGCTGTGACGTATGACTTTTGAGATATCGAAGTATAGGCGATTTGTTAGATATATTTTGGGTGGCAGGGGACTACCCCATCGCCCCAGCTATGAGGCTAAGCATGTTGTTCACAATCATGGATAATTGGGTAGGTTGAACATGAGTATTTCCCAAAAAAACAGCGATTAAATCTTGTAACATTAAAAAGCAATATCGACTTTTGTATGCATCCTCCTTTTCATCTATTCAATTCTCCCTCACAAATTGGGGACTTGTGCCTCTGCTATATTATTACGTATTCAAAAGAACTCAGTACCTTATAACGGGAGTTTATTTAAGTAGTTTTCCCTTTTTTCCCTTGTTCAGCGGAAACTTTTGTAATTGAACGAACCACCTAATTAAATACCTAGTTCGCGGAGAACTTGTCGAAAACGGAATAAGGAAAATTAGTACTATTTTGATAAGAGTTCTATCGCAGTTCGGAGAAAATTCTTCTCGATTCTAAAAGAAACAAAAATAGAATTTTCCCAAATGGGGTGGTGGCAGCACGGACCATTTTGCGTGACAGGGGGCTAGCCCATCGCCACAACCATGGAGATGTGCATGTTTCCCCGTGACGACCTCTGTGGCGCTGCAGTTATGGCTCTGCCTACCATGCGAGAGGTCCCGGGTTCGATCCCCGGCTGGGGATAAACAAATAAAATCCCCAACTCTTGGATGTTTATAAGTATGTGACGTCGCTGTTTCGGCTTCGTATCCTAGTGTGGGGCCAGAAGCAATGTGTGTGCCTATATATAAATGTTTATGGTTATTTGATGTTTTCCATAACTGACCTTCGCGACTCCAATTTTAGAAATTACTAAACCACTCGAGTAGTTTTTCATTCATGATAAATGAAACCAACCTAGTGTAATTAAAATATCAACCATTTTATAACGAACAGAAAATTGTTACTCATAATTGGTATTTCAGGGTCTAGCGTCCATAGCAAAATATTAATTTCAAGGGTCAGGTAGATGAAGCAGACAGACACGTACACCAGATTCTCCACCAATTAAAATCGGAAACTCCAGCCAACCAATCTTGACCTTTGCAAGACCAAGTGCCATCTAATTAATTTTTAACAGCCTGAAAATAGATTCGATGCTTTGCTTTCCGTTTACCCTGAAATTGTTTACAGCCTTGTCACCGGACTTGATCTTGACAGCAAAAGGTCTCTGTCATGGCCGTGCAATTTCATACTAAACTCGTCTTACTGAAAAAGGGATAAAGAGCAGTTTAGGCTGAAGCTTCCAGAAAATGTCATTGGCGCCCGTCATGTCGTGCAAGAGCGGCGCTGTGACGAGAGCCAGTGACTTGGCAGGGCCCCAGATTGGAAACAGATAACGAGCGATTGCCTAACCCCTCTGCAATGGATGCAAATTGGTGATGAGAGGGACGAACTTGTGGGTTCGCATCCGCATCGCTCTCCCAATATTCGCTGATTAATTTTAACTCAATACAATATATCTGGGGGCACGACAGTGTCCGCCAAGACGATAACAATTATAAGATATAAAAATACTTTACCTGGCGTTCGTTGCCTCATAGTCCTTCCACTATCACCCCGTTTGACATCTGTCACTATTATTGGCAGCTGTTACTATTATTGGCAGCTGTTACTACCTTTGACAGCTGTCACTATATTTTGCATATGTAACTTTTCAATCATGATACTTGTCAAAAACATAAAGTTGTGATGTGTATTATATGCCTCTGCCATCTAAGAAAAGACATGTTATTCTGACTGGCATGACTATGATGTGCCTTTGCCATCCCATCTGGGAAAACGCATTTTAGATATACAAAATGTCGGGTTTTTTTATTCGATGCGGTTACATCAGATAGAGGGACCAAGGGTAGCAATCGATTCCTGGAACACTTAAAATTTTGCGGAGTTTGTCATAAACCCTGCAGTTTCTTTAATTAATTACTACCTTTTTATATGTCAAAATGGACTACGATGTTCCTTAACTGAAGCCTTATCGTGTTGTTTCAATATCTCAGGATTTAAATCGCTGTTGAAAAATTGATCAATCACTTAGATCCATACCACCATGGTAGTGCCGTGATCACTTAGCCTTATCCATACCACCATGGTAGTGCCGTGATCACTTAGCCTTATCCATACCACCATGGTAGTGCCGTGACCACTTAGCCTTATCCATACCACCATGGTAGTGCCGTGATCACTTAGCCTTATCCATACCACCATGGTAGTGCCGTGATCACTTAGCCTTATCCATACCACCATGGTAGTGCCGTGATCACTTAGCCTTATCCATACCACCATGGTAGTGCCGTGATCACTTAGCCTTATCCATACCACCATGGTAGTGCCGTGATCACTTAGCCTTATCCATACCACCATGGTAGTGCCGTGATCACTTAGCCTTATCCATACCACCATGGTAGTGCCGTGACCACTTAGCCTTATCCATACCACCATGGTAGTGCCGTGATCACTTAGCCTTATCCATACCACCATGGTAGTGCCGTGATCACTTAGCCTTATCCATACCACCATGGTAGTGCCGTGATCACTTAGCCTTATCCATACCACCATGGTAGTGCCGTGATCACTTAGCCTTATCCATACCACCATGGTAGTGCCGTGATCACTTAGCCTTATCCATACCACCATGGTAGTGCCGTGACCACTTAGCCTTATCCATACCACCATGGTAGTGCCGTGATCACTTAGCCTTATCCATACCACCATGGTAGTGCCGTGATCACTTAGCCTTATCCATACCAGCATGGTAGTGCCGTGACCACTAGTCCCACCTCGTATCCGTCCTCTTTGTTGTTGGTTTGTTGAGGAGTAAGTTTATTTTCTAAGGTATTGATTATTCCGTTCAGGATTAGCCGTTCGAAGATATTAAATAAGTGGCAGAGAAGGAATACGGATCGGTAGCTCTTAAATCATCTGCTTTTCATGGCTTAAGGAAAGCTTTTTCGGTATGTGTGTATCATTTGAGCACTTATTCACCAATTCTATTATCCAGACTCTTGATCTGCTCCGTACATATATCATCAATATCTGCTGATTTGTCAGCCTTAAGGATGTTCAAAGTTTCTGGAGTTTCGTATATTTCGTATATATTTATTGCACATAAAACAACATAAGATATAATAAACAGAAAGGACATCTACAAAGGCATGCTTATCTCTAAATAGAGATCTCTTCCAGCAAACCCAAGGTTGATAAGAATAATTTAATATACAGGATAGACCTATGTGCTCTGATAAGATACATACATATATTACGGAACTATTGAACTAACTGCTAGATACACTACATACACAAGTACATAAATATTATATAAAAATATAAATACACCTAAATAAACTAATATATACAAAGCTCAAATCTAGGATAGAGAAAGATAATGCTCCTTCAAACGATTCTTAAAGACGGGCAGAGATGGACTATCTCTGATAGTGCAGGGAAGCGAGTTCCTCGCCATTGAAAGGTGTCTTGAGCTGTTCGACTTCTTCGTTTAATTTGCTTAATAGACGCACAGGGCGGCAGCCTGATGTCGTTTTGTAGCAGATATGTTACACTGTAACTCAGCTTTTTTGGTCGTTATTTAGCTTTTTTACGATGTACCATGCTTTTTAGTGTTAAGTTAGAAGGGTGCCAAATGGATCTCTATTACTAAGCTTCCGCTGTCCGTTAGTGCGTCTGCCCGTCTGTCACTGGGCTCTACCGGTTCAACCGAAATAGGTAGAGAGCTGAAATTTTCACAGAGAGTGTATTTCTATTGACGCTATAACGAAAAATAATGAAACACACCGGTTTTCAAGAATTAAAAGAAGTACCCATACAAAAAATTAGTGGTATGGCCATAATTTTCTTCCGTTATATTTGCTTATCGGTGAAAACTGGACTCCCGATCTTATCGGAAAAGATCTTTGATTGCAGGTATTGAGTTTTGTGCTTAGTTATTTGTCATTATGCGATTAATAATTGTTCATTCAAATTATAATAAATAATATTAATCTTTTTAACATATTTGATTTTATTTCCGTAAATAAGTTACTCAATTTCTATCCACTTTCGGTTTCAATGAGCAAAGAGTTTCGTTAACCTGAGTACATTGTTCGATACATACATACTATATACAAAGAACTCTTTTTCAATGTTTCGATGTACGGCATTGAATGTAGTGCTGCCTAATATTTAATAAAAATTAAAAACCGGTCAAGTGCGAGTCTAAATCGCGCACGAAGGGTTCCGTACCACCGTTCAATGGAAGCGATGGTGTGCAGTGAATAGTTTGGATTTTACACAGCAAAATATTGTTTACAAAGTTATTGGTGCGGTTACTTTCACACTCCATGTACGTAACCAGGTGCATCCATAAGTTTGTATGTGGTATTGAAAGAATTGTTGTATGGGAGCCCCCTTAAATATTTCTTTTATCCTGTTTTTTAGTATTTGTTGTTATAGCGGCAACAGAAATACATAATCTGTGAAAATTTCAACTCTCTAGCTAGCTAGGTTCTTGAGATACAGCCTGGTGACAGACGGACGGACGGACGGACGGACAGCGAAGTCTTAGTAATAGGGTCCCGTTTGGAACCCTTCGGGTATGGAACCCTAAAAAGGACAGTCTTTTGAACGAGTATAGGATCAAAAGAATGTCGTTTTATATTTGTCCATGTACGATGGTATGAACCCTTCGTGTGCGCGCCCGACGTCCTACTCGCACTTGACTGATTTTATTTAATATTACGAGTCGTATCAACGCTTTCATTGATACGGAGCTTCATTCTCGTTATAGGTTGAGTCCGACAATCTTTAAGAATTTCTTGATGCCAGCTTGATAATCTCAACTAAGAATCCGTAGTTATCCGGTGTGGATTTCAGGTTGACAATAAGATCATCGAGTTCTTTTTCAAATCCACACCTGGATTGGTGCTGTTGCGAAGTCCTACCTCCACCTGAACTGCGTCTTCTGTTCTTGGTTCGACATCAAGTGAAACTTGGGACTGGATAGGTACAACTACTTTTGCAAAGTTATACCTCCCTCCGCCTAAAGGTTTATGTTGCGTCCTCGGTGAGCACTGGTTTGGCACATTGTTGGGCTATTGGTGTGGATGCAAATATAAGGTTAGGGTCACCGTATTTATTTATGATTTTGGCATTAATGAGTATTTTTCCGATGTCTTTAGCACATTTTAGATAGGGCCGATATCTTCCAAGTAGAATGTCCTAGCCATTTCTTTGAATGGCCTTAAGCTAGCGGAGATATCCCCACACAAATATTATTAAGGGATGTTTTTTCGTTTGCCTGCTTCAATAGGAAACCTACCTACCTACATTATATGTAATGTCGATCCGAGGCCCTATAAACCCTAAGATACAGGTTCTTAATCTAGTTTAGGGGTTAGAAATTCAAAATATATTAATGTATGTAATGTATGTAATGTATGCACAACAACTTCACTGTAATAAATACTTAATCAGAAAATTTTAGTAAGTACAAATACACTTTTGTCTTATCTTATATACTTTTTAATGATAGTCGTTAATGTTCCGTTTCTGCATATTGTTTTATCAAAGTTCACTGTTTTGTTATTGAGTTTGAAGTAAAGGAATGAAATAATCCTTAACTCAACATCGAAATCTGAACATATTTTTGATTCATGTTTGTCATTTTTGCCGCATTGTTTTTTACAACATGGCTACAGGAATAATCGTAAATTGTGTTACCTTTAATAAATTATGTTACCGAAATAATTTAACTGTCGAAATTAATTTTCAAACAAGACTGAAGATATCCAACAAAGTGTTTTTTTTAAAACCTCGTCAATTTCTTGAATTAATAAATAATTAACTTCAAAGAGCCAGAGAGCTTTTGAAACACCGTTATCCGCCTATAGCAAATTAAATTTTGTGATATAACGCCGAACATTTTTCCGTAATTATTTGCCATAAATCCCTCTATTCTTTGGGGTTTGTGTAAAAATTAATTAATTTAATGGCCATTTTCATTCTCTGGACTTGAAGAAAACTTTTAAAAGTAATTACAAACCGGACCATCGGTCTCGACATCTTTAGTCTGAACATAAAAGGTTAATGGAATTTAGATTAGAATAATCATTTTATCAAATCTGGTATATTACAGTAAATAAGTCGGGCGCAATAACTTTGCCGATGCCTAAGAAAGTTTTTCGCGAGTAGTATCTGAGAGATTCCTAGAAAGAAAGATCTGAGAAAATTCTACATGTTATTAAATGTCGGAATTATTTGTCAAAAATATTAAAACTCAAAGATTCAATTCAATTCGGAACCCTTCGTCCATTTCCCCGTTCGTCTACTCGGTCCCCGTTCGTCCATTTCCCAGTTTGTCATTTTCCCCGTTCGTCCATTTTCCCGTTTGTAATTTTCCCCGTTCGTCCATTTCCTCATTCGTCGATTGCCATGTTAGTCAATTAGACTTAGACGATGTAAACTTATCTGGACCATTTACTGATGACTTTTTGATTTGTCAAGATGGACACAAGGATAAAATTCTCATTTTTGCATCCAATCTTTGTAAAAATCTTGTTGACGGTATTAATGGTTTTTATTATGGAGATGGCACGTTCAAGGCGGCACCAAGCCCTTTTTACCAACATAATTCCGGTAATATACGCTCTACTACCGAATAAAGAAGAAGCTACCTACTGTCGATTTTTTAGATTGGTTAAGGAGCACCTTGGCATTAAAATAGTAAAGTTTAAATGCGATTACGAATTAGCTCAATTAAACGCAGTTCGTAAAGTGTTTCCTCAAGTTGATGTCACAGGATTTTTTTATGGATACTTTGTATCCTCAAGTGTAAATTGCCGCTTATTCGAAGCCTTAATATTGATTTTATATTAATGCACACTATGTTTTTGTTATCCAGTTGAAGCAAAGCTATGAGCATTAAGCTTAATAAAAATATTTTAAAAATTAATTTTAGTTTTACTAATCTATTTTGCGTAGGCCTTAAAACACGGTTTTATGAAATATTTTATTTCATAGGGTCCAGTTACATGAGCACACATACCTACGCGTCTGTCAGTGTCAAAATGGCAGACGACTATCCAGCCATAAATATCCTACCTTAATATCGTAACATCGTAATGCATCGTAAGGAAGTCTCTGTTGTACGGGACAGGGTTATGCTTCAAAATGACGGATGCGTTTACGAGCCTTGAAAATGGTCATGTTATAATGATAATAATGGAGTGTAATTCAAATAACATCATTCTATTATTCTACTCCCTAGACTATCATCTATACTATTATAAAGTTGTAAAAATGAAATGTCTGTACATTAAAGATATTTTCAAAAAATAAGTGTAACGGGCTATATGCGGGTCCCTAAACCGTTTTTTTTTTTCTTTGTTTGTAAGTGTCGTTGTCACCTCGTCACGTCAAAACGACTCAACGGATTTCAACTATTTTTGGTATACGGGTAGCTTGGTAGAACCTACTTGCTGGTCAACAATACATTTTGGTCAAACATTTAGGTGTCCAACGTGGGAAGAGGTATTTTGATACAGAGGAGTTCCTGCCTGCTATAACGGGATTTCTATTTGCGACTTAAAGAAACTCCAACATAAATATAAAATTGTTTGCACTGTACATAATTAATTTTTAATGTTCATGCCCTTTTCTTTAGAATAATGCCCTAACCTGGTCTGCTCATTAACTACCAAGAAAAAGTACCTATATATCCTACTAATATTATAAATGTGAAAGAAGCGATGTTTAGATGTTTGGATGTCTGTGTGTTTGTGTCTCAATCATGCTAAAACTGCTGAACGGAGTTGAATTAAATTTAGCACAGAGGTAGTTTGTGAGCTAGATTAACATATAGGATTATTTTTATTCGACTGCACTAGAAGGAGGGTAACGTTATTTCGGTAAATGACAATTCAATCTAATCCTAGGAACATGCAGATGATGTATTTGTTAACTTAAAATTGGCCTGGACTCCACGAGACAGGTTATACTTAGTGTGGAGTCTGAAATCAACTATGTATAATGTTCCACATAATTAGTTAAATAAAGATTTGTTTATGTATTTGTATTTGTATTTTTGAGAATACTGACCGAATAATAAAATTCTGCATCGGTCAGCTTGATAGCGTCATGCCTTTTACCATGCGGGTGGCAGAGGCACAGTCGTGTCCACAATATTCCATTATGAATGACAGGGGGCTAGCCTATCCTTTTTATAGCTAGCCTATTAATGGCTAGCCTATTATTTTTCCTCTAAATGGATTAAAATTTGCAATTGTAAGCTATTAACTGTATCTACATGCGATTGCGAGCTAACTGAACATTTGTATGTTCAGTTAGCTCGCAATCGCAATTGCTAACATAACTTATAACCGAAAACTATATATAACGTAAGTTCATAACAGCAGAAAAATATTCCAGACTAGAATTAAAATGCATAAAGACTAACCACTGGTTGGTATTCTTTTATTTTGAAAAATTTGCTTGAAATTTGAATGGATTAGATCCGTTTCGTCTGGTTCCCTGTTCGTCTGACTAGTTAATTCCCCGTTCGTCTGTTTTCCCATTCGTCTGATGCCCCGTTCGTCTATACGAACTATTTCTGCTCCTATTCTGTGGAAGGACCGCTACTGTCATCATACATCTAATATCCATATCCCAGAAAAATACCCCTTATTCATTGTAGTGTCAATAGCGGACTGGACACTCTCATTACTAAACTTCTTTATTTGCATCATTAAATTCTATTTCTAACTAGAAGGTGCCCGTAACTTCGTCAGCGGAGGAGAAAAAAATCATAACCCTCTTTTTTTCTTTTGCGTAGTGGGGTAAAAAGTATCCTATAACCTTTTGGGGATACCAAGCTACCCGTATACCAAAAATAGTTGAAATCCGTTGAGTCGTTTTGACGTGACGAGGTGACAACGACACTTACAAACAAAGAAAAAAAAAACGGTTTAGGGACCCGCATATAGCCCGTTACACTTATTTTTTGAAAATATCTTTAATGTACAGACATTTCATTTTTACAACTTTATAATAGTATAGATGATAGTCTAGGGAGTAGAATAATAGAATGATGTTATTTGAATTACACTCCATTATTATCATTATAACATGACCATTTTCAAGGCTCGTAAACGCATCCGTCATTTTGAAGCATAACCCTGTCCCGTACAACAGAGACTTCCTTACGATGCATTACGATGTTACGATATTAAGGTAGGATATTTATGGCTGGATAGTCGTCTGCCATTTTGACACTGACAGACGCGTAGGTATGTGTGCTCATGTAACTGGACCCTATGAAATAAAATATTTCATAAAACCGTGTTTTAAGGCCTACGCAAAATAGATTAGTAAAACTAAAATTAATTTTTAAAATATTTTTATTAAGCTTAATGCTCATAGCTTTGCTTCAACTGGATAACAAAAACATAGTGTGCATTAATATAAAATCAATATTAAGGCTTCGAATAAGCGGCAATTTACACTTGAGGATACAAAGTATCCATAAAAAAATCCTGTGACATCAACTTGAGGAAACACTTTACGAACTGCGTTTAATTGAGCTAATTCGTAATCGCATTTAAACTTTACTATTTTAATGCCAAGGTGCTCCTTAACCAATCTAAAAAATCGACAGTAGGTAGCTTCTTCTTTATTCGGTAGTAGAGCGTATATTACCGGAATTATGTTGGTAAAAAGGGCTTGGTGCCGCCTTGAACGTGCCATCTCCATAATAAAAACCATTAATACCGTCAACAAGATTTTTACAAAGATTGGATGCAAAAATGAGAATTTTATCCTTGTGTCCATCTTGACAAATCAAAAAGTCATCAGTAAATGGTCCAGATAAGTTTACATCGTCTAAGTCTAATTGACTAACATGGCAATCGACGAATGAGGAAATGGACGAACGGGGAAAATTACAAACGGGAAAATGGACGAACGGGGAAAATGACAAACTGGGAAATGGACGAACGGGGACCGAGTAGACGAACGGGGAAATGGACGAAGGGTTCCGAATTGAATTGAATCTTTGAGTTTTAATATTTTTGACAAATAATTCCGACATTTAATAACATGTAGAATTTTCTCAGATCTTTCTTTCTAGGAATCTCTCAGATACTACTCGCGAAAAACTTTCTTAGGCATCGGCAAAGTTATTGCGCCCGACTTATTTACTGTAATATACCAGATTTGATAAAATGATTATTCTAATCTAAATTCCATTAACCTTTTATGTTCAGACTAAAGATGTCGAGACCGATGGTCCAGTTTGTAATTACTTTTAAATGTTTTCTTCAAGTCCAGAGAATGAAAATGGCCATTAAATTAATTAATTTTAACACAAACCCCAAAGAATAGAGGGATTTATGGCAAATAATTACGGAAAAATGTTCGGCGTTATATCACAAAATTTAATTTGCTATAGGCGGATAACGGTGTTTGAAAAGCTCTCTGGCTCTTTGAAGTTAATTATTTATTAATTCAAGAAATTGACGAGGTTTTAAAAAAAACACTTTGTTGGATATCTTCAGTCTTGTTTGAAAATTTGTAATTTTGTTGTAAAAAACAATGCGGCAAAAATTTATAAATATAATTTTTCCAACATGAATCAAAAAATATGTTCAGATTTCGATGTTGAGTTAAGGATTATTTCATTCGTTTACTTCAAACTCAATACAATATGCAGAAACGGAACATTAACGACTATCATTAAAAAGTATATAAGATAAGACAAAAGTGTATTTGTACTTACTAAAATTTTCTGATTATGTATTTATTACAGTGAAGTTGTTGTACATACATTACATACATTACATACATTTACTTATTCTGGCAGTCATTTCGAATTTAATGGTACACAAGCCAAAAAAACATGTTTGCTGTTTCTGGTTCTCACGACTCAGGGTATCCTAGTGTGGGGCCAGAAGCAATGTATGTATCTTTATGTAAATGTAAAAATGTTAAAACAGTGCGTTCGCCACCCCGTGTAGGATAAGGCGTGAAGCTATGTTAATATTCGGGCCATCACCTGAACAACTATATATTTCAGTTGTCTAAATCCCCAAAGCACACGGCTATTCTATCTCCGTACTATTGTTACCGCCACAGTTTAAATTATGGAACCTAGTTTCATTCGGCTCAGATAGAAAGCTTATAGTAAAAGTTGGAGTGCTCCTCCGCATAAAACGGGCGGTATGAGGGACTGGCAGATTGAATATTTCAGTCGTATTGTAAATATAAGTACTGTTGAATACGATTCTTGAAATACACAGAGGAATCGCGCAGAGAGATTCGAAGTTTCTGTTACTTGGCCCTCGTGATTCAAGTTAAATTGGAGCTGCAATACATATTTGAGTTATTAAATGTCAGGATTGTCGAGTTATGTCATTCGCTCCGAGTTAATGAAATAGCTAGAGTGGATTAAATACGTGTACTGTTTGGCCTGTCTTCCTCTGGTCAATACATCACTTTTAAGGGTTCCGTAGAGAAACAAGGATTCCTTATAGTTTCGTCAAGTCTGTCTGTCCGTCCGTCCGTATGTCTCAGCAACTTTATGCAGAAACTGTTAAGACTACACAGTTGAAACTTGGTATGTAGACGTATTCTGTGAACCGCTTAACGATTTTTATACAAAAATTGAAAAATCAAAATAAATAAAGGGGCTAACTCATACATGGAACTGAAACCAGAAAATATTTTTTTCGCCAAACCTATATGGGTGTCCATAGATCTTTAAAAATGACCTTGAGGTTCCTGAAAACCATTTTTCCTCAAATTAAATAGTTAAAAGAGACAAACCCTTCCAAAGTGGAAAAATGTGTGTATCACCCCCCCAGCCCCCTTCAACTTTTAAAGTAAGAGAGTGAAAAATCTACAAAAAATATATGCTGTGTATTTCAATACACACTTTCAACGAAAATTGGTTCAATTTTTAAGATCTAAAACATTTATTAAAAACCGCAAAAATAACTTTGTCATTCAAACAAACACTATGAAAAAAAAGTTACAACACAAACATCCAGTCACATAATTACTATAATATGAATAAATTCTTATACCATACATTCTGTCTCTTCTCTTTCAAGACAGGGCAAGTCGGGCATAACAGTTTGGTTTAATGCACATTGAAACAAGTTTAAGCTGTGGCAGTAATAAAGAAAGGAGAATAATAAAACTATTAACAGCAGAATTTCCTGAAATGAGCGAAAAAAATACTGAATTACTAAACAAAATTACTGATTTATGCGACTAAACTACTGAGTGGCTAAGCCACAGCTTATTAAAGATAAACGTAAAATAAACATTTATATTCAGGCACATATAATGCTTCTGACCCTGCTAGGATACCCTGTGTGTCGTGGAAACCAGAAACAGCGACGTCACACACATATAAACATAAAAGACCTGGAGTTTTTTTTTTTCTTGAACCCCAGCCGTGGATCGAACCCGGGCCCTCTCGCAGGGTAGGTAGTCTATATTGGCTAAATAAAGACAGTCTTGGTGAAGTGGTAGGTGAAGGTTGTCCTTATCGTTCGTGTTAGGTTGAACATGTAAGAAAAACAAAATTCAGGGCTCGTTTTGTATTTTATAAAGGTCTTCAAGATAGTTCATGAAGACTGTTTTTATATTTCTAGTTAACTTTGTCAGACGAAGCTAATATTTCTAGTGGGGCTTATTTTTTCTCGCAGTTCAATAATACTTAATAATAATAATCCTTTATTGCACAGAAAACACAGTGGAAATTATAACAGAAACAGTATGCAAAGGTGAGCTTATTTCTAAAAAGAAATTTCTTACAGCTAACCTGTGAAGAAAAGAGAAAAATAAAATATAGAGAGGTAGTCCTAGTGTACAATTAAGAGTTAAAAGAAATAAATAAAATAAATATACTACCAAATAAATCACAATACACCCTACGTAATTACTATAAAATAAATAAATAGAATACAATAAATAAATAGATATACATAAATACTATGAGATACCCACTATTCGGAAGAGAGGAGATGCTGTTTAAATTTTTTCTTGAAAGTGACCAAGGATTTGCAATCCCTTATAGCGCAAGGAAGTGCATTCCACAAACGTATTGCCCTTAACCTAAACGAGTGCTCGTAAGCAACAGTGTTGTGCTGAGGAATTGACAAAAGTGACACCGTGTGAGATCTCCGAAGTCTATCCCCTGAGGAAAGATACTCAAAACGTCCACGAAGATATGCAGGGTAGCACGGATTTCTCAAAATATTGAAGAGGAAGGAGAGAATGTGCATATCAGGACAAAGTCGGATCGGGAGCCAGCCTAATTCCCTACGATATTGGGACACGTGGTCGTACTTACGAAGTCCGAAAATAAACCGAATCCCGAGATTTTGGAGTCGCTCGAGTTTGTTCAGTAGATCTTCGTTCGCACTGGCCCAGCAAACATCGGCGTAGTCTATGAAAGGCAGAAGAAGGGTCTGAGCTAGCATGATTTTAGTCTGCCTAGGCAGGAAGAACTGCAAACGCCGAAGAGAATGAAAGGATGCAAAGACTCGTCTGCTGACCTCACAAACATGGGGCGACCAGGATAATAGATTGTCAAAAACAACGCCAAGATTTTTGGCTTTCTCGCTATACTTGACAATGGTACCGTCAAATAGAACGGGATCAACGGACTTATTCTGCAACAAATCAAGTAAGTGCCGTGTACCTAGTATCATCACCTGAGACTTGTCCGGGTTGACTAATAGCCCATACGAAAGAGACCATTTCCTGATGTTGTCGAGGTCAGCATTCAAAGCCTCAAAAGTCGAAGTCAGATCACACAGGGGAAAATGCCGATAAATTTGAAGGTCATCTGCATAAAGATGATACGAGGAAGACAATACATCCGAGATGGAATGGATGAAAACTGAGAAGAGAAGAGGGGAAAGGATGCCACCCTGTAGAGAGCTTGCACCATTCTGTAGTGACCTCTTCAGACTTGATGCGCTGCTGGCGGTCTCTCAAGTAAGAGTCAAACCAGCGAGCCGAGTGTGAAGAGACGTTAAGCGATTTTAAGATTTCAACAAGTATATCGAAGTCGACGCAGTTGAAGGCGCTGCTAAAGTCTAGGAGAGTCAGGACTGTCAGCTGCTTCTTATCCATTGCCAGTTGGATATCGTCAGTTACCTTGAGTAGTGCTGTGGTGGTGCTATGCCCCGGTCTAAAACCAGACTGGAAAGGGTTCAGTAAATTCATGGAGGAAAGGTACGAGGACAGCTGGGTGTGGACAATTGATTCAAGGATTTTGGAAAGGAATGGTAGGATGGAAATGGGACGGAACTCTTTGAAGGAGGACGGGTTAGACGTTTTAGGTAGGGGTAACACTAATGCTCTTTTCCACTGGCTCGGGAAGCAGTACTCGCTCAGCGACGCATTGATTATATGCGTTATGGGTTGTAACAAATGATCAAGTACACTGAAAAGCATCTGAAAGCAGATCTTGTCATCACCTAGCCTTTGACGATATTGCTAGAAAAGCCTTCTTTACTGCGCCAACTCCGACAGACCTGAGGTTGAAAGGTAAGCTACTGGATGTCTTTCTGGTGCGCAAGTAACGAATGGTAGCATCCTTGACAGGGGGGTCCATCACGACAGGGGAGACAGCAAAGAATTTGTTGAGACCGTTGAGGTCGATACTACCAGTTACTGCGTCCTGGGACTTACCAACACCGAGGGTCTTCAGGAACTTCCAAACCTGTGCAGGAGTGTAACTCTCAATACTCTCGTAGATATGGCGGCGTTTGGCATCTCGACAAAGACGGGTGCAACGATTACGGAGACGTTTGTATATAAGGAGATTATCGTCCGTCGGATCCTTCTTATATCTACATTTGGCACGGTTTCTCTGGGCTATCAGACCCTTGATGGTGTCAGTAAGCCAGGGCGCAGGGAGATGTTTGACCCTAACCTTTTTGACAGGAGCATGTTTGTCGAACAAACTCAGGACAATCGATTGGAAATGCTGGACTTTTTCATCAACGGGCTCACTACAGACGACAGGGGACCAGTCTATAGAGGCGGCATCAGACTCAAGGGAGCTGAGATCCATACCCTTGAAACTGCGAATATCCAGGAATTTCCCTGCGCGCTTGGGAGGCCTTAACTTGAACGAGAGATAAATCAGATCATGAAAGGAGAAGGGGGCGTTAAGTTGGCCATGCGTTGCAACCTTGGATATGTTAGAAACAATCATAAGATCCAAGAGAGAGGGGGTGCAGTGGGGCTGGAAGTGAGTTGCACTCAGGGGAAGAATATTTAAATTTAGGGAGCTTACGATAGACTGGAGTTTGGCAGAGCGAACATCATTTTTAAGTAAACAGGTATTGAAATCACCTAGGATAAGTGTGTCACTGTATAGGGGAGATAGATCATTAAGGATGCTTTCAAAAGAGTCAAAGTAGTCGATGAGGAGAGAGGGGCTATAGAAGACACCCAGAAGGACCTTAGTGTGATGAAGGCATAGCTCAAGAAAGAGGTGTTCAGCGGATCCAGAGTACAGACTAGGTGAGTGGCTGATGACTTTGCAAGAAATGTCGGAACGAAGATAAATAGCAACACCGCCACCAGCCTTGCCCGTCATATCATTCCGATAGAGCCTGTACCCCGGCAGAGCATACAAGGTAGAAGGAAGAGAGGGTTTGAGAAATGATTCGGAGATCAGAATACCATGAATGCTCTGATTGCTGAAGGAGTCGAGAAGGTCGACATGACTGGAATTAATGCTCTGAGCATTTATGTGAACGACGTTGAAGTTCCTAATGAGGTTGGAAAACACACGTTTAAGGGCAATAGGCAAAACGTCGTCCGTGGACGACAATTCACTTCCTACGCTATCGGAAGCTTCACTTTCGGAGTAGGAGAAGTAACTTTCACTAAATAAGAAGGTATCCATATGAGTAATTATAATATAATAAATAGATATATAATAAAATAAATACAATAAAACCTACTAAAAACACAAAAAAAATAAAAAAGTCAAATCCAAAAAAACAGAAAGGCCCGAACCCAGCCAAACCCTGGGTTTACAAAAGTATAGTACATATGGAAGGAAATACATTATACAAGATAACAAATAATAGATGAGACGTGGGTGGGCAGCACAAACAAAAAAGAAATGAAGAAACAGCAAAGTGAATCCAAATACGAACATACAAGATCCGTTCGCACCGTCCGGTTGCCCGTCCGTTCCGTCCGGCTGTCTGTCCGTCCGTACAATAAATAATAATAATAAAAAAATAAAAACTTCAAGTACACAGACCACACTATGCTTGTCAAATGAAAGACTGCGTGACCTAAAAATAAAAAGTGAATCATTTAATCTAATCTAATTCAGTCTACCCTTCACGTCTGTTTGTACTAATGACACATATTTTATTTCGGTTCTGGCAATTTTTAATGTGATTTGGATTCAGTAATGTAGAATTGTTCGAATTCTGAGTAAGCTTTAATTCTAGAGTAACCATTAAGTTTTTTAGCTCTACAATTTCCTTGTTGGCCTGTGACAGTTGTTCTTGTAAATCTAAAATCTGCTTCTCTAATTTTTTTTTTTCTATTTCTATGTTATAGTCTCGTGCAAACGCGCGATGTTGGGGCGTTTTGGATCTATGACTGATATTAAAATCCTCTTTTTTCTGGGTGTAGACGAGTTTTGGGCACTGAATAAACACAAAAAGTGATGATTTGTCATAGATAGCCTAGCTAATATGGGCTTACGCTGACCAGCGGGTTACCGGCACTACGTAACTTCATTGATCAGAAAAAAACTGATGAATGATGAACGTACGCGTAGATTTACCGCTAATAATATAATAATAATAATACCTTGGACACTATTTACACACATTGATCTAGCCCTAAACTAGGATTCCCTGTATCTTGGGTACTATAAAATGATACACATACTTATATAGATAAATATTATACTTAGATAGACAACCAACCATGACTTGGGTACAAACATCCGTTCTTATCAATCAAATAGTTGCCCCCACCGGGACTCGAACCTCGGGGCCCTTTTCTTCGAAGGCAGGGTCACTGCCGACTCGGCCATTCGGGTCGTAGCCGTACACAATACCTTCTTTATTATTGTGATTTGCAAAATGAAATACCTCTTAAAAAACCTAACTCATTAAAACACAACGAAACGGTTCCGTATTGTTACAGTTATTGAAACGGTAAGTTTTCTAATGAAGTTCCGTCCCACCCGTTTCAAAATAATTAAAGGTATTTAGTTGTTGAACTGGTTTATTCACACTTGCATCATAAAACTCTTGTATTGAGATAGTGTCAGCCTTTTGGGAATTGGAGAAATAAGAATTTAAAGCGAAATTTCGCAAAAAAAGCGTTGAGAAATACAGATTTAAAATAATGTACAAATGAGAGTTTATTTATAAAGGGTTTATTTTTAATTATTGGGAATTTTGGCAGTTAATCTTAATCATTATTTACCTATGTGGTATTCAGTTAAGTTGAATCATGGGAATGAAGTTTATTTTATGGTTTTAACCAGGCCAAGTGTACACAAATAGGTAGCGAAATAAATAATGCAATGAAATAAATACGATATAAGCATCGTATCGATCTCGCTCCAGTGAATTCGAAGACAAATATACTTTGATTTCGCAGATTTGTTGTTCATAGGTGTATTGTTTCCCTAGGGAGATTATATATTATTATGTGTAGGGACCCTTTTATTTTGCCGAGGCAAGTCGGGCGTTTCGTGCCAAAACATATCTGACTTCATATAACATCGGCGCTTGCTACCCTCTGAATGCATTTTGTAGGAAACTCGAGCATAAAATGTCTTTTCAATTCAGATCGTCATGAACTGTGTTTTTTTAAATATATTTAAAATAAAATAATGACTTCCATTCTACCCCAAATATTACGATTAACGAGGGTTAACAAATAGTAGTTAGTTTAAAGGTATTAAACAAAATAATTGATCTGATACTGGAAAGATAACATCTACCTATCTGGAAAACTTTGATGCAGGTTTAATAAATTATCTGAATCAAGAACCAACCCTCAGAGGACGAGTATCGTACAGTACCTACCTACCATAACTTTGGCGACCGGTATGGCCTAGCGGGTAGTGACCGTGCCTATGAAGCTGACGGTCCTGGGTTCGAATCCCGTTAAGGGCAAATATTTGTGTGATGAACATGAATATATGTTTCTTAGTCTTGGATGTTTCCTATGTATTTACATAAGTACATATTTATCTCTATTAAATATATCGTCGTCTAGTACCCATAACAAAACCTTGTTGAGCTTAATATGGCCTTTGTTCGATCTGTATTATTGTCCTCTAATATGTATTATTTATTTATTTCTTACTATAAATTTTAAAATTAATACACCACCGACACATTAATAAAACCTAATATAATGCAAAAAACTGCATCGAAAATGGCTAAATAGTTTCTGAGAAGCCTCAAACGCCCCAAGCATCAACCATGCTGGCTGTCACAGCGCCTCCTGGTGGCACACCCGGTAATCTTCACACACGAAGCCTTATTCCGTTCCGCTTAGGCTCATACCACCTACAAATTACTGAGTTTTGGGGTGCATTACCGGTGCAGTCTTTTGCTACTTATCGCTAAAATTTCACTAAAATTATTACGCTATAACTTACTGGGAGAATACTTACATATTTTTCAACCATGATTGTTTACTGTAGGCTGCGCTTTACATATAATGACAAATTATCTCACTCATTATGAGGTAACAATTTTACTAGCCCACTGCTCCACAATGACGGTGAAGGTAATGGATTCAAAGCGTGGAAGAGACTGCTAAATTATTTTATCTACACACATATCATAAACCCTCTTTACTGCGTACAAAAACCACACATTATGATCAGCATAATGTTAAACTAATTGGTAAAAACTCATTTCTTAATGAAAAATTACACATTATGACCATAATGTGTTATTTTTCTACATATTATGACATTCTAATTTCGAACTCCGACGCCCGCCTGCGTGCCGCCCCTAGTTTGACTGTGAAGTTGGTACTACAGAACAAGCTAAACAACTGCAGAGCCACAATGCCGGTCAAACATGCGGTTCCTGAACACATCAAAGAGAGCTTATGATATGTTTGTAGATAAACTAGTGTATGTAACTGTACATAATTAGGCAATCAAACTCTCGAGTGATATTATTCTGAAACTCGCCTTCGGCTCGTTTCATAAACCCACTCTCGAATATTAATGCCCTCCATTATGTAGCAGTCACATAAACTACTAATTAGTATTTTTCCATGTAGTTTAAAAAAATATTGGTGCGGGTACTTGCATACTCCATATAGGTAACAGCTCATAAGTTTGTAATATAATGAAATACACAAGACTTTTATAGATGATGCATGAGGATTGGATCACTGTTGTGCTAAGTTGACAAGTCGCTTTGTTTTGTAAAGTTACGCCCGACTCAGGGGTGGTTCAGTGACATTAAGCGAAAATGTATATAAACATTTAATTTAATCATGGCTTTCGCTTGCTTCCGCGCTCCCAATATCGGCGCAAACATGGCGCTTCTTAGATATGACTTACGGTTGGTAGTCCACCGAGTGAAAACATATCTAAGAAGCTGCTCTGAAATTATCCTTCCGTTGAAAGCAACACTACATCAAAATCGGTCCAGTAGTTTTCCAGGATCATGGTAACATACGGTTTCTATAGTGGATGGGCACGCCGCCGTTAGCTCTTGTACAAATTGCACCCCATAGTAAACTTTAGTAGACGATACTAGCATAACGCTTTATCGATACGGGGTGGCAAGGGCCCACATTTGCCCACTTTTAGATAATCAAAAGTCAATTTTGCATGACAGGTGGATAACCCATCGCCAAAACTATGGAGGTTTCTTCCTCACGATGTCCTATAGAGATATAAAAGGTTTCTTCACGACGAAACTTGGACCTTATTGGAGTTAAAACCGCTTTTTTGTTAATGAAACCAACACAGCTGAACAGCTGATAAATAATTCCGCCATCTTGACAGACAAGTCACTGACTAAACAAGCTTTCTCGGTTACTTGTTATTGATTACATAGTTTACGCCACCCTAATACGCGAAACGCAGATTTGTGGTAAAGTTTTTGGTATCATAAAGTTTGGCGCACAGAGCGGCCACAGACACACGGATATAGCACCTCCGTTCCGTTCCGTCCAAAATAATGACAACATATTTTGCAAATATTTCGATTACATACAAAACATACAAAAACTTTTAGTATTACCCGTTACCGATTTGTCACCTGTACATTTCCATAACCTGAAACCAAACAACTATTTGATACCACAAAAACAGAAAGCGGCTATAAATATTTATATTGCATGAGTAGATGAATAACTGCTAGTGCGAAATACGGTAATATCGGCCTAACAAAAAGTGTGTTCATGTCATGATTCCACTCAATTAGGGACTGCCCACCCCTGTCCAGCTGAACATGAACTGTGCGGAGCCCTACCCACGTATGAATGCCGTGGGTGTGTTTCACGTCATTGATGAATTCAGTGCAGGAAACTAACTAACTAATTTAAATAATAGGTTTAACAACTGAAGTTTGTTCAATCCTTTTATTTAATTGCGCGTTATCTTACAAATCAGTAAGATTTACAACAGGTAGGTGATATAACTTAGGATCTAAAAATAAATAGTTTCTGTAGAATGTCAGGTTTAACTCAATGGAATCAAAGGAGATTCATGATTCAAAAGTTCTTGACTACTGTAGCAATTGAAAATTATCCAAAGATAGTTTGATCCTCTATTAAATACATGCCAATCGATCGAGAAAATAATTACAAACAACAAATATTCAATGATAAAATGTCGCCTTTCTGAGTTATTTCAGTTGAATACTTTCGTAAAATAGTTGATTTTTGTCTCATAAAGTTATATTTGAACGATTATTCTAAAGTCTTGATTTATATCCTTCTTTCCTTGGCTGTCATCGTATTGTAAGTATACGGGAGTGACATAAATTCCACAAGTCCCGAGCATATCTTTGGTAGTATATTAGTATAAGAGTAGCTTAACATGATTCATCTGTACGCGAATAAATATCAGCTGATTCATACGAAGTGATACCCTGTATAACTACAGTACGAGTACATGTTATATGTCAGAAAGGATACTATATACGACATTTTGTCAAAGTATTGTTGTTAGTAACTATATTCTCAATTGATCGGTATATTTTTTATACTCGTAGATGACCCGATAAAGGAAAATTTTATGTACTTGCAACTAAGGTATTCCAAAGAGGTTCGATGCCCAATGTCCATACTCTTCATTGGACTACTATGGGAGAAAAAGGGCGAAGAAACTCCCACAGGGGCACAGTTAGAATGAACTTTTTCGCATATAACAAAGACAAATCTAATTGTTGGTGCACGTTTCCGCGTACGTGGGAGCTTAACCTCTTACTCCTCCGAATCATAGGGATAAGGGATTGCCAGGGTTCACTTTATGGTAAATCTATTTTGGGTATGTGTTTAAAGGAAAGTTTTGGCAAGCGTCGGAGTTCACGCACTCTATGCAAATGTATTCTTATGGATCAAATACTTTGTGTTTGAAGTGGAAATGCTGCTTCGTTTCCCCTGAAGGCTCTTTCCGGTATGGGTCTGAATACATTTCGGTATATTATATTCAGGTTTATTGTTATTGATAATAATTTCAACACATCACAACATTACGTCACTCCTTTTTCCCAAACGGGGTGGCAGAGACACAGTTGTGTCAACTTTTAGCCAGTTAAATATTTAAGGTTGTGTTTTTAATTACCAATGTAAAAATTTACTAGAGAATACTATAGGTACTATGGGATTACCATAGTACCTATAGTATTCTCTAGTAAAATCCTTATGATTTTAAAAGCATCGCTATTTTTTGATGATAATTTTATGTATCAATTTCTGGAAGATGTGATCCAGCTATCTCGTCCTTATTTGAGTTAGTCAATCTATCTCCACTCGAGATCCAGCAGAAACTGCCGCCTCGGATCTTGATAAATGTGGAAAACAAGCTTGAAAGGGCTTCTAAAGGAGCTTTCTCATTGTGCCACCCTATTCAATTCAGTGTTAAATCGAATCAAATCCGTTATTCCAAACTCTCGAAAAAAACATCGTGAGAATCAAATAATGTTTCAGCTCGTTTGTCCAAAGTTACGACTGTAATCACTTATTCAGGAAAATGAAGTGGCTTTATAGACTTTTAGGGGACTTGTAGCTGTGTATATTAGGCTCCGGCGTACAATATTGTTGGTGTAACTTTATCGTTACTTTTTAGGGTTCGGTGCCCAAAGGGTGAAAGGGTATTACTAAGCCTCAGCCGTCCGTCCGTCTGTCTGTCTGTATGTCCATTAGCGAGCTGTACTTCATGAACCGTAATGGGTAGAGAAGAGAGCTTAAATTCTCACTTGCTATTTATGTTGCAGATTCAGCAACAAATAAAATAGTGTGTACTCAAGATACTAAGTTCAAGTCAAGGCTTTTGAAATTCTCCCCAAGTACGATTCAAACAATTGCACAACAAATTTGCAATGCAAACAAAAACCAAACAATGATTTATCAGTGATTTGACAACAAAAACATTGCAGTTCGCGAACGCATCAACTAAATAAACGTGAAGAAGCAGAAGTAGGATAAGTGGCGCTCATATGCAAAGAAATGTAGGTTTTTGAGTAATTTAAAAAGCATGTTAAAGCGACTTTTTTGACAAAATTAAAATATTCAAAATTACTTAAATGACGGGACTGTATGGGGTTAATCTAGCACAACACAGACCTTGCTGTTCATAATTTTGTAATTATTTATTCCTGCTTATTAATCATAATAATAAAAAAAAACATATTTGTATCAGATAAGCACAATCAATTTTTAAAAGAGAGATAAAAATCAATCTGTGGGCGTTTCTACGCCCTGCTTCTCCCACAGTGGTCCAATGTAGGGAAGAAATAAATAGAAATAAAAGGCAAAAAATTACTTTTGCTAAGTATTTGTAAATATCTACAGTAATGAATAACTTTGACTTTGACTTTGTATGTTTATTTACTCGAATAGCCATCTATTTTGATACGTATGAAGTTCGTGCCTAGCACTCTGATCGTAAATGACTGGCAGAATGTATGGGCCCGTCTTTACACGAAATAACTATAATGCTTCTTACTTACGAGGAGCAGGAGATCATACTTCTTCTTACTTATTCCATTATTTGACACATTATGTTGGTAGTAAACAGGTTAATAAATAAACAATAAGACAGATACAATTGATTGACATATCGCCATTTCAAACTACTACCACAACTTTATTAAGAGTTTCTTATCTCAAAATCTTCTTATCTCACTTAGTTTTACATCTGTATAATTGTCAAGGTTTTTCCTCCATCCATCAATTATGAAAATTAACCGTGTCAATTAACTTATATTAAAGTAAAATAATAATGTAGCTCATTAATGTTCCCACCCACCGAGTGGGACGGGCCTTTACCCGGATTCGCGTAAGATTAAGCCGTACTCCGCCACGCTGGCTCAGTGCGGGTTGGGGGAGGGGTTTTACGGCCACCACCACATATCGATAGTATCAGGGACCTACAGCTTAACGTGTCATCCTAAACACTGAACGTCCGATAATGTACTTAAGATAAATTATTTATCTCTTTGGTAAATGGTCACGATTCGAACCTGCATCTCCTGAGTGAGAAGCAAGCGCAAAACCCATTAGACCACGGAGCTCGTCAATCAACTTAACTATGGTAAATACATAGTTCCAATGAAATATGGAGTTGTTTCCTCGTGAGTGCTGTAATAGATAGTCTTGTTAAATATTTAAATATCATGACTAAGTGAAAAACCGACTCTACCTTACTAGCCACTAATAAATCATAAGGGCTATAAATAACCCAGTCACCTTATTTTATAACGCTATACTCAATTTCCCTAAAAAAGTAATAGACATTTATTATTTTTCTCATCCCTTTAATAAAGCCTAGTACAGTGACGAATCTATTTCATTTTGATATTTTAAATGCACATTTTTACGGAGTTTTGCCAGATACAAATGAATTTGGCCTTTCTTCATAATTTGTAGGATTAGGTGCCCTAAGGGTGCCAAATGCCAAAAAAAACCTATTATAAATCTTCCGCTGTCCATCTGTCCGTCCGTCGGTTAACGGACTGTCTCACGAACCGTAATAGGTTGAAATTTGAAGGAACCCTTACAAGAAACGTTTTTCAACACCCCCCGGGATATAACAAACCACATAATGAATCAACTATGATCGTAGTCTTCATGTCTTATCACATGTGGCGCAATTAGTTTGATATCGGACTTCGCGGATCCGGACATAACTTTATTTTCTTTTTGTTTTTATTTTATTATTTTAGTGCGGTATTATGGTACGGAACCCTTCGTGTGCGAGTCCGTCCCGTACTTCACCGATTCTTATGTCAAAAAGTTTTTCTGCTTACGAACTTGATATAGGTACTTATAAATGAACGAATGGCGAGATATACTCGTTATTAGAAACGTGCAATGCATTATGTATGATGGAGTATTGCATAGAGCTCCGTTGTCTAATAAGTTTCACGCTTGCTTCTGACACAGGAGATGCAGATTCGATTCCAAGCCATGTACCAATGAGATAAGTAATTTATCTGAAGTACATTATAAGGACGGTCTAGCGGTGATGGACAACATCGTGAGGAAACCTTCATTACTCCATAGCTGCGGCAGTGAGCTAGCCCCCTGTTACGCAAAAAATGGAGTATCGAATAACTGGCTCAAAGTGGGCACAATTGTGCCTCTGCTGCCCCGTATGGGAAAAGAAGTGACGTTATGTCACGTTATTTATTGTACTCTTCTGGTTAGAGGCAAACATGTTCCCACCAAACAGTCACCTTTGTGTCTTGGTGATAAAGTCCGAAGCCAATAAAATTTTCTGTATGCTCTCTTTATACTTTATTGCACGTACACATTATTGGACAATTACAAACACGGTTGGTATACAAAGTCCTGCTTATCTCTATATAGGCATTTCTTCTAGCAAACCCAGGGCTGAAAGGAAAACATAGTTTCATTCGAAGGGAGACCTATTATGCATAACATAACCAAAAACTAAACATCAGAGTGACTATATATAATAAATTACTTAGATATTTACACATATAAATAAATCAGAAACTACATAATAATATAATACCTATGAATACTGTAAATAAATATCAAATAAATAAAATATAATCTACTAAAGAAGAGAAAGGTAATGTTCCTTCAAACGACTTTTGAAGATGTTAAGAGATGGACTGTGCCTGACGGTGCTAGGGAGATTGTTCCACAGCTTGATAGCCCGGAGTTGGAACCCATATTCATAGGCAACAGTTTTATGTTGCGGAGTTGTGAGCAGCGACCGAGTGTGAGATCTCCGAGGCCTATCTGAAGAAAGAAAAGAAAAGGAATCACGTAAGAAGCCAGGGTAATGAGGATTATGTAAAATCTTAAAGAGAGTGAAGAGGATGTGGAAATCCCGGCGAAGACGTTCAGATCCCTGCGATACTGAGAAACATGGTCAAAGGGTGATGGGTAAAAATGTATGGGCTCCGGCCCCCCCCACCAACAGACATGAAAATTATGCCAATGTGCTCGTACACAGCCCCTTACAAGACTTTAATAAAAAAAATTGGAAATTCTATGGGAAAAGGCTAAAAAAAATAAAACTTTTTTTTTTTTATGTTTTTATTTTTACATTGAAGTTTGTTCTATTACAAACGCGTAACATGTTAATAACAATACAAAAATATGATATATTAGGAAAATAAAACATTTTCTATGTATTTGGAGTGGTATTAAGTCACTACTAGTAATAACAAACTATATAATATTACGAAAAACAAAAATACAACCAACTATATTATAATATAATAAACAACAAACTATATTATATAAAAAATACAACAAACTATATTATATACAAAATACAACAAACTATGTAATATACTATTATTCGTCTATTATAACATTATTTAACAGCTCTGCTGGCAGATTAAAGTCTGTATGGCGACCTATCGCCATGTACCAAATAATTGAAACTACATGCGCACAACTTCCTATGGTGCGATCCCCTGTGAGGCAGGTACAGTAATAATGTGAAATAGCGCTTCTGTCAATAGCATTTGGATCTATTAATATATAACAGTAATAGGTGCGCGCTCTTACGTGCCTTGATTGTATACGCGATCTAATTAGCCATGCGTTCGGTAAAATAATATTACATCTGGCCAGATCAGCCATTTGGTGCTCGTACATAATCTCGAACGTAAAACTCCCGCCTTTCATCATCGTCGTCTACACTTGATCTTCTTCTACATGAGGAACTTCCGGAATAACATTGTGTACATCAATATCTTCTTCATTTATTTGAAGTTCTGGTACTGGGGCGACGGCGGCGTCAACATTTTCAATGTGAGCTTGCCGCGTGGCATTGATAGCTCTTTGCCAGCATCAATGGCAAACTGCCATAATATTATTGAATGCAACCTAGAAAAATAAAATAAAACAATAAGTTGAAATGAAAACAGAAAACATGCATTTTAACAGACAGTCTTTAAAAATATGATCATTATGCAATTCTGTGAATCTCGTGTTTTGGCGTTCCTACTTGTGACACCTACGTGGTGGGGGCAGTCAAGAAATAACAAATACCAAAGTAATAATAGGTACCAAAGATAAGGAACACGCTAAGAGGTAATTATTTATTACTCTTCGTTTGACAAAGCGACGAAAAGAAAGATAGACAACACCTTGCTGTCTCGCTCCCTCAATATTCAGAACAATGCTGATGCATATTGCGCATACCATTCGCTTAGATAGTGTTGCCTTTTTATCGCGTTGCCAAAGGATACCAAAGGATGCCGCCGCATAAACAAAGGATGTCGCGATATTATCTAAGCGAATGGACTTTAAATCATTTTAAGCACATAGGTTTTGGTTTAAATTACTTTGAATGCTTTAAAGCTTTATATTAATAATACTTATAAAATATTTTATATTTACCTGTATCACTGCATTTTCTGAAATATAGTTCACTAATTCAGGATCGGTTTGAATTAATGTAACTTGTAAAATGTGCCGCCTTTTTCGCAAGACAGAACGCGGACACATGACACAGCGGCGACCAGTTTCCATTATATCCAATCCAGTAGAGTTATCACAAAGTCCTTTATAGCGCCAGGGTCAAACGAAAAGCTATCAATCAGTCCAGGTAACAAGCGGAGGTTGTACTCAAACACCATTTCATTTCTGTTGATCGGGGGGGCCAGTTCCGCCCATCCTCCTTTGCGCAAACCGAAAATAAACCGAATCCCGAGATTCTGAAGTCGCTCGAGTTTGTCAAGTTGCTCTTTGTTTGCGCTGATCCAGCAGACATCTGCGTAGTCAATGAGGGGAAGTAACAGAGACTGGGCAAGTGTAATTTTGGTCTGATGAGGCAAGAAGTGCTGAAGTCATCTAAGGGAGTAAAACGTAGCAAAGACACGCCTACTAACCTCGCAGACATGCGATGACCAAGACAGCAGGTTATCAAAGATATCAAAGATGACTCCGAGATTTTTGGCCTTCGAGCTGTAGGGAATTACGGTTCCATCGTAAATTATCGGTGCAGTGGACATATGCTGAAACACTTGGAGAGAGTGCCTGGACCCAGTAATCATCGACTGCGAATTAAAAGGATTGACAAGTAGGCCGTGTGACAGAGCCCAATGCCTGATACTCTCAAGATCAGTATTTAGCACGGCCACAGCAGAGTTTACATCACAGGGAGAAAAATGACGGTAAATTTGGAGATCATCGGCATAGAGATGATAAGAGGAAGAGAGTGTATCCGAGATAGAATTTATGAAGACAGACAAAAGAAGAGGGGAGAAGATAATACCCTGAGGGTCCCCTGAAAAAAGGTCGCACCATTCTTTTGAAGTCTCCTGGGACTTTACACGCTGCTGACGACCTCTCAGGTAGGAGACGAACCAGCTGGCTGAGGCCGGGGAGACATTCAGAGACTTCAGTATCTCAATGAGGGTGTCCAAATCAAAACAGTTGAAGGCGCTGCGGAAGTCTAGTAGCGCTAGTACGGTGAGCTGTTTCTCGTCCATAGCCAACTGAATGTCATCAGTGACTTTGAGTAAGGCCATAACGATACTATGACCCGGCCTGAATCCCGACTGGAATTGATTCAGAAGACAGTGAGAAGTAAGGTAGGAGGAAAGCTGGGAGTGGAACATAGATTCTAGGACTTTGGAAAGTCAGCAGCAGAGTCAGCTCATTGAGCAGGCACTCGAAGGTATCGAAGTAATTGATGCGAAGCGAGGGACTGTAGAGAACACCGAGCAGAACTTTTCTATGGTGAAGACAGATTTCAAGGAAAACATATTCAGCAGATTTAGAGTACTCTCTCAGGGAGACACTCATAACTCTGCAGGATATGTCCTAACAAAGGAAAATAGCTACACCACCACCACCTTTTCCAACTCTATCGTTCCGATACAGCTGGTATCCAGGTAGTGAATACATGGTGGAAGGCATAGACGGTTTTATGAAAGATTCAGAAATAAGTATACCATCCACATGTTTTGTGCTGAACGCTTCTAGAAGGTCTGGGTCACTAGAGTGGATGCTTTGGGCATTGATTTGAACAATATTTAAGTTACTCTCCAGGCCACCAAAGACAGTCCTCAATTTGGCGGATAGCGGTTCCACCACAAAGGAGTTATCGCTCTCGGCACTAATGTAGTCGTCGCTTGAGGAACAAGAGAAAAAACTATTATCAATATTACATTAACTAGCCATATGTATAAAATATTTATAGATTATATATATATCTAACTAAAACTATACTAAACTAAAATACAAATAATGGAACCTGACCCAGCCCCTATCCACATAGGAATCCTGGAAGAAATCAATAAGTAAACTATAATAGCTCTTCATGGGTACATAAGACATTGGAAAATACACACTGCACAGCGGGATTGAAACAGAAAGAAAACAAAATTAAATAAATGAATCTAGAGTGAAAAAAATACACACATTTGCTATTATGTCCGGTACGTTAAGTAAGTAAGTTTTATATATTTTTATCTCGATCTTTGTGTAAAATCTATTAATACTTGTACCTTCTGTGCTGTTTTATGTATAATGTGACGCTTTAATTAACGCTTATCTTATCTTATATTATCTTATCTTATTGAATTAGGCACTGGATAAAAGTGGGTATGCCTATGCCTCTGCCAGCCAATAAATACTTATATGCAAACTACCTATAATTCTAAAGAGTTCTTCACAAGACTTTTAAATTTATTCAGAGTAGGATTTGTAAACTACAGGGCGAAAGCGTGGAGAGAAACCATACCATATGTATTACAATACGATTGGTTTTGTTCTGTTGACAATAAAAACGGGTTATTTCATCAGAATGGTGTTGTTACTTTTGAATATTCTTTAGATATAATTATGTGAAAACTTGTGAGGGATTTATAACATCTTTATATCAAAGGAATGGATATTCTGTTGCTTGTAGGTATCAAGCTTTCCTTGTGTGTTAAAAAAGTAACGTAATAATGAATTTAATTTTGTCTATTATCTTTCCTTTAATACCTAGTGGATCATCATTGTCGAGATACTCGCGTGAGAAAACAAATTGCATCGCTATCCGGTCGAGTTAAAAAAATTATGATAATTTTAGGCAGGTTGTCTATTCAAATATTCGGAGGCTTATCCATATTGCTGTCTGTGAATCCTTTTTAAACTATGGAATCCTAATCTGGGGAGCAGCTGCTAAAACCCGTTTACTCAAAATAGAACACACACAGGGAGCCCTTTTTCAAAATGGCGTATCAATCAAAAGACTCATAGGCATCCCACTGATTGCCTTTACCAAGATTGCAACCACCTTCGAGGTATATCACCGCTGTGGTTGCTAAATCAGGTGAATACAGTAAGATGGGCGGACGTTCAATCCGACGCATATCGGTTGGATTGCGGCGTGGGGCAGGGGGGCCCACTTCGCCAAAGCTATTTAATCTATATATGAATCAGCTGATCGAGGATCTTCGCAGCATGCCGGTCGGTTGTTCTATTGATAACACGATGGTCAACAGCATCAGCTACTCCGACTACATGGCGTCGCTGGCCCCCTCGGTCAGCGCCACCAGAAATACGCTAGCCAAATCACGGCTTTAAATATAACGCATCTAAAAGTGAGATGATTGTCTCTAAGGCGGGCAACAACTGCCCTGAACTGAACCACGGGTACTGTTGACCAGTATAGCGTTGAAGAGAGTATCTGCTTTCAAGTATCTCGGTCACATTTTGACCGATAACTTATGTGACAATGCAATGTGGAGAGGGAACGAAGGGCGCTGGCGGTCAGGCCGAATATGATAGCCCATAGGTTCACGCGTTGTAAAGCCGAGGTGAAATTAACACTTTTCAGGGCTTACTGCACATAGCTTTACACCTGCAGCCTGTGGACTGACTATACGAAAAAAGCTTTCAGCGCCCTTCGCGTCCAATTAAAAAATGACCCTAATGCCCGACGAACCAAACCCACATACAAACAAACACTTACATACACTATACACCACAGTCAACTCACACTCACTATACTGGTTAAACGTGGGCACAATTGTGCCTCTGCCACTTCGTGTGGGAAAGGGCGTGACGCTATGTTTGGTTTTGGTTTTTACCATATTATATAACGTTTAAACTCAATTAGTCCATACACCGTTTTATAAATGGTCTGGAACAGCCTTGTCCCCACGATGCAGGAAATCCTGGTGTGGGGACTAGGGCTTATTCAAACTGACAAAAATAACTAATTTGAAATATAAACACTGCGGTAGCTTCTTAGGTGAAGGATTCATGCAAAAGCCTTTATCCTTCGTGCTAAATTGAACATGTAAGCACAAAAAAGCACTTAAAACAAAATTTGGACAAAATCCCTAGAATTTTCGCGAAAATGCGGATTATCAATTAATATTACGACATAGACACCATTCTCATCACGTCATCCTATTACCCATCAGCAGGGGTATATATGTATAGGGCTCTCAGTTCAGAACAGTTTTCCTTTTGGTCCTATCTCGGGCCATCTGCCCTAGCTTCGCCCAGCTTGAGCCCTCCGTAGCAGCCTCGTTGTCCATTGAATACTTTAGGGACAAATATTTCTATTGAATGGTGTCTTCAGCCTCCTCAATTGAGCTCAACAGAAAAGTTCTTTGGCGCAAATATCAGAAATGAGTTTACCCCATCTACTCACCGGATGTCATTGTGCCCTCCACGCCGAGATTCGGTAAAAAAAAAACCTAAAGAAAAACGTTTCCAAAGCAAAGAAATACTTTTGATTGCCGTGTTCACTGAAGCAAATCTCTGATCTAATCTTCGATTTCATGGATGGTCGCGTCTCCGCAAATGTTCCTTGTTCCACCACATGTGCCTTCCTTCTTCTTCATGTGATAAATTGTCGTAAACAGCTGTTCGTTCACATTTGCAATGTCTTTCACAAATTTCCTAATTACTTACTATACATACTATCAGCTAGAAATCAAACTTTACATTTCGTGTAGTCCTTCGTATCATGGGCGTTAGAAGCTAAGTGCAAGGGTGCAAACTTAGATATGCTGAATAAGTATATATTTTAGTAAATTGGTGTTACGTGACGTATATATTATATATATATACATATATATATATATATATATATATATATATATATTTACAATTCACACTTTGAGTCTGAATTAGTAATTAACTTGCATTCTGTAATGGCAAGTTAATAACCACTAAGTAATACAATTAACTTTCTCGATTGAAAATGAACTGAGTTACCGTATTTTATAAAGGTTTTGTATTGTATTGGCTGAAAAATATAACTTCTTTCTCTTTTACCCATAATGAGTAGGAGTGAAAGATAATGATATATCATTCATTCGTGTCATCATATACATATGAAAATGTAGTGGGGATCTAAAATAAAATTTACATCAACTCATTGTTATGAATTTTATTTAAGGTCTGTTACGTAAGTCGCTGCCACAGAACATTGCGAAAATTTACTGTTTTTTGGCTCAAAAGCACAGATTATTTCTTAATTTCAAATATACAGTTTTAAGATATTTTGAATTCCTATTTTTTGACGCAAGCATCCTATCAATATTCTTCCAAGATCCACAACTTTCGGTCGACGTGAGTCACTTTTGATGTGACAGATCATTTACCTGCAAGTAAGTAATAGGTCGATAAGATATGAAAATACCCATTCATTGCGAGAACTTCTGATGTAAAGTTATTCCAACATAGGCAATCTTAAAAATCTTCTCAAAATTATTAAATCTTCTTTGAAATAAATTTTAATGAGTTTCAGTCAAGAAACTTCTCGTATCTCTCATTTCTTGACGCTTGTCGAAAGTTTAATATATAGTAAATAATATTCAACACTTGAACAAACTTAGTGCAGTAATGAAAAGCTATTTGTGTATGTTATTTTCAGTAAGAGGTGCAAATCAAATATAGTGCATTTACCTCATTTATGATAGTGATATTTATTATAAAGCGTTCAGTCAATTCAGTTTTGCAGTCCACCCTCTAGCGACCAAGTGTTTTTATGATTCGGTGATATTCATTATAGTAGCTTATGTGACTGCTACATAATGGAGGGCATTAATACTCGAGAGTTTTAATGCCTAATTATGTACAGTTACATACATTAGTTTATCTACTCAGTAATCATAAGCTCTCTTTGATGTGTTCAGGAACCACATGTTCGACCGATTGTGGCATTGATCATTGCTCTGCAGTTGTTTAGCTTGTTCTGTAGTACCAAATTCACAGACAAACGCGAGGCGACACGCAGGCGGGCGTCGGCATTCAAAATTTGAATGTCATAATTTGACAAATTTTTGTACATTATCGACATAATGTACAAATTTTCAGATAAGAAATGAGTTTTTACCAAATAGTTTTACATTATGCTGGTCTTAACGTGCGGTTTTTAGACGCAGTAAAAAGGGTTTATGACACGTGTCTAGATAAAATAGTTATCTCAGGATCTAAACACGATTTGATTTCATTGACAATACTAGGGAACCTAGGGTTTAGACCACTTGCCAGAAAACTTGAAACTTTTCGATTAGATACTACATAATAGCTTTAATACCGCAGTTTTCCGTTTTCTGGTCAGTCAAACAAAACAGATACTTTTTATATACTATACTACTGTACAAGTTATGTACTAAGTTTTGTTGAATTGCAGTTTTGTCATATACAAATACAAAAATAGGCTATTTGTTTCAAAGATATGTGTAAAAAAAGAAACTTAATTGCAATAATAGTAGCAAGATGTTTGTTTAGTGTTTGACAATGAAAATTGTTTGATAGTTCAATAAGGCTTTAGTTACGATTAGTCTAAGAATTAGTATAAACTAAGTAAACATGTTTCTTTGCTCGTTACCAATCCGATTTATTTCCTTCATTAAGGTTATACATGACTAAATCTTAGCTTTTTAACAACGGAACTGAAAATAACAAAACCAGTTTTGTGCTTCGTAAATAAACCACTTTAATTATTTCAAATTAAGTTTGTTGACAACTAACTGAAGTATGGTTAAAAAGGCGATAACCGAAAAAGATTTTTTATTAATATTTTGATAGAAAATTACATATCTTGATGACCCTTTTTACATTGTTCAGTAATTTATAACTTATTACACATTCTCTTGATTACCTAGGAAGTATAATTATTAGGTCAACGACTCTTCTGCTGTAGTCAAGTTTGGTGACTTGTTATTCCCACCTGAGAATTAACGACTGTATATGAGTTCGAGTTACCATTGGAATATAGTTCCTACGCTGCTGGCCACATGGCTGAAACTCTAATAGTGGCACATTTCGCGTGTGAGTACCATGCATGCATACTTAGGGCTCTCACTTAATTAGTAGCCTCCTGTATAAATTATACAGTCTGTATCATAGAGGTGTTGCCGTAGTACAAGGCCATGAATTCATACTTATAGTCAACTTATAGTCAATATTACTGAGCACAATGTCCATAAGATCCAACTGAATTTAGCTTTTAGAGCTACTACTTACCATATTTATATGGTAGTGATTTTGGATTGGGTAACTTTTACAGATTAGATATGCTGGGGATAAAGAAATCTTTCAAATATCCTTTCACCCTGTATGGAGCATAAGTGAAGAAGAGAGGGCTCTTGGCATTTTCGAGTGTCTTAAGCTATGCCATGCTCTTCCGCATAATTACTACACCGACGACTTAACTAGGCACCTCGAGTTGTAAGGTCATGACGGAGCTGTAAAGTTAAAATAGTCCGTCGAGGTGTCTAGGCAAATCGTCCATGTAGTACATCCAATAAAGTTAAAATGTGCCTTTATAATGTTTGTACATAAAGTGCTTTAGTAAACCTAGACGATCTAATGTAGCACAGTGAGCGTACACTTACATCAAGCTAAACATTTTAGTTCATTTTTTACCTAACAACATAGTTTTTTAGGCTTACGATCACCAAAAACTCACCTATTTTACTACCAATAAATTCGAAACGACCGCTAGAATTAGTAAACGATCACCAAATTGTGTTTTGAATAAATGATCACCAAACTTCTTTTTATGTTTTGTGTACTAGTTTATGTTTTAAGTATTTTTTGTTGTTCTTACATGTTCAACCTAACCTTCGCTTCGCTCACCCCCTTTACCTTTCACCTAAGCTGTCCCAGTATTTTGCCCTGATATTTTCTGGAAATTTTGGTGATCATTTACCCATTTTGGATAGGAAAAAATTATTTTGGTCGTCATTTAAATTGTTCTCGTTTTTTTAGCTGTACACTCTTCAACATAAATATTAGCAGTTATACTTCAGGCGTCGTAAATAACTAAGCGCACAGTTATTAAGTCTTGAAATAAATAAGTTCATAAAATAAACATCTAATACGAGTATACAAGTACAGGAAAGAAGGTGAGACGCGAGAATTGTGTGTGTGTGTTAGCACAAGGCTAGCCAATGGGTTACTTGACAAGAGTACACTACAGTGCCGAAACTTTCATAGACATGTCCCACACTTTCTCGAAGTCTTTACTGATGGAAGCACCCACACTAACGCAATTGACCGGGTTTTATATGTCACTAATCCGGGCACAGAAATCTAGCTACTGGTAGAGCAGTTATCTCGTTTTGTCTATAATTTCATGCCAAACAGTCTATCAGCTATCAAATGTATTATCTTGTACAGACGTTGAATCGATTCAAGATTATCTGGATTGTTGAACAATACAACAATACCCACCCAACTAATGTATGCCATATAGATATGTGGGTTATCGGCAATAGGCATTAACAGTTAAAGCCTCTATGGAGTGTGTGCATTGAATGTCTAATTCGATAAGAGGATAAGAGAATTTGGGGTACCTCTATAATTTACTGCCTTTGATCTTTTGAGGCTGTTTTGATGACATTCTCTCAATTGCCTACTGTGGCAATAAGTGTCAGAAAAAAATAAGGTCTCAATCACTGTATTCGTAAACGTGTTAGATTTTTTGCAATAACAAGGTCATATTAATAAGAAGGATTGACCTATCTCTCTGATATAATGCCGAGAGACAGATCGCTGCCAAAACAAACCTTTGAAGAGCCGAATGGCCGACTCGGCAGTGACCCTGCCTACGAAGCCAAGGGTCCCGGGTTCGAGTCCCGGTGGCGTCTTCTGAAAAGCCCATGGGGTAGAACGCTGGGCCGCGTTGTACCACACCACCTGGATTTTTCAATTGTGATTTTGACAATTCATCGTCTGAATAGCCCGTGGGGTACATGGGGAATAGCTTTGTGTCACTCTGGCTTTTCTTGAATTATCTTGTAGTTTAAAAACCGAAGCGCTTCGACTAAACGACGCGCCTATATATGTCCTGTCTTAGCTATTCAAAATGCGTACTTCTTATAGATCAGGTTTGTTCAAGTTACGGCTAATTTTCCAATCCTCAGACAATCTTTATATAATCTAACGGTGATGGGAAACATCCGGAGTAAACCTTCATTAGGTCATAGCTGCGGCGAAATGGGCACACTCTGCCACCCCGTAAGGGAAAAGCGCGACGCTATGTTATGTTAAATGAAAATAATATCATGTCTGATCTAATCTTGGATTCAAAACTAGATATTAAAGATTTTAGACGTTGTGATTGGCACCATTTGCGATATCTGCGGCGATGGGCTAGTCCCATTTCACTCAAAATGGAGTATTCAATAATTGGCTTAAAGTGGGCACCATTGTGCCTCTGCCACCCCATATGGGAAAAGGCGTGACGCTATGTTATGTTGTAAGGTAAGTAGGTATTATCGTCACTTTGTATGGGTCTCCCACCCTTAAATTTATAAAATTGCGTTTACCTATCTACCTAGGTAAAGATAATTACGAAAATGAACGTTGTGTGATCTGTCAGTGAATTAACTGTCATTAACGCGCCAAGTTGTCACAGTATACCTCTAAAACATAATAAATAGGTACAGGAAATAGGTAGAGCTATATAAACAAAAACAAGTGAACCATACAAATAATACTATCTTGTTGATATGTGCATTTTGACACACACATTATTTTCTAAAAACGTATGCATTGGGTTAGGAAATCGTCTCTTGGTTATCTAGTAGGTGTGGGTATTCGCAGATAATATTTTAATTAACTTATCACACTGTTCTTCGTAAAATTCGCTTTACAGTTTCCACCGCAACCAGCACGAATAAATTTCTTCTCCACGATTGTTATTGTCAAATCTAACACGTTAAATGCCAGGTCACCGGTGACCTCACCCAGACTAAAATGCTTTAAGAAAAAAACTGTTTTCGAAAATTGGCGTTGAACCGCCTAATCAACTCAAAATCCTCCAAAACCAGGTTGTTTATTGTTTCGCTCATCTTTATTACGATACTGACGATAATTGCATCAAAACAAAACGACCACAAATCATCGGTGAGAAGTTGTGACCTTGCACCACACGCGCTTGGTGCGCTAATCCACTTTCTCGCAGTCGCAGGGTCGCAGGTCGCACGCGTTGTACCCCACGGGCTATTCAGACGATGAATTGTCAATGTGAGCGCTGGAAAACCCCGTGTGGTACAACTTAGCGTCGCACTGTAGCGCTCTGGCTTTTCAGAAGACGCGTCTCAGTGGGGGCATATATTTGTTTGATGAGAACGGATGTCTGTACCCTAGTCATGGTTGTTTATCTATCTAAGTATAATATTTATCTATACACGTATGTAAATACTATCTAAGTATATGTCTAAGTAATACTATCTAAGTGTTTATTATCTATCTACAGCCTTCAAAACATAAAAGGCCCGGTGGCCCAAACTAAATTTTATTTTGTGAAGACTGTAAGTATAATATTTATCTATAAGTATGTGTATCATTGTCTAGTACCCAAGATACAGGAAATCCTAGTTTGGGGCTAGATCAATGTGTGAAAATAGTGTCCAAGGTATTATTATTATTATTATCAAACCATAAGAAATATAGTGTCACTGCTTTTCCCTTAAGGAGTGGCAGAGACACTGCAGTGCCCACTTTGCGCCAGTTATAGGACATAAGCCATAGGGGTCTAGTCCATCATTGCACAGATATCACTACCAAGGTACAAATAAACTAGTAATACTGTCATTCGTTCACTGAAATCTTCCCCAGTCCCACATTGAAACCAGCAAAACCTTGACTCTTTTCCTGTTAGATACACAAATAGCTAGCCCTGTGGGATTGGGATGTAAATGGAAAAACCTGTTATGTAAAAAGAGGCAAGGCATATCTATCAGAATTGACAAAAAAAATATTTATTCAGATCCACAAGTTTCTTATTGTTCTTCGACAATGACAAATTGAGGAAAGGAATACAAAGGAATACACGGCTCCTACAGTCTATGCGTTTACCTTAAGGCTCGTGTATCAGTAAAATTTTAAATTCGTTTAATATTGGTGGAGATTATGGACACAACCATATTCATATAATGTTTATAACAGCTCACATAGCAACATGGCCGTTACGTCAGTCGCTGCGGCAGAACTGTGCAAAAATTATGTTTTTTATTTATTTTTAAAAACAACTGATTTATTATTAATTTCAAACTTCAATTTTTAAGAATACATTTTGACACAAGAACTATTTCAGTATTCTTTTTAGATCCCAAGAATAGCAAGTTTTAGGTGAAAATCATTTTTTTTTTTATGTCCATTAACATAAAATGTTTTCAAACTACAATATTCAAGGAAAATGTTGTTTTCATACGCTTTGTTTTTAAGGATGTAGTCATAATGACTTAATCCAGTAATGTATAGATAAATTACACGGTTGGATGAATTTGCCAAGTCGGCGGCGGCGGCGGCGGCGGCGGTCGACTGCGGCGCCCCCCACAAGCAGGGAACTTTACCACCCGCAACCCGGCCTCAGTTTGAAAAGTGTGTATAATGCCCCTGGTCTTTAAGAGCAAGCTATTCAGTACATATAACGTGGTAATTTTGACTGTGGGTTTGAAACGCCTGAGAGAAAAATTGCTGGTCACAAATTCAAATCCAAGATTTGAAATTAAAAATTTTCTTTATTTTCTGTAAATACTGTTTGCCTCTTCTCTTCAATGGACCACTGTAGGAAAAGAAGGGCGACGAAATTCCTTACTAACTGTCGCTAAACGACCTTGCGTGTAATCCAAGTTGGGTATTGGGTGTAAAGCAAAAAAGGGTATCTTTAAAATTTACGAAATTGAGCAAATTGAGGATCGACAAAAATTTATGATCGTTGGTCCTCTAGGACCAACAGAATTACATATTCTAACCAATAATAATGTGACATATGTAATTCGAAAGATCTTTTGACGCATATCAATAAATCAAGCTAATAAAGGCTTTAGGGAAATGCCCACTACGGCCATTTCACTGAATCCCTCGTTAGTCATTTAGACGTATCCTCAGTCTATACCTACCTGACATGCAACTATAGAGTTTCATACAACTACACCTCTAACCTTTTTTAAACAAACTGTAACTGAATTTCGCGAAATCCCTTCTAGCTTACTTATCTAATTGACCATAATATTGTGATAAATAAAGTATGAGATGACGTAATTCTAATACGTGCGGGACATCTATTCCCCATTTTGAATCTAATGTGAAGTGAGAGTGAATAGCGAAGTGAGATGCGAGACTGATGTTTACAGAATCGACACACTGGCCTACAAAGTCTCGTGGCATCTTTAATTGCAGACCCTTCTTATACAACAGTTACATTAAATACTTTATAGGCTATGCAATTATTACTTTCATAATATTTGTTAGCATTCTTGACAGTGTACGAAAATAGCTGCAAATTAAACCTTAAAATGTATGGTCATAAAAAATACTTTTTGATTATCATTATGTTTGAGTCATAAGATTTCGAAGTAATTTTTATTATCATGACAACTTTATTCTATTCAATTTTACTATAACCTGTTCTATTCTATTCTATTATCATGAAAATTTTAACTCAGTCAATGTTGTGTATTTTTTTTATGCATTTCATTCAAATTTAGCAATCACTCCTCTTTTTCTACGAAGATTTTCTACGGAGCCTGGGCTAGGTGTTCTTCACTTTGGCACATTATTATAGCAAAACTATTTTTTTTTTGTGGATCAATTAAAATAAGCGTTACGATAATTACAAAGTCAATCGCAGAGTTGGCACTGGGTATTAGCGACGTATAAGACTGGCCAGCTGACGTCTTTTTATATTTTGAAGTATTATTTTTGAGGTACCGTAACTTAAAAGGAACAAATGAACCCTTATTTATAGGATCACTTCGTTGACCATCTGTCTGGTCTGTCTGCCTCTCTGTCTTTCCGTCTATCACAACCCTTTTTCTCAGGAATGCGTCAAGGTATCAAGATGAAACTAATATCAATTACTGAAGTTGACCCTTAGACTTAAAGCTGTGAAAAATTCAAACTAATAGCTTATTGCAATCAAAAGTTACCACATCACATATATATCACAAATTTGCTGAAATTGCATATTCGAAAGGGAATCAAAAAGTATAGGATACTTCCGGTTGACCTAGGATCATGAAATTTAGCATTAGTCAAGGTCTTGTAGCACAACTAGGAGACATAAGGGAAAAATCTTTAGCCTTTAGTGCGCGAGCCCGACTCGCACTTGGCGGATTATTTATTTATGTTCTTTTTGACATGTTTTTTCTTCACTCTTGTCAATGTGCCGAATAATGTTTATTTTTCATTGAATTTCGTATCTTTTTCAGAAGTTTAGTAATCCTTGATAATTTATATATACATATATACTTGCATTATTCGTTTTGTGAAGATTGCTTTTGTTTTATTTGTTGTTTGTTTCTGTTATCGTTGTTGGTTATTACTTGGTATTGTTTGCCGTAAGTGATGGAACCTTCAGTCAGCTCCAGTGTCGCCAACGCCTGGTCCATCTATTTCTAGTGGACAGACCACTAAGCAATTTCGTCGTCGTCGAAATATTTTTGATCCTGGTATGTTATCTGTCCGTTCTTTGCTACTAACGTAATTATCCAAGATCTGTTGACGCATTTATTTACTTTTAGTAACTCGGAGCCGCTGACCTAACCTAAAAAAACGCAAAATGACGATTATTTCTACTGGAGAGCGGGAAATCGTCATCAATATATATAATTATGTGCAAAAAACCAAACCAGAAGATAAATATGTGTCAAACCATAACATCATTAAAAAAACGTCAGAAATTTCCGGAGTGAGCGATCGTTCAATATATAGAATATTGGGTGAATACCGAGACTCGCATAAAGTTACAGAACCCAATACAAAAAGAAACAGGAAAAATGCGTTCCAAAAGTAAGATGATATGGAAAATTGTGCGATTAGAAGAATCGTTCATGTACCAAAAAAAATCTGCGAGTAGTTTGAAGACTAAAATTTACCCACGTTGCGAACTTCATTAGGGTTTGTTATTAAAAGGGTTAAAATTAAAGCATGTTAAAAGTCTTATACATCGCCCCGAAATTGTCTTGTGGAGATGAAAATATTTAGATAAAATTAAAGAATTGAGAGTACAAAATCGTCAATTATTTTACCAACGAAAACCGACGAAACCTGGGTAACTGCAGGTAAAAAATAATCACTAGTTTGTACTATTTCTACGTTATTGTTAATATGATAGTTTATGTTTAGTTTCGGTGGGTTTGCTTGTGGTTGATGAATGTGACGATGCATAATTTAGTTTTTTGTGGGTTAATTTTTAGATTTTTATTCTGAAGCCATTCGACAAGCCCACTCAATGTATTGTTTTTAACTAGTTCAAAGTTTAGTGGCAATGAACATTTTACGACAACGGAACAGCATAGCAAACAAAACTATAGGATGTGGAACACTTTCTGGTAGGTCATTTATTATAGGCTAGGAACTTTGACAAAAGCCGTGTTATGTTGTGTGTTTGTTTTTAATATCATTATTTTTCAATAAAGTTCAAGGTAATTAATTTTCTGGCGAGTGATTCCCCTACACACTTATCACCGCACATGGGGCAAAAGCATCCATTTCCGAACTCATGGCGCAACGCAAGTTACTCAACACAACACTGCACAAATACAAAACTCAAGAAGACAAAACTGCATCAAAAACCTTTGCAACAAACTGCACCGCTGAACAAAACACATTACAAATAAACATGGCGCTGTTTCGCCACCCGCAACGCGACTAACTTCACACCACACCGAAACCAACTTCAGAGTCGCATAGAAAAGTGCAATACATAAACAATACTGGAACTGTTTTTTATCAAAGTCCTAAAATTTAGTTTACTATTGTTGTCACTGACTTTCGTAAATTTAAAAACTTTATTTAATTCTATTTGAATAATGTTGAAGAAGTCTGAAAAAAAATTGTTCTGGTTCTGTTCACATAAGTCGGGACTGGCAAATTAATGTCTATGGTTTTCGTATACATTTTTAGTCTATGGAATGTATTTGGCCAATGAAAGGAAGGATCAGGTTAGCCTTACTATATATCAATTATGAAATGAAACTTTTTGACCGCTGTGATCAGATTTAAGCAGTTAATCTCATTTTTACTTATGAAAGCGCTCAATCACAAAATGCGTTAATTCGAGTCGGCTCTTAAAATATATGATATACTTAAATGATTAAAATAAAGTTGTTAATCGTAATGTCTTTGTTGCATCCACAAGGAAATCAACATTAAGATCGCCACAAATAATTAACATTTTTCTGTTATTACATAGTTTAGTGAGGGCTCCCTCCATAATTTTCTCAAATATTGCGAAATTTCCATAGCCGTTTCCATCCCAGGGAGGTCTGTAGACACACTGGATACATAGATCACAGAATCACTCTATTTGTATTTCTACAGTAAGTGCAAAATATCCTGCCGTTGTTTAACTTTAATATTATTTTTACTAAGAATAAATAACTACCTCTATCAGCAGTATTTCTATTGTTTATGTTAAAAGGCATCATATTTTCCTTTAACCATTATTCTGTAATACAAATAACAACGGTATCAAAGAGATTAAGAAATAATTCTACAACAAGTTCTTTGCCATGTGGCCCCTGCATGTTTTGATTCTAAAATTTAAGTGGTAATTTTGTCGGAATTTACCAACAAAATATTTTTTTTGTTCACGGTGTCTGACTGCTGGGCAAAGGCTCACCGTTTCAAGCCCACACATATCCACCCTGGCAGGAATTTATTCAAGTCGTCCCTCTATCACCTTCTGGGCATTCCCCTACGCCGGTACCCGTCTTTAGGCATCCATTCAGTGGTTAATTTCGCTCATTTATACCGGATGCATCCGACAGACATGTCCAGCCCAGTTCCACTTGAGTTTGGCGGTCTGTACAGCTACGTCGACTATGGCAGTTTTAGAGCGCAAACGTTTAACGTCTAGAATACTGCGCTCCATCGCTCGCTGGCAAACCTTGATTTTGGACTCTGATGCTCGGTCAATGACCAAGTTTGTGCGCCGTAAGTTAGGATGGGCAGGATGCACATGTCGATGAGTTTGCGCTTAAGGGACAGTGGTAGGCTGCCCTTTATCAGCTCCTTCATGGACCAGAAGCTCTTCCAAGCGTTCGAAACACGTCTTTCAATTTATTTGTTCTGCCTGTTTTCGAAGGATATTATCTGGCCCAAGTAAATGTTCTCTTCGGCATATTGTATGTCCTGCCCATCAATCACTGCCTTAAGTTTTGCGCCGTGGTTAATGAGTTGGGTTATTGACCGGTTCATCTACAGTCCAACCTCAAGGCTTGCGGTGCTCAGTTCTTGGAACATTATTTGGAGTTCTGACGAGGATGTCGCAAACAGAACAATATTGTCGGCAAAGCGAAGGTTATGCAGCCTTCTTTTCAAAAAATTGATGCAACAGATTTATTTGTTCCTTGTTTTGCCTTGTCAATATCAATATTAGTATAACTACTTAATAGGAATGTCTGTCATACTAATTATGACAGGGTCATATAATAATAAATTTAATGCTTATTGTAAGTGGTCGTTTAGAGTAGTTAGTTAAAGACTATCTTTTGTCTGCTTAAAGTCAGAAATAAATATGTGTATGTTAAGATAACAATTATTGTCACAACACATAAGTTGATTCAGCTTTTATTTGTAGGAATTGCGTTATTTTGAAAATGGCCCTACATTTAAGTTTTAAACTTTTTACACCAAGTTTCTTCAACGAAATTAAACAGCTAATTAGTTCTACTTGTTTGACTCCTTTGCAATTACCTACGAACAAAATAATTTTACTGCATTTCCTGTAGCCACTATTCAAAATGCATTGTACTAGATGTGTATATGAAGCACTGGGCATACCGATGTTAATCACGCAGTGATTCAAACATTCATACAGAATCAATGAACCCAAGCCTAGCCCTATCTTATCAGATACAATTTGTGTAGTAATCTTCATCTTCGAGTGCAGGAGTCATTGGTTCACTACAGGCCATGGCAGAGCTGGTCGATTTCGTAGGCCTACTTTTGGTGGTTTTTGGTATGCGCTGGAGAGAGCTGTTGTTTGCTTGATGCCTCCTGAGGCAGTTGTGAATAGCCATACATTCCAAGTAAATATATATCTTCACGTTCACTCCATTCACAGGTTGACATTGCTGTTGAAACCATTTTGGATCTCTGTTAGTCAAACGTGTTGGTATGGTCTTCCCTGATAAGTGTGGTTAATGACCTGCTTCATTTACCTTGTTGAGTTGTCTTGATTGAAATGGTGGTGGTGAGCACTGCTGAATGATACTAATTTGTGTATCATCGAATGAAGTGTTTGGTAATTCAGTTACTCGAGACCGTAAACCACAGATTTCAGTCTCAGCAGATGCGTATTTCATAGTTATGTCTTCTAATAAAGCCTATAGCAATCGAATACGCAGATGTAAAAGCGTATTCGTTCTTGCTGAGAGAGAGTAGTGTAGTGCTCCTGACGTAGTGATAACTGATATAGGAGATCACTGCCCTTATTCTTATCTTTAACTTTTTTTTGAGTTGTGCCTTTGTGTGAAAAGTTTCTATATGAATATCCTGGCAAGTATTATATACGTTGATGATGATGAGGCGACCGGTTTAGCCTAGCGGGTAGTGACCTTGCCTTCGAAGCTGACGGTCTTGGGTTCGAATCCCGGTAAAGGCAAATATTTGAGCATGAATAATTGTTTCTTAGTTTTGGATGGTTTCTATGTATTTACATAAGTAATTATTTGTATCAAATATATCGTCGTCTAGAACCCATAACACAAGACTTGTTGAGCTTACTATGGGCGTAGTTCGATTTGTGTAAGATTGTCCTCTAATATTTATTTAATATGATTCCTTGCAGTTTGCAATGCTCATGGACTAAATCTTTCCACTGTTTTTCAATCTGAGTTTTTAAGGCGGTGTTTGTGTAATGATTTTGTCAATTTCTTCTTCGCTTTCAATGCGTTGTGTTTGAAGTTGTTCACATAACAGGTTCTTCGCCTTTAGTTTTTGAAGTGTGTTTGTTCTTGAGCTGCACCCTCAGTTCCGTGACTGTGGCAGTAGCAGCACGATTCTGGGACATCATACTAACTTTTTTGACACTGCGTGCTGGAGTCGCCAGCCATTCACACTGATAAATTAAGATCCCACGAACGTACAACAAGTCGTACACAATCTTAATTGTGTTTATTTAAAAAAATGACAATAGAAAATGCCCATTACCTTTATTCTCTGACGAGATACTCCTAAACAGATATTCCTATTTCCTATACCTAAATATCTTGAAATTTTGATTGCGGTTATAGAAATACAACATGGCTTTTATCAAACAATTTAATGAATAAATTATTAATCAAAGAAGGGGTCGCTACTTTTGTTACCCAATGTTCACCATTGAAAGATGAGACTAGCAGAATCGGAAACGTCGGCCACTTTAATCAAAACTTCGGAACTCAAAGTAAAGTCATAATTAAATGATCAAAAGAAAAGAAAATGTGAATTGTCCGTCTGAAACAAATTGCGTTTAATAAGCTGGGTACTAATAGTAGATTGTTTACCAAGGGAGTAAAGAACTATTTTAAGGCGTATTTCTTTCGTATTAAAGCTTTCAGAGTATCTAATAGTTATTTTTAATATGCATTGTCATAATAAACCATTAAATAGATCGATTTCGAAAAGCCGCGCACCACGCCGACAAAATAAAATAAAAAGTTGTGAAAAAGTAAATAACGCGCTAAACACCTTTGTTTATTTACCTACTTAATTTCGTTTGCTCTTATTTGATATCCTAAAAACTGAGTTCTTCCTCAAGAAGGTTGTGAAAGTGATAGTTTAACGGATGACCTCTATGGCGCTGCGGTTGTGGCTCTACCTACCATGCGAGAGGTACCGTGTTCGATCCCCGGTTGGGGATACAGAAAAAAAAACTCCAGGTCTTGATGTTTTTATGTGTGTGACGTCGCTTTTTCTGGTCCCCACGACACAAGGTATCCTAATGTGGGGCCAGAAGCAATGTATGTGCCTGTATGTTTATGTTTTGTTTATGTTTAGATCATATTGTAAAAAAACGTAAAAAAAAATACAATGCAAGGTTTGTTACGTAGGTAACAAACCTTGCATTGTATTATTTTTTTACTTTTTATTTCATTTTTAATTATCTTGAGATTACGTAGGTAATCTCATGAAAATTTTGTGAAAATGCTAAAGAATTTCTCAGGGCAGCGGTCACGCTGTGGGCTCATAAGACAGCTAGAAACATACTCAACTGCCGTGAGGATCTTTAACGACGGTGATACACCGCTGGGTTACTTAACTGACGGGGTCTTCCGTAGACCTATGACCTGGCGTCCGAAGCGACGTATCTCAGGCGCTCCCGAGATATCTACCAACTGTTCACTCCTCCAAGCCAATCTTGGGGTCACCGTCAGGTCGATTTATGTCCGTCCTTATTCCACTTATGCGTATGTATTTCCCAGCGAAATACACGAATCACGCGCTGCCGAAATATTGTTCAATACGCTACGACCGGTTACGGGGCCGATTCCCGGCCAAAAAATTCGAAGGAAACTCCAAAAAACCCTCGCGCACACGCGGCGAAATCAACAGGTCACATTTCTTAGTCTGTCAAAAGTGAAATTTTCGATTCATACTAAATTTGACGAAATTGCAACTAGGCACCGATCGATTCTAAATAATTTCTTCCTTTGGAAAAATGCAAGAGCCAAATTATTTTCGGAAGCTGTGTTTTTTGTCTATTAACTTCTGATTATAACATGTTAATGTAACCAATAGTATGTCAATAAATACCATTGTTATTCATAAATGTATCAATAATTGTTCTTATTCATAACATACCTCCTATACAGTTAACTTACTCATTTTTTCATAGAGGATTTTCTCATTTTTGATTTTTCTTAAATCGCCTATCATACAAAACTTACCTAAAGCAAATCATTATAAATCTGGGCTTTAGCGGTGACAAAAAGTTTTACTGAATTTCATTATCTCAGAACCTAGATCGCTCCAGGGATTAAAACATTTTCATTTCTTGTAGTTCTCATTGCTTTCGACTTAAAATCTAATTTCGTAAATACGCACGGCGCTCACAGCTCACAGACAGCGAAGCCTGAATTTTTTATGGCAAAGAAATCTCAACACAGCTATGTGTATCCCAAAATTACATTCAATTTAAACCAGTAGATTTAAAACTACGGCAAGTCAACGTTCCTTAATTCTGTCACTGACTCGCTGGCTGACTCACTCACCGATCATCAAAATTCTAAGGTACTTCTAGCAGACCTACAAGATTGAAATTTTTAACCTGGATTCGTGAAGTCATTGCGGCGCTCTAACGTTATTGCATTCCAGTAAGGTGCAAACTTGGGTTGATCGGATAGTACATTAACGACCTACAATTTTATTACCTACTAATTTTCGCGCCTATGCGACGCTTTAGATAGGGAATGAACCGTATTATTTATTTTGCAATACAATTTTGGGTGGTGCGCAGCTCAACGGGTCAGCTAGTTTTAAATAAATCAAAACCCGCGATTGTTGCAAGACGCTGCAACTGGACCAATGTATTAAATATAAATTTTCATATTAATTCACTTTAATAATATGCGATTTTTAGTAGCCCTGCGTTTTATATTTTCTCTTTAATTTTATGGGGGAGTTTCTTACCGTTTCTTCTTCACCCCGAGGCCCAATTTCGGAAACGGTGAAGTCGTTTTTTATATATAAAAAATTTACTTGAAGTTATAAGTAAGTATAATTTTGACGTTGAATAAGATAATTTATTTATATTCAATAAATCTGAGCGCAAAGATTTTTACATATGACAACTGACACGCCCGCTCTCGTCAAGAGGCCGGGCACATATTTTGTTCGAGCTAGCGTCTCTAGTATTTATACATTATTACTCAAAGGTTGGAACCTAAAACCTCGCGAGTCCCTTCCCTGTTTTTCAATATTATTTTATTTTATTATCGATCCCGGTCGATTTATACATGCAAAACCAATTAACTTTGTGATGATATGTTCCGACGATTTCGGTCACGGACCGCTTTGTCTGAATCTGAAGCCGTCGTTCGTGGGCTCGTACATGCGAACACCAGCCACATGGCTCATGTAGCCAATCTTATTTGCCAAGATATTTGCACATTGTGGGCATGTTAAAGTTTGGCGCAGCTAAAGTTAATTTGCTCCAGGCGCCTGAGAATGTTAAAGTCACGGACTGTGGTATTAACCAAAGCCTTCCACGCCAGTCTATTGGCGGCTTGTTTTTACCACTGAGAATGCTCTATGGCACATTTCTTCATGTGGTGCTTTAGCACATCTTTGCATCTGAGGAGTTGTCCGTCATGCTTTTGCTTTCCCTCCTCAAGTTCCGGGTATATAGAAGGTGCTTCGCGACCCTCTGCCCTGCCATCCTTCACACGTGCCCCCACCAAAGCTGTCGCCGAATGAGATAAGTCGCAATGCCGCCACCCAACTATTGTACTTATTTAGTCATACTTATTTAGTTTGTTGGGGCTCGGGCCAATATTTCCTGGAACATCATTATCAGACAAACCCACGCTTTGACTTTTGCAATATTCAAAGTTCAGTCTTTTTCTGGGAAACATTATCCAAGAATCTATTTAAAATAAATAAAGCTAGTCTGTTGCGGAATACGCGAACTATTTATACTTTATATCAATATATTATATCCAGCTTACACTTTTGCAACTTGAGCGGGCTCAAAGAGCGGTCTTGAAGGTGTGTACATTTAAACCATATTGTTTCCCTACAACTGAATTGTACAGCTTCTGTGATGTCCTCTCGGTTAGACAGCTGTTTATACATAGCATTGTTCTGAAACAACACAAAAACAATTCTCCACATCAAAATAACTCACTTACTAAAAGAAGAAGAGATAAAGTATTTCACATAGTATTAGTACGAACCAAATTTATGCAGCGATTTTTTAAATTTCTGGGACCCTATATTTATAATAATCTGAGTAAGCACATTGACCTTTGGTCTAATATCACATTTGATAATAATAAAAACATACGTCTTTGGTTGCGCACACAAACATATGATGACTGCGAAAAACTTATGATCGTCTAACACAAGTCCAATTATATTTATATCAAAATAATAGTTACATTACATAACTCTCACAGGCACTACACACCTCATTACTTCCAATCACACACTCACCACACTCCCCATATTCTCTCCCACTAACATAAATCACCAACACTACACACCAGACTATTACGTTTTTGCTGATCTTATATTTTTAAATGTCAGAAGTTATATTTTTATTTAAAATTTCACATTGTTTATACACTATGTAGTATTTAAATCTGAGGCATTTATGCTTGTGGGAAGTAGCAGCAACTTATCCTAAAACACAGGGTTTCGCCCTATTTTAGGGAGTAGCGATACATCCCTTGTTTACCCTGCTAAACAAGCTTGTAATGTACATTTATTTCTGTAAATAAACGATTATTATTATTATTATTATTATAGCTTAGTTTTTGAGTGATTCACGTGCTGTATCCCTGTTCTCAAACCAGCGGTGGTACCTGAAGAAAATATGTGGACAATCATTGCCAGAATAGATCACAGGAATCGTATTGAAGTAAGCTACAGGTGGCCGATATCGAAGGGCGAATTCAGAAATTATGAGAGAAGTTTTTGCTGTAACGACCCATCGTATCGATGTTGATCATAAAACTGCATCATTTTATTTAAAAAAAAAAAATTTTTAGCAGGGAACCTAACGCGCAGATTCTAAAAAATGAAGGTCACACTATAGTATTGCATAATCCGATAGTGTTGTTTATAAGGACAAAGTTCTGGGAAGTAATGTCGTACGGCAAAAAGTGGAAAGTGTTCTTGTTGAAAAAAATCCTCATTTGAAACTGGTTATAATCTAGATTATACGCAAAGAAACATTTTAATTGACTATTATACTCGTATGCAGTGTATGATCATTGAATCTATTTAATAAAAAAATAACACTTTCCATTTGAAATTGCTTCCCAGAAATCGATCCACAGCAACACCAAGATACAATAATACAAGCTGATTTTTATTTCAAAAACGAATGAAGCAGTTTTATGTTTCATCAAAATCAATGTCAGGGTTCCTTACACCAAAAAGTTCTATTATTATGATACCTTATTATCGTTTCTGATTTCGCACTACTGATATTTAAATACTCTGTATAAATACTCTGGTTGTTTAGATACTTATGCCCTTAAACTACTCTATAACGATAACTAAATCTTTACCACACGGGACCTGTTCCATTTAAAATAAACATTCAAATACTTAAACCCATGCCACACTGTTACAAACAAGGCTTCCACAAGCGTTTCCACAGGGGTTTAAAACTGTGTAGACGCTTGTTTGCAACCAAAATTCGTTTGACCTTTCCACAACCTTTGAGGCCGGCGTTTTCCACAGTGTAGTCGTTTTTTCAGTCTGTGCGCGCGCAGTTGATGCTAAGTTCCAACGTATAAAATCATTAAAATGGCGACGCCAGATGAAAAACAAGCTCTTACCAAGTTTATCGAGCTCCATAGGTATAAAGACATGCCGTGTCTCCGGGACTTGTCCTCCGAATCTTTATTTTTCCATTTATAACCACCATTACAGGCTTAACTTAACCTAATGTGGTAGGTACATTTCATATAATTAACTAAGTATTTACATATTTATAACATTCATACCGAGACACGGCCCAAAAAAAGTATGCTGGGAAATTCTGACAGAGGAATGAAAGGCCTTAGATCCAACAGCGGACGAAAAATCAACTAAAAAGAAAATCGACCACTTAAAATTTGCCTTCCCAAACCAACTTTCTGATTTTGATTTCACCAAAATTTGATAGGCACTGAGCCATATCACAATGTATTCGTGTTTACACACAGTCGACAGCACAATGAAGTGGAGGCCTTGTTGTAAGCCTGTGTGGACGGAAACACCAACCGCGGGCTCCACAGCCTCCCATCACCAAGGTGACCCCTGTGGAAACCTTGTTTATTATATTTATATTAACAGTGTTGCACACGTTTTACTCTTTGCATGCCAAGATCGACTTCGTGAATACTCATCCCCAGTTCACACTCCCTCGTTTTTAGGGTTCCGTACCCAACGGGTAAGAACGGAACCCTATTACTAAGACTTCACTGTCCGTCCGTCCGTCCGTCCGTCTGTCACCAGGCTGTATCTCAAGAACCTAGCTAGCTAGAGAGTTGAAATTTTCACAGATTATGTATTTCTGTTGCCGCTATAACAACAAATACTAAAAAACAGGATAAAAGAAATATTTAAGGGGGCGCCCATACAACAATTCTTTCAATACCACATACAAACTTATGGATGCACCTGGTTACGTACATGGAGTGTGAAAGTAACCGCACCAATAACTTTGTAAACAATATTTTGCTGTGTAAAATCCAAACTATTCACTCCACACCATCGCTTCCATTGAACGGTGGTACGGAACCCTTCGTGCGCGATTTAGACTCGCACTTGACCGGTTTTTTATATGCCTATCAGTTGCAAGGGTACAGTTTGTCGGAAAAGTGCTATGATGTAGAAGATAAATACTTACCACGTACATATTAATTTTACTATGGCAGTCATGTTTTTTTTTTCTATTTATACATATTTTTTGACAAAATGACTTACTTTGGTTGCGTGCAAATAATTAGTTACTAATTATTAAATGTGGCATTACTAGAAATATTCTTGAACAGTAGTACAGACTGAGATTTTTTAGCAGAGAGCTTTAATTATTCTACAAACTGTGATTATTTAGAGAAAATTTTCTTTTCTAGCCAGCAGAGTACGGGAAAGTGAATTAGCTTTCCCGTACTCTGCTGGCTAGAAAAGAATTTTTTGACATAAACATTAAGGAAAATGGTTTACCCCACAATAGAAATGTTAATACTCTAGATGACGTCTGTCTATTACAGGCCTATAAAAAGTAACAAATTTTTGCTTGTAGACCTGTTTCAGCGAACTCCTCTTTAAACCTTAGTGAGCGTTTTGTTTTTGTGATTTATAAAAGTACAGCGAGTCAGTTTTAACTAAAACACTATTGTGAGTTCGTTTATTCTTTTATGGTATGTGGATGTCAGCTGAAGGAAGAGAATCAAAGCCGTAAACTCAATTAAAAATAAAAAGGTCTGTGTATGTATCAAAATTTACTATGTGTTCCAATCCAACCTCAGATAAAGGAAACTCCTTACTCTGTGGTTCCAACAAACAAACAAAAACAACCAATATAAATTCATACATTGACAACTACCTGCCGTTTTCTTTTGGCATTTGTGATATGATAATGCCTAAAATGAGCTTATCGCACAGTTAAAGAAGGTTTATAACGAAACTAAAATACATATTTTATTTTATCTACACACGTTGTTAAAATCCACGCCTTAACCGAAAGGGGTGGAATCTTGGTAGGGTTGTTTTTCATTGGAATGTCACAAAGCAGTACTGACCTTGACGCCGTGGACCGGCATTCGAAAGCTCAATTTGAGGCGGGAGTACGGGATGAGGAACACGAGGGTGGGGGGTGATGGGAGTCGAATCTTACTCCTGTCGTAGTCCGCCGCAGGTGCCGTCGTGATGGTGCCGACTACAGGGGTCGCTATCCGAACGCGACGAATTGGTGACCGAACCACTTCAACCTTTCACAGCACGAAGCACTCACTACGATGACGTGAAATCTACTTATTTCTTGACGATTGTTCCGTGATTATTACAAATAACATTCAGCCAAGCCTCCCGATGCTTGGCGCCGACAAATTTTACCATGTGCAAAGTGACAGCTAGCTAGTCATTTTTTTTCTATCCAAGTGACAGCTAGCCAGTGATGTCCCGATCACTCGCGGTCGATCCGCGCAACAAAAACCGAGGTGCGTTCCGAAGCATAAATATTAAACACACGTATTATAAACCCTCTTTACTGCGTACGAAAACCGCACGATACGATCAGCATAATGTTAAACTACTTGGTAAAAACTCATTTCTTATCTGAAAAATTACACATTATGACCATAATGTGTAATTTTTCTACATATTATGACATTCAAATTTCGATCGCCGACGCCCGCCTGCGTGCCGTCCCTAGTTTGCTTGTGAAGTTGGTACTGACATTCAAATTTCGAACGCCGACGCCCGCCTGCGTGAAGTTGGTACTACAGAACAAGCTAAACAATTGCAGAGCCACAATGCCGGTCAAACATGCGGTTCCTGAACACATCAAAGAGAGCTTATGATAGGTGTGTAGATAAACTAGTGTATGTAACTGTACATAATTAGGCATTATGCAGCAGTCACATAAACTACTATTAAAATCACATTTTTTTGTGAACGTATTGTAAGACTGTTTTATCTCCATATTATGAGCGTTTTAGAGAAATTGAATTTTTATTCGATTTTAACGAGGTTAGATAAAGGATGATTATTTCAAACGAACGTATAAAATCTTATTTTGTTTATTATTAATGTAGATTATATTTTATAGATGTTTAAAAATCTCAAATAGTTTAACGGGTGTCATTAAACAAACGGATCGAATATAGCAAACGAAGTCACGCTTTCTCACTTGCACACAGTAGCTGTAAAAGTGAGAAAGCATGATTTCTGTTGCTTTCATTCGATTCGTTTCTTTAATGACTCACAGTACAGTTTAATAATGTTGATTCTATTTTATATATGTTGGAAACTCACTCATAGTACCTACCTACAGTTGATTTTATACCGCGTATAAAAGCAAATAAATGATAAATAAATAACAAATCACACTGGCACTATTCTTACCATATCGGTACTTTTGCGGCATTCTATCTATAAGTAATACGGACCGGGCGACTGTAACCTGGGAATGAGTATGCACGAAACCCCTTAATGAGTTAGCCCCATCTGAAACTAAGGTCCGCTAGCTCGACAGATAGAAAGGGAGTAGGCACTATTGTGAGATTAATTCCGGCCTAATGGCCTCGCGGTTTTGTCATATTGTAGTCGTCACAATTTGGTAGGGTATTAGGTAAGAGCTTCATTGTTATTAATTAGCCAAGGTCGCCAAGCCTCAGCTCAAATAATTGACAGACAAAGTGACTGTTAACATTGTGTATTATTTCAACACTCACCTAATAATCGCCACTCAGAATTGTCCGACCAAAATTACAGTAATTATTAATTTATTGATATAAGTAAAATACATTTTCATTTTCATGACACTCCTTCATCAACCCGCAATGAGCCAGAGCGTGGTGGAGTATGGCTCAATCATACATGTTTCCAGGTACAGGCCTGTGCCCTTCAGTGGGGACATAATTGGCCTATGATATGTTTTTTTTATAATAAATAATAATCGTGAGCACACGGACGACGCCTTCACCAGCCGTGACAGTCGCCGTGACCGAACCCGGTCGGAGAACATCATCAATATCATCATACATTAACTTATTCAGATCCGAAGAGAACAGCCGAATGATGATAAAATCCATTTTTTTTTCGATCCTACCTATGGATAGATTAAGGAATCCTGAAAAAGGAAAATTGTGACAGCAAGCAGCAGCTAAACAACTTTGTTCCAAATTACATGTATTGTATCAGCACATGCCGTGTTTCCCACGAACCCCGGAGGGTTTAGCCATAGACTAATAAAAACAAGGTTTAGCTTAGTTTTAAGTTTGTTTAGTTTTGTTAGTACGATTGTTCAAAAATGTCATATTTTCAAGACTTATTTTAGGGGCTTAAGTAACTATCTTGTGTTGGAAAATTCAATCAGTTCAGTCATTATCGGGCGACTGCTCAAAGGGCAAAGAAATTAGTTCGAATGCATTTTCTGCAAAGCAACTGTTGTTTCTGGATAGACTGTCATCTATTTGACATCAGATATCCACCTATCTATCCATCGTTTCATTTATCAATGAAGTAGTAGATTGTATCTCTAAGTTTACGGCGATGGCGGGATATTGAAAGCAGAGTGAAGTGAATGATCGAAGCAGCGTCGTCAAGATTTTGGCTACCGTGGAAAAATATAGTAAAATTTATCTTTATCAATAAAATAGGAATTGTGATCTTAGGCGCTAAGATGTGGTCAGCTATTTATTTCTGATCAAATCCGCTGTAGCAGATCCCACTAGTAGAGTAATGGAACGGATAATGCGCCGCCTAAACAAATACTTTACTGGGTGAAATGTAAAGATCAAGTGGCCAATCCATTTCATTGCCACTTGCGCTAACAATACTGTAATCGGATCTGAGTACTTAGTACTTAGAGTGGTAGCTCTTACACTCTGTGAGAATATCATAGCTCTATTTTCTAGTTTACCGCTGTAATATTTTGAAGTACTTTGAACATTGAATTTAAGACATTTGGATTATTTCAATTGTATAACTTGCCGTTATTTTCATGATTTAGTTGTATAATCGTTGTTGTTGATTCAAAACTACTAGTGCGGTTGAACGTACCTAACTATTTCAGAAGTGTCTGCTGCAATTTGGACTTACGTCCCCATATTAAAATTTACGTAAAAACCGGCCAAGTGCGAGTCGGAATCGCGCACGAAGTACCATTATCTATAAAAACGGCAAAAAATCACGGCAGCCCCACTTAACTATTAATTTTATTGAAATTAAATTATTTTTAAAGTGAAAAATATAACTCAATATTCTGTGAATATTTCAAGCGTATACCTGTTGCCGTTATCAATATCGAGCAAAAACTAGCAAAAAATCACTTTTGTTGCATGGGGCTCCCATACAACAAAAGTGATAAATATTTAAATATTATATTTATTTTATTCTGTATTTTAGTATTTGTTGTTATAGCGGCAACAGAAATACATCATCAATGAAAATTTTAACTGTCTACGGAGTCTTAGTAATAGGGTCCCGTTTTACCCTTTGGGTGCGGAACCCCAAAAACCGGCAGCACCATCGTATACATTCAAGTCACCAACGAAGAAGGCGTTGTCGACAGTCCACTACCTCCAAGATCGGTGCCACACTTACCGGCCACCTAAACTTTGTCACTGTCAAATCCAATACCAACATAATTAACCTACCTGAGCCAGAGAGTCTTCCAGAACACGCAGAGATATTTTGACGGAACTAAATTACTCGAGGAAATTGCCTCGTCAACGATGCCTCGGCCGCGAATCGCCCGAAGATGTTTGTATTAAATTGTTCTGAGCACACAGAGAACTAGAGAAGTATATAACGTATCCTCAGGCGTTCGGCAAGGGACGAAGGGCCCGAGACTTAATAAGCCCTAGTCGGGTCGACCACATCTACATAGACCTCATGTACTCGTACTAGGAGAGATTAGAGATAAACATTATTTATTTCCAAAAATTATCATTCTCATGGATCCCTACTGTCTCCCTAATTAAACTCTGATTTTTTATTTCTTAGAATTCTGACTGCTATCATTTTTTGACATGTCAGAGATTACAACCTTTTTGGCAGGGCACATTTATCAATTTAAATACGAGTCTGAACATCTGAGTCTATACATTTTATTTGTTAGTGAATGTATCCATTTTATTCCCGGGAAGGGCCAGGCTGTGGCTCCATAACGTTTATAAAAATCAACGAACAATCACAACACGAAAAGTCAACAAGGAAAAACTTAACAGAATAACAGAAACTTACATTTTATTTGTTAGTGAATGTATCCATTTTATTCCCGGCAAGGGCCAGGCTGTGGCTCCATAACGTTTATAAAAATTAACGAACAATCACAACACGAAAAGTCAACAAGAAAAAACTTAACAGAATAACAGAAACTTAACAAATTTAACAAGATAATAACAACAAATAGCAGCAAACACCGAGAACACATGAGCCATTGGTATATCTTTGCTGAAATCTACCAATATAATTTGTTCGCCTTAGACTTCGTAGCGTAGAATCGCGTTCCAAATGTTAAATAATTCTGCGTCCATCTGACAAAGCAGGTCTTTTGAGTGCACACTTTTTAATTTTTCGTTGAAGTGTTAAGTGTAAAGTAGTGTCCAATAGAAAGCAATACTGACAGCTAAACGTCGATAGCCACAGTACAAATATTACTCTCACGTCAACGGTAGTACCTTGTTTAAGTTTGTATCAAGTATCGGGTTTCTATTTTGTGCTTATCAAAATGAATAAAATGATAATTGCCCTCGTAAAGAACCTTATGATATCTGAAATGTCAGAATTCTACGGAATAAAAAATCTGAGTTTAGTAGAAAACTGTATCTAGGAAAACAGTAATTCCCGATTAGGATTTTTGTATATGTTTTTGTGGAATAAAGCTAAATAGTATATATATGAATTTTAAATAATGTAAAAGTAAAGTAAGTTAACAACAGTAAAGGTATTTGTAACTTCCGCTTGTGTGTGTAGGTGTATTTGGATAGTGTAGGTGTTGGTGTTCTGGTTGTAGCAAGTTAAGTATGAAAGTCCTTCATTAAGCTTTTTAAAAAGATATACATACATACAATACACTGGTATTACAATTACAAGATTTCTCTTGCCGATGCTAGAACAAGACTGGAGCTCTGATGATCCTGCTCTGGCTGGTGGCGATGACGTCATGACGTCATCGGTATTTCGTAGAAACGGGTACTAAGGGATGGTACTCATAACTAGCAAGTATAAATGTGTGTTGTATGTATGGATCGGAAATTCACTTATCACTTTTTAAACTCAGAAAGTAAGTAATAACTTGTTCCACACTTTTTGACATAAACATAACAATTTCCATGCAGGCACATACATTGCTTCTGGCCCCACACTAGGATACCCTGTGTCGTGGTAACCCGAAGTAGCAACACATATAAATATCCAAGATCTGGGGTTTTATTTTCCTTTTTCCCCAGCTGGGTTCAAACCCGGGACCTCTCGCATGGTAGGCAAAGTCACAACCCCAAAGAGGTCGTTACATGCGCTCGATACCGTTTAATTACAAAACGGTCTCATAACACTTTCAATCACTGCAAGGCCCTTACACGTAGGTAGCTTACATTTAGCATCACTCAAGAAACTCCTTCGTCAACCTCTGTGGTATGGCCAGTCTGTCAGCCGGGGTTCCCACTCAACATATCTGTAAGACACACACTTAAATATACACACACACACACACACACACACACACACACACACACACACCCACACTCTTTATACTATACACAACATAACACACCTTCACCATTTACTCACAGGCTCATATTTAGCTTCTACCAAAGCTGTTAATGCTATTTCATGTTATATAAAAAGTCTGTTTGTCTTTATATTAATATGTATACATAGTGAAATCCATAATTGGACATATTTAAAGTATATATTGTTAATTTATTATAACTATAGTTGACAAGCTGTGTTAAATAAATAAAATAAAAATAAAAAATTAAAAAAACATTGGCCCGGCCGTCCCGTGTTGTACCTCATATTGACTACAAATGAGTCCGCCCAAATTTTATTTATCTACACACGTATCATAAACCCTCTTTACTGCGTTCATAAACCGCACGTTACGATCAGAATTATGTTAAACTACTTGGTAAAAACTCGTTTCGTATCTGGAAAACTGCACATAATGGTCATTATGTGTATTTTTTCTACATATAATGATATTCAAATTTCGAACGCCGACGCCCACCCGCGTGCCGTCCCTAGTTTGTCTGTGAAGTTGGTACTGACATTCAAATTTCGAACGCCGACGCCCGTCTGCGTGAAGTTGGTACTAAAGAACAAGCTAAACAATTGCAGAACCACAATGCCGGTCAAACATGCGGTTCCTGAACACATCAAAGAGAGCTTATGATATGTGTGTAGATAAACTAGTGTATGTAACTGTACATAATTAGGCATTAAAACTCTCGAGTGATATTATTATGAAACTCGCCTTCGAGTTTTAATGCCCTCCATTATGCAGCAGTCACATAAACTACTATTATTACCTACTTTGTCATATGGCATAGAACACTCGAACACTTCCCAATTCAAATAATATTTAGTTACACGGCTCTTAATTAAATAGGTATGAGGTCACAAGATCGAGATCAAGAGCATCATCTTTATATTTACAAGTCAAACATAGCGTAATGGCTTTTCCCAGACGGGATGGCAGAGGCATAGTTGGGTTTAGATACCAATTCAATGCTGTATTTTGCATGACAAGGGGCTAGCCCATCGCCGCAGCTATGGAGCTATGAAGGTTTCCCCACGACGTTTCCCGTCACGTATTCCATCATATAGCTTGATTCTCAAAATGCAAAAATAGATACATAGTCGCGGCGTAGATACACATATGTAATTACCGACATGTCAGGTCGCACATTGATCGATGCCTGCAAGCCGGGTTATTGAAACATGTACGTATCAGCGACATACCTACAAGTAGATTACTCGGTGGTACATAATACACATGACGTAACAATACGTCAAAAAGTCACCGGCTAACACTCAGTTACAGAAACGATCTTCAAATGATAAAGACGTCTTTAAACACTAAACTTTCATTAAATCGTTGCACAAAATAAAATCAGAAGAGATTATAGAGATCATTAAATGTTTAGTCATGATACGTCAAACTGGCCAATAATGCGTATTTTTGGTTGCACAAAGTGCCATGTAGCATCTTTGATCTCTTTTCGGACATTCGAATTTTAATTGGTCAATAGGAGTCCATTAAAACTGAGAGTTCAGTGTGTGAGTGTTTTTGTGAATGTACAATCTTGTAGCATGTCTCTAACGAGTATGATTTCATTTTCTGATACAGGGGAATATGTTCCCCACCTACGACGTCCCGAAAAAAGGTCTGTCCTAGTCGCATTAATAGCTGGTAATCCCTCAGCCCGGTCAGCCCTCACATGCAGATGGATGTAGGCGATTTGAGGACTCCCCCTTGCCATAGTGACTTCGGTCAACCGTTTTATTTCAACAACTTTATACTGTTCCTGTCGGCAGGGGGCTCACCTAATGTTTCTTATGAGGGCAACTAATCTACTCAAAGAAATGCAGTAAAGCAATATATTGCGAAAGGGCATGTAACATTTTTGGCATACTAACTGTTGAATACATCATGATTTCTGCAGCCAGTGATAAAACGGGTATCGATCGATAGACTATTTTTTTACATATAAATTTATGTAATTATAACTTTCTAAAACGATACACTTTTCGAGAAATCTGACTTCAAAGGGAGACAAAAACAACTTTTTTGCACTTTGAACTTATATTTCTCTGAAATTACATAATTACACACATGTGTTTCGATCATTGATTCTGTCGATGGACATCGGTTTCATGTCAGGCGGGAGACATCAAGATTTTTTTTAAAACTCCTTACAAAAATTTTACAACCCTTTTCATAACATAAAATATCGATACAAAATGACACTAACATATTTTATACCCATTATTTCGCCACAAGATATTGGCAAACTTATGAGAAAGTCACAGGTAATGCTATAAAACCAATTTCGGTTATTCATATTCACGATATATGACTAGCCGAAACCAGTATTCATCATAAGCCTATGAGTCTTCAAATGATGTAACCAAATTCTGAACCTCGTTATTGTCCTTAATCTAAACTTCGGCCGTCAAGAGAACTTTAAAGGAGAATCTGGCAACATGTCATCTTCATAATAGTCTTCAATGTTGGTCTCAAAGTCCTTCTTTGTTGTGGTACGCCCGGCAGATTTCCGTCCTTTCTCAACTTCAGGATTTCCATGCTGGCATTCAGTTCTATTAGATTCTACAAAATAAACAACCAGTTACTAATTACCAACGCAACAATGAGTATTGTCAAAGCAAGATAGCTTCGTTGACATATAAAAACTGGCAAAGTGCGTTTTGGACTTCGCACATTTATGGCTCCGTAACTAATGTAGAATATAGCCTAAAAATGAGGTAATTTTAAAGAAAATATCTGTTTGAACAATATATTGGTATTTATAGTAAAACATACGTAATAATACCCATTATCACCAAATCAAAGGGAAGTTAAAAATTTCTTCGGTACAAAAGTTTGTAAAAAAAACTGACCGATGGAGCAGGTATTTTTTTTATTGCGCGTCCCGTTATCTGTATCGGAGCCCCCCTTAAACTCATTTAATAGTACATTACGCTACAAGGGAAGTAAGTGAGCTATTACGGAACGAGATGCAATTTGGTGCCCGTGCGAGCTGCGCTCGCAAAGGGCTCTAAGGATCGAGTGCACCCGAGATATTTAGACGCCCGAGCGCGCGAAGCGAGCAAGGGCGGATATAGTTCGAGGGTGCAATAGCTACTTACAACCCGAGAGAAGTATACTATTTTACACCTTTCTGGCGAGGAAAATAAAACACAACAAATAAAATAAAACAATGTAATTTAAATTCATATCAAAAAACTAAATGACATTTTAAATACCTTTCTTTTGATTTATTTGGCAAAAGGTTGTCGATTACATTCTCAGCTTCCATATCCACTTCATCACTTGACATTTTTAATTAGGTAATTAATTTGAGATAAACTTTATCAAACTTCAAATAATATCGATTGAATTACCGCCAATGTTTTTTTTTTGTGTTGGTTGAGTTTTTGACCAAGGAGGTTTGCATAGCTTGATCTGTAAAGTTGTATGAAAATCCATTACATATCAAGCATTGCTTGTTCTGCAAAGTAATTTGAAAATGGAACGTAGTTTTCAATGCAGACAATGAATGAATGACGTAAAGACTAACTTACATTCACTCTTTGAACGTAAGTAAGTAGGTCTTTACGAGCAAGGCAGGTGTAATAGTACATTACTTCAGAGGGAAGAAAGTGACAGTTCCATACCGAGATTATGGCATTTGCGCCACGAGCTTGCGAGGGGCGCAAACCATTTGAGGTATGGAACTGTACTTTATCCTGAGGTATGTATAGTGCTTTTTATTACACCTACGAGGAAAATTATAGACATAAATGCATAGAAATGTTTATATTTAGTTAAAAGTACAATTATTAAAAGTGCAGCTATTATAAGATGTTACATTTTGCCCGGGTATCTTGATATTTTGAGACATGTTTACATCTTGAGTTGTTAGTTGAAGGCTTGAAGAAGGCTGCGGTGATGAGCTACGAGGAACCACTGGTAAGGGCATTAGTGTCGCGCTTGTACTCGGCTGAGGCTGAAGCGATGATGAAGCTGGATTATTAGTGAAAGCTTTTGATTCTGTTATTTGTTCGTTGATCCGTTTTTTATTTCCTATTGAGTTCTCTATATAGCCTTCGGCGACTGTGCTCGATTTCCATCCACCGTGCCGCTTGATCGTGGTTAAATCAGCTCCCGAGTCAGCTAGTAATGTGGCAGAAGTCCTGCGGAAGCAGTGTCCGGTGTATTCTTCTGGTTTAGGCAAATTTAAAAACGTAGCGATTATTTTCGGGATTTGACTAATTTTATTTTTGCCCATAACTTGTCTTACGCATTGGTTATTTCTGTACTGCAAAAGAAAGCGCTTGGTACTCAAATTATCAGGTCGTAGTTCTCTATATTTCCTTACGATGGTATAAAAATTGTCACCAATGACAAAAGATCTCTGAATTTTTGTTTTAGTGTCTGGTATCTTCACTAGCATAACATTTCCATGAATTTCGAGGTCATCTGTAGATATGTTGGTCAGTTCTTGGCAACGACAGGCACCATTTACGCCTAAAATCAAGACGACCTGTAAAATTATAGACAAGAATTAGGTAAGTATGTATGTACTACGTGAATGCAAAAGGAAATCATAAACAGGTAAAAGCCAGGACTTACCTTCAGTCCCAAGTATTGGTCATCAGGGGCGTTTTGTAAGAAATTATCAATTTCTGTTGCAGTCAGCACTCTTGACTTTTTAATGCGAAATCCTTCAGATTTCCTTTTAAGGAATGCGGTCAGTTTCGGGTACTCCTCTAAGTTGATGTTATTTTTTGTCAAAATCGTGGTTCTTAGCATAGAATGCGTAGCCCATAACGTGCTCGGCTTATATTGTTTTGCTTTCTCACTAAAATACGAGAGCAATAAATTTTCAGAAAATGAAGTCGTTTTCTTTTCCTTTTGCCAACGTATGAAATTTTCATAAGTACTGTTGTATCTGCATTTAGATTTTTCCGGCAACAGATTATCAACAACTTCTTGGGCCGTCTCTAATAGTTCTGGCGGTGTGTTAGGGATAACATCATCACTGTCGCTCGAAGTATCCATATTTTACAAAAAACACAAAGATAAATGCTAAATCAATCGGGCTTTTCCGTTTTTTATTCGCCCGTTTCTGGAGTAGGCTAAGATCATAAGGTCATGCAGCCACTTCTTCCGTGATTCCGCGCGTTTTATATACAAAATAATTTCGTTTTTAATTTTCTGTATGCACCAAGGAGGTTGGTAACTGGTAAAAAAAAACTGTATGTGGCCAGTAACAATTTACTTGAAATTTAATTAGTAGACAGTTAAAGTCTCTTTGCAGTATGACTGCTGACAAATAAAAAAAAAACCCGGGTATGTAATGGAATTTCATACATACTTCCCACCCTTGGGTCGGAAGGATTTTCATACAAACTTCCATACCTTGGGATGAAAGGATTTGAAGGGCGGGATAAAGGCGTTTCTTCCCTCTAATTGGTATAATTAGTATGTATTTTCAGAGCAGGTGTGATAAAATAGTACATTACTTCAGAGGGAAGAAAGTGACAGTTCCATACCGAGATTATGGCATTTGCGCCACGAGCTTGCGAGGGGCGCAAACCATTTGAGGTATGGAACTGTACTTTATCCTGAGATATGTATAGTGCTTTTTATTACACCTACGAGGAAAATTATAGACATAAATGCATAGAAATGTTTATATTTAGTTAAAAGTACAATTATTAAAAGTGCAGCTATTATAAGATGTTACATTTTGCCCGGGTATCTTGATATTTTGAGACATGTTTACATCTTGAGTTGTTAGTTGAAGGCTTGAAGAAGGCTGCGGTGATGAGCTACGAGGAACCACTGGTAAGGGCATTAGTGTCGCGCTTGTACTCGGCTGAGGCTGAAGCGATGATGAAGCTGGATTATTAGTGAAAGCTATTGATTCTGTTATTTGTTCGTTGATCCGTTTTTTATTTCCTATTGAGTTCTCTATATAGCCTTCGGCGACTGTGCTCGATTTCCATCCACCGTGCCGCTTGATCGTGGTTAAATCAGCTCCCGAGTCAGCTAGTAATGTGGCAGAAGTCCTGTGGAAGCAGTGTCCGGTGTATTCTTCTGGTTTAGGCAAATTTAAAAACGTAGCGATTATTTTCGGGATTTGACTAATTTTATTTTTGCCGCATTTAATTATCAATTTCTGTTGCAGTCAGCACTCTTGACTTTTTAATGCGAAATTCTTCAGATTTCCTTTTAAGGAATGCGGTCAGTTTCGGGTACTCCTTTATGTTGATGTTATTTTTTGTTAAAATCGTGGTTCTTAGCATAGAATGCGTAGCCCATAACGTGCTCGGCTTATATTGTTTTGCTTTCTCACTAAAATACGAGAGCAATACATTTTCAGAAAATGAAGTCGTTTTCTTTTCCTTTTGCCAACGTATGAAATTTTCATAAGTACTGTTGTATCTGCATTTAGATTTTTCCGGCAACAGATTATCAACAACTTCTTGGGCCGTCTCTAATAGTTCTGGCGGTGTGTTAGGGATAACATCATCACTGTCGCTCGAAGTATCCATATTTTACAAAAAACACAAAGATAAATGCTAAATCAATCGGGCTTTTCCGTTTTTTATTCGCCCGTTTCTGGAGTAGGCTAAGATCATAAGGTCATGCAGCCACTTCTTCCGTGATTCCGCGCGTTTTATATACAAAATAATTTCGTTTTTAATTTTCTGTATGCACCAAGGAGGTTGGTAACTGGTAAAAAAAAACTGTATGTGGCCAGTAACAATTTACTTGAAATTTAATTAGTAGACAGTTAAAGTCTCTTTGCAGTATGACTGCTGACAAATAAAAAAAAACCCGGGTATGTAATGGAATTTCATACATACTTCCCACCCTTGGGTCGGAAGGATTTTCATACAAACTTCCATACCTTGGGATGAAAGGATTTGAAGGGCGGGATAAAGGCGTTTCTTCCCTCTAATTGGTATAATTAGTATGTATTTTCAGAGCAGGTGTGATAAAAAAATATTTAATGACAATGCGTGTATGGCTTTGGGTCTGTGTAACTTTAAAACTGTAGCTTCAACCGTTTGATGGACGGACGGACGGACAAGTGAGTGACAAGCAATAGGGCTCCGTTTGGACCCTTCGAGTAAGGAACACTAAACATTAAAATTTGCGTCTTGTGTCTGCAATTATAGTTATATTTCTAAAAACTGAACGCAATGATTCACTCATTTTCATTAATTTCATATAATAATTCTGGCTGCATTGATTAATGCTACCTTCAACTAATGGAGATTTAACTTTGCCATGTTTATTTATGCAACATCATATATATGATACGATGATAACATTATAAATATGATTTTCTTAGCTCTAATGCAGCTTTATTTAATGGAGAGATAATGAAAATCATTTTGAAACTAAGTGTAAATTACCATAAACGAATCTCTATGAAAACAAAACTAGTTGATTCATCCTCTTGAAACCTATGTGTGTATTCTTTACCGCCGGTTACTGTATTACCTAATTTTTCCAATTACCTTCGGCCTTTGGCACCTCAAGAGTATGAGTGATTGATAAGGTCGCCTTATACATATTAGGCCTCTCCTTATAGGTCTGTTTCTCTTCTGTGGTCTGGACGTTTTTATTAACCGATTAGCGGGTGGTATTCAAACACAAACGACGGATTCGTAGAATTCGTTCGCCAGGTGTACTAAGTCGCCGCCATCCTGTTAGGCATCACTTTGCTCAAGGCCCGGTAACAGCATCTGTGTCACTGACGTAATAAGGTTGAATTTAGTTTGGACCCTGGGCCTTTTAATTTGTGAAGACTGCAGCGTCAGTGATGTAGAATTTCAATTTCATCATACATGCATACATCATACATCATCACCAGGACATATGTATGTAAATAAATGTCAATCTTAATCCATTATCTATTATTTATAACATGCAGGTAACTTTCTCATTCTCTCATAGAGGGTGATACAAGTAGGGTGACCACCTTAGTATTATGTATTATCAACTTTTTTAAGTTTGAGTGATAAACTTTTAATCCTGAGCACAGCGAGGGATTCAAAAACACTCTTGCTTTAAAAGTAGTTCCTTAGTTCCTTGATAAACAATATACTGTTAACTTTACCTACCTTAAAGGGGATACCTCTTCCATGCAAAGGTTCCTGTTATTTCAGGCCGCAGTGTGACAGGGACGTAATCAGGGAAAAAAGTCGGTTTAAAATGAATGCAAAATTAACTAAATAAACTAGCTATGACAATTTCCTTAGCTGGTAATTTAGGTATTGTCAAAACCTATTTCAATAAATATTTTTAATGTCTTTGTGCTATTTCAGTTTGTCAGAAAATAAAAAAGTGTATATTTAGTCCCCATTTCAATAACTATTTATATCAAATGGAATTCCTCTAATCGCGTTTTTGATAACACAAAATCTAGAAAAAGGTCCCAAAATTGTTAAACTAATTTATTTAACTTGGGACTTCATTGGAACAGCAGGGAAATAACTTCAAAAAGTTTGGATTTTGTCGATTTATCATAAGCATCATAAATAAACAAGCTTTGAAAGGTGAACTTTTATGACATCATGGTGATAAGTTAGAGGGGGGGGGGGGGGGATGTTTCCATTTTTCCACTTTGGAAGGGTCTGTCTTTTTATCCATAAACTTTGAGGAAAAATAGTTTTAAGAACCTCAACGTCATTTTTAAAGACCTATCTATAGTCATGCCACACATATAGGGGTAATGAAAAGAATATTTTTTGTATAGGGAGCCCCCTTAATCATTTAAATTTTTAAATTTTTGTATTAAATCGTAAAGCGCTTCACAGAATAAATCTACATACCAAGTTTCAAGTCGTGTGTAGTCTTAACAGTTTCTGCATGAAGTTGCTGTGACATACGGACGGACAGACAGACAGACTTGACGAAACTATAATGGTTCCTTGTTTCTCTAAGGAACCCTAAAAATTCAATGCATCTATACTACAAATAATATAATAATAATACGGCCTTAATATAATAATGCGCTTCGCAGCACAGCGGCGTACAAATTATTTTAAAAGCTTTCCTGTGTTTACAAACAAACAGAGCTGTTAATAATAAAGTTAACTTACATAAAGCATAACTTTCATTAAGCCTTTTACCGTTAAACTACATAAACAGAATGTGTGTGGAAGTAATGGATAAATTGGTAATTTTTCGCTGAATATTTTGAAAGCAAATGCGTAAAAATGACAGATTTGATGATGCGAAATCGTTATTGTGACATAGTCTTGAGACAACTCTCAGAGCACAGACCGGTATATTAAAAACCGGTCAAGTGCATGTAGAACTCACGCACGAAGGGTTCCTTACCACCGTACAGTGGTAGGGATAGCGTGGAGTGAATAGTTTGAATTTTACGTAGCAAAATGTTGTTTACAAAGTTATTGGTGCGGCTACTTTCACACTCCATGTACGTAACCAGGTGCATTCTCAAGTTTGTATGTGGTATTAAAATAATTTTGTTATGGGAGCGCCCTTAAATATTTATTTTATTCTAGTTTTTAGAATTTTTTGTTATAGCAGCAACAGAAATACATCATCTGTGAAAATTTCAACTGTCTTACTATCACGGTTCAGAGATTCAGCCTGGAGACAGACGGACAGAGAGACAGACAGACGGACAGCGGAGTCTCCCGTTTTTACCTTTTGGGTAGGGAACCCCAAAAAGGCCCTAGAGACAAATCGGAGCAACCCTGCTACTATGTCAGCATCAAGAAGATTATTGAGCACATCGGCAAGTGCTGGCAGAGTAGCGACTACGTGAGCAAATTAAGTAGGCTCCTCGCTGGGATGCAATTGCCTTAGGAGCGCCATAATGATGTCACGATCCAGGTGCTAACTTAATTCGCCCTAGTAGTATATTTTTCTGTTCAGAGACGTGCTAGAGTGGGGATAGCCGACGTCCTACAGGCAAGCCCTACAGCTACGGATGATCAAATAAAGTTTGATCTAAACTGAGCCACAAGGGTAGGTATTTAAAACTTTTATTTTTATAAAAAGTTTACTTTTATTAAAGTAAAATTATCAACATTTCTTCTCAGGCACCAAACAATGGCACAAATATTTTATACAGTCTTCTGGCCCCACAGTAGGATGACCTGTATCGTAGGAACCAGTAAGAGCAACGCCAACATCACAAACACTCATGGGTAATGAAGCTGTAGGTTTTCCACTTTGCGACAGTCGGGGTACCATAAAATCGGCCAAGTGCTTATACAATTCTGATTGACTGATATATCAACCCACAGCCTAAGCCGCTGGCCCTAGAGATATCAAACTTTGTACTTTGGCCCCTTATATAGTGAAGGGTAGCACTAAGAAGGGATCTGGCGGAATTCATCCCCCAAGGGGGGAAATGGGGAATTGAAGTTAGTATGAAGATCAAAAACTACTTTACCTATGAAGCTAAAATTTCGCGGGCAGATAGTTTATAGGAATGAGATGTCAACGGGGAGGGGAGGAGAGGGGAGGGAGGAATCAGGGTGATTAATTTTGGTTTGGACTGGCCATTTCTATACGAGTTTGCGCGAGCAAAGCCGCAGACACCTGGTCTTACGTGTATAAACATCCAAAACCAGTGTTTTGTTTTTCCCCCCCAGCCTGAATTAGAACCAGGGAGGAATAAATTCAACCGCAATGCCAAAGATGTAGATTACTTATACATGAATAAGTATAGTTTTATCGAATTATCCGATTACGCATTTATACAATGCTCATTAATGAATGTTCTGTACTAGGTCACGTTCGATTCTTCATAGCAACCTCAACCCCAGAATTATTTCAGCAATTAACAAGAGAGTTTCAGAGGTACCAAGACCCTTGTGCTCCTTAATTCACCAGAGACAGCCTGTCTACACTGTGCACCTACGATATTCCTGAAGATGATGCCTAATTCAGCACATTGCATTATTTCATTATAATTATAAGACAAGCTCGCCTTTCTACACTGTTTTGTGTAATTCTTGTTGCCTGTATAGAATTTGTGTGCAATAAATACATTATGAGTTATTCATTATACAGTAAGTTTACGCCCGACTCAGGGATGATATAGGGTGTTAATTCAAAAATCATATATATCATTCATAAAATCGTCATTTGAATCGTGTTAATTTTTCCTGAAATAACCGCAACGTGCAAACACGTCCGAACGGTCCAAGATGCGCGCGGCGGACCCCGGTATTGTGTATTGTGACCGTGGCATCAAGCAACAGAAGTGAAGCCACAATTTCATGATTTTTAGGTATTTAGCAATTAAAAAATATATTTTTTTTGCTTTTGTGTCGGGTGTAACTTAATAAACAACACCCTGTAGTATAGAATTATATAACATATAACGTGGATTTTTTACAACAGGCCAAAGATTAGAAACAAAGAAACGTTACTTTCAAAATGACATTCCACTTATCGAAAACATTTTTTGTCATTGTTACCTATTCTTCAGAATCTATGCAAACACAAGAGTGGGCTCATCCCACAAATGTTTGCCCCGGGCCGGATTTGGCCGCCTGTAATATCGTTATAGACGCAATATAAATCTTCCGAACGAACGAATTATACCACTACAGCCAGGATTATACCTAGTCCGGACAAATGGCCGGCATACCAGAGGACACCTTTTTTTAGGGTAGGGGGGGTGGAAGGGCCTGCTCAAGTGATAAGGGAGGAGTGTGCATAGAATCGACCAATTAATGCAACCTTTAGCTAACACGGTAAGTTTGGACAGGGGAGTATATGTAGTGGTAGATCAGAAATAATGTTTCTCCATGTTTCCTGATGTTCTGTTTCATGCGTTGTTGGTTGATTTTCTGGTGCCTGTTCTGCTGGGTTGTCCGATGTGCTTTCAGTTTCGCTGTCTGTTTTCGGGACCTAACTTCATCCCTATTATGTGCTATTTGCATCCAGTTCCATTCTTTCCGTAGTATTTAATATCGTGTTTGAGGGAGTCTTTCCAGGTATATAAGGGTCAGCACACTTTCTTCTTACTAGTTTCGTAGTTCAGGGCGGCGTGGAGTATGTGTTTTTTGGGCGTCTTAAGATATGTGTATTCTGTGATTCTGTGATTTTTATTCATTTGGTTATTTGGCTTTAATTGCCCTGTTAGTTAGGATCTTATTTGTGCTTGACAGGAGAATGTCTCTTAATGCAGGTAGGTTAATTATATCAAATGCTTTCGCAATGTCAAGGGCAAATACAAATGTGCGGTTGCCCTCCCTCCATTCTTCATCTAGTACCCTGCGTAATGGGGTCGTCCGTGGATCTTAGCACTACCTTTCTCTTCAAGTATAGGTATTAGTATGTATGTATTTAAATTTAATTCATAATTTATATACATATATATATTAAGTTTATTATTCTTATACAGTATTTAAGTATTCGTGTATATAGTTAGGCTTAGATGGTTATATACACAGGTTTAGGTATTTATTTTGAAGTGTATGTTATTATGTTTAGGTATGTAGCCTATGTAGTACAATTGTACACAATTAGTCTACCCCCGCTCAACAATTACCTCTTACTCTCTAAGTCGGTTTGCTGGAAGAGATCTCTTACTTAGAGATAAGTACAGATGTAGTGAACAATCCTTTCCTTTCGTATTTTCTCGGAAATGTTCGTTTTTGTCTTACTAATTTGACATTTGACATTGATATATAAAGTATGCGATTTATTTGATACCTACACGTAATTTAATAATACAGTAATTCATAGACTCATCGGCACCATTCGGGTGTTATCGTTGTTCCGAGTTTTGCCGATAGGAAAGGATTATTCACTACATCTGTACGCCGTTGTGCACTGTTTTATCTAAAATGTAATTTTGCTTTATATGTTGTGTGCAATAAAGAAATTATGATGATGATGTTGATCTATTGGGTAGAAAAGCTGCTTGGTAGTTTCCGATTTCCTTTATTATTTCATCCAGTTCCTTGAGTAGGTATGTGGCATAGATTCTATATCCTGTATTGCACATTGTGGTTCGGCGATAATCGTTGGTGACACATACATTTCTTCTGGCCCCACACTAGGATAGCCTGTGTCGTGGGAAACCAGAAACAGCGACGTCACATACATATAAATATCCCAGACCTGGGGTTTGTTTTTTCTTTACCCCCAGCCGGGGATTGAACCCGGGACCTCTCGCATGGTAGGCAGAGCCCACTAGTGCAACATACTCTGTCTTTGATTATGCATCCCACTTAAAATATAGTTATTATTATTATTATTATTATTATTTATTTAGCTCAGATAACAGGATCCATATACATACATAATTACAACTAAATTAACATTTTTACCCAATGGTGGGTGAATGGGCCATCCCATCTCTCAGAAAACACCTTTAGAATGCCGTTGCTACTGACGCGCATTCTGCTCAGCAATGACGATATATAAAGATGCAATATATTTTAAGGTCAAATACATATTTCGAAGTCAATTTTGCTACCTATTCTATAATATTGTATATATACTTTGTTTAGTATATAATCAATCAATTACCCAGCATATCACTGAAACTCTCACCTTGGTTATAGTAGGGGCTCATTTCTGTAGGAAAATTGGTGCCGTTTCGCCTTACTGCAGCAAAAACAAATTCGTCATATTTTTTTAGAAATTTAGTTTTCGCCGTGGGGAGAATTCCTCATTTGGTCTTTCTCCAATAGTTTACAAACCTGTGTAACTGAAAGTTTAGTTGTTTCAGAAGTTTTAAAACTGAGATTTAAAGAAATTATAAATATTTTTTTCTCAATAATCGTAGTAACCTATGTTTATATCTTTGGCCTGAAATTTAAAAAAAAACACAAAAGTAGGTACCGTACTGCTGTGCAGCAATCCCCTAGGTGATACTAACACTCAATAAAGCATTCTCAAGACGTTAATTTCCATATTCATGAGCGAGAGAATTCAACACTGGCAAAATTAACCTCAAAAGAGGTTTGGTACGCTAATTAAAAGCGTGTCCAATCTCTTTTGAGAAAAAAGAATAATACTGAAAAGTAGCTGCTATCAGTGTTGAAATTGGTTGAGTTACTGGAGGATAGAAAATGTTGTAGCCGCATTATAGTATCGTATCCTCATCTAATATGCCCAAAGATTGCCAGGCCCTCTGTACATAATGAATGACCTATTTTCTACTTCTTAGTGGGTGGAGTATGGCTCAATCTAAATCGCAACCGGGTAAAGGCCGGTGCCCCTGGGTGGGTACAATATTGGGCTATATTTATATAATATAATAATAATATAATATTGTTGTTGAGCATAATCAGACCTCCAGATTAACGAAACTCTTTGCTGACAAAGTTTATGCATCGCACTGTCAAAGTTCCGCTACCAACAAAGAGGTTGAATTATAAGAGGACACTATTTTTTACACACATTGATCTAACCCCAAACTAGGATTCCCTGTATCTTGGGTACTAGACAACTATACACATACTTATATAGATAAATATTATACTAAGATAGATAAACAACCATGAAGGGGTACAACATCCGTTCTCATCAAACAAATATTTGCCCCCACCGGGACTCGAACCCGGGACCTTTGGCTTTGTAGGCAGCGTCACTGCCGACTCGGCCATTCGGTCGTCATGAATGTAGTAAATTAATTAATCAACGATGAAGGTATTTGAGTACTGCTAGATCTATGGCTGCCAACGCCATCTAGTGAAAGAGGCCGAACTTTCCATACAAAATCATTTTTAATTTTTTGGCTGCTAATTTGCGTTTTTCGTAATTTAATTTTTATCTAAACCACCTCTGACTGAGGAGAGTAAAACCAAGCTAGAATTATACAATCAATCATACAAATGGCCCCATTTTAGAGATTCAGTAAGACTAACGTACAGCGGTTCATTTTATGAGTATAGAAGAAAGATAGAAGATGGACTATCGATAAATTGTAAATTGTAATTTTCTGCTTACGATATGAAGCGTTAGTTTATAAAAAAAACGTTAAATCGTGAACTGGTTTAAAAGTGAAATTTGTTGAATGCAAACGAAATTCCAGGGCAAACACTGTGGTAGCTTAGGTGAAGTCTAAAGGGTACGAGCGCAGCAAAGCCCCCAAATAGTCTTCGTCTTAGGTTGACATGTAAGAACAAAAGAAACGTAAATGCTATACCCCGTCGGTCTTGTTTACACTTTATCGATAGTTTAAAAACTAATGCGTTAGTTTATAAACTAACGGTTTAGACAATCTTACGGTGACATATAGGTATATAACTGCCCAGCACAATTTTTTTTCCTGTCCTGAAAACTGGACGGGCTTGGGAAAATCCAACTCAGTTTGGGCTTTTATTCAGCGCATGAAAATTATAGGGGTTGTTCCAGAGTTCCTCCAATCCATTGTTTCCAAAAGATAAGAAAGCCATACATCAGTTCCCGAAGTCCTTTGTAAAGTTAATTATTACTTAAAAAACATTGTCTGTTTTCCTCCATGGCAGCTTCTCGATTTTTTTGACTACCTCGTCAAATACGCCAGTATTCAATACTCTGTTTCACGCGAAAGGGGGCTAACCCATCATCGCAGATGTGGAGATATGAAGGTTTTCTCACGACGTGTTTCTATCGCCATTTACAGATTACAATAATAAATAAAAAAAAACTTTGATGTTTTGTAGAAAAATCCAGTCGAAAAATTTTGAAACATGTAAGATGCAAATGACTTTCCTCTTTTCGCTATCGCCGCTACGACACAGCCTTGAAAACTGAAAATTTTCAAACATGACTGGAGCTACAACATGCCTACAATCTTTTTGCCCCTTTCGGCACAGTACAAAGTGTAACCGCAATAGAAAATGAGGAGAAGTCTATCATATGGATTAAGCACGCTAAAGGTTGGGCCAATTTACCCTGTCTTTAACTAAAAAGAAAAAAAAACGAAACATTGATGAAACCCTTCGTTAATATGTGGCTAACTGGTTTCCTTGTTAAACTGATAACGTTATATTGAACCGATTTTTGTAAAACATAGCTAAGAACCATCGCAAAGAAGTTTACTACCAATTATAGAAAACTTCCTTAAAATCCGTCTACCCGTTTGACCGCTAAGGTGCCACAGACAGACGTATATAAAATCCCTCCTTTTTCATCTTTTATTACGGGGAATATTTATCTGTAGCTCAAAATAAAATTATGCAAACGAATTATATTCACTGATTAACCTACCCTATACCAAAAACCTGGCTACTCTACAAATAAACCATTCGATTAACAAAACAAGCACCAACAAAAAAATCATAAATCCTAACAAAACCAGTTAATCTTTCTTACACAATTCACAACAAATATCTGGCTTGTCGAAATAAATTCCGTTTTCAATACAAAAATATTTGTAGTCACTCTAAAATACTGACTTGCGTTCAAAATTCTCCATATAAATAACGGATTTTCAAAAACTCCTTTCTTTTGCTGAACCACTCTAATTAATGTTTACTTTATCTAAATATATTAAACAATTTTATCATTATTTCATCTAAAAAGCTTACTAATAAAGCTAAATTTCTTTTTTCTTTTCTTTTTAAATGAAAATTATATATAAAACATCCCCTATTGGCATAAAGTGAAATCACGGACGCCCTGCTAAATCATGACCTGCCTGCCTTTATCATATAATGAAAAGTTTGAGGCTTTAATTAGAGTTAATTAGGAAATATTAAACCGCACATCAAAAATACTGACTTGCACAGCAAATATCAGGGCAAAGTGGTGCGGTAGCTTACTTAGGTGAAGGGTAAAGGGGGTGGGCGAAGCGAAGCCCCCTTTATCCTTCGTGTTAGGTTGAACATGTAAGAGCAAAAGAAACATAAAATATTTGAACAAGTGCATAAGAAACATAAGTGTTTTGTTGAAAATGTTTGCTGTACAAATAGGACATATTTGATGTGCGATTCAATACTACCCGATTAAATTTTGTTTTACAACTGCAAAAAAATATGTTTCAAAATCTGATTTATCGTTCTTTGTTGTTATTATGTTTGCATTTAGGTGATTTTTGGATTGATTGATTATATAATAATGATATTGTGATTAAATGGTGTTTTCATCATAAAAAACTTAAGTGCCCCAAAGATTAATAGGTGCTTGGTTCAAGTAAAATTGGGTTTAGATTTTTGCAGTTAATAAATTTATTGTTAGGTTTACATTCAGATATCAGATAATCACTTATTATAACGGTTTTACGTAAGTAGTAAAACAGTTTGCATAATTGAGTTTGTTTTGTGGGTAAATTCTGGGGTGCAGTCAGTATTTTTATTGCAGTTTTGAGATATTTTGATCAAAAAATCGGGGATTATTTGTTTAGCGTTTAAATACCTGTCATTTATTACCTTCCACTTACTATTGTCTCTCTTGAGAGATTAGCTCGCCATTACTTATTACATTTATCGTAAGTGTCTGTACCTTTCTATTTTAACCCACTTCACAAAAGGAAAACTTAAAATAACATAGCGTCACGCCTTTTCCCATGCGGGGTGGCAGAGGCACAAGTGTTGGGCACACTTTGAGCCAGTTATTCAATACTCCATTCTGCGAGACAGTGGGCTAGCCCATCGCCACAGCTATGGAAAATGAAGGTTTCCTCACGATTTATTCCATCACCGTTAGAATGTCCGTATAATGTACTTAAGATACATTAATTATGCTATTGGTAAATGGTCAGGAATCGAACCTGCATCTCCTGTTTGCGAAGCAAGCGTGAAACCCATTAGACCACGGAGCTCTTCAAAAGGAAAAAGGTTTACAATTCCTTAGAGTTCTATGTTTTTTATGTATGTGCATCGATTTCTCCAAGACGGATGGACCGATTTGGAAAGTTGTTTTTTTGTTTAAAAGGGTTTACCTTCCGATTGGTCATATTTTAATTAGGTCAGGAACTGAATTTGTAATTCTGGAGATATTGAGGTAACTCTTCAAATATTGTAGGCGCGTGTGTAAATAATCTATGGCGTTTTTTGTAATTTTCATAGTAACTCGTGCATTTACTCTCTGGAAGCATCATTTTGTTAAGTGGATAGTGTGAACTGGTGATGAATGAAGTCCACAGATGGCCATCTGAACTGCTCAATACAAGGTAGCCTATAGGTTGTTCACTAATGTATGCTCGTCATAATGCAAGATGGTGAAATGGAAGTGATGGTGACGTGACAGGAGAGCTCCTCAACAATTTATGTAAAGTTTTACTTTTTGTTTAAAGTATCTGTGCAATAAAGCATAAGAAGATGAATAAATATTCGTCTATTCATCCCTATAGTAAACGTGAGCAACTAGATTATGAATTATCTTTTAATTTTATCAAAGTACCCTCCAGATATATGACTCTAGTGGACCCAAGGGTGATATTCAAATATAATATCCTCGCTGTTGTAATACTTAAGAGTGGAAGGGTATACGTGCGACGGTTTCACTGGTTACTACCCTACCACACAGGTTTCCTAGTATACTACCCAGGGCATCTACTGCTTATCATCAACCTAGTGTTCAAGACCACGTTTACACTTTAACTTCTCTCATGCACCGATAATTAATATAAGGGTTCCTTACCCGAACGGCTCCGCATTCCGTCCGTCCGTCTGTCTGGCCGTCCGTCCGACAGCTGGCTATACCTCATGAACTGTAGTAGGTAGTGAGTTGAGATGTTTTCAGAATGAGTATTCATGTTGCCGCTACAGCAACAAATAATGAACTACACGAGATTTTATAAAATAAAGAAGGTTCCCATATAGGAGACGTGATGATATTATAAACACAATTTTCGCAGCTGCTTTTATAAACTTCGGTGGCGCAATTGGTTTGACAGACCTAAGACTGGTATCGAATCCCAGTTTGTACATTTTCTTTTTCGTTTTTATTAACCGAATTAAAAAAAGAAGGACGTTCTCAATTCGATATTTTTTTTTTGTTACGCGATTACTCCGTCAATTATGAAACGATTTTGATAATTCATTTTTTTATCGCTAGGTCATACTTTAGAGGTGGTCTTATATAGATTTTATCAAAATTGAATGAGCGCTTTTTGAAAAAATCAACAAATGCAAAAAATATAAACACAGATGACGTTTTGGTATGTGCCGTGCAGCAAAAGTTTTGACGAGGACTTTTCATGTACATAGACTTCATTCGCATACCCACCGGGGAGGAAGAAATTGGGCTTGAACTTGAAGTTGGTTTATGTAAGTTTGTAACTTGGTGTTTATCTTGTATGATGATACGGAACCCTTCGTGTGTGTATTTGACCCGCAATTAATCCTTTTGTTATTTCCGTTGCTTTTTGCAACATTGAAATATATAAATTTGAGAATTTTAAATGGTCAGCACCGGGATATGAACCAGCATCTCCTGCGGCCAGGCGAGCTTGTAGACCACCACTAGAGTAGGGACGTCATTGTTATCCGCATCAGCAGCAAAGCCATAGTAACACTGCATTCTCCGGGTGTATTTGATTTCATCGCAGCAACAGCTAATGCTGTTCATTCAACTACTTAGCTGAAGCCACTTAGATCGTAATTTTCTTATCTGTTGCGTAATATGGCGTGTACCATATAATTTACGTCATATGTATAAAAATTGACTATTAAAATTGATAACAATCTAAATAAAAACGTGGCTTCTACGTAAGTCACCCCTCGATTGACTTTCGGTACCCTGCTGCCAGGCAGCGGTTCCGTGGCTTAGGCCCCCAGTGGTCGACGCGGTCGTGGTCGACGAAACTGTGGTCGATGTCCCCGATTCGAATAAATTAAATATCTTTTTTTTGTGCCTTGGCACTTAGTTCAGTAATCGATAAATTAATGGAATAATTAGAATATTATAAATATTAATAGTAAAGTAGTACAATTTTCATTCTTAGGAACTAAATAAACATTTACACACATATTTTTGAGTTTCGAACTCCCTAATGATAGGGCAGAGCCCTGTAAACTTAGGATGAGTTGTTTGCTCAACCCGTACTTATTTTAACTTATAGTTTTATAAATATAGAAAATATATTGATTTACAATTAATCACTAAATATGATCTTAAAACAACCAAAAATTGAAAAAAGACTAAATACTAAATATGATCTTATAACAACCAAAAAAAGAAAAAAAAACTTAAACATAGAGTGTGTATGTGTGTATTTGCTGTGTGTCGGTGTGATTTTTTAAATAACCTGAAAGGAACTAATCACAAAAAAGTCGCCTGTAGTAGCAAATTGAGTAATCAATTCATTATTTTATTAAAATTAATTTACCGAACAATGAGATGTCAGCAAAATTTACAGTTAATCATATATATATTTATTTTTATTCCCTCTACAGTTTATAGTAACGTCTCTTCATTATTCTGCTCCCCTATTAGCCAAGAAACGAATTTACGCTTACATTCTAACCTATTTAGATCCCTAATATTTAATATTTTATTAGTTGTATTATAAAGATAGGGACCAAGAAATGTAAAAATGATTACTGTATTGAGTTTTAAGTCTAGGCAAATTGTAAACATTAGCCTGTCTCCTTTTACGATGCTGTCGGTATAACAAGGGGTCACTAAACGCCACCGCTTCATTCTGCAAGTGTTTCTTAAACAACTCCTGAAGTAGTTTTGTAAAACATTGCGAATCAAATTAAACTGACCGGGGGCCTCGACCACGGATGCGTCGACCACTGGGGGCCTAAGCCTCAAACCCCCGGCATCGACCTTGGGGATTTTTTTAATTCATTATAGGTTTGAGGTTTGGTTACATTCTTAAGCTTATTATATAAATAATTTTTAACCCTTAATGTATAAAAAATCATTATTTAGTATACCACATATCATGCAAATAAACATTAAATTTAATCCAAATCCCGGTTTTTAATTTTATTATGGTTTAAAATCGTGACCCCTAAAAAATCTCAATGTTTTGTGCGGTTATTATAAATGGCCAGGCGAATTGGGCTCTGTATTGCTTTATTGAAAATACCTTTGAGGCACACAACATCAAACTCTGTGCGTGCGCCGGTAAACTAGAGTCGCGAGTTTGTAAAAAACCGGACAGACTACCTATACTTTTCCAAACTAGAGGACAACCATTTGACCCCATTCTGCATGAATCCGCCAATATCTCCACTCGACCTCTCTCGTCAAAGGCGAATGGGTTATTGATAAAGTTTTCGCGGGTTTTCGGCACCGCTTCATGACATGATCCGGCCGATAAGTTGATACCTTTACGGGGTAGGTGTAGGGCCTCTATTCGGTGTAGCAAGGATTTTTTTTATATACGACGAGCCGGGCAACTTCAGGATCTATGTTTTGTGAGGATCTATGTTTTGTGAATATAGAACTCCGTAACTATTTGTGGGTTTTTGTTAATATAAAGGATTACTTATACTTATGCTTAATTGCACCAGCATTTTCAACCTTATGGCTTGGTAATACATGCGAAACCCAATGAAAAATTCCTCTTGCTCAGGCACAATTAAAGATCAAGGAAGTAGCGCAGGATGACATTTAAGTTCTGCTTCACTTTAGCAGCTGTTCTTGCATTCGACAAAAAGATAAATATATACTCGTGAAAAAACATGAATAACCCTGTCTTAGTCAAAGAACATCAAATGGACGTTCTAACTGTGATGGGAAACATCGTGACAAAACCCCCTATCTCCTGCGATGGACTAGCCCCCTGTCACGCAAAATGGAGAATTGAATAACTGGTTAAAAGTGGGCCTATAAGTCCATTTCGACTACTTCACATTTCGACAACTTTTTTTTTGTGCCGATTCCACAAGTTCGTATAATGACAAGTTCCCATTTTGACCACTTCCCAATTCGACTACTTCCCAATTCGACAACTTCCCAATACAACAACTTCCCAGTTACGGTTATGAGTCTAGGGCGAATACCCACTTTACTTAACCAACATTTTCTATCTATAGACTTGATAGCTCTATGGGATATGCCAACGAGTTCCAAGGTTAAATGTAATTACTAACATGTTGTCGAATTCGGAAGTTGTCAAACTGGGAACATGTAATGAGTCGGATAAAACATATGCATCCTCTTTTCAGAGCCGCCTGCCCGTCATCCCTCTTCCATACATGGGAGACGCTCCTTCAAGAGGTAGAAGCTGACGTGGTCGGCTACAGCAATGTGGCAACGTCGCTGGAGCGCGCTGTTGCCGCTCCGCTGGCTGACCGCACCTTTCATCTGAAGGTGCAGGCGAGGAAGCTGTTCGCGCATCGAGAGGGCTGCGAGCTGATACTGGGGAAGGCCGATGAGCAGCTGATAAAGGTATACACTAAAACCGTATGGTACATGCACTATAACAGACGAGAGCACAGCTTATCGCACTGTCCAGTATGGTACATGCACTATTACAGACGAGAGCACAGCTTATCGCACTGTCCAGTCAGACGCTATTGAACGTGATAGAAGGCAGTCTTCCGACGTGCCTCTGATTTAAAAAGACACTAAAATCGCGTTAGTTGTGGCTGCCATCGTTACCACATCACCGCCAGTAATAAGACGGACAAAAAGAAAAGAATGGGCGAAATTCAACCATAAACAGACAAGACTACAGCCATATGAAACTTGTCAAAGAACTCGATGATGAAGACCTATATACCTTCGAATGATTCCTAAATTATTTGCCGAACTGTTGGATCTCGTGAAACCATAAATCACTAGAACTGATACTAAACCGCCGAACGGTACGGTGCGTCGTCCAAACGACCGAACTTGGTGCGGAGCGTACCCTGTTCGATGTGCAAACAACCGGACTAACCGCACCGATATTAATAATAATAATGTGCGGCGGACCGTTCCCCACACGATCGAATATGGTATAAATGAATATGCTATATTATACGGAGCGCACCATACTCGATCGCCTTTTTATACTATATGAGTGTCTTACGCCATTTATTCCGGTCCTTCAGCTATATTCCGGACTAGTACTGGCTTTGCTTTTACACATACTCGCACATTCATACACGTCATATCTAGCCCTAACACTAGGTAGGAGACAATACATCAGAGGGTTTATACTGTTCGCGTCAGTATGAGAAGGCAATTGGGGAAAGAGCAAGTCGCGGAGGATGTGACGTGCCGCTCACTTCCCGCTCACCCGCAAAAGAGCCGGAGTCACCTTTGTTATCTATAGTGCTGCGCGAGATCGCTTTGACCCCGTCTATCGATTTCTATCTTGGGCCTCTAATACACTATAATATATATATGATCCTATCATAGTTCTTGCTCTCTCACCTATAATGAATGAATGAATTAATAATATATTATTATTTCATATGATCATAGATAGATGATAATGAAATAGAAGCCTTGCTCAGGTTGAAGCTGTATTAAAATGGATTCAGTTGCGTCTTCGTCATATATGAAAAGGAAAATTTCAATAATGTATTCTCAAGCACCATTGTAAAATTTAAAAAATTTCAAAAACATGTTCAGTAACTAGAAAATGAATACTGGGTGAAGGAAATGAATATAAAAAGAGATGACGGATTTTATCATTGAAGTCGGAGTAACCAGTGATCAAATTTCTTAAATGTTTCTAGCGCTGATAGCATAGGTTTGTTTTATTAAGATTGCAATATTTTAAATATGAGTTTAAATAATCAATAAAATATTCAACCATCATTTTATCGTGTGCCTTTTTGTAAACCATCGCCATCGACTAAAGCCATTATCTTTGTGTATACGAGTATTACCCTCCATATTTCCAGGAATGTGAACTAATATTTGTTTTAATAGCAAAGCAATTATGCCCCTTGCGTTACAGCACCGTTGTAGTCGATAGGTAAATAAGGGTTGATAAGGATTTTAAGTGCTACAAAAATCTAATTATCCTTCGGAACCTTTGGTAAAAGAGGAGTTTTAAGCCGCCACATGTTACTTGTGGAGTGTAATAAGGCAAGCTATTACCCTAAAAAGGGTCCCTACATCAATTTTCGTCTTGTAGATAAAGCGGTTAGCCACTCACTCATCAAGATAACATACGTCGAGAAAGAGATAGCAACTGTTAAAAAAAACGTGATCAGCGTGTGATAAATCTAAACGGGGTTGTACAAATCGCGCCAAACATCTCTGTCTGAATGGAATGTGACTTTTCCCTTACCCCACCTTAACTTATTTTTTATATATTACCTTCTCATTCGCACCTTTTGTTCAGGTGCGAATGAGAAAATATTTCATTAATCAGAGTTGAAGATATTTAGCGAGGTCTGTACTTGATTAAAAACACTAAGGTAATGAGTTCTAATCGCATATGGGGATGAGATGGCCAATTTTTCTCCACCTCTACAACGCTGGGTGAAGTTGGAAAACCTTGCAAATCTTTCAAAATTATGAGGTATTAAAGGTGAAGAATAAACAATAAAACATGCACAATAGACAATAAACATTTACATAGAAGGCACATACATTGCTTCTGGCCCAACACTGGGATACCCTATGTCGTGGGTACCAGAAACAGCGACGTCACACACATATAAAAATCCAAGACCTGGGATATTTTTATCTTTACCCCAGCGGGGGATCGAACCCGGGACCTCTCACATGGTAGACAGTGCCACACCGCTGCGCCACAGAGGTCGTCAAAGAATGATCTGTCCACGGCAATTTCCCGGTTTGAAAATCTATTTCATCATAGTTTGAAGTGTCACGGCGCTCGTTACATGCGTTTCCCTTCGGAAATGAGAAACATTCTCAAGTAACACAAAGGTTCTGTGTAACAGCTTTTTTACAGTATACCTTGGACACATTAGTTGCTAAAAATTGCTGTAATAGTAGTTTATGTGACTGCTTCATAATGGAGGGCATTGCGAGTTTAATAATAATATCACTCGAGAGTTTTAATGCCTAATTATGTACAGTTACATACACTAGTTTATCTACACACATTTAAGCTCTCTTTGATGTGTTCAGGAACCGCATGTTTGACCGGCATTGTGGCCCTGCAGTTGTTTAGCTTGTTCTGTAGTACCAACTTCACAGACAAACTAGGGGCGGCACGCAGGCGGGCGTCGGCGTTCGAAATTTTAATTTCATAATATGTAGAAAAATTACACATTATGGTCATAATGTGTAATTTTTAAGATAAGAAATGAGTTTTTACCAGGTAGTTTAACATTATGCTGATCGTAACGTGCTGTTTTTGAACGAAGTAAAGAGGGATTATGATGCGTGTGTAGATAAAACAGCATTATATGCGCATATAATGCTGATATAACTCTGATTTGGGCACAAATTACGTGGCACATTGCTGTACAATTGAATTACAATAGCATTACATTAGCATTAATAAAGTTTTATAGTATGTTGAAGGTAACAGCTACTCCAAGTGCTAACTAAACATTGCCTGAATAACAAGTCACGTGACACTTATTATAATTAATATGCTGCCATTCTCATACTCATTCGCAAATTGGAATAAGTGTGGATATATTAAATGGTTTATCGAAGCTGAAAGTAATTTATCAGTGAAATGGTGCTATGCAGAAACGCATTCTCACGCGCTCTCATAATATCTTGTGAAAGAGTCAAAATAAAATACATATAAATTTTACATGTAAGCTGTTTACACATTCATTTATTGTTTATCTAAATCAGTTCAAGACGAAATTTTCTAAAATAAACCAAATGGATAAAAGATAATACGCGTCACGTACTTAAAGCCCAGTGTTAATTTTAATGTAATGCTAAATGAAATATAAATGTCCACGCGTGGCTTATAATGGTAAATTATAACTCAAAATGCCGACATAGATTTCATTATTCAGCCCAGGTCCGAATTGAAGGGCACGAATGTACAGATTTATAGCAGTGTGCTGCTGTGTAACTGCATAATAGGTCCTACTTAGTAAAATGTTGGTCTATATTAATGCGGATATACGAGTATACTCTATCAGCTGAGTTATGGCGTAAAAGTGCACATTTAAGCAGCATAGAGCATTATATCTTTGTTAATAGTCTTCACATCATGACTGTTTGCATTACAGAGGTTCGTATGTTCTCTCTTAAAAGGTACACCTGTTAACCATTATTCAGAAAACTACACTATTTGTGTCCACAAAATGCGCTTTTGCAGCTGATAAACGTTACTAATCGCTGAATAACAGTGAATCTGTGACGTCTGTGTAGCGCTTAATAGAATCGCACAGTTCAGAGTAATGCATTATATTGGGTCTCGAAATTTCCTATGCAGCTATTGCAGTCCGAGTTAACACTAATAAGTCGTTAAAAATGCTTTAATAACCGATGTGAACCTTCTGTGGAATTATATAATGCAGCTTTGTGCTACTTGGGTTAATTCACTAGAAGAACATCTCAATCGACGAGACGGCGGCGGCGCCGCGCCGTTTTGATTAATAGGTTTTTTTTGTTGCTGTTGATATTCACTTCCGAGTGGAGCTGAGCTCAGATTTTTTCACGAGTAAATGCTTCAATCAGCACCGCAGCAGTTATCTAGTTTGTGTGTAATATGATGAGATCTATCGCTGGTAGTGGTGGTAGAATGGAGTTTAAAAAAACACATGTAGAAATATTTATTGTCTGCTTTCCAAATCAGAGTGAACACTGTTAATGGTTGTGCATAGTAATTATGTCTAACATATTGCTTACTGTGCTACCCCACGCTAATGTTGCAGTCAGTAGTTACATGCTACAGTTAAATTTACAGTTAGTTATTTCTACACTTCATCTCCCCTTTTAATTCCTTTCGTTATCTTGAAAAAATGTGAAACTAACTAGTTACATTTTTTTTTATTCAAAATAAAGTAAATAAAACGTAATTATACAACTCAATTATTACAATACTATTTTAAAAATTACATTTCATTCTATCATAAATATTGCATTTCTTCTTATTTATTAATAAAATCTTCTCTTCAAACTATTAAGTATTATTTTTTTATGTTACATATTATTTAACACCTCTATAAATGTAATGTTTTACACACACTCTGTAGTCAAAAGTTACATTTTTCTTTCTTAAAGCATTTAGAGGGAATGCTATTTTGCTAAATTTGGAAATCGTCTATAATAATTAGGAAAAGCTACATACCTCTTGACGTCATCTGCTTTCTGAGGCACAGGAGGCACAAGTAACGCATCAACTTTATTTGGATCGGGAAATATACCTTTAGATGTAATTTTATGACCTCAATAAATTATTTCTTTACGTAAGAACTCATATTTTAACGAATTTAATTAAAATAAAAATAAAACATGAGATTCCGTGATTTCATGTATTCCGAGACAATTACCTACCACCATTGTACGTTTGCAGTGGTCTCAATAAATAAAACAGGATATCAATCCTGATATTGCTATAGTCATAAGACGTAAGAAGGCACTTGATGACGTCTTTAATCCCATTGTGCATCTCTTCATCTGGTATTTCTTATCAGGAGTAAACGCAGTGATTCTTTGAATCTTTTTCAAGTGATAACTGATATTAACCTGACTTAAATCCATTTTTTTTAATATGGATTAAAAATCTCATTTATAATTGGTAGAGGGAATTTATCATCCTGTTATTTATTATTGAGTTGACGATAAACCACTACAACTCTCCACTTCTTCTCTCTTGACCTATATATCTTCTCAGGTACCAATAGTACTGGACTGGACCAGTCTGAAGCAGTCTTTTCAATAACATCATTCTTAATCAGGTCCTCTATCTGTCTCTGAAGTTCACCTTTCAACGCATTTGGCAGTCGCTAAGGCTTCACGTATACTGGAGTAGCGTTTTGTTTCAACTTTATAGTGTGCTCTATTAAATTCGTAGTGGAAAGCGTATCTCCTGGCAAACGAAAAACGTCCTTCCTCATTATTCCTAAGGTTGCAAGTTACTACATAATAATGACCGTAACTAAATATTTAATTTAAACCTTCTTTAGGCAGGAAAAAACTGTTTCTCGTCATTATTTTGCAAGTCTACTTCACCGCTATCGGAAGTCGCATGTTGCACTTTTTGAAATAGGGGCCGCGAGCGTTCGTTGCCCCGTGAATGCCGACGCGCGCGCCGCGTCGAACGATTCCCACGCTGTTCATAGTTTTCAAATGAATTACCGCCTTTGTCATTTCTAAAACTATTGTTATTTATAGTATTGTTTGTGTTTGGACTGTAGTACTTATTTGTATGCGCGATTAAGGCCTCTGCGGTTATGGCTATGACCATCCCTAATATGCATACCTTGGTCCAGATTATGGGCACTCATGGACATCTCATCTATGACCGTCCTATTAGCCTGTGGTAACGAATCGGACTGTCGCGACGCGATGATGGTGCTAAGCCGCCTATCCGACAAACCATCCGCATATTCCTCTAACTCTTCGCCAAATTTTTCAATACTCCTACGCCCTTGGGTTGCCCTAAATATTTGCGTTTGTAGCGTGACTGACGACATTTTCGGGAGTAAGAATTTCGTAATATCTTCTACTAGACTAGTCACATCTATGTAAGAACTTTCAAACGTAATTTCAGACGAGTTTTATAAATCTATCAATTGGCATTTAGTGGCCTCGCTTGTCAAAGATTTATACAATTTATTCCCATCAATTAATTGTTTAGTAACTTGTTCCTTGCCATTCATCACAGGCAACAGGGAAATGGCAGACTTAATATCAAAGGAAGTCTCCATTTTTGATTATTTTATTTTATTCTCTACATAACTACTGGTAACTTTCCACTTCTATTAAATCTGTATTCGTCTGACTATCTACATGCGATAAGGGAAATATTAAACTGCACATCAATAATACTGATTTGCTCAGCAAATATACTGATTTTCACAGCAAATATCAGGGCAAAATACTGCGGTAGCTTAGGTAAAGGTTAAATGGGGAAAAGAGGGGAACGAAGCAAACTTAAAACATAAAAGTGTTTGCGCTAATTCATTTTTGCTGTGAAAATCAGTATTTTTGATGTGCGATTAAATACTAGCCATGCGATAATAAGGAACGGATTTCATCGTAGATTCCTGTAATATTGTCTAATAATATCTATATCTTTTTCACCGAATCGGAGCTAAGTTTCTTACTTTCTATTTTTTGGTTCACCTGAGTCAAAATACTATCAACATTCCCATATACACATTTTGAATCATCTAACTTTTTTACGCTATTTCCTTTTGAACCGACTTCAGAAATGAAGGGGTTCTCAATTCGGTTGTATTTTTTTATATTTTTATGTTTGTTACCTCAAAACTGCTACTATTTATGAACTGTCAAAAATTATTTTTTAAAATTAGAAATCGGTCCTGTAGTTTGGTTTATAAAGTAAAAAGACTGGAAATATAATGTCATAAAGGTAAACGAAATTGCGTAGCTTTACGGTGCTTAAGGTCATTGTCATAAGATGAATGCTGTCTCTAAGAACCGTATACTCGTTATAATGTCGTGTAATACGTATGGACCTGACTGTCAGACAGACAGATTTCGTAAAGTTGTTTTCGTGTTTTTTGACGACATTCGCATCCTGACCAGGGGAGTTACCACAATCTTTTTCCGATTCAAATTAGGTTCAAAACAAGAACATCACCCATTTTCATTCCAATTCGTTTTATTGGGCTTTATTTTCCTAATACCAAGACTTGTTTTAAGATGGTCACGGTAATTGTGCGGATCAAATTAGGTTCCTAATCTGAATCGGCATATGACGTTGTGGTAACCCCCAGGAAAGAAGAAATAGGGTTTGGTTTTTTGAAAGTTTTTAAGTCGGTTAATTATGTGTGGTGTTAACGTTCTTTGTTTGCATTTTTTTCACTTATGTGCCGTATATTCATATTATAATAAGCTCCCTTTTCACTGTGGGATAATTATAATATGTAGGTATTGCATTATATCCCATAGGGAAAAGTGAGCTTTCTTATATAATTGATTATCGGGAGACAGATTTCGTAGTCTAGTAATTTCCGATAACGATCTGTCATCATGAGATCGATTTAATTATTTGTTGGCGTCCAAATCCGACAAGACTATGCCTTCCGACTCGGCTTGACGCAACATATATTTGTCCTCTTGATATTTTTTGCCAAGGTCAATCACAGCTCTTTCGAGGGATAAATCCTGTAGTTTATGAACTGCGACCGCCCAGATTAATATAAGAGGCAACATAAGACGCTCCACATCTCCGTAACTCCTTGTTGCCGAACCGTAGTATACTTGATGGTGGTATGGGCGTGCAACCGTTTCTATCTTTTAGCATCAGGCCAATAGTTTCATTATCATCTTGACTACATTAGCATCCTGACAGAGGAGGCAGAAATAGGGCTTGAACTTGAAGTCGTTTTTTTGTAGTTTTTAACTTGGTGATTATTACAACAATCTGGATTGATTTTAACAATTTACGTTCTTACTTAAACCAATTTATCGTAAATACTCTTCAAATCTTCAGTCATAATAAAACAATCGATCAATTCAAATGAATTAACTAGACTCACAGGCGTACAACAAATTTTCGCCGAAGTAGGTCTCACGACGCGTGTCATCGCCCCGTGGTGCTGAAGACGGCGGCGGGGCGGACGTGACGCGCGCCGGCAGCTGGTCACTGCATGAAGGTGCACGATGTGGTCATCTTCTTGAGATGGACCGGGATAACCCTGGATACCTCTTCTGGCCGGGATAACCCTGGAACTCTTCGAGCTGGGATACCTTCGACTCACTCGAACAATTATCGATAGTGTTCCTTTGTTGTAAAAACTTTCTTAAAAGGATTGAAAAGTTGCTGTCATTATGTTTCGATTGGTAGCTTGATTTCAGATTAATTCTTCAGGTAAGGGCCGCTTCAAGTTTACTTCATAATTTTTCTTCAGTGGATGATGATGACGATAATCTTCATGCTAGTATCCTTTTTACTGCCTTTTTTTCTTCAGATCCTTTTGGGCCTGCCAAAGCAAGGGTAGGCCAGGTCGCCATGTAATATGATGGGATCTAACGCTGGTGTTGGTGGTACAATTGGTTTAAAACACGAAGTTATGTGTAGACATGTTTATTGTCTGCTTTCCAAATCAGAGTGAACACGGTTACTTAACGGTACACGGTCAATGGTTGTGCACAGTACTTATGTCTAACATATTCGTTACTGTGGTACCCTACGCTAGTGTTGCAGTCAGTAGTGACATGCTACAGTTAAATGTACAATTAGCTATTCTTACACTTCATGTGATACGAGAACTCAAACATCACAATATTTAAGCCCCGACTTTTTCTACAATTCTTAAAAAATCATTCCTTTATTCGTGGATACAAATCGTTCCTGAGTGTACAGTACAAAGCACATAAAACGTCAAGATGCGCGGGCCATGAACAGTGCCGTAACTCCACGCCGCTGCTTAATAATTCAATAGTAGAAATTCACTGAGCACTTCGTACATAATGCATCGGGCAGATTCTATAGCTTGGATCACGGAAAGTCAACCGAATGCGGGCGCATTCAGGGTGAAACAGAAAAGTATATTTTAAGGGGTTGTTAGGGACATCATTATGAACAACTTTTACTATGACACCGATTTGATCAAAACAACTTTATTTTTCATTCTTCCATACGTTTTGGTCCGGGCGATCTCTTGATTTCTATGGAGAAATGGAAAATAAATTTGCTCTGATCTAATCGGTTTCATAGGACAATATTCATCGAAATCATCGTTTGCAATAGACCCGGAGGCTCATCTGAAAGGTGAGAGATCATAGAGAAAGTTGCTCAGGATGGTAGCCCCTTAAAATATGACTGCAAAGTCAAAGTCAAAGTACTTTATTACTGTAGATATTTACATATTCTTAAACGTAATTTTTTGCCTCTTCTCTAAATTGAACCACAGTGGGAGTAGAAGGGCGTAGAAACTCCCACAGATCGATTTTTAGATCTCTTTTAAAATTGGTTGTGCTTAACTAATACAAATATGAAAAATTTCAGGAATAAATAATTACAAAATTATTAACAGCAAGGTCTGTGTTGAGCTAAATTAACCCCATACAGTCCCGTCATTTAAGTAATCTTGAACATTGAACAACCCTTTTTCGACAGAGTCGCTTCAACATACTTTTTAAATTGCTCAACACCTTTCTGTTACACCCTATATGTCCACGGTTGAGCAAACGGGAAAAACAGCTGTCTGTGTTTGCCGTCATCCTTCGTATTCTGCTTGGAATAATCCAATTCGGAGAACCTTTCGGTCTTTGCGTAAGGTGTTTTGCTTGGCGTACTTAGTAATATGAAGAACAATATGCCATGATAACCGTTAGATAGAAAAAAAACTTAAAATTTTGCTATAACATGTATATTTTTTTAACACAATCCAAACAAGGATCAAATTGTAGCCCACCCAACACAGGAAGCTTAGTGCCTGCATGCACCAAAAGCAGATCCCACGTTTGCAACATTTGAAATTCGAAATCACGCAGAAATCCTGGAGAGTTTGCATAACACGGACCGCGGCCGCTTTGATAGCATGTAAGCCTGATTTGACAGCATTAATTATGTATTCACGATAGCTCCACTATGAAAAGCGCCGTTTGCTGAGGTTGCTGAAACTAATCTGGATTGAGGTTGAGGGACACACGATTGAATGTATGTCTGCCCCACCTTTTCGTAAACGCCAACGTCAGTTTCACGGAATAGGATTGAAAATGTGGCATAGTTTTCAGGACAGCGTGAAATTTTTCAACGTTTTCTGTGAAAATGCTTAGAAAGATTTAACGTACAATTTTTTACACACCAAAAATCGCCAGTTTTAGACCATTGGTCACGAAAATTTAAACAACTTTATATTTTGTGGACTCCAGAATAGAATTAGTTACAGCGGACCACATGAACTTTCATGACGACCTAACTATACATACCAAGAGGTGATTACAGTACACTGAATATTTTTCCCGTGAAGCATAATATGCAGAGGTGAGAAGATTAAAAATCAGCGGTATAGAATCTAAATTAGACGATAAACGTATCGGATCATAAAAACTATCGAAGGTACTCTTAGTCCTTCTTAATATAAAATGAAACCTTCTGATATCACGCAGTCGGAAAAATAAAATTCGATCCCAAAATTCAGGTCGAAGTTGAGTATAACTTATTATGTGATGTTAACCTCAAACTAAGATGACTAATGGAAGTGGTTTTCTCGTTCAGGATTTTCGGCCTCTAATTTTCCTTTTACAGCAACCATTGCGGAAACTTCTGTCGTCCTCTCACCTCCACTTAGGCTCGCAGTCCTTTCCAAAGCACTATTGAAATTTGTTATTTACAACTTCATGTTCGAGTTTGGACATTGATACGGCCTTGTTAGACATTTCGGGTCTTGGACGTAAATTCTTTATTGTACTTCACAAAACAGACATACAGATAACTTATAATAGAAAAAACATGTACAAATGCGAGCTTATCGCTAAAAAGAGATTTCTTCCAGCAAACCATGATGGTAGTAAAGGTGATAGTTGAGCGGGGGAAGACCTGCGCGTACAATATAACTCTATAAGTACTACGAGTGATATATACTACAAACAATATTATACTGATAACCCTATTGCTATATATTATATATAGATACACTTATTAGAAGCTGGCAAGTTGTAGACATATACCAAATTTAGTTGCTGTAGAATAATCACGATGCTGAGCTATATTTATCGTAACATGTATTAGAATATACAAGTTGCTTGAAAAGTATTTATTGGGCGCTTAAAAATGGATGATGACCTATTTATTCAGTGGACTATTAAATAATGTTGAAGACGAAACTGGCATTTTAAAAACTTGCATTAAATCACAATCACATGCAGGCTAAATGATTTGGGTCGCGTTTTCGGCCATGGCGTAGCCTTTCTACACATTTAAATAGTAGTTTATGTGACTGCTACATAATGGAGGGCATTAATACTCGAGTTCATAATAATATCACTCGAGAGTTTTAATGCCTAATTATGTACAGTTACATACACTAGTTTATCTACTCACATATCATAAGCTCTCTTTAATGTGTTCAGGAACCGCATGTTCGACCGGCATGGTGGCATTGATAATTTCTTTGCACTTGTTTAGCTTGTTCAGTAGTACCAACTTCACAAACAAAATAGTGGCGGCACGCAGGCGGGCGTCGGCGTTCGAAATTTGAATGTCATAATATGTAGAAAAATTACACATTATGTTCATAATGTGTAATTTTTCAGATAAGAAATGAGTTTTTACCAAGTAGTTTAACATTATGCTGATCGTAACGTGCGGTTTTTGTACGAAGTAAAGAGGGTTTACGTGGGATACGTGTGTAGATAAAATTTGTTTTTAATTGCAGAGCCGACAGGAGTACCGCGCGGCGTTCCTCACGTACAGCAACAACCCGAACCCGACAGCGCTGGCGAACTACTACGAGTCGCACAACAACTATGTACAACAGTTGACTGCCACCAACGCGATGCTGGACCAATACCACAAGCACACCTTGCCGACTGTACTTCAGGTGAGGATCTCTTGGAAACGAAGCGAAGCTTTTTCTCTTACGGGGTAGTAGAAGCACAGTTGATAGGTACTCTATTTTGCATGATAGGGGGTAACCCCACCGCCGCAGCTTAGCTAATTCTAGTTGGTAAAATCGTTATTCGTGTAGGGGTGTGCGATATAGTTCTCCAACGCCCTAATAAACAAATAAATCCCCAGATTTTTATGATGTTTTCCATCGTCCAGAGCAAAATTCCCGTTGATTTGTTTATTTTGGGTGTTCGAGATCTATCACACCCCTAAACGAGTTTTATTTTTTGTGTTTTTTTTTTTCATTTATGACAGGGAACATAACATAAAATTTTTACTTACTATATAACATAACACCTAACATCTTAAAAATTTCTCACCAAGACATAATAAAGCAACGGCATTTTTATTATTTTGCTTATACGTATCTGTATATTGCCTTCTTCTAACGTCGAGCTTGGTGCTCGAAGTTAGAATAAAAAAAATACATAATGCACACACACTGAGGCATACTTAATCAAAACCGAGAAAGAAATCAGGTTCAGTTTTGAGTCAGCTGTAAGAATACTATACTGTCATATGTACCTAACTATACACAGATTATAAATCCCTTACCGGTCATATGGTACACACCCATGTTACCTAACTGAAATTAGTAAGGTTTTTGTAATTATCAATCAAAGATAGGTACTGTAAAAGGGGGCTAGTTGGAATTGAGGGGCTAATTGGAACTAATAGAAAATGCAGCCAAATCTCTGCATTTTGTATTAGTTCCAATTAGCCCTTCAATTCTAATTAGCCTCCTTTTACCGGTACTGTATGTGTTTTATAGTCATAATAGGGATGATGATGCTGGCATGCTCGAATTGGAAGTCAATTAGTGAGAGATACTTGAAATGCCCAACTTATTTTTGTTCTTGGGTGCCATCTCGAGGGTCGGCCCTCATTATGGTTATTTGTGACCGTCATGTTGCAGCTTAGAATATATTAGTGGTGTTTGAATTGAACAATTCTGCGAGGTTTTCGGCGGCCTGGTATTTTTCCATGCAGGATTAATTGGAGTAGGTGGTATTTGCTACCACGCATTATGTGGCCCGTGCAACGCAGTTTTGCGTATCATTTTTTGTTCAGTAGTTTGTATTCCTGTTCACGTTGTTGTAATGCCTAACAGTGAACAGAAACATGCAAAAAAAACAAGAGAAATAATAGAACTAATGACTCGGTAGTCGGTAGTCAGAAAAATCCCGATATCTTGTTTCGAGTTTTCGACTATACAATGTTCAGTTCATTCATCAGAGTCTGTTGCGCTGCGAATGGGTTGCGTCAATATTTTTATCCAAAGGTTGAATTCATCCAATTATACCCGTCGCTTTTATAACGATTACAATATCAATGCAGTTCTAACTACTTATATAAATACTGAGCTGAAAGTTTGCTTCTCTAAAACAAATGTAAAACAAAGATCACGCGTTTTCTCACATAGGTTGGCAGAGACAAAGGTCTTTCAAACCAAACCCAAACTATGTAGATGCCAGATTATGCTCATCTTATAAAACTTGAAACCTGCCTTGGTTTCAAGTTACAACAATAAGTATCGTAATACAAATAATCGTTGCTCGATTCGAGGGTTTTTTTTTAAATGACAAGCTGTTCCGTGTTACTACAAAAAATAGCAAACATAGTTTAACCTCAAAACAAACGCTAAATACATACATTTTTGTCTATAAACAAGTTTTAACCAGGAGTTCTTTTTGTGGTATGACTTGTGTCCAGAGACTGAGTGATTTCATCTGATGAACGAATTTTTGCGATAAGGATTCGAAAAAGGTACCTTGATTTCAAATGGATATGGATAGATCCGGTGAGGATGAAGTATGTTAGTGTGTAATCTTATGTCCATCTACAATTATAAAATGAAACGATTTGGCTGATACTATGAACATAAAATATGTAGGTTTCATAATGGTTAAAAGTTTGTAAGAAATTGGATGGTTTTAAAGGGAAAATTTGTGTATTTACCGCACAAATAGAAACAAGCCATTAGGTCGAAAAAGATGCGGAAATATATTTTCCCATTACTTATAAGAGTTTACTTAGTATTCCGTCACGCTCTTTTTCATGACAGAGACAGAACGATACTTAAGTAATTGATTAGTAAAATTCTCAATTTAGAAATCGGAGGTATATCTTATTCGGGTACAGACAGTTATTTGAGAAGCATTCTATATATTAATAGTATCTAACGCGAAACCTTGTGTGAAATAGAGTATTGGGGACAATGATAAAAATAAACCTATCTCGAAGGCAGTCAGCCTCCAGCGAGCCTTATTTTAGACCTATCTAGTCTAGGCATTCAGGTTCCAAGCTCGTTTCTCAATGTTGGGACGAGAATAGTTCTAGAATAGAAGAGTTCAGCTTAGCTAAATCTAGCTCTGTGGAGTGTTGATATTTGCAAAATTGAACTACATGTAGTGGTACATATTTTGTATTTGTGATGGAGACCCGAGTAATTCTACATTTTGTTCTAGTATTTTATACTGCTAAGCTCGCCGGTCTCTCCACTTCTAGATCCGGCTGATACCATACTCTCACGCGATCGATATACGGATATCGACTCCATATATCGAGTGATTTTGTATGGGAATCACCCGATATCCGCTATTTTGTCTGGTGTTCCTATTCTGCGAGAATAGGATACGCCTGGACCCCTCTCAAATTCAAAATAATAAATAATTGAACTGAAAGTAGAACTTAGCGTGTAAATCCTGTATAGATGTCTTACAAATAACAATGTTCCTTTGTACTCCTCTTGATTAATCGTAAGGCAGTTTCTAGAACCCTTTCCTTCCAAAATTGATTGGCGGACCCTTAGACGTCACGCGCCGTCCTCGAAATGGGCTTGTCTTTGTCGCAGGCCAAGACATTGGTGGTGGATGATCAATTAGTGAGCTTTCAAGACATGGTCATTCGTGGCGTAATCGATACTGTGATTTTCGGATAAATAGTCCTTCAATTTAAAATACAAACTTGAGATTGCTGGGCTTCGTTATTTTACCACTGTCAATTGCAAACGACACATGTAAAAGTAGATATAATGTAAAAGTAGACTGTTCAAAATTTGGTTGAACAGTCTACTTTTACACAATACTTGTGAATACAAGCCCAAACTGTAGTTTGGGCTTGTATTCGGATTCGAAGCGAAGCCACCTTTATCCTTCGTATTAGGTTGAATATGTAAGAACAACAAAAATACCTAAAACAAAAAGTATTTTTGCTGATCCTTTTTTGCTGTGAAAATCAGTATTTGCGAAAATCAGTATTTTTGCGGTGCGCTTAAATAAATGGCTAAACGTGTACAAAAAAAATAGTTTCCATTTACAGATTTACAATGCGCACGTGACGTCACAGTAGGTAGTAAAAATGTACACGCTTGGTGCTCATACATTTATCCGTGCTTGTGTTGTCTACTCTATACATAGTACAAAGAGAAGAGACAGAATGTATGGTATAAGAATTTATTCCATACAAATATTACACCAAATAGAACTTAGAAGATACGACAAGTAGGCGTAGAATATAACACACCTATAATTTGTAAAGTATATATAAGTAAATATAAATAAAACCTATGTAGGTATTTCTGTTTTAGGAGATCAAGCTGTCACCAAAGAATGTATGGTAGTTTATTTAAATATTTGACGAGAACTCTTATAGTAAACCATATTTACACTTTAGGTATAATAAGTGGCCAAGTGCGAGTCGGACTCGCCCATAAAGGGTTCCGTTGTAGCAAGTAATTATGTGACTGGATGTTTGTGTTGTAACTTTTTTTTTCATAGTGTTTGTTTGAATGACAAAGTTATTTTTGCGGTTTTTAATAAATGTTTTAGACCTTAAAAACTGCTTATTTTATTTTGTTCGAACCAATTTTCGTTGAAAGTGTGTATTGAAATACACAGCATATATTTTTTGTAGATTTTTCACTCTCTTACTTTAAAAGTTGAAGGGGGCTGGGGGGGTGATACACACATTTTTCCACTTTGGAAGGGTTTGTCTCTTTTAACTATTTAATTTGAGGAAAAATGGTTTTCAGGAACCTCAAGGTCATTTTTAAAGATTTATGGACACCCATATAGGTTTGGCGAAAAAAATATTTTCTGGTTTCAGTTCCATGTATGAGTTAGCCCCTTTATTTATTTTGATTTTTCAATTTTTGTATAAAAATCGTTAAGTGGTTCACAGAATACGTCTACATACCAAGTTTCAACTGTGTAGTCTTAACAGTTTCTGCATAAAGTTGCTGTGACATACGGACGGACGGACAGACAGACTTGACGAAACTATAAGGGATCCTTGTTTCTCTACGGAACCCTTAAAAGTGATGTATTGACCAGAGGAAGACAGGCCAAACAGTACACGTATTTAATCCACTCTAGCTATTTCATTAACTCGGAGCGAATGACATAACTCGACAATCCTGACATTTAATAACTCAAATATGTATTGCAGCTCCAATTTAACTTGAATCACGAGGGCCAAGTAACAGAAACTTCGAATCTCTCTGCGCGATTCCTCTGTGTATTTCAAGAATCGTATTCAACAGTACTTATATTTACAATACGACTGAAATATTCAATCTGCCAGTCCCTCATACCGCCCGTTTTATGCGGAGGAGCACTCCAACTTTTACTATAAGCTTTCTATCTGAGCCGAATGAAACTAGGTTCCATAATTTAAACTGTGGCGGTAACAATAATACGGAGATAGAATAGCCGTGTGCCTTGGGGATTTAGACAACTGAAATATATAGTTGTTCAGGTGATGGCCCGAATATTAACATAGCTTCACGCCTTATCCTACACGGGGTGGCGAACGCACTGTTTTAACATTTTTACATTTACATAAAGACACATACATTGCTTCTGGCCCCACACTAGGATACCCTGAGTCGTGAGAACCAGAAACAGCAAACATGTTTTTTTGGCTTGTGTTTTAACCATTACCAAAAAATTCGAAAATTTACTACCATTAAATTCGAAATGACTGCCAGAATAAGTAAATGGTCACCAAATTGTGTTTGGGTAAATGATCACCAAACTTATTTTTATGTTTTAAGTATTTTTTGTTATTCTTACATGTTCAACCTAACACGAAGGATAAAGTAGGCTACGCTTCGCTCACCCCCTTTGCCCTTCACCTACCGCAGTATTTTGCCCTGATATTTTCTGCAACTTTTGGTGATCATTTGCCCATTTTGAGTAAGAAAAATATATTTTGGTGATCCTTATATTTGTTGCCTTTTTTTACCTCCACAACCAGGATTCGAACACAGACCTCTCGCTTGGGGAGCACAGCCGTAACACCACAAAGGTCACACGAGTTCCTAATAGCCCGCTGTAAGCGACCAGGACTACCTAATTTCTTTCCTTTTAGTCCTCCTGAAATTCAATAAATCAATATGCTCTTCTTCTGTCAGGTTTATTAAACCACGTGATCCGTTCAGCAGATTCGTCCCGAACTCTACGCTTGTTGACTTTCCGCACATATGTATTCTTCACTGTGTGCATTCTGCCTGTATTTATCGACCTGCTCGTCCTTTTCTTTCCCAGGAGCTGGAGGAGGTGCTAACCGACGTGACGGCCGCCGTGAGCGAAGCCATTTATCAGAAGGGAGAGGTCATGACCGACAAGGTAAAACTACCTATAGCGTTAGGACAGCACACTTACTACAATAGTTGTTTTAATTAGCGTCACGCCTTTTCCCATACGGGGTGGCAGAGGCACAATTGTTCCCACTTTGAGCCAGTTATTCAATATTCCATTTTGCGTGACAGGCGGCTAGCCCATCGCCGCAGCTATGGCGTAAGGAAGGTTTCCTCACGATGTTTTCCATCACCGTTAGAACGTCCGTATGATGTGCTTAATATAAATTAATTATCTCATTGGTACATGGTCAGGAATCGAACCTGCATCTCCTGTGTGAGAAGCAAGTGTGGAACCCGTTAGACCACGGAGCTCTTCAGTTGTTGTTTATGCAGCATAAATAAATACAAGCACAGTCAAAGTAGGATTGTAGTGTAGTGCTTCTAAAATGAGTATGTTACTTCATTACGTTGACGTGCCGAACAGCTTCTACGCTAATTTAGTGTTTTTAATTATGAACCAATATTATTTTTAGATCCCAAGAAATAATCTTTTAGGTGAAAAAAATATATTTTTTTCGAATAGTGTCACATATTTATGTAAATCTTCATACATACACACAAATTGAATAAATAGCGATATTAATAATTCATCACGAGCCAAAAGAAAAAAATTGTAAGGATCTTATATAACGCCTTCGATGGAATTTAGAAAAAAGGCTGCTCTGAAAGTTTTTTTTTACTTATTAGATGCCTCTTTACTGCTCAAGATAGAAAAAAAACTTATTATTTTGAGTTTTACCTCCCATATTCACAGGAATGGTTGTGTTGTTAATTAAGAAAGCATATCTTGAGCTGAGCATTGATAAACTAAAACCATTTCAGAGGAACAAGATAACAAGAAGTTCATTCACAGCACATAGTTCACATTAAGTCAAACGAACCCGTAGCTACAAACATTCCAATCACATTAAGCTTCACCAAAGACCTTTGATATCATGTTAGCCATCACAAACAATTCCTTTGTTGTGTATGGATAGCGATGTCTGTGAGTGCCTTCAGACATTTTGCACAGGATTATGATACTATTTCAATTACTATAGTTTCGCCCACGCCCACGCCTGTTGCGAAAAATAGACTTCGAGATCCACCTCGCTCGACGTTTTCTCTAAATGTTCGAGTTACAACTCCCATATTCACCTTCACCGCTCTGAGATCTGTGGGAGTTACTACGCCCTTACTTCTCCCACAGCGGTCCAATGTAGAGAAGACGCAAAAAAATAAGTATATGTCAATATCTATAAAGTAATGAAGGAATGAAGTAAGAGCACCGAGGTATCCGAACTTCCGAAAATGGAAGTTCGGATACCTCGGTGTTCTGGTTATTCTATTCCGAAATAAAAGACTTGCCTATCTATGAAGAACGAAGCAAAGCAAGAGAAAATACAGCAATAAATTACGCAATTAACATACTAAAAACACCCGACTGCGGTACACTAAAAAGCATAAATAAGCAGATAGGACATACATACATATATACATACAACACAAACACATTGTTACCGCTTCGCTTAGTCAGTAAATAGGGCAAGAGGAGAATAAATGTTGTGATAAAAGCAAAATCGTATTAATTTGGCGTTTTTAAAATTGTATGCAAGTCGGAATCATAACTGCCTAGTTTTATCAAAGCTTCTTTGAAAACTGATCTTTAAATTGCTACTAGCGTAAATAGAAGTGTTCAGATAGGTTCCCATCAAATTTATTTGCCATTTAATTTTTTTGGTACTATTTATAAAATGAAATAGTCGCATTTTAGGAACTATGTAACTTATTGAATAAATAATGCGGTATAATTCTACTTATCAAATTGTCGTCGAAATTGTGAATCTATTATTGACTGAATCGGAGCCAATCTGAAATGGAGTTTATATCCGAAACCGATATTGAAGCGTGCAACGAATTGCAAACTTGGTATACCTCGCGCCACGAATCAAGAGCGCTGGGCTAAGTTGGCGGGAATTACTGCGCATATGTACAGGTATTGAAAAGAGACTATTGCGCATTCAAGGCCACTGCTCATAACGTGTGGCGCGACGTATATAGGCCAGTCAAATCTTACACAAAAAAACTAAATACGCAAAACGTGATGTAAAGCTGAATTTTTGGTATGTTATTTGGACATCATATGAAAGTGTGAAACTACATTTTTCAAGCAAAAAAAGGTTGGGCTACCTGCGTAATAAGTGGAAACTGAAAAAAAAAACTGTTTTTTTTTTCAAATTAATTAAAAAATTTGGGTCTTTGTCATTTTGAATACATTTTTTACTATTTAAGTCCACCCACACCACCGTTTGTCTAACAGTCTCTTTTATATTTTGAAGACCTCTGTGGCGCTGCGGTTGTGGCTCTGCCTACCATGCGAGAGGTCCAGGGTTCGATCCACAGCTATAAATATCCCCGGGATAGTGAAAAAAAAATCCCCAGGTCTTGAAACAATAATGAAATATTATTCTCAACTTACATCAATAAAACAAATTTTCGAAACAAAGCTCGACAATCATGGAATTTGACTGGAAATTGCCGGTCGCTAAAACACGACAGTAATGGATTTTCACAGGAAATTGCCGGTACCTTTTCTGGCTCCTCCAAGTAGCGCGGCAATGTCGACTTTGCTCAAAGAAGGTTGTCAAAATAATGAGCACATTACTAGCTTTGTTGGAGTAAATTATTTGAATTTGCTCTTTTCACTATTACAAAAGAACTATACGGTTTACTAACCCCGTTTTACGCTTCATTAAATGGTTAATAAATGCGCTAAAATCCAATTTCTGGAATGTTTTTCTTAAAGTGAGCGGTTGTGCCGACTCTGCCCTGAAAACATAAGCAGATCTAAAAATTTCAATATATTTGTATTTTTTTAATCGTGATATTTAAAAGACTTTTAAAAACACGGTGCTGTAGGTAGGCATACATTATTTAAAATTTAATAGTCTTTCAAAATTACATCAACACATAATGTCCCAAATAATGTTTTCAATTAAAAGGCAAAAACTGAAATAAGTCGGTATTTTTTCAGTTTTTCACATATTACGCAGCTAGCGCCACTTTCTTTGCTTGCTAAAATGTAGTTTCACACTCTCTTATGGGGTCCCTTCGCCTTTCTTCTCCTAGAGTGGTCCAATGTAGATAAGAGGCAAAAAATACATTTTCTAAACATAAGGTAATATTTACAGAATGTAGAGATTTCTTTTATTTTAATTTTAATTTGTCCAAATTAGACATGCAACGAATAGTGATTTGGCCAAATACCGGATACCGAATATCAGGCCATTTTCTTAGCTGAGGCACCGAATGATCGGCGCCGATATGCTCATAAAAATGTATATTTTTTATATAGTTTTTTAAAACATGGATAAACAATTCTAGTGAATCTGTGTCATAGGGCATCTTATAAGGGCAGCTTAAAAAATTCTGACAGATGAGGCCTCAATCCTCATTGAGCCAGCAAGGTGGAGTATGGCTTAATCTTACTCAAATTCGAGAAAAGGCCTTTGCCTCTCGGTGTGGACATGTGATGGGTGGGAGACTCCTGAGGATCTAATAGAGTGGAAAAGGGGGAGAAAGGCCTTTGCCCAGCCGTGGGGCATAATAGGGTCATAATAATAATACTATAATAGTCACTTTCATTTCTCACACAGTGCAACACCCAACTCCGTCGCTACGAGTCGCTGTGCGCGCAATCACGTGCGATATCCAGCACAGCGGATCTAGCGCACCTCGCGCGCACTATACTGACGGCGACGCCTGCGCAGAAGTCGCCGATTCGGCCCTTCCTGCCGCCTTACCCGCCGGAACCTGACGATCCGCCTATGGACGTTCCAGCGGTAAGTGTTTGTAAAACTCGATTGAAATTTGTATTATAACTGCAAATAAAATACTAATGAATTTATCTCACCAAGCCTGAGTCTTAAATTACGAAAATAGTATTAATGTCATAATAATGAGCTAGATTAGTAATGGTTTTTGATAAAATAAAACCATAAAATTCATCAACCAGTCATAATATGTTGAACAAGCCAAAAAAGCGCCGCAATGGCGGAATTTGTTATATAGAAATATATGTATAATATTTTTCTTACTAAACATTTATTTATTGCTGAAATGTAAGTATATATATAAAGGGCATTATGAAACAGTTCTCCAAAATCACCTAAAACCCTATATTTAGGGATTTCAAATTTATATTTTTCATAATTTTGGAATACTTATTATTAATTCATACATATATATATATAACGAGACTGGGAGGGCGTCAGGATCTTCAGACATGGCGCAGCGGCGAAATAAAACGTTTTCCGATTCTTCACAATTCTAGTTATTTGATTTTTACAATCATCTTCTTAAAATACAGCTCGATTGAAAAGATATCGACGGATTAGGTCTCAAGAAACGCGGCAAGTTCAGTGCGGAGAGGTACACTTGTGTCGTGTTCCATAGTGATGCTCACACAGAGTAACTCAGTCCAAAGTGAGTGACCGCGCTTCTCTCTCCTCGCGCGTAGACTCCCAAAACACGTTTTACCAAACCCAGGCCTCTCATTGGTCGAACCTCGCAGGCCTACCAACCTATCTGTCAAAACAAGTGTTGCCAGCTCCGCACCGACCTCACCCAGGTGGAAGCCTGACGTTTCAAATCAATAGCACAGAATACTATAATAGTTTGACGTTTAAGAATCACAATATTCAAGACTACCTACGTCAAAACACAAAATACGAGTCTGACGTTTATAAATCTCAATAATCACAACTACCAACACAAATACCACTAAGTACTGCTATCGAACGTCAGAGGGCGTTGGCAGCACTCCGACATATATATACACCCAAGAGCAAAAGTTTTGGGTACACTTTGTATAGAATTTTAGTTCAAACTATACCCAAAACTTTTGCTCGTGAGTGTATATGTCACAATTAAAATATAAATGTCAAATATCCTTCGTCAAAAACTAAAATAAAAATACTTAATTAATAAAATATAAATCAAGACGTCAAAACTAACTCAAAAACAAAAATGTCATGGTCAGGCCATCCGGACTCTTCTCATTCGGTACGACAGTCCCTCGGGCTCCAATACACAGGGCATATTTGCTGTGAGAGAATTTTGGGATATCATTCTATCCTAAGGCGATACCTCGTCCGTGCAAAGGTCCCTGTTACTCCAGGCGGAAAGACCCGCAGTGTGAGAGGGACGGAATCGGGAAAAAAATAAAAAACGTAGGGCTAAACCACAGAATAATTATTTAAAATAAACTACGCTATTTTGTTAAAAAGATTTTTAAAGAGATTTTGCAAAAACATAATATCTACATTTTAAACGCAGTTCCACAATGAAATTAGTTATTAGTTATTTTAAGAATTACAGGAAAAAATAAAACAATTTAGAGGTGTTATTGTAATTAAATTCTATCGAGAAATGTTCATCCAATCGCGTTTTACTTTAATGAAAATCTTAATCAAATACTTAATAAACGTCAACCCAAAAATCAAATCTGTAGATGACTTCATGGTGGAGTAAATGGATTAAAAAAAAACCCATTTTTTTTTTCGTAGCACCCGTAAAGTGCTCAGAAAAAAAACACGGATGTGGCTACATCTAGGCTAGTATATTTTGGTTACTTTCATAGTGTCATGTCCTATGGTGTCTTGTTGTTGGGGAAAGCAACGGATATTCAAACTATTTTTATTTTACAGAAAAGAGCTATTCGACCATTTATAATTTAAAACGAACAGACTCAAAGAGCTTTTTAATGATATTGACATACTAACTGTAGCTAGTCAATTTATTTTCGAAAATATAATGTATATACGCTAGAACCTTACAACATTTTCCAAACTTAGCGATAGCTGTAATGTTAACCTAAGAAATAATCACAGACTATGTGCGCCCCGGTTTACACTCGCGAAGGTTAGCAATTCATTCAAGTGACCCTTGCTTTCTCTGATACAATAATACCTCTGTAGATTTTGAAATTGCCACTTGAGCAATTTAAAAAGCATGTTAAAGCGACTTTGTCGAAAAATATATAATACAATGATTAAGATTACTTAAATGACGGGAATGTATGAGGTAAATCTAGCTCAACACAGACGTTGCTGTTAATAATTTTGTAATTATTTATTCCTGCTTATTAATCATAATAATTAAATTTTTCATATTTGTATTAGTTAAGCACAACCAATTTTTAAAAGACATCTAAAAATCAATATGTGGAAGTTTCTACGCCCTCCTTCTCCTACAGTGGTACAATGTAGAAAAGAGGCAAAAAATGACGTTGGCTAAGTATATGTAAATATCTACTGTAATAAAGTACTTTGACTTTGAGGGTACAGTAAAACGGAATTAGCTGGGCCGAACGGAATTACATACGTACTAAATCAGCATACAGCCCGGCCCAGCTAATTCCAGTTCACACTGTTGGAGCAAAACGAGAATACTCGTAAGTACACTCGAGTTGAATCGTCGGACGCTAGCGAATCATATGAAAAGGTTCGAAGTTGAGTAAAATTCAATTTTCCGACGATACCAGATTGATTTTCACCTGATGAATAATTGGGTTGGTGTAATTCGCATCGAACCCACCTGTCCGATCGGTCCCTTTTATAAAATTGGTATACACGTGTGTTGAGTTTTAATCAGAAAGACCGAAACAACTATTTTGTTAATAATATCGCTTCGGAGATCGGGGCTCTTGATTCTACGTTGTTCTGTCTATCTTTATTGTAAGAGGAGTCTTAATCCTAATTTGAAGTTGATAAGCTGATGAATCCTGACATCAACGTGGCCGTCCTATCCCATTATGCAGGTCCTTGTCTTACAAAAGGTGGTATAGAAAATGTTTTAATTTGTATTGCATAGGCCAATATCTACCTTCCGACTCATTTTAGCATTAAACAGTCATGGGTCAGATCTATGATCCTGCAGCTATGTTTACCTATTCTTGCGAAATCATCCTTGAGAATGTAAAATCACACAACTCCATAAAGAGTTGTACGACCGCGTTCCTCGTCGCATCAATGTTGCGGTCCGTTCGCGCTAAAAGCATCAATTAAATAGCGCTAACGGCAGCACTCTGCTGCTGATTGACACTTTACACCAAAAGTTTAGCACAGACCGCGCGTTTCGAAACGGTAAACGATAGTAACCTTTTTGGTGGTTGGCTGCACAAAGAAAGTTCACAAACGCCAAATTTTTTTGAACGCTCAATTGGCCACTAACGAGCGTTGGCATTTTTTCCCTTCTCATTAGTTTAATGCTTTTATTTGTTTTGTTATTTTACGCGCCACTCTTTTATTTTCAGAGCTTTTTTTAACGTCGTACAAACATCAGTTTTAATTATAACCTCTCGAGTTACACGAGCACCCTTCAAATTTATTTCCTAAATCTTAAACATATAATTGGGTTGGACCGTAGCAAAGGGGGCACTCTGGGGTGGGACTTAGATATATTTATTTTCGTACTTTTTAGTAATACATTGCAATAATCAACATCATTATCCGCTATAGACCGAGCCACCTATCCACTATAGGTGTGCGGGGCCGGAGGCCGAGCCACCCATCAACTACAGGAGTGCGGGGCCGTAGACCGAGCCACCTATCCACTATAGGTGTGCGGGGCCGTAGCCTGAGCCACCTGTCTACTATAGGTGTGCGGGGCCGTAGACCAAGCCACCTGTCCACTATAGGTGTGCGGAGCCGTAGGCCGAGCAACCTATCAACTACAGGAGTGCGGGGCCGTAGGCTGAGCCACCTATCCACTATAGGTGTGCGGGGCCGTAGCCCGAGCCACCTGTCCACTATAGGTGTGCGGGGCCGTAGGCCGAGCCACCTATCCACTATAGGTGTGCGGGGCCGTAGCCCGAGCCACCTGTCCACTATAGGTGTGCGGGGCCGTAGACCGAGCCACCTGTCCACTATAGGTGTGCGGGGCCGTAGGCCGAGCCACCTATTAACTACAGGAGTGCGGGGCCGTAGGCCGAGCCACCTATCCACTATAGGTGTGCGGGGCCGTAGCCCGAGCCACCTGTTCACTATAGGTGTGCAGGGCCGTAGGCCGAGCCACCTATCCACTATAGGTGTGCGGGGCCGTAGCCCGAGCCACCTGTCCACTATAGGTGTGCGGGGCCGTAGACCGAGCCACCTGTCCACTATAGGTGTGCGGGGCCGTAGGCCGAGCCACCTATCAACTACAGGAGTGCGGGGCCGTAGGCCGAGCCATCTATCCACTATAGGTGTGTGGGGCCGTAGACCGAGCCACCTGTCCACTATAGGTGTGCGGGGCCGGAGGCCGAGCCACCCATCAACTACAGGAGTGCGGGGCCGTAGACCGAGCCACCTATCCACTATAGGTGTGCGGGGCCGTAGCCCGAGCCACCTGTCCACTATAGGTGTGCGGGGCCGTAGACCAAGCCACCTGTCCACTATAGGTGTGCGGGGCCGTAGGCCGAGCCACCTATCAACTACAGGAGTGCGGGGCCGTAGGCCGAGCCACCTATCCACTATAGGTGTGCGGGGCCGTAGCCCGAGCCACCTGTCCACTATAGGTGTGTGGGGCTATAGACCGAGCCACCTGTCCACTATAGGTGTGTGGGCCCGTAGACCGAGCCACCTGTCCACTATAGGTGTGTGGGCCCGTAGACCGAGCCACCTGTCCACTATAGGTGTGTGGGGCTATAAACCGAGCCACCTGTCCACTATAGGTGTGTGGGGCTGTAGACCGAGCCACCTGTCCACTATAGGTGTGTGGAGCTGTAGAGCGAGCCACCTGTCTACTATAGGATATTCGGAATAGGAACAGAGACAAACCTTTGAAGTAGCGTGCAAAATTCTATCCTATTTTAGTAGGGATGGCAAAAGAGAATAAAATAAATTGCTGAAAGTGGCTGTAGGATTACTTATGTAAATATATTTTTATGGGAATATAGCCCTGAATATATGCATATGCCTCAGGTGACTGCAGAACTTCTTGCCACGGCATACCAAAATTACCCTTGTACATTCCCTTCTCATGCCGCTAATCGACTATGCCGATGTTGCCTGGGCGAGTGCGAACGAAGAGAAACTGAATAAACTCGAGTGACTTCAGAATCTCGGGATTTGGTTTATCTTCGGACTGCGCAAATTCTACCATGTTTCTCTATATCGCAAAGAGTTGGGGTGGCTTCCGATTCGTCGTCGCCGAGACTCTCACATTATTTATTATCTGTTTAATGTCTTGAAAAATCCGAGCTACCCCAACCCGTATATACCCCACCATACCTTCGAGACCGTTTTGAGTATCTCTTTTCGGGAGATCGGCACCGGAGATCTCACACTGTCTCACTTTTGGCTACTCCGCGGCATAACAACGCTGCGTATAAACACTCTTTCAGGTTGCGGCCGGTCCGACTCTGGAACACACTTTCTTGCACTATAAGAGACAGCCACACTCTATTCCCTTTTAAGAAACGTATTAAAGAGCAACACCTCTCACTTTCGTAAAAGTTATTGTATTTATATTAATTTATGTAAAGTTTATGTAGTATATATCGGTAATTATTTTGTATTTCCTATCTATATTTTATAGGTATTTAATTTATTCCTTGGCATTTTATTTATAGTATTTATTTTGCACCCTTTTAGCCGCTAGACTGTCACGCGGACACATTTTGACCGATGCAAAATACCCCAGTCTGTCACGCGGACACATTTTGACCGATGCGTAAAAGGCGGTAAATAAGGACCGTTATTTAATCAAAGCGTTTGTCTATCTTGCTCAAACTTCCACTAAACGTTGCCGAAAGAAGGAGAAAGGCATAGCATCCTTTGTTTCTACTCTAAAGCAAGCATTAGTGGTTGACCGAGGCAATGAAATATCGCGCCGTCAGTCACGTGCCAGCGCTTATTGAGTGGTGGTGTGGTTGTGGTGATTGCTTTCCAGGATTATTGTATAGGGAGGCATGTTATTGTTATTTATTTATGTGCGATAACGTATTTAGATGTAAATAAACTACCAACAAGCTATATTTTTTCATTTTTCATTTTTTTCTACAATAATTGGAAAAAAAAAAATAGATTTAAAATTAAAATATATTGCTAGGCAAAACTGGACTATTCTTTTTTATCCGGTAGCTTATTTAAAAGCCATTCCAACGATATAACTTTCTTAGAGAGCTCCCATAGAAAAAATAGAGATATCGTCATTTTAATGAAACGGGACGTTAGCGGGCGGAGTTCGCGTGCGACCCCGTGACAGACGCGGCCATTTTGCATTTTTGGGTTTGACAGTACAGACATTATGATACCAATTCCTGTAATGCCTTTGTTTGCTGGAAGAAATCTCTTTTTAGAGATAAGCTCGCCTTTATACATGCATTTTCTTTTTCTGTAACTTTTTAAATATTTGTGTGCAATAAAGAATTGTGAATTATGCAAATGACTTTTCGGAAACCAAACAGCAAATAATTTGTATATAAACCCAATTAGTTATGTAATAAAATACTAATAACAATTAAGTACCTAACTAAATAACACGGTGTGTGCGATAGGTATTATCTGTATGTAGTAAGGTAAGTACACATATCTGATAGGTATACTTACCTAGTAGACTCCTTGGGGTAAATGAAGTATGAATTATCTTTTCTTTTCCACGTATTCTTTAAACAAACAGTTCAGTAAACAACCATTGTACTATTCCAAAACGTACACTTCTTAACACTTTAACTATTTACTATTTATTGCACTTAAAACAATCCGATAAGGTAGGTGATAAAACAAAGAATACGTGATTTATGCAGTGCAGGCTCTCCGTTTGTCATCATCCCGGACGAGCGTAAACCGGTTTTATCCAGTGATCCGATCTGCTGATGACAAGCGCACATACGCCGTATACTTGTGGTAGGTTACATAGCACGGCGTGGTTGTATGAATCTTTGTCTCTGTTCCGTTTCTTTACTCATGTGGCCGTAGCCCGAGCCACCTATAACTACCGAGAACGAGAAATATTTGTAACTGTATAAATATGTATGCTGTACCGCTCGACACTTCTCGGTTTTAGTCGTGAAAGTGATTAATATTTCCTGGAAACTTGAAATTTGGCACAGAGGTGTTTCATTAAGGGAATAATTTGAAAACAGTTAATTGGTTTATGTTTTTTTTTTTAAACCGAGAAATGTCGAGCGGTAGATTTAAAATAATCGTACCTCATCTATGTAAAATATTTTAATATATATTTATAAATATTAAAATATTATCATAATAAAGTTTTCGATGAAACGCACTTTTTCGAGTTTTCACGCTTTTATGTTTTGCTATCTCAGTGAAATTAATGCAGAAATTCCAATGACAATAAAAAGAACATCCTCATTCCCGCCACACCACGTGACACTATTTAGCTTAACCAAAAGGCTTCGTTCAAATGAGGTCGAATCCTTTAGAAGAAACCGTTACACCCTCAACAGCCTTTAAAAAATGTGACATGTTTAGGAATAGGTATTCAACATTCAGCCTTAAGGTACATCCTGTGATAAGTGATATGCAGTATGATGAATAAGATTTATAATAATTTATTGTTTCGAACCCTCAATAGAACAGTTTACTGAAGTTTATTTTCGAGTGGGTAAAATAGGCGAATCTTATGATAGCATTCAAGTTATCTGACTTCAAACTTTTCTCAAATACTTATTATTTTGTATCCTCTTCGTATCTTATAGAGATTTTGTGGGGTTCCGTACACAAAAACTCTGTAACAGACTATGATGGAGACTAAACTATCTGTATGTCCATCTAAAATCTTACTAGATTTAAGAATAGACCGAGCATTATGCTATAAATAACAATATTTAAGAATAGTTTCAGTATCAGTTTAGTTTATTTCTGTACAATACACATACAATATACATACAATACTACGACACCAAGAGCTTATTAGTCAAGCATCACGAACCCAATCATTAGTGAAATGCAAGGCCGTAGGCCAAGCCATTTCTGATTATAATAAGCCCCACATGTTGTAAAACTGCGAGGCCGCAGGCAGAGCCAAGTCAGACAAAAGAAAATACACCACATTTAAAAGATGTACGAGGCCGTAGTAAAGAAAATTCTGCCTCGCTTAAGCCAAATTAAAGCACATCATATCTTAAAGAGTTGCGAGTCCGTAGGCCGAGCATTATGCAAAAAAATAATTATGTAAGAATAGTACGACTTAGTCCAGTGTCACAAATAACCCACTAATCGTTAGTGAAATTCGAGGCTGCAGGCCGAGTAATGTATAATAAAAAGACACCACAATTAAGATTAGTGCGAGGCCGCAGCCCGAGCCAAGCCAAATGTAAGCATGCCATATCTGAAAGAGGTGCGAGGCCGTAAGCTGAGCTATGAGTTAAAATAACTACACCTAACAATATTACAACGAGAAGAGCCAAATCAAGCGTCGCGAATACTCTACTAACTGCGAGCCATGTGCTAGGAAATCCTCAATAAAAAAGAGCAGCGTCAAGCCGAAGGCCGATCCATGTCTGATTATACAGCCGTATTCATTAGAAAAGTGCGAGGCCAAAGGCCGAGCCAAGCCAACCGAAAGCACACCATATCTAACAGGACAAGTTTATGTTTCAAAATATATTATATTTGTGGATATCACTTCCCACCCAACCCACTAAACGTCAGTGAAATGCGAGGCTGCAGGCCGAGAAATGTGTGATAAAATAACACCACAATAAAGATTGAAGAAAGAAGCCAAAGGCCCAGCAAAGCCAAACGTAAACATACCATATCTGACAGAGATGAGACACCGCAGGCCGAGCGATGTGTTAAAAATGACAACATCTAAAAACAGTATAACATCAAGAGCCGAATGAAAAATAGAAACAAGCTAACTGGTAAAAAAAATGTATATATATATATACCGGAATGTTTCTCTTTTACCGTATTTATAAATATATATATATATATATATTTATAAATACGGTAATTATTTTATAGAAAAGAGCAATTTATAATTTAAAATCCACAGACTCTTTAAGAGAGCTTTTTAAGGAAATTAACATACTAACTGTAGCTAGTCAATTTACTATCGAAATTCTTATGTATGTACGCAAGAACTTAGCGATAGCTGTAATGTTAACCTAAGAAATAATCACAGACTAGTTGTACCCCGGTTAAGACTCGCGAAGGTTAGCAATTCTTTGAAGGTTTAGTGCATTCTCTACTACAACAAGATACCTCTGGGGATTTTGAAATTGCCATTTGAGAAATTTAAATACCATATTTAAATATCAAAAGCGACTTTGTCAAAAAAGGGATATTACAATGTTCAAGATTACTTAAATGACGGGACTGTATGTGCTTAATCTAGCTCAACACAGAACTTGCTATTAATAATTTAGTAATTATTGCTTTCTGCTTATTAATTATAATAATTAATATTGCAATATTTGTATTAGTTAAACACAACAAATGTTTAAAAGAGATCTAAAAAGCAATCTGTGGGAGTTTCTACGACCTCCTTCTCCCACAATGGTCCAATGTAGAGAAGCGGCAAAAATGACGATTTGCTAACTTTATGTAAATATTTACAGTTATAAAGAAATTTGAACTTTGAACTTCGAACTTTCCTCAAAATCAGAAACAAAAACAAAACAAAACAGACACAAAACAAAAATTTACTTGCTGTAAACTTTATATCACTTAAAATGTATACAGTATAGAAAACATTCAGCAGCCTCAGAAGACTAATGACAAAATATCTGCGCATCATAGCGCAGAATAGAATAAAGACAAAAATAAACAATATTTTTGTAAAATATTCCAGCAGAATTGTTAACAAAATCAATGCAAATTACAAAAACAATTTAATTTTTAGCCAAATTTCATACTTCATCATCAACAATAAAAAAAAATCTTTAAAATTCCCTCACTTTTAGGCTTATATTCTACACTTGTTACGGAACCCTAAATGTGCGAAGACCGATACGCACTGGACCGATGTTTTTGTGAGGTAACACATTTTTACGGTTTTCACATTTTCCCTTACTTGTGCTATAAGGCCTTGCTTTTTTTGAAAGGAAAGGCCCTATTGGTTTTAGATTCGGCTTAAACGGCTGTATCTTTTCATTATGTTGTTTTCGAAATTTTATTTTTTCACAGCTTTAAGCATACTACAAATCGTATTTAATGATTATACATTAACTATGGCAAGGATCAAAGATTTGATGCACAAGTAACCTTATACTTTGTTAAGTTGGGAAGTCCCTCGCACTTAAAAATATTTACAGGTGGTCAAAGTGAAGGTTTATTAAGGTTAAACAATAAAATAAATAAGGTTGAACAATTAAAATAAAATAACATACTAAACTTAGCTTAGATATAGGTAGCTGTGAGCTGCCACAGCGTCACAGCACAATAGGGACGTTGACATTGCAGCGGTCGTAAAAAAAACAGAGACGGAGAAGGGAAGAAACCGCTAAAAGGACCTGCCTCGTCCCAGTAGCGGCTTCTCGTACACCTCCTCGACAGCTCACAGCACAACGCGGCGAAGGGCTCGTGGGCTCGTCTTCCGAAGAGGGTAACACCTCGTAAGCCACACTGGAAAACTCCTCGTGTACAGAAATGGCGGCTCAACACGCCTTGCTTTCTTGGTCAGGAATGCTTTGGGTCAAAACTGGCCTAGCCCCCCAGGCGGGGCTGTCAGCCTTTCACCACGTCAACTGGAGATGAAAGAAAGCCCCTCAGGCGAAATGTTCGTATTTATTCGGCCATGAAACGCACCGAGTTTTTCAGAAGGCGGGTTGCCAACTCTAGCGACAAGAAATTCCCAAATGTAACTTTTCCAGACAAAAAAAAGACATGGTTTACATCAAAAAAACATTTATCGCTCGGACAGGTCATTGGTGCAAAATGGCATTAAACTAATAACCATAACTTATTCTGATTCCATTTTTAATATGAAAGAATCTGAACTTTTCCCACAAAATCGTATCATGGCAACTCTCAAACCGAAACGTTTCGATAATGTACCGATTTTATAACATGGAAAACAAATAACTTTGTTAGGCTGTTCGCTGTGAAGAACCTAAATGAAGCTAGTTAAAATAGAGGGCTACACAATGTGCCGGACCTCACTTACTGCAGCAATAACAGTTCAGCCATCACACATATGCGGAAATATCTCATTACGTCCGTCATTAATTACATGTACCATTCAGTATATAAGCTAGGATTGCATTCTTATCAAATAGACCTAAACTGAGCATGCAGTGACAAGCCTTTTATTATATCTCCCATAAGTTGCCATACTGCCGGCAAACACAAGTAAAGGAAAAAAAACTGAAAGCCGTAGAGGAGTTCGAAGATTTTTGTATGGAGCCTGCCCTACCTAAATTCCGCCATTTTGTTTATATTTTTTTCCAATTGCGTTCAGGCTTTATTCTTATGGAAATTGATAGCTAACATCAATATGCATAATAAATATTCTATATAATTCGAAGATATAATATATAAAAAAATAAACCGTCTGCGATAAGGGGTGTGGGCGTTTTGATGTTGGATATTCAAACTATCTTTAATTTACATAATGAGCTATTCGAGCAAATTTATAATTTATAACAGAGACTGTTAACAGTTCATAAATTATGATAACACCTTATTAATAGTCAAATTTTGAAAGCATATAACTCCTAAAATTGACACTTTAAACTCAAAACTCAAATCATTTCTTGCAAGTAGGCAAAAATATTGCACTTTCACAAGTCAAACACTTAAGTCTAATTACAAGGAGAAAATAAAACGGTTAGTCTTAAATCGCGCATCAAATATGTCCTATTTACTGAGCAGAAATGTTAAACTAAAACACCTTTAATGTTTGAAATATTTTATGCCTGCTAAATTGTTAGGATTTTTTGCTCTTATATGTCAACCTAACAAGAAGGATCCTGATCCACCACTTCGCCATGATCTTTGATGTGCAAATCAGTATTTTTGATGTGCGGATTGATGTTTACAAAAAAAAAAAACTTAATCAATAAGTAACTGATAAGGTTTGAGTTTAAAAAATTAATTTTCCCTTTCAAGTGGTTATGCATGGCTGAATGTCACACAGGAAAAGTAAAATCCATTAACTTGCTTCGGAAATACGTCCATTAGAGAAGATAGCAGCAAGAAACTCTAAGAGGATGTAATTTTAAAAATTTTCGTCATATTGCCACATGCACAATATAAAAATTATCTAATCTAATGACAATATTATAACATGGTATAACAATAACATGTCTCAAAAATACCAAATGCTGTAATGGACATAAATTATGAGAAAGGACCAGTCCCCTCAAGCAGCACTCTTTTTTTTTCAAAAAACATTCGTTGTTTTTATTGCTACATATCAATTTCTATAAAAAATATCCGTTTACGCAATTTATAAAAAAAACTAAGTCCAAAATCTTCAAAGCCCTTTGCAGTTAGGTAAATCACAATAAAATTTTTTTTTTACGGAATTCTCGGTGTTCGATTCTGAATCGTAAAACATCGTAAAAAAAATAATTCCATAGGTGTTTTAAGTACTTCCAGAGATCCAGACAATCTTTTCCTGACTTAATTTCGTTATTTTAGTTTTTGCGATTTAGCCCTCTACCGACGGATTTTAAGATCAAACGTCAAAAGGGTTTTAGTTTGAAACTTATTTTTCGTATCATTTGAAAGCTAATGAAAAAATCATTTTGTTTTGGTAACCAAATTTTGTGAATCACTTCAATGACTACAAAGTGCTAAAAAAATAGGTCTTGGACGTCTTAGTCTAATGTAAGTTTACAGTAACACTTTGTAGCCACTATTTGAAACTGAAAGTACTGCCGTCGTCATCACTATCCAGTTTATTTAAATCCAACAAACCCATCCATCTCAAAGTTGTATATGTTTATTGCAGTTGGTATTAGTGAATGGAAAAAAAACCGGTCAAGTGCGAGAAGGACGTCGGACCCGCACACGAAGGAAGGAGGAGTAAGGATACCTCGCAGATAAACGAAACTATTATTCCATTTTTACACGGAAAAAGTAAAATGACAGTATTTTGTACGAGTATAACTTTTTATTTTATAATAACATATTAAATTAAATCCTACATTCAAGACTGTACATAGAAAAATTTAAAAATTGAGTTTTGTGTTTGTATTATGTAACTATTGAACTATGTTAACTCAGGTTAACGAAACTCTTTGATCATTGAAACCGGAAGTGAATAGAAATTGAGTAAATTATTTACAGAATTAAAATCTAATATGATAAAGTCAAAGTCAAAGTACTTTATTGCTGTAGATATTTACACATACTTAGCAAACGTAATTTTCTGCCTCTTCTCTACATTGGACCACTGTGGGAGAAGCTGGGCGTAGAAACTCCCACAGATTGATTTTTAGATCTCTTTTAAAAATTGGTTGTGCTTAACCAATACAAATATCAAATATTGAATTATTATGATTAATAAGCAGGAATAAATAATTACTAAATTATCAACCGCAAGGTCCGTGTTGAGCTAGATTAACCCCATACAGTCCCGTCATTTAAGTAATCTTGAACATGGTTATATCCCTTTTTCGACAAAGTCGCTCTAACATGCTTTTTAAATTGCTTAAATTTCAAAATCTCCAGAGGTATCTTATTGAAGTACAGAATGCACTGACCCTTGAAAGAATTGCTAACCTTTGCGAGTCTAAACCGGGGCACACATAGTCCGTGATTATTTCTTAGGTTAACATTACAGCTATCGCTAAGTTTGGAAAATGTTGTAAGGTTCTTGCGTACATACATTATATTTTCGAAAATAAATTGACTTGCTACAGTTAGTATGTCAATTTCTTTAAAAAGCTCTCTTAAGGAGTCTGTTCTTTTTAAATTATAAATTGATCGAATAGCTCTTTTCTGTAAAATAAAAATAGTTTGAATATCCGCTGTTTTCCCCCACAACAAGATACCATAGGACATGACACTATGAAAGTAACTAAAATATACTAGCCAAGATCTTGCCACATCCGTGCTTTGTCTGATGTTCCTAACAGCGTAAGCCGCAGAACTTAATTTACCAGCTAATTTATCTACTAATAATCTACATGGGGTCTCCGCTGCAATTTGCTATCAATGGTTATTCCAAGAAACTTCGTATTATTTACTAATTCTAACGTGCTGTTGTCTAACACTAAACTGGTCTCAACTTGCCTGACATTTGGAAGTTAGAATTTGATACACTTGGTTTTACCAGCGTTTAACAATACATTATTAACTGTGAACCAATTCAAGGTTAAAGACAATACACCATTAACATCATCAAAATCTCCTTTTTGTTTTTTTAATTTTGAAGACCATTGAAGTAACATCAGCAAACAACACTATGTCAGTCAATTTATCCACCATGAAAGGCAGATCGTTAATATATACCTAGAATAAGAAAGGGTCTAATATGGAACTTTGTGGAACGCCAATTATTCACCCGATCCATCAGATTTAACGCCGTTAATTTCTGCCCATTGAATTGTATTGCTTAGGTATAATCTAAGTAGATCCAACGCCTTATTTCTATTATTATTATTATGATCGTCTTATGATCAAAACAATGAAATGCCTTCGACAGGTCGCAAACTCCGATAGCATCCTGTGCAGCCTCCCATGCATAATAAATATGAGATATAAGGGTAATACCTGCATCCGTAGTCGATTTACCCCTGGTGAAACCGTATTATTTGATGTGGAGTTGTTTTGTACGGTTGAAGTGTGAGAGTATTTGATTGAGTATAATCTTTTCAAATATTTTACTTAGTGTTGGAATCACCCAAGATCAACCTTATCTTCCGACTTGAACTAAGGTATCAGTTTACTGTGTTTCATAAAGTCTCGGAAAGCCCCATCGTCAACACATTTATTGAATATATAAGCTAAATGTGGGGCTATAACTAGAATTACAGAACCAATGACTTTGACTGATATACCCCACAGGTCTTCCGTATTTTTTAAGTTAAGTAATTTAAACGTTTTGACAATATCCTGGGGATATACATGAGGGAATTTTAAATATACCTTACTGACGCTAGTGTTATTTTTTAATAAAGTCTCTGCTTCATATGGAGATGAATTAAGACGATCTGTTGTGAGTAAGGGTACATTGGTGAAAAATGTTTCAAAAGCTCGAGTAACATCAGAGCTGGATTTAACAACATCATTACCTATCTTTAGGCAGAAATCATTGTGCCTTACCTTTGCCAGTTTCACGGTTAATTATTTGCGAAACTGTTTTCATTCTATTATTTTAATTTTGTATTTTTCTATTAATGTGTAAAGTTTTTGCAGTACCACAAACCAACTTGAAAGTTTTGGAATATTTTTTAACATAGACATGAATTTCTATATCAAAGTTATAGGTTTTTGTTTATAAAGGTCATACAAGATAACTCTACTTTTAGGAATTCCAAACGTTGCCAAGTCATTAAATTTAGATTTACCGTTGTAGTCAATGACTTTCTTTAATTTAAAAACTTTATTGAATTCTTTTTGAATAATGTTAAAGAAGTCTGAGTAGATTTTGTTTGGTTTCTGTTCATTAAAATCCGGTACTGACATATTTATATCTAAGTTTTTCGTATATGTCTCTAGTCTATGGGATGTAATAGGCCTATTAAATGATGGACCAGTCTTATTCTTAATATCAATTGGGAATGAAACTGTTTGACCACTGTGATCGGAAGGTAAGCAGTTAATTACACTTTTACTTGTGAATGCACAGTCACAAAAAACATTATCTAAGCAAGTTTGGCTGGTATGTGTAATTCTAGTCGGCTCTAGAAATACGTGACATAAATTAAACGATTTCAATAAAGTTATTAATCCTTGTTTCATTGTTGTTCCTACAAGCACATCGACATTAAGATCGCCATAAATAATTAACTTTTTTCTGTTATTACATAGTGTAGTGAGTGCTTCCTCCATAATTTTCTCAAATATTTCGAAATTACCATGGCCTTTTTCATCCCTCGGTAGCCTGTAGACACAAACAATAATATGGCTATCTAACTAATAATAATAATATTACCTTGGACACACATTGATCTAGCCCCAAACTAGGATTCCCTGTATCTTGGGTACTAGACAACGTTACACTAACTTATATAGATAAATATTATACTTAGACAGATAAACAACCATGACTAGGGTACAAACATCCGTTCTCATCAAACAAATATTTGCCCCCACCGGGACTCAACACAGGATACCTCTATTTGTCTTTCAACAGTAAGTGCAAGAATATCTTGCCGTTGTTTCAACTTAATATTATTTTTCACTAAGATTAAAGAACCACCTCTTTCAACAGTCTTTCTATTGTAACAACTGACAATTTTGTAATTATTTATGTTAAAAAAAGACATCATATTTTCCTCTGTCTCAATATATCTATGACAATCTTGTGTATGTAAAAAGAAATATAACTAATTTTCAGAAGTACAGTGATATACACAATTTTAATACTAGAAATAAAGACAAGTTGGTTGCTTATGTAAGCCGACTACATAAAATTTGTAATTCTTTTAAAGGCAATTGTATACGCTATTACAATAAGGTCCCTACTGATATTAAAAACTTACCTTTAGACAAGTTTAAAATAATAATAAAACAGAAATTGTATAAAAAAGGTTACTATAGGATATCTGATTACTTAGAGGACAGATGTCCATAGGAATAGATTGTTTGAGTAATATAATAAATTGAAGCTGTTTCGATATTCGACATTGTGACCAAACTCCAGAACTCAAAATGCTCATTGTTTGCTGATGACCTGAAAATTTTTAAAACCGTGAATTGCCTTACTGATGCCAGCTTGTTACAAAGCGACTTAAGCAAAGTTCAACAGTGGTGTACAGAAAACTTCATGGTCTTAAATTCACAAAAATGCTACCATATTAAATTTACGAGAAAGAAGATGCCAATTCCTTCTGTATAGAAGGTTGGTGATGATGTTTTAAATGAAGTCAACGAAGTTAAAGATCTGGGTGTCACTTTGGACGCAAAACTAACCTTCATTCCCCATATCAACAATATTACCAAAAAAGCAGCTCAAATGATGGGTTTCATCAGATGAAATTCCAATGGCTTTAGCGTTCAATCGAAAATACTATTGTACGACTCTCTTGTCCGAAGTCACCTGGAATATTCCTCCTCAGCTTGGAACCCATCTTACGCTCTTCATTCCCAACACATTGAAAGTATTCAGAGATCATTTACTAGGCATCTGGCCTTTATTTCAAGCGGAATATCCCACAGATGCCCGTACGAACAACGCCTTAGTTTTTTCAATATGGTCTCATTAAAAAGTCGTCGTACCCTTCGTGACCTTACGTTCCTACATAAAGTTATGAATGGCAACATCCTATGCAGTGACATCCTGGAACGCGTTTTCCTGACAGTACCCTATAATTATCCAAGACAGCCTATTTCTAAAATTCTACATGGTCCAATTGGTAAAACCAACTTACTCAGTCACTTTCCTATAAATAGAATGTGTCAAAGCTATACCAACTTACTTTCCAAAGATCCGGATATAGACATGTTTTCCAATTCACTCAACATATTTAAAAGTTACGCAAGAAAATTAAATTGTTAATATTATTATTGTTGTTATGTTTGGTACGTTAAATAAGATTTAGAAGTTTAAAAACGGTTATAAAGATGTATAATATGTCATTTATTATTCCATAGTTTAGGTTAATTATAAACTGTGTTGTTTCTAGGCAAATGCTGTATACATGTATTTGGGTGCACACCAGATATATCTCTAAACTGTACCTTAACTATAATAATGTAATATTAAGTGTGTAACCCTGCTCATGTATCTTTATATAAATAAATAAATATTTAGATATATAATTAGCATTCATTTTGTAATTTGACAATATTTTATTTAAAAAAGGAAACGCAAAAGATGCGACGACTGTGGAGTTTCTTCGGTGAGCTCTTCTCCACAGATTCCGCCATTGTGTTAGTGAACTCACCCAAAAAAATGTAATGACGGATCTAAGTGATGTAACAACATCCTATGGAAATAAATGATTTTTGATTTTGATTTTTTGATTTTTCCTTTAACCAGTGTTCTGTAACACAAATAACATCGATGTCAAAAAATTTTAAAAATAATTCTAATACAAGTTCTTTGCCAGGTAGCCCCTGGATGTTTTGGTGGGTAATATTTAAGTGGGGCTGCTCTCATTTCATCAGCAATTCTCATTGATGAGATGAAAAGTTGTACGTGCAACACGAGACCAAAGTTATTTGCATCTCGTGCCTTTGAGTCCCTCGTTCACTCAGGATTCTAACGTAGAATCACTCACTACTCTCGTGATTCAAATATAGAATCCTTCGCTCAGTCGGGACTCAAACAAGCACTCGCAGCAAAAATCAACTTTGCTCTTTGGTTGCACAAATAACTACATTTCGTATATATATATATATATATTTAATATACTTTATTGCACTTTAAATAATGAGTAAGAATACTTTGCGCAAAGGGGAGCTTATCTCTTAAAAGAGCTTTATTGCATTCCTAGACAGGACCTATTTCAATCATATCTTAGCAAAAAATAAAGGTTTAGAAAGAAAAATTGTTTTCAAGTTAAAACTTCCGCCGAAACCGATCCTGAGGTCATGGTGTGGTGTGGGTGTGAGGTCACGAGTTTGAAAATGATTAACGAAACTCTGCGTAAACATGGACTCTTACTTACATAATCGATAGATATACACCACATGACTTCCGCTCTGTTGGTGTTCATATTCATCATAACATGGCGGATTGCTGAATTTTGTTGTTTTAATTTATCTTTTTTTTTATAATCCAGCACCAGCCATTTATATGTAATTTTAGTAAATAGAAGCTGGATTATTTTTTTATATTTATTATATTGATTTTAATATATATTTAGTAAGACATTTCTGTGGCCGTGTGGGCTGTAGATCTCGCGGGCGTCTCAGGTTTTTTTTTTATTATTATTCTCGGCCTCTCAAACCCCTTGGAAGTTTATCGGTGTAATCCGACTGCGTTTTCATTCGATACCATATACATAATTTCCATTTTAAATCCCGATTCTGCCACCGGACACCCTGTACAAACTTATGAATTTGTTGTAAGTACGTTATACGCAAATGGAATATGAAAGTAGCCGCTCCAATTACTTTGTAAACTCAAATCTCCGCCATTTTGAAAAAAAAACAATACGAAAGCATTTTTACCCAAGCTAAAATGGAGACGAGTTCGGTCAATTAAAATCAATCCTTGTTTTGGAATGTAGGGTTTGATCAGGTATATTAGTGAGTTTTAGTTGCACTTAACATGCGAATTCGATGAAGATATGCCTGTGGCCTAGCGGTGGTCACACAGCGGGAACGCTCGTGCGGGTTAAGCATCATCTTGTCGAAGCGGTAACTGGATGGGTGACCCGATTCAATGCGGTTGTTGTATTGGGTGCCTCCATTTTTCGGATGACGCATTAAGCTGATGGTTGACGACCTCTGCGGCGATGGCGCAGCGGTTGTGGCTCTGCCTACCATGCGAGAGGTCCCGGGTTCGATCCCCGGCGGGGGGTAAAGAAAAAGCCCAAGTCTTGGATGTTTATAAGTGTGTGACATCGCTGTTTCTGGTACCCACGATACAGGGTATTCTAGCGTGGGGCCAGAAGCAATGTAAGAGCCAATTTGTAAATGTTGGATGTTTATGGCTACGATAGCTACACGGTGGTAGTACGAGTAGTCGGAAAGCTATGTCAGAGGCCCTTATAAGATATGGCAGCTCGAACAATTTCAACAGTTGGGCCAAGTTGGGTAGGACACTGGACCGACACCACTCCAACAACCTTCACTGAGCCAGCATGGTGAACTCAATCTTACTTCGATTCGGGTAAAGGCCTGTACCCTTCGGTGGGGACATTGATGGGTTACATTTCTTTATTATCATTAGTAATAGGACCCAATATTTTTGCCCAATTTTCACGGTCAACGGGAACTACGCTGTAGGTTTTGATTCCCTTGTGAGTGAGTATCAAGCAAATTCAGCAAAACTCACTTTTGATATTTTAAAATCAAACTTCCAAGTTAAAGCAATGAACATGAGGCTGTTTATGACGCTTAGTTGATTTGACACTCGCAAGGGAATCATAACCATAAAAGTGTAACTTCGCAGATGATGTCATGGGTTAAAGCTAGGTTGTGTAAGGTCATTTATCTACAACCTAGAGCCGAGCGAAGTGGAGCGGAGGGATGCGACACTATTGTGCAAGGCCACACTAACGAGAATATTTTTAAGTCTCGCCCCATAGTGTCCTTTGATACAGTTACTGACCGAAGATTGGCTAGTATTCATGTAATTTTCAACCGACTTAAAAAAAAAGGAGATTCTCATTTCGACTGTTTTATTTGTATGTTTGTGACGCGATTATTTCGTTAATTATAAATCGATTTTGATGATTCTTATTTTGATTGGTAGTTCATATTTCAGAGGTAACCCCTTTTTTTTTTATTTTTTAAGAAAATTTATTTAGCGCTTTGTGAAAAAATCAACAAAAACAAAACATCTCTACACAATTGACTTTTTGGTTTGTAGTTCCTTGCAGCAAAAGTTTTGATGATGACTTTTCATGTAGATAGACTTCATTCGCATCCGACCGGGGAAGAATAAATAGGGCTTGTACTTGAAGACGTTTTTTTAAAGTTTTTAACTTGGTGAATTATTCTATTTTTGCATTTTCTGATACACAGGAGAGCATGCCGCCGGTGCTGCGTGGGGAAATGTTACTGGACCGCATGGGCGGAACCCAGGCTCGGATGAGCTACGAACAATTACGCAAAGACGCTCAGGACCTAGAGATGCAGATCAAACTGTTCCAGGTCAGATTTGAAGTACTTTTCTCAACTATGGATGTATAGATGGAAAAAAATACCATTTTCCGGTACCTACACTAACACTTACCGCTGATCAAAGTCAGTCAGTTAGGTCCGAATTATTTACAATTGCGACCGTGATTTTTTCTGGAGTTTCCTGAGCTTGCTTCAATGCAGTAGATATCGAGTAACAATGACCATGTCGAGTATTTACTCACTGTCTGGTAAATGTCAATAATTTACCAGACAGTGAGTAAATACTTCATTCAAATAAAATAAATCTCTCATCATCCGTCTAATTGAATAATGATTCTTACCACCAATCTTCTGTTTTATCATTCGGAAAATTAATGCTAACCTGAATTCATTTTACCAAATCAGGAGCAAACCTTCCTTGATTACAATATTCACGGCACGCATTCTGATTGGGTGCGCTCACTGAATCTTGCGTCCGATTCTCTCCGATATTTCAGAGATTTGTGACATCGAGGATTAATAGGCATTTCACATTTTAGATCCATAGGCCGACTAATAAAGGATTATATTTTTATTAGAGATGTAATATAATCTCATTATGATGATTTACCAGGGATAGCCAGAAACCTAGATTTTAACATTGTTTATTTGATTACAGGATAGCCTCGACAATCTTTCACGGGTACAGAGCAGAAGCTTGGAAGGCAACCAATACAGTAAAGTTAATGAGATTCAGGTAAGTTGTATCAGCAAGAAAACGAAACTTATGGTTTTTGAATACCCCAAAGTTTGCTATGTTTATTCGATTTAAAGCAAAAAACCAGACTCGTTCAAATGACTTTGATTTAGGAAATTATAAACAAACGGTCAAGTGCGTCGGATTCGCACACTAAGGGTGCCGTGCCGTCGTAGCAATCGTACAAAAACAAAACAAGAAATGTCTGAGCATGGTTTCGATATCAGTTCTTAAAGATCTGACGTCAAAGCCGATGATGAGGAGCAAATTATCGAGATATTCAACGATGATAATTTGGTAATACGCAGGGACAGGTATATTGAAACATGTCTCTTGTAAGGGGAGACCCTAAATTTATAAAATCTCGTTTAGTTTGAAACGGTTATGGTTCTCTATCTATGAAAAGAGAGTTTACACAATTTACAAAGACTTATTTAAGAGAAGACAGAGCAAGGTTGTGGGTGTGAACTCATTAGACGGACTTTGCGCGTTTAAACTGCGACTCCCCTGGTGAGGTCCGGTAGCAGGAGCGGCAGTACCCAACGGCCACTAGAAGAGCAGCGAGGAGTCCGGTTCAACAGAGGGGTATCAGGTCCAGTGGTGTGAGCAGGAGGGTAGGTAGGCGGGGGCACAGGTGGAACCTTGCGGAGGACACAGCGTGAGGAGCGGAAAATAATCCAGGATCCAGGGTTGTCTGCAATTCTCCAACAGGCTCGCCAAGGTGGGAGAGCCATATAGGAACCTAGCTATCGGAGGCATTGCAGACGGTGTTGTAGCAGTAGGGATGGAGATACACGAGACATTTACTAAATTATATACACAGAAAAATAGAAAGGACTACGAGCCATACAAATGTTTGCGTACCCAAGCGTGGGGGCCAGCAATTAATTACAGCACATCAAGTAAAGGCCTTCTATTTACACAACACAAGTATTATCACAATTATGTATATTAACAATTATAAGGGACTAGCCCATCGCTGCAACTATGGCTTAATGAGGAGGTAAAAATAAACTGACGTAGAGGATACGTCTTAGCTATTCAGAGCTCAAGGAAGGAATGCGTCAAAAACAATCAAGAGTTACCAAACGAAATTCCAGGCTTGAATTCTGAACCTTTGTTTTTCAGAAGGCTAACCAGCCAGTAAGCTTGTCAAATGAAATAAAAAGAAGTTTTACTATAATCTGTATGCTTAAGTATGACTTAATTTAATTTTAAGCAGACGATGTTACAAGTTAATTATGTATTGCTGTAGTGGCAACAGAAATACACATTCTGTGAAAAGTTGAAGTCTCTACCTTTTACGGTCATGAGTCATGTAGCTGACTGACAGACGGACAGCGGAGGCTAAGTAGTAGGGTCTCGTTTGGCGCCCTTATAGTAAGGAACCCTAAAAGAGGAACAACTTGGAAAGTTTCTGAAGCCCGAGAACGCTGGAAATTATCATACTACAAGTTGACATGAACATGAAAGAAGAAGAAATTACGTTAGGAGTAGCAGACAGAATCTTTTGAACTTGATGTTTGATAGTATAAGGAGCCATTTTATTTTGTAATACTTTGTAATACTTTATTGCACAAAACAGTGAAAATAAAACAAATATAAAGGAAAGAACCTGTACAAAGTCGAGCTTATCTCCAACAAGAGATTTCTTCCAGCAAACCTAGAATGGAGAGGAAAAAGTAAACTAAAGGTAGAACTATGTGCACAACAATACAAATGTTAATAAAAATAATAAACTACTTACCAATATCTACATAATACTAAAAATAATGCTATATATAAATATGCAACATATACATAAATAGTAGATACAGATAAATACTAATACTTATCATGGAAGAGAAAAATAGTGTTCTTTTAAACGACTTTTAAAAGTGTGAATTGACGGAATGTCTCTGATGGCTCTGGGGAGTTTTTTCCAGAGACTGATAGCTCGTAGGCTGAACCCATTCTCATAAGCAGCAGTATTATGTTGCGGAGTTGCAAATAGTGACCGAGTGTGAGATCTCCTTGGCCTATCCGAAAAAAAAACGAAACGATCCCGTAAGAAGCCACGATAGCGAGGATTACATAAAATATTGAAGAGGCAAATGAGGATATGGGAATCCCGTTGAAGGCGAACCGGGAGCCATTTCAACGCCCTTGTCTGTATCGCCTTCTTACTTAGAATGCCTTAACTATTAAAAACGAATAAAACGGCACACTTGTCAACTTATACTCTCCTAAATTAAACAAAAACTTAAGACCGTATCGGCACAAATATCATAATTCAGAAAAATATCTTAGTTAAACATCTTTGGCGTACAAAAGGCTAAAGAAAAAGGAACGAGACATTCCGAGCGAAGCCGCAGATATCATTAAAGATTTACGTTTGGTTTAGATCTCCGGGAAATGAGGGGAATAAATTAAATAGGGCTTAAACTCCCGCCTACCCTACAGCTGTTTGCATTGCTGAATTTAGATCGCTTCCAATTCCAATTCATTGAACCTGGACCTTAGAAATAATCTGCTACAGGTATTCCGTCAAATTCTGACCACTTGATGGAGAGGGGAGACCTGACATGCCTTTGCAATGCATGACTTTCATGACCAAATATCAAGTTACTTAAAATTAAAAGTGGTTCATGTATCTTCAGATATATTTTTTACTTTTCCGAATGAAAGGCATTCGGAAAAGTAAGTTTTGCTCCACGATGAGAGGGAGCAAAATGCTACTTTTGTGTTTAAGCTACTTATTTTTTTATTCATTGGCATGTAGCATTTACGCAATGTGCCAATTGAACACAGAATTTAATAAAATAATCGATTGTAATTTTATCGTAATCTATTAAAAACGAACATGTCTCAAGTTTTAACTTTAACAATGTTATATGAAAATTTATGAATTTTTCGTAATATTTAAAAAAATGTCACAAGAAATTATATGTTTTACTGAAATCAAAACTATCGATGACTGTTATTGTGATAAAATGAATATTAATATCCGATACCATTGTAATATTCGATTCGACTATTTTTACACTTTTGTAAAAGTAGCACAGGAATATTATCTGTGGTGACCTTTCCCTAATCCTTAAAAATCCGCCATTATAAAAAAAATGTTTTCGTTGTTTGATTACTGTAAAAGTGGTGAAATTTATATTCCAAATATAGTTATTTCATTATTTTTAGAGCATTACATCCCTCGCTAAGCTCAGGAGTCTATCGTAGAATGCTTCGCTTCACTCTGGATTCAATATACCGCCCCCGCCGTAAATACATCATTTTGCTCCCTTGAGACACAAATAACTATTGTGCTCTTCCTACTCTTACAGGAGGACATTTCGCTGAAGAAATACGACTACAGAGCGACGCAGCTACATCTAGCCTCAGTCAGAGCTCAGGTGAGTAAATTCTATAGCTTTATGTAGGTACCCACGAACAAATTAAACATGGTCAACAAATTAAACAAGTTATTCCCCACGCTAAACGTCAATTTATGTCATTCACTCGGGAGGTTTATAATGAGATTTGTTTTTTGTATTATGTGATGTGTATTGTAAAATGAGACTTACAAACTGTATCAAAACGTAGTCATATGTTAGTACAGTGCAAATATTGTTCGAGTCTAAGTCGGACTTTAGAGCAGGTTTCAATTACTACCGGAATCATATGAGATATTTATCGCTACTCCTGTGCTCTGCACATAATTTTGCCAGCTAGTTCAAAAAAAATAAGTCAGAGTCAAATATCAATTCAAAATAAGCTTGACCTGAATGCATTATATAATCATTTTCTGATTGTTGACACAGATTTTAGGCATAAGTCTTAAATGATACGGCTTGTTAACCTGAAATACAGTCCCATCCTGAATAAAGTATGAATTTCGGCATACATGTAGCTCTTGTATACTGAAAGAGGAACACGTTGAAAATATATTCAAACCCTCCCACTCCCTTGCTTTTATGCCCCCAGTCGCAGTTATATTTAATTAATTTGATTGATAACGACTAAAGCTAAGAAAAAACCTTCAAAGGATAACATGCTTATTATAAACTATGTACAAAACATGGATGCATGTTGAAAAGACATAACAATCGTTTTAAAACTATGTTGTAAATTTAAGGAAATTAACATTATGACAGTGCAGTGTCAGTATATGTATTTATGAAAACCTAATGTACGTCCACAAAAATATTGATAAATTTCCTAAGAATAGCAACAGGCACAATGTCAACACTAGAAATAGGAATAAACTAGCTATACCTACTATTAGGCTCCATAATGTTAATGGGGCATTTTCACTATAAAGGCACCCCCTCTTGAAAATTGAGGTTTTTTTCAGACCTACGTATATTGGTGATTTCATATTTTTAGTAGATTCTCTATAGTTTAATGCAATGGAAAATACATTTTGTTTCAGATAAATAGCTTTGGTTTAATTTAAAATCAGTAAATAAATGGACAATGTCGTGAAACAGTGGTCAGTTTGGTGACAATTAAAAACTTCTGTAGTGTTAAAAAAAATACCCTTTGGCTTTAAATGTTACTTTAGATTGATGCTAAATGATGTAGTTTGTCAGGAAAAACACATAATTAACTATTATTCATAATTACGTTTAACTAAGATGAGATTTGAATGTCGGTTTTGTGACTAGTGATGCTTTTACGATCATATTTTTCTTCTTCATTCTTACTACAGCAATAAGTTTGGTTTAATAAATTGTTAAATAAATCCAATATTATTGAGAAGAATAATGGCTTACAAAGACATAAAGAAAATTCGAAAACAAAATTAATATTCAATAAAATTCATCACATGAAAACTGGGACAGTCACCAAACTGACTCATCAAAAATAATTAGGGTTGGTCTACCTACATGGCAACAAGTTGAAATTAAAAGTCTGGTTTCCGTTACCACCTTTATCGACTCAAACGTAATCGTCGTCGTCGTCGTCAGTCGTCGTCGTCGTCTTTTATTAAATAATAAATAACAGAAAATATTTATTTATTTATTAAGGAACAAAAATTACACATTCTTTCACATTAAAATAAGGCAAAAACAACAACAAGATTAATGTATCAAAAAACAATCATGTATCAATAAACAGTGACAGTGCCAAAAACAGTGATTGTGTTGTGTGTGGATGTGGTAAACTGGTTCTGTTGTGTGCGTGGGTGTGTGTATGTTTGGATAAATAATAATAATTATTATTATTATAACACAGAGAATGCCATGCTCCCTTAGGTGGAGCGAAGCCCGATTATTATCCCGAAACATAGAAACACACAGGACCATCTTTCTGATATATGATATATGATTCATAATAATTTATTTTTATTACTTTTTAGTTAGATTAACTATAAAAGCATGTTTTTAGTTATTTTTAAACTATTAACCTATTTTTATTTTTTTAGTTCGATTTAAAATAACTGTTCAGAGTGGTAAACAACATAAAAATATTGCATTGTCATCCAACTTACATACATAAGCAAAATTTCAGCTCAACCGGAAAACGGGAAGTGGGGAAAGATTTGATTATCACATACATCTTAGAGAGTCCTGGACTGGTAAAATTAATTATAAAAGCTTTTCAAAACCGCAAACTAAGAGCAGCATAATGCTTTTATTATTTTTGTTTACTTGGATAATTTACAACTGCGCTATGTAGACTCAGCTTTATGCGTCAGTTTGGTCACTTTATTTGTCAGCCCTATATGTCACGGGATAAATGTGACCAAACTGACCGTGACGTTGACCGCCGAAATTAACACAAAAATTCATTATTTAATTACTTTGTTGAGATATTTCCTTGAATTAACAAGTTGAAAGCAATCCCTAACAACAGGTTAATAGTTTAAAAACAGTTGAAAACTTAAAACACACACTTATAGGTAGAAAAATGTCAACAAACCTGACACGAAAATACTCGACCCACCGCCGACACGACAAACACACTCACTTTTCTCCAAGAACTTGGTCGAAATGACAGATTGCAAATGGCTTCCCAATGATCCTTTGAATATAATGTTGCCATTCATAATAAATAAAGGTAGTTTAGTAAAATCCTTATACCCGTTTGGCCAGTGTCAAAACCGACATGTCCGGCGGGCATCACTTTTGAGTATTTTGTTAAAATTAGATTTACGCTTGTTTTGATAGACTATTCTTTAAAGTTTTAATGATATTTGCTGACAAAACTATTCAACTACGTGGACACCAAAAATTAGATAGGGATCTTTAAGAAATACTGTCCGTAATGTTGGTTTTTTCAAAGCTGCCTAGCAACCGGACAAGCCAAAAATTACTACTTTCGGTATTTGAAATGTCTATAATTTTATAATTTGAAGCTTGTATTTCTAAAATATGTTAGAAATCACAAATTTAATTTAAGTAGATAGCTATACAATGTAAATCCACACAAAAATATTCTTAATAAAGTCACAAAAAATCTTTGAATTCGTGGGACAGCGAAAATTGGGGGGGGTGCCTTTAAAGTGTTTGTATCTTTTAAAGGGCAATGTATTCGCTTTTACAACAAAATCCCAACTGAGTTACAAAAATTGTCTGTAAATAAATTTAAAAATGTTGTTAAAAATCACTTCTGTAAAAAGGCTTACTACAAAATATCAGATTATATAAAAGACAAGAAATCTTGGGAAAGTGTTTGCTCCAATCTGTAACAAATAACGTATAAAGCTGGAGGTTTCTAGTCGCCTCTTTGCCTCCAGCATCTAAAACATTGAGGTGACGGAATTCAAATGGAGTTCTATATTTCCCTATACCTTTAAATATGTGTTAGTTTAAGATTTGACATTCTCCAAATGTAACCTATGTGTTTCTTATGGAAATAAACTCATTTTGAATTTTGAATTATGCTAACATCCATTGGCGTAAGTCCAATGTTAATGGAATATTAAATCAGTGATATTCAAAGCCCTGTAAGGGCATGGCTCGAAGAACTTTTGAAGCTGGACGTTGCTCTGGACCATTCATTAGGGACTACTAAACCAGATGACACCATAAGTGGCCTTGTCGGTTCGGGATATAGCTTTCAGTAGATGATTTATGAGCCCAAGTAAAAAATCATTATATTCACGTTATTATTCCAAGCCCTGAAAGGGTACGGCCCGAAAAACTTTTGGACCTGGGCGGTGACCTGGCAATAGGGTCTACTTAACCAAATGATACACCGAGAATGGCCTTGCCTGACCTAAATATTGCTATAGTAGATGATTTATATACCTACGTCGATATTCAAAGCCAAAAAAGTCCGAAATACTTTTGGATCTATACGATAGTCTGGAACATGCAGCAGGGAATACTTTTACCACATGAAAAAAAAACAATATCGCCCTCACTGGACCTGGATATAGATTTAAGTAGATGATGTGCCTTAGTGGAAAAGCTTTTGGCTTATATATCACCTACTGACAGCTATATCCAGGTTCGTCAAGGTCACCTCTAGTGTGTCATCTGGTAAAGGTATTTGCATGTTCCAGAACACCGTCCAGGTCCAAAAGTTTTTCGATCCATACCCATTCATTTCATTTCATTTCTTTATTTGTTGTTTCACGGCATTTAAAAACAAAAATACATTTAATGGAGAACACGTAAAATGCCAATTACGAAACAGGGAAATCAATAAAAAAACAGGACAACGTAACAAAACGTAACGTGCTAAGTAATATATGTAAATATCTGCAGTTAGAAATAAATGTGAACTTTGAACTTTGAAACAAAAATAATACAAAGCATTTATCTGGGGTGAGTCTTACTACTAAGGTCTTGGGATCGGGTTTCCGGCTGGCTGCACTAAGCAGAGTGAGTTACTGTAGGTGGTGTGTGGAAGTACCGGAAGAGGTAACAACGCTGACATGTTTTTAACGACGGTTCGCTCCAGATCTCACTCAGCTATCATTCAGCATCAACTAAAAATAATTAAGATATTTTTCACTGGGGCTTTCATATTGTATCTACTGCTAACTATATCCAGGTCCGACAAGGCCCTAACAGGGCTTTGAATATCATTGAGTTAATATTATATTGATAATGAAAAAATAAAAAAATAAAAACCTATATACACTAAATATATATTATCCTTGTTCTTACACCAATGAATATCAGCATATTTTTAAAACTTTAGATCCCGTCGTAAGATTGGTTTGCAGATAATTTTGTAAAGAACACGTTTAAGGTTTACTCCAAGCTTTAGCAGTTTTAAATCAAATAAAAAAATAACTGCGATTGGGGACACAAAAGAGGGGGAATCAGGGAGAAAAAAGTGTTTTCGACATGTTCCTCTTTCAATATTGAAGCACATATATTCATATATATAAGCTACATGTATGCCAATGCTATAAAATTACAATGCAATGAGGATAAGCTTATTTTGAATTGATTTTTCACTTTGACTTAAGGTTGTTAATCTAGCTGGTAAGAGTGTTTGCAGAGGAGGACAGCGTTAATAATTCACTTGATTTCGGCAATAATCGAAACCTGCTCTAAAGACCGACTTAAAGCCGGACCAAACTTCAAACAAATGTGTACCACATATCCATTGGCGGCCACACGGTGAGTTGCGGCACGCACCGCACGCACCGCGCGTATGTACACCGGAACAAGCGGGACGAGCCGGGGGGCCGCATCGTGTGCCCGGCCCTTAGCTAAGCATCTAAGTGATGTGTAACTACTACTTATTATGTGGTGGAACCTATTTTCAGCATATACATACAACGTGGTTACCTCATCGTCGTTGGTGAAGGGGATTCAATAAAACATCTGCTGTTGCTAATTAACAGCTGAGAGACCACGACTTCTACCGCCATCTACAAGTAGCCTAATAACTACGTAGATAATGATAGTACAGGGGTCTTATTCTGTTATGGAAAACGCAAAGCGATAGAATATTAATTGCTCCCAAGGGGGCAAAATGCCGTATTTGGCTTGTTGGCGGCGCCTGTTTGTTTCGAGGCTGATTACCAAATACGGAATTTTGCTGCATTGGGAGCAAGCGATATGCTATAACTATGCGTATCCCATAATAGATTTGAGCCCCAGTAGTAGAGTGAGCGTTCACTTGATATGAAGTCTTATACCTTCGTATCCTGTTTCCAATGAGAATTTTGATGAGAGAACGTAAAGGCTTCTTAGTCAAATCACGCAATTTAGTTCAAATCCGGCCCTACCTTTACCGGATTTTGTGCTCGGCTGCGGCGAAGCTTCTATCAATCTCTATGTATATTCTATAGATTCGTGTTTTCCGAGGGTAGGTAGGTACGCGTGCCAATCTCTTGACCAGTATAATTTTGTCATACATCAACATGTATTTTTTTCCGAAATATGATATTAAATGATCGCGATCTAGATATATCACACATAAAAATAATACCTTGGACACTATTTACATACATTGATCTAGCCCCAAACTAGGATTCCCCTTATCTTGGGTACTAGACAACGATACACATACTTATATAGATGAATATTATACTTAGATAGATAAACAACAATGACTAGGGTACAAAACATCCGTTCTCGTCAAACAAATGTTTGCCCCCACCGGGACTCGAACCCGGGACCCTTGGCTTCGTAGGCAGGGTCACTGCCGACTCGGCCATTCAGGTCGTCAACATTGATCACCGGTAATCGCACCGATTCAGTGTGATGGGAAGGCACCGACCCCGCGCCCCCCGCGCGTCGCTCACCCGTCCCCGCCTATCTAGTTGTTACGCTGTTACACATCACTCTTATAAATAAATGCTGTAAAAATAGTCAACTTAATCAAGGTCTGTGCCACAAACTCAAGAATTTTTGCAGATATTGGTAAAGAGCTTGGCAGTGAGCACTGGGATATCTCCTCTCAATATCCGAACGCATCAATAGCTGCAAAGTCAAAATACCGTTGGTTACCACGCGCAGCTATTGATGCGCGGGTGACGCTGTGTGTACAAACCGGCATTTTGGTACAATTTTTGTGCATAATGTTGGCATGCTTGGCAAGTGTAAATGCGGCATTAGTCAAACTCTACCATGAACATATTTGTCTGTGGTCTTTCGTTGATAAAAATATTCAGACTGGAAAAAACAAAATCACTTTTTCTCGCGCGCGAATTTCGACTGATCTTTTCTGAGCTTTTATGGTGAATATTGAATTGTTTCTATAAGAACACACTAATGTTTTTATTGTTTTGAAAAGGTTATCTTGTGTAGATAACGTAGGTATAAAACAACATGTATATTTGTTGATGTTTCTCTCATGTCGGCTAGATTTGTGTCGAGAGGGAACATTTTCATAGAAGTCGGTGATTCTCATGTCGGTACAAAAATAAACTAAGGTCACAGTGACATTTTTTTCGCATAAACTAAGAGAGGGTTTCATTAGCTACTCAGATCTACAATTTGTATAGTTCTAAGAGTTACCATTCCAACAGAATCACTTGATACGTCAGTCAAGTACCGCGCGCGGGTGGGCTCAAAATATGCCGCGGATCCTAGCTGTTTCGCGCCGGGGCGGGCCGGATTCGCGGAGGTTAATACGGTATTTGACTGCTAGCCAAAATAGATACTTTTTAGGCACTGTCAAAACGGTAATTCTGTTCACGAGTTCTAAGAAATACTAGCATGTGACGTCATAGTCAAATGTTGTCTTTTTAACACAAAATTGTCAAACGTTTTTGTTGAAAATGTAAGTATGTATTCATAAATGTAAATATCAGTTTCCGGAACATGTACTTTTTTTGGAATCTACTTCTTCGTCAGTGAAAATAGGTGTTAAATTAGCCATAAAATGCCACTTGCAAAATCTGCCGGGGGCCCTACTCAATTTTTTCCAAGAAATGTCGCGGAACTGGGTGAACATGAACAGCCCTTTGCGAGACTTTCCACTGATGAGTGGGTGCCATCTCTGATCAAGAGGAGTAAGTAAATAGGAATCTCATGCAACAGGAGACTCATAGAGTTGTTTTGCAGAGCAATTAGTTGGTGAATTTTGAGCTAATCTAAAAGACATTTAGCGTGTCCAGCGGAGCAGCAAAAAAAAATACTATTTTGCACGACTTACCTTTGCGTTCCTACAGTAAGGAATACGCCAGTTAAAGATATTTCTTGAATTGGTACTCAGCTTTACCTTGAAATCCAAATAACTGGATTTTGGAATTTGGATTCGCATTTTTTTTCCTTTTAACGTTGCAAACTCCTAGTGTTGTAAAAATCGATACAGTAACATCGGAGATATATCGATTCGATCGGAAAAATATGTCGATTGGTTAAATCGATACATAAATTTTATATTTTTGTTGATCGTTTTATTTTTCTTTTGCTTATTTACTTATGTTCAGGCTTCTCGGCACCTAATGACCTCGTAGGGGCCCATCAGCTACGAGGTAGCGTAGCGATCAGTTGCCAAGAAGTTTGAACGTCGGCGATTCACCGAGCTACAATGATTGGGTTCGATCTAACCTGGTCTGTGCTTCGGTCCCGTCAACCTCCTGTCTCTCTGCAAGGCCCGGGTGCACCCTAGGCTCTTCTTGGTAGACAGGTTCTTCAGCCAACCTCCTGTGTGACTGGCGGGCCAGCCTCGAGCAGCACAGTGTTCCAACACAGGTTATGTTACGTGGTAAAAAACCAATCGGCCACGTAAATGCGAACTTTATCTAGTTCGGGGAACCACAACACACTCAGCTATATAGACAATCCTGAGGGAACCTCGAATACATTCCAGATGGACTGCGATTTAATTTCAATACCCTATCCAAAACGCGTTTACATTGCGAGGGCTTTCGTCTGTCAGTTGTCAAAAACTGCAAGGTTGGCAGCAACGTCAAATTCAAAATGGCCGTTCCGAAACCATCGATCGAATATCGATTTGGAATCGAACAATCACCCGCCCGGACAGGCACCCACCTGTCCCCTAATCTACGGGCAGCCGAGACAACGTTGCTACCGCTCGTTTTAGAACCGAGCCTCCTACTAGAACCTCCGCAGACCGGGGGGTCCCGTCCTTGCCAGGGAACAAGTTAACAATGCGCCCCCTGCGCCAACGTAGTGGCGGTAGGTTAGCATCCTTAACCAGAACGAGGTCACCAACACTAGGGGGGCTGGTTTTGTCAGTCCACTTAAGGCGCTGTTGTAAGATATGCAGATACTCGAGCGACCAACGCTTCCAGAAATTCTGAGTAAACTGCTGCAACATCTGATACCTTGACAACCGATACAATTTCACTCCCTCGAAGGGGTGCTCGGGCAACGCATTAAGTGGCTGTCCTATCAAGAAATGGCCTGGGGTCAGAGCCTCCAGGTCATTTGGATCCGAGCTGAGCGGACACAACGGTCGCGAATTGAGAACGGCCTCGATCTTACAAAACAATGTCGCGAGCTCCTCAAAAGTCAGCGCGGTCTGACCTACTATACGCCCCAAGTGCGTCTTAGCTGACTTAACTACGGCCTCAAAAATCCCACCCCAGTGGGGGCAACTCGGTGGGCTGAAGGTCCACTGTATACCCCGACGGGAGAGGGCCGTTCCAATATCCACTTTATTTACATTCAAAAAGTTGTCTATCTCTCGTAAGTATCGTTCCGCACCGACGTAGTTAGTGCCGTTATCAGAGCGGATCAAAGTTGGAAGTCCCCTTCGAGAAACAAACCTATCCAAACAAGCAATGAAAGCCTCTGTCGAGAGATCAGCAACGAGCTCGAGATGTACCGCCTTGGTGGATAAACAAACAAACACACATAGGTACGCCTTGTATTGCTTAGCGGTACGCAATCGTGAACTCTTCACCATAAACGGTCCGGCAAAATCCGTACCAACACCTGAAAACGGTCTGACCTCATTCACACGATCAGGGGGCAAGTCCCCCATGAGAGGTTGCATCGTGGCAGCCTTAAGTCGATAACAAGGCATGCACCGAAACACGATGTTCCGTATGACACGGCGGGCAGATAAGATCCAAAACTCCCGCTGGAGCGTGGCCAACAACGCGTTACAGCCGGCATGCGCGTTTTTAATATGACGATCAGTCACCAGCAATTCACCTAACTGTCCCCCCTTGGGGAGCAGAAGTGGGTGACGAGCCGAATACGACAGATTCGCATTGCGCAATCTTCCTCCTACCCGAAGTAACCCGGTCGAATCAACAAAGGGGTTGAGACGCGCGACGGCTCCCTTCAATTTCGAATGTCCACTTCGTATAATCTCCAATTCTGCCCCAAACTTCGAGGACTGTACCAGCCGGACCAAATTCAGTAGCGACTCGTTTCGCTCTGCCGGAGTCAGAATAGGGTTCAACGTTCGCTGATCGCGAGGAGTACGACAATTTCGAGCGAATCTCCTAATCCAAGTGGACACGTTTATCAACTTGTCAAGTGAGCTATACCGGTCCAGCAGAAACCCGGCGTCAGGGTCCTCAGCCTTCTGGGTAACAAGCACGGCCGCTCTGGGGCCATGATCCGAAGATACTACTACATGGCTGTGGGGCCAGTCCGATTCTCTCCTGGCAAGCCAGGGTGGTCCCCACCACAAATGGTGTCTAACGAGTTCAGGAGCCCGACATCCCCTGGATGCACAATCAGACGGGTTCAATTCTCCTGGTATATGTCTCCAGGTCAGTGGGACCTCAGACGACACAATCTGGGAGACACGGTTCGCAACAAAAACCTCTAAGTTATGGACCGAAGCCTTCAGCCAGCACAAAACAATCTGGCTGTCCGTCCACGCGTACACCGTATCCTCCAAAACCACTGACCCACGCAACACTGTTAGAGTGTGATTCAAAAGTTTGGTCAAAAGAGCAGCCCCGGACAGTTCCAGTTTTGGAATCGTCATCCTTGTCCGAATAGGCGCTACCTTGCTTTTTGCCAAAACCAAACGCACGTCGACCTCCCCGGTGGAGGTGACGGTTCGCAAATAAACCGCTGCCGCAAACCCTCGTTCAGAGGCATCACAAAACCCGTGAAGGGTTGCCCTGTAATCCCCAGCAGGGACCAATTTCCTCGGCAGCGATACATTATTTATGTCCGATAGCGAGGTGAACATTCGCGTCCAATCAGTCAACAAATCACCTGAGAGGTGGGTGTCCCAGGTCAACTGAGCCGCCCATAGCCTTTGCATAAAACATTTGAGAGCAAAGGTGACTGGAGAAATCCATCCATTCGGGTCGAACGTTCTCGCAATCGTTGACAGTACTGACCGCTTCGTCCAGGCCTTCGGTGTTTCTAAAACCACCCGATAGGTAAACTCATCATGGACGGGCCGGTACTGAATTCCAAGCACTGACAACATGTTAGGGTTGTCAGGATTCTCAAAAACGTGCGGGTCTTGTTGAAACTCATCTGGGAGACCAGCCATCAACTCAGGGGAGTTGGACATCCACTTGCGTAGTTCATAGCCGCCTCGTTCCAGCAATTGAATGAGCTCGTCACGTCGGTCCAGAGCTTCCTCTACACTGGCTGCCCCTGTGCAGACGTCATCGACGTACAAATCTTGCTCCAGGATAGCGGCGGCTCTAGGATAGCTCACACGGTCACGCGACGCCAACTCCCGCAGGGTACGCATCGCCAAATACGGGCTAGACCGTAACCCATACGTGTTCGTGTTCAACTCATAGACCTTGACTGGCTCGGCCGTGGACTCACGCCAAAGTATCAACTGATACCTTCTGTCAGCCGGATGAATTACCGTTTGCCTAAACATCATCCGAATGTCTGCGACAAATACAATCTGGTGCCTCCGAAAGCTCGTGAGAATATCCGAAATATCACGGCTCAACTTGGGTCCCGAATGTAGACACTGATTCAGGGACATCCCGTTCGAGGTAGGTGCTGACCCATCAAAAACAACTCGAATCTTGCCGGTAGGGGTTCGTAGGACGGCATGGTGTGGAAGGAAACAATGATCCTCAGATCTCCAGTCCACACCCGATACCGACATGTGTCCTAACGACTCATACTCCCTCATGAAATCAACATATTTTTGTTTAAATACGGCGTCCCTTGTCATCCTACGCTCCATCGACATCAATATCGTCTCAGCCATCTTCCTAGATTCTCCTAGTGGAGGTCGATCGGCCCTGAAAGGCAGTCGAGTTACAAAACGACCAGAACGAAGGCGACCAGTACTATTCTGGTAAAACAACTCACACTCTTCTTCGTCTGCGTCGACTCGACGAACGGTGGGAGGGTCCTCTATCTCCCAGAAACGTTGGATAGCGTCTGACAACGCTGAGCCAATAAGTATGCCATCTGACTCGGCAGGCCTAACCATTGGCAATGCCGGACCCATGATCACGTGACCAAACTTAGTATCCACAGCAATCAACCCGTCCGGCTGAAGAACTCGCCGATCCGACAACAGAAACCTACCCAGAACGTCTGCTCCCAGTAGCAGGTCGACCGGGGCTGGAGTGTCAAAATCGGGATCCGCCAGCTTGAGTCCTGATGTCAGGAATCGAACGGCCGGATTCAACTTCACCAAGGGGTGTCTGCCCATGACATGCGTCATTACTAAAGCTTGCACGGATGTTTTTGTCAAAATGTCATAACGTGGAGAGAACGTGATCACCGATTGACCAACTACATTCGTAACCGTAACATTCCCCACGCCCCGTATTGATTTATTATAGCTATTTACCTTGAGGCCCAACCATTTTGCTAAATCGTTCGATACAATGCAGCCCTGAGCTCCAGAATCTAATAGGGCGCGAACGTATGTTGGGTTGCCCGCCAAATCCCAAACAAGCACAGAGGCGATCGGTAACACCACCGTCTCCGGTTGGGGGGCAACAAATGGTTGGGCCGCAAATTCCTAGCGAGGACCCCCGGGGCCCCACTGTGCCTGTAACCGATCAGGTATGCAGCTATACGCCAGAGGGTCCCATTGTACAAATGGCCCACGCGCCGGTTCCATTCCCAACCTACGATTCCCCTTAAAGGGGGGTGGGCGTGAATTCAATCGTGGCCGCTCCATGAGCGGGGGGGACATCACATGTGACCGACGAGGACAAGGCGACGAGCGGGGCGACAACTGAGGCGGCGTCCGAACCGCACCCGCATAGCTCGAAGGTGTCCCATGCCACCCGCCCGTTACGGCCCGCTCAACACACCCAATGTCCCGCTGAGTCGGATGCTGAGTCGCAACCGAAAACTCAGGGCCCCCCATGTGATGACCCTGAGTGCGGCCCTGCACCCCTGGGTGGCCACGTGCTTGTGGCCCCATTGCCCGCTGAGTTGGATGCTGAGTCACAAACGAAAACTCAGGGCCCCCCATGTGATGACCCTGAGTGCGGCCCTGCACCCTAGTACCGCCCTGTGCACGTGGGGACGTTGGCCCCTGAGTTGCGCTCCGAGTTGCAAACGAATTCTCAGGGCCCCATGCCGTGTCACCCTGGGTACGGCCCTGTGGTGGCTGTTGGCCGGACCGGTTCATGCACAACAGATTGTTGTGGGCCCCACCACAATATCCGTACATTTTTGTGCGCGTGCAGTCCCTAGCCATGTGTGGCCCGAGGCACAGGAAACACCAGCTCCGCTGCTTGGCCATCCGGCGCCGTCCCTCAACCCTAAGTTCCCCGAACTTATTGCAATTGGCCACAGCATGGCCAATCTGCCTACAACATGGGCAGGTCTCACTATGTGGGGTCAATGCACTCACAGTCTCATACGACTGCCGGTTGGTGCGGTCCTTCCTCGTCGGAGGGCCCCTACTCACAGCGCTCCCGGCAGCTCTCTGTGGCTCCGAAGGATGGGTGACCGTCAACCCCAAATTCTCTGCCCGTCGAGCCTCCTCTTCCAAGAATCCGACCAAGTCGGAGAAGGCGGGCAGGTCCTCGGCCGACCTCCCGTGAGACTGTTCGAAACGAGTCTGCACGTCAGCGGGTAGGCGGGAAAGTAAAATGTACAGCAGTAGGTACGATCATTCACCAACCGGAAGTCCAAGATTCTCTAGAGCCTTGGTGACGGACAACAACGGGTTCAAAACCTCCGTCTGTATGGCCCCGACCTTGTTCACAACCGGGATACTAAACAAACGGTTCAGTTGGGCATCGGCCAACCTCCGTTTGTTATGGTAACGTCTGACCAACAATTGTCTGGCCGTTTCATAGTTACCCTCCGTAACTGTCAAATGAGCGACCAGCTCCCTAGGCTCACCCCTCAATGCTGCCACCAGCTGAGCCATCTTGACAGACTTGGTAATGTCCGATCGCATGTGCACCAAACTGTCGAACAGATTGATGAAGCTCATCCATTCACCGGACACTCCGTCAAAAGTAGGCATAGTTATGGCCGGTAACCTGGACCCTGAACCCTGAAGCGGCAGAGGTGCTTCAATGTCACCACCATGGCTGGACTCGCGCTGTCTACGTATGTCCGCAGCCTTCTGCGTGATAGCAGCTGCCATCTCCATACATTGGTCGACATCCCCTAGCAACCGTGACAGCCTGTCAGGTGCGCAACCATCAACTGATTCCGCCTGCGCGGACAATTCGAGCAGGGTGCTCGAATTGTAACGTTCCTTAACGTCCATAGACCGCTCCAATACCACATCATGCCTATCTAAACGGTCTATCAGACCGTGTGCGGAGGAAAACCATCTGAGTTCCTTAGAAACACCCTTCTGGATTTCAGATAACGACATGATCGGAACGATACTTACTCACAATTTGCAGTAACTCAATTTTATTGGACCCTCCAGTCTATAACCCAAACGAGGGAACCCTAAACTATAACTTAAACAATGTTGATTTCCTTAAACAATAGGAACCGAGTTTTATATCTATATAAATTCTGTAAATAACAATTTAGTTTCCCTTTATCACTACAACACACACAGATAGTCAATATTAGTTCAAGTTATAAATTGCTATAACTGAAAACAATGTAATAGCCTGCTATCAATAGATGTAACTACCTATGTTAACCAAAACATTCATTAGCATTACTAGACCACTAATAGATTGACTAACTGGTACTTCAATGCAAATTTCAACTCAATATCTGTCTGTCTACTACCAGCAATAGACCTATAGCTTACAATACTACCAATCTATGTGGATATAGGAACACAACCAAGTTATCTAATAACCGCCTATACCTACAGATTGATAGTCTCAAATCGTGTCTTCCTGGAGCCCTTGACGGCTGCAAATCTCAGGAAGCCACGCTCTAGCTACCAAATGTGTTCAGGCTTCTCGGCACCTAATGACCTCGTAGGGGCCCATCAGCTACGAGGTAGCGTAGCGATCAGTTGCCAAGAAGTTTGAACGTCGGCGATTCACCGAGCTACAATGATTGGGTTCGATCTAACCTGGTCTGTGCTTCGGTCCCGTCAACCTCCTGTCTCTCTGCAAGGCCCGGGTGCACCCTAGGCTCTTCTTGGTAGACAGGTTCTTCAGCCAACCTCCTGTGTGACTGGCGGGCCAGCCTCGAGCAGCACAGTGTTCCAACACAGGTTATGTTACGTGGTAAAAAACCAATCGGCCACGTAAATGCGAACTTTATCTAGTTCGGGGAACCACAACACACTCAGCTATATAGACAATCCTGAGGGAACCTCGAATACATTCCAGATGGACTGCGATTTAATTTCAATACCCTATCCAAAACGCGTTTACATTGCGAGGGCTTTCGTCTGTCAGTTGTCAAAAACTGCAAGGTTGGCAGCAACGTCAAATTCAAAATGGCCGTTCCGAAACCATCGATCGAATATCGATTTGGAATCGAACAACTTATTTACATTATTTTAAAGTCCAAGTTGATCAGACTTTAGGTATTATTTTTACAACGTCATATCAAAAACTTACGTTTCAACAGTTTCCTCAAAATTATTAATTTCGGAATAGGAATTAATCGAAATAACTGAGACTACACCTATTTTTTTCTATCTTAATAGGTAGCGGCAACTCACCAACTGTCCAGCTTACCAACCAACATTATGGTCCAGTTGTTTTGATTTTAGGCTTTATACCCTTACCCTGGGAACCACCGACATAGATCATACAACTAAGCGACAGTGGCGTTATCTTTACTGAAACACGACGATTTTTTGAACTACGCCCCTTGTTGATTGGCTATCGCTACTATTCGCTACAAACAGCCCGCACCGTGGTGGTTCGTTTACACGACAAAAGAGGACTCTGCCGGAATGTGATTATGAATGTATTAACCACAGAGTACATTATTCTATTTACTCTGTGAACTGAAGACCTCGCAAGAGAAAGGAAATTTGCGTTTTATTATTATTTTTCAACCCCACACCCCTTGAAATTTATCGGATGAACAAGTGGAATCATTATAAAAACAATAACCCGACTGCATTTTCTTTCATAATTTCATAATTTCTTTATTCCACACAAATGATATCATAAAGAGTTCCATAAAATTGTGGGCGCGCTTATCTCTAACAAGAGATCTCCTTCGGCAAACCAGATTAAGATGGGAAAGTTTGCTTGCTGAGCAGGGGTAGATTTGTGTGTACAACAATATGACGAAAAAAACGAGCTCTTCAATAAATTAAATAAAATATATGATTACTTTATTTATTCTTTCCATATCATATACGAAGGCACCTGGTTTCGTACATGGCGTATGAAAGTAACCGCACCAATAACTTTTTTAAACTACATTTGTGAGCTAAAATCCAATTAAATTGACTTTTCATTAAAATAATAAAGCCTATGTCACTCTCACGGTCTCCACTAATTTAACGACACCTCATTTGTCAATATCTATTATGCTGTTTGGGCTGTAGCCTTTTTTGTACATTTTCAACCCCAAATCTTTATTACTTACCTACATGTAATTTTTTCAAAAAAATAACATGAAGTCTTCTCATAGGTAAGATTATGCCATAGTTGCTTGAATGTTCTGTGGTTGCTTGACTTTATACTAATTCGATTTGAAATATATGTTAATAAATGTTTATTTTTGAGTAATTTGCTTACCAAACTTGATAAAACAAGTTTTTCTTTCGAGATTTTGGCTGGGCGGCAAACATTTCTACGTTTACCATGAAAAAAAATGGTTTCCGACAATGCGGTCGCGACAATTAATTTCGCGATTTAATTAAATTTCTTGATCGGAATACAAAGAAACTATTTTAATTTTGTAATTTGAATACCAGATTGCGGCCACCAATAAATGACGCCAATATATGTTGTAGTCTATATAAAATGCATTTATGAGTGACCGTAAACTAGTTTGATTGTTATCCATTTCCAACCAAAGGTGTCCGACACGGCCGCCAACTACCACACATTTTACTGGTTTACGGCCATCATTACACTTATTAAACCAAATTAATAATTATACCCACTTTGAATATTGCTATTGTTTGCTTCAGTTTATGAAACAACTATAATCAGAGGATTGGGCACAGCATATTTTTAACGTGGAATACAATAGGTTCATGAACAATTTTCACGTCGTTATTTCCTTAAAGTGGTACTTTTACAACTTAAAACCAAGTACAAGCTAAATGCACAAGCTCATAGCCGACGATGTTTTGTTCCGGGTCAAAAACTAATACGAGTATTATACATTATGTATAGTTTCTATGGTATTTACCCGTTACGTTTACGTTACCCAGGACGAATGTCAGATGTAAATATGTTTTAAAGTTTAGAGTCATCATCATAGGTATTAATACAATTAGACGATAACGTACCTTCATACCTACCTCGGCAAAGTATTTACAGATGTTTTGCAAACACACAGACCTTTTCTTTGTTTTCGTAGATTTGCAGTCTTTTACTATTGGAGTTTGCGCACTCAACTATTTATTTTCTGTCTTATTTGATACTCTACTTGACTGGTAGCTAAAGGTAGGAAGCATTTTTTTAACCATTAGTCTCATGTTAAGCAAAACTTTTTTCAGTCAACAGGCCTGGCTCAATGGGATACCCCTCAAATATCAATGGAAGCTTTCCCCCGGTTTGCCCCGGTTATCCAATGACAAGTGCCGCATTGCGTTGCGCACAGCCTCCTATCCCACTCCGTCCCGAGATGTCATCTCGCTCGGATAACCTACATAGAACAATTTTCACAAGAGCGTGAATCTCCTGAAATATTTACGTAATTCCGGTGTTGTGAGGATAAAATCCGTCCAAAAACGTTTGTTTTCCAAAGAAATCGTCAATTCGCAACCACGGACGCCAAAAAGAAATATAAGTTCAGTGTGATGGGGTGGCTGTCGATGAAAAACCATATGGTGAGTGAAACTATTTTGCCGTTGTGTACATGAGTAGGTATAGGTATTGATTCGTCCAGCAGTTTACAGAATATCTGTGATTTTGGTGTTATAATAACGCCTTATCTAAGCAGATACAGAGTCACTGATTGTTTGTAATATACAGCAAGGAATTGTAGATTTTATACCTACCTGCTTAGTATACCAACTTACTAGAGTAGTTTTTGTAGACAAAGAATCCTCATAGGCAGGTAGGTACCCACCTTTTTTTCAATTCTACCTACTAGCTGCCATTAACTAGTTTAAACTTATATAATACCTTATTAATGTTATTTTAAAGGTATTTAAATAAGTAGGTACCATACCTATTTATATATGGAAAACTTGGTAGTTATGATTGAGGACTATGTTCTATACAATGGAACGTATTTTTTATTAAGGCTTTAAATAGTCCTGGCAATGGCGCGAAAAAATAGTGCATCAGCATTAGAATCAATCAGAATAAAATGTGTTTATTACTGTAGATATTTACATGTACTTAGCAAACTTCATTTTTTGCCTCTTCTCCATCATTGGACCACTGTGGGAGGAGAAGGACAAAGAAACTCCCACAGATTGACTTTAGATCTCTTTCAAATTGGTTGTTTACAACTACTTAATACAAAAATTACAATATTAATTATTGTAATTAATAAGCCGGAATAAATAATTACAATTGTTTTAACAGCAACTTCTGCATTAAGTTAGATTAAATACAGTCCCGTCATTTAAATAATCTTGAACATTGTAATATCCCTTTTTAGGGTTCCGTTCCGTTAAGGGTAAAAATGGGACCCTATTACTAAGACTCCGCTGTCTGTATATCCGTCTGTCCGTCCGTTCGTCTGTCACAAGGCTCTATATCATGAACCGTGATAGTTAGACAGTTGCAATTTTCACAGATAATTTATTTCTGTTGCTGCTATAACAAAAATACTAACAAAACAGAATAAAATAAATATTTAAGAGCCCCATACAACAATTCTTTCAATACCACATACAAACTTATGAATGCACCTGGTTACGTGAAAGTAGCCGCACCAATAACTTTGTAAACAACATTTTACTATGTAAAATCCCTCTACCATTGTAAGGTGGTACGGCTGTTTTTGTCGCTTTTACATGGTTTTTAAATTGATCAAATGGCAATTTCAAAATCTGGAGAGGTATCTTGTTGTAGTAGAGAATGCACTGACCCTTGAAAGAATTGCTGACCTTCACGAGTCTAAAACGGGGCGCAACTAATCTGTGATTATTTCTTAGGTTAACATTACAGCTATCGCTAAGCTTGAAAAATGTTGAAAGGTTCTTACGTACTTACATTATATTTTCGAAATTAAATTGACTAGGGACAGTATGTCAATTTTATATTATAAATTGCTCAAATAGCTCTTTTCTTAAAATAAATATAGTATGAATACCTATCCCCTGTTTTCCCCCACAAAAAGATACCATAGGACACTATGAAAGTAACTAAAATAAAATAGCGTAGATGTAGCCACATCCGTGTTTTATCTGATGTTCCTAACAGCGTTAGCCGCAGAACTTAAACTATCAGCTAATTTTATCTATGTGGGGTCGCCACTGCAATTTGCTATGCTCCTTAGCTCCTTAGCTCCAACTCTAGGCCAAACTAATTGGCAGAAAATGTGGGATACATATATGTTATTGACCGAGCCAGCGAAGCGACCATAGCATCTCAGATTTAGCTTGGATAAAAATTATTTCGCATATCTGGATTTCTGTCTGATTTTGGGTTGAAAATGTAAAAAAACACTAAAGCCAAACTTGACAGATATTAACAAATGAGGTGTCGTTGAATTCGTGAAGACCGTGAAAGTGACATCGGCTATATAATTGTAGTATTTATGAATGAACGAAGGAACGAATTGTACAATACGATTAAAATCAGTTAAAGATTCGGCTTTTCTCGGATATCATCGCCTAAATCAGGAGACGGAAAAAACACGTAATACATTACCGCGATTTCTTTTAGTTAGCATTCAATTTCAAGTACCTATCATAAACGTAATGTAAATCACCTGGCAAGATGACATTACTAACAGGTAGACCTAAGAAATGTATTATGCTGAAGCGACATGAATGTTCCTAACTTGACATCTAATGATTTACCTAAATTGATATCTCTTAATAACAATAATATCTTTTTATCAATAAATAACTGTAATTCAATATTTTTAAAGCCAGTGCATCCTTTGACATTTTCCAAATAATTAATTCATTAAAGAACACGAACAGTGCCGGCTATGATGGAATAACAACTAAGGTTTTAAAATACGTGGTTTTTATAATCTCCCTCTCATAATGTAGAGAAGTGGCAAAAAATGACGATTGCTAAGTATATGTAAATATCTACAGTAATAAAGACATTTGGAATTTGGAATTTGGAATCCCCCATCCTGAGTCATATAATTCATAATAAACACGGCATGTTTCCAAATGAACTTAAGATCTCAATACTAAAACCTCTATTTAAAAAGGAAGATAAACAGAATATGAATTTCTATCAGCCTATTGCATTGATACCCATTTTTGCCAAAATATTTAAAAAGATGATGTACAGAAATATTTATGGATACTTTGAAAATCAGAATCTATTCGCACCAGAACAAAAAGGGTTCCGGAAAAAGAAAACCATAAATATGGCTGTTTATGATTTTCTTAGTAAAATTATTGCTAACGTAGACATTAGAAATCCTGTAGTAACGATATTCATGGACATGAGTAAGGCCTTTGACTTTGTAAGGCATGATATCCTAATAAGTAAATTATTAAATTATGGAATAAGGGGTAACGCAATAGAACTAATACAATCATACCTAAATATGAGACAACAAATGACACAGATAAATAGGATTTGCACTAAAACAAAACTGGAAAAAACATATATATCAAAAGCTAGAGAGATAGAGTGTGGAGTACCACAAGGTAGTGTGATGGGTCCATTGCTCTTCTTAGCATACATGAACGTCTTACCAAATATTATAAACCACCCTATGGTGTCATTTGCAGACGACAGTACGGTCATTATACCATGTGCAGATCCAAATGAATTTGAATATGAAATTAGTAACACTCTAAATAAAATAATTAATTGGCTAAATCAGAATAATCTAGTTATTAACATTAACAAAACAAAAATAATGAGTTTTCAAAATAATAATATCACAATTAAAAATTTCAACATCACATGAATATGTTTTCAGGTGAAACTATTGAACAAACTAAGATAACAAAATTTTTGGGAATTCATATTGACTATAATCTTAAGAGGAAAACTCAGGTGGAAACAGTTTGCAAAAACTATATACCTTTGCATATGCCCTATACATGTTATCAAAAACTGTAGAGGAGGAAGCGGTACTAACGGCATACAATAGTTATGTGGACTCGACACTAAGATTTGGCATCATCTTTTGGGGTAATGCAGTAGATAAAGGTTCTGTTTTAATTGCCCAAAAAAGATGTGTCAGGGCCATATGTGGTCTTGGTCGGAGGGATAGTGCTAAGCAACAATTTAAGAGGCTCAATATACTAACAGTCCCATCCTTATATATACTCAAGTATATATAAGTATATTGTACTATATTGATTTTATAAACATTGCTACCTCAAGGTAGCAATGTTTATAAAATCAAACACACATCTGTTCACTATCAAAGCAAACGACATCCGAAAAAAATTGTATGCCCCAACACCAAACAGCTTTATTTAAAAATAGTATTTTTGGCATGGCTCCCAAAATCTTAAATAACTTACCGGATAGAATTCGTAAATAATATATTTCAATTTAAAAGAGAACCTCGGAAGCTATTGATTGATAAAATATACTACTCCATATCTGCATACCTATTGGATAAAAACCTTTGACTTTAGGTGCTTAAGTTGATTCTGGGCACGCAATTTAATCAATGACGTTTAACTTTTGTTATCTGACTTCAAAAACTTTGACATAAATGTTTGTAACAAAATGGTGTATCCATAATGTGTAAAATATTTGTATGCCTCATGACTAAACATTGAGAGACATAATATTATAATAACACCTAAATGTATATCAAAATACCTATGTTCCACAAATAAATGATTTGATTTGATTTGTTTTGACATGAATTTAAATATTAATAACATCTATAACATTTATACATGGGGCCATCTCGGAACCATACCCTATCAAATACAAAAATAATTTTGTAAATCGGTTCACGTGTCTACTAGAAATCTTATAACATACATACAAAAAAACATTCCCGTTGAATTGACTTGAGAACGTTGAATTGAGAACCTCCTCCTCCTCACTATCACTATCGGAATTATTTACATTAATTATAAAACGCTCGCTAAACACATCTAATTTCTCTTCTTCTGTTAAGAACACATCTTCACCCTTTATTGCATGATTACAGACTTTCGTCCATTCTTCGGGTCCTAACATTAAAAAAAAATCCATAAGCGGCTTTTCACCCCACCGGTCGCCTACTCTCCGTGTCCTCCGCTTCTTTTTTTTATAAAATATAGATTAGGTATAAAAAAAGAAGCGGAGGACAAGGAGAGTAGGCGACCGGTGGGGTGATGACCAGGATGCAGGTGTATTTGTTGTTGTAGATGTTGTTGAAATCGTCGTTGTAGGAACGGTAGCGGGCATATTTGTAGTTACGGCTCGCAGGATCCCGTTGTAGGAACGGCTCGCAGGATCGCGTCGTAGGCACGGCTCGCAGGATCGCGTTGTAGGAACGGCTCGCAGGATCCCGTTGTAGGAGCGGCTCGCAGGATCCCGTTTGTAGGAACGGCTCACAGGATCGTGTTTGTAGGAACGGCTCGCAGGATCGTGTTTGTAGGAACGGCTCGCAGGATCCCGGGGTAGTGCGACCCCGGGATAAGGCCTTTAGGTGGTTCTTCTCGCTTAGAAGCTGACGTGAGACTCCAGAATTTCAGAAATGTTCCGCTCTTATACCCTTTTTGGAGAGTTCTAAAAATTATTTAAATTAAACGTAATTTTTGTGAGTGGCCAAGAGAGAAAAAGTATTTTTGTAAAAGTATTGAAGCAAACATATCAGACCGCTAACGAGTTTGAATGGACATTGACATGACAACCAGACAAACAACGACATCAACAGATGTCAAACTTTAGTTTCAGGCTCGTAATACGGTAAACAACAAGAAAACCATGAAGTAAATGAAGTAACAATGAATATAAAAAGGTAGCGCACCAGCGCGCACGAAGCCCGAGATTGCAGAGTTTCGGAGAAAGCCAAATACAAGGTCACCAAAGGTAAACCCCTTCGCTATCGATTTAGAAGTGCTGATAGTGTGAAAATACAAAGCGAAAATGATTTGTTAATGTGTTCTTATGGTTTAAAACGTTACAGGGTCCTATGAAAATAAAGGTGATACCAAATATCAGACTGTACAGCTCAGCAAGTATCCTAGAAGAAAATCCTAGAAAATGACATGTAAGTAACATAACACTACACGTTTTATTCATTTCGACATTTTTGGAGGTGACATAGCCTTTTAACTGTGCCCATATATTTTCTACGGAATTAGAGTCTGGGTGATATGGAGGCAGTCGTATTCCTGTATGTCCATTTTCAGCCAAAACTTTATCCACTCGAAAAACGCTGAAGTGATCTTTGTGGCGTTGTATTACGCTATACAGTTACGGTTTTTTCTTATCAGGTGTAAAAGGAATATCGTGTCTTGTTAACCACTCGATCATGTCCGCCTTTCGAGTATTGCTATTAGGTAACCTTTCAACAAATTTGTTGTGGTAAGAAGCGTTACCTATAACAACAACGCTGTTATCGGGAAAATTAGGTATTAGTTGTGTTCTTAACCACTTCTCATACTTCTCTGCATTCATTTCCTTGTGGTAATCGCCACCGGGATCCGCGGACTGATCTAGTAAAACAGCTCCAGGCGCAAAGCCTTTTTCATTACATGCGTGAACAATAATAAATCTTTGACCCTTTGATATAGGTTGCTTCAGATTTTATTGGCTGCGTCCGTCCAGCTTTTGGCTTTAGTGTGCGTTGTATGAATATATGATTCATCAATAAAAACAATATTTTTACCAGTAGCCCTTAATTGTCGGATTTCTCTCAAATATTTTATTCTTTTTAAACGGACGTCATGTTTTTCCATCAAAATGCTCCTGTTATAGTCGGTTTTTCTAAATCTGAATCCTATGTCTCGGATTATATTTCGCAGAGATGAAATTGAGCCTTTGAATCACATTTCCTCTTTTTAGTTTTTTGTGTAGTGATCGCAACGTAGGAAGCTCTTTAAATCTTTCATGAATGTTATATATCATTCGTCGTATAACGCAATAATCAAAATCATCGATTTTTAAACGATATTTTTTGCCGGGCACTTCTTTAGATTGTTGAACTTTAGGTGACTGATCTGAGAGCTTGTCGTTTTCCTTCAAAATTTTTAACACGCTGCTTTTCGAAACTCCGGTTGCTTCACAAACCCTGTCCAAATTTTTATGACGATATTTGCATTCTTCTTTTTAAATAAATTAGCTTCTTTTCTAAAATAGTTATAAACATTATTTACAATTTCACGAGATTGGGCAACAATTTTTTTACCACGCTTTAAATTTGTTGAAACCAACATAACTATTGTAAGTTAATTTTGATAAAATTTTATAGAATCGAATATTTTCACGAATGAAATTAGCTTTCATAAACATAAATGTATCAAGCAATGATAAGAACTTAACATTAGAGGATGATTCTTTAGTCGTACTCACCTTCGACCTTCAACAATGCCTTCCACGTCACATTGTTTTTATTGACACTAACACAGTCAACAGACTGTCAAAATAGTCAATTATCTTTCTAATTTCAATATAAAGGTTGTGTTAGTTTTTAGCTACAAAGGAGGTTTTGTTGCTCATATCGTTCTTGTATTGTATTCAATAGGACAATGAGTAATATAATTAAGTTCATATCTGTAAATTGATAAATCTATGTGAGAGATGAGGGATTCACGACAATTTCCGAGGTTGACCGAATCGTTAACTGATTTCAATCGTATTGTACCACTCCAGCCAGGATTATACCTAATCCGGTCAAATGGCCGGTATGCCAGAGGGCACGTTTTTTGAGGGGGGGAATGACATACTCACGTGATAGGGGAAGATTGTGAATAAAATCAACTGATTAAAGCAACATTTAGCCAATATAGGAAGTTTGGACAGGGGAAGATATGTGATGTACAGCAGAAAAAAAAGTTTCTTAATGTTTCCTGATGTGATTTTTGAAGACCCGAATGGCCGAGACGGCAGTGACCCTGCCAACGAACCTTGGTTTCGTTGGCAGGGTCACTGCCGTCTCGGCAGTGACCCGGTTCGAGTCCCGGTGGGGGCAAATATTTGTTTGTTGAGAACTGATTTTTTTACCTTAGTCGTGGTTGTTTATCTATCTAAGTATACTATGTATATATATATAAGTATGAGTATCGTTGTTTAGTACCCAAGATACAGGGAATCCTAGTTGCTAGGCTAGATGCTAGTGTGTAAATTGTGTCCAAGGTATTATAATTTTTGTTCTGTTTCATGTGTTGTTGGTTGATATTCTGGGTTCTGTTCTGCTGAGTTTTCCGATGTGCTTTCAGTTTCGCTGTCTGTTTCGGGGACCTAACTTCATCCCAATTGTGTGCTATTTCCATCCAGTTCCATTCTTTCCGAAGTATTTAATACCGTGTTTGAGGGAGTCTTTCCAGGTGTATTAGATGGTTTCACAACGCATATATTTGGTTGAGTTTCAGCGTTACGTAGCAAATGCGTGGAGATATGCTTTGTACGCTCTGGATGGAAGATGCGAGTTGTTTGTTGATAAGGAATCCTACTCCCCCGTACGACGTATCCTCATGGCCTCTGTGGTAGAAAGTGTGGCCACAACCTAGTTGTGTCAGATCTTAGCCTCTACGTCTATCCTCAGACAAGCCGATAACATCCCATTTAATTTATTTGTTCTAATTCATCCAATAATTCCGTGAGGCTATAATCTTCTTTTCAAAGTCCGTGAATTGAATGTAGCCAGGGTCATCGTATGTTGGCAGCCGGATCTCTGCCGGAGATTCTTAGCGCCCTCTGCCGGAGCTAGGAATAACGGGGCTGCCGGGGACTGAGGGCCGGGGCTGTTGGGCGTCTGTCATACTACTGAAGAGGGTTTTTAGCCGTTAAACACCACGCTGGCCAGTGCATCTTGGTGAGTGTTTTCACTTTTCAGCACTTTTTAAGTGGAATGTGGAACACAATAGGTCCATGGACAATTCTCATGTTGAATTCGTTATTTACGTGGAGTAGTCGCAAAGAGGTACTTTTACCACACCATTAACCAATGTGCGATATATACCACGACGATATTATTCGTGGAATAATGAAACGAGTAAATAAAAAACAAATTGAGCCTATGACCAATGCGCGAATGAACATGAACAGCGGAATTACCTAAAATGAGCAAAAAAATGCTGAATTGTGCGAAAAATAAACTTTGGTTGAACATGTAAGAACCACAAAATCCCACGCTCGGTTTGTATTTTAAGTAAGTCGAAATAACCATTTTAGGTTCCTAAGTTTCAGATTTCTAGTCGCTCTCAGTTTTTCGCACAAATAAGTAGGTACTATTTTTTTCAGCTAAAACCGGTTTTTGCAGTCGTGCTAGCCTTTCGTACAATTCAGTAATTTTCTCAGAAATAACAAGTATTTACTGGATTTACGTTTATACGTGTACGTACGACATTAGAATCTCTGATTCCTTTTACCTACATTTTTCAAATATTCCTCTTACATAGGTACTGCGCTTACAACTATTTAATTTTAATGATTATGCCCCCGAAAAACACTGAACGCTAATCATAGAGTAGGTACCTTGATATATTATACTCAAACGCTAATGAACCACGAAAATAGAACGTTTTTTCACGACTCGTCATGGATTTCAATTTTCCGAACGCTTCCGCCTCTATTTCCTTCGCGCTCGGAGCGCCCCATCGCGGCTTTCGAACGAAACTTATCTGTCAAAAGCCAAGTTAGGCGTCGCGTTGCGTCGTGCTTCTCAATCAAATCTATTTTGGTGATTTTCGTTGTGATTGAACAAAATATTGTGTGCCCAACACGTTAAAATAATAATAATACATAAAGGTAAGTTGGTTTGAATGTTCATTATTTGATTATGTAACTAGTAACGCCTTGAGAACTTTGGTCACGACGAAGCATATTTTACGTTCTTTCTGTCGAATTTTGACGACAAGCGGTACTAAATGTCACTTCGGTGTATGATTAATCTACAAAATAATTAGGTCATCACACTTTGGGTTATAATTGTCTTGTGTTGATGCCCACAAACTTAACCTAAAATTGTTATGGTTGGTTTGGTTTTCCAAATGAATTGGTCTTATTCAGAGTGTAGATTGATGTAAACCGATGGTTGGGTCAGAGTGTCGACAAGGGGGCGGAACTGGCACAAAAACAAAATCATTCATGTAGTATAATAACAGGTGATATTGTTTCTAACAAGTGAAATACTTGTTTGGTGGGAAACCACGCTAATCAAGCTTACAACATAACAAGTAATGATTCACAGTGTTTATAGATTCTAAAGCCCAAACAAAACTTCATTAACCCTCCATATTTTCTTAATTTTCAGATTCTACTAAAAACTACCTCCCAGAAATTCATAATGAAACCATCAACATCAAAGCGAAAAAGCAATGGATATCAATCTGATGATGACAATATCAGATACAAATTCAATACCGAGTACATAAACAGCACTACAAAATTGTCAGTAAAGCCTACAAAGGAAGGTAAGATGCTAGAGAAACCGAGCCAAGAGCATGACATCCGCTATAAGTTCCCCGAAGCAACTGTAAAAATAAGACCGCTTGATCTGAAGCAGAAATCCAAACCCAAAATAAAAGTAAACTTCTGGAGCAACAAACAATCACCACGTCTCAACAAAGGAAAAGAACCAGAAACATCCAACCGAAGAAACACAGTGGCTGTAACTGGACAAAACTCCACTACAATGACACATCAACACTCAGCAGTTAAAGTCCGGAAAAGAGTCTCATTCTTACCGACCCCATTGTTCTCTGAGAACCATGACCCCATGGTGACAGTCCCTGATGACTTGACAATAAATTTGAATGCCGAAGAAGCACATGAGCTACGGGATGATCTTAATGCTGCATTTATCAACAGCATCAAGAAGAAAAAGTCTGATGCACAGAAACAAAAATTAAAAAGTGATATGATCCAGACAACCCCTACAGCTCAGAAAAGGAGGCACAGCCCTGATTACCCAAGAGTTCACAATAATGAGACTGAACTTGAATTTTTTTCTAAGTATGTCGTTCAGAAACTCAGAAGAATGGAAACCAACCAACGTATCTATTCAGAGAACTTGATAAACACAGTTCTCATGCTCGGTCAGCTCGGCAAACTGAACGGCAAATCTAAGATCAATGATCCCTGATGAACATACTGGCTGACTGATCATATTTTGTTGCAAAATATTTGTTAAACTTTCATCATTCAACATTCAAGGAATGTTTTGTCTATTTGGTTAGCAAACTACTAGAGTACTATGAATTTTTGGAAATCAATTGTTCAGTCATTGAGTGATAGTTTATATAAGTTAATAATGTACTTGCAATTTTTTCTACAAATTGTAACATATAGTTGAATTGGAAGCCAGTGAAAGTTGTTCCGAATGATGTCATCAAAAAAACCTTGAAAGTTAATTAAACAATTCTGTTACATCCTGTATACATTAAATATGTAGAGACAGAAGAAAAGATAAACCGCACATAATGTGCAGGGTTCGTATTAGACTAGATAAGTAAAGATTGCAGTACTGTCAAAGTGAACATTTTGTACAGAAATAATACTTATTTAAAATGTTCATTTACTCATAACTTAGAAATAGATGTATAGAATAGTGTTAGTAACTGATAGTTTATTTAATGTCTAACCTGTGTTCTAATTTATTAAGAGAATGCCTTGCTTGTTTACTTTTATTTATTTACAATGCAATTACAGATTAAGTGAGGTTTTCATACTAGAAAATTATTTTTGTTTCTACTTTTGAATCTATATCATTTGTTTGAAAGTCAATTTTAACCACAGGCCTTCCGCACCCGCTCGCATCTTCCGCATATGCACATATAAAATCGGTTTCAAACAAATGGCATGCAACTGTAAAGTATGGGGAGTCGCATTCGCGTAGCCCCATGTGCGGATGGCCTTAATGTTCTACCATTCAGTTTTGTTTGTTGTAGAGTTTAAATAATTGGCATGTTACTCGAAAATTGTTGCACTGTATTTGAATGTGTGGTTTGTTGGTAACTGAATAAATTAAAAACTATTTTTTCCATTGTTAAATACTTTTTAAAGCACAATGCAGACGTGTTTTATCTGCGAGATAACTACATTGATTTATTTATGCACAAGTAAACTATAGGTTAGGTTAGGTTAGTATTTGTATCGAGGAGCATGCTGAAATAAATTGTTAATAATTAAATTTTCTCTTAATTGAGCAAAATTCTAGATTCAGTGTTCTTGTATGCTAATGGTGGACTAGGTGCCTATTTGTATAGGGTTAAACCATATTGTTAATAAAATCTCCCTAGTAGCCTTTTGCTCAGGTACGAATCTTCTGCATAATGAAGTTGTGATTCTAGTGTACATCTTATATAATATTTAAACAGTACAATGATCAATAGTTAACTTCACAATTCACGATTATCGCGAAGTTTGTAGCGATATTTGTTGTTAATAAGTATTTTTACGAACTTACTGAGTGCTATCAATTTGTGCTGTATTGTCTGCTATATACGAAGCACGAGTCTAAACTTATTCCCATAATTTCAAAGCTTACACATACAAAGTTGGTGTTTTTCTCAGAAAATTGCTGCCCTAAAATCGAGTAATCCCCTACCGAAACTTCTCTAGCACCGAGTCCTCAACCATAGCCTAAGGGCAACCTTTCGAGTGGCTCCATTGATAAAACCGTTTATTTCTTGTTACTATTTAAATGATGCGTAAGTATAAGGTTCCGTTATTATATTATACTTATTTTGAATACATGGAATGTTTAATTAGGTTAACCTTTCTCGACTTCCCACCAACCCAAACCCATTTTGAGACATCGCGATTTTGTACCTCATGCCATGATGGTAATAAAATTTAAAACCTATAACTGGAATATGACGTCTATTGCAGTCATGGGTCGTTGAGGGGCTAACTACTACGGTGGAGCACGGATGTATGGGGATTTTTTTTTATTAATATTTCTTGTTCTAATAGTGATGATTTTGTGTGTTGCACTAAAATAGAAAAACGTGTTAATTTATATCTTATTTGAATAATATCTTCTGCCTCCGCTTTAGCCTCAAACTTTAAGATTTTTTTAGAAAACTCAGTGTGTTTCAATGTACTGTACTTAACTTAAAATTACACTGGACAGCAAATAAACCGGGCCACCCGCCACCTTGACACTCTAATCCGATTCCCTCAAAAAGTATGAAGTTTACATCAATCGAAGTTATACCTACAGAAAGAACATTTCATGACGATTAAAATCAATGCAAACACATTGGGGTTTTTCAATTTAATAAGTGAGTTTTTAGCAATTTTACAAAGACAAGTTATTTTTTACCGAGTTAATCTTTATTAATTACCGAGTTCAAAACATTAAAAACAACCGAAAACAAAGAGAAAATTGCAAAAAAGTTTTTGGTTAGTATTTAGTGTTATCTCCCCTTGCTCGGAGAACTGATAGCATCCTCCTATTCATAGACCTCACGAGTGTGACGATGATATCTTGAGGAATTGCATTCCACGCCTCCTCAATTGCGATTCTAAGCTCTGGAAGCCTCATTGGAGCAGGTACTCGGGCTCGAACCTGACGTTTCAGCTCATCCCATAGGTGCTCTATCAGATTTAAGTCCAGGCTTCGAGCTGGCCAGTCCAAATTAGGAATGCCCACGTCACGAAGATACTGGGTCACCACATGAGCAGTATGAGGGCGTGCATTATCTTGCGTTAACTGCATATCCTGCCCGATAAATCCTGCATACGGTACCACATGTTCTGCGAAGATTTCAGTGATGTAGCGATGAGAAGTCAATCCACGAGCAAGGGCAGTCGTTTCGATGAAAACTAACGCTGTTCATGCGGTTAAGGAAATGCCATCCCAGACCATTACAGATCTTTCTCCATAAGCAACAATTTCCTCAATGCAACACTGAGAAGAGAATAGCGTTCTCCAGTACAACGATATACTCTCTGCCGTCGATCACATCCATGAAGACTCACCCTGGACTCATCAGTGAACAGTACATTACTCCACTGCTCTAACGTCCAATCCCTATGCTCTCGAGCAAACTGAAGTCGAGCTCGACGGTGGGCTACCGTCAATGCTGGACCTGTTGCAGATCTTCTTGGAGTCAGGTTACATTCAACAAGTCTCCTTCTGACTGTATCCAAACTTATGACCACTTGGCGTTCGTCACGCAGACTTCGTTGGACTTGAACTGCATTGAGACGGCGATTCCGAAGAAAGGCCAAATGAATATAACGATCATCTGCGACTGATGGAACCCTAGGTCTGCCTGTACAAGGACGCCGATCAAACGCTCCAATCTCTAAGTATCGTCTGTAAACTCGTTGCACCAAGGCGCGACCGATTTAAAGTCTTCGAGCGACCTCACGTTGCCCTAAGCCTGCTTGAAATAGCGCTACAGCTTGAGCTGCTTCCTGAGGTGTCGTCTCCATTATTAACCGCGAATAGTAGTGAAAATTCACGCGTCTGAGCAAAAACAAACTGACAACTGACACAAATAAAAAAAAGGGTAAGAACTATCCGGCTACCTTAATGGTAAAAGAAAAAAATGTAAGCGCGAACTCCAGTCAAAACAGAGCGAAATGTTAGAATTGTGTTTGTTGCTTCATTACACCGTTAATAAACGACATTTTAAAGTTAAATTTATATTGATTGTAATCGTCATTAAACGCTCTTTCTGTAGGTATAACTTTTCGCATTCGCATCGCAAATCGCGAAAATCGCATTATAGTTCGAAAGTCGCAGGTGGCCCGGTTAATTTGCTGTCCAGTTTAGTTATAAAAGGGTGTTTAATGATACTCAATTTGTAAGTAAGGCATGTTAAATAGACTTTTATTAAAATAAAGAAGAAAGGTGTTTCACAAAGAATAATAAAAAAATATTAAGTTGCTCTAAAATCACGTTTTATTTCAAACTTTGGCATTTCCTTCCTTGACTGTATTTTAGCCTTTATTGCTCCTAAACGTGCCATTTTTGTGCACTGAGAAGTGGAAGCTTCTGTGGTCATTTTCACAGCACGCTCCACAGCTTGAGTATGGCATGGTAGTCGTAAAAATACCAGTTGACCTTCTCCGCCCGACTGGGCGATATTCTCTATTTCCTCCGTTGTTAACTTCTTCAGAATCGGTGGTTCAGTTACTCTCGTCTGCCAGTTTATTATGTCAATGTAATTGGACGCATTGAAGTTTACCATTGGCACTTCAAACATCCTTAGTGTAGAAGTTTCAGGCACACTGCGGGTCTTCAGGATTCGTCGAGCGGCCAGTTCACGAATGTGTTTTCTTTCGTCACAAATCATCGCCAGCAAAACATTTTCAGGATGCGCAAAATAACTATTTCGCTGAATCACAGGATCAATAACTATTCTCAGGTCTTCAGAGAGATACCTAGAGGCTGCAATCATGCTGAAGAGATGTCGCGTACCATCTTTGCACGATGGTTTCATCTTGATGGAAAACCACGATGGAGCATACACTTTTACTATAAATGTGGCCAAAATAACTAAAGCTGGCGATGGAATCTCTGTGGCTACATAGAGACGTAGTAGTCGGTTGGCACGTGTTAGCCAACGAGCGTGTGACATTTTACCGGGGGACCTATTTTCTAGATCTTCTGTAAAATCCCCTGAGAGTACCGCTGAAACAATGTTGTACAAGTACTGTTGGTCGGTACTCAGATCTGGGCTCATTTCTGGTAGGTTTTCGCCTTCAATTCGTTGAAATTTTATAACTGGTAAGTGCTCGCAAGTTTCAAGTGCTTTTCCCAAAGGTCCTGTTATACGTCTTTGGTCCAGAAGTTGAGCCATCGAGATAGAGAAACAAGTGTCTCAAAGGCAATTTGTTCATGTGGAGTAAGCAAATTATCCACTGAAGTGGTTTCTGCAATCGCTTTTCAAGTAGGCGTATAATACCGCCATATTTTCCAGTATTCACATTTGTTCCGTCACAACCAATTGCCATAAAACAGTTTAGGGAAATGACTTCCTCTGCTAAGAATCTCGCAATAGCGGTTTCAATTCCTTTAGCCGAACCAACGTGTGGCACGGCGTAACCCAGGTAAACCGAACCTGGCTCTTGAATAAGTGAGATGTGTTCCTCCACTGTGGTTGATCTGTAGTTCTTATTGCCTTTTTTGATAATTTTCAAAGTTCGGTCCTTCCTGCCATCAAAATACAATGCAGAAACTTCTGGAACGTTGGCTTCCTCCATCAACTTTTGTCTAGTTTTAGACCTCTCTCTGCGCAACTTACTTCTGTCAATAACCTCAATATTCGACCCAATGTCATGTAAAAGAGATGATGCAATGGCTGCTGCTGCCCTGTCTGATACTCCGTACTGGTCACATGTTTTTGACAACTTAGGAAAATCCATAAATGACAACTTTGCCTTTTTGTTTGCAGAAACGCCTTCTTTTATAGTTTTTGTGGGAGAAGCTGTACCACTGCGGATTTCGGACTCCGACGATACCGGAGAGGAACAAACTTCCATAACAACTGATGTAGAACTTGTATTGACGGATGGATCTGGCAGTTTTTGTTGTTGTTGTTTCCTCTTTTGGGTCTTTTGCATTTTTTTTGTAACGGTTAAGTCGATTCTACCAATTACCATTCTGCGAGAGGTTCTTTGGTCTGTCAGAAAAGATTGTTCACATTTTGGAACTTTTTTATCCTTTGGACAAGCGCATCGCTCAAAATCACTGCATTTGCAAGCTGAGATATCGAAGAGTGACTTACTATTCTGTCGAAAAGTTCCCAATGTCTCCGGTGAAAGCTTCTTGATGGATTTAAGCAAATTTTTGCATTTTAAGTGATAGGTTTTTAACATTTACAGGACACGGGTTCTCGTAACTGCCTTCAAAGATGCAGTTAGCCATACATTTTCAATGGTAGATACCACTATTGCAGCAATATCAGAAAATGTTGGTTCTTTTGCATTTGTTTTGAGTATTTGCCTCGTCCATTCGTAATACTTCATTACATCTTCGTAAGTAGGTAGGATATTTGGCTTTAAGTCACAGCAATCACCAAAAAGAGGACACTTTAATGCACTCCTTGTTTTATCCATGCTTGAGAAACACAAATTAGCTAGCTACTTGATACGTGAACAAATGCGCGACCTTTCACTTTCACAACAAATAGCGCACTGACACAAGTTTGAAACAGTACAAAGTGCCTCACCGCGCGCCCCCGCACTCCCCTTATTTAAGGTTAACAACGTTAGATCATCCTGCTTTTAGTGTTTTAATACAATAATGTGCTATTATGCTATGGGAAAATGAAATAAAATAAATAATTTTTGTATAAAATATCATATTTGAATGGCAATAAAGTTGCGTCTAAAATCAAGGTTTTTCAAAATTTCAACGACGTGGCGGAGGCAGTTACTCTCAATCGAATCAAATTATATTTTACATAAGCAAATTTGAGCCTAATAGACACAAACTTTTTGCTATTACATGTCCGTAAAGTGAAAAAAAAAATTACGCTCCACGCTACTAACTACCCCAAATACTGCGTTGGCGTTGTACAGGCTCTTGACATTTACCGTCTTGTGATTTTTCTGTACAATAGCCGTTGTTACTAATTATAGCATACAAAACTGCATTAATAGACCGCGCGACGAAGCGGCCGTTTCAGCATGGACGAAGATTATTTCGTATGTGCGGATGTCCAGCTTATTATCTCGTAAAATGTTGTGAGCAGTTTCGTTATCGTGTCGATTTAGTTTTAGGAAAAAATATATAGATTGGATTTTAGATCGCAAAACAATGTTATTGGTGCGGATACTTTCATACTCCATGTACGTAACCAGTTGCATTTATAAGTTTGTACCTATGTGGTGTTAAAAGATAATAATAATAATATTCATTTATTTCAAACATAAGTCCGTAGTGTTAGTAACAATATCTTAAAGTCTAGTGTTAGTGGTTTGACAACAACAAAAATAAATAAGCAAATACATAAATTAAATATCTAAGTATAATATCCTGGTGTGGAGCTGCACCCAATGTTTTAACATTGGGGAGTCCCACCGGTATATATGAAGACACTCAAGATCCTGTTGGTGCTGCCGCGGAGGCGCGCCATCATGGAGGCGCTCCGATTTCTCATTATAGCATAAAAGCCATCTGTAAGCGCCTCCGCAAACATTCCAGAGGCACTGCAAAACCGCGGCAGTCGCAGCAGAACCCTGAATGCGTTATTATACTGGACTCGCATGTCGCCATCTGGCCGCTGCGTAAAGTCGACCCATAGGCTGCAGGTGTAAAATGACTGACAGTATGCTTTAAAAAGCGTGATTTTGACTGCTTTTGAACACCTTGCAAACCTTCGGGCCAACATATTACAGCGGAGAGCTAGCGACCTTCGTTCCCTCTCGATGTCCATATTGTCCCTAAGATCCTCAGTGACCCAGTGGCCCAGGTATTTAAATTAAACTTCTGTACCCTAAACAGAGGTGTACCACAGAGTGAGACTTCAGGCATATTATGGTAGGTTTTAGAGCCAGACTTGAAGACCATAAGCTCACTCTTTTTTGCATTATACCTGAGCCCATGGGCCACTGCATAGCCGTAAGTTCCATAGTCATTTTTCTGAGCAGACTTCAGTTTCTCAATTTCAATTTTCAACAGTTCCATCTGATCAACCGTTGCGAACCGTTTTTCTTGAGAGTAACTTTCCTGAATGTTTCTCAATTCACTTTGAATTACAATAATGTCTTTTAGAAGCCTCGACACATCGATGTGGTCAAAGGTAGTTGGTTGGTGGTAGTTTCTGAAGCTCCTTTGCAACGAATATTGGCAGGTGTTGAGGATCTGACTCCTTGATTAGGCATATAATGTCATCCATGTCACGTTTGGACTTGCCTTCTTTTCTTCTTACTGTCTTTTTCTTTGACGCCGCGCCGAGTCAAAGAGAAGTGTTTTGGTGGTGTTGTTGTTCTGTGAAGGCCGATGTACACAGACGAACAAGGCTTTCCTCGTCCATAACATCACACTTGTTTTGCACGAATGCGAGAACTTCGTTAATGACCACAGATATCGAGAGATAGGCCCTTGGCGCTAAGCTTGTATCGGAACCAGTGTCGCCGAAGACTAAGAACACGCATACATTTACACCACTCGTACATCGATCCCTCCGCTTTTATTGGTCAGTGCAATGTCATGCACCTATCGTCCGAACACACCCACACTACCGCAGGTATACTAGCTAGTCGATCTAGTGTTGGGACAATGCATGGACAGCGTGTATCACATCGATCGATTATAATTTATAGACTGGTATAGACAGTCGTATACAATGCCGGGTTCTATAAATATCATAGTAAATTGTTTGTAAATACGACATATTTATGCGACATACGACATACGAGACCCCTTTGCCTCTCTTCTTTTTTTCAACAGAATCCTTACAGCTAGAAAGAGAGGCAAAGAGGTTTCTGAAGGTAGAATAACTGTGAACTCTTCGGACCTGACTGAAAGCATCGGAATTTCCGATCAATACTTATAACACCCCATTATACTTCGTCGGGCGAGGTTTTAAACAAACTTAAAATCTAAACTGCCTGTTTGGCAATCATTGGAATAACTAACAATAAAATTACGTATTATGAGCAATAAAATAACTATATTATTACATTAACTATATTAGTAATTGCGGAATGATAAAATCTATCGATTCAAAAACATAATTCTCCTATCACTATCCCCATCACTATATGTCGTCTTTGTGTGCGTGTAACAGTTCGCCTCCGTATCACGATGCATCTTTGTTTTCGTACTTAGATAAGTTTGAAATATTCATTGCGTGTTAGCTTGGCAATAAGTAGTGAAATTAAGATACAAAACAAGCAATGTATAGTAAACTTAGCGAGAACAACATGACATTGTCACTTTAATGTCAATTCGTGACGAATTTTCCACGAATGAGTTATTTTCGTAATAATGTTTATTTCTTGTGTTTTAAGAGGAAATAATAGTTGGAATTAGACTTACAAGTGATATGTGACACCGGCGTTCTTGGAGTTCACAATCTCGCTTCTATTTTTGCACGTGAGCATTGCACAGGTCGGCATTTTCGAAAAACAAAGGAAATGAATTCGTCACTGCGGTCGCCCGGTGACTACCGAGAATTTTTAATATCTAACCTGTCGGAGCTACATTTTTTCGCACGTGCCACGCCCCTCAACCTATCTCTCGATATCTGTGTTAATGACTATATTGCATGTATCACATTTAATTAGGTTAGAACACATGTTTACTTTCGTAGCCGCTGATCGACAGCGTCACACACGAGACAACACGACCGCGCAGTACCGTGCGCGCGGGCTGACTGTTATATAATGCAGTCGGGTTATTCGTTTTTATAATAATTCCACTTGTTCACACGATAAACTTCAAGGGTGTGAGGGGTTAGAAAGTAATTAAAAAACGCAAAAATCCTCTGTAGCAAATCGAGGTCTACAGCTCACAGGGCCCTAGTATTATTTCTCTCTTAATTAGAAGGCCTTGCTTGCGAAAGCTCTTTGTCTAAAAGCCCTCTCAGTCAGATGTTATCCTAGCGATAGCTTAGATCGCGATAGTCAGCTTTTTCATTCAACTCAGTGGCCCTGCTCAGCCTAGTCGAAACAATCCAAGCAGGTTTTGAAAAAAAAAAAATACTGTTGAAGTGAAAAAAAAACATTGTGGAAGTTGTTCAGAATGATGTCCCTGACAACTTCAAATCAGACCAGAAGTTTATGAAGTTAAAAAAAAAGAAAATTTTACGTATTCAAAATCTGATCACATCCTGAAAACGCTATTCCTCCTTGACATAGGTACCTACCTAGTAACCTACCGAAATAATAAGAGCTCTGTGAGCTATTAGACCTCGCTATATTTTCCACCCCCGACCCCTTGACGTTTATTGGGTGAACAAGTGGAATTACTTGATATAAAAACAAATAAGTAACCAGTATGAAAGTAGCCGCAACATTGTAGGCAAACTACATCTTGCGATCTAGAATCATGACTTCACAAAAATCATATTCTTAGCATAAGTCTCACTGTTTCCACAAATCCAACGACACCTCATTTGTTCAAATCTGTCAAGCCGTTGGGGCTGTAACGGCTTATTTTTACATTTTTAACAGCATATCTTCGCTATTTTGAAAAAAATCGAAAAAAAAACAATCTAAGTAGGTACCGAACCTGCTCACAAAATTTCACGAGAATCGGTTGAGAAATGCGACCGGTTCCTATATTTAACGGATCGTCATCCGTAAAAGTAACTGTGCGTTTTTCCCTAACCAACTACGAGTCGTTAATACCGTTCGACAATTTACTTTCTGTACCTTTTATCTACGGACGTCCGTTGGTCATAGATGTCATTGAAATCCGGTGTTGCCGTTCCAGGAAAAAGAAAACCACCAAATTCTTGTCAAAAAAGCGCTATATTTTGGAAAAATCAGCGCTGAAAAAAGCGCTAGATTCCACTTATGTACACATATAATTAGTGGTTTATATTTATTATTTAGTTAATTATCAAAATTAACCATGTTTAATAACTCCGTCAGATTTTCGTGGACAGTTTCGTCATCATTTTCAGGTGTCTGTATTTGTGATGTACCTTCGCCAGCTGATGATGTTCCTTTTTTGATAGTTTTTGTAATTTTGTTGAGTACATTTTCAGGTAGCTCGTAGGTGTGGTAAGTTTTCTTTAATAGTCTCATTTGGTGCCGTATCAGCAAAATAGAATTCAATGTAAGAGCCGACATTCTGTTGCGTATCTTGCTTTTAACAATGTTCATTACGCTGAATACACGCTCCACCTCGGCATTGGAATGTGGAAGCGACAAAGCAGTAATAGCCAAGTCCACTAATTCTGGAAAGGCATTAAGTCCAGCTGCATTTTTGTATCTGGAGACTTGAGCCCAAAACTTAACTGTATACTCGTTACTATCTTCCCATTAGATAAATTGAATACCATGCCACTGCGTCAGTTTTTTATCAATCTTCTCGTGGTCAAATCCCAATTCCTCAGCTAGGATAGTAATTGAATTATCCTTGACTTGTTTCAGTGTGTTTTCTTTAGATAGCTGAGCCATTTTTTCTAGAGCAGCGTAATTGGTCCTATTTTGAATTTGTGCCGCTAATTGAACTGTAAATTCAATGCAGCTTTTTTTGACTGCAGCAAATTTTTCTGGTAGTATATTTACTTTTTGGGCTTGGTTTTCAAATGAATATCCAAGATAAGGAACAGGATTCAGATGGTTGCGCACATTAATGCCTAAGAAATCTTTATCAGTAACAGCTGCATTAGGTATTAAGATCCTGGTAACAACAGATCTAAACAGATTCATTAAAGATGATAATAATTTGACGGGATCTGTGTTTTCTCCTTCAAAAAATTTGATTCCAGTTTGTATGTCATTCAAAATGGTTTTCAAATATATTAAATGTAATCGGTTGGCTTCGTCTGCGTACATACGCGATAACACATCTGAAGTATAACACTTATCTTTTGTGAGTTGGAAGTGGACCTTTAACTCTTCCCATTGACTTAAAATTCTAGCCACCGCCGGCTCAATAGACAACCATCGCATGTCACATAATGTTAAGATTTTCAGGGGTTGCTCTCCGCAATTGATGAGATTATAAATTTCTTTAAATTCTTTCTGGCACTTCGCGGAAAGTGCGAACCATTTATATGTTTCTCTAATAAGAAATTCAATGTGTTTTAGAATTGTTTGTTCTAATGCACGACTAACAGCCAACTGCAGGAATGGCAAACACATCTTATTAATATTAAGTTCGGCAAGTTATATTGTGTTCGCAGAATTTCACATACACTGTTGTGCTGTCCTGTCATGACAGCAGCATTGTCTGTACCAATACCAACCAAATTTGCAATTGGGAGATTATTGGAACTGAGGCATTTCACTAGACTCGTCACGAGTCCATTGGCGTCAGCCTTCCCCACAGGTTCTTGAGACAGGAAAGCCGAAACAACTCATATAATTTCAGGCTAAAATATCGCACAATAATCCCCATAAACTTTGTCACACTAATATCGGTGGATTCATCAAGAATAATGCTGTATTTTTGTGTTCCGATATCTTTCAAGAGTTCTTCTTTAAAATGTGGTGCCAACACTTGATTAATCACTTGAGTACATTTCGTTCTGTGTAGTTTTAGATCTATTACAGTTTTCGAACCATAAAATATATCTTTACATAGATCTGTTAAATGGTCAATTATAGAAATCGAACTGTGTTCCGTGATAAATAATGCCAATTTTCCTTCTGCTTTTCGGCATCTACTAAAGTTTTTCTTTGGTACAGCATCAAAACATATTTGCCGATTTTTAGATACAACTTCACATTTATTCTTATGTTTTTTAGTTTCGGCGTGCCTACGCAAATCGCCAATTTTTGCAAACATTTCTGTATGGCATAGTGAACAGAAGGCCTTATTTTGATCATTACTCACGGGTCTCAGCCAATTTTTGAACTCTTCCATTATCTCCCATTCCGGACGATATTTCTGGCTATAAGCCCTCTTCTTCAGTGGAACTTCCATTTAATATTTTCACGATAACACATTAAATAAGCTAAAATTCTATTAGGAAAGGAACTCCGCGCCGTATTAGTAAGATAAACCAGTTCTTTTGTGTTTGTAATGCGAGCGAGACAGCCATAGTGAAATCCTTTACTGATAAAAGAGACAAAACAATAAACTAAAGTAAACATTATGGTTGGGAAATTCCCGAATGGGAATTGATACGCTTATAGCCTCATACGCCGGTACCAGTGTTGCCAGTGGCTAATATTTGACTGCCGTGTTTGTTTTGGTAGAGGCATAACGTAACTGTTTCAGATTTCGTAAAAGCTAACTTTAAAAAGCATTGTAGGTTGCCAATATCTTTTTAAATTTTTCACCAGATTCCAGAAAATTGTTTTATGAAAAAAGCGCTGAAGAGCCTAGAAATGCGCTAGTTCTAGCGCGAAAAGCGCTAAAACGGCAACACTTACCGACGCGCCCTCTTCACTCACAGATGTGCGTTTCGTTATATGCAGGATTGAATTTTATAATAAATAAAGTTCAAGCCGTAATAACTAGCCGATTTACATGATCTTAGAATTCTCTAAACTTATGATGTTTATTAGAGTTACCAAAGTTAATAGAATGCATATCCATAAAATAACAAGAACGAAATGTTCAGCGCCCGACAATGACATTTGACTTGATATTGACATCCATCATTTGAAATATATATCCAATCCCCCTACCCTTAACACGTTGACCGCGTGGGGGTGTCGCGACGCGGGAAAGTGAGGGATAGAGCTACTAACTCTTTATTAATCTGTGGAGCTACTTCGAACGTGTAGCTCTGTCTGTCTGTCTCCTACTTTCCCTCGTCGCTACACCCCGCGGGGGTAAACATGCTACGGGTGCTGCAAAACGTTTCAGTCTTCTCTTCTTCTAGTCGACAAATTCATGAAAGAATACAAAGTGTTGGTCGTTTGAAATGGATATTACGCAGGTGAGTACCTATCATCTTCCCATTTGATATCTACAAATTTGACTGCCGCCTAGTAGGCATGCAACGTTTTTGCCTCGGTCCCTAAATCGGTCAGTGTCGATAAGGGGGCGGAAGCGGAAGGTTACCTACACGCAAAAAAAAATCTAAGTTTTTTTTTCCTTGGCGCCCCCTTATCTACACTACAACCCCTAAATCTTCATTCAGGGCTAATATTCAGGGATATTTCTGTCGGTTCTTTCGTTGCAGTCGCTCCCTCATAGCTGAGGATCGTGACCGTCGTGTTTGTTGGTACGGAGCTTGTTCAGTGATCTCCCATTTGTTCTGTTCTGGGCTGCATGTTTTGCTTCGTGTATACCAAGCTGCAGTTATTTCTGCGTGTGGCTACACCAGCGCGCAGGCAGCCTTCCTCTTATACTTGCTACTTCTATTATTATGCATTTATTTTTGTTACAGAAAGCAAAAAAGGCCATGAGCAGGGATGAGGTTTCCCTGCTTGTGGACCTGATCCATAGCAACCCCATCCTAACCAACAAAGAAACAAATGCAGCTTCAAACAAACTTAAAGAAGAAAGCTGGTCTTGTTTGACCAAGACTTTCAATTCAAGGAGTGGTCAAATACCACGCATGAAAGAACAATTAAAAGCAAAATGGGATAATTTAAAAAAAGCAGCTCGTAAGAGAGCTGCTAACATTACACTTAATAACTTGAAGGTATTTTTTTATCAATTATCTCTGGTATAAATTTGCAATCAAAACCCATTCATCAATGAAGATTGAAAGCAGAACATCTAAACTCAATATCCAAAATAAACTAACAAATTTTGTGTTTCATTTTATTGTAGACTGGTGGTGGTAAACCCGACTTTAATCCAGCAGACGAAATACTGGAAAAGGTGACGGGTGTTTTAGGAGCCACATGTGCTGGTTTTGAAGTTCCATTTGGTGGAGATGAAGTGGATATTACTGAGAATGTCGTCTTCGAAGTGGATAACGACAATTCGGACGAAAAAATTGAGATAGAAATCCACCAAAGAGACGACTCAGATTATGGAAATGTTTCATTTCTGCCTCAAAGAACAAGTAGGTATCCCTCCTATTCCTTCCTTATTGCCTTATATGTAGTATAAGTCTAAGCTCCTCAAAATTATGTAAAACCCTAATTTTCTTTAATATTTCAGCAAAACAGAGGAAAATGGACTTTAGTCGCCAAGCTGGAACTTCAGATTCGAAGCAGTTGTATGGGATGACCTCAATGTCAAAGTCCCTGCAAAACAAAGGTAAAATCTCTACAGTATTTTATATTGACAGTGTTTATGTGTACCATACAAAACTCTGTGTAATCTAATATGAGGTTTTTTATTTCAGCCAAAAAAACGAAAAAGGATGATGAGGGACGGCTCCTACGTAATTTAGCTATTGCTAAATATTATGAAAAAAAGGCCGAAAAACTAGAAATAGAAATAAAAATATTGAAATTGGAGTTAGCTAGTAAGGAACTCATTAATAATAATTAATATATGTGCTATTTCATTTTCTTGTTGATTTATCTACTTACAACATATTGTAAACTAAAATAAAGAAATATTTTAAAACAAAACAATTAAATTGTATTACTTTTCCATTATTATTTTTCATAGGAAACTAATTACATTTTGCAGTCCACTTTTGCTCCTTCTCTTGATCACATCTTTCATTAGTTTAAACTGAAAATAAATTAATGTTAATTAATGAAACAAATACAAAGGAAACGGCCTCCTGTAGTACATTTTGAAGTAATTTGTAATTTCTTTATTATACAGACATGATATAAAGATAGCATAAGATAGAAAAAACATGTACTATCGAACCATCTGAATCATGACCCACCATAAGCTTATTTTGCTAAACCCCTTAAATGCAAGTAGGTCGAAATTCGCTTGAAGGTTTATTTCCTTGGTAACGAACTTGTTATCATTTGATTAGACACTGACATTACGATAGATCTTACAAGTTTGAAAGTTTCAAACGAATTATCAGGCAAGTGGGTCATGATTCAGTTGGTTCGATTGTACAAAGGCGAGCTCAGCTGTGGAAGTAATACTCACTTATTAAAATATTCTGTAACCAATAGTTCTCTTTCCATAATATTATTAATTTCGTCAGCATTATTGGATACATGCACTGTCTCTGCATCAGGAATTTAGATCTCTGGTGGTACATCAACTAAACTTTTTGAATGGCAAATATTATGGAGCACTGCTGTAGCTATTATTATACTTAGTGTGAGCTTTTAAGAGACAAACGACGCAAACACCAAAACATCTAAAAGCAAATAATTAATATGTAATAATAGCTACAGTTTAAATAATGCCTTAGGAATTGTTTTGATTTACTGACAAAAAAAAACAACACTAATAATATCATAATATAAATAATGAAAAACAGAACAATGTTTTTCATTATTCTTTACAGTTTAAAGTCTTTATCAATCAGTAGACTGCTGACCTAAAGGTCTTTCTTAATAAAGAGTGTATTCACCCAAAATCAAGAGCTACCTCTCAATGCAGTTTCTTGTTCGGATATGTGCTTCATTGTACAACATTTGACCCTGTGTTTGTGGATGTTGTAGTGGTGTTAAAAGGTAAGGCTTCAGAGGATAAGCACTATCTCCAAGCAAACATTTGTTGCCAAATAATCCACTTGCACATTGTGCTGAAAAGTAAAAATTAATTATTATTATTTAAATTAAGTAAATAAATAATTACTTACAGATAATTTGTCGTATTTCTTTACCACGCAATTCTGAACAGTTGAATATAGTTGCGTCATGAGCGGAGCCTGGCCAACGAGCCACAACATTCATGAAAATCAGATTGGCATTGCATACTGCTTGCACATTTAAGGAAAAGAATCCTTTTCGTTTTCTGAATTCTTCTCCAATCTGAGCACCTAGTTGAAAAAAAGGCTAGTAAAATACTGTTGAAATTATAAATACTTATGTAAGTAACAACCTAAGTATGTTATGGATACCTACAAGGTGATTCTATTCTGATGTGTGTACCATCACCAAGTACACGTGGGAACCGAGCTATATTATAAAACTCTCGTTCTGTGTCAGAGTGCATATAAATATATTTGCTATACAGTTTAGCAATAGCAAAACTAATATCACGCACAATGCGACAAGCTGACGTTTTAGACACAACTACAAAGTCTGCCACTGATATTAGCATTGTTCCTAAAGCATAGAATCTTAACGTCAACAATAGCTGATGCAGTGGAGATATCCCATGATTCCTAAAAAAACAATACATAAGTTAGGTTATGTTTACTAAGGTTCAATTATGAGGGTGTATAAATACAAATGCCTCCAAGATACTAATCTTGCTCCTGTTACTCTTATATGTGGATGAATTTCAAGGAGAAATTGTTCAACAGATTCTTTGTTGAGTTGAAATCTCACTTGAAATTCGTAATAATCCAGCGTCTCCAAATATTCTACTCTTTCTTTATATATTCTATCACGCCTATTATCTTGTTCTGAGTCAGTCTCGCTGGAGTTCGATATAATATCGAAGACTTCTCTGTCACTATCTGATGAACTGGACATTTTAAATTCAAAATTGCAGCGCAATATTAACTTTAACCGACCGAAATTGAGGGGTAACCAAGTGACATTACGAATAGTTATCTTGAAAGTCTACTGACGTTTAATAGTAGATTGTTGACCAAGGGTTGAAAGCCACCCATTTCAGTCGAGATATTTTGGCGATCGAACGAAGTGAGAGCGCCAATAGTTCGAGACTGAAGTGGGCGGCTTCCACCCGAGTTAAACACTCTACTTTTCATTTCGAATAATAGGAAATTAAACAACAAATACAACATCAACAAAATTTATTCAAAAAAACATTTATTACAAAAATATTACCTAAAGTTTGTAGTCGGACATGACAAGGAGCAGTTATAACCACTTCAGTTGAACCGGTTTTAATTTAACCGGTTTAATTTCGTTTTTTTTGTTTAACCGGTTAATTTTTGTTAGGGTTCCATACCCGAAAGGTGCCAAACGGGATCCTATTACTGAGACTTCGCTGTCCGTCCGTCCGTTTGTCTGTCTGTCTGTCTGTCACCAGGCTGTATCTCATGAGCCGTGGTAGCTAGACAGTTGAAATTTTCACAGATGATGTATTTCTGTTGCCGCTATAACAAAAAATACTAAAAAACAAAAGAAATTTAATATTAAGGGGGGCTCCCATACAATTAACGTGTTTTTTTTTTGCGGTTTTTTATAGATAACAGGAAGGAACCCTTCGTGCACGAGTTCGACTCGCACTTGGCCGGTTATTTTTATTAGTTTTACATGTTCCTTACATTTGAAACCCCGAACTATTTTCATGCTGCTGATTCCCAAAAAAATCATGACTTTTTTATTTTTAAATTTTTCGTAAAAAGAAAAAATAATATTATATATACAATTTCTATAATCTATGAAATAAAAATAGCAAATATATATATATAAAAACTAAAAATTCGTGGTTTTTTTAATATATATTTTTTCTTTTTACGAAAAATTTAAATATAAAAAAGTCATGATTTTTTCGGTGGCTGTTTAGGTTATTGCCATTGGTCATTGTTTTTTAATACTTTTCAACCCTAGGGGCGACATGGCTCACTTTCAACCCGCTATTCAGATAAACAATGACCTACTTTTAGAGTATGAGAGATGAATAGTAGATTGTTAAACGAGGGCTGAAAGGCACCCATTCCTGACGAGATGTTTTGGCGCTCTCACTTCGAGGCAGAAATGGGTGCTATCACCCGAGTAAAACACTCTACTTTTCTTTACGAATACGAGGAAAGTAAACACAAGCCAGTTAAAATCAAAATTATTTTATTAAAAAACAAAGTCACTTGAAATCAAAATTATTTTATTAAAAAACAAAGTCACTTGAAATTAATATTAACGTTTGTACAGTTATTGAGCGTTAGAGAAATATTTTAATTTATTTCGCAAATCACATCTCGCCTTGAAAGTGACTAATAAATACATAAAGTACATTATATTAATTATAAACATCAAAAAGAATTTAAATGTCAACAAAACTAATAAATGAAGAATTAATCGTTTTATGGCTGTATAGGTTACTACCATTGCGTTGTTCAATATAAACTACGATTCATATATATATTTTTTAATACTTTTCTGCTTTAGAGCAGGCATGTACCACTTTCAGCACGGTGCCTGGATGAACAATGACCCCCTTTCAGAGTATGAGTAATGAAATAGTACATTGTTGCCCAGGTATAGAAAGTAAGCAATAGATGGACGAGTTAGTTCGCGGGCCGAGCCGCACAAGTGAGGCCCGCGAAGATGCGAGTCCATCTATTGCACTTTCTACCGAGGCATTTACTATGTGCTTTTCACGCCTAATGTAAGGAAATAAAACAGGTTGAATACACACCATGTGGCTGTCAAACATTTTTGGTGATTTCGAACTGTATTTTATACCGGACACGATGTAACACGACACGACACGTAGCTCTAATAATTTTGTTATTTTCTGAACGAGTTACTAATGTCAAAAATAATCGACCAATAGCAGAGTAGAAAGTAAAAAAGGCCGCTAAACACTACATTTTACTTTGCAAATCTACATTGTTTGACTGTTTTTGAATTCTACTACTAAGAACTAATTTCTACTCTCATTTGGCCATTTCATCCATCTTTGGCCATATTTCCGAGCAGTGGCGTGAAAAAATATTTATAGGAACGCAACAAGTGACAAATCCATACAATACGCTTACGCTCCGTTGCCGGTAACCCTCCCATCCGTTAGTAGCCAGCCGTCGGTTGGTTGCATAACGAGACGTTTGTTATAGGAACGGTTTTAGCTTACGCCTCATAGAATTAACTACCATTGGTAACTTCAACGCATCGTTTTTTAAATATAGGAACCGGGCGTAGCACAGCCGGAATTCCGGACATACTAAAGCACGTTTTCCCAAGCTAAGCGGAGATGCTTCGCTCGCGCTCGCTCGGTCAACTAATTGACGGAGCGAGCCTATTGATTTTATCGTAAGCTATTATTTTTGCTAATGCCTATTCCATTCCCGGTCTCCCTTAACCTGTACTCACATTTAAATTATCGTGTAGGTATCCGTTTTTCGGCTACACAGTAATTTTGTTTGCCCGGTGTTGCCTAGCAACGCTAGATGGTATGGGCCATGGTCTGTGAGGCCATGGCTAAGAAAAAAGGTATTGTCGTACCCTAGCACGCTTGTATCACTGTTACTTGTTACTTCACACATGGCAAATGTTCTAGAGGCTTGAAAGTGAGCAATAGATGGTCGAGTCGCAGGCAAGGCCTTCTAAGACACGAATCTACTACACTTTTAGCCGAGACATTAAATAGTGATTTCCATGACTACTGCAAGGTAATTAAATTAATTATACAGTTTTTTTTAAATATACAATAAGTAGATTTGGTTCGCCATCTACCGCAATTGACAGCACAAGCCAAGCACACTTTTACCGATGCGAAGGCATGTAGAAACCGACACAGCATGAAGCGCCATCTATTGACATTTGACAGAACCATAACAAACAATCCAACAATGTTTTTCCTGGCCTGTTCAAACAGACCAGAAATGTTGTTGTTGCCCTGGTTAACTATTCATTGTTTTGCGGCTCCATTACTGATCTACTGATATTTCGCCACATTTCCGGAGAGTGGAGTGAAAAATTTATAATTTTATTGTAATATTTTGATTCTGTCGGATTTCTTGGTCCAACGGAGCTCCTTAAAAATAACGTAAACGCAGCTGTTCTTTATTTATTTTCACCGTCAAAAATCTAGCTAGTGTTATTAGAGCGGCTGAACCTTAAGACCAAAAGGTATGGTTACACATCCTTAGGCAAATGACAGCAATGGTTTTATAGTTTCGCTTGAGTAGTAGTTTGTACAGAACCCTACTTTGCAGTTAGTTTTAAAAACTTAAACATCATTGCATTAAAATAATTTTCTGATTGTTAACGTGTTTTTTAGGCTTTTGTGCCATTATAATAAAGTTAATCAAGGTACTATTCTTAGTATGGCAAACCAGGGCAGTTCAGTTCAGGTCCTGTTATAAGAGTTGGTAGTAAACCCACAGGGAAAATTGAAAAAAAATACATATTTCTCATATATTTCTGTATTTGGTTTTCAGTACCTACTTGACAATATCTTTATGACATAAAAACAATCGAGGCATGCTCTAAAGACTGACCAAAGATCTTACAATAAATATAATGTCTGTCTACGAAAATATGGCTTTAAATGTACCTACGCCTGGTAATCAACGCGGAGCCTCTTGCTACAGCGCCAACCTTTTTTGTTCGAGCCAGGTTCAGGCCACATCCGGCCGCTCTACTGTTCAGTTCAGGCAGTCACGCGCGGACACCCGGCGGGAAAAGCGCTTTCGTACAATATTGTACCGCGAATGCACGAAAAATACATAATTAATTCGATTTTTATAAGTATTATTGTGAAGTGTTTTCGAATAGTGATTGATTGTTAGATTAGATGTATATTTCGAAGATGTAAAATATTTTATTGTGGAAAGTTTTCAGGAGCTTTAAGAGCTTTCTTAAGTACTGAAGTACTGTTGACTATACATTAATATTGGCATACTTTGCTATTTGCAGTTTCCGTTTCGCCTACCGTAGCAAGACTAGATAACAAGTACTTAACTCAAAACCTACCTGTAGGTACATAACAAATTATAAACAAACACTATTAGGTACCTACCTATTGCATTTTTGTGTCTCACGAGACGAGAAATGCAGATACCTACCTATTCCAAATTAAGGATACTATTCCATATTACCAAGTAATTGATAGACCGCGCACGTTGCTTACAATGTGTTTTATTTACCACCGGCACCCGCCGATATTTGACCGTTGCGTAAGGCGGCATTGAGGGGCCTAAAGACTTGGACCTACCTACCTACAAACTAAGTAACATAGGTAACCTACATTTCGGTTCACGTGACTAAGCTTAGTAGATTTTCGCGATCGCACATAAAGCTTACCGCGATTTCCTGTCGTATTTTATTTCTTATCTACTTACATCAAACAAAGTAAAATTTTGTTAATAATTATTAGCAGCGGGTGAAATCTGATGAGGCCAGTAAATTTCACTTGGACTTTTGTCATCGAAAATAACAACAATTTTTATAACGAAATATCAAACACTTCCATTAACTAACAAGGGAAGTTGTCGATCCTCTCAACCCGGAGTAAGACATCATGGATATCGTACACCGTCTGCACTACCTGGTGCTCTCGCAGAGATCGGAGCTCATGACCATGGAACGGGAGCAGCGGTTGAGGGTGCGGAGACAGTCCAGTCTGCCAGAGTACAGCAAAACCGGAAAAACCAACTCCTACGGGTACGATGTAAGTGCCGATGTCAGTAGAAAAAATATTTTGACAAAAAAAACACATATTCGAACAATTTTTGAAGATGGGGTGCATGATTGACGATTTGGATACAACACATGATAATGGAATATTATGGCATTAGACCGCTTTTACGTGTAACTATACTGAAATTCAATATTTAATTGCTAAATCCAATTTTCCTTAGGGATCTAGCGCAGGGACTGAGGCAGGTAAGGCCGAGATGCGCGTTTGGATCGGAAAACTGTATTATCCCTCCTTACTGTGTACTTTCTCGAGTCAGTGCTCGAGACACTGCCTCTGTAAATCAATATCGACCGTTCGGATCCTGAGATCACCGTATTTAGGCGACTCGCAACACAAATTCAGGAGTCGTCGCTCAGTTAACCGCCAACTTATTGACGTTGGTCGAAATGGTCTCGGAGAGCGGATCGGGGATGCCAGGTGGACTTCGCCTATCTGGACTTCCGTAAGGCATTCGATAGAGTCGATAACGACGTCCTAATGAAGAAATTGTGTTCCATTGGATTTGCCTCACGGATGTTGGTTTTCTTCGGTGACTATTTGAAGAACATCCAACAATATGTGTGACACGGGAGTTTTGAGTCCCAGCCGTACCACACACTGTCGGGTGTTATCCAAGGTTCTATTCTTGGTCCGTGATATGACCTGGAAACAGAGCCAAAACATGCTGAATGCCTTTTGTACGCGGACGATCTGAATCTGGTACTTTCCGTGTGGATGATTGTAGGCTACTAAAGGAAAATCTGAATGCGGTTCATCGATGGAGTGTGAATAACAAACTCCTATTCAAATTTGAGAAGTCTTGTATAATATCCTTCACGCTCTCGACTCGGTCTGTTAGTACGACGTACACACTCGGCACGGAGTCTACGAATCAACTGTATTCGATGAAGGACCTCGGTGTTACGTTCGACTCTAAACTTACATTTCATGAGCACAGGAACACTTTGGCCAAGGAATGCTTTAAAAGATTAGGGTTTGTGATAGAGAAAAGTAAGGAATTATGTAATTTGGGTGTCGTCCAGCTTCTCCACACGGCCTTAATGAGAACCAAAGTTGAATCTAGCCGTTTATTTGGAATCCATACGAAAGCTCATATGTCCTTATGCTCGAGAAGGTACACAAAGCTTTTCTACGATATCTAGACAAGAAGACATTTAGTTATTACTCTTTCCATTATCCATCCGATTTTATATTGGGTATACTTGGATACAACTCACTAGAGGTGAGACCTAACACCGAACAGCTTCTGACTGTGTGTCGATTGTAGTGACTGCGCAGCGCTTGCCAGTACGGTATGCGCGCTATTCGTGTCTGACAACTACCTAAGCGCGCGCAGGCGCGTAATCTCCGCTAGTAGACAGCCTCTGTTGGCTGCAGCACCGCTGAATGAACTGTTTGGTGATGCATGGAGGGATATTGTGCGAGAATGTGGAAGGTTCTGAGAGAAGAATGCCTGTGTTGTCTCCCATATTTTTTTTCGTGTAAAATTGTTATTGCATAATATTGTTATTGATATGATGAAAAATATTAATTGAATTGAACTGACATGAACGTATTGAATTGAATTGACTGATATTATAGTTTATATAATATATTTTATATTTGGAACTACACACCTCTTATGTTGTGCGAATTCCTTTACAATAAATAAATAAACTAAATAAAATAAACTAAACAAAAGTGTGCAATTCATCTAGGAATGAAAATTTCGCCCGCCTATGTTGTTCTATCCTAAAAAAACTTGTCAAAATCATGACCTTTTGTAGGCTTGCGTGGGGACATTATTATTATTATTATTGGGTGCTTACCTATGAAATTGGCGAAATTTTCTTACAGATATATGAGTTCGTAATTCCTGTATTTCAATAGCTTTATTTATTATATTTATAAATTATTATTATATTATATATATCCATATATTTTTCATCGATTAAAAGTTAATTCAGAAGTTTTACATCTACATCTTAAATTTTCTTTTTAATGTTCAGTTTCATAACTAAAATGAAATCTTCAAAATCATTTCGTCCTAAATGTCATCCATTTTCATGATGAGATTCGTAATATTTTTTCCGACTTCTGAGCTAAAAATAGCACCTTAGCCGCTTGATTTTGGGTTCTCAGGCGGAAAAATTATATTTCTAACTCGTCCGAAAAATCTTTTAACGAACCTCGCTACGACCTTCGCCTTCGGCTGTGCCGTAAACTTGTCGGTACGTGAATATAAGCCTTTGATAACTCGTGGGAAATGTACAATTTACAGCTGACACTTCAAAAATCATATCAAAATTTCCGCTTGCTAAAAGTTTTCTCATTCATGTACACAAACTTTTTTATAAAATTTGTATTTGTCATTCCTTAAAAAATGCAAAAATGTTTGTACTGAAAATTGTGTTTTCTTCAATTTCTCCATCCAAAACGCTGATTTCATAGGTAAACACCTAATATAATTAGCCAAGGTCTTGCCAGTGCTGGGCAAAGGCCTCTCTTCCCCTCTTAGTTAAATAATAATTGACCTAAATCTAAAGTAATTAGAAACGCGTATAATGAAGTATTAGTTTTATTATAACTTTTACATGGATGGTAATCTGTATAACTAATTTGTAAAACTTTACACAAATAATAAAACTCTTTGCGTAGGGCTGACAATAATAAAAAAAAACAGTCAAAGGCGAGTCTGACTCGCGCACCAAGGGTTCGGTACACACTTGTAGAGAGCTATTATGTATGTATGTCATGTATATGGAAAAAGTTCGTCGTTCACGGGAATCCAGTCATGGAAATTATTTCTGCTTTTTAACTGACTTTAAAACGGGAGGTTCCCAATTCGGTTGTATTGAGTAACACCAGAGAAACATACAGCCAAGTTACGAAATAAGCAACTAACCAGAAATAAGAACTATCAAATTTGAACACTGAAAATATGGCAAATCCTTTAGAAAATTTGTAAAGTGAGTGGCGCCAAAAAAAAAGTGCTAAGCGTTTTCAAAAACAAGAAAAAAATTGGCCAGTTACATTGACAAAAAGGTTCGCAACAAGCAACTCGCATCCAAACCAAACCTCTTTGGGCTGGAACATAAAGAAGGTTCCATATTATATTTTAACAAGAGTTTCTACGGTGTGGCAAGTGTGTCGTACAGAATGCGTACAAAGAATTCTAATGTTTTTTTATTTTCTTTCTTCTTTTGTATTCTAATGTATACCTACGTTACGCCAAAACAACATACAAACATTGTGGCATGGCGTCCCACACCGGGTGGCTGGAAGAGGCCCATACTGCCCAAGTTTAGCCAGTTATTCCAATGGAACTTCATTTTGCATGACATGGGGCTAGCCCATCGCCACCATTTTTGGAAAAAACTATAATTACGGCCATTGATGAAACCGGTGTAAATAGGTAGAGTGAAGTATTTATTACAAAAAAATTATATGTACTGTATTATATGTAACTGCAACTGTGTTTATGTAATTATGTGTTAGGTATAAACTTTTCATTATATACTTTTTTTCGCAATTTGAACTCAGATTTCTCGCCAAATATATCGTTTACGGAATTCATAAATAAATAATACTATTCAGCTGCCTGTGCATTATTAACATAAACATTAGCATTTATACACGGTGTAACAGAAAGGTGTAGTCATATTTTAGGGGGTTGTTAGGGACATCATTCTGAACATCTTTCACTATGAAACCGATTTGTGCAAAGCAACTTTATTTTTCACTTCTCCACACAAATCACCTGATCACTCGGCCGAAAAAGAATAGAGAAGTAAACCATAAATTTGCTCTGATCGAATTGGTTAGATAGAGAAAATTGTTTAGAATGATGTCCCCCAACAACCCCCTAAAACATGAATACACCTTTCTGTTACACCCAGTATACAGGCACATACCTTGCTTCTGGTCCCTCACTAGGACAGCCTGTGTCGATGTCGTGAAAAACTAGAAACAGTGACGTCAACCAACACATAAACATCCAATACCGGGATTTTATTCTTCTTCCTCCCCCGCCAATTAATAATGGCATGTATTTAAACGCTAAACATATAATCGTGTATCACTTGTGTTAAAATATGGATTTGTATCTAAAATAAATTGATAAATAAAATAAATAAATAAAATATAATCCCCGCCTTTTGTTCAAAATATCTCAAAACTACAATAAAAATACTGACTGCACCTCAGAATTTACCCACAAAAAATAATATTTTGCACACTGTTTAACTACTCATGTAAAACCGTTATACTAAGCGATTATCTGATATCTGAATAAAAACCTATGAATTATTTTATTAACTACAAAAACTTGGACCCAACTTTACTTGAACCTAGCACTTACTATTCTTTCGGGCCAAAACGTTTTAATAATGAAAAAACCATTTAATAAATCATTGTAATCTAATGAATCAATCAAAAAATCTCCTAAATGCAAACGAAATAACAACAAAGAACGATAAATCAGATTTTGAAACATATTTTTTTGCAATCGCAAAATAAAAAAACAAATTTAATTCGGGTAGTATTTGTGCTATGAGACCTTGCATTTAGCCGAATTTATTGTTATAGGTAACGGGAAGTACCCTACAGGTTTTTCCTCATCAAGCAAAATCAGCAAAATTGTGATATAAACGGCTTTTTTTTTATAGCATTGACCTATAATGTTTGATTTTTTCTATGCTTCACGAGACCACCGACCTGAGCAATTAATATTAGTTTCAACTTGATACCCCTACGCGTTCCTGAGATAGGGTTTTGACAGACGTATAGGCAGACTGACGGAAATTTACAAATTCCGGATTTTTCTCTTTACCTGAGCTGCAGTAATCTGCCGAATTTCATGAATCTAGGTCAACCGGAAGTACCCCAGAGGGTTTGTTTCCCTTGCTAGTATCAAGCAAATTAAGCAAGTTCAGCAAATTTGTGACATAAACTGCCGTATTTTTTGATTGCGTAGACCTAGAAGTTTGAATTTTTCATAGCTCCAAGGGTTCAAAGACGTGAGTAATTGATATGAATTTCAATTTGATACCTGCACGTGTTCATGATAAAAAGTGAGCGAACAGACGGACATCAATTCAGGGTTCCTTGTTTTCCTTTTCAGGTACGGAACCCTAACAAAAACTGAAAAGTAAAAAGTACTTGTGCGAAAAACTGGCACTTTCCGCACGATTTGACTGCTTCGAAAACACGCTTTTCGAGCAAATGCATTGCAAAATTATGATAACATCCTCTGCGTCAACATGGTATACAAAAATGATTTTTTTTTTAAATGTAGTTCAGTTGTTCACATCATTTTGACACTTTAGTTGTGTAGTTTTCTCGTTTTTTAAGGCTGAGTTTAGTGAAATGAATTTAAAAATAGCAACAAATATAATGATTACAAAAAATATTTTTATCCTACCCAAAATGGGTAAATGATCAACAAAAGTTACAGAAAATATCAGGGCAAAATACTGCGGTAGCTTAAGTGAAGCTTAAGGTAGGTAAAGGGGGTGAGCGAAGCAAAGCCCCTTTATCCTTCGTGTTAGGTTGAACATGTAAGATCACCAAAAAATACTAAAAACATAAACTTAAGTACACAAAACATAAAAAGAAATTTGGTGATCATACATAGTCAGGTCATAAGTTCTGTCACATGTGCAATATGAAATAATTTAGACATGTTTATTATTTATGTAAACATTTATATAGCAAAATGAACTTAATAAAACATAGATTCTTATAGTAATAAAGTTTATTCAAAATGACCCCCGCGATTTTGAATACAGGCCTTTATTCTGCGCGGCCAGTCGTCTATCGCAGCACGAACGAGGTCCATGTCAATATCGGCGGCTGCCTTAATCAAGGTTGCCTTGAGTGACTCCAAATCAGGATGAGGCTTTGAGCAGGCCTTTTCCTCCAAGAGTTGCCATATCTTGTAATCTAACGGACTCAAATCTGGACTGGAGGAGGGCCAGTCTTCGTGCCGGATGAAGTCGATTTCACGCGCCGCCAGCCAGTCTTGTGTGATTTTCGCTCTATGAGCTGGCGCAGAATCTTGTTGTAATACCCAGTGCCTGTTATTAAACATGTTATGAGAAACAGGTTCCACAAGGTTCTTGAGGACTGTATTTTGATACACAACTGCATTCGTTTTTACGCCTTTCTCACAAAAATGTACCTCAGTTAAGCCCCAATAAGAGACTCCCAACCAAACCATGAGCGAGGATGGAAAATGACCTCGTTGGACACGCAGAATACGGTTGCTCGCTTCTTCACTGCTGTATGCGTACACCTTATCATTTTGTTTGTTGTAGCTCTCTTCCACGGTGAAATTTTTTTCATCCGAAAAAAGAATTTCCCGATGTTTTTTCCCGCGTACCGCTTCAACAAAGCGCGGCATCTCTTCAGTCTCAGGTCCATTAAACGAGCGTCCAAACGATGTCCTGTTTTTTTTCGATATGCCCTAAGCACTAAGTCTTCATTTAGCACCCTTTTCACCGTGGTCCTGCTTAACCCCATCTGAAGGGCCAACAGTTTCTGCTTACGTATGGGATTTCTTTGAATTCGCGCCTTCACAGCTTTTATCACTGCTGGAGTCCTAACAGAGCGAGGGCGACCACTTCTTGACCTGTCGTCTACACTAGAGTCTTCATTGTATCGTTTTATGGTACGATAAACGAATCTTTTGGTTATATTCAAATTTTTCAGTAAGTCGAAAATCTGAATTGGCGCGTAACCGCAACGATGCAACGCAATAACTGCGACACGGTCTTCTTTAAGTGTCCACTCCATATTTAAAAATGAGGAAAATTCAAAAAAGTACACATTTTTATTTTCATGAAAAATTCTAAATTCTAATTCAATAAACTTTTTTGTGGCCAGCGTTCTAAATTCAAAAGTTTTTATTGTGTGACAGAACTTATGACCTGACTGTATATCCAAACACAATTTGGTGGTCGTTTACTGATTCTGGCGGTCGTTTCGAATTTATTGGTAGTAAAATATTTGCGTTTTTGGTGATCGTTTAAACATAAGCTTTTAAAAACTAAACTAATGTAATCACAGGAGTCCAATAGGATTCTTGTGATTATTTAGTTTAAACACCACTTAAATTTTAAATTTGTATCGAACAACTCAGCATAAGATTTGTAGATGTATTGAGAGCTTTCGTTGCTTATATAGGTATATCTGATACTGACAGAACCTTGTCAAAGCGCAAATTTGATCATGACCTTTACGATACGAACACCGTTTCCTTAACAATACCACGTCGTAAACAAACACTCCAATTACCCCGTGAACGTAAGCAAAAACAACGCGAATAAATCTGATAAGAAACTAGGTAGCCATCTACCTACTTAATAGTCTTAGGGACCGCGGGAGATAACACGGCGCCTGCTTCGGTGAACCACAGCGATAAAAAGCTTTATGGCACCACAGGCTTTTATTTCAACTTGCCACGACATCTGTGCCTGTCTTGAGAGTTTAAATACTCATATTCCCAAGATCAAAGGATTGTATTCTACGCGGGTCCTCTTAACCAAGTGGGACGGAAAAGGCTGTCTAGGCAGTAGTACTGGTGCAAAGATCATTCAAATTATGTAGGTAACTAGATAACCTACAACTAGGTAATTTATTACCATAGTGCAAAACATATGTAGCTTCCCACGAAAGGACTGGATTGTAAGAGTTGATTCTGGAGCTTTAATGTACAATGCGAAGTAACCAAGGAATTTCGATACTTACAACTCCAAGAAATATTTATATGTCTAGTTACCATCTTCCTGTTGTTCTTAAGTTATTAGCTTCGACACAATAATACATCCACAACTTCCAACAGTAGAACAACAGAGGCCGCCTGCCTTTCCCCATTTCAATGGAAATCTAAAATTACTGTTATTATTTGTACCGCAAACAAAAGAGTCTTATTACCAACGTAAGAAAAACAAGAAGTATCAAATACCCACCTTACTCGTAATTTGACTTAATTTATTGTAAGGATTTCCTATCTTTCTAGCGTCCTATATCCTAGCTATTTAGCTAGATAGATAGAAACTTTAGGTAAGCTGCTTGCAATAGTGTTGTTGATGGCAGTAGTCATTACCTATCTACACGGAAATTCAATGAATGTGAATATGGCACCTAAATATTACACGTGAATATTAAAACGGATAAGATAACCAGCAACTATCATCACACAGAAGATTCTTCTTGAGAACTTGGGTGCCCTTAAATTATTTTCTTCTTTGCAAAATCTTTGATCTGCAGAGAAGAACCTGCAGAACCTTTATCGATCAGTGAAACATAATTCTTGTAAACATAAAGTTTGTGTTCACTCTATTATATAATTCCGTACTTCGAAATAATAATCAATAATGTTTACCTACCTCTACAATTCATATCAAACGACAAGCCCTAAAACTTGGATGATTTCATACCCTCAGCGACCTTCATAACACTTCAGTTTCTGTTCAAATATTCTGTGAGCGGCGGCAAAACGTTGGCTAGAATAAAAAGTTAAGGGTATCCTGAAAAGTTGAAGAGCCTGTAAAGAAAGGCATGCAAATTACTCGATTTACATCTAACAGTTTCCACGTTCAAAGCAGGCAATTGTGGTATTACAATCCTATTAAAAAACACTAAGGTACTCGCTTTTTCGGGAATTTTACATTAGGGATGAATTTATTATACTTTGTGGTTTGGCAAAGCAAAACATATTTTAGGGTCATCGCTGAATCTTTTGGTTCGTATTTTATTGGCGGTACCTTAGCATCGAATGGGCTTATTTAATCTGTCGAGAGTCACATAAGTACAATAAAATAAGCTATAGCGTACGCACAGGTCACGCTAAGATTATCTTACCCTTCGCGAGAAAGATAAGTTAACCCCACCTCGCGGCACTCAGGGACAGAGAAACTTGGCCTCACCTGTTTGATAGTAGGGCCACAATAACAGATCACATGACATCTGTCAGTTTTACCTTCATAGTCAGGTGGGTATCATCCCCCTTGAGTTTAAAAAGTGGATTGACGAAGTATCATGTGATCTGTAATCTTGGCCCAACCTTTTGAGTTACAGTGTAACGAGCAAAACCACTGATTAACTTATTCCAAATTGTGATGCCATCCGCTATTTGTATACAAATCGGGAAATATTTACATCTGATTAGTAAGATTAAAGGAACTCCCCGCGGATTATGGTGCTGATTTTCTTCAAGATCGTGACCGAATTCGACCGAATTACCCTTAGAGAGAATAAACTAAATCAAGGTCTCAGAACCTAGGGTTAAAAATATGTTAACCTTATATAGCGTAAATCTCGTTCAGGCGGAGGTGGTAATTTTCTGACTAGGTAATTTTCCGAGGAGATCATGGCGCTGTAGTCAATCACATATTGAAGATTTGAACAACTCTCAGTGGGATCTGGTTTTTCAACTAATAAAAAAAGTGACAATGTTGACTTATTTTTTAAGGTTCGGCCAAGATGCCGTCTATGTCTCGGTCCTGGAAAATATCGGCCATTTTACGATCTCGGTCTCCGCCGATTTTAACGTGATAATGTGAAAATTTAGGGTTCTCTACCCCAAGAAAAAAAGTACCCTTAACCTTTCGAGCCCCGGACCTGGTTGTGAGGCATCGCGACTTTAAACCTCATGCCATATTATTAAAATTCTAAACCTACAACTGCACAGTGAGTGGCGTCACCAGGATTAAGGAGTTTGTTGTTTCTTTATGGGAAATATTAAACTGCACATCAATAATACTGATTTGCGCAGCATATACTGATTTTCACAGCAAATACCAGGGCAAAATACTGCGATAGCTTAGGTGGCGTATTAGGTTGAACATTTAAGAACAACAAAAACACTTAAAACATAAAAAGTGTTTTTGCTGATCCTTTTTTGCTGTGAAAATCAGTATTTTTGGTGTGCGATTAAATACTAGCCTTTCTTTATCACTGTCAAAGTCCTTCAATCAAAAGATACCGCTGTCTATGCAGCATTTTATTCGCATTTTGATACTTCAAGGTAATCCAAACCTATAGGTTGGATTCCATTTCAGTTATAAACTGCCATATCTTTTAATTGCGTTACGATTTGTAGGAAGTACCTTATAAATATAGAATAAAATTCAAAACCTATAACAGCACAGTGGCGTCACCAGGGCTTAAGGGGTTAAACTGCATAGGTCAAATTAATCAAACGTTATTTTTTTTTGAGAATCGAGTCGGCCACTTGCCCGACATCCCGCACTGAGCCAACGTTTTGGAGTGTGGTTCAGTGTTACTCAAATTCGGATAAAGGCCTGTCCAAATTCAAATTCCAAATGTCTTTAATACGTAGATATTTACATATACTTAGCAATCGTCATTTTTTGCCACTACTCTACATTGGACCACTGTGGAAGAAAGAACCTTCTTCTTCCACAGTGGTCCAAGAAGAAGTGGACCACTGTGGAAGGGCGTAGAAATTCCCACAGAATGATTTTTAGATCTCTTAAAAATTGCTTGTGCTTTACTTATACAAATATTAAAATATCATTGTCGTACCCCTCGGTGGGACATTAATGGACTACATTTATTCTAATTTTATTATTTGAAGGGTGGCCGGCCACCGGCGATAATTTATAGGGTGGCTTGCGCCGACCCTTGTTGCAGGATTTGTTAATTAGTTAATTACCCTTTACAGGACTTGCTCCACCATAATACAATTTGAGAGCGAGTTGCACCGCCTCACTCAACAGATCTTAATCGTAATTCGTTACTCGTTAGCAGCTTGCATTAGTTCCATAAATTATGTTCTTTAAGTGCATTTGTTGAATAAATAATATATCTATAATTTTCAGCTTTTTAAACAAAATCGTCATATTCAGCCCACATCGACCCACTGCCAGGTATAGGCCTCTTCTCTAAAGCGCAAATCTCCACAAAAACAAAATAGACTCAATTATAATTAGTTCTAAACATCTGTATATATGTTATGGCTAAAGCTAGATGTGAAACTAAACTTAAGTTTAGCCGGCTAGTCTGCAATGCTAGTCGGCAATGCAATCATCTGGCATCCACATGAAACTACATATAGCCAAATGCTGGAGAAAATACAAAATCGTATCCTGAGGTATTTATATTTGAAGCGGTACGGGGTCTATCCTTGTTACCCACTTATGTATCCGAGCCTGTTCGTGATGGGCATGGTTGGATACAATGAGCTGGAAGTGAGGAGGGGCCTCGCACTAGCGACCTATGTGCTAAAAGTGCTGCGAGGGAAACTGCACAACCCCCAGATACTACCGTTGTTAGGGCTTCGTGTACCTGACAACTACCTGAGAGCGAGGAGTCACTCCTTGTTCTGCGTGCCGATGGCACGAACAAGCGTGCTGCGGGAGGCACCGGTGGTGCGGGCTCTGGCTCTATTTAATCAAGTGGCGGGCAGGACTAACATTGACCTTTTTTGTTGTTCAATGTTGGAGTTCACAAGGGCAGTCACTTTTTGTTTGTGCTATTGAATTAATTGTTTTTGTTAATGAATTATTTTTTGTTAAATAATTGTTATTATATTTCTAATTTAATTGAATTGTAATATATATTTTTAAGGTGTGTGTTCTATAAGTATCCCGGATATTGCAAAACGGTTTGGGTATATATACCTGTAATGTTGTGCAATGTAATTATCATAAATAAATAAAAATAAATAAAATAAAAGATTAATTTTGAGCCTCGGCTAATGTCCGAAATAATGTTCATTGCGATAAATGATGTCAACATTAGTCGCCTAAACTGCAGTTTAGCCTCGACGCTGTTGAGGCTAAAGATGGGTGAGAAAGTATGGTTGACATTAGCCAACTAAACTTAAGTTTATTTTTCAGTATACCTAGGCTAATGTTGAAAAATTACCGTCTTATGCCCGGTTCCTATATTTCAAAAACGATCCGTTTTAGTTAATTCTACGAGGCGTAAGCTAAAACCGTTCCTATAACAAACGTCTCGTTATGCAACCAACCGACGGCTGGCTACTAACGGATGGGAGGGTTACCGGCAACGGAGCGTAAGCGTATTGCATGGAGATGTCACTTGGTTGCGTTCCTATAAATATTTTAAACGTCAGTAGACTTTCCAGATAACTATTCGTAATGTCACTTGGTTACCCCTCAATTTCGGTCGGTTAAATTTTATATTTCACTGGTTTCGCTGTAATTTTGAATTTAAAATGACCAGTTCATCAGATAGTGACAGAGAAGTGTTCGAAATTATATCGAACTCCAGCGAGACTGACTCAGCAGAAGATAATAGGCAAAACATGCAGGACAGAACAAATGGGAGATCACTGAACAAGCCCCGTACCAAGAACCATGACGGTCACGATCCTCAGCCATGAGGGAGCGACTAGAACGAAAGAACCGACAGAAATATCCCTGAGTCTTAAATGAAGCCCTAAATGAAGATTTAGGGACCGAGGCAAAAACGTTGCATGCCTACTAGGCGGCAGACAAATTTGTAGATAAATCAAATGGGAAGATGATAGGTACCCACCGGCGTAATATACATTTCAAACCTGGTCGTTTGAAATGTATTATACACTTTGTATTTTTTGAAGAATTTGTCGACTAGAAGAAGACTCAAACTTTTTGCAGGATATATGTATACTTATTTCAATTGATGGATGTCAATGTCGAGTCAAATGTCTTTTTCGCGCGATGAACGTTCCGTGCTTGTTATGTATTCTATGCATTCTATTAAGTTTGATAAGGAAAAAAATATGTCACGAAGATGCCTGCGTTCGTGTAGCTCTAATAAACATCATAAGTTTATAGAACTCTAAGATCAATTCGTATGTAAATCTAATTTGTATCGGCTTGAACTTTATCTTATTACAAATTTCAATCCTGCATATAACGAAACGCACATCTCTGAGTGAAGAGGGCGCATCGGTATTTCAATGACATCTATGACCAACGGACGTACGTAGGTAAAAAGTACAGAAAGTAAATTGTGGAACGGTATTAATGACTCGTAGTTGGTTAGGGAAAAACGGACAGTTACTTTTACAGATGACGATCCGTTAAATATAGGAACCGGGCATTAATCTGGAATAAGTGATGATAATGATTCGGTAGCCGTAAACACTGCGGTAGCTTGTTAGGTTGAACATTTAAGAATAACAAAAATACTTATACTCGTCTTATTATAGTTTTTGTTGTTCTTACATGTTCAACCTAACACGAAGGATAAAGGGGGCTTCGCTTCGCTCACCCCCTAAGCTAACCGTCACCTAAGCTACCGCAGTGTTTTGCCCTGATATTAGTAAGAGCTTTCTCATCTGAATAAAATTACCCTGCCCCGCTCCTCGCAGTCGCACGAATACTTCGTTTTCAACATTAGCTAACTAATGTCCAACATTAACCGAAACACATCGGCTAATGTGCAGTCTAGCCGATTGAAGATGAAATCCGTTATCACAAACGAACATGACTTCGGACATTATCCGAGGCTCGAAATTAATCTTAAGACTAGCCGGCTAAACTTAAGTTTAGTTTCACACCTAGTTTTAGCCATAACATATACATATATATGTATTATCGGTCTCGATAGAGACTATGAGAGCTGTCACGGTCGGACCTTACTTATTTTGTTAATTATTGATACACAAAATAAGTCAATAATATGGCGGCTGTTATGTTCACGAAACAATATGTCATTTTTAGTCCTCTTTTTCCTTGTTCTTTACTTCTTCCTTCTTCTTTCTTGTTCTTCTTCATCGTCTTATTCCCAATTATTCTTCCTCTTCGTCTTCTTCTTATATATTATGAATCTTCCACCTCTACTTCTTATTTCCTCCTCTTATTAATTTATATCATTTTTGCTCCTCCATTACAACTTCTTCTTTGTCATATTTCTTCTCCTGCTTTCTCTTCTCTTTTTCTTCTTCTGTTCTGAAAAAAAAAAAATATTAAACAGTAAAACACCGTTGAAATCGTTTAACCATCTTATATCTATATATATCTCTATTACCAAGCCCTAAGGTTGAAAATAGCTGGCGAATTTTCATGGTCAATAAGCGAGATGGTTAAAACATACATAAAAGTGTGATGTATTTTAAAATATTGTGGATGATCGTCACACTGGGAGGGAAAACATATATTCTTTTTTAAATTCTCCGTACTCCACCTACTTTGCAATTATTGCAACAGTTTTTTTGTTCTAAGGTTAGTGTAAAACAATTTGCCATGCTGATAAAGCAAGGAAGTCTTTTAGTCGATTTGCGCGATCGGTTTTTTTCATACATTTTTTGACAACTTCACTGTTGTAAAAATGCAAGTTAGTTTAAGTTTTCTTATCACATGAATTGATGGGCTCAGTACATCAAAACAATTAAAAGTGTTTTTTTTTTTACTTTAACCTATTCGACAGAATCATTGATTATTCGACAGTCAAAGCATTACCCCAAGTAATTTTGTGTTTTGGTAATTAATAACTTGAGGAGGAATAATATGATGATGGAGACATTACACGGAATAATTTTCAGGTATTGCATTAATCCGGCTACCCACTATGGGATATTATATCTCAAGATGTAAAGATATATCGCTTGCATCGCTTACCTATCGCATACTTTGTCTTTGAGCACGTTACCACTGTGCGCTTTTGAATATTATATCCCAAAACTATAAATATTTATGCGAGCAATATTTGAAGGGCGTTTGAAGGTGCATATTTTATCCCTCCCCTCACACCGCGCCTCTCCGGAGACGGATCCTTTGACGATCGCAACTGAACTGTCTTAAATTATATAGTTCGTAGTGGGAAAGTCATACGCGGGATGTAATATATATTACATCCCTTAGTGGGTAGCTGGCCTTACAGGGTTACATTAGCTGGAAATTGACTCTTTTTAACCCCTCACAATAAATCCATCGATTAATCAATCACCCTGTATGTTATCCGTGTAACAGGGCCGGTGACGAGAAATAGTGATTCTTATGATAAGTTATGATTGATTTCACAGTATTTTTCTACCTGTCATGAAACCTAAATTCGTAGTGAAATTATGCGCAAATTAAATTGGATGACGTAATACCAGACGGAGAAAACCTGTCCTTTGTAATATTTTTTGTCATTCAAAATGATTCCTTTGTAAAATATAAAAGTTTTAAGGTTACAAACAAAAAGTTGAATAAAGTTCAACATTTTGAGTGTTGTGTGTTCCGAAATGAAACCATAGAATGGAGATTTTTTCGTAAATTGACAATGAAATATTTCTAACTTCAGTAGTTACATAAAACATACATACAACAAACAAAGGTCAAAGCAAGGTAGTAGGTACCTACTTAGCAACCATCTTTAAGACTTGTTGTTTATAGGGGATGAAAGCAATTAACCCTTATACAAACTCAGTTTGTCATCGTATCTGACGTAATGACATCTTGTAAGTAAGTGCTTCAGAATGAACACGGACAAGCAAGAGCATTTTTAGATGTGAGTAGGTAGTTAAGGGCTTGGTAGTTAATGAAAAAAAAACTATTTTAGTGTTCCTCGACAGCAAAGAATGTTCAAACAGATAACCTAACGCATTCTATCAGCATCATCATTCAATCATTCTGTAAGGTTAATTTAGTGATTTCTTCAGAAACATATATGGCGAGGCAACAGAAATTTATATTCTATAAACCGGAATCGCAAATTTTGGTGGTAGGTGTGAATTACTTCGGCTGGACCGATTTGGATGTTTTTTATCAAACTTTTCGTTGAAGTACGAAGGTTCTTACGGAGAGAAAAGCATGAAAATCGCGATGGGAATAGCCAATGGTTCAGTGCAAGCCTTTGTCCACAGAACATGGGGCCAGCTAAACTAAGGCCATTGTATCAAAACACATTTGACGCTTCATCAAAATTCAACAACATAACCTTGTGACGGAGGGCACACAATTTTTTTTTCAAAGTTAAAACTGTATTTAATATTTTTTTATGCAATATTTTTTCATAGTAATAATGTCAAAATACGGCAATTTTACCACTTACTTTGACTAACAAACCAAAAGACATATTAACATTTTTGTTCTCAAAAAAACTAAACAACGTAACAAGGTTACTTCGGTAAACCCTCATAATTTCTATAACACTACATCCCTAGTGTTTAAAAATAATAAGGGTTCACCAAAAAATCGATTGATGGATCGATCAAAAACAATTTATTCAAATGATGCCTGCATTCAATTCACAGATTTTGAAGTCCGTATCGATTCATTCAATAATCGATATTTAAAGTTGCTCACCTTACTCTGACAGATGTCAAATGTGACCTGTAATAATATTATTACAACAATATTATACAACAGTATTAATAACTAAAGGCCTAATTTGCACGACAACGATATATACCTTGGACACTATTTACACAAATTGATCTAGCCCCAAACTAGGATCCCCTGTATCTTGGGTACTAGACAACGATACACATACTTATATAGATAAATATTATACTTCGATAGATAAACAACCATGACTAGGGTACAAACATCCGTTCTCATCAAACAAATATTCGCCCCAACCGGGACTTGAACCCGGAAACCCTTGGGTTCGTAGGCAGGGTGCTGCCGACTCGGCCATTCGGGTCGTCAGATGGATGGATGAGGTTAGTCATAAGTGATTGATGAACAGAACTTTTAATTTAGGTACACGTAACGGTTCCCCAATATTTATCAAATTATAGTTGTATGTTTGATCATAATGAATAATATATCTACCAACTCTCGCGTCGCTCTGTCTGGATATCTAAGTAAGTAAGTAAGTAATGTTTATTTGCACGAATATAGGTGTACATCAGGTGTATAATAATGTAATTTAAAATATGGTTCGCTATACTCTGCCATGCAGCATGCAAATATTAGTTACACGCAAAAAACACAAATTTACATAGATTTACATCAGATGTCAATATTTACTAAACGCGCTAAGGTATTTTTGTTAAATTTATGTCCACAAAATATTATAATGTTACTTAAAACTAGTTATAATGTACATATTATGTCATATTGACGTGTCTTCAATGTAGTCCTGTATTTTATAGTAACATTTTTCGACTAAGAACTGTTTAAGTCTCGCTTTATATATGTGAATATGGTCAATATTCCTAATCGATTTGGGCAATCTATTATACACTTTTGGCGCCATACCATAAATGCCTTTCGAGAATAGAGCTGTGGAGCTAGGAGGAGCACTTAATTTGATGTCTCGTTTACTATACATTGTCTTAAACAAATTCCACTTAACTTTTACAAATACAGCAGTTTCGTAAATGTAGAGAGATGGCAATGTTAAAATTCCTAATGATCTGAAGTGGGGCATACAGCTATCCATTGGTTTTAACTTACAGATTGCCCTTATACATCGTTTTTGGGCTATAAACGCCTTATCTTTGTCCGTTGAGTTTCCCCAAAATATAATACCATACCTTAGTGTTGAGGCGACAAAAGCATGATAGACAGTCAACAGAGCAGATTGACCGGTAACTTTGCTAAGCATATATAAAGCATAAGAGAGCTGACTTAATTTTTTGCACAAATGTTCTATTTGCGGTTTCCACGTCAAATGTGAGTCGATGTTTAGTCCTAAGAATTTTGTTACTTTTATTTCGTCAATTTTTTTGTTTTTATATTGAATGTCAAGTTTATTAGATTGTATGTGGTTATAATTATTTGTGAATGTCATATAATTTGTTTTCTCAATATTAATTAACAGATTATTACATTCCAGCCAGTCGACTATATTTTTAAGCGAGTCATTAATTTCTAATTCGTATGTATTTGGATCTCGGCACTCCGCAACCATGGTACTATCATCTGCGAATAGAACCATTGAATGTGTAACTGATTTAGGGAGATCATTAATGTAAACGAGGAATAGTAATGGTCCTAAAACGCTACCTTGTGGTACACCATATTGAACAGTTCTCGGATGTGATAGATGATGAATTTCCGTTTTAGTTCTATCGCAAATTCTAGAAATCTGTGTAAGCTGTTGTCTATTGGTTAGATAGCTTTTAATAAGTTCAGCCACATTCCCTCGGACACCGTACACCTCAAGTTTTTTTATCAGCGTTGTATGGTCGACAAAGTCAAATGCCTTCGTCATATCCATGTACAAAGCTGAAACAGGAATCCTTTTATCCAAGCAAGTCACTACCTGACTTAAGAAATCGTAAATGGCTAAGTCAATTGTTTTACTTTTTCTGAATCCCTTTTGCTCTTCTGCAAATAATTTTTTTTTCTCAAAATATTGATAAATGCTATTATAGATTACTTTTTCAAAGACTTTCGATAATATGGGGATTAGTGCAACAGGTCTATAGAAACTCATATTTTCACGGTCCTGTTTCTTGAAGAGCGGTCTAATTATTGAGGTTTTTAATTTCTCTGGATATACGCCTTGCTCTATCGATAGGTTAATTATACAGCTCAATATAGGCGCTATTAAATCTGCCACATATTTTATAACTTTAGTGCATATGTTGTCATATCCAGTACTGTTTGTATTTTTAAGATTTTTAATTATTTGATATACCTCGAGTGGAGAAGTTGGCTTTAAAAATAATGAGTTAGGATTAAATGGTATTTTCATTGGGGTATTTGTAACGTTCTGTTGACTTCGCTTTGATATCTGATCAATGTAATATTCATTAAATGACTCTGCAATTTCACGTGGATGAGTAATAAGTTCATTGTTATGTCTAATTTGTTTAATGTAATCCTTCGGCTTAGTCTTATTGTTGTTGTAGTTGTTTATTATTTTCCACGTAGTTTTCGATTTGTTATTTGATGTTTTAATTAAGTATTCATTCTGGGACTTCTGTGTCAATTTAATAATTTTTTTGAGTCTTTTTGAATAATTTATAAAGGTTTGTTTGTTTTGTTGGTTTGGGGCTCTCCTTGATTGCCATAACAACTCTCTTTTCCTTTTTGTACAAAGTTTGATACCTTTTGATATCCATTGTGGTCGTCTATTTCTTGAGATCTTTACTTTGATGATGGGAAAACATAGGTCATATAAAAGTTTAAAAGTACTATGGAACTCACTGAAAGCTGCATCAGCGTCTTTATTATTGTATACCTCGCTGAAATTGAGACTTGCAATATGATCTTTAAACTTTTTCAAATACTCTGCACTATAGTCATGCCTTAGTATTGACCAATTTTGGAGGACATTATTATATTTTACTGGACATTTTAGTATCTGACCAGTGTGGTCTGATAGTGCAAATTCTACTATTTCGGCTCTACATCCTCTGATGTTGTGTATAAAATTGTCCAAACATGTCCCACTACTTAATCTCGTTGGTTCATTAAAAATTAATTTTAGATTGTAAGTTAATAATAGTTCTTCGAAATAAACCGCAGATCTATTCTTTTTGAGTCTATCTATATTAAAATCACCACACAATATAATTTTTATTTTACCCTTGCAAAGTCTATGTAATAGTTTGTCTATGTTGTTAAAGAATACGTCGTAAGTCTTTGTGTCATATTTTGCTTTTCTATAAATACATATTAAATTGATATTATACTGCGGAATTGTGATGCCACAGCATTCTATAAAATTAGGGATATTGTATTGTGATATATCTATTACATTATAATCAAGTCCGTTATTTACTAGTATGGCAGTACCTCCACTTCGCGTGTTTCTGGCAGAGTAAGTAGCCAGTGTATAGTTTTTGACATTAAGTTCAGTATATCTCAGAGTTGTTTGTGCCTAAGGGAGTTTCTCTTCATTTATATTGTACCGGCAGGTTTTGTCGGTCCCTAGCGAGGACTCACTTTCACTTTAGCAAGACAAGTCAATTTATAAGAAATCCTGGCTCTTGGCTCTAGCAATGTCTAGCGGGTTTGATGGAAGTGTCTGATGCACGCATACTCAATTTTTATTTAGATTATTTTAATCTCTGAGTGATGATTTTAATATCTTGTATTTCGTACTCTTTGCTCGCTCTTTGTTTATTTTTTTAATATAGTTTTTGTCGATGTTCTCGTCATCATTTACTTAGTTAGTAAAGGTAACCTGAGTCTAAAATACACACTTATTTTAGATCAACCCGGAGATTACAGATACTGAACTGAAATCCTAGGTTCGGACAATTTATCTTTGCTTCACCAAAGGGCGTCAACAGTGACGTATTTGGGAGACTGATGGCAGACATTATGATTATTTTAATTAGATTGATTAGCTGTAGGAGCGGTCCTCCCAGAGTGCCCAACTGTCTAACAATTAGGGAAACAAGCTTTTGATATTTGACTCCAGCAATCACTTATGCCAATTTAGGGTAATGGCAAGCAATCGATTATTTAATTTCCCGTTAGTCATGGCGGACAAAACATAACCATGTAACGCCAGCCATGCTAGAATTCTCAAAACCGCGAAACATTCTCACATAAAGAAATCCCGTTGTCACTACTAAATGCATTAGTTATAGGCTCGTTTACAGTACGGTATAGGAAAAATGACGCTGTCTGATGCGGGCTCATTATTACAATATTTATATGATATCGATATGACCATAAGAGTAAGGGGTTTACTACTAACTTATGGAATATTTCAACAGATCTCTTTCTCTCCCTAACCTTCCAAATCACAGCGCGACTTCTAAATTAAATAATTTTTTTCCATAGAGAGACCTCTTTGCTGCTAAAGCAGAGAGTGGAGCCACAGCAGCCGACAGGAAGCTCTCATCATCATCAGCCGGCAGTATGAAGAACAAGTGGCTCAAGGCCTTCAGGAGCCTAAAACCACCCAGTGCCCCGCCACCACATGCAGCCCCACCAGACAAGTGAGCGAATGGGGAAGATTGTTTCATATGCGGGCACTATGCGTTAGTTACGTTAGCAAAGAGTTCCGTTAATCTGAGGTTACCAACCAAAGTTACAGAATCGATCTTCAAATGTTAAAGCCTCGTAAAACGCTAACGGCGTATTATTTCAAATAAAATATCGTTTTTTGATACAACATGGCTCTTAGTTCTGAGTACACTAATGTTCATGACAGTTCACTCCTTGACGTTACTCCCATTAGCGTCTTGCGGGGCATTAAAATTGTAAGATCCTTTCTGCAACTGCAAGTTGCCCCCCAGAAGTGCCCTCCTAATTCAAATTTATTTTGTTTACGTATCACGAATCACGTCAATGCCTGTGAACTGTCACACGCATGACGTAACGCCCTTATCGTTTCCCGGGCTTAAAGATTCAAAGATCGCTTCTGTAACTCAGTGTATATCAGTAAGTTCACGGAAGCAGATTCGTAAGGAACACAAAACATTATATTTTACTTTTTTATTGACTGACATGTTTGCCATGGTATGCTGCTCCCGCAAGCACAAATATGCAAACAGTTGTGTTTGCAGGAGTTTTTGTCGACTTGCTAGAGTTTGTGCTGCCTCTCTGTTGCTTACCATGGCTTTGTGGCCTGCGAGAGTCCCGCAAAACTTTTCAAGCGTGTAAATCAAGCATAGGGCTATTAAGTTCGTGATGGGTTTTGAGTCATTGCTCATTGAATTTGTTGTACCAACTAAGGCGAAACTATTTTATCAATGGGCTTTTCCATTGACTACGTAAAGGCAGAGGTTTATTCCTGATACTACGGAGCTACCTACGCTAAACCGATTTTAATAGTAATTTTAATAATTTTTCTGAAGTGTGCCTGGAATAAACCTAAGCTGGATTCACTGCTGTTATTAACTCTGATGGTTGGAGTTACATTGCGAGCAGGTTTAATTGTATTTAAACTGTAACTTTATTTCGTTCTTACATTAACCACAAATAGTGTAACTCAATCCACAAATAACAATAACTGCAGTGCGTCAGTATATCCTTGTCTTGACTAGTGATGAGCTGTGAATTCAAAGTGTGTGTGATATGGATGATCATCGATGTTACAAGAGCGAGTGTACGTGTGTATGTGCTTATTCAGACACATATTACCCATACGATTTCTTCGTCAATCACTGCAATTTCAAGTTGTCTTATGCATTAAGTTTATTTATTTAGAATTATGTTTTCATCTTTATTTTACTCGTTTCCGCTATGTACATCCGCGGTTATTATTATTTCCTTCCCATTTCGTTTCCCTTGAAATATCGTTAGACACTCAAAATGCATTAAGGTCGAACATTTCAGTAACTGAAATGACAATAAATGACAATTATAAATTGTGAAAACCTCAGATAAACAAAACTCTTTGTACTAAATATATCTATGATGAAGATAGTACCTTTTATAGTGTTATAATGCGTAAGTAAAAAAAATAATGTTCCTCAATCACAGACATAATTAATCAGTTGCCTAGTTAAGTGTAGATAATGCATAAAACGTTGTCATAGCAACATAAGTGCTCTAAAGGCATCTTTCTGGTTCCAGTTTGCTATACCTACTTTATTCAACCTATGACGAGGTACACCTACTTCACTAACGCTCATCTCATAACCTATCTCTTACTATCTATTGGCAATATTTTTATTTCTTCGACGGCTCAACAATACAACTTAATGATTATTAAAATTCACCATATATAGATACATTTGGATAAGCAATTGTATGTGTAGTTAAAGTTAAAGTATTATAATTTATGCAAATATCAATGTGGCCCATTTATGTCACCACCGAGGAGCACTGGTGTTTACCCGAATTCGAGTAAGATTGAGCCAATACAATTAATATACAACAAAAAATCGGTAATGTAATTAAAACATGCCATCAATATTAATATTTATATTGTAATTCCAGAATTTGTTATATAATTTTCCAAAAAAAATCTGAATCAATCTTCTTTTTATTCAATGACGTATATAATTTCAATCAATAAGAAATCATTCCAGCAGGAAGGAAAAAAACTACGTTTTGGATGTTAAATTGTTTCTGACGTTGCTGTTTCTGGTTCCCATGACTCACACCAGTTTGCTTAGGCGTTTCCTCTACTCGACGTCACCTCGACTCAACCTCAACTAAACCTCACTCAAGAGATTGGTATGCTCAACTGTCAAAAATCGCCTCGACTTGAGATTTTTTCTCAGTCGGGCAGAGTGGGAGTGGAGAAATGAACTGTTAAATTCAAACACGGTTATTATTTCTTTATCGCTCGACGCTTCACAGCTTTTATCGGTACAGATCGAAAATAATTTAGATTGCTGCATATCCATCACAATACTACGGATCGAAATCACATTTTATAGAGTAGACCGATAAATTATATAAATGTGTCACTCGCAAAATCGCTTTCATTGTCTGATTCAGACACATTGATTATGAAGCTGTCACTAAATACATCCAGCTTTTCTTCTTCAGTTAATAATTCTTCCTCACATTTTGTTGCGTGATTGCAAACTTTCGTCCATTTTTCAGAAATGGATCTCAGCATCTCATTTTTTTGCAAGCAAACTGCAGTGTGTTCTACTCTCGCAAGACTTAATCTACATTAAATTCGCAACAATTTTCTTTGTTGCATTTTATTACATCATATAGTTCCGGTGTTTTGTCACCAGCTGCTATTTGAATTGCTATTGAAGACGCGTTATCAATTACAACGACGCTATCATGCGTTAAATTAGGTATCAGTTGTTTTCGTAACGCAACCATTTTTCATATTTCTCCGAGTTCATTTTGATAATTTCCGTCAGTGTCCGCGGACTGATCTAGTAAGAAAGCTCCTGGCACGTATCCCTTTTCGTCACCGGCGTGAACAATTATTATAAATCGTTGCCCTTTGTAAATGGCTTGTTTTAAACTTTTGTTGGCTGAATCTATCCAATTTTTAATTTTAGTGTGTGTAGTTTGAATATATGATTCACAGTACAGACGATATTTTTACCAGGAGCTATTAATTGCCGAAATTATATAAGGTATTTTAATATTTTTAAACGGATGTCATGTTTTTCAATTAATATGTTTTTATTATTCTCTGTTTTTCTAAAACTGAATCCCATATACGAATAATATTTCGAAAAGTTGCAACTGATCCTTTGAAGACGACGTCTTCTATAAGTATTTTCTCTAATAACTTGAGAGTAGGGAGTTCTTTTAACCTGTTGTGAAAATAGTATATTATCCACCGTATTACTTAATAATCTAAATAATCCAGTTCTAACAGATGTTTCATGTTTGGCTTTGCTCCAGTTTTGGTATTTTCCTTATTGCAATTAGAATTATTTTCCTTCAGAATGTTTCGTACGCTCTTTTCAGATATTCCCATTACCTTATTAACTCTTTGAAGTACTTATTGAAAATAATTATTTTCATAACTTTTAATAAATTGGCTTCGCTACAAAAATATTATATACATTATTAACTATTTCGCGAGATCGTGCATCAAGCTTTTAACCCTGTCTGATACAAGTGGTGCTGTGACAACAGTAGACATCGCGAGCCCTTATAACCATCAGAATTTTGGTGATCGATGATGAGTCAGTCAGTGACAAAATGACGGTGTTATGAACGGCTGTCGTTTCCAATCTATTGGTTCAAATTGACTGAATTTTGGCAAATTTGCATCTTTAGCTTCAATTCTAGGCTAAACTAGACACCATAAAAATGTAGGATAAATATATTATTATTCAACTAAATGAACAAGCGCTCGGAGACGAAATCAGTTTCCTATATGAAACTTACACGCAAAAATAGGTAAAAAAAGGGAAATTTTTTGGTTGTTTTATTTTATTTTTAATGTTATTATTACAGGAGTTTAGTAATATTTTCTATAATTTTCTCGGTCTAGGAGCTCGGGCTGCCCCGCGGGGCTCTGCGCGGGAGCATGCGTCAGTCTGCTTCGACGCGATGCGACGGGTATTTGTTTTCTTTGTCTAATTCTCAATGCCATTGGCCTTTGTTCAGCCCTTAAATTGTGGCCTATTAGTCACAAAAAATTCAGGTGTCTAGCTTTATCTAATAAAACATAGTTACAGGGAGGTTGAAAATACCCCGAAATGCTTCCCCCTCCACTCCTCCTTTTGGATTTTTTTCGGAACATCTTTTGTAGAATGAAGTCCTTAGTGTAGCTCTTAAATTTGATTCACGACCGTCCCCCCTTTTTCCCCCCAGTCAAAAATCACGATCGCCTAAAAAAACAATAAATCAAGGAACTTGTGTGCCAATTTTAGCCAAAATCGGATAAAAAATGCGACCTGTAGGCGAGAACAGACAGACGGACAAAGGCACGCTTCGCTCGCTCGGTCAATTATGGCAGATGCAACAGTATAGCTCGTTATTATTAATAATTTCCATTTTTAACGCCAAATATAATATCTACTTTGTTGATTTTATTATCACAAATGCCATAATTGTCAAAGACTTAAAGTCAAAACCCACGGATGAATGAAACTCTTTGCTTTACTTCTCACTCTGTGTCAAAAGCCGACAAATATCATCCCTTATAACATAGTATGGACCATAGTTGATATCTGTTACCATTTGTCTTGTTCATGTGTTGTGAGTAATGTCTAGGAGTTTATTTAGTCTTTGTTAAAAATGAATTTCAGCGGCTAAAACCGACAAGTGTCGAGCGAAACTTGAGGCTTCCTTCGTCATTTTAATTGTCAACATTGCATATTTATGGCGGATATGTAAGTGCTTTGTTACGTTATTTTAAATAATGTCCAGTTTTTACGATGTCATCGTTTTTTTATTTATTAACGTTTTGGTCCCCATATTTCTTTTGCAGATGAACATTTTCAGATGAATGAAATTATTAGCTTACTAACTCTGTATGCAATGAATTTTCACTTTTTGTCGAATTACAGTGTCGTTTGTTTGTAATTGGTAATCCGTTATAACCAATTACCTCAGAAAAACGAAGCTCTTTTACTTATTTACTCTAGGTATGCCAATTAATTACTAACGAAAACTGTCGAAAATAATCCAAAACAAAAAACTGTGTAAGTTTACTTGGAGTTTGCATGCAAACGGAACGTTAGAGCCAGTGCCGCCAGCGGCGTGAAGAAAAACAATTATGACATATCAGCTCGACTCTACTTTCTTCGAGATGGTCTCTCACAAACTCAGGTCCACAGACATATATAATAGATACTACCGAGGTCAACAACTGAGTATATGAATGTCAATGAGACCTCGAGGCATTCCTTGAGAATGCCTCGAGATATCGCCGAGTAAAGGAGCTTTCAAGAAAATTACTAAGCATACCGGTCAGGGTATCATAGTGTGGGGCCAGAAGCAATATTTGTGTATGTAAATGTTTTTGTCATGTTATTCAATAAAGTCCTTATATTTGCATCAAATATATTCTCTATAAATCAGATTTTATTACTTTCACAATTTTATAATAAATAACGCAGTAAGAGGAACATTCATTGGACTCCATTGTTCAGGATCATTTCCTCAATCCTTTAATCCTCATACTGGATGTAAACAACATCTCTAAAATTATCTGCACCATGCCTGCACGGGTAACAAGCTCATTCTTGTTTATTTCTACTTGAACCCTAATAATGATGGCTTATTGGAAATGTTCATATTCATAACAGAATTTAAACTTATTAGTTTATTAGTTTTGTAGATGTTATTACATCTACAAAATAATGATCAGTGGCTCAAGCAGGAATAATTACCAGAGTGAAAAAGTGTTCGAGATCAGATAAAATGAACCTTATTTCATCGATCATAAAAGTCACTGACAGTTCGATTCGCATACTTTTTCGACGCGTAATTATTCCTGCTTCCTACACAGAATTGAACTTGTACGAAAGCTCCATGGAACCATCAGAACATGAAATCAACGTAATGTAAAATTGTATTTAAGATTAAACTTTGTCATCAAAAATTTAGGCCCTTTAATGTCCCCACCAAGGGGAACAGGCCTTTACCCGGATACGAGTAAGATTGGGCCATATAAGCTTTTCAATTACTACCTTTACAACATTAATGAACAATTATAATTGGAAACATTTCTAGACTAGACTTCTAATTCAATTTAGGATCCTCAATGAAGGGTACATTGTTATGCAGAAATTTGCAACTTTTTTGCGGAAAACAATCTCATGATTAAACTTGCTTGTTTTTTTGGCTGTCAAAAATATAGGGGCGCAATATATTATTTCGTAAACCGTGCTTCGTCATTGAGAAATATGTTGAATCTGTTTATTCTGAATGCATTCTCGTAGGTCACTAAAACAATAATTCAGAAATAGGAAGCTGTACTTGTCCATTTCAAGTTTAATGGCCATTTTTAGTGATGTAGTCGATGTCAATAGTTACCAAAAAGGTACACGACAAAATAAAAATAAACACTTTTTTATTTAAACTAAAACTTTATAAATTTAGCACAATCACAATCAAATCAATTACTATCATCGCAAGAAACACTTAAGGAATCTTCGTTCGACACGGCTACTCCGACTTCTATGATAAAATATTCCATCTCTTACTATTCCTATATCATCATTTGACACCTTTCAATGTCACAATTTTCCAGTACTTTTCTTGCTAGTTCTGCTTGACAATGGATTATTGGATTTTACCTGTTCATCACAAGCACATGTGCAAACCGCAACGTTAGCAAGATCGAAATCGATAAACAATGTCGATGCAGACTTGTACAGCACATGAAAGGGCCTTTGCGGGTGCGGGAGGTCTGCGGGACATAGTATCTGTGGTCAAGGTGCTGCGTGAGTCCGCATCGATCCCGTTCGTGTAAGGTATACCAGTCTCCAAAAATGTTAGAACCCTTTTATTATTCATTCATTAATTTTATTCGAGAGGAACACAGAGAATGGGCAGTAGAGGCAGTCGCATTTGATCCTGACGAAAAAGATCAGTGCGAAGACTGTGAACGAGCCAGTTCCAATAAACCAAAGTAGCAATGTTGAGAGTGAACGGAGATACCTACTCAGAAATAGAAAAACTAGAGAACTCTCGAGGGAAACTTCCCGACCATATCCTATATCAAGCTGTCCAAATCTACTATGCTATTCAGAAACACTCGTATTCTCTTCGCATATTTTATGTAATAGCGTTTAACTGCATCTTAACTCCGACCAACTCGTCACATAGGCTGAGTACTGTCTGAGTCTCTGTATCTGTACAAGGCAGGCGGATGTCTACAATATCGATCGGTTTCAATGTTCAATTCAACAACAGTATTGGCCCGGATTATCGTAGTAAGCCTAGAGTAGGTAGTTGACTTGTGTACGCTTGCTTCCAGCAGACGAAAATGTCCGCTGGAGCCAACGTTGTTGTAACAAGACAAACAGAGAATATGAACTATAAATGGAATATGCTGTACATGACTGGATCTCCAAAAACTTTTAGCAAGTATGAATTATTTACTCTGTTCTTGTAACTTGCACTGAAATACACTTTAAATATGTTCTAGTTTTAAATTAATATGTTAGTTTCGTTGATCAAAAGCGGAACTTATGATACTCTGTCAAAAGCATAACAATACTGATTGATTTCAAACGTAGTCAATTTATTCCAAGTTACTTTAATTTATTAAACTTGTACTTGTAAGCGGCTGCTTTTATGGCTTTAGCAATGGAAGAAACGAAACCTGTTAAAAAGTAAACATATATAACTTGCCTTAAATAGGTTACCTTCAGATTATAATGCCTATGTCCGCAAATGGGATTTACTAAAGACTCGCAAGTTTCGCCACCACGCACTCTGCTTTTGTAGGTATTCGCCTTTGACCGATTTTATTTAGGCCGCTTCAGCACGCGATATTTACATCTGGGGTCACGGAAAACTTGCGTATGTTGTTGTCAAAATTGATTTTAATCGAAATTTGACAGCGGCGGCAAATGATGCCCTCTTAAACCATTTTGGTGTGATTTGGATTCTTTCGTTTTATCAAATTCAGAAATGTATGCCCCCACGGTGTCTTGTTCTCTGAAAGCCGTACAAGAGAGATGACTAAATGGGCGATAGAGAGAAGTGAGAGCTCGCCCTCGGGCCAAGAAACCTGGTGGGGCCTGTACCTTTAGGTACATACATAGATATCTCAAATGCTCTGTGGGTACATACATAAAATACATATACAGGAGACAAAAATTCAAAGACAAATAAAGAAAATGTGGTTTTTGAATGTAAACTTATTTGTAGGACTATAACTGTTTATATAATTACCTATTTGAAATTAGATGCTTCCTTGCAAGTAAATGCGCCGTATTCTTGAAGTAAATGTTGGAAAGTGTCAATATGGCTCCTTAACGAGATCTAAATAAAATTAGGATATACGCGCTTTTTAGCGTCTATCGCCACCGGAGACAGCTAAAAATTTTTATATAACCTTGACTTCAGTAGTTCTTATGTTCAAATAGGTAGGTACCCTAATCATCGATCCTTTGTATTTTTTTCATATTTTCGTCTTTATTATTTAAAGGTTACTTTAATATTCTTTGTAACTTTTTCAAATCATCATATCTATTCTATTCAATTGAACTAATAATATGTATATAGGGAATTGAAGTTCAATCATACGTTTACACTTGAATAAAACATTCAAGATTGTTAATTACATATTAGGTCTGCTTGAATATTTTACTCACGCACCGTTCAACGGCAGTTTGCATGTCTTGCTTGAAGATGTATGTTCGCCTCATCTAACTTATCCAAATTGACGGAAAGCATACCAAACTCCCGTTGAATTTTGACTTTGTTTTGGTCACTGTCAAAATTTTTGTCATGTTCATCTTAATATTTCTCTTCTTGCATCAATAAAGAAAGAACCAAATGTACCGTGCGGTGTCCACGGTAATGGCTATGAGGTAATTGTCCCCTGTAGGGTGTGCACCTTTGTTGGTTGATTGTGCTGTCCCCTAAACTCTTCCAGTCCACTGATATCTAAAACTTGATTGGTAGTTGTGGTACCAGTCGCTATAGAATTAGTACGCTGTGGAATGTAGGCTTCCTCTATGCGCCACATTTGCTCTCCTACCTTGATAGCTAGAAGGATGAAAGAAGCATGCAAATAGTAGCTCAATACTGACAATATACAAATTATACTGCACCTACAAGAACACACGCTTACCCCTGCTTCAATAGTAATTTAGATAGCATGCGACATCCAACAAAAGAACCTAATAGTGATTGCAATCAGCATTTATAGCAATTAGTGGTAATGCCTCTGAGGTAAATGACTAAATTGTTTTGTGGGGTTCAAGTTCATATTGTGTATTCCATTAGGCTCATCATCGGGGTCATTGGGGAGGCCTATCCAACCCATGTGCAAGACCAACCACCTGCTGTCACCCTATCACCTTGAACTTCACCAATCGATAACTCTGACGTAGATTATGGCTTTCTGATTGTGACATGCTATAGACGGCTCAGTGATAAATTGCCTCTACTTGTATTACCCCGTATTTGAACACTCGTAAATGATTACTCGTAAGCTAATTTTACTGTTGTTTCCTTTCGTACTGATTTACAATCCTGCGATGTTTTCATTTGAGATCGTTAATCACCTTCACCTTGTTTACTCCCCTCCGGGTATGACAGTAGAAGAGATACAAATTGCAAGTGTAAATATCGATAACGATGTTATAAATACAGGTGGAAATAGAGAAAAATACCTCCCTGAATTAGACCTTGGTTGCCTACTTCAGGGGGTGTAATCGACAGCAAATACACATATATCAACTACACCTACATCAATAACAAAGTTAAACGTAGACACAAAATTGACGTTTAAAATATATTATGGAGACTGATTCATATCAGGAAACGGTACTTAATGATGATGTTTTTTTTAAATAATGGTTTGTTTTTTAGGAGAAATGGAGCGGCCAGGGAGCCTGTCAGATCTGGTGGGGATGGCGACGCCCACAATTTCCAGGAGTACACATATAAAAAGATTACACCTTGTGATATATGCTCACAAGTTCTTAGAGGTATGTGGTTTAGATAGATGAATATTCTCGGTATCAGAGTCACAGAAACGATTCCTTTATTTCTTCCATCCATTCTTGTCGTCGCTATTATATTTGTTCCTGTTTAAAGACGGCTCAAATAAATTGCTAAGCGATTATCATTCAAGATTTATTAGATTGAACATGTTTCGTTGGGCCCAATTAGGTCGCGATCATGTCGTGAAAATTCACCATTAGCTACGCAATCAACATTATGCGATGAGTACATACCTTCTTCTGACTACTAACATAGCCATCAAACACCCACACCCCCTAGATTACCTTTATATATTTAATAGTTGATGCCCGCTACTTTGTCTGCATGGACTTTACAGGACCTTGAACATTGGCGATATAGAGATAAGCTTATGCCCGACAGTGGGTTGAGCCTGGTGTGATGATGGTTATAAAGGGTTTTCCTTAAAAAAAACAGATTGACTGGATTTTCCTCTTGGCCAATATAAAAAGCGAGCAAGCAACATACCTAAACACATAATTGTCCGTGGGAAAATCAATGAAACCTTAAGTCTATTCCAGCAGCCATAAGAGTCTGGCTCTGGATCTTGTTTACCAGCGCTTATTTGTCTATTTGTCCAGCAGCAGTCGTTGTTTATAATACATAACCCCCCGCCCGAAAGTGTTAACAGGTCCAAATTCTCTATTTGGCCAGTAGCAGTCGTTGTTTCTTTTTGAAAAGGGGTGCTTCGATCAACCACCCGTCCTTTCCTCAGTGTGGTTTTTTTTCGCCACGCCAGAAACGATTAACAGCTCATATTTGTCAAGAACCAGTCGTTGTTTCTGTCTCCATGTAAGGAGAGGGGGGTTCCGCCCACAATACCCCCTGTTATGTCCTGTCCTTCGTACTCTGTTATACCGCAGAAATGGTTAACAGCTCCAATTTCTTTATATTGCCAGCACAAGTGTTGTTTCTGTTTCCGTTCCCCCACCAAATCCTCGTCTTTTACTCTGTACTGATTACGTTCACGACGCTGGTAAGGGTTAACAGCTCACATCCTAGCACCTGTTCATAACTCCTCCCTCCACCCTAATCCTGGAGATAGTGGCCGGTACTTTCAAATTAGCGTGTTGATCGACCTTTTACTAGGCAAAAAATTCATCTGCATTCTTGCAAGGTAGACTCAACTTAATTTATTTTGATTTTTTTTGCAAAAAAGGCAGATTTTTGGCCTCAGTAAGTAAAATGAAACACTTGAGCGGCCGAGCGACCTCGGTGCGGATGGTAAAATAAAAATAAATGTTAAAAATAAAATTAAAAAGTTTCGGATCGGATCTAGATTTTGGAAAATAAAGTAGTATCCAAATATGACAATAAAATAACACACATCGGATGTTTGCTGACACAGAATCGGTTGCTATGCACCTGTGAAAATCGCATGAAAATAATTTTAAAATAAATTTAGCATGAAGTTTGACGTTGTCAAGACAAAAAAATATCATAAAAAATCGCCTATTTGTGTTTTCTGTCTATTCTTTAGTGAACCCCTATTATTTTTGTATTATATTTGTATTGTATTAGTTCTGTATACATTGAAGATAAGCTAAATACACAGGTTCTACAGTTTTATTATATCATAGTATATTGACATTGACATTGATTATGACTATAATAACTATAATAACGAATACGTGGATTGGGAAATTACGGATAAATCACAGGGTAGGTTGTCATTAGTTTTGTTTGACGTAAACTGTCCATAATAAAAACTTCGCGTGCATAACGCAGCGCACTCAACTTGTGCCAAGCGCGGATGGCTCCGTTCCTCCCACACTGTTACGCTGTTACACTGTTACGACAGGATTAATATCTTGGTACATCACTTGGACGACCTCTAAGGCGCAGTGGTTGTTGCTCTGCCTAACATGCGGTGAGGTCCCGTGTTCTACTCCGGCTGGGGGTAAAGATAAAACAAAAAAACCCCAAGACTTGGATGTTTATAAGTGTTTGACGTCGCTGTTTCTGGTTCTCACGACACAGGGATCCCAGTGAAGGAGCAGGATCAATGCATAATATGCATTAATCCTGTTATATAATTAATATATTATATGCTGTATGTAAATGTTTATGTTTAACATCGGTCAAAAGACCAAAAATATTGTTTAGTAGAAAATCTGAAAAATAATTAAGGCATAATTCATCATGCTTTACACAGCCTGAAAATCCACGGTTTTCCTCAAACTCAAAAGGTAAATTAATCAATGCTTGAATATTTTCGTACTGATAAATACATTTTCATCCGTTTGATTTATATAAATTACTACTCGTACTTCTATAAAAATATCTTAATTTTGACGCCCTATTCGCCACAAAGCTCAGACTTCACAGAAACTCGTTCATCGAAACACACTCTCGGGCTCTGGTAGGTAGATTTTTTATCAGCCTAAGGGACTTATAAATAATACTCAAAGATTGATAATAGAGTCATTTATTGTAAGAGACTAAAAGGTTTAAAACTCCATTCGCTCTACGTAGAGGTTCAGCTTCCGGAAACTTGGGATTGTACATTTTGCTTCCAACATGACTTGCCGTCATGACAAGTGATGTTGGAAGCAAATTGCTGTGAAAAAGTCTAAACAACAACCAGGTGGAGTTTGGATCGGATACGAAAAGAAAATTACGACTCAATAAACACTAGTACAGAAGGTGCTGTAAGAAAAGGCAATTCTGAAATCATTGATATCTTAATTCAGTTCTGTACTCACACAAACAACCTCTGAACCCTCCTGTGCCTGACATTCTCGATTTTTTTGATCTTTCGTCAAAGAACAACGTTTACAGGTCCTTTGAACGCCGTTTTAAGCAAATATTCCGCTTCAGTCGAGTAGTTTTATTAGTTTCTTTTTCGTTTATTAAATTATTTATAAGCCGAACCTGATTAGGTTGTCGTTGTCTTAGAGCTGGCGAGGCTCCAAAGAATGTATAACCTCTGTGTTCCATGATTCTTATCTAACCTCCAACAAAGTAGGAAAGTACATTCTTCTATGATCACAAGTTTCTTCAACATTCTAATGAAATGAAACTGGAAATTGCTGGAAATTACACTCAAGGGAAAATATTTACCTAACCTACTTATTTATAGGTTTCCATCAAACAGGAAGTTAGTCAGTATATTTCCCTTTACTTACTACTGCAAGAAAGTTATGAAGATAAGCGCGTACTCTACTGCAAAATTAACATCAATTTGCATCAAGTCTGTTTGTTTTTCTTAAGGTCACACGCGCCAGGGGCTACGCTGTCGGCTTTGTAAGATGAATGTGCATAGTGACTGCATCGGCCAAGTGGGCAATTGTCAGACGAAGTCCAAATTGCTTCGTCGGCAGAAGAGCACATCCGAGATAGAGTCGCATAGAATACATCAGGAGACGCCCTTCGATGAAGAAAGTAAGCTTGGTTTTTTCTAATAATTCAGGTTTGGGAGAATATTTATGTTGGAAATGCATCATCATCGTCACTTGAAAATATTTTGATATCTAGATAAACTGTGGCTAACTGTGCCACTAAGATGGAAAACCATAAAAGCTATATGCCATGTCTTCTCTGGTGGGAATTTAATTGCGCACCACATGACATTGTTAAAGAAATATTTGCTCCAACCAAAGTGAGACTATATTTTACAATATTATTTTCTAGTCCAGGATATGCGAAGCTGTGGTAAGTGTGTACTGATCCTTGATGATATGAATCCTGGATTTTAAACGCAACACACTAAGCAAGTCATTTTTTTCAAAGAGTGGAATGAGACATGCATTTCAATAAGCCTGGACAATGAATCACTGCACAAGACTTGCACTCAAGTATACTTCAACAAATACACATATAGGTAGATATAGTAGCGTCTGATAGAATGCAAACACAGCCCGCTAATTTAACTATTGTCTAGGAGGGGACGACGGCTGGATTCCAGGACAAAGGCTCACCAGGATCTCCTTTAGCGGCTCTGTCGAGCTTGATGATGATTTCGATAACTACTTAGCGGGTACAGTAACCTGTCAGGAGTGATACCCTATACCCCGTCTCCAACGCATCTGTAATACCTTTGTACCGCCATGTACCAAAAAACCTTAAGAATGGGGTTGAACTAACTAAGAAGTTGTTATCCTGGATAATGATCTGGATTGATACAATACCTTTGTCGCTAATCCCGCTAAGTTGACCTCGTGGACGGGTAAGCAAATCATCATCCAGGACTCACTTCAAATGACTAACACACCAGCCCTCTGACACAACTCGCGTATACCAGTCCCGTGGCGAATGCAGTCACAGCGACACATGACTCTTAACGCATTTCGCTCGCTCAGAGGAGGAAGTGGATCAGACCTACCAAGTTCTGAAGCGGGCCAGCGAGATTTCGAAGCCGGGTGGGGGGCCGGTAGTCCGCGTGGTGGCGCCGGCGGGTGCAGGCGACGAGGCGCCGGCGGCTCGGTCGCCGGCCACGCCGCAGCGCCCCAGCGGCGGGCTAGCCGTCGTGCCCCAGTCCATCTCCTGTAGCTCAGGTCTGCCGCCGAGCTCTGCTCACTCGCTTCTCCGCTCGAGCCGCGCCGTAGGCAACGCGACCGTCGCGCCGCCGCCGGTGCCGGACTCTAGCCGGCGCGACGGTCGCGCTGCGTCGCTTCTCTCAAGTTATCACTCGTTTTTAGTAGTTTCAAGTTGTTTTTTGCACGCATTGTGTATGATAGTGTGGGCGGGCGCTGTGCGGGTGGGTGGGGTGGGGGCTCGGTGTCGGTACTGAGGGTGCTTGTCGGTAGGCGGGAGCAACCACGGACCTCCGGACGGCAGCGTGCGGCGCAGGCTCTTCGCTGGCGTGAAGAGTTTGTCCATGTGGAGCTCGCGGGGCCGCCGCGGCTCGCCGCAGCACTCCATTTCGCTGCCAGAAAGTACGCGTCCACGGCTGCCGTAGTGCAACGTATCGCTCTTTCTCATTTGATTGTGTCACCGCTCCGTGTTCGCTTTGTTTGTCCCGTCCTCCTGTTGGGTTTAGGCAACAAACTTTCTGTGTACGATATTTTCAGTTTTTTTTTTCTGTTCTCGTTTGCAGTGTTAGATTAGACGTACGGCTACCTTTAGGAAAACGCGGCAATGGTAGTTGCTTGACAACGTAATACGCTCGCGGCGGCATCCTAGTTTCATTAAAGACCAGTAACTAAAAATCCTATCAATTCGCGTTCTTCTTTTTCGATTAGTATATTATTGTTTAACCCCTTATTTAATTAATATACATTGTTTGTTTTTACTTTTTACTTTGACAGTATTACTATTATATGTTTACTTTTGTTTCTTTTATTTATATTTGTGTTTTCCGCGCCTTATTTTCCAGAATGTGAGGAGACGACGACTCGACCTTTCGGACAGCCGCTCTGTTTCCACTCGAAAGAAAACGGCGATCCGCCGCCCTCTATACTCAAATCATCGGAAAGCATTCGCAAGAAAAAATGATTCGCGACCCAATGTTCTTTGGGAATAGATCTAAATCATATCGCCGCGAAGGCATTGCCTCGCGAAACGATCCGCGGTTATGGCTCGAAGGCCTCCTATCCAAAGACATTCGTTTAACAACCCCGAAGCGCCCCGCGCACTGTGATATGTATAGTTATTGTTACAATAAAATTCGGTACTGAAATAAGTCCTGTTTCAACAACTCTTTATGTAACGTCCTTTCGCGTATAGCTTATATAAATAAAGATAGAGATAAGCGCCTCGAGGCACCCCGTAGAGGCGCCTATCGATGTAAGTGATGCATGGCTTGACAGCGTGCTAATAATTGCATGCCATCTTGTGGGCGATATTAACACGTTTGTATAAACACCGAAAAGTTTAAAGTTTGCACCATTATTTATCAATAAATACTAACTTTCGAAAGTTTTTATTCTCACTAACCGAAATATAAACACCATTTTATCAAGTTTTATTAACAATCTCAAAATCACGCACAAAAATCACATTACACGTGAACAAAGCTTGCACAGTTCCAAATGTCTCAAGTATTTCGACTTTCCCTGTTTATTTTCAAATTATGCTGACTCACAAGCTCACTGAATCTCATTTCCAATATTTTTTTCACCATTGAGTTTATTCTCGCAGTGCCAAGCTATTGACGCTCAATCGTTTAGTTTGAGTCGAACAAAACTTATAGACATCTTCTTCTTTACTTTGTCCACGCAGGTTTCATGAAGAACTCGAAGAGTGCCCAAATGTTGAGGCAGTCTGACCGCACCAGTCCATTACCTGGTACATGTCCCTCTCAGGCACTGTATGATCTACCCCTGTAGTCTCACTTCTTTCTTATCTGAGACATTGATTGCATCGATGCGCATTTTGTTCTGAGTACATTCACAAGTCGACGCGTCTTCACTTTTGCCATATATTTTAGTACTCTTCCAATAACGAGTCGCAGCCCATAACAGGATAGTTTTTGTCATTTCTACATAGACACGGGGACTGACCAGTGTCCCTTCATAGCTTAGGATAATACTAGCTTTAGAAGGCCTATGTAGTTTTGACAGTTTACAATATCCCATCTTTACTTTAGTCTTCTTAATCTTTGCATTCTTTCTTATTACAATCGTTTCTTATATGCATCGTTGGATATTATTGTTTATTTGACTTTTGATTTTGCATATGCTTGGCACACTTTTACTAACATTGTAACATATTAACATTACATCGTACGTTTTTATGCTTGCTTGTGTTATAAAATATTATAAGCTATTTCATAAACAACCTTTTTTATTCATTCCATATTTTTAGTCAAACAATAATTAATGATATTCTTAAAATTAGATTTATCAACTTTATAAATTGTTAAGTTGATAAGTTCATTCTAAGGTAGGTAGTTCAGTAAATTTGAATATCAAAGCAATCACCTTTTTACAGCATTCTTTCGAACATTTCACATCACATCAACATTACTTAAAACATTCCAGCACATGATCACCCCAATTCGCATATTGCAATTCTTCAGAATAGATTGGGTATGATGTTCATACTACGTAAATGTTATAGCGCCGCATTCGCCGAGAAGACAAAAGTTGAACCTTAGGATGAAGAGTCTCTCCTTGGACTCTCCTGAGTGCGGGGAGTTGCGGCGACGGCCCGCGACCAGGGAGCAACACACAGCGCACGGCAGTCGAGTACTCTGTACGGATATAGTAACAAATCTTCTCTCCTACTTGAGTCCAAACAACATACTTTATGCCGCTAATAACGCTGTAGATTATTATGCTTACGCCGAAGACTAAGACGACGCACGCTAAGCGCTAAGCTATCTCGCAATTTCAATATCTCAATACTTAGGTTATTTGGACTCCGGTAAACATCTGTCTGTATTAGCAATGTCGTGATTGCACCAGCGATGTCCTCCTACAACGGAGCTCTACTGCTTAGCTTGTGTGACTGTTTCCAATTGGTTTGGTCTGTTGCCTCGATTGGCTCCGGCAAGTCGACGAAATTCTTATGGGTGTTCAATGTCTATCCTTGATTGGTGTGTTGTGCTGTCTTCCCCTTTCTGTTGTCTTCATTTTGTTACTTCTGTCCGAGTCTTTTGTCACAGGTAAGGTCTTCCAAAAAGGAGAATTTTATATTTTCTCCGAAGTAAGTAAACTATAGGGAGTAAAAATGTTTGAATAATGGTGTTTTCATTTTTTTTGTCGTCGGTCACGGTCTTACCATTATTTCCTATTTTCACAATATCACTCATATCAAATTAACTTTCAGTAGACATTTCATGAGGCAAATTTTCTTAAAATGATCAATTGTTCAACAAATTCACCTTAAAATAATTCGTGGATGTACTTATGTTTCTCATTAATCATAGAAGTAATAGAACACACGATGACATGTATGTGACGGAAAACAATGCTTGATGGATGTGTAAATATGTGTTCTGTAACTTAATACCGTAATACATAACATGTACCTACCTATTACAAATTCATTAGCGACTTATCTATCACAGATACAACAATATTGTATTTGTGATAGATAAGTCAATGTTTGCCCGTCACCCGTATTAACTTGATAAGCAAGTGTAATTGATACTCCACTGTAGTTATTTTGTTATATATGTAAGTATAGAATAAGTAAATCATAGTGCATGTCCCTTTAGTCGTCAAAACTTATAGCTACCTTAGATTTTGTCAAAATAATCACATGGTGGTAAAGGATATAAGCATTTTGTTATGATTATGATTTATGAATTACACTAAACTAAACACAGCATGGTTCGCTACATAAAATATGTCTTGACACGAAATCACATGCCGAAGTGTCGTAGGACTATACATTGACCGGCATTCGTTTTGAATATTATAATGGGTAACAAAGGAACCGTTATAGTCGAGCCTGGTTAATTCCAGTTTCAAAACGAACGCTACAATTGTTGTCACTATCGCCACTTCATACAGTTTGTGTCTACTGTTGTCTTAAACGTTTCTGTTAATTGAACAGCGCCATCATCACCGGTGCATAGTAGGAAGTTGCTGAGTGCCCGAGGTGGACGGATGAGCAGCGTGGATCTACCTGATGAGCCAGACAAGAGTCTGTCTTCGAACAGCGCCAGTCCTTGTCCATCTCCCGTGAAACAACCCAGTGTAAGTACTTTTGGTTGAAGTACTCAAACTTCTGTTTTATAGAGGCGAGCTTAGCAAATCATGAATGTATCGGAGTAGTTTAATACTATTCTACTAGTAGGTACTTGTAATCTAGGGTATCGAATCATTGAGTTTAAGTTAGCAGTAATCTCGGGACCGAAGAAGAAAGAAAGAGAGGGTGTGATTCACAGGTATATTCTAACACAGGCGTGATGACGTATCGTGGCTTTTTCCTTGAGCTTGACTATACCTGTATGGTTCTACTATTCTTGGGACAACTTTGACTTCCTTATAAAAATTCGGAATGTCAAAGTGTCAAAGTGCTTAGTTGCTAATCTATCTTTTATTCATTCAACGCTAAGAAAGTTGAAAAGAAATTCTAGAATAGGTACCTACTTATTCTTGCGGAACATATTTTATTCAAACCACTGAACAGGATAAGTTGGCTAAGTTAAGTACCCACTGCATTGGTTACTAACTAGCCAGATAGTGAAGTATTAGTTGCGTAACTGCAGTTCAGTTTTTTCTCATAAAAGGAGTATAAGATACTTCAACATCGATTTAGTATACCCGATTTAGGTATACTAAATCGATGTACTTCAACTCAGTTGTGCGCGCGGCGCTATGTGTGCGTGCGCTTGTAAATATACCCTCTTCTGCATTCTGTCAAGTTTTTGAAATAAAAGTAAAAGATAATATCCTAAAGATATCTTTTAACTTCAGTTATTTTTTAAATTTAGCTCCGTGGTCCAATGGGTTTTACGCTTGCTTCTCAACAGTAGAACAGTAGTCGATTCCTGACAATGTACCAATGAGATAATTAATTTATAATAAGTACATTATCGGACGTTCAGTTTTTCGGATGACAGGTTAAGCTATAGGTCCCGGCTACTATCGCCACGTGGTAGTAGTCGTAAAACCCCTCCACCAACCCGCACTGAGCCAGCGTGGGAGAGTATGGCTTAATCTTACTCGTAACCGGTTAAAATCCTGTGCCCCTCGTTGGGGGCATTAATAGGCTTCATTTTTACATTTTTATTTTTTGACTGGTTGTGAAGTAAAAACGGTAATGTAACACAAATCACGCGAGCAATATAACACAAATCTGTGTCACGAATCCTTGAAAGTATGAAATTGTTCAACGACGACATGTAGGAAGTCTAACGTCATTATTTTAGCTTTTAGTCAAGGATAAAGGCAGACCTTGAAATTTAATTGAATGATAACCTAACTTGATTGTTATACATATACTTATACGCATTTGGTCTACTGGACGTACACTCGTCTAGTTACTGCGATATATTTAATTGGCTTTTGCCACTCTCCAATTGATTTAATATCAATTCTTCATTTATGGTGATATAAAACAACAATATAGGCTAATTTGGCCAACGCGTTTTATGCAGTTCACCGTATTTGGTCAGTTTCGCTTTCGAAAATCTGTTAATACACTGGCCTGCAAAAACTAAGTACTACACTTTTATTTTATTTTTTTCTTAACTATAGAAGTTAGGCAGCTTAGTCAGCTTTATCTGTCCAGGATGGACAGATAAAGCTTCAGATAGAGATGTGTGGGCTCGAACCGGTGAGGCCTTTGCCCAGCAGTGGGAAACGATTTAGGCTGTATAAAAAAAGTAGAAGTTATTAAGTTAGTTAAGTATATTTAAAATAAAAATCGTTTTATAGAAAAAAATATCAGCTTTCTTTGAAACTACAGTACAAAAACTCTTTTTCGAGTCCTTCGAGTGTGATACTTAGTTTTGCAGGCCTGTGTAGATGTATAGATTTGTTGCTCACGCTCGTAAGCCTCTATCCAGGGGAATATAGCAGGGCGGTGGGATCCAAGTATTTCCTGCGTATGTGAGCATGAGCAACTATTCGTACCCATGTATTTCCTGCGGATATGAGCAGTGTGCAACTATTCGTACCCGTGTATTTCCTGCGGATGTGAGCAATGTGCAACTATTCATACCCGTGTATTTCCTGCGGATATGAGCAATGTGCAACTATTCGTACCCGTGTATTTCCTGCGGATGTGAGCAATGTGCAACTATTCGTACCCGTGTATTTCCTGCGGATATGAGCAATGTGCAACTATTCGTACCCGTGTATTTCCTGCGGATGTGAGCAATGTGCAACTATTCGTACCCGTGTATTTCCTACGGATATGAGCAATGTGCAACTATTCGTACCCGTGTATTTCCTGCGGATGTGAGCAATGAGCAACTATTCGTATCCGTATTCGTAATTGTGCCCTTTCCATCACCACATACTATGATTTCATAACAAATTTTAGCTCACAGGTGTTGTTCTCAATATTACAGAAGCACCAACGCCTGCTGCCGACCAACCTCTATGTGGTCCTCTACAACTTCAAGTCCCGCCACATTGATGAACTTGACTTGAAGGCTGGTTACAAGGTATGCCGTGATTTAAAAAAAAACTGTTTGTTCTTAGATAGGCCCAAGTCGAATTAATTGCAAGCATTTAAAACGGTTCCAAAAATTTTATTGGCCCCTAAGTATCAAGCCATTTTGGTTTGGTTTTCTATTGATTATTAATTATGCCTTACACAACTGTCTGAAAGTATTTCTTATCGCATTGACTTGAAAGCTGGTTACAAGGCAAGCCGTGATTTAAAAAAAAAAACTGTTTGTTCTTAGATAGGCACAAGCGCATTAATTGCAAGCATTTAAAACGGTTCCAAAAAAATTATTGGCCCCTAAGTATCAAGCCATTTTGGTTTGGTTTTCTATTGATTATTCCTTATGCCTTACACACCTGTCTGAAAGTATTTCTTATCGCATTGACTTGCAAGCTGGTTACAAGGTATGCCGTGATTTAAAAAAAATACAGTTTCTTCTTACTTACAATTAATTCGACTTGTGTTTAAAACGGTTCCAAAAAAATTATTGGCCCCTAAGTATCAAGCCATTTTGGTTTGGTTTTCTATTGATTATTCCTTAGGCCTTACACAACTGTCTGAAAGTATTTCTTATCGCATTGACTTGCAAGCTGGTTACAAGGTATGCCGTGATTTAAAAAAAATACAGTTTCTTAGATAGGCACAAGTCGAATTAATTGCAAGCATTTAAAACGGTTCCAAAAATTTTATTGGCCTCTAAGTATCAAGCCATTTTGGTTTGGTTTTCTATTGATTATTCCTTATGCCTTACACAACTGTCTGAAAGTATTTCTTATCGCATTTATGTTTACAACTACTTAGGTATCCACTTAAACTTATTTGTTTAAGGTTACCGTGATCGACATGTCAGACCCTAACTGGTGGAAGGGCAAATGTTTGGGCAAGATCGGGTTCTTTCCCTCCAAGTATTGTACCAAGCTCAACGCCGGGGAACGGCCATTGCAGGTCACGCACAATCTTCAGGTAAGTCATAATACTACGTCACTAGTTACTCCTGACAACCCTGACAATGAGGATTTACAGGTGTAATAGTAAGATAAAAAATGAATTGAGAGCTCATGCATTACATGGTCATCTATGAAAAGCGGAATTGCCTTCAATTAGCGAAAAAAAATACTAAATAGTCAAGTCAACGCTAATAATTAATATGGCTAAATAAATAATATCTGGGCGAAGTGGTGGTGAGGGGCTGGGCAAAGTAAAGATTTCGTGTTTGGTTGAACATGTAAGAACACCAAAAAACCAACGCTCGTATATCTTATATTTCGATGACCCGAATGGCCTAGTCGGCAGTGAGCCTGCCTACGAAGCCAAGGGTCCCGGGTTCAAGTCCCGGTGGGGGCAAATATTTGTTTGAAGAGATCGGATGTCTGGACCCTAGTCATGGTTGTTTATCTACCTAAGTACAATATTTATCTATAGGCTTTTTAAGCATGAACTAGTTTTATTCGTCCATGATATAAGTACGTGTATCGTTGTCTAGTACCCAAGATACAGGGAATCCTAGTTTAAGGCTTTCTTTAAAAAAAAAAAATCTTACTCGAATTAAGGTTTTCATGTTGCTGATTCAAAGCTTTCCAGTCGTGCAATACAGTAATTTTGTCAGGCGAAATCAATATTTTTGTAGATCAACAACTGGATTTACGGACAATACTACCTATCAACTTAGAAGGTGTCATTCTGATAACTCTCACTATACTAACCAAATCGGATATCCCTAACAACCCTTTAAAATACCCAAGACTTCTCAATGCATATCTCTGTTACAACCTTTATCTGAAGCTCTGCCGCCCCAATAGGGAAAATTAGCTGTGACAGATAACTTGCTAAACTCAACAGCCAATCACGTACAGGTATTTTGAATTATTCTTAGATTAATCGCCTGTTCCATTTTGATCCCTCTTAAAGAAACTAGGGGTGAGTAAAAGGGACTGCTGTACGTACCAAACTTTGCTAAATAACACCGAAATAGGTACTTTGGGCGATATTTTTAGCATAATAATTAAAGCAGCAAGCTGTGGAATGGTCCATTTACAATTCAAATGTAAATCTAATCTCATCCGACGCCACCTCGATATAACTGGGGTTAGATTAGAGTTAGACTGATGCAATATCAATAAGCGTGGCCTTCTCTCTATAAGGCTGTGAGTATTGTGTTGAAATTGAAAGGGAAATATTAAACTGCACATCAAAAATACTGATTTGCACAGCAAATATCAGGGCCAAATGCTGTGGTAGCTTAGGTGGAGGGTAAAGGGGGTGAGCGAAGCGAAGCCCGCTTTATCCTTCGTGTTAGGTTGAACATGTAAGTAACAACAAAAAATACTTGAAAAACATAAACTTGAGTACACATAAAATATTTAAAACATAAAAAGTGTTCTCTTGCTGATCCTTTTTTGCTGTGCAAATCAGTATTTTTGATGTTCGATGAAATACTAGCCAAATTGAAATAATAAACAGTTAAATAATATTGATTTCTTAGTCAATCTTAGCAAGCTTATTCAGATTCGTTCTGTCCATGATATTTAAGTAGTGCTCAAAGTTTTGAAAACCCGGTAGTCATAATTTTGAACACATTCTCGTATTAGTTGACTCAAGAGCAGCTGTAAACCAATAAATGACGTGTCTTATCTCATAGAAGCGGTCGTATTTTGAACACATTCTCGTATTAGTTGACTTAAGAGCAGCTGTAAACCAATAAATGACGTGTCTTATCTCATAGAAGCGGTCGTATTTTCGTGCAGCCTGCTATTTTTCCGCTACCATTTATATTTATACCCAGTTATAAAAATATGTAGTAAATATTATACGTTATTGGGGTTCCGTACTTTAAAAGGAAATAAAAACCAGTCAAGTGCGAGTCTAACTCGCGCACGAAGGGTTCCGTACCACCTTACAATGGCAGGGATGGTGTGGAGTAAATAGTTTGGATTTTACATAGCAAAATGTTGTTTACAAAATTATTGGTGCGGCTTCTTTCACACTCCATGTACGTAACCAGGTGCATTCATATGTTTGTATGTGGTATTGAAAGAATTGTTGTATGGGTGCCCCCTTTGATATTTATTTTATTCTGTTTATTAGTATTTTTGTTATGACGGCAACAGAAATACATCATCGGTGAAAATGTAATCTGTCTAACTATCACGGTTTATGAGATACAGCCTGGTGACAGACGAACAGACGGACGGACGGACAGCGGAGGCTTAGTAATAGAGTCCCGTTTGGCACCCTTCGGGTATGGAACCCTAAAAAGGAACCCTTATAGGACTTCGTTGTTTGTTGGTCTTTCCGTTCTTTTTTCAGGAATTCTCTAGAATGCGTAAATATATCAAGTTGAAATTAATATCTTTTACTCAATTCTGTGGTCTGCCAAATCAAAGTTATGTCACAATTTTGCTGAAATAACACAAGGGAATCAAAACCTCTAGTGTACTTCCCGTTGACCTAGAATCCTGAAATTTGGTACGAAGCATGTTCAGCACGAGTATAGGAAAAAAATCTGAAAACCGTAAATTTGTACTTCCTACAAAATAATGGATTCTGTGGAACCCTCAGTACGCGAGTCCAACTCGCACTTGTTTTTTTAATAACATATATATTTTTATCTACACACGTATCATAAACCCTCTTTACTGCGTACAAAAACCGCACGTTACGATCAGCATAATGTTAAACTACTTGGTAAAAACTCATTTCTTATCTGAAAAATTACACATTATGACCATAATGTGTAATTTTTCTACATATTATGACATTCAAATTTTGAACGCCAACGCCCGCCTGCGAGCCGTCCCTAGTTTGTCTGTGAAGTTGGTACTGACATTCCGAACGCCGACGCCCGCCTGCGTGAAGTTGGTACTAAAGAAACCACAATGCCGGTCAAACATGCGGTTCCTGAACACATCAAAGAGAGCTTATGATATGTGTGTAGATAAACTAGTGTATGTAACTGTACATAATTAGGCATTATGTAGCAGTCACATAAACTACTATTTTGTACCTAATTGTCTATGGATTTAGTGGGAGTGTAGACAATAAGTAGTGTGGTTTTGGATTGGTATTATTTTTCATTTCAGTGTTCTTTTGATTGCTTATTTAAATAATATAGTAATGATTCTACAATGTAGATTATACAATATATTCTAGTAACTACAGAAAAAGAATCAAGACCGGCATTTTTTGATAAGACATGGGTCTTATTTCTGATTATATAATGTTCATGGCATTTCACACGTTACGTCATTAGCGTTTTGCGGGGCTTTAAAATTTAAAGATTGTTTGTACGACTTACAAACTATGTGAGCGTTGTGGTAGTTCTTAAAAAGTATTTTTTTTGTCTAACGAGTCATCAATCATCATCCCTGTTGATTGCCTCACAAGAATGAAATACCCGCTTGGCATATATGTTAAGTAGGATAAAATTCCCAAATTACCTGCTTGAATTATCTATATTTAGCTGCGCATTTTAGAAATATACTCTACTCATACTCATATATTTATTGCGTCATTGGGGTATACTTATATATTATAATATATATAAATAAAACATTTATGCATTAATTATATTCACAGGTCACAAACCCTCAAATGCCCGAAGGTGGAGAAAACGCCATGACGCTCCTCCGCGACCAGATCGTGATCCAAGTGGGCGACGAGGTGGACGGCATGGTGATGATCCGCTCCGGAGACAACCGGCAGGGCTGCTGCGCAATCAAGTTCCTTCAGGAGGTGTGACGCACTGTGCGGCCGTATTATGAGATTACGGTGAGTAACAATAATACTTGATGTACGATGGCACTCATCCAGTTGCTGCAAGAGGTGTATTATGAGATTACGGTGAGTAACAAGAATACTTGATGTACGATGGCACTCATCCAGTTCCTGCAAGAGGTGTATTATGAGATTACGGTGAGTAACAAGAATACTTGATGTACGATGGCACTCATCCAGTTGCTGCAAGAGGTGTATTATGAGATTACGGTGAGTAACAAGAATACTTGATGTACGATGGCACTCATCCAGTTGCTGCAAGAGGTGTATTATGAGATTACGGTGAGTAACAAGAATACTTGATGTACGATGGCACTCATCCAGTTGCTGCAAGAGGTGTATTATGAGATTACGGTGAGTAACAAGAATACTTGATGTACGATGGCACTCATCCAGTTCCTGCAAGAGGTGTATTATGAGATTACGGTGAGTAACAAGAATACTTGATGTACGATGGCACTCATCCAGTTGCTGCAAGAGGTGTATTATGAGATTACGGTGAGTAACAAGAATACTTGATGTACGATGGCACTCATCCAGTTGCTGCAAGAGGTGTATTATGAGATTACGGTGAGTAACAAGAATACTTGATGTACGATGGCACTCATCCAGTTGCTGCAAGAGGTGTATTATGAGATTACGGTGAGTAACAAGAATACTTGATGTACGATGGCACTCATCCAGTTCCTGCAAGAGGTGTATTATGAGATTACGGTGAGTAACAAGAATACTTGATGTACAATGGCACTCATCCAGTTGCTGCAAGAGGTGTATTATGAGATTACGGTGAGTAACAAGAATACTTGATGTACGATGGCACTCATCCAGTTCCTGCAGGAGGTGTATTATGAGATTACGGTGAGTAACAAGAATACTTGATGTACGATGGCACTCATCCAGTTCCTGCAAGAGGTGTATTATGAGATTACGGTGAGTAACAAGAATACTTGATGTACGATGGCACTCATCCAGTTGCTGCAAGAGGTGTATTATGAGATTACGGTGAGTAACAAGAATACTTGATGTACGATGGCACTCATCCAGTTCCTGCAGGAGGTGTATTATGAGATTACGGTGAGTAACAAGAATACTTGATGTACGATGGCACTCATCCAGTTCCTGCAAGAGGTGTATTATGAGATTACGGTGAGTAACAAGAATACTTGATGTACGATGGCACTCATCCAGTTGCTGCAAGAGGTGTATTATGAGATTACGGTGAGTAACAAGAATACTTGATGTACGATGGCACTCATCCAGTTGCTGCAAGAGGTGTATTATGAGATTACGGTGAGTAACAAGAATACTTGATGTACGATGGCACTCATCCAGTTGCTGCAAGAGGTGTATTATGAGATTACGGTGAGTAACAAGAATACTTGATGTACGATGGCACTCATCCAGTTGCTGCAAGAGGTGTATTATGAGATTACGGTGAGTAACAAGAATACTTGATGTACGATGGCACTCATCCAGTTCCTGCAAGAGGTGTATTATGAGATTACGGTGAGTAACAAGAATACTTGATGTACGATGGCACTCATCCAGTTGCTGCAAGAGGTGTATTATGAGATTACGGTGAGTAACAAGAATACTTGATGTACGATGGCACTCATCCGGTTGCTGCAAGAGGTGTATTATGAGATTACGGTGAGTAACAAGAATACTTGATGTACGATGGCACTCATCCGGTTGCTGCAAGAGGTGTATTATGAGATTACGGTGAGTAACAAGAATACTTGATGTACGATGGCACTCATCCAGTTCCTGCAAGAGGTGTATTATGAGATTACGGTGAGTAACAAGAATACTTGATGTACGATGGCACTCATCCAGTTCCTGCAAGAGGTGTATTATGAGATTACGGTGAGTAAAAAGAATACTTGATGTACGATGGCACTCATCCAGTTGCTGCAAGAGGTGTATTATGAGATTACGGTGAGTAACAAGAATACTTGATGTACGATGGCACTCATCCAGTTGCTGCAAGAGGTGTATTATGAGATTACGGTGAGTAACAAGAATACTTGATGTACGATGGCACTCATCCAGTTCCTGCAAGAGGTGTATTATGAGATTACGGTGAGTAACAAGAATACTTGATGTACGATGGCACTCATCCAGTTCCTGCAAGAGGTGTATTATGAGATTACGGTGAGTAACAAGAATATTTGATGTACGATGACACTCATCCAGTTGCTGCAAGAGGTGTATTATGAGATTACGGTGAGTAACAAGAATACTTGATGTACGATGGCACTCATCCAGTTGCTGCAAGAGGTGTATTATGAGATTACGGTGAGTAACAAGAATACTTGATGTACGATGGCACTCATCCAGTTGCTGCAAGAGGTGTATTATGAGATTACGGTGAGTAACAAGAATACTTGATGTACGATGGCACTCATCCAGTTCCTGCAAGAGGTGTATTATGAGATTACGGTGAGTAACAAGAATACTTGATGTACGATGGCACTCATCCAGTTCCTGCAAGAGGTGTATTATGAGATTACGGTGAGTAACAAGAATATTTGATGTACGATGACACTCATCCAGTTGCTGCAAGAGGTGTATTATGAGATTACGGTGAGTAACAAGAATACTTGATGTACGATGGCACTCATCCAGTTGCTGCAAGAGGTGTATTATGAGATTACGGTGAGTAACAAGAATACTTGATGTACGATGGCACTCATCCAGTTGCTGCAAGAGGTGTATTATGAGATTACGGTGAGTAACAAGAATACTTGATGTACGATGGCACTCATCCAGTTCCTGCAAGAGGTGTATTATGAGATTACGGTGAGTAACAAGAATACTTGATGTACGATGGCACTCATCCAGTTCCTGCAAGAGGTGTATTATGGGATTACGGTGAGTAAAAAGAATACTTGATGTACTATGGCACTCATCCAGTTCCTGCAAGAGGTGTATTATGAGATTACGGTGAGTAACAAGAATACTTGATGTACGATGGCACTCATCCAGTTGCTGCAAGAGGTGTATTATGAGATTACAGTGAGTAACAAGAATACTTGATGTACGATGGCACTCATCCAGTTCCTGCAGGAGGTGTATTATGAGATTACGGTGAGTAACAAGAATACTTGATGTACGATGGCACTCATCCAGTTCCTGCAAGAGGTGTATTATGAGATTACGGTGAGTAACAAGAATACTTTATGTACGATGGCACTCATCCAGTTCCTGCAGGAGGTTTATTATGAGATTACGGTGAGTAACAAGAATACTTGATGTACGATGGCACTCATCCAGTTCCTGCAAGAGGTGTATTATGAGATTACGGTGAGTAACAAGAATACTTGATGTACGATGGCACTCATCCAGTTCCTGCAGGAGGTGTATTATGAGATTACGGTGAGTAACAAGAATACTTGATGTACGATGGCACTCATCCAGTTCCTGCAAGAGGTGTATTATGAGATTACGGTGAGTAACAAGAATACTTGATGTACGATGGCACTCATCCAGTTCCTGCAAGAGGTGTATTATGAGATTACGGTGAGTAACAAGAATACTTGATGTACGATGGCACTCATCCAGTTGCTGCAAGAGGTGTATTATGAGATTACGGTGAGTAACAAGAATACTTGATGTACGATGGCACTCATCCAGTTGCTGCAAGAGGTGTATTATGAGATTACGGTGAGTAACAAGAATACTTGATGTACGATGGCACTCATCCAGTTGCTGCAAGAGGTGTATTATGAGATTACGGTGAGTAACAAGAATACTTGATGTACGATGGCACTCATCCAGTTGCTGCAAGAGGTGTATTATGAGATTACGGTGAGTAACAAGAATACTTGATGTACGATGGCACTCATCCAGTTCCTGCAAGAGGTGTATTATGAGATTACGGTGAGTAACAAGAATACTTGATGTACGATGGCACTCATCCAGTTGCTGCAAGAGGTGTATTATGAGATTACGGTGAGTAACAAGAATACTTGATGTACGATGGCACTCATCCGGTTGCTGCAAGAGGTGTATTATGAGATTACGGTGAGTAACAAGAATACTTGATGTACGATGGCACTCATCCGGTTGCTGCAAGAGGTGTATTATGAGATTACGGTGAGTAACAAGAATACTTGATGTACGATGGCACTCATCCAGTTCCTGCAAGAGGTGTATTATGAGATTACGGTGAGTAACAAGAATACTTGATGTACGATGGCACTCATCCAGTTCCTGCAAGAGGTGTATTATGAGATTACGGTGAGTAAAAAGAATACTTGATGTACGATGGCACTCATCCAGTTGCTGCAAGAGGTGTATTATGAGATTACGGTGAGTAACAAGAATACTTGATGTACGATGGCACTCATCAAGTTGCTGCAAGAGGTGTATTATGAGATTACGGTGAGTAACAAGAATACTTGATGTACGATGGCACTCATCCAGTTCCTGCAGGAGGTGTATTATGAGATTACGGTGAGTAACAAGAATTCTTGATGTACGATGGCACTCATCCAGTTCCTGCAGGAGGTGTATTATGAGATTACGGTGAGTAACAAGAATACTTGATGTACGATGGCACTCATCCAGTTGCTGCAAGAGGTGTATTATGAGATTACGGTGAGTAACAAGAATACTTGATGTACGATGCCACTCATCCAGTTGCTGCAAGAGGTGTATTATGAGATTACGGTGAGTAACAAGAATACATGATGTACGATGGCACTCATCCAGTTGCTGCAAGAGGTGTATTATGAGATTACGGTGAGTAACAAGAATACTTGATGTACGATGGCACTCATCCAGTTCCTGCAAGAGGTGTATTATGAGATTACGGTGAGTAACAAGAATACTTGATGTACGATGGCACTCATCCAGTTCCTGCAAGAGGTGTATTATGAGATTACGGTGAGTAACAAGAATACTTGATGTACGATGGCACTCATCCAGTTGCTGCAAGAGGTGTATTATGAGATTACGGTGAGTAACAAGAATACTTGATGTACGATGGCACTCATCCAGTTGCTGCAAGAGGTGTATTATGAGATTACGGTGAGTAACAAGAATACTTGATGTACGATGGCACTCATCCAGTTGCTGCAAGAGGTGTATTATGAGATTAAGGTGAGTAACAAGAATACTTGATGTACGATGGCACTCATCCAGTTGCTGCAAGAGGTGTATTATGAGATTACGGTGAGTAACAAGAATACTTGATGTACGATGGCACTCATCCAGTTCCTGCAAGAGGTGTATTATGAGATTACGGTGAGTAACAAGAATACTTCATGTACGATGGCACTCATCCAGTTGCTGCAAGAGGTGTATTATGAGATTAAGGTGAGTAACAAGAATACTTGATGTACGATGGCACTCATCCAGTTGCTGCAAGAGGTGTATTATGAGATTACGGTGAGTAACAAGAATACTTGATGTACGATGGCACTCATCCAGTTCCTGCAAGAGGTGTATTATGAGATTACGGTGAGTAACAAGAATACTTGATGTACGATGGCACTCATCCAGTTGCTGCAAGAGGTGTATTATGAGATTACGGTGAGTAACAAGAATACTTGATGTACGATGGCACTCATCCAGTTCCTGCAAGAGGTGTATTATGAGATTACGGTGAGTAACAAGAATACTTGATGTACGATGGCACTCATCCAGTTCCTGCAAGAGGTGTATTATGAGATTACGGTGAGTAACAAGAATACTTGATGTACGATGGCACTCATCCAGTTCCTGCAAGAGGTGTATTATGAGATTACGGTGAGTAACAAGAATACTTGATGTACGATGGCACTCATCCAGTTCCTGCAGGAGGTGTATTATGAGATTACGGTGAGTATCAAGAATCGTTGATGTAAGATGGCACTCATCCAGTTCCTGCAGGAGGTGTGACGCACTCTGCGGACTTATTATGAGATATCGGTGAGAATCAAGAATCGTTGATGTAAGATGGCACTCATCCAGTTACTGCAGGAGGTGTGACGCACTCTGCGGACTTATTATGAGATATCGGTGAGAATCAAGAATCGTTGATGTAAGATGGCACTCATCCAGTTCCTGCAGGAGGTGTGACGAACTCTGCGGCCTTATTATGAGATATCGGTGAGAATCAAGAATCGTTGATGTAAGATGGCACTCATCCAGTTCCTGCAGGAGGTGTGACGCACTCTGCGGCCTCATTATGAGATATCGGTGAGTATCAAGAATCGGTGATGTAAGATGGCACTCATCCAGTTCCTGCAGGAGGTGTGACGCACTCTGCGGCCTCATTATGAGATATCAGTGTGTTTAATATTTATGCGTCGGAAACGCACCGTTTTTTTGTTGCGCGAATCGATCGCGAGTAATCGAGACATCACTAGCGAAAACGGACTAGCAGCTGTCACTCGTATCGGAACGAGATGTAAAATTGGAGGTTATTCTTTACTCTTGGTCTTGTCTCATCGGGAGAATAACATGGCGGCTCGGGCCCCGTGGCATTGATGGTATTTCGGTGTACCAATTATCATACAGGCATCGGGCCTGGTCGGAGTGTAAATCTACCTCATAGCGTCGGGCTATTGATCGTAATTAGATTCGCGTCAGCGGTCAAGTGATTTGTGTTGTGAAGCACATAGTCGTATCGGCGGCGACTCCACGTGCCGCCAGCAGCGCGCCGGCGACGGCGTCGGACAGCGACGGCAAGGGTTCGATCCCATCCCCCATTCCAAAACTGTCTCCTCTCCCGCATTCCCCTGGCTCGAATCGAGCCTTCAATCTATCCTGTCTGCGGTGAAAAGGTAAATACAATTTCATGATTTCTTTTCTCTCACGTGCGGCCAAAGGCACATCCCCCTCAGGATTCCACGCCGTTCGGTAGGCGTGGGAAATTAAACATTTTGGTAGCAGAAGCGCGGTTTCCTAGTGGGAAATCATCGATTCACGGTAGGGTTGCCTTTGTCACATTGTAGTTGGGAGAAAAGAATATCCCAGATTGGCTCAAGTCGGCAATGAGTCTGTGGTCGGTATACCACGATTAAAGTTCATTTTCGGTAAGTGAAAGTATAAGTGCCAATTTAGTTAACAGTTGTTATAAATTTGTAGTCGGAAACTACTGTTTGTGCGCATAAAGGATTGAACAGTCATTCTGCGAAGCCTAGATTGTATTACTTGCGATAGAATGTCGGGTTCTATAGTCCTACAGTGTTATTTCGTTTACACAGCAGGGTCGGGCTATTTAAGGGGTATTAAGCTGATTTTGCTGACCTCAAAGGAAGTGTGGTTCCTATCGGAGGGGCCACTGCTAGAATTTTTTTTTTTTTATAATAACCTTTTGTGTGTTATTTGTATTGTACCACATGGTGGCATTCTCTAATTGATTTAGAGTGTATATTATAAGGTGTATGTCCACAGGGCGACCATATTAAATATTGTTTATGATTTAATTGTTTAGTTGTTGCCTTGGGTTTTACAACTTAGTTTTAATTTCTGTGCCCAGCGCTGACGGGAAAGTGCTGGTATCTGGCTGTGCTTAGTTCGGCAGTGAAGCATAGGACCAGGAACAATTAAATCGGTAACCATGGCACCTTCGCCCTTGACGGTACTGCGATATGGTGTCCGTGAGGAGATGAGATGGCTCGCCCATACTCACAAGTATGTGGAGCGACCCGACATGGACGATGTCCTGCTCAAGCGTGTGGAGGACGCAATGACACGCGTCGGGAAGGTGTGTCGGCTGGCTGCCGAGGCTGAAGCCCTCGGGCTTACGGATGAGGCCTCGGTGGCTGCAGTGAGGCAGCTCTGCGCGGATGCTGACCAAGCGATGGAGTGCTTGGGCGACATCGAGCGTCGCGCCGAAAAAAATTAAGCGGTCGCGTCGGGATGACCGCGGGGAGGGTAGCGGAGACCCCCCCCCTAAGGGTGTGGTTGGACGGCTTCCACACCTGGAGATTCCGGCCTTGATGAGTGGCCGGCATTCATCAATTTGTTCGATAGCCTGGTCCACGGTCGGGACGACCTGGACAGCGCCTACAAGTGGGCCCAGCTATTGATGGCACTGCGGGGTGAACCGAAGGAGTTGGTCGGTCACCTAACGGTTACGGCGGGCAATTATGAGATTGCCCGGGTCATATTGTTTGACCGCTACCAACACAAAAGGCGGTTGGTTGATGCGCAGCTGGGGAAGCTGTTCAGCATCCCAAGAGTAACCCGGGATGTTGACATCCGGGTACAGGTGCTCAACCCTGTGCTGGTGGCCACTAAGGCCCTTCAGAACCTTGGTCTGCCGGTAGACCAATGGTCATATATTGTGTTATATATGGTTTTGTCACGGTTGCCTACAGCTGTTCAAAGTCGGTTTGAACAGCTGCATGGGGGCAGTAGCTCGGAACTGCCCACGCTCGTCCAATTAACGGAGTTTTTGGAGGGTGAATGCAGGCGATGCGACACCATGGATTCGGAGGCCAGTGTGCAGCGCCAACCCGCGCGGATGCGGGAGGAGCCGCGCCCCCCACCCCCACGGGGGGGTGGTCGGTCAAAACAATTTGGCGTTTTGAGTGCCGCGCCGTCGGGTGACGGCTGTGTGCACTGCGACAGTGCCGGTCATGAGGTGACCAGTTGCGCCAACTTTAAGGCGCTCGGTGTGGCTGCCCGCAGGAAGATGGTCTTCCGCCACCGATTGTGTTTCGGTTGTTTGGGGCCGCACCCGCTGAGCGAGTGCTCACGGGCGTCCCCCTGTGAGGGCTGCGGTGGCAGGCACCACGTCGTGTTGTGCCTGAACCGGTCAGGCCCATCGGACGGTCACCAGGGCCGGACTCAGGTTGGTCGGTCACAGGGCCCAACCAGGGCCGGACCCAGTCCCCCTCCGGGCAACGGGAGTCATCAACGGGGTGACTGGGGTACCCGCGGACGGGACCCCCCCCCGAGGGGAAGGGGGCAGCGCGGGGGGTAACAGGCGGGACAGCCTGGGTTCGGTCGCCGCTGTCCAGGGTCAGCGAGGACTTCGGGCCGCTGGCTCACCGCGTGTTACGGGCGGGTGTCAGATGGCACCTATGAGTGGCGCGAAGGCTAGGAGCCCACCACCTTCTGCGCCACCCTGCCCGTCGCTCTGGGAGGCGAACAGGGAGGCGAACAGTCGGATGTCGCCCCCATTCCTAGAGCGCCCCAGGTTGGATCCGCTCTCCCCCCTCCATCCACGGTGGCCACCGGGCACACCGTTCACAGTCCGGTATGGTCGGGTACCGGGACAGCGAGGGGCCTATTATGCGGGTTGGGACCCCCTGATGTACATATCATATCGGTGGCATATCAGCAGCCGAGTTACCAGGCCGACGGGGGTCCCAGCGGGTTCGGATCCCGCGGAGGTTCCCGCTAGGGACACGCCGCCCACTTACAAGGTGCCGCCACTCCACAGACGGTCATGCTCCCCACCGCCTCGGTGATAGCGTGGAGTTCGGACGGCAAATCTTGTATAGCAAGAGCACTATTGGACTCGGGGGCCCAGGGGTGCTTAGTCTCGTGCAACCTTGTAAGATGGTTGGGCATTTCGGTAAGGGAGTACCCACATTCCATTCGGGGAATTGGGAACACGGAAGTCGGTTCCGTTAAGGGAGTATGTCGGATTACTCTCTCGTCACGGGTGGATTCATCGGTGAATCTGACGGTCACGGCATTAGTCATGCCTAATGTGATGGGTTCACACCCTCACGTACGGTTGTCGTCCTCGGTGCGACAGTTGGTCGCTGGGTTGTCACTGGCTGACCCGGAGTTCGACATTCCGGGCCCAGTAGACATTTTATTGGGTGTCGATGCCTTAGGATACCTGTTAGTGCCAGGTGTCCACGTGTTGCAGGCGACTGGTCTGGTTTCGGTCAACACCAGACTGGGCCATGCGGTAATGGGTCCGGTCATGCCGGCTGCCCCACGCCTAGCGACTCGTAGTCCCTTATTCGGTTCTGTACTCTCGGAGGTGATACAGAAGTTTTGGGAGGTGGAGGAACCACCTACGGTCCGCCGGTTGGACCCGGTTGAAGAAGAGTGTGAACAGTTTTATCGGAACAATACTGGTCGCCTTCTGTCAGGTCGATTTCTCACACGTCTTCCATTTCGGAGTGATCGCCCACCGCTGGGCAGTTCACACCATGCAGCCGAGACGCGGCTTCTGTCGATGGAACGACGCATGAAGCGTGACGGGATTTTCCGGCAGAAGTACGTCGACTTCATGCGGGAATATGAGTCGCTCGGTCACATGTCGGTTTCGGGTATCGACTGGAAGCGTGAAGACCACTGCTTCCTGCCTCATCACGCGGTCTTGAGGACCCCGGAGGGCAAAATACGGGTAGTGTTCGATGGATCGGCATCAACATCTAACGGCATGAACCTGAACCAGTGTTTGCATTCAGGGCCGAAGTTGAATCATGACATCGCGGATGTTATCACACGGTTCCGTCGACACAATGTTGTGTTTGTAGCTGACATCCGGATGATGTTTAGACAGACGGTCATTCACCCTGACGATAGACGGTATCAGCTGATACTGTGGCGAGAGAGCCCAGATCAGCCCATCAGGGTGTACGAGTTGAACACCAACACGTACGGGCTACGGTCTAGTCCTTATTTGGCGATTCGCACTCTTCGGGAGTTAGCGGATCGAGAACGGTTAAATTTCCCTAGAGGAGCAGCGATCCTGGAGCAGGACCTCTACGTGGACGATATCTGTACCGGTGCAGATTCCGTGGAGGAGGCGCTCGCTCGACGGGACGAGCTAGTTGAGCTCTTACGGGGTGGAGGTTATGAGCTCCGGAAATGGATGTCGAACTCTCCAGAGTTACTGACTGGTCTTCCGGATGACTACCAGCAGGATCCCCACATTTTTGAAAATTTGGAAAATCCAAATATGTTGTCGGTATTAGGCGTCCAGTACCAGCCGGTGTCAGACATGTTCTCGTATCGGGTCGAGTTGGACTCCCCGAAGGTCTGGACGAAACGGAACGTCCTCTCAACGGTGGCTAGGACATTTGATCCAAACGGGTGGATCACCCCGGTAACATTTCAGCTCAAGTTTGTTGCAGCAATTGTGGTCTGCTGAGCTGAAATGGGCCGACCCGATCGGCGGGTCATTGAGCTCGGAGTGGGACTCGTTCTTTTCGACCCTCCCTGGCATTAATCGGATTTCACTGCCACGGAGGTTGGTCCCCACCAAACGATACACCGCCACCCTGCATGGGTTTTGCGATGCCTCGGAGAAGGGCTACGGAGCTGCGGTGTATCTGCGTACGGTCGACTCCTCGGGGGAGGTTGATGTGCGGTTGGTCATGGCCAAGAGCAAGGTTGCGCCGTTGCGCACTCGCCTGACCATTCCCAAGTTAGAGCTTTCGGGAGCGGCTCTCCTGACTCGTCTGCTCAACCACACGATGACGGTTCTTCGTGGGTCAATAGCGTTGGAAGATACGGTCTACTCTTGGACGGACAGCCAGATCGTGTTATGCTGGCTGAAGGCTTCAGTTCACAAGCTGGAGATTTTTGTGGCGAATCGGGTTTCGCAGATTTTGACTTCGGAGGTTCCCTTGATCTGGAGACATGTTCCAGGGGAAATGAACCCAGCAGACTGTGCATCTCGTGGGTGTCACGCTCCGGAGTTGGTTGGACATCCCTTGTGGTGGGGTCCAAAATGGTTGACTCAAGCCGAATCGGATTGGCCAATGAGTCCACGCGTTACCACGGCGAACGGCGCCTTGACAGTCGGTGTCTGTACGACGCAACCAGAGCCGGAAGAGGAGTTCAGCCTGCTGGAACGGTACAGCTCGCTCGACAAGCTGGTCAATGTGACCGCCTGGATCTGCCGATTTGCGCGGAATTGTCGGAATTCTGAGGCGCAACGAGTGCGGACACCGGTCCTGACACCACGGGAACGGAACCATGCGTTGTTCGCATTGGTACGGAACGTGCAGACGGTGCACTTTAAGTCCGAATTGGATATTCTGAGACGCGGACGCGTCCAACTGAAGGGAGCTGTGGCTCGGCTCAACCCGTTTATTGACCCTCAAGGATTGCTGAGGGTAGGAGGTCGGCTGCGGAATGCCAACCTGCCTTATGCGGCTCGCCACCCGTTGTTACTCCCTAGGAAAAGGAAGTTGGTCGAACTGATGATACAGGATCGACACATTCGGAATGGGCATGTCGGATGCCACGCCTTGATGGCGTTTCTCCAGCGCGAGTTCTGGATTCTATCGGGAAGACGCTTAGTGCGTAGCGTCGTATTTCGGTGCCTGCCTTGTTATCGGGCCAAGGTGGCTACGATGCAGCCCCAGATGGGCGATTTGCCCTCGGATAGGGTTAACGAAATCCGGCCCTTTGCGGGTGTCGGAACGGATTTCGCGGGACCATTCGTGGTCAAGTCTTCACAGCTACGGAACGCCAGATTAGTGAAGGCATACCTGTGCGTCTTCGTGTGCTTGGCCACGAAGGCAGTCCACTTGGAGGTGGTCAGTGACCTCACTACAGAGGCATTTATCGCTTGTCTAGATCGGTTCGTCTCACGAAGGGGCCTCCCGACATTAATCCGTTCGGACAACGGCACAAATTTTGTCGGAGCCAGGCGATATCTGCAGGAGGTCACTCAATTCCTGAACGGTAACCAGGACACCATCGGTACGGCTTGCTCCCGACGAGGGATTGAATGGGTTTTCAGTCCGCCGGGATGTCCTCATTGGGGAGGAATTTTTGAGGCTGCGGTTAAATCGGCTAAGTCGCACCTGACGAGGATCATCGGTGAGACCTCTCTACGCTTTGAAGAGCTTGCGACGCTGTTCTGTAAAATTGAAATGACACTGAACTCGCGTCCGTTGTGCCCGCTCAGTTCGGATCCAAATGATTTGGAAGCGTTGACGCCGGGTCACTTCCTGATAGGTCAGCCCCTTAACGCCCTGCCAGAATACCCATTCGGTGATGTTAAGTTAAGTCGGTTAACTAGGTGGCAGATGTTGCAGCAGAAGGCTCAAGATTTTTGGAAACGGTGGTCCCTTGAGTACTTGCACATCTTGCAGCAGCGCCTTAAGTGGACTGACCGGACGAGCCCTCCTCAAGTCGGTGATTTGGTGCTGATTAAGGATGCGAACCTGCCATCATTGAGATGGAGACGAGGACGGATCGTCAATTTGTACACGGGTCGGGATGGCACGCCTCGATCAGCAGAAGTCAGGGTGGGGGACTCGGTCCTCAAGAGAGCGGTCGCAACACTTTCTCGCCTTCCTATTGATTAGGGACAGGTTCGGGCCTGTCCGGGCGGGTGACTGTTTAATATTTATGCGTCGGAAACGCACTGGTTTTTTTTTGCGCGAATGGATCGCGAGTAATCGAGACATCACTAGCGAAAACGGACTAGCAGCTGTCACTCGTATCGGAACGAGATGTAAAATGGAGGTTATTCTTTACTCTTGGTCTTGTCTCATCGGGAGAATAACATGGCGGCTCGGGCCCCGTGGCATTGATGGTATTTCGGTGTACCAATTATCATACAGGCATCGGGCCTGGTCGGAGTGTAAATCTACCTCATAGCGTCGGGCTATTGATCGTAATTAGATTCGCGTCAGCGGTCAAGTGATTTGTGTTGTGAAGCACATAGTCGTATCGGCGGCGACTCCACGTGCCGCCAGCAGCGCGCCGGCGACGGCGTCGGACAGCGACGGCAAGGGTTCGATCCCATCCCCCATTCCAAAACTGTCTCCTCTCCCGCATTCCCCTGTCTCGAATCGAGCCTTCAATCTATCCTGTCTGCGGTGACAAGGTAAATACAATTTCATGATTTCTTTTCTCTCACGTGCGGGCAAAGGCACACCCCCTTAGGATTCCACGCCGTTCGGTAGGCGTGGGAAATTAACCACAGTGAGTATCAAGAATCGTTGATGTAAGATGGCACTCATCCAGTTCCTGCAGGAGGTGTGACGCACTCTGCGGACTTATTATGAGATATCGGTGAGTATCAAGAATCGTTGATGTAAGATGGCACTCATCCAGTTCCTGCAGGAGGTGTGACGCACTCTGCGGACTTATTATGAGATATCGGTGAGAATCAAGAATCGTTGATGTAAGATGGCACTCATCCAGTTCCTGCAGGAGGTGTGACGCACTCTGCGGCCTCATTATGAGATATCGGTGAGAATCAAGAATCGTTGATGTAAGATGGCACTCATCCAGTTACTGCAGGAGGTGTGACGCACTCTGCGGCCTCATTATGAGATATCGGTGAGTATCAAGAATCGTTGATGTAAGATGGCACTCATCCAGTTCCTGCAGGAGGTGTGACGCACTCTGCGGACTTATTATGAGATATCGGTGAGAATCAAGAATCGTTGATGTAAGATGGCACTCATCCAGTTACTGCAGGAGGTGTGACGCACTCTGCGGCCTTATTATGAGATATCGGTGAGTCTTATTAAGAGATTACGGTGGATGAGGTAGGTAGATTTTGGACAATGCCTTGTGGATTCTACTTTGGAATTTGGTTTCCAAGACAGTGCATCCTCTGCGAACATACCCACATTTAGATTTCGTTTTAGTCTGGTTTCTGTCACAGTCTTTAGGATCCAACTTCTTAGGACGTTTCAGTCGGTAAAATAAAATGGTATGATTGAAACGACTACTGAGCCTCAGATGTTCCAAAATAACAAAAATGTTTGTTGTTGGTAAACCTCTTACCCAATAAAGAAGATTATCTGGTAAAGAGGGGGCATATACCCAACAGCGGGTACATAGAGCTGGCTTGATTGATGGACCCAATTATGACAATTAAGACTAACAACAATTCCTCACGTAACATGTTCCTTTTTACAGCGCCGAGGCTCAAACTCCGTTCACAACGATCTCAAGCCGCCCCCCGACCACCAAACACCGGCTCAAAGCCACAGCGCCCCTGTTACACCATGCGACACGGAAAACCCAGGGCTCGCCTTCATGGAACGGGCATACTACGAAGACGGTATGTGGTGGTGGCGACGACCACTCGATGTCCGTAGGGCACATTGTAGGAGATGTGGGGCCTGTTCATCAACTAGGCCCTTGAGACTAATGCCCTGTGCTGGCGTGGCCCTAACTGAGCATGATTGGGCACCGAACCCGATCCCGCAGACCAGCCAATGGAACGAACGTCCAAGGTCTAGAGATCGGCCGCTAAGTATGAATTTTTGAAGTTTTTGTATTGAATTTTTAACTGTTTGGTACTAATTCTGGGTACTAATTCGCCCGTTCTCAAGTTATTTTTTCATTAAGTTTGGATAAAAGCCGTTCAGGCTTTGTATTAGAAATGTGCTGTGCGCAATTCTTTTCTAGGTTGTAGAAATGCACACTAGAAATAACTGACCACCAAATTCGTCTTAAAATAATTTAATTATTATTTATTTGTTTACGATTATTACTATGAACTGCATGCAGGCTAAGTGGTACGGTAAAGTGATAGATATACATATTTGGTCTATTGTTACTTTACTACATATTTAATGACTTGGTATTGACTGAGGATTGACTGCATAAAAAAGTGTCTAATTTTTATTGAGTTTCATGATTATAAATGCCAAAGTTTAGTAGACAGGCTTGGCCTAATTTAAACAAGATATCACTAGTACTACAAATAAAATAATATCAAATGACATTACCATTACCGATGTACTATAAAAGTACATATTATATTATTGGCCGATAATGTCGACTTTCTGCCAGTCTACTTTGAATCCTATGCTTATAGCTATTAGGGATCCATTTAGAATTATTATTAAAGTCTATGTTTTGTTAGAACGTTATCGTAGGAATATTTATGGTATTACACATTAATTATACGTAGTTAAGGTGTGCCTATAATGTTGAAGGTACTAGTAGATAATATTATGATTTCATACATCAGAAAATACATATTACTACTTTTCACATAATTAGCAAATTATAAATATTTACACATATTCACACATACAAAACTGCATTATGATCTCTAAAGTTTATGATAAAGTTTGAAAAGTTGCGGTTCAACAATGTTATGCTGAATGGGTTCATAACATATTGGTCTTGATAAAACATATTTATATACTTACAATGTACAACTAAGAAATACCGCTACTTTTGTATTTTTAATTTCGAACGGCCTATTTTTAGGTACATTTTTAAGTGCAGATTTACTTAAGTCGTTTGCCATAGTTAGCTGATATAAAAAAATACCTTATCTTTTTATTATACTGCCCAGTTTCCGTTTTATTTTGGTCATTTTTGGCTGATTCTAAATTGGTGCCCAGAAAATATCTATAAATGATAAATATATTTGAAATATACGAGTATTTCTAAATAGTTTATTGGTGGTAGTTGCACTTGAAATTAGATATTTAGAAATACGGTTTACAAATTCTAAGAAAAACGTGCATTTTGTGTGAAATGGCACCTAATATTATATTTATTGTTAAGACAATGCTGCATAATGTACTTATGATTGTATAGTTACTCGCTAAGGCTCTAAATATATTTTTGAGTACCTTTAAAGCACATGTTAGGTTTATAAACACTCCATTTTAAATAATATTTTTGCAAACACGTTTATTGTTTCGATAAAACCAATTTACTTGTTCTATCTACTAAGTACTACTTACTGCAATCTAAAAATATCCTGTTTCAATGCAGTAATTTATTTCTATTAATAGCACCTACATGTCAAACCGTCCCCTTTTAAAATATATGTATATATTTAAATACGTGTAGCTAGATATTATCAAAATTATCACCAGTAATTAAGTCACACTAAATTTAAGTCTGACTTAAGTTCGGAAAATAGATGTATTTATACTTAGTCGATATATGTACCTAATCAAAGATAAGGAGTCTAAAATCTTGGGGACTATTTAATAACTGACATATTTATCGAATGTTTCAGATTATTCAAAACTTATTTATTACCTACCTGTATATTTTTATTAATTGTTTAAACATTTTATGCCAAAGAATGTTTATTTACTAGTTACATATCTATGGATAAAAAAAATCAGCGGTAAAAAATTTAGATATTTTAATAATTTAATCTAATAGTAGGTAGACTAATAAAATTACACTAGTACATGAATAATGCTAATCAATAGCCAGACGTCGCTATTCCTACTAAAGTATTTTCAAAATTTAACCTTAATTGACATTTATAAATGTATGTAATTTGGCATTTTTTAAATGTTTTAAATTAAATATGTTTGTCTACAGATTCGAACCTGATAGGGTTACTGTAACTAAAGTCAAAACTTGAGTGTCGTTATCACCTGTAGAAATTGTATATTTTTTCTACTAAATTTTTCTATCGCAAAGCTTCTATTGATATTTTTTTGAAGTTTCGCTAATTAAGTTAATTTTTGATAGTTGCCTGTTTGCGCCTACAAAGCATTGTCGATCTATTTATACATCTACAATCAAATTGACAGAACATTATGTTGTATTTAGGATAAAGAGAATAGTTATATAGCTATAGTTACTAAAATATAGACGTAACCACCAGTTCATAGTTGCTTGAAATAAACTTATCAAAAAATAATAGTTTCTAGGTATGGAACCAAGTTTACATTTCAGTGGATATGTATACAAACATTGAGAACGCCTGTAATGTTTCATATAATGAAAAAATAAAAAGTGAGATGTTTACTTATGTATAATATACTTAAGAATAAAGTTATTATAGCGTGACGTTCCCTTAATAAGAGGTGCACGCAGTGACGTGCATTTTTGACAGATATTTATTTATTTATTGTCGATGTTATCAAAATATCATGAATTATATAATGTAAGCATATTGTAAGTTACACTGACCCTTGTTTTAGAGGCAAGAGAAAAGCAACCCTGTTGTTAGGAACCTATAGGTACCTATTTGGTCCAATGTTTAGGGATAGATAGTGTTCGTTTAATAACATAAATTATATCATTCGTTAATATTAAGTTTAGTCATTGTTTTTTATATGTTAATAAATGGCATTTATCTAATAAGTTATTGAATTATTTGATCACAATAAATATTGTATCATCCATTGTTTTGTGTTTGCATTTACATACAACCATAAACAGAAGAATGAGAGCATTTTCATACCGAAACTTTGTTGCTCAAAATATGGGAAAATACATTTTTGGGAACTCAATGCATGGTATACTACTAGCCGTTCATTTCAAGTTTGCTGTGGCTGACCGTTACAAAATTCAAAGCAGAATCTCATGATGTACGTATGAGAGATAAAAACAAGTCCGATGCGAACGAAATTTATCTTAGTATAAAGAGCATAACTAGTGATAGAACAGGACACCTCGCTTGTTTAAAATTTCAAGCTTGTAATGATGAGTCAATAGTGACAAAATGACGGAAATTTGAACGGCTGTCGATTCCAATCTATTGGTTCAAAACTGAATTTTAGAAATTTGCCAATGTAAATTGTGGCCTATTAGTCACAGAAAATTCAGGTTCCTACCTTTACTTACAACATAGTTATAGGGGGGTTGAAAACAACCCGAAGTGATGCGCCCTCCACTCCCCCCTTTTGGTTCGGTTGAAAAATGCGACCTCTAGGCGAGAAGACAGAGGGACAAAGGCATTTTTGGGCCAACGTCGAAACTGGACGCTTCACTCCATGGTCAATTAGTTTTGTAATTCTAAAACAATAATAGGTGTCAAATTCAATGGCTAATGTAGTTTTCTGCCTTGCCTTGCAGGCTCTGATAGCTATACAAACAATGAAGTTTTCTTGACTACAACCTTAATTGTTGTCACTATTTGATGTTATTATTCATTTATGTATGTTAGAATATAAATTTTAATATAATATTAAGGTAAAATTCAAAATAATTTTCCGGCCGATTTATGTTTTTTTTTCAATAGGTCGTAATGACATAGGATTTTGCTCTATAGCAGAGAAATCATTACAACATTATTTTTAGCCGTTACGTGTCCCACCGCTTAGGCCTCCCCATGTTGTAATCACGACTCCCTATCTTGGGCTATGTCCGTCCACCCTAGCAGAAACTTATCCAGGCCGTCCCGCCATCTCCGCCTCGGCCTCCCCCTACGCCAGCGTCCGTCTTGTGGCACCCAGTCAGTGTTATGTTAGCCCAATTCAGCTTGGAGGCCAGCACACCGTCATCGGCAATTCCAGTCAAGGAGCGCAGTGTCGTGTTTCTGACGTGATCTGTCTTTCGAACGTTTAAAATCCATGGCTCGCTGGCAAACCTTAGTTTAGACTTCCGAAGTTCGGTCAGCGACCATGTTTGAGCACCGTAGGTTTGGATAGGCAGGATACATATATCGAACCTTCATCACAAGCTCTTTCAGGCATTGGAGACTCTTCTCTAAATGTCCAGGTCTTGCCTGTTTTCAAATGACACGGCCTAAGTAGACATCGGACTTAAACGTAATTTATCTCCTGCCCATTTTCAGATGTGAGAGAATTCCCCAAATCTCACCGAAGCTGCGTTCGCCCTCCACCTCCAAAGTGTCCTAGCTTGTCCAATATGGTTGAAGGAAATGCCAGCGAGCCTCTTACACCAGAAAAGAGGCCTAGCTTGCCTAAAACGATTTAGCTAAATTCTCTCACACTTGTGCAAAGTGTCCTAGACTGTGCTATATTTTACTACTGCAGCCTGCCATATACTTGTTCAAGGCTTATCAAATAGTATAGCATTACCCCCCTGATGCCCTGTGACGTCATTTTGTAACGGTCACCCACGGTAAACTTGAAATGAACGGATAGTAAGCGATTTTAATAGCTTTTTGTAGTGCGCAAAATCCAAGTAACTATAATACTTAATTTTCTGGTATGTTTAAAGCATATGCAGGTTTTTTTTAATAAAATAATAAAAAATAAAGATGTAGGCATAGGCATAGTAAAAATAATAATACAGGTACCTAGTTCTATACATAGAGGGTGCTGAACGATCTACTTCAAGCCAAGCACACGAGGCCTTTTATGAGACCGTCGTAGTTAGTGCCTCACTTGTAGATGGCGTAGCAATAATATTTTAGATACGAAGCGCACTGAAAATTATTAAAATATACTTTTGATTATGATGACGACCCGAATGGCCGAGTCGGTAGTGACGCTGCCTACGAAACCAAGGGTCCCGGGTTCGAGTCCCGGTGGGGCAAATGTTTGTTTGATGAGAACGAATGTTTGTACCCTAGTCATGGTTGTTTATCTATCTAAGTATAATATTTCTCTATATAAGTATATATATCGTTGTCTAGTACCCAAGATACAGGGAATCCTAGTTTGGGGCTAGATCAATGTGTGTAAAAGGTGTCCAAGGTATTATTATTATTATTATTATTATTATACATATCTCAGTTTTCTCAACTGTCACAATGCCACAAACCACTATTTTGAAATAGCATTCTCTGCTAATTCTGCAATCATCATATCATATAGGGGCCTTATGCCTACATGGCCGTCCTTACGCTAGTATAGGGCTGTCAATTAATGCAATAATTATTTAGCTTAGATAGAGTTGAGAGAGACACAGATAGAAATATTAACCCTTTTTCCGTGTTAGAATAATTGTAGATTAATTGTAGGTAATTTTGTAAGTAGGTAAAAGTAAGACAGTAATACTTATATCTACTTACAAAATTACTTACTCGTTTACTATTAAATTATTTTTAATAGTAACAGTGATTACGTTCATGGCAAAGTCTGTAAATATTGTAGATAACTACCTAGGTACCCGACAAAAAGAAGGTATTATTTCATATTTTTTAAAATGTTATATGGGGCTAGACCCTTGTCACGCCAAATGGAGTAATTAACAACTGGCTAAACCTGGGCACAACTGTGCCTCTACCAACACGTATACTAAAAAGCGTGACGTTATTTTTTTTGTATAGAACAAAACAAAAAGCGTACAAACACCTACATTCAGTACCTAACTACCTACCAAGTTGGTTTCTCCAGTTTTCAGTCACGCTGGCTGCGTGTCTCTTCGACCCTAAAGCCATCGTGTCGATAACCCTGCCTTTGCGGCAGGCGGCGGCGGCGGCGGCGCAAGCGTATGACGTAGCAGAGGCGGCGCTAACTTAGATGCATTCCTGTTGATTCGCACACTCGTTGTCTAACTTTCAACATTATTTTTATTACACTTTTTGTAAAATCAATAAAAATATTGGATGCATTTTGAGTTGATTAAAATTTTTGCTGAACAGAGAATATGCTTAAAACCATGTGGAGAAAAGTTAAAGAACAAAATGTTCAGCCCGAGCTCCAGCTAATGCCGCCTCTCGCGTGTTCTGCATTCCATAGCATAGATGGCAGCACTGAAAATATTTGACATTCCATACATTCCTGCCGTATAGTGGCTCGAGTCGGCTCGACGTAAATGTCAAACGCGATTATTTCGTCAACAGAGCCGAAGCGCGACAGTCGGTTATCGTGAAATAAACAAGATATAGTGGACAGTGTTTCTATGACAACAATGCTCGGAAAATGTTAAGTTTAAATAGACAATTTATGTGGTAATTAAATGTTGCAAGCTGTGTTGCGCGTGTGAAGTTATTCGGAATTCGTCTTCGGTATTGATTTTTTTGTTTGTTTCACCGGTTTTCACTAAACATTTGTTATCGTTGCTGTAGTTCGGACTTCGGAAAGACATTGAATAGTGCATTTTCAGGAGTTCCTGGGTTGACTGAATTCGGAACGGTTTGAGGAACTTGAAGATTGTTTATCGCTTCGGAATTTTTGTTCCAAAAAAGGTACGTGAATCTATTTTATTCAATCATAGAGTGAATGGGTATCTACCTAACTAAAGAATGCAAACAGACTTTTCCAGTTGATATCCTGCTTTGTACAAACACATTCCTTATCACAATCTTTACCACTACGTAAATGTTCTGTCAATATTCGGTACCTACTAGTAGCTACCTAGCCATAGCTATTAGAAGTAGGTCTCTCAAGTGCCTTTATTCCTTCCATCATAGTCGCTTGCTATTTCTAAAAGGGAAAATATACCTATAAAAAAAACGAATTAAGCGTATGACCATGAACAGCGGAACTTTCTGAAATGAGCGAAAAAAATACTGAATTGTGCGACAAAATTACTGATTTTACTGAATGGTTTATCCACCGCTTATTGGCTAAATAAAGGGCTAGCCTTAAGAAAGCCGGCCGTTTGGTCAAGTGTCGATAAGGGGGCGGAAGCCCCTACTTTTTCAGACGCTGTTTCAGATGCTTTTGCTGATTTTTTTTAAATGCTTTATTAGTGGATTTATATGATTTCAAATTACGTAAATAATAATAATAAGTTTTCGAGTTTTTTTTAAATCGCCATTTTTAGCATTCGGGACCGTGGGGATCTGGGATTATTAAGGGTTGGGAAACGACGAATTTGCCGTTTTTTAACATAAGATGTCGTACAAAGTTCATTGTCCTCGTGGCCATTAACCTTGACCTTGAACCTGACCCATCATGTATCTTTCGCAGAAAATTCAGTTTTGCCATTTTTTACGCTCGATGTCGTTCAAAGTTCATTGACCTTGACCTTTCGTGCTTATTTCGCAGAAAATTCTCAGTTTTGCCGTTTTGCAATATAAAATTGGAATCAGGGCACCCCACCACCTAGGCAGTCCTTCCTAGGCAGTCTTGTAGCTAGACTCTAGAATGATTTTTATTAGCCAGAGGCGCGGAGGGGCCACGGCGACCGCGCACTGCTGCGCACTGAGTGAGACGCTCCGGCCGAGGCTGGTCGGCCAAGCTGACACTCGAGCCGAGGCTGCAGGCGAGCGTGGGTGCACTACATTGCGATGGCATCGCCGCGGTTCCGTAGTAGCCGGAGCTAAGGCGATTTAGAAATAATAATGTGATATAGGTAGATATTATTTTTCGCTAGAACGGTGCATTACGTTTTCAAGGGAGTGCTGTCAGGGGGAAGGGGTACCCCTCCGAAGCTTTAACCGAAAGGTCGATTTCAAGGCCAAGGTCAATGACATCGAGGTCAATAAACTATGAACGACATCAAGCGTCAATAGAATTCCCTGCGAAATATGCACGAAAGGTCAAGGCCAGTGACCTCGAGGTCAATTAACTTTAAATGACATCGAGCATAAAAAATGGCAACTGTGAATTTTCTGCGAAATATCCACGAACGGTCACGTTTCCCCACCCATACAATCACACATCCCCCACGGTCCCGAATGCTTAAAATGTCGGTTTAAAAAAAAATATAACTCGAAAACTAATTATTTACGACGGTTCGCGTGTATTGAAGTCCACAAATACAGCATAGAAAAAATCCGCAAAAGCATCTGAAACGGCCGGCTTCTTAAGTCCTTCCGTGGATTTGCAGTCATACGTAAATGCGACCCTTTCTAAAAGCTTAATTCGGACCGCAACCACATAAGCCTTCCAAACAATAACCAGTAGGTACCCGAAGTCCAGTAACTGAACGATATTGCCAAGGGAAGTAGGTAGGTAGGTACCTGCCAAGGCGGTACCTACCTACATATTTGCATTAATGTCAAAAAATCCTGTAGGAAGGTATTTACCCCCTAACTGAAATGTCAATAAAACTCAATTACCTATAAAGCTTCGGAATAAGGAAATCTCTTTTCTTTCAGTGATTTAACTTCTGCGACAACTTATCATTAAAAAAAAATGTTGTCAATCACAGACAGACATAATTAAAATCGATGTAAATACCTAATGCATGCTACGTCATCATAGCAACATACGTGCTCTAATGGCATAGTTCTTATGGTTCCAGTTTTCTATATACGAACTTCAAAATTCCGTCGACTCTGGTGCAGGGATGTCACGAATATTCGTATTCGCATATGCGAATGATTCGCATAATTTTAGACATTCGCATTCGCTTTCGCTTTCTTAAAAAAGGATCCGAATGTTATGTGAATGCGAATGTTTGCAAGTCGATTCAAGTCTAGCGCAATGGCACAGAATACTTAATATGCTATGTTAGCGCATGCGCATTGCACGCAAACCGATGTGACGTGTTTTATACAACTAATAGCCTTTGTACCCTCGCGCTGATTGTTCGTTTTTTTTTTTTGTTGTCAGTCATTTGTAAACAATACTTAAACAAACAAGTAGTTCGTGAATTAAAAGTTTTTTTAGGTAGTTTTAGTTGGAATTTGGTGTAGGTAGGTTCTAATATTTGAAGAATGTAAAATATTGAATCGATGCTATTGTCAAGAGAGTTTATTTTCAAGTGAAGACAGTAAGAAATATAAATATAGAATATTCATAAAAAATAACATGTCAAGTGGAATAAGTAGAATATGCCTGATATTAAAATAAGAAAGATTCTGTATAACAGAGATTACGCAGTACGCAATATTTACACCAGCCGCCCTAAATCGATGTTGTACTCGATAGAGATAAACAAAATAAACTTAAGTTTCTAATCCTAAACTGGCTGTACACCTTCTGTGTACTATAGGCCCAAGTGGTTTAGTTAGGATATAAGCAGGAATATCACTACTACTACATTCATATTCTAAGGTAACAATGTTACAGGATACCTTTTCCCTGATAAAGAGAAATCTGGTATCTAATGCTTCGTCTTGCTGTGGTGTATTGGAACGAACGAGATTGATGGCACTCTGGCTGTCAGAAGCTAGCCTAACTGAAGTAAGTTTACTTGTTATTTCCTAGGTAAACCGGCGTAAATAGCACGCTTTCTTCGTGGCAGACGCTAGCGCCATGTATTCCGCTTCCGTAGACGATAAAGCGACAGTTGGATGTTTCCTTGACTCCCAGGATACTGGTCATCCACCTAGCTCAAGGTATAGCCACTATATGACTTCCTGTCGATTAGACGGTTTGCCCAGTCGGCTCACAATGACCTCTCAAACGTTCTCCACTATTCCTGTAAACCAGTGAATAGTTTATAGTACCCTGCAGGTACTTTAGGACCCTTTTTGCAGTATGCCAATGTTCCTTAGTAAAACACGTATTGAACTGACTTAAGTAGCTCGTTGGGTAAGTACTTGTATAAGACACATTGAATTTGGGGGAGGGGGAGGGGGGGGGGGAGTTCCCCCCACCTACACCCCCCCCCTTTTAGGAAACCATTAGTTTTTATGTTATGGAGGTCCAAAGATTGAAGAAAATCCCTACATTTTTTGGATTTCGGCGGAGTTGCAGGAGAATAGGGGTTGGAGGAGGGTTGCCAAGAGTAGGGGGTCGCCTCGCTCCGCTCCGCTTCGCTCCGGCTCCCGGGTCTGCTGTAACGTATGAACCTAACAAACCTATCTTTAGTTTTTAAACAGGAAGTGATCTAAAGCAAACAATTTGGTTTTGATGTGACATGCTCGGGGATGCTTCTGCTCCGGCTAGAGGGGTTGGAGGGGGGTGCCAGGAGTAGAGGGTCGCCTCGCTCCGCTCCGCTTCGCTCCGGATACCGAGTCTGCTATAACGTGTGAACCTAACAAACCTATCTTTAGTTTTTAAACACTGCAATTTGCTTCCGTGGCTCCGGTGCAACATGGTATCAAAACTCCATAAAGTAGTTAATAAGTAAACAAAGCCAAAGTCGTCGAGAGAATCACGGATAAAACGAAAGCGCAACAGAACATTCACGAAACACGGAAGGAAACGGAATGAAATGAGCAAGTCATTATATCAGAAAATACAAAATGGCCGACGCAAATTTCTACCATTACAACAAAATCTTGTAAATTGTACTAAAATCATGTACCAATATCCAACGTTGGAGCTTTTGTGTTTGACATTTGTCGTTCCGAGATTGGCCAAGTTGTATAAATCGCGTAAACATATTTTATAATTAAAGTGCTAAAATGATGTTTCCTAAATCAGAAAATTGTATCAGAGGATAGCTAAGGACCCCCCCTAACCACCTAAGTACTCCAATCTTCAAAATTCTATGTGTCTTATACATATAAGACCCAACCCATAAGACTCACCAAGTTCACCATCAGTTCGTTTTTCCATAGACTTTTTCACTAACGGAGTGTTCAAGGTATTCTCGCATATTGAACTTTTCCAGTAATTTCAATGTATAGTTTGACTGATTTACTCGAATACTCTCGGAATAATATTCGATTTGCAATCCCAAATAAGATTTCAATATTCCAAATTCTTTTATACCGAATAATTTCGACAAATCCTTTGTGACAATATCAAACGTCAAATCAGATGATGACGTCTACAAGTTCTCTGAAGGAGTTCCTGTAAAGCCTATTTGTTGCTGTGTGTCGTTTAACTTTTTGTTCCAAGCGCGAGGGGCCTGCTTTAGGCCCTAAAGAGATTTCTTCAGCAGACAAACCATGTTTTCCTTGCCTTTTTGTATGAATCCAAGGGGTTGCTCCATGAAAACTTCTTCTTCCAAATCTCCATTTAGGAACGCTGTATCAACATCTAGATGCAACAACCAATCACGCCTAAAAGTCATGTGTTTCGTACTTCCTGAATCTACGTACCAGAGGTCCTTGTTTGAGTTGCTGGAAGTATTCAGAACTGTAAATGTGGCATCGTTGACGTTATATCATTCTCTTTTTCTTTCCCGTTTGTCAACGGACAGTCTGGCCTTTTATGTCCAGGTACCTTACATTCGTAGCACACTATCTCCTTTTTCTTCAATTTAGGCTTCATCTTGGTATGAATAACGGAATCTAAAGGTGGAGCTGCATTCTTGGACATTTCGTTCAGTAGTTTTGTCTTAACTAGATCGGTAGTCACATCTACATTGCAGTTTTCCAGTGCCATTATAAGGGGGTCATACTTTGGGGTAAGATCTCCCAAAAGTATAGCTGCAAGAGACGTATCTTCTACTACCACGTCAATGTCCGCCAGGTTCTCTGTCGTTGACATGACTGCATTTATTTACAGCTCCATATTATCATAGACTGATAAAATCAATCTGTATAGCTTTCTCTCTAAAGCTAATCTTTGACCCATACCTTTATCCTCAAAAGCTTTCTGCAAGGATCTCCATGCATCGGCTGCATCTTTCGCACATCTGTCATTAGATATAGCTGCTTCATCTACTGTTAAGCATATCTTTGCTAATGCTTTCGCGTCCTTTCGTACCTTGACCGACATAAGTTCTCCTGTAAAAGTAATACTCATCTTGAACTTCCATATAGGACAGCCATCCTTATTCCGCAGGCAGAACGATGAAATTGAAGATGAATTTGACAAAAAGGGGATTGACTTGTTGACACTTTCACCATCTCCAGTTTGTTGTGACATTTCGACTAATATTTATTTTGTCGCACACAAAAAAGGGTCACTTTTAAAAATTAGCTATTACTTCATATTATTCCCTGTATATTCGATAACCGGCTAGACTTTAGAAAACGGGTGGTTTGCAAGGGCTTTCGTGATTTTTTGGTAGATAGTTTAGGTCATTTTAAACACGGTCTAAAGTTTCAGGTGTCGTACCTCAATGATTTCAAACACTTCGCGTTTTTTTGATATCGTCTCTAAGTGCACCTCAAATAAAAATAAACGATAATAAAGTTATTTTTTAATAAAAAAAAATATTTAAATAATAACCACCTAAATATATAATTGAAAAAATCAATCTTATAAATAAAATTCTAGCATACTCTGCTAAAAAAATTAATGCAAACCCCCCTCTTCTATGCTCAATATTAAATCCAGAAACTAATGTTTCGTACTTCCTGAATCTACGTACCAGAGGTCCTTGTTTGAGTTGCTGGAAGTATTCAGAACTGTAAATGTGGCATCGTTGACGTTATATCATTCTCTTTTTCTTTCCCGTTTGTCAACGGACAGTCTGGCCTTTTATGTCCAGGTACCTTACATTCGTAGCACACTATCTCCTTTTTCTTCAATTTAGGCTTCATCTTGGTATGAATAACGGAATCTAAAGGTGGAGCTGCATTCTTGGACATTTCGTTGAGTAGTTTTGTCTTAACTAGATCGGTAGTCACATCTACATTGCAGTTTTCCAGTGCCATTATAAGGGGGTCATACTTTGGGGTAAGATCTCCCAAAAGTATAGCTGCAAGAGACGTATCTTCTACTACCACGTCAATGTCCGCCAGGTTCTCTGTCGTTGACATGACTGCATTTATTTACAGCTCCATATTATCATAGACTGATAAAATCAATCTGTATAGCTTTCTCTCTAAAGCTAATCTTTGACCCATACCTTTATCCTCAAAAGCTTTCTGCAAGGATCTCCATGCATCGGCTGCATCTTTCGCACATCTGTCATTAGATATAGCTGCTTCATCTACTGTTAAGCATATCTTTGCTAATGCTTTCGCGTCCTTTCGTACCTTGACCGACATAAGTTCTCCTGTAAAAGTAATACTCATCTTGAACTTCCATATAGGACAGCCATCCTTATTCCGCAGGCAGAACGATGAAATTGAAGATGAATTTGACAAAAAGGGGTTTGACTTGTTGACACTTTCACCATCTCCAGTTTGTTGTGACATTTCGACTAATATTTATTTTGTCGCACACAAAAAAGGGTCACTTTTAAAAATTAGCTATTACTTCATATTATTCCCTGTATATTCGATAACCGGCTAGACTTTAGAAAACGGGTGGTTTGCAAGGGCTTTCGTGATTTTTTGGTAGATAGTTTAGGTCATTTTAAACACGGTCTAAAGTTTCAGGTGTCGTACCTCAATGATTTCAAACACTTCGCGTTTTTTTGATATCGTCTCTAAGTGCACCTCAAATAAAAATAAACGATAATAAAGTTATTTTTAAATAAAAAAAAATATTTAAATAATAACCACCTAAATATATAATTGAAAAAATCAATCTTATAAATAAAATTCTAGCATACTCTGCTAAAAAAATTAATGCAAACCCCCCTCTTCTATGCTCAATATTAAATCCAGAAACTAATTCTCTTTCCCCCTCTGCAAAATCAAAAGGTGTACGATTAGTTTCTGCCATTCTAGAAGATAGTCATATCATAGCTAAAGGAAATATAAAAAATAAAAATATAATGCATAGGAAAATCGGCAAACCGCTTTCTAAAGTCCTTCCATTAGTGTTAGAATTTGGTGTAGGTAGAAGGGTTCTAATATTTGAAGAATGTAAAAATAGTGAATAGATGTTATTGTCAAGAGAGTTTATATTCAAGTGAAGACATTAAATAATATAAATATAGAATATTAATAAAAAAGAATATGTCAAGTAGAATATGAATGATATCAAAATAAGAAATAGTCTGTTTTTATAAGCTTATCGAGACCACGCCAAATACAATGTTTGTGAGAAAAGTTATTCTACATGCTGCCTATTGTATACATATATACAATCATTCAATTACTTTGTCTGATTAATCTAAGTAAGTCCCTAATAAAAATGTTGATTAAAGTTTATCTAAGTTTTTTTTGGCTGTTACTTATACAGCCAAATAAATTCGCATTCGCACATTCGAACGCTCAAAATTCGCAGTAAAAAATGACATTCGTGACACCCCTGGGGCCCAATTCCGGTACACAATTATAGCTCAATGACAATTACATGGCGATTACGGTCAACTTTAGATATCCAATATCTGACGATTTTGTAATCCCATTTTCTTTGTTGATGTACTAAATTATTATGCTTACCAATTAACATATTTTTTACCATAATTGCCTAAAAAATATTCTCCAAACGCCGAATATTGGATATTTAAAGTTGACCGTAATCGTCATATAATTGTCATGGAGCTGTTATTGTGTACCGGAATTGGGCCCCTGCTCTGTTGTAGGGGTCGAGGTCGTTAGCTTCCCAAACGAGTTCGGTCCCGGGCTCGAATCCCGCCTGGGGAGGAAGATAAACACACCAGCTCTTGGATGTTTACATGTGCGTGACGTCGCTGTTTCTGGCTCTCACGACACAGGGTGTCCTAGTGTGGGGCCAGGAACAATGAAGTAGCCTGTATTGTATCTGTAAGTAATACAAAACATAGGTAGGTACAATACGAATAAAATCAGTTAACGATTCGGCCAAACTCGGAAATTGTCGTGAATCCCTCATCTCTCACTAGAGACAGAGAGAGAGAGAGAGAGAGATCGGATTTATGCGATGATATACGAGAAAAGCCGAATCTTTAACTGATTTTAATCGTATTGCACCTATGTATGCATGCATAAAACAATTTTCCCATACGAGGTGGCACTGGCACAGTTGTGCCCACTTTTACCTGGGTAGGTACCTACCTACCTACCTACATAGATATCTCAGTGCTTACTAACCAAATTCCTAAAGCCAAAGTACCTACCTACATAGTTACCTACTTGAATCTACCCACAAGCACAAGTACCTACATAGTTACCTACTTGAATCTACCCACAAGCACAAGTTACCGGTTTCATTACGAATGCGCAAAAAAATTTCGCCGCTATACAGCGTACTACCACTAACCACGCGCCACCATAACCAACGATTTGGACCTTATTGCAAGCGGGTTGGGGTTACAACCGAAATGCGGTAAAGCGTTTTTGCGCATCGTACGGACAAAAACGTGCGGGCATGCGCGTATAGTGAACTATATCGTGAGGAATGCGCACAGTATTGTGGAGCACACCTACTAGGTACAGATCATTGGCATCTCGGACCAAATGCTATGATAAACATATTAACATACAATGTATTTATTTCTAGCTAGCTAAGTACGGCAGGAGGATACCTACAGAGGGCAGATAAGATTTTTATCAGTCGCTGGCACATTTATTAAACAAATAAATTGTCTGTTTACAAATTGTGTCCCTTAACGCGTCCACTGAGGTTACATGCGTGACTTTTGCCACGAATCAGGCCGCCTTTGCACGTCATGTTCTAGGTACTCAACACAATCAAATTTAAAGGATTAGATACAGAAAAGGACACAGTGAGCAGCGACTTACTCTCAGGCCCTTCGGCTAAACAGTTCATAGATATGAGGGATCACATAAAACAACCGTTGACTATGAGCATCATTACTTTCTGGTGTTTTTTCTAACTGCCATTCCCCTAAAACTATCCAATTTTAAAGTCTCCTAAAAAGTTATCTTTCATTTTAATCTGTCTTGGTAATTAAAACTTGCTCCTTCCATAGATACTCCTGAAATAATGAACTACCTAATGCTAAACATCTAAATAGTTACATTACCTTCACAGGCCAATAATACTCAGTAAAACATTCTAAAATGTCCCAGCCAAAGTAAAGGCAACCCTGCCATAAAACGCATTGCATCGTAACATCTGCCGCACCGCCGCCGCCGCCGGCTCCCATCACCCGCCCTTCCCTTCCCAAGCCACGTGCGCAAGCGCAAGGGTAGCCCAGCCAGAACATACAAGAATCACCCCAAATGCGGGCTAACGACAAAGGGGCCAAAGCCCCAAACAATTCCACTCCCTGCACCTCAGTAATAAAGTCTGATTCCCAACTTCACGAATAAATTGCCCGAAATAGTGAATTATTTTTAAACGGAATGTCAAGGTTTGGTTGCCACCATGTGGTTTTTGTCGGGAGCTTCGCAGGTGATCACTATTTTGGAGTCAGTTGTCATTTCCCGGTCGTTTCTAACTTTCCACATGGGGAAACTACTGGGTTATCAATCGAGTCTGCATATCGTTTATCAGCCTATAGCACTCCGTTGTAGCGCTATAGTTTACTATCCTTCCTCATTCTCATTCAGTTAGATACTGCCTCTACCTTTTCAGGTCATCTCTGACAAACATAGCAGGAGTCATAATCAGTCGATAGTTTAGCAATTTTGATAAGTTCTGGCTGTTGAGGTGAGGGGCGCCCCGCCCCGCATTCGTCGGTCGTCTTGTGGCGGGGTAGTGGAACTGGCGGTAGCGGGCGGCGCGGAATAGCATCGGGCCGCCTGGCGACGTAATTTTTTTTTTTTCGAATTTAATGGAAAACGGAACTAAGCTTATTGATAAAAATTAAGGATTGATAAAGAGCTCTGAAAAAGGAAAATTAAGGTATAAAAATGATGAGAAAAATCAGTAATTTTATATCAAAATATTTTATTTCCTTTTTAAAATAGACATTTCAGGATTTTTTATGACCGACGCAAATTAATCCAATCGTGTAATGACACAGTAATTAAACTAGAACTTATATATATTTTGAGACCGATGAATATAGAGGAAATAATTTTATATTATTTTTTGGCAAAGCTCTCTTCAGTGTTTTTTGTGATCTTGGGCCTTAAGATCAGTTTTAATAGCAAGGAAATCAATCTCTCCGACACATACAGGTCAAACCCAACCTAGGCCGCGTATTGATCTGTGGGGATCAATGTGGATCTGGTTGATTGAAGTTACGATACCTATGTTCATTTCGATCAGGATTGTTGGTAAAGTCATACATTATTCCACTCCATAGGATTGTTTGCCTATCTGTCATTAATTGATTTATGTTATACCCTACCACCAATCTACAAGCCGCATAAAGTCAACGCCAGATTAGCCAGCACTGGCGAACGTGGTGAAAACATTTCTATACAGGCACATACATTGCTTATGGCCCTATACCCTGTGTCATGGGAACCTTACAACGACATCACGCACATATAGCATCCAAGACCCGGGATTTGTTTCTTCCTCCCCAGCCGGGAATCGAAGCCGGCACCTCTCGCTTGGGAGGCGGAGCCTCTTACCGCCACGCCACAGAGATCGTCATTGTGATTTATCCCTAATCATCCTCGAATATGAGTAAAGGCCTGTGTACGCTAGGGACGATAATGGGCTACTTTTAAAATCTACCAAAATTCGATAAATCTTCAAGACATTGTTACAAATTTATACATATAACTCCTTGAGTCCTGCGGTTACAAGATGATGACAACTGACATGAAGACAAGAACTCAAGAGACAGGTGGTTGGTTATCTTTACCTCTGTCGATGTCTCTTTGGTTTTGCTATCCCTCTCTCGTTTTGCATTCCGCGATAATGAAGTTGTATTTGTCTCTGAGATACGAGAGATGAGAGATTAATTCATGATAATTGGCAAATTAATTGGTCATGAATAAATGATCATCACAAATTGCTAAATAATAATTATACCTAGCCTGGATTCATAAATATGTGTTGCACGTTGCACATATGCCAGATAATTACTCAGTTTCCATTTCATTTCCATCCCGAAGATAAGAAGAATGTATCTCATATATAAATAGGTGGGGAGGAAGAAATTTATTTGAACTGTATTACGAGGAGCTTTAGGTTGAAAGGTGCAACAACCGTTGGTGTGTACATCTTCCACAGTAAATTCCAAATCCCAAGTAGACGAATTCTTGGAGAGAAAGCAAATCCTCAACATTGTTACTTTTATCGACTTCGTGATCTCAACATTTTAATAACGAGGTGCATCTCAGCCACGATAGGAATTCCTCGAAGTAAGTAAAATATTTTGATAGAAGAACGACAACCTAATTAATGTTTTTATCGAATTAGGTATCTGATGCCGATCGGATTGATCGGCATACATATCTGAGACTCGTGAGTCTGTCGGTGTCTGCGCACAGAGAAATTCTATTGTGGTTCACGTCCCGAATATCTCGGCGTAAAAAATCTCTAGAATTTTTCCCTACAGCCTTTAAAAACATTTACGTTACCCTAGGTTACTTTCATGGGATCCAGCAGGAACGACGCGAGGCCTACGTAGAGTTTTGGATTGCTTCCGTTAGGATTTAAAACTAGAACTTCAGGATAAAACGATGACATCAAAACGTTTTGACATGTTCTTTGTTATTTATTATCATGAAATACTGGTCTATATAATGATGGGGCTCATCTGTTAGTGTTAAAAGTTTGAAGAAGGCCTTGTTAGTGCAGGCTAGTTGTCTTGTCACAGTTTGAAAGAGCTCATTAATTCGCTACACCTAACATGTCACTTTATTACGGTCAAGCATGTCATCGTCTGCTTTCAACGCCTTTGGGATAGTCATCATCAATGTTTACAAAGCCCTTATTCAACACCTTTCGTGAGAACATCGTCGAAGAATTTTTGTCCCCTTTAAAAGTATAATTTCTTGTCCACTTCATACGCGTTCGTAGAATTTGACGTCCATTATACTCATCAAGATTCATCAGTGGGCGTTATTTCGTTTGTTTGTAACATTCCATCTCAGGAATGTTTGGTGATCTTGTATCTAGTCTTATAATCATATAAAAAAATGTGTGGCGTAGATGTGTGATGGCTTTAATGGTTATTTCTATAACTAGCAGGTACAATGTACGACTGTTGGCCGCAATGGCCGTAACACACACAATTTGCTTGGTATGCCGAATTGACTGTGCGAATCATATTTATTATAGCTCGCCACCATATTTGGCTAGAGTAGTGCAACAAACAATCAATTCTTTCGAATAAGAAACAGCCTCATCATCATAGAACCCCCTGAGGAATTTAATGTATTCGTTGTGTCGATAGCCAATCGTCTGATAAGACTGATTAAATACCGTGCTTAATTCGTTCAGATCATTGTTTACAATCAAAAGATAAGCTCAAACTATTTGAATATCTTGTAAAGTGGTTGGTCAGTTAATATGTTGTTTGTTGATACACTTCCGAGATCTCCCAATTAGATGGTCTCCTTCCACTTTATAGAGTCCGACTACTTACGACATAAAATACCCCTTGGTATCAAAATCAACCACTGACACGCGATTATAATTAGTCAATTTCTCAAACTCAGTCGATATGAGTTATTACTTGCAAAATACAATAGCTTAACCTAATCTACGAGTACTATCATTGGTTTCTACTCCCATTCGGTACAGTATGTTCTCTCTCTTCGCTCATAAAGCGGTCTATTGGCCGAGTTCCACGCACCGAGGCATGGTATGCGGCCGCTCCGTTTCACAACTCTTTGTTTGATCCAAACCGGCAGATGAGATTATATTGAAGCACCTATACACATACAATATGGGTGATTACCGCTACGGGTGACTGTCTGTCCAACGTCTAGCCATTTTCTCGGAGGAATTTCCTTCGCGGTGGCATTCGGATGGCAAGATTGGCAAATGTGTGACATTTTGTCTGCGACATTTTCGACTCGATGCCAAATATTTTTATCGTTCGGTGTCGTATCGTTTTTAGGTCTGTTATAAGAATCTCTAGCGTCGCTTTATGATTTTGATTATGAGACTGTACTGCAATGTTCTTTGAAGTTTGTAATTAATTGCGTAGTAAAAGCCGTTTCTTATGGGACTTCTTAAACATTGTAGAAGTTTGTTTTTTGATTTTATGATCAGTGATCGGAATACGTAGAGGTACGTAAAGTTTGTGGAACAGAGACCAAAAGTTGAAACGTCCTAAGAAATATTTTTTTCCGGATAATTTGTCCCGGTTTTGGGACATCTTTTCATCTGTGTTCAACGAACTTTAGAATAGAAGGTATGTATATTGTATGTAGGTAGGTGTGATGTAATATTGTATGTTTGTCTAAACATTTCATACTTCATCTTCAGGTCAACAATGGAGAAGGTAGAGTCACCTTTGGACGTTCTATCCCGAGCTGCCACCATGGTGCAGCCTTGCCCAGCATACCCTACCAGTGATTCAGAGGGCTTTGGTAAGTTAATTCATAGTCTCCATATTATCATCTACAAGCAATATCCGGCTCGAAGGACCTCGAAGGACTATTCAACTCGTGTTGGGAGAAAAATTTCTATTGATTCTTACCATTTATGAACACGTTAAGTTTTACACATAGTTAGTAAAATTTAGGCACTTGTGAGTGGAACGGTGTGTGCAGTTGTAATGTTAACTCAATGAACATCTAAAGGAAACGCAAATATTTGAACGGCTACTGAATTCTGAAATCCAACGTTGGGTGGCATTCCATCAATGCGTAGGTGAGTAGCGTTCCAAATTCCAATGTATTGATGAATAGTGATCTTTTATGAATGAATCTTGGCTATTATGAAATGGTTAAAATTTTAAGGCGACCTCTAATTAATATTTGTACTCGCCTAAAAATTTAATATGTATATCAGAGCAATCGCCTTTGTCCAGGGCTGCAGCTTGGCTTAAGATAAGATATTCTGTGCTTGAAGTGAGGTTTCCTAGACACTTTAAGCATTATACACCGTTAATAAAAACCGGACAAGTGCGTGTCGGACTGAGCACATTTAGGGTTCCGTAACAAATGCAGAATATTGTAAATGAGAGAATTTTCATGAAAATAACAGATTTATCAATATATAGGTATTTTTAGTTAGATATGCGTGATAATAAAGATTATCACCAAATTTTAAGGTACTAGTTTAATAAGAAATAATATAAAAATTTAAAAAAGAAAGCTAAGTTTGGTGATTTCTCGTGCCTTTTCTTCCCAATATTTTATAAAACAAAAAATACAGTATTTATCTTCTCAACGAGATCTAAAGAACGATACCCCATTCGATGGGGTAGAACATTTTTTTCCGCCCTCGGTGTATGTGGGAGCCCCTTTTAAAAACATTTAAAAAAAAATTGACAATTGGTATGGCTTTGGGTCAACAAGATGTGTGAAAACATACTGTAAAATTTAAAGACTAATTTTCACAGTTTGGCTGTAAAACCTGTATTACAGACGACGCGACGGACGGACGGACGGACTCGCGAGTGACAGCTATAGGGCTTCGTTTGGACCCTTCGGGTACGGAACTCTAAAGACGACGTCTGCACCACTGACGATAAAGTTAATAGATACGGCAAACAATGAAGCGATTGTTTGTCATCAGGCCATGGTTATCGAGGGCGGGCTTCCTTATAGTCGCCATCGGAATGTGACCGTCACGCTCACATTTTACACAACCTTTACTTGTTATGGTTCAAAAATACTAACGGCTTTCTTGATATCTCTGTGACATACAGAAATATTACAAAAATTTACTTATCGAAGTATCCAAAAAGTAAGTTTGCCCAGGCGATCTGTGGTTCAAACAGTAATAATTATATAATTAATTACCGGAGTGAAAAAGTGTTCCAAGTTCACATAAAATTAACCTTACGTTATTTATTGCACGTGAGAGTCACTGATAGTTCGATTCGCATACTTATTCGACGCGTAATTATTCCTGCTTCCTACACTAAACAAGAACATCGACAGGTTTTTTGTTCAAAATGCAAGATGGAGCTGTAGTCGGCCTGTCCTTTTTTAGTTTAGGCGCATGGTGACTTAAACAAACAAAAAAAATATTGTTAATATTTAACGTAGTGTCACTCGCGTGTGGAAAGATAATTGGGATAAAAGAATAGATGTCCTCAAATATTTATCTTACTTCTAATTATCTCGCGAACTTGACACTTTAGTGGAAATATTACCAAACACTTTTTTTTTCTTGAGGGGTACTCTACCTATATTTACAACATTCATCATGCGCCAAAGCAAAAATGGACTGGCTGTCTACACCGCTATCTCTTGGATTTTGGGGAAAAAACCTGCTCTTAAAGTATGTATCCCATTTGATACAGGAAACAACGACCGATACAAAGCCCAACGCTGTCAATTCTACCGAAATATCTGGTTCGCAACGGAACGTTTATCATGGGTGCATTCCCTGCAACACGATCTGAGATCGTTTTCTACATACTGAGCGGATCCGGGTGCGGCAACTGCAAGAATGACAGAAAGGCGAACAAGAGCGAAGGTTTCCATTTTCTCTCGAGAATCACGTGACATGGCACTGCGCACGTAAACTGACGTTTCACTCTCTAGTGACGTTGGTAGGCTATTCTCAATTCCAGCTACCCCTTGTGATCTCTGCTAGCAAACCACTAATCTTTAATACATATTTCTTTTAAAGATTGATTGTCAACTATTATATACAAATAAGTACTAAAAACATGGCTATGTTTCCCACGTGCATCTTTGTAAAGTTAGTATTAAAACATCGACATTTCACAAAAGAACTTAAACTGAATAAGCCATAAATAGAAAAGTAGATAGGTATGTAGAAACTTTAATAGAGATACAAAGACCATAATAGGAATTCGAGTCGAACAAAATAAACAAACAAATCGCAATAGCCCCGAGAGATCTACAGAAAAACCGATATCATGAGAAACCATCGCAATGCTAGAATCCCGCGAGAATTTCGCCGACCTACTACGAGTACATCTGCGCGGGCGCAGCGATCCGGCTTCACTCGACATCTGCTCTTCACATACCATGTGTTGATGGTGCCACGCACGTTGTAGTCTCGAAATTGATTGATGTTTTAACTATAAAAACTGTATGTGGTAAAATATCAAGAGGAGAGAGTTCGATCTTACAGCAATGAATTAATACTTCGGGTTCACAGCGAATTATATATAGCACTGTTTTAAGAAAAAATATAACATAAGAAGATATCATTTCATCCTCAGGAAGATGGGAAGATTTGAACTTAGGTATTGGAGGCTCAAACGAAAAATAATTCCATTGGGCCTTAAATTGATTCCGATTTCGAATCGAATGGCATCGTACAAAACGTGGAATATCTGCCATCTCTAATGTCTATAGGGTATCCTAAACAGATAAGAATTAGTAACCCTCTGTAAACCGATGGCGGTTGGCGCTGATAGTAGCGATTGTAATTTGAACGCCATGGCTTCAGCCATCATACTTCTAGATGGCCTTAGGAGCTAATGCTCCGGAATTGCAAAAACATTTGCTTTAGTAAATATTTTTATTCTTCATAATCTATTAAGTTTCAAAGGAAAATTGGTTGTTGTTCTCTTGAAATTTAATCTCCTACTGCCATCTCGTGGTATTTGAGTTTGCAATATTGCAATAGTGCTGCACCAAGCCATATTGGCTCGAACTAAAGATATTTTCGTAGCATCTCTGATTACGCTGGTGACATATTTTGATCTACATGTCATATCTGTATTAGTATAATATTATAGTACCTTTAATATTGGCGATGACAACAAACCTCCAATCAATGAAATGATAACTCAGCGGTGATGATTAAATATTGAATGAAACAATGGCCGTTGCTCATGACAAAATTAGAAACCAATTCAATTGATGACACCAGATTCACTGAGATTACAATCACGCCATTTTGCGTGTTACTAACACTCTGGTGACGATATTCTTGCATCCTTACGAGATTACTGCTTTACTAATTAAAAGGCCTTGTTTGATTTTTCAACGATGAGGCCACTATTCTTCTACAAGGGGGAAGTAGCGCCTGCACCTGGCCGACTTGAGCGGGGGCTCTGTGTAAGTCCAACAGATGTATGTCCCCTTCGCCTGCACATCTTATTCAGCTATCCCAACTCCTGCACCAGCTGGAGTAGGAGGCCTGGGTGTTCTAGGAGCATGTGGGTGGATATTGTGTCTCCCAGGATAGCCATCCTGGTTTTTATTGTGAACGATCATGCCAAAAGTATGATCGTTCACAATAAACGATCGTTCTACTGTTTCATCCACTTCCATACACCCCCTGCATAGGGGGCTGTTAGTTGCACTTATTATATTATCTCTGGTACTTTGATTTCACTCAAAGTTCAGTGCAACTCTCCTTCTGATTCTGTTTTTGCGGCCAAGATTTTGTCCGTTTCTCCTTCTTATATCTTTAACTGGAAACTGAAAAGAGTTGTCGAGCGACATTCAGCCCATTTATTCAGAATCTTAAAGAAAGCTTAGAGACTGTTAATGAGATGCAAGTTAACCGTCAGAAATAACTAGGCATTACCAACTCTAAATTAAGATAAAGGCTTCTCCGGACGCAAGCCGCATAGGATGGAAGGGGTACGAATATCTGTTCCGTACCGTTCGGTGTCTTCAAATGGTGATGGAATGCTCATGCCATGTTAAGGTAAGCCCTATCAGAGCCTCATCCCATTATTTGTACTAAGTTCTTTGCCAGACCTTGATCGCCCGAAATTAAATTATCACGTACTCAAATATACAGTAAAAGTAATTAAAGTCACAGTAACCACGTGTTTAATCCGGGCAACAGCATCACGCCCTGGGTCCAGTACGGTGGGTATCAAGATGGCATGGTAATGGAACAGATTAAGTCGCCAGAACGTATCCTGGCGCCTGAGCAGCAGAAGCACCGCGGCTCTGCTGCATTAGCTGTTTACAAACAATGGTCATGCGAGTAATTATGCAATACGATGTCAGCGCTCACTTTCGTTGGTCTGCGCGTGCGTCTAGCTACGTGCGTGCGCGCACCGAGGCGCACCAGTGAAAGCGATCAGGAATTTCGATCGACCACTGCTCTCTAGCCTGTCCGCAAGGCGCTAGCTTGTATGGCTTTGGAATTTTATGAGATATTCGGACCTGAATAGCAGTGAACCTCCAGTGAGTAAGCAATGTAAGTTTAGGAGACGGATCAATTGTGTACTGTTGTGGACTCTTATTGGAAAATGATTCAAGCTTTGTTTGTTTTATATCTTTAATATAGGTTTTGTCTAATAAATGTACACTAAAGTAGACCATCCTTGCAGTAATCTGTCAGAGGCACACATTTCTGACTTCTTGGCCGATTTCATATCGCGTTAGCCGAAATTGTCAAATCTTTCAACATTAGGCACTGTGTATCGATAAAATTTGCAACTTGTTTAGTGGTGTTTGTAATTCTGGACACAAAGATATTACTTAAAATAAAGTTCCTTATAGATCATAGCAATATGGCTGTTATGTGCCAGTCGCTGCGGCAGATCATTGCATTTTTTCTTCAAAACCACTGGTTATTTCATAATTTTAAACACACCGTTTTCAGATATTTTGAATACCTATTTTTAGACGTATGAACTATATAATTATTCTTTTTAGATCCCAAGAAATAGCAAGTTCAAGCAAGTTGTTTTTTCAACTTTTTTGTTTCATTGACATGCGATGTTTTCAAACACACGGATTGAAAGCAAATGTCTTCATAACATGTTTTTTCGGGTTTTGGAACGTGTTTCCTTCAGGAGGAATATCGCTTCAAGGCTGGGTATTTGAACGAATTTGACGTTACCCAGAGAGTGGATGCGACCCTCCGCCAGCGTCATCAAGCCTCGTGGCAAATGATTGGCATGATTTATTAAAATTAATGGTCAGTTAATTATTCAATTTACTGGATCTTTAGATTAAATAAGTAATTAGATTCAAGAAAAGTACAATAGCAATTCATCATTTAACAGAATTGAAATTATGTGTGTCACGGACATTTGAAGAAAACTGAGTTCACCTACAACTTTACCTTTACCTAGTTCAACTGCGCCATGCCACCTCATATGGAAAAAGACATGGCGCACTGCTTTTTTTTTTCTTGTTGACATCACCCATCATATTATCACGCATCGGTATGCTTAGCAGTTTACCAGCTCTCTAGAAATGCAATACTCAACATTCCTTAATGGAAACGTCGACCAAATTTGTTATTTGTCGGTAGAAATTATAAGGTGTATTATCGGCTGCGCAAGAGTATCCGGAACGCAGAGGCGGTGTTACGGTTTCAAAAAGAATGCAGAATGTGGGTTGAGTTGAAGACTACAGTTACGAGCGATCTCTAGACGTCTCAGTATGCGAGCAGTCTATTTGCGATGTACATTGTAGCCAATCATACCTGGCCAAGCTCGATGATGGAGGATATTTCGTAGCCAAATCATGAAACTGATCACTACATGAAGTGGCCGACCATTTTATGATCTTGCCGACCATTTCAAGACATGATGTCTTTTAAAAGCATTTTTAACCTGTACATGTCGAACTAATTGAATTCAACCTTGGTTGGAAATATACATCACATCATGGATGATCAATTTTATGATCTGGCCACGACAGATATAGGGCTGGGCATAGGAGTCAACTTTTGTGCCCAAGGGCGAGATAGAAAGCGTCCAAGATAGAAAGTAAGTCAGCACTTCGCATATTTCGTATATGGAATAACAAATGGCAATAAATATAATGATCACCAAAATATTTTTTTCCTACCCAAAATGGATAAATGAACACCAAAAGTTGCAAAAGATATCAGGGCAAAATATTGCAATTGTTGGACATTTATCCATTCTGGCAGTCATTTCGAATTTATTGGTAGTAAAATAGGTGCGTTTTTGGTAATCGTTTAAACATAAGCCATAACAAATTACAATCCAATAGAAATGACATTTACAAAGTCAAGCTTATCTCTAATAAGAGATGTCTTCCAGCAAACCCAGGATGGTATGATAAATTTAACAGCATTGACAGGTAGGCCTTTATGCAGAAATACAATTAAATAATTAAATAAGTGTTTTTACTAAAATACTATATTTACTAGAGTACACACCAGAAATTCATGAATACAGTGATATAAAATAGATAGCATACTATATAGCAAATAGTGCATATTAAAAACTTAAATCTATGAAAGAGAAAGATAATGAAGATAGATGGATTGTCTCTGATGGTGGAGAGAAGCGCTATCCACACACTTCCCTTGGGTCAACTTTAACATTTCATATGACAAATCTATGAAACGCCAAAGTTGAACTAGCTTTCTATCTGTCGGCTCGAAGCTGATGATTTGTTCAACTTCAAAAGATTGGAGGTTTTTACTCATTAATATTCTCTCTATCTGTCATACAACGTCCATTCTCTATTCGAAGAAAAAATTTAGGACCACATAATCTCATATCAGAAACATCCATGTCCTAGCGGTATTCACACATCGGAAACGATCGTTCGGGTAGCAACATTTGGCAGAGTCGGGATATGGATGGGTGTCCGTTTCTATGTGGAAATTATCTTAGTAGTAGTAAAGCTGTGTCGGAGGCCCTAAAAGGGCAGCTTGATAATTTCTGACAGTCGCGTTGGCCACCTCGACACCCCTCCATCGACCCGCACTGAGCCAGAATAATGGCTCAATCTCACTCGTAATCCGAGTATAAAGGCCCGTGCCCCTCGCTGGGCACATTAATGGAATATATTGATTTTATTTATTTAATCTCATATCAAATAAATACAGGAGTAATTTTTCAAGATATATCCTACGAGTATTTCAACGGCAGTGAAGGAATGTAGATAGATCTCGCAATGGGCAGACAAAAACAATGCTCTGATAAGCTCTAATAATCTCTAAATAATCTACCCATTTATTAATAAAAGGTTTTACTCCGGGAGTAAAGTTAATGCGGAAGTAACTACGGGACAGAGCTAGACAGCTGTCTAGCTCTGTCCCGTATCTATATAAAAAAAAATAAAAATTTATAAAAATAAAAAATTTGCATTAAAAAAATAAGATAATAAAATTAGGAGGAAGTAATCAAAATCTTATATTATTTATTGGATCGAATGCCATTAGCATAACTATAAAAAAAATATATAATAAATGCATGAGCAGTAACAATAGTATTATAAATTTTTCTTTCTTTTCATTAGAAGTAAATGCTAATTTACTATAAAATGGTTTAAGAGACCAGTACTTGCTAAAAGCTTTTTATTAATACGCGGTTTAGAGTATAGACCTTCCAGGCTGGAATAGAGTCTATTGCTCAATCTAGGCTAGTTTGTTTAGAATATCTATGAATGCCGTCATCTCTCTTCATAATCATGCGTTTCGATGGACCTACGTAATCGATCCGAGTCATACTTAGCATATTCTTCGATTAAGTTGATTGCGTCTTCGAAACGCCGATTCTTAGAAAAAAGCCAACAGTGAGCCCCGTGTAATACGGTCGGACAGTTACAGCGCATGCGTCGTAGGAATCCCGATAGCAATGAAGTCATCATGTAGAATTTCTAATGGGGCGGTGGATTCCATTTCATTGACAGCGAGAGTGGCTGATATTCAAGGAATTCTACATGATTTCGCACTTGAATGCAAGAGCGAAATCATGTAGAATTCCCAGTGCTAATAGTGGGGAAAAAATGCCTCTGCCACCCGATAAAGCAAGTGTGATCATATTTTAATTTAAAAACGCAAAGCTGTAAGCGGATGTTAAATTGATAATAACATATCCTATTAAATCTCTTTGCAAATCGACCACGTATTGTCAACCTTATGGCTCGCTAATAGAGTCCAAAACCAGATCTTAGCGGTTAATCAGCGTAGTTCAGGTTCAAAATCGCTGTATCCACACAATGTCAGCGATGTCCGCCTTCGCTCCCGCCCGCTTGGTGGCGCTGGCGTCGCTCCCGCCCGCTTGGTGGCGCAGGCGTCGTTCGAGGAAAAGAGTTTCATTCATTTTTCATTAAAAAACACGTGATCTTTCAAATACACTTGACACTGGCAAAACTAACCTCCACTTAAGGTTAGGGTGTCGTATACTTCAAGAAGAAGTAGATAAATAGAATTTGACAACTTTGACAGATAGACAGCCTCCAACTCGACGACCCGAATGGCCGAGTCGGCAGTGACCCTGCTTACGAAGCCAAGGGTCCCGGGTTCGAGTCCCGGTGGGGGCAAATATTTGTTTGATAAGAACGGATGTTTTTACCCTAGTCATGGTTGTTTATCTATCTAAGTATAATATTTATCTATCTATACATATAAGTATGTGTATCGTTGTCTAGTACCCAAAAAAACAGGGAATCCTAATTTGGGGCTAGATCAATGTGTGTAAATAGTGTCCAAGGGTGGTCCAAGGCATTATTATTATTATTATTAACTACACCAGCGCCATCTGCAATGAGCTTTTGAGATTAGGTGCCATTGGATTTGTGATCATCGGCCAAGAACCGTCGTTTATCAACACAATATGGTGTCCGTAAGTCATTGTATAACTACATAGAAGGAGACGGATACCTGGCACGCCTTTCAAAATTGTTTAGTCTTTAGCCGTGGACTTGTAATGGTCCATCCGTCACGAGGTCACATTCCTTTCCCTACGGTGTGTGTGTGCCGTGGTCACAGCTTAAAATTGATAACTTCTTGCTCTGGTTAGTTCAGGAGTTTGATTGAAAGAAGGAATATTTTAGGGCGAAACACTGCGGTAACTTAGGTGAAGTGGAGAAGTGGAGACTGAGCAGTGTTCGTGTTAGATCGACATGTATAACTCGAACCCCACCAACAACGGTCGAATAAATGCTGCTTTTGATAATCATGAAATTCCACCATTTCGTAAAATCGTCGGTTACTATATGAAGCGATCAATTTCATTCGAGGCGTGTAGCATGTTTTAGGTATTAAAATTTTATTTTGTGTCCTACCCTCTGGGGCACCATATTATTGTTTAGAAAATTGTTTAACTTAACATTATATGTTTTTTTTTTCTTGCTTGTAATTTCATTCTTTGCTTAAAACACGACGCTACCGAGTCACTGTTACGATCCTCGTAAGAGGCGCGGACCTACTAATTCATAAATACAGGCTACTTGTGAGCCTAGTCACGCATGATAGTAGCGACAAAACTATCTCCTTGTTGTGTATATTTTTTACTATGAATAAAGATTTATTATTATTATGATCTGGCTACGAGATATATGGTATCCACGCTCGTGAGTTTACCAGACGAAACAATTTACGGAGCGCGCCTAGCGAGCAAACAAGTCTGGGTTCGCATTCTTCTGGTACGTCCGGATGAGCAACTGACAGCTCCAAGTGTGACAGACACTCAGGCCTAAAGATAAAAGGCGATTTAGCTCTATCTAATCTCTGGTAAATTTTGAAATATACATATCACCCTAATATTTTCAAACCCGTAAGTTTACAAACTAAATTGTAAACCACACCGACATGGTTTAGAATTTACGTTTCTTTTGTTCTTACATGTCAACCTAACACGAAGACTATTCGGAGGCTTCGCTGCGCTCGCCCCCTCTAGTCTTCACCTAAGGCTACGGCAGTGTTTGCCCTGGATTACCTTTGCAATTCAAGTTTAAACCAGTTCACAATTTAACGGTTATATTATAAACTTACGAGTCATATCGTAAGCAGTACGGTACAGTTTACAATGTATCGATAGTTTGTAAACTAAAAAAAAAAAACGTTAGATTATAAACTAAAGGTTTTGATAATACGGTGACATATACAAAATATCTATAGAAAGTTAAAGTTGACCCGCTGATGCATACGCGAAAAAATAACATTCAGTAACAGTAGAACATGCCACATAACTTTTCCCTTCGCCGTTATGTTGGCCGTAGTATACAACTGTCAAAAAATACAGGGAAAAGCAATATCCGGTTGCCAGACTCAAATCACAATACCCAACTTTAAAAAATTAAGATAGCGAGTATGTGGTTGCGGCTGTCAATATTGATATCTTTCTTTTAAATAATTACTTGTTTTTACCATAGATAGTTTTAAAGCCTTGATAATGTGTGGTAGGTATTGATTGACTGATGATAAGATATTTTTTCCTATCTTTTGTAACTCATTTTTTCAAAAGCCAGCAACACTGTTTTCATTCCTACCAACTTAACGGTGAAGGAAAATGTTATATGGAAACCATTATAGATATGATATATCATTTAAGCGGCACTTTATTTGTATACCATTAGGGGCGAGCCACACCGCAAAGTTTCACACATAATCACTACAGCCCATTCTAGGAACCCACAGACGGTAACATGCTCGATTAAATAAACAGCAAACCGCCCTTGAGTTCTTAACCGGTGTCATTGTAGGAAGGCAAGAATGCGGTAGAAGATATAGGGAAATATTAAACTGCACATCGATAATACTGATTTGCACAGCAAATATCCTGATTTTTACATCAAATGTCAGGGCAAAATTCTGCGGTAGCTTCGTAGGTGAAGGGTGAAGGGGGCGAGCGAAACGCATTAAAAATCAGTATTTTTGATGTGCAAATCAGTATTTTTGATGTGCGATTAAATGCTAGCCGAAGATAATATCTTGTTATTGAAAAACAAGAATTGTATCGACTTCCAATGTAATGTATTTATTTTTATCTTTAACTCGTGTTCGCGTGAGATTTTGCTTGTTACTCAAGGCATTTTTAGGGTTCCGTAGAGAAACAAGGAACCCTTATAGTTTCGTCAAGTCTGTCCGTCCCTCCTTATGTCACAGCAACTTTATGCGGAAACTATTAGGACTACACAGTTGAAACTTGATATGTAGATGTATTCTGTGAACCACTTTACGATGTATACAAAAATTTAAAATTTTTAATAATTAAAGGGGACCTCCATGGAACTGAAACCAAAACATATATTTTTCATCAAACCTATATGTGCGGGATGTCTATAAATAGGTCTTTAAAAATGACGTTGAGGTTCTTGACCCCATTTTTCCTCAAAATAAATCGTTAAAGAGACAGACCCTTCCAAAGTGGAAAAATGTGTGTCCTCCCCCCCTCTAACTTTTAAAGTAAGAGAGTGAAAAATCCACAAAAAATATATGCTGTACATATCAATACATATTTCAAAGAAAAATTTGAACAAATAAAATAAGCAGTTTTTAAGATATAAAATATTTATTAAAAACCGCAAAGATAACTTTGTCATTCATACAAACACTATGAAAAACAAAGTTACAACACAAACATCCAGTCACATAATTACTTGCTACAACGGAACGCTTCATGGGCGAGTTCGACTCGCACTTGGCCACTTTTTTAATAGCTGTTGAAGGAATTCAGATTTTTCCGCAGTTTTTATCTCCGAGACAATGCATTCATGCATGCCCACTCAAATAAAACCATGTAGGTAATATTTTTAATGTAAATGGGGAATAAAAGTCTCACAGTGTAGTTTATGTCGACCAGTATGCTGATGCAAAGGTTCTTACCTCACATGTATGTTGTGCTGAACATACACTAAGTGAAAGCAGGGACATGTCAAATGGTTTTCCATTTTAACACTCCCATATGTTTTGCTGATAATGATAATGGGAGTAACGTGCTGTTTCTCAGAATTGAGACGCAATTGGGTAATTTCAAATTCTGTCAAATGCCAATCTTTGAAGCGCTATTCCTACTAAAGGAGACAATACCTAAATCCCGAAAAAATATATGTTATATAACGATATCCACTTTCTTTAATCTGTATGTTTGAAAACATCATATGTCAATAGAATACGTCTACATGAAAAAATAATAAAAAAATAGACGTTTTTTTATCTAAAACTTGCTTTTTCTTGCGTTCTAAAAAGAATATTAATATAGTTATAAGGTCAAAAATTAGGTTTTCAAAATATCATACAACTGGGTGTAAATTAAAAAATAAGCAGTGTTTTAAGAAATAATTTAAAAACAACCCTCAATTTTCGCAATATTCTGCGGCGGCGACTGACGTAATAGGCACGTAATATGGTTGGTTGTGTTCAAAGTTTTTAACCACCAACGAGTTGCTAATTTTGCCGATAGGCAAGCGTTAATAAAAATACATGACAGATGCATCACGTGAGGTACCTGAGGAACCTTACCTCCGATTTCTGAATTGATAATTTCACTAAACAAATACTTATCGTTCCGACTCAGCAGATGTCACAAAAAAGAACGGGACATAGCGATACTTAAGGTGATACGAAAAAAATGGGCTATTTTTAGAATCTATTTACTCCACTATAAAGTCATCTACAGATTTTATTTTTTGGTCAACGTTTATTGAGTATTGTATTAAGAGTCCCACTCATGGAAAAAGCGATTGGATTCAATTTTGTCAATGGAATTTAAGTACGATAAGACCTCTAAATCATTTAATTTTTTCCTGTATTTCTGAAATTCTAACTCATTTCATTGCGGAATTGCATTCAAAATGTGGACATTAAGTATTCGTAAGTTCTCCTTCAAAATCTTTTTGACAAAAAGTTTGTTTTTAAAAAAAATATATGTGGTTTGGCGCTACGTTTGAGTCGAGCGCGTTGTTTGCGCTCTCTTTTCGTTCTTATGTGGAAGTAATTAATGCTGTCACTTTCGTTTACATTCGTATTCCTTTTATATATATTTTTTCGTATCACCTTAAGTATTATCTTAGTGAATTTTTCAGTTCAGAAACAGGCGCTCTCTCACCCCGGCCTAATTGTGTAACTTCCTGACATTAAACCGAATAAATTTCGGTAACCCATTACTCCAATGGGTATTCAATTTGACGTTGGTATGCGTGACTCCGGACTCCCGACATGATGCAAGAATACCGTCAGTGAACGATGTTTCGTCAGTGCACAGGAAGAATTGAAAACTCATGAATTCTTTAAATAACCTCTTGCTATACTCTCTTTCAGATAACACTAGACAAAAGGTCAATTAAAGGGCATAAGGTTCTTTATGGATTAGAGATGAGTTGTACCAGGTAAATTTTGTACCTAGTCCTCCTGTTCAGAGTCCGCAAAAATACTCGATCCAAATACCTGTTCGAGTCTCACCTAGTATCACAGTAAGAGGGCGCGCCTAGTTATAGGAATTCATATTTCACAACACGTTTGATGAATCGACTACGATTAATGTTAGAGAGTTTATGGATTCCTTTAAAAACATAAAATAAGTTGACGTTGATTGATGATGACGAACGTAAAAGTGAGTTGAAATATTTTGTTATTCTCACAAAGAGATATAAAAATCGACGACATTCCATCCGATTTTTACACTTGGTGTCACCAAATGGTTTTGAATATTTATTGTATCATCATCATTAGGTACGGTATTCGCTTTTAGGATTCCGTACCCGAAGGGAGCCAAACGAGACCCTATTACTAAGCCTCCGCTGTCCGTCCGTCCGTCCGTCCGTCTGTCTGACCGTCAGCGGGCTGGGCTCTATCTCATGAACCGTAACAGGTAGAGAGTTTAAATTCAGACAGAATGTGTATTTCTCGAGCTCCGTAGTCTAATGGGTTCCACGCTTGCTTCTCACCCAGGAGATGCAGACATTCCTGACCAATGAGATAATTCATTTATCTTAAGTACATTATACGGACGTCCTAACGGTGGTGGAAAAACATCGTGAGGAAATCTACATTACTCCATAGCTGCGGCGATGGGCTAGCCCCCTGTCATGCAAAATGGAGTATTGAATAACTGGCTCAAAGTTGGCACAATTGTGCCTCTGCCACCCCGTATGGGAAAATTCGTGACGCTATGTTATGTTATGTGTATTTCTGTTGTCGCTACAACAACAAATAATGATTTAGACGCAATTTAATTAATTAAGGGTGATTTCCAGATTTTTTGTTTTTTATTGGTCGATGCTACAGAACCTTTCGTGTGCGAGTCCTAATCGCACTTGGCCGGTTTTTATTACGTTTCGCATTCATTGATTGAGCGTCGTGCGTGATGATGATGTCATAATTATCGGACATTATTGGAGGTGCCTCTGTGCTCCACATATGGGGTCTGTTTAGTCTGAAAGAGGCATGTCATGGCTATCACGTCCTACGGGTATGGACGGCGGAATAATCACATTGGAAGTTGTCAACACATGCTCTCCAAATATGTGAGCTAATGGACGAACGAAAGATAGAAAGCTATTTAAAATAGTACTAATTTTGGGTTCTTATCAACCGATCATGTGATCTGATTTTTGTGGAATCTGATCACGTTCAATTATATCCACAGATGTCGTTATCCGATTCCAATGCTATTTATATCGATCCATTGTTTATTCTAATCGCATGTTCAGTTTCCACTCAAATAGTCGTTTATGTGACTGCTACATAATGGAGGGCATTATACTCGAGAGTGGGTTTATGAAACGAGCCGACGAAGGCGAGTTTCATAATAATATCACTCGAGAGTTGTAATGCCTAATTATGTACAGTTACATACACTAGTTTATCTACACACATATCATAAGCTCTCTTTGATGTGTTCAGGAACCGCATGTTTGACCGGCATTGAGGCTCTGCAGTTGTTTAGCTTGTTCTGTAGCACCAACTTCGGGCGTCGGCGTTCGAAATTTGAATGTCAGTACCAACTTCACAGACAAACTAGGGGCGGCACGAGGCGGGCGTCGGCGTTCGAAATTTGAATGTCATAATGTGTAGAAAAATTATCATAATGTCATAATAGACATAATGTGTAATTTTTCAGATAAGAAATTAGTTTTTACCAAGTAGTTTGACATTATGCTGATCGTAACGTGCGGTTTTTGTACGCAGTAAAAGACGCAGAGGGTTTATGATACGTGTGTAGATAAAATATATAAAAAAGAAGAAAGTATATTCTTTCGGATGCCCGCGTTTCGAATAGCAGGTGTTCGAGATTTTATAGGATTCCATATAAATAATTCCTAAATGCATTTTGTTCGACTAGGCTAGACCCACGCTTTCGGCTCGGATATGTGTGCTATGTTGCGATGCTGCGATTTTTTTGTATGTCTTTTTTTGTGTATCTTTCGGCTCTAAGCTCTAAGGGTAATATCGATTGCAAGGTGTTATGTTGGTGGTAGCAATACCTAAAACAAGGAGTCAGGAACGGCCTTTTTACAACCAGTAAGGGTATAATTTAGGGTGTTAAAGTAACATTACAAAATTTTGATGGATTAATACGCTGTGGATAGGTATGTATCTACTTTGTCTCATGTTTCATTTCGTTTCATCAATGACAAAGAATCAAAATCCTACATCCTATCTTACGTAGTACTAACATAAATTTTATATTCATTATTTTCCACGCGGTCTTCCTGCTGGTAATATCTACTTACTCGTTGTTAGATAAGGTGTATAGTGATTTTCTAAAGACTTTCTCTTCACACGATCATTATTAAATGTAATGTTAATTTAAATAAGTTCTTATAATAATCACCCGGCACAGATCGTAGCGACCTTTATAAGCCAATTTATTTTACGATGGCAACACGCAATCTTTGGAATGCTACATGTATCTAACACACACATATACAAACCGCAGGTATGTAGAAAAACCATGTACTTAAAGAACACGCATAAGTAAGACAACATAACGTGCTTTCCATTCAATTCGATTTAATAAAAACTGGGTTAATAAAGTTCATTAATAAATACGATAATTTACGATCACCTTTGTCTCTCGGTCGGAGACACTAAGTTCAGGCAAAAATCATAAAAAAACAAACGTCCCGTCCAAAGATTACTTAAAGATTAAGTAATCGCCAAAGAAGTAAACTGAGCTTTCAACAGATGGCGTTAGTTATTATTTTGTAACTTGAAGGTCGAATGTTCAAGGGCGCATGTTCGAGCCTTAAACTCGTGCCACACTGTTGTAAACAAGGCTTCCACAAGCTTTTCCATACTTGTTTGCAACCAAAATTCGTTTGACCTTTCCACAACCTTTGTGGACGGACGTGCGTTGCCAACCGCGTGTGGAGGCCGACGTTTTCCACAGTGTAGACGCTTGTTCCATCCACCACACATGGTGGTCAGTTGCGCAGCGGCAGGCAGTCTGCGTGCGCATGTGTCGTTTAATTCCAACGTGTAAAATCATAAAAATGGCGACGCGAGAGGAAAAAGAAGCTTTCACCGATTTTACCGAGTTATATATAGGGAAAGACATGCCGTGTAACTGAGACTTATCCTCCGAATCATTTATTTATATTTCCATTTATAACTACCATTACAGGCTTAACTTAACCTAACGTAGTAAGTATATTAAATATAATTTAAATAAGTATTTACATATTTATAACATCTTTATATCACGGCTCGAAAAAAGTATGCTGACAGAGAAATTAAAGGCCATTGCAACAGCGAATGAAACATCAACTAAGAAGGATTCCCTATTTTGAAAAAAGTGGAATTGATAGAAAAAAAATAGATACAGTCTGCAACCGAACTAACTGGGCCACCCTTCATATGTCTACTATAATCAGGAATAATTTTGGATAGAAGTTGATGCGATATCAAAGAGCTGTACCTATCTAAGATCTCTATAATATGTTTCAGGGGCTAGATATCTGAGTGTGACTAAAAGCCTTTTTTCAGCAGATATAGTTGGTCTCAAATATGTATCTTTTATCGTTATGAATAGCCTCACCATTTCTAATAGTTCATAGAATGTTGTCATTCCCATCCTGAGGATGCGGAGGTCATCAAAGCAGTAGATTTATCAAATTTAAATGCGTTAGTTTAATTCTCTTCTTCAGCCAACGCCTCATCCATATTCTTTTATATTTTTTTCTTTATTTCGCTCACTTCAGCACACAAATGCCAGTGCTACACCAACTTTCTGAAATTTTGATAGGTACGGAGCCATATTGCAATAAGTACGTAAACACGTACGTAATATGTACGTAAACACACAGTCAGTCGACAACACACTGAAGTAGTGGCCTTGCTGTAAACCTGTGTGGACGGAAACACTAACCGCGGGCTCCACAAGCCTCCCAGCAAGGTGACCCCCTGTGGAAGCCTTGTTTGCAACAGTGTGGCACGGGTTTTATTAAGGCCCAGTTCTGGCTGTTGAGGTTAGGGGCGCCGCGTTCGCGTTCATCTTCTGGCGGGATAGCGGGCGGCACGGAATACCATCGAGCCGACCGGCGACATTAAAAATTAGGTATTAATAGGTATGAAAAACGGAAATGAGCTAATTGATAAAATTTAACGATTGATAAGGAGCTTTAAAAAAGGAAAATTTTGAAATAAAAATTATGAGAAAAATCAGTAATTTTATAATGAAATTATTGTATGAGTTACGACACAGTATTTAAACTAGATTATCTCATTGTGAATAACATATATATTTTTTGAGACCAATAAATTTTGTGTTTTTTTTTTGCCAAAGAGCTTTTCAGTGGTTTTGTGTGATCTTGGGCCTTAACAACGCAACGAACGAACCTCTGGACATGGTTATTATGAGGCATCGCGTTTTTGAACCTTATGCCATGGTAATAAAATTCAAAACCTTTATCGGGAAAATTAGATCTTAAGGTGACTTATCGACAACATCGACACTTTTTGAAGTTATTTCTCTGCTGTTCCAAAGAAGTTCCAAGTTAAATAAATTAATATAATAATTTTGGGACGTTTTTCTAGATTTTGTAATAACAGAAACGCGATTGGAGGAATTTCTCTCGATAGAAATAATTATTGAAATGTGGTCTAAATTTAAACTTTTTTTTAATTTTCTGATATATTGGAATAGCACACTGAATTCAAAATATTTAGATGGGTTTTGACAAATAACCTATTACAGAAAATTTTCATAAGTATTTTAGTTAACTTTGTATCCTGCCGACAAACTGCCCAGCAGTTTGGCAGACTTATAATTTGTATACTTAAGTGCTTTTTCTGAATAAACGTTATAATAATAATAATAATAATCAATTTAAAACCGACTTTTTGTCATTTTTCCCCTAGTCCGTCCCTCTCACAATGCGGTCATTCCGCCTGGAGTAACGGAGACCTTTGCACGGACGAGGTATCCCCTTAAGATGTCAGGAGGGTAAAGAAGGCAGTATCAGCTATTCTATAATCCATACATTAGGACTCCTATTGTACCAGAACACGCTTATCTTCCCAGGTCTTATATGTTATACAGCTGTAACAGAAATATTTAGCCATATTTTAGGGGGTTGTTAGGGGCATCATTCTAAACAACTTTCACTATCAAACATACTTGATCACAACTTTATTTTTCACTGGCGTCGGGCGGTCAGCTGATTTGTATGGGGAACTGAATAGATTTATGGTGGAAGCAGCTCTCAACCCTCTAAAATATGACAACATCTTTCTGTCACACCCTGTGTGTGACTTCGCCGTTCCCACGACACGAGGTTTCCTAGTGTGGGGCCAGAAGCAATGTTCGCATGCGCCTGCGTATAAATTTTACTTTTATTTGTATATGAAGGCAATAAGCGCTACCAATTTCAGCATACGGTGGGACAACTGGGACGAAATCATCCCAGTTGTTTTCAGTTTCAGTTTAGTTTATTTCTGTACAATATACATTGTGTTGAAAATTATAAAATCTTACTCTAATTATAATAATGTACTAACTATAATATGCTATTCTTAATGTTATATCAATAAAGTTCAGTCAAACAAACACTTTTACAACAAAATAATCAATATTAATCAATTTTGATCATCCGTGAACTCGTTTAGTGAGTAATAACCCTTTTCCAACAGAAAGTTGTACCTATCTTGGGACAACTCAATGGGACTCGTGGGATGATGGACGGCTCTTTGTAGAGACCACAGATAGAGACACACCGGTTGTATGTTGAGACACACCGGTTGTATGTAGAGACACACCGGTTGTATTTGGCCAGCGCTTCATGACGTTCGATAGAGTCACTCATAGGATCCTCGGCGGTCTGGTGGGGTGCAAACTAAGATCATATTTATTTTATTTTATTTACTATTTAATGATAATTTTATACAATTAGCCGGCGGGGCGGCGGCATTACGTCTCGGGTGAAGTGCACTGCACGCAGCGATGCGTACCGTCTGGTCATGCTCCAGCTGGGTACTGACTTGACTGGTGTGGCTCCGGCTACGGTAGGGTTCCTCCACAGAACGTGCACAGGGCAATTGTTACCTAAAATCTGTTCATTCCTTTATAAAAAAAAATAAGTTTCCTTATTGCGTACATATTAAGCAATATTTTTCATTGCACGTTTGTTTTTTTTTTGGAGAGGAAACAAATTTAACTACCCATGCCCAGGGGTCAGACCTCCCTGCTATGTCCGGGTCCCCCCCACATATTGAGCGGGCATCAGCTCGTCTGGTATACGGACTAAAAACAACCCCTTTGTTGTGTTGTATGTCAGTTATCGATAAAATCGATTTCACTGTGAGCCACGGCCTCGGTATATGCTGAAGGCGTCTACCTGCAAATTGCGCATTGGGCGATATATATGAGGATTATATATGGGAGGTGTTTGCTTGCTTACCCGATTTTTACGAGCGGACATCAATTCATAGTTAAACGGCATGATAGCGGCATGTTAGGGGGGCAGATATGCTATGATTTGCTTCAAAATTGATATCTGAGGAACCGGTTGGAGTCCGACCATGATTCTGAGGTCAGATTTTGAAAAAGTCACCGCCATTTTAAACTTTTTGGTTACCGGTCTGATTTGCTTCAAAAACTATATCTGAGGATATAGAATTTTTCATTGCACTTGTCAATAATGGGGTTTGAGCTGCTAAAAGTTAAGCCATACCCTGAATTGACTGTAGTTACTCTCTTTGTGGTGCACTGCGGAAAAACATAGGACAAGTATAAATATTTTGAGAGTGTTATTTATTTTGCTTGTTGTCCTTTTGCATATTGTATATGCCGTAACCCGTAACCATATCGTAGGATTTATCATTTGATGAAACATGTCTTTTTATTAAGCATTTTTATTCAGTGATACCTAATGTTTTTTGCGATTTACATGTCGAACTAACACGAAGACTATTGGGGGGCTTCGCTGTGTCCCGCAGTGTTTTTCCCTAAAAGATTTCTTCGTTCAATTTCTAATTCAACCATGGTTGACCAATTCATTATATGGTCAATTCTTCGATATGTTTACAACGGCATATACATTATAGGTGATAGAATTGGCGAGAGATGGCCTACAGCAGTCTTTCTTATTTAATTAGGCCTTGCTGATTTTTGTGGTTCCGTACCTTAGAAGGAAAAAAGGACCTCTAATAGTTTATTGGAATTTTTCTGAGGTACACGTGGCGGTATCAATTTAAGATTATAAGATCATAAGCCTGGCTATACAGCGAGGCAATGGTGCCAGCATGTTGGGCGTTCTGGCTCTCGACGGCGGCGATCTGTAAAATGTAACTCAATGGCGATCTGAGGGATATTTTTTATTTTATTTAATATTTCTACATAAGTTAGGTTATTTTGTGTTTTTTGGTTAACTATTTATATAATTATTTGTAGCTTTATTACAACACGTAACTGGTAAAACATTCAAATAATAAATTACAAAATTAAAAAGTTATAATATCTACAAAAAACTTTGTGATATCATAGTTGAGATTGAAATTCATTACTCAGGTCTGTGGTTGCTCGGCAAAACTTTAACTTTTTGGGCAACGCAATCAAAAGATACCTATGGCCGTTTATGCCGCAAAGTTGCTTTTGCTTGATACTCGCAAGGAACTAGGATTAATAACACAAGAAGGTAAAGGAAAAAGTCCGAATACTATGAATTTGTACTTCCTTCACAAAAAAGTGATTTGTACGGTACCCTCCCTCGGTGGCCTCTCGGTGCGCTAATCCGACTTGCACTTAGCGGTTTTTAGGGTTGCTTTGCTTCCCTTAAAAAGGAAAAACGGAAACATTGTAGGATCACTCGTTTGTTAGGTGTGTAAAAGTAATTAGACGACGGAATTCTGAACCGATTGTTGAAATTTGGTACACTTATTTATTTACTTATGTATGACCCAAACCCGAACGTGTTACGTAAGCAACTACATTTTAATTTGGGGGTTAAATTATGAAATTAATAATATATGTTTTTTAAACCGTCTCGTGTGACATGTATAATGAAAGGGATTTTTGTGAGGATCTCAAATATATTCATAGGTATTCATAAACTTCATTGCACCGTTAATATAAAGGTACAGACAATTACAAGAAATGTTATGAGCAAAGGCTTCCAGCAAACCTATACTTATATATTTCATAAAACTGAGTTACTTAGTTCTCAAATTATTTAAGAAAAAATAAGGCAAAAATAACCACTCCCCTCCCCCACTTATCTTTGAAATTACAAATCTACAAAAATTTCGAAAAATTACCTTAATGTTACAGGAAAAATAGTTATAAATGTATGGCTTAAATAGGAGGGTAACAATTGGGAGGCAAATCAGAAAAAAAAACTATAGTGTGACAAATCTAATGAAAGCGATGTATCGAGGATCTTAAATATTATTATTTTATATCTTAAATATTATAAACCTGAAATTAGTTCATAAAATATTTATAAAATAGGCAAAAAATTACCATTCCCCCCTCTTATCTCCAAAACTGATGAACCCAAAAAACTTTAAAAAATACCTCAATAGGTCTTTACTATTACAAGAAAAATAATGAGAAATGTATAGTTCAAATAGGGGGGCACAATTTCTTTCAATACCACATACCTACAATTGTACAAATGCACCTGGTTACGGTTTATATGAAAGTAGACCAATAACTTTTTTAACAACATTTTGCTATTTAAATACAGGAAAGTTAATACATTATCCCCATGCAAATTAACTTGAACACAAGTACGGTGCTACGGAACCCTTCGTGCGTGAATCCGGCTCGCACTTACCCTTCTTTTTTTTTTTTTTTTTGCTAAAATAAACTATTTATCTCTTGTAAGAGATAAGCTAGCCTTTGTACATGGTTTTTCCTTTATATTTTTTGTATTAACTATTTTTCTGCAATAAAGTGTATTGAGTATTGATCTACGTCCACCCATCTACATGCCATGCCTATTTTGTTACAAGTTACTTTGAATAGCCAAAATCATTATTCTTGCCTTAGCATCTTGCATTTGCTACAACAAACATCAAATTCGAAAAAGCTATGTATAGGTTTTATAGGTAAATAGGTCAACAGAACGGCAATTAGATATAACGCAAAGTATTAACAAATCAAAGAGTAGGTCGTGGCGTACTGATAAGAAGGAACACAAGGACGTCACAAACATCCACTGCTAACTTTATCCCGATAGTGACTCCCTCTGTCTTTGGTATACCGAACTAACGCTGAACGTTGCGCTGTCTTCATTGCTTGTTGGTTCGGCATGTGGATTTAATTATGTAGATGGCGCTGCTCCAAGTTTTTTTGTAAACAATTTTTGACCATAGATGGCGCCTTCAGTTCCTTGGGATGTGGCATTTTGTCGGAGATTTGATGGATGATCGCCTGAAACTGAACCGGAAATTTTCCGAATCCGCCTTCAATTAGTCAGTCCGAATTATCAGTAGGTACCTAGTAGTAGGTAGGTACCTACCGTAAATAAAAACTCGGCCACGCACCGCCTAGTCACAGTATATCAGCCTAAAGTAGTATAAAAGCGCTACAAAATAGCTAGGTATATTCGCCAGTTAGCCAGTAAACGTGTCCAAGAATGCGGAATGCGCCGCTTCCTTCACTTTCGCTGCACACATCCGCCTTCTGTCGTCAGCTGTCAACACGGATATTTGACGACGATGACACACTACCATGCCACCGGCCGCGCCGCGCTGTATCAACAAGGTCACATTACCTGTACCCTGTACCCTGGCTGGAATGCAATGGCTTATGTACTTACTTAGGTCCCATAACCCCTAACCATGCCATGAACAGAAAAAAATGGGGACTTATATGTTGGGGCCATATAAATCTCCTCCATTTTTTTTCTGTCCATGGCCATAATTTTGAGCTCAGCTTTTCCACCATGAATATTATGAATATATCATTATATTAATAATGAACATATTTATGTAAGCACTCGTATATTAAGTTAATATTGTTTTATGTTTTATCGGCAGTAACCCTGCCTTCGAAGCCAAGGGTCCCGGGTTCGAGTCCCGGTGGGGGCAAAAATTTGTTTGATGAGAACGGATGTTTGTACCCTAGTCAGGGTTATTTATCTATCTAAGTATAGTATTTATCTATATAAGTATGTGTATCGTTGTCTAGTACCCAAGTTACAGGGAATCCTAGTTTGGGGCTAGATCAATGTGTGTAAATAATGTCCAAGGTTATATATATACACAGTCAGGTCATAAGTTCTGTCACACAATAAAAACTTTTGAATTTAGAACGCTGGCCACAAAAAAGTTTATTGAATTCGAATTTCGAATTTTTCATGAAAATAAAAATGTGTACTCTTTAGAATTTTCCTCATTTTTAAATATGGAGTGGACACTTAAAGAAGACCGTGTCGCAGTTATTGCGTTGCATCGTTGCGGTTACGCGCCAATTCAGATTTTCGACTTACTGAAAAATTTGAATATAACCAAAAGATTCGTTTATCGTACCATAAAACGATACAATGAAGACTCTAGTGTAGATGACAGGTCAAGAAGTGGTCGCCCTCGCTCTGTTAGGACTCCAGCAGTGATAAAAGCTGTGAAGGCGCGAATTCAATGAAATCCCATACGTAAGCAGAAACTGTTGGCCCTTCAGATGGGGTTAAGCAGGACCACGGTGAAAAGGGTGTTAAATAAGACTTAGGGCTTAGGGCATATCGAAGAAAAACAGGACATCGTTTGGACGCTCGTTTAATGGACCTGAGACTGAAGAGATGCCGCGCTTTATTGAAGCGGTACGCGGGAAAAAAGCATCGGGAAATATTTTTTTCGGATGAAAAAATTTTCACCGTGGAAGAAAGCTACAACAAACAAAATGATAAGGTGTACGCACACAGCAGTGAAGAAGCGAGCAACCGTATTCCGCGTGTCCAACGAGGTCATTTTCCATCCTCGCTCATGGTTTGGTTGGGAGTCTCTTATTGGGGCTTAACTGAGGTACATTTTTGTGAGAAAGGCGTAAAAACGAATGCAGTTGTGTATCAAAATACAGTCCTCAAGAACCTTGTGGAACCTGTTTCTCATACCATGTTTAATAACAGGCACTGGGTATTCCAACAAGATTCTGCGCCAGCTCATAGAGCGAAAAGCACACAAGACTGGCTGGCGGCGCGTGAAATCGACTTCATCCGGCACGAAGACTGGCCCTCCTCCAGTCCAGATTTGAGTCCGTTTGATTACAAGATATGGCAACACTTGGAGGAAAAGGCCTGCTCAAAGCCTCATCCTGATTTGGAGTCACTCAAGGCATCCTTGATTAAGGCAGCCGCCGATATTGACATGGACCTCGTTCGTGCTGCGATAGACGACTGGCCGCGCAGAATAAAGGGCTGTATTCAAAATCGCGGGGGTCATTTTGAATAAACTTTATTACCATAAGAATCTATGTTTTATTAAGTTCATTTTGCTATATAAATGTTTACATAAATAATTAACATGTCTAAATTATTTCATATTGCACATGTGACAGAACTTATGACCTGACTATGTATATAGATCTAATATATATGTAACTAGTAAATTATATTGTTGTACACATGATCTACCCCTGCTCAGCAATCGACCTATCCCATTCTAATTTGGTTTGCTGAAAGAGATAAGCTCGCCTTTTGTACACTATTTTTATGTTAGTCTTGTTGTCTATAGGTTAGTTGTGTGCAATAAAGAAATTGTGGATTGATTGATTGAATTGATGAATTGTGATAATATTCCCTGTTTCCCGGCCTTCTGCCAGGATTACCTCTTACAGCTGTGCATTGCATTGCAATACCATTAGAGCGCCGTAATGATGACGTCACGAATCAAAGTCAAAGTCAAAGTACTTTATTACTGTCCGTATACCACACGTACATATACTTAGCAAACGTCATTTTTTGCCTCTTCTCCACATTGGACCACTGTGGGAGAAGGAGGGCGTAGAAACTCCCACAGATTGATTTTTAGATCTCTTTTAAAAATAGGTTGTGCTTAACTAATACAAATATGAATTTTTTTGTTGTTATGATTAATAAGCAGGAATAAATAATTACAAAATTATTAACAGCAAGGTCTGTGTTGAGCCAGATTAACCCCATACAGTCCTGTCATTTAAGTTATCTTGAACATTGTAATATCCCTTTTTCGACAAAGTCGCTTTAACATGCTTTTTAAATTGCTCAAATGGCAATTTCAAAATCTCCAGAGGTATCTTATTGTAGTAGAGAATGCACTGACCCTTGAAAGAATTGCTAACCTTCGCGAGTCTAAAACGGGGCGCACATAGTCTGTGATTATTTCTTAGGTTAACATTACAGCTATCGCTAAGTTTGGAAAATGTTGTAAGGTTCTTGCGTATATACATTATATTTTCGAAAATCCAGGTTCCTATTTATTGTTACCGTGTGGTTCTTGTCAAATGTGTGGCACTTCTGTTCGGTGGTGAGTTCTCTGCCAATTTTGTAAATAGCAAGTTCCGTGCATTGTTAAGCTCACCTCTGTGATTTCTAATCCTACCTTGACCTCCCAATTCGGGTCACCTAGAAGTGCAGGAACACAATCATACTGATTACCACATCTTTGTAATGTTAGGTCCTTACATATGAAATTGGCGTTTTGCATGGGAGGAACATAAAGCCGTTTTTTTTTTAAATATAATATATTTATTTAATTAAAGTATGTACCATTGCTATCTAACACTTTTGCCATCTCATAGGTAGTTCTTCAATCCCTTTACTAAAAAAAACATTCGGACGGGAATCAATAAAATCTTTGAAGGCGGTTTGGACTGCCCCATCGGAGTTGAATTTTTCCCTTTCAAGAAGTTATCCAAATTTCGAAAAAAATAGTAATCTGTTGAAGCAAGGTCCGGAGAGTACGGTGGATGTCTTAGACATTCCAATTGAAGCTCCTCTAATATGGTAGCCGTCTGTTGTGCAGTGTGTGGTCTAGCGTTATCATGAAGCAGCAGTGGCCTAGAGCGATTGACCAGCCTCGGTTGTTTAGCAGCTAGCTTTCATTATTGTGCCGGACGAGTAATGCAACGAAGCAGTCAACGCGCGTTTGTTGATTTGCTTCACTCAGTTCGTGAGGTGCCCACCTTTCAAGCTTTTTCACCTTCCCAATTTGTTTCAAGTGGATTAAAACAGTTTTATCACTAACACCGCAGCCTGCAGCTAACTCGGACGTTGTTTGCGATGGATCCGCTTCCACAATAGCCTTCAATTCTTCATCATCAACTTTGGTCTCCGGCCGTCCACGGGGCTTGTTCTGCAGGTCGAAATTTCCAGAACGAAAATGTTGGAACCAAAAACGCACTGTGTTTTCTATTGCGGCGCCGTCGCCATACACATCATTAATCCTTCAAACCGTTTCTGCAGCACTGGTGCCACGGTAGAACTCATACTCGTAAATAACGCGATATTTCATGTTTTCCATTTTGTAAGCTGAGTGACGCAAGAAAAAAAACAATTGAGGAAAAAATAAATCAATTATGATTTTAGAAACATAAATACATGAGTAAATAGCTGTATAAATTTGAATTTGGAATTCCTAACCATAGAGGAGATATTTGAGATCAAAGTGGCCAGTACGGCGAAACGCCAATTTCATATGTAAGGACCTAAATATATGCAGCTAAATATGAGGGGCTGACCCTGTTGACAACTCTCAGATGTAGGTATACCCGAATTTGTTGGTACCGTTTTACCACCAAGGCGCAATAAGTTCGTTCAGTTACAATACCTAGATAATGCATACATAGCATAGTTACCAAATGTTTTATTCACGATTATCGACCGGATATCAATTTATAAGTGTAATAATGCTGTCGGAAGACGGCCAAAGTTCCGTGCTGATAAATATATCGCCCCAGGATTAAGGGGCCAGTATCTTGAAATAGGTAGAGTGCACCAGTTTAGCCGGAGGTCACAAATTGTTTGATGCTACCGTGCACGCTAATACCCAAAAGATCCATGAGAATTAAGAATATTCCATCCAAATCCAACGAACGACGCTCCAACAGCCTTCGACTACATGCTGTGCAACAAATTTAAATATGTTATTCACAATTAAATACCACGCACGTGCCACAGCCCAGTAGCTGCGTCCGTAACCCCAGGGTTGTCTGAAGATGATCATACTCCAGGTATGGGAGCCCTGCAGCCACTACATAAGTATCTACATAATTTATTTTATTCTGTGCCTGAAGGTACGTTTACTTACATACCTACACGCGCCGGTATTTTATAAGCGGAGGCTCAGGAATTTCCTAATGGCACACTGTGGTGGTCAAGTGAAATCAGCAAATACTTCTTCGGTATTCCTTACGTACACCGAACATACCGCATTTGGGAGATCCCTCACTATAGTATTCGTCTTCATTGAATACTGAATTTCTCCCTTTGCTTTGGGACGATTCCACCATTTTGTTGTGTGATCTATTTTGCGATATTTCCAACAAGGAATTGGGATTAGATATGCACACAGACGAGAAAATCCGCAGTGTAAATTAACTTTGCAAATTTGCAAACGATATCAATCCTAAACGCCAGACCCGATCTTTTACCTGCATCTTTTACCTACCTTTATTGCTAAACATGGATGGCGTGCAAATAAACATTGCCCGTAGCTGCGCGCGCAGAATCATATGCAGATAGCTGGTACCTGGTACACAAAACGGATGCAGTGCCCTCAGGCAAGTCTACTTTAATTTTCGAATTTACTTACCGAATTACACTTCTCTGATGCGGGTTTTATATGTCTTGTATTGCATATTTTTTTTTACAGTAGCTTCCGTTTTTGTCCTTTCTTCTGTTGACTTTATTGTGCCGTGAAATGTGTAATGAGCGATTCGCTTTTAGACTAAATTTCATGAAGGCTATTCAGATAGCCATTGAAGTGACCGAGCGAGCGCGACGCGCGCTCAAGCGTCTCTGTTTCAGCTTGGGAAAAAATACTTTAGTATAGCTATCTGTCCGGATTTGGAGCAGTTCTCTTCTACAGGTCGCATATCTCGACCGATTCCGGGATTTTTTGTGAGCAGATTTGATAATTAATTACATAGGTAGATTTTTTTGTCGGTTCAGTTTTTGAAAAATTTCAAATTGGCGGAGATATGGGGTTGAAAATGCAAAGAAAACGATGGTCAAACGACTTGAAAGATTTTTTGCAAATGATCAAAACTGAATTCATAAGTTTGTATGTTAGAAGTTCAGCTTTCCACCAACAAACTCGTGAGGTCCATAGCTTACAGAGCCACTTGTTGTATGTCATATATACGGTTAAAATCCTAGCTACACGGAGGTCCATCGTCTCGAAATGTTTCGTGGAAAACTGTGTACGTGTTTCCAGATTTGAATTTTCATGGATCGTCCTGCCCTCGATTTAAGGCGATACGTTAAAAAATGGGGTTGTTTTAGAATCCATTTACTCCACTATAAATTCATCTACAGATTTGATTTTTGGGTTAACGTTTATTGAGTATTTGATTAAGATTATCACTGAAGGAAAACGCGACTGGATGAAATTTTCTCGATAGAATTTACTTACGAAAAGACCTCCAAATTGTTTAATTTTTCCTGTAATTCTGAAATCCTAACTAATTTCATTGCGGAATTGCATTTAAAATGTAGACATTATTTAAATGTAAACTCACCTTAAAAATCTTTTTGACAAAATAGCGTAGTTTATTTTTAATAAATGTTATGTGGTTTGGCGCTACGTTATTTTAGTTTGAGTCGAGCGCATTGTTCGCGCTCTCTTTTCTTTCTTACGTGGAGGTAATTAACGCTGTCACTATCGTTTACACTCGTATTCCCTTTTATCTATATTTTTTCATATCACCATAAGAAATATCTTAATGTCTTATCTATCAATCTCGCCTTCTATATCCTCTTCAGGACGCCATTTTTGCGATATTGTGCTAACATCATCCACGGTTTCTCAGGAAACAAGACAGAAGTATGCCGTCCAATTCGATAAAAATCTATCATTCAATTTACCTCTAAAGCGAGGCGTCCTTTCAACTCATCTCTCCGCTTGAGCGGCGCTAGTCGAACTCAAAATAAAATGAAACGCGATGAAAAAAGCCTTCGTTACGTACCTATCTACTCTCCGGTTAATTACACTCCGAGTGATGGAAAGACGCTCCGCTCAGTCCTGAGGGATATTAACCACTTGCATATTAACCATTTCTTAGGGAGAAAGGTTCAAGCCGATGAAAAGAAATGCTAGTTGCTGTGTTGATTGATATGCTTATAAAATATGTTAAAATAATAGTATGGTGAGGAAACATTCATATCTACATAGCTGTGGCGATGGACTAGCATCCAGACTAACGCAACTGTGCCTCTGCCATCCCGTAAGAGGGAAGCAGTGACGTTATGTTCTTGTTTTATATAAAATATGCTTGTAGGTAGGTAGATAGATACCTAGCTGGGCTTGCTAATGAGTCGAATAACAATAGGTGTTCCTTCTTTTCCTTCTAGAAGCTTTCGAATTGAAAGTTTCAATAGGAAGGATAAATAACAACATATAAATAACCCATCTAAAAGTCCGCTAACTTTAAATATCTATCAACAACTGTAATTGCTTCCTTAGATGCTGTTACAGTAAGCCGACGCAGTTATAACTCTCGTATGGAGAAACTTTCTTAATTATTTCATCGTTGCCTCGTTTTCGTTAGGCGAAACCCCAGACTTAATTATCGTACGGCGCCAAACTATTCCTAGGTACCTGTGTCGGCAACCTTTGCCGGTCTATTAGACAACAAAAACTAATGCCTACACGCTCCTCAAAGGCAAACTTCTCTTCTCACAGTTCCACATACGCCCCCCGGCCCCCTACCTCACCTCGTACAAAAAAACAAAAACAACCTTCCAAGGATACAACCTCCGTAATTTTAAATTCAATGCTCCCCACCTTTAGTGCTCAAATCTCTACCTTCGTTTGTTCAAAATGGAATTCAGTTTGTATCGCCTCAACTTAAAATCCAGCAGCGAGATATTGCAGTCGGATTTCATCTTTAACAGCACGGTCTAGAGTTGTTGTTGCGAAGTCGTCGGTTGATGATCGGAGGCTGCGCGGCAGACGGTAGGGGAACGGGGGGGAAGGAAGGGGAAAGGGGGGAGGGGCGGGTGCTCCATTAATCCCCGCGCCCTGCGCTCACGCACTTTCATGAATGGACCGAACAGGTTGATGTATTCGTCTACAGGCTGCTCCGAAAACTGAGAACCCTTTCAAGCGGTCACCATACTGTGCTCTTGCCACTCCGTATGAGAAATGGCATGACGACCTCTGTGGCTCTGCGGTTGTGGCCCTGCCTGCCATGTGAGAGATAAAGAAACAAAGGTCTTGGTTGTTTATGGATGTTTTTATGTGGGTATCCTAGTGTGGGGTCAGAGGCAATGTATGTGCCTGTATGTGAATGTAAATGTTTGTTTGCTATCTTTTACGTGATGTAAGATGCGTTGCTAAGATAACCTTTGCATTATGCCAGTAAATCGGGTCAAGCTACTTTGAATTACAAATTACAAAGCTCTCGTTTTGTCTCAAAATGACGTACTGAGTACAAAATTGGTTAACTCAGCGTTTCCTTTGTTTTCGGAGAGAGGTCAAACATTAGCGAGATTGTACTCGTATTAGTCATTGCATCTTTGACATCATCACCTCATTCCGATTTTGCATCGCTTTGGTTGACACCAAACGGCAAGTTTCTTCTTTACCAATTCTTCTACTCTTGTATATTCATAGTCTTTGAAGTTGATTTAGAGTCCCTTTGAACATCCTTTGTAAGGAGGGTTCGAAGGAAGCGCCGCTACGTCCGGCCCTCGTGGATGTAGCGTGATGACTCCTTTTTTTTCTCCTCTTGCTTTTTGTTCATCTCATTTATTTATTCCGATGTAATCTCTTCCAGCTCATTTTTTATTCAGTCTTCAGTATTACCTGTGCCGGGACGCCATCAGCTCGCTCCCGTGGGATTGGCTTTAGAATCTGTTTACTGACTATAAGATTCTTATTGAGAACTTACGTTATCTTAGTGCCTTGCATATCTGTGATGCTTATCATGTGTTTCATTTGAAGCCTTCTGTGCTAACGGAGTTTCGTCAAACGCATCCAAAAGATACCATTTGTACTAATATTCCTTATGTGATCAAAACATGAAGTATCAGTGATATTAGTGAAATTGGTGGCTTAAGTGCTTAGAATTTATACATGTTCTGTTCTTCGCCGTTCGGCAGTGATGATGGAACTGCCTCATTACTTGTTTCTTCTGGCCACTAGGGACAGTCTGCATAATCTTCAGTACTCCATGGAGCCGCCAGAATCTCCAAAGTTTAATATGCCTTTATGGCAACCGTGGTTGGGATCACCACAGAAAGGTATGTTCAATTGAATGATGTATTTGTATCCGATTATTAAATGATTTCTATAATAGTAATTCCCATCAAGGCTTTTCCTATAAAGAGTGCCAGAGTCAGTTACTTGATACTCAATTTAAGTAACAGGGAGCTAGCCTATAGCCAGAGCTCTTGATATGATTGTTGTAAAGTGAAGTTTGATATTTGGATTGCTTTTGGCCGTTGGAGGTTACTGTTAATCATATATTTTGTTTTAGAACAAAATGTAAAAAATATAAAGGTATTGGTACTCGTAATACCTTCAACGATTCAAGGATCTGAAATTAGAAGCGTTATAAATAATTAACCTTTATTTCAAGATTCTAAAATAGAGGTAGAGTCTAGCAAACAGATTGAGATTTGTTATTTAGAAGCAAAGGCAAAAATATTCAAATATTTTTAAATATGCTAAGGGTGCGTCCATTAATTACGTGAGGTGTTTTTGACTGGTGAGATTTCGTGAGATTTGGCTCGACCCCCCCCCCCGTCCTCCCCGTCCCCTAAATCTCATTGGAGTTTTTTAAGGTTTTTAAAGATAGATCTTCGTTTAGAATCACTGTGATAACACTTTACAATAAATTCAAATGGGAACTTCTGAAGTTACCTTTTGACATACTTAGTAAAAAAAACATTGTTTGCTTTAATTTAACCTACGTTTTCTCGCAATTTTACACAGTTTTTTTGGAAATTTGCCGAGACAACCCTCCCCAACCAGAAACAGAGACGTCACGAACATATAAACATCCACAAGGTTTATTTTTCCTTTCTCCCCGGCCAGGATTTCAAGCCACCACTCGCCTGAGAGCTCGACCGCTACGCCACATAAATCCTAATCTCCATCTTGTCATCTTCCACAGAGACGCCCAGCACAGCCTCCAGCGGGGAATCCGAGGGTGACCGCACCCTGTCGCCCGAGTCACCTCGTCAGTCCAAGGAGGTGACGGGAAAATGGCGGCGGGACCGGCGGAATACCAGGCTTCCGGAGTACAGACCTAGGTGAATACTTACTTTTACTCATTGGACCGTCAAGTAACTAACTCTGTTGTCTCGCAAACCCAACTCTTACTCGGCAAGTATCTATTTGGTAGTCCCATACGTTAGGGAGGATCTTGCAGGCCTCATTCCAAAGGAACTCTGGCTTATTCTTGCACTTATCCCACCCTGTCACCCTAGACACCTCGACAGTGAAAGGAGTTGACGGGAAAATGGCGGCGGGACCAGCGGAATACGTGGCCCCCGGAGTACAGGCCTATTTACTTATTTATTACCCGACCACAGCGAAGCCAAAAGGAGGGTTATGTGGTTAACTGGTAGGTATGACTGTATGTTCATTTGTGTCACCAAAACGTCTAAACTACTTATCAGAATTTGACTTATGAGGTATCGTTAGCAGCGTCTTTAGCGATCACTGGTTATAGGCTATATGACGGACACACCTAATTCAATATGGCGCCTTGTACCGTCATGGATGTTTCTAAAAATATTTTGAACACACTTTGATACCCAACAGGTATCAAATAAAAGGGCTTAAATAGCATATTTCAAATATAATATGATAAGTTGTTCTTGTTCGCTGCTTTGCTTTCATTTTGTATAATCGTGTATGTCCGCCCAGTGGTAATGTTTCATACTCTTTCGACCACTGGATGAGATTTCGTGGATGAGAAACAGTTCTGCTCACGTTTAGCCAGCTATTGAATACTCCATTTCGCGTGACAGGAAGCTAGCCGCAGCTGTAGGTTTCCTCACTATGTTTTCCATCAACGTTAGACCGAAAGGTTAGATATTCACACCATCTCACAAAACTCAACAAATTCTAAAAAGCAGTAACTTATCGAGTTATAGTTAAAATGATATGTCTAGTCAAGATTGCTCTAGATTGTAACTACTTTCCAACAAGAATTAAGCGCCGTCTCGAAGAATTTGTGTTTGCAAGTTTGAGTAACTTTGTCACCTTTTGCAAAACTTCTTGTTCGAGTAGACAGACATTGATAACTTGATCAAATAGTAAATCAATTAGATAATAACAAAACTACTAAGATATTATACTAATTTGTTATAAACTGTTTTATTGTTCGGATGACGGTTCCCAAGAGAATTCTTCTAAATCGTTATGAAGATAATCTACATCATGTCTTTAGTGGACACAACGGCTACTACCCGACTGAGGGGCACAGGATTTATTTAAATTCAAGTAAGATCAGCAGCCTTATGGCGTAAGTCGTCTGAGCTATGAACTTCATATAGACTTTTACGTTTGACACCTTGCACCAGCTTCATCTGTCAAATTGGTATCACGCAAGTAGCATCATAATGGAGGCCAAACCCAAGTTCATTGAATGAAGCCTAGAAGCCTTCGGTGATACCCCGCAATCGATGAAATTGTATGAGCATGAGATGAACCATAGACGAACGCTATGAACTTCAGAGAGTTACGCCATAAGGTTGCAGGCTTTACTCCACCACACTTATACGGGGTTGATGATGAGTGTCTTGTGGTCAACCCAACCCTCTGACACAGCATTTCGTCGACTGCAACCAACAGTATAACAAAAATAAAAACAATTTACAAAACATGATATAGTCTCTATATAAGGGCGATAAGACAGAACGCGAGAGAACCTTATATCTAGTTTACTCGATATTCGAGATCGAATGGAAGAAAAAGTTGCGTGGGTCAACCAGCAGCGAGATGGGTCGCTGAAATTACCAATATCACGGGAAAAGCATGGATTCGATTGGCACATTTCCGGATACGTTGGCAGATATCAATAAATATGTATAAAAACTAAACACCCCCGAAACATTGATAAAACATAAAACTTAATTCACTTGTGTCCTATTTAAGCTGATAACTTTCGAAATACTCAACCGATTCTAATAAAACATGTTTAAGTACCATCGCAGTACAGTCACCTACCAACTAAAGAAAACGTCATTAAAATCCGTCCAGCTGTTTGACCGCTATGGTGCCACAGACAGACATACTGTCACACCGACAGACGCTTCAGACTTCTAAAACCCCTCTTTTGGTCGTTGGGGGCTAAAAAGGTATATTATACATGCATAAATGTACATATAAATGCCATTTCCCGTTATAGGTTTTGAATTTTATTACCATGGCATAAGGTTCTAAAACTGTAATGGACCGGTTATACCCGGCAGTAAGCGGAAACAAGCTGATAACTCGCGATTAGTGCTAACTTGCTTTGTATCTTATGACCTTAAGAGTTTTCTTCCACCAACTGTCCCCCTAATCCCAGTCCCCCCAATCTTCCAGAGAGGGCGGCAAGATGGCGCTACGATCGCAGAGTTTCAACGAGCGGCGCAGCGCGGGCGGGCCGGCGCGTGCGCTGCCTCACAGCGAAGGGGAACTGTCCGATGAGGAGTCTAGCCAGCATGGTTTGAAAGGCAAGTGGTCTTCAATTTCGTAACGAATGGCGGCAGACCGACTACCTACGTTAATTTCGCTAATGCCACGTGTTATTTATAGATTTCACTGAATTTGGACATTGGAATTTTAGTGTTGAATTTATGAGTGTAAACCTAGCATCTCTGATGTTAGCATCTCACAAATAAACTAGAGTATTGATAGCATCCCCCATAGTTCCAAAGTATTGGATAGTTATTAAAAATAGTTCCGTTAAAAATACCCTTAAAATCGAGCTTATAAAAATGAGATGGTAACTTCTCGTAAACCAAATTTCAAAGGTTAGCATCTCAGCCTATTTTGAATGATTCTCAGGCACTAGGCATAGTTACACAGCTCTTGATAAGGGTTAAGGGTTAAGAGTAGTTCTTTGAAACTACACTTAAAATTATGATTTGAAAAATGAGATGCTGGAGGCACCTCATTTATGAGCATCTCAAAAACTGACTTCAGTATTAGTAGTATTATGCATAGTTACACAGTATTGCATAGGCACCAACAATAGTTCTGTCAAACCAAGCCCATAACAAAATAATCAAAATAAAAAAAAAACGATGCTGGAGGTGTGAAGTTAGCATCTAGATTATCAGCATTAGTAGTATTGGGTGGGTATAGTTACACAGCACTATCCAGGGGGACCGTGCAGGGTTGTTGGATCCAAGTATTTCCTGTGGACAAGTATTTCGTATCCACTGTAAACCTAAGTGTTTCGTTTTCTCTCTACTTGTGTTGTGTGTAGAGACTGATAGTACACACACACAAAACATTTTATTGTTTACCTTAAATTCTAACCGCCAATGGGTCGTTTAATGATTCATTAAGGATTACTTAGTGAACGATTGTGTATGTAAATTCCTTGGAATCGGATTAATGGTTCATTAAATGACTCGTGAGTACGGCGGCAAGGTAAAAGGAATACGAATGTAACGAAAGTGACAGCGGTAATAACTTCCACATAAGAAAGAAAGAGAGCGCAAACAATGCGCTCGACTCAAACTAAAATAACGTAGCGCCAAATCAGATAAAAAATATTTAAAAATAAACTACTCTGCTTGGTCTAAAGGTTTTCAAAGGAGAGTTTACGAATACATAATATCCACATTTTTAACGCAATTCCGTAATGGTATTAGCAAGGATAAGAATTTCAGGAAAAAAGAGGTCTTTACGTAATCAAATTCTATCGAGAAAATTTCACCCAATCGTGTTTTCCTCCAGTGACAATCTTAATCAAATACTAAATTAACGTTAACCCAATAGTCAAATCTGTAGATGGCTTTATACAGGATTAAATGAATTCGAAAAAATCCAAATTTTTTGGTATCGCCTTAATAAAAACCCCTCAAAATGCTAATAGGCGTAACGTCACGGCGGCGTGTGAACTGACATGAGCAATTGAACGTTAGACTAATATATGTTGCTTTTTAATATTCTTAGACAAAAACAAACAAAACATAGCGTCGCCCCTTTTTCATACGGGGTGACAGAGAAGAAGAGAGGTTGTTAAATAGTAAATGGCGTGACCGATGAGTTAGCCCATCGCCTCATCAGCTGTATAGATTTGATAAATCTAGCCGCAATATTGAGAAGATGGCGACTAAAACCTATTTTTTGGGAAAATCTCCTTTCCGGCTCATTTTACCATATAACAGTCTATCGATGAAATAAACTAGACAAAATTTCAAACTGGAGACAAAAAGGAGATATGATAAATCTAGCAATTAAGTTATAAACTTATTTAGGTATTATAATTTTGATGATGAAGTTAAAATTTTGTCAAAAATGCTCACGACAATGCCAACTGTTTAACAGGGTGGTTCAAGAAACTTCTAGTTTTCGTTCTAGTTACTGAGAGCCGTCTTCCCTGAACTGGGAATTAAATTACTTCGAGACAAAGCGTAAGTTTTGTAAAGAAGAGTTTACGATTCGCTATTTGACTTTGCAAACATTCATGAAAGAACCTCTTGAGTATCTCTTTCTTTAAATACCTAGACCCATACAATTTTAAGTCTACCAAAGACGTTGCACAATATCAGACCTCAATTAACGCCATAATCCAAATCCATACTTAAGGTCAAATAAATCCACGCATTTAATTTTAAACGCCTTATGTTTAAACGATCTCCAAAGACGCATCTATTTTACTACCAATAAATTCGAAACGACCGCAAGAATTAGTACACGATGACTAAATTGTGTTTGGATAAATGATCACCAAACTTCTTTTTATGTTTTGTGTACTTATGTTTATGTTTTAAGTATTTTTTGTTGTTCTTACATGTTCAACCTAACACGAAGGATAAAGGGGGTTTCGCTTCGCTCACCCCCTTTACCCTTTACCTAAACTACCACAGTATTTTGCCCTGGTATTTTCTTATCATTTAACCTTTTTTGGGGTAGGAAAAAAATATTTTGGTGGTCATTTAAATTGTTCTCATTTTAAACCACCTACCGTGATACTAGGAAAATATTTACCACAGCGTAACCTCAGACCGAATGTCAAATCACATAGATTTTTGTCTTTAAAGAAGTGTTGAACAGGAGTTTATTTTTTTGTAGTAAGACCCAAGTTATATTGTCCTTCGAGCCGGACGGACATAGCATATACCTACTCTTCTCCTTTGTCGTACTTCTGTGGGTCACCAGTTATTGAAAACGCGATGATGCGATACGTTGTATGTTTTTAATTGATTGAAACGTATAATTTCTAACAGGCGCCCCCCCTGAATACCCCGGGCTGAAGAACGAAGCGCCCATCGACATGCGGCTACGAGCGAGGCCCGCGCCGCCGCCCTACTGCAGACCCTCCGTCATCACGCGGAGCAGCGACACACCTCCTGGTTGGTACAAACATACATTGCGTAACACGTATTCGCATACGCAGTGGGAGGGGCACAGTGCCCACGCTAAGCCAGTAATTCGATAGTAAATTTTAGCTGGTTCCATAAATAGTGGTGAACCATAAATGACACAATATGGCAGCAAGCAAAGCTCCACAATACTCTCTTCACATGCGACGTAGCAGTTGAAACATCGTACTGAAATATCGTAGACTCAGGTCACAGTCCACAATAAATTCTACTCTGTGGTAGTCAGGAAGGAATTCAACTGCGTCATCTGGCGAGCTGCTTTGTTTACTGAGCTGTATCTTATTATATGTCTGTGACTGAGCTGTCAAAAAACTCCCCACTAGCCTGCTATCCCAACTCCTTGAATAGATCTTACCACAAAATCCTTGAAGGTTCGGCTACAAAGCCAGCCAGCCATTTTAAAACCTGTAGATATAACTTGGGTATATCCTTTTGTGATTTGTAAAACGGCCACAGATAATATAATATTTTCCACCCGTTAGAATCTTAGTATTTCATGAGCTCTGTAAATCTGTCTTCCAACAGCTTCTGCTTGTTTCCCGCAGGCTCAATGTCGATGTGCGACCCAGTCATCGACGAGCACTTCCGACGCTCGCTCGGCGACGACTACATGAACCTCTTCAAGAAGAACTCACCACCAGAAGCCACTGCACCTACCAAACCCATCACCAAGGACCGCGCCAGCAGCCCCATACAATTTAACCGGGTCGACTCGCCGAAACCCGCCAAAATTATCGCTATGGAGGTCGATGATGCCAGTGTATCTGTTGATGACCACTTCGCCAAAGCCCTGGGGGACACGTGGAAGAAAATTCAAACGTCCAGATTCAATCCCGACGAGAAGAAAGAAGATTGCAAAGGCGTTGATGATCACTTCAGCAAAGCGTTGGGCGATACGTGGAAGAAGATTCAGTCCACTCGCGACTCAAAGGATGAAAGTAAAGATACTAGCAAAATTATCTCAAGGAGCGGAGTCGTTATATAATGAGAAACTGAGACCCTTTACTGGTGAAGTTTTTTATTACCCTGTAAAAGTTTACGAGGCTCTCCGATCCTGATTTAAGTATCAATGAATTTCCACTTGTAATAACAGTTTAGCCGGATAATCCTGTCTCGTCCAGTTGTGTTGGTTCCATGACAGTTTCGGTTACCTAAAGGGTTGTTTTTGAGACTTGGAACGAATTAATAACTGACTTCCCAATTCTGGCAACGAACAAATTAAAGTAAAATAGGTATGATTGATGCCTAGCTATTGCGAATGTTTCACTAACACTGGTGGGTCCGCTTAACAATAAAATGCCTAGTGTAGACGTAAGAATGTAAGAACCGGCATTCAGTTTGAATATAATCGCAATGAGTTTAAAATTGCACTAGATTTTTTTTATGCCGGCTACTTTGTTGAAGGCAGAATTTGGGAAGGTTAGCCCTAGCTAGATGTTAATGATAGTAGTCAATTAGTAGTCACCAATTACACATAAGTTATTACCTCAGAATAAGCGCTTTGCACATTACACTATAGATTTAATTGAAATATATAATAAGAAGTGAATATAACGTTGTCAGTGTTGTCATACACGATTCTTTATCAAATTACATCGAAGGAAGGAATAATATATGTATCGTAATTTGGGAATTATATAGATTCCCTAGGCATTAACGTGTCTAGCTAAAGCCACCAGAATAATTTTCACCAGTACGGCGAAGTGGTTATTTAGGGTAGGTGAAGACAGGAATGAGCGAAGTGAAATCTTCAGTTTAATATTAAGGTGATTTTTTTAAAAGCACATAAGTAACTGTTTAAAATATGTTCCTTTTTTAGGGTTCCGTACGCAAAGGGTAAAAACGGGACCCTATTACTAAGACTCCGCTGTCTGTCTGTCTGTCCGTCTGTCACCAGGCTGTTTCTCATGAACCGTGATAGTTATACAGTTGAAATTTTCACAGATGATGTATTTCTGTTGCCGCTATAACAATAAAAACTAAATAACTGAATAAAATAAATATTTAAGGGGGCTCCCATACAACAATTCTTTCAATACCATATTCAAACTTATGAATGCACCTGGTTACGACCTGGAGTATGAAAGTAGCCGCACCAACAACATTTTGCAATGTAGAATCCAAACTATTCACTCCACACCATCCCTACCATTGTACGGTGGTACGGAACCCTTCGAGCGCGAGTCCGGCTCGCACTTGGCCGTTTTTTTTAAATTTTAACGCAATTACAAATCAAAAACTATGCTTACATAACTACCTATTAATTTTAAGAGCAAATAAGTTTATCTAACTTCAAACAAAGAAAGAACACATTATTTTTATATTTTTACGAAAATTCATAATATATTATTTACAATAACTTTTTGAAAAATAAATTAATTTGTGAATTGGAATAGGTATCTATAGCCCAAATTTCTTTCCTAAACTGTAAACAGAAAAATATTTTTTTGTTCAGAAAAATAACTCCTTGACATAATGTATGGGCTGTAACTATTGAGGCAATGCTGTCACTCTCAAGATATCATTCAGAACTTTGGCAGCACCCTGCAGCGCTGCCGCAGATGCTGCCGCAATCTCTGTCACGCAACGGTCCGTCGCGGCGTCACGTCAGAGCGACATTGCTGCCGCGAAATGTCACTGTCGTCGCGCCAGACCATAAATGTGCCGAGGTAAAGATCATTGTACAGGGACTAGAGTGCTGCCGAGTTCGGCCTCAAACCTTCACTCGTTCGGATTAGGACATTTAAGCGGCACTATATTTCAGCATATATTGTGCCAGAGAGTACATTACTATATGTAGCCTTATTTTTAACCTAATTCAAAAAAAGGTTCGGTTGTTTTTTTACCTCAAAACTTTTAATGAATCGATTTTTTTTCATCAGGTGACCTTCCAGTTTGGCCCCATTTTTTGAAAATTAGAAATCGGTCCGGAAAGTAGTTTGTTTTCTAAAGCAAAAAGACTGGAATTATGATGTCATCCAGGTAAACGAAATTGCGTATTATTGCTTTGCTGTGACTTATCAGTGGTGTTTATGGACATTGTCTTATGATGATTTCGGTCTATAAGTACCGTACATTCGTTTATGTCGTGTACACTGTCAGACAGACAGATTTCGTGGCTTTGTTTTCGTGTATTTTGCCGACATCCGCTTCCCGCCCGGGCAGGAGCAAACAGGGCTTGGTTGTTTTTAAGTTTTGAACTTGGTGGTATCTTGTATAAAGACGACGTGCGCATCCTGACCTGGGAGGAAGAAATAGGGCTTGAAACCAGTCAAACTGAACAATCGACCAATTAGAACATGATTATTTTACGAGAGCCGTCTTTTCTTCGATGTGATTGGCCGATATCGAATTTGAATGGCGTTGCGACTGATATCAGAAATGCTGATACATAGGCTACTTGTCTTTGCATTCGGCCGTATACCTCTAAGCGAAGAATGTTCTAAGGTACTGACAGCTGGCTGTCACATTTTGAATGTGTATGTCTGTAAATAATAAGGTTTCCTATTTATGCACTATAGTTAAGGTCTTAATTTAAGTTATTTGTAATATAAGCAAAATACACACAGCCTACGAAAGTATTTCGTTTTCTTTAAAGTACAGCCTATAGTTTTATTTTCCACACTCAACACACCATGTACAATGTTGTACAAGGGCCGAAAGAATATAGAAAGCGGATGAGGGATCATCCATAAAGTACGTCACTCGAAGTGTTACGTTGTGTGACATGGGGTGCGAGGGGTTCTAAGTTTCGTGACGTCACATTTCAAAATCGAATATATCTGTGTTTTATCCCAAATTTAAAGTATTAACTATAAAATATTTCCAAATATTTATAGTTATAATATAATATATTAGCTAGTGTCGAGGCATTGTTGTTTAAGCGATCGTGTGGCCAAGGTCACTAACCAACACAATCAATCACACAAGAGGCAACAAGAAGTTTTGCCCATCGCAATCCTCAAAGAATTGCTGATAGACGTGCCAATGGAATTCTTTGTTTGGATGATGACGATGATGCTTGGTTGGATAAAAAAGATGTTGACACATCGAATGTTCCTGACATTAACAACCCAAACGAGAACAAAATGACTGCTATGCTGGTTATAAATAATTTGAAGGAGTGGGTTCAAATTTCAAGGACTCAAGATGTTTGTTACTTCCTTTAATTTAATTAATAATTTATTGTTTTGTTATTTTTTTCAAATGTTTGGTTTGATGATGATTTTATTCAAAATTAATTTTAATGGGAATAAAATTTATTTCGGAACTGTGATCAACTGTGACAAGGACGGCGAGGGTCAAAAAATCACGAAATCAGTGTGACAACGTACTGTATGGAAGACCCCTGAGTACTGACTTCAGTTCAACTTTGATATACTTATATATTTATGTATATATATATATATATATATATATATATATATATATATATATATTTATATGACGGGGGAGGTGGTATTTCATTGTCATCTGCCATAGTTAGGTATCGTGTGTGGGCGGTCTACGGGTAATGTCGGATCAATCAAACGTGGAGGTAGTTTAAAGTAACGATGGTATAATTCTTCTTTACAATAATTGGATCACTTGCTTAGTAAAATTAATCAACTGTAGCACTAGGTAGGTAATCAAACCGCCTGTTCTAAGGTAAAAAAACCGGTTCGCCTGCACTTCGACCGCGGTTCACAGAGAGAATGTGCCTCCGCGTCGTCGACCGGTGGCGCGTAACTTAGACTCCGTCGAGCGCCGCGAGGTGGCGCTGGCGTTCCGATGAACTGAAGTCAATTCATTTCCTCATTTTGCCGACATATACATATTCTTTGCGACCATATGTTTCTTCGGGAAATTTGTTCATAATTTTGGGTACTATCATTCCCCAAAATATGGTCAGCTAATTAAATGTCACCTTGTATATACCTAGTCGGTCCATAAGTTCTGTCACAAATATTTTGCCGCATAGTAAATAATACCAAGTTTTATTTTATTTAATACTATATATGGTTTGATAGCTCATTAAATACTGATAAATTAGAACGATTATTGGATTTAAATGCTTAAAGCCATATTACACAAATGCTAGTTTCTTCAGAGATTTTGCACTTTTTTTACCCAATCAAAAATACGGACGTGATTCACTTTATCTTTTTTCCATGACTCTTAAAACCTTTCAAACTTACGTGAGATTTTAGTCAGAACCCTCCCTGAACCCGTTACCTTCATTTTGAAGCATAAGATAACTAAGTCTGGGTAAAACTAATTTTCATATTCACATTTTACGTAGTGTACTTGTTGCCCACAAGATCAGTTTTATACATTTTTCTGAAAACGTAAAAAGTATGTAAAGTTCTCTTTGGGAGCAGTTGGAACTGAAAGCTAACAGAAAATCAAATGCTAGTTGTTAAGCATGGTCTAAAATCGAGGTTTCAGAATAAATAAAAAAAACCTTGTTGGTTGGTTGGTTGGTTGGTTGGTTGGAACACTGTTTTTTTATTAAATTTGTTGTAAGTGGTATTTTTGTCAGTTGCGGCGTGTTTTGGGTTCGCGATTGTCTCAAGTTATAAGGTTTTTTGTCATATTGCGATAATCGTTCAAAATCTATTGTATTGCAATTTGATTCGTATAAAATAAGCTTTTCAATCACGTATAATACGAATAAGAAAAAGTTTATTGCTGAGTTTTATCTATCAAAAACCTTGTGACAGAACTTAAGGACCGACTAGGTATATAATGACAATTGAATGTCAAAGTTGACTTACACTTTCTATCTTCCGGGCCATGCTCTTATCAACGACTCAACATCATATAGCCGTTGATCATCTGCTTTGAATAAGATTTCCTTTTCCTTAGCGATTGGTAGAGCTTCTGACATACAGACCCATTCGGGACAACTCGGATGTACCACACTCAGCTCCGCGGTGGAATGCAGGATCCCTAGTACCTGGAGCTACCATCTCGGCTGTAAAGACCCATGCAAATCAGATTCAGACACACCCTCAGCATACTATTGGCTCAGCATCATTTAACTGTGCTCCAACCTGCTCAATCTTTAGGGATAGCGATACGATCACAACCTGCGACAAGTTCAAAACCCTAAAAGTCGAAGACCTATGTTCGTGCCGTAGTTCTGAGGGGCAATTGTACTATTTTTTCTGACTACGACTGTTGATGCTAGTGAGCAGTGTCAGTGAGCGCCGAATATCATGTTTCCATAATTGAAAAATGGACTCTCCGCAAACTTGCGATTTGTCTTTATATGATGGCGAAACAGTCGGCCGCTGCGAAAACAAATCCTTAGTCGTGGAAGGTTGAAGGAAGAAATTGACAAAAAATACCAGTCAAGTTGAATATGTACACCATACACCATGAATTTTTTGTCATTTTGTTCCCGTGGGCAATAAAGGTAGTCCGGCAGGTCAGTTGTACTGCTTATGGTTAAGATATCTATCTATCTATGCTTATGGTTATGACTCTACAGTCAGTTAACGTGTTGACCTTTCGAGCCCTGGTTATGAGGCATTTAGATTATGAACCGCATGCCTTCTTAATTAAATTCTTAACCTATAACGGTATATTGGCACCACTGGAGAAGGCAATCCCAAAATATTAGTTGAGATCTAGTTGATATCGTAGTACCTCTGCAAGTGAGATTGTACGCACGGTCCATTGGCTTTTTATTGGTTAGTACTAGATAGGTATCTACGCGTTGGCGATGGAGCACTATCAAATAATAAACGTGTCATTTGAGGAAGAACGATTTCTGATAAACGAAAATTTTCGGTTGAAAAATCACTCTATAATAAAGGAGATAATAAAGGAGGAGAGAACTGTACGGTTTTCAAAAAGATAAATTCACAATTCCAGCAGCATTCAATCTTGTATCTAAATTGTTGAAGGGCTATAAAATTAAAAAAAAAAAAAATAAAATAAAATACGTCTGTTTTATTTTTCGACTTGACATCATCTCGCATGATCTGTTATTAGATAAACTAGAACAATATGGCGTTAAGGGAACAGCACTACAAAGGATTAAAAGAGATCTAAAATAAATCTGTGTGAGATTCTACGCCCTTCTCTTCCGCAGAGGTCCAATGTAGAGAAGAGGCAAAAAATGACGATTGCTAAGATATGTAAATCTCTACAGTAATAAAGACATTTGATTTATGGATTTTATTATTCTATAAGATTTCAATCTGGAATGCTTAATTAATCACAAAATCAATTATTAAAAAACAATGTCAAACATCCACAAAACAGCTTCGTCAATTTGATTTATTGAATGATTAATTGATACAAACATATATTCGTAATATCGGTATGGCATTAACTTTCAAAGCTAAGAATAAACAACCGATCTTTAAACAAGCCTCGCTGCCTTCCTTGGCAATGTGGAATCGGTGATTGATAAGGTACGGCATCATATTGTGGGGGATAGTAAAGATTTTAACAGAGCACTCATCATACAAAAAATTTGTTAGGTCAATCATGACTAAAACCACTAGAATAATGTAAGATGGTGTCCAAAAATTGAATATGGCAGGCAACTTTATTTTGTTTATATATAGGTGACCCAAAAGTCAAGGTAGCTCTGCCTCAGAATGCATCGTCAACATATCTTGACCTCAGTGAAACTTGCATGTTAATCGAGATATTGTCAGTTTAAAGTTTTCAACGAAAATCCCCATATTTACAAGCTTTTATTTAACTTGCTAAAAATAAATAAATATTAGAGGACAATCTTACACAAATCGAACTAGGCCCATAGTAAGCTTAATAAGGCTTGTGTAGTGGATACTAGGCGAAGATATATTTAATAGAGATAAATACTTTAAAAAATCCAAAACTAAGAAACAAATAATCATTCTTATCCACCACAAACATATTTGCCCTTACCAGGATTCGAACCCAGAACCCTTCAGCTTCGTAAGCAGGGTCACTACCCGCTAGGCTAATCCGGTCGACAAAGGTCGTCGTCGGTGGAGCCCCATGTCATGAAAATTAGCTGCTCTGATGACGGAACCGGAAGGTGGCCTTGGGAACTCTGTAACAAAATGACGCGACCCTATCGAGTTTGAGCTCGTTTGATTCGTCTTGACAAGTACTCCGGCCCTAGATTAGATTACAGTCTCATATTGATTGCAAATGTAGGTATCCAACCCCTGTTCGCTCAGAACCATGACGGAACGCATAATGTGTCGGTGCTCCATGATAAAACGTTGCAGTATGTCAGAACCGATGGCGCCAGGGCTCTATAAACCATTAAAATTGTGTCTGGGCTGACAATGTGTCTCAGTTTCTTCGGGTTCTTGCTGTCTAGAGTTACTTATAGGTATTTGGTGGAGTATGTAGGACTTAAAGATGCGAGACCAGGAGCTGGTAGTTTGATCACATGATTCGTCGTGCATTTTCAATATTAGCGGTCTACTCGATTGTGTCCTTGACCTGATAGAAAATAGAATAAATTTAGTTTTAGCAACAGTGCGTTTTATTATATTGGCATTTAGCCACCTTGCCACTGTATCGAGAGCTCGATTGACTAAGCGCTCGACACCGCTGCATCCCTTGCCTATCATCGGCATACGTCACAATGATACTATTCTTCAAAAAGGTCTTTCACAGATCATATATGTATAGGAGGAAGAGTGTAGGGCCTAATATACTACCTTGGGGTACACCAAAAGTAATGTTGTCTTGATTTCCAGTATGCTTTCCTATTTTTACCCTTTACGTTCTGTCTTTTAAGTAGCTTTCCAAATATTTTAGGGGGATGTTACGGACACCGTAAGCTTCAAGCTTTGCCAATAGTATAGGGATGGATATAGTATAAAACGCTTTGACAATGCCCAAAATACTCATAATGATCTCTTTCCTGCATCTAAACAGGTCGTTTTATATTCAGTAACGGCAGTGATAGAGTCCTTTGTGGACTTGCCTACTCCAAAACAGTATTGACACATAGATGTTTACTCCTAAGTATTTAAGTAGACGTCTATTTGTGATTTTTTTAATTTTGGAGAGCAGCGATGTAGTCATGTATACTTTGTCCACTCTATTAATGGTATTTTGACATTTCCTTATTGCGTTACATAATCAGCAATAATTTTCATTGCAATGTCAAAAATGTATAGGTTTTGAGCTATCAAAAAACCATTAATAGAGTGGACAAAGTATAGTTGGCAGCAACGCTTACTTCCCCTCCTTTGTGTATTGGGCTGATGAGTTGATCTATCTTTTTTTAAAGCGCGCTTGGAAATATTCCCTTGTCAATGCTATTTTTCAAGGTTTTATTATATACGGTGTATTTATTATATAATAAACTGCCCTGTGACTTAAAAAGTGTTTCTTTCATAATTTATAAAATGTTTTTAGGGTTCCGTACCCGAAGGGTTCCAAACGGGACCCTATTTCTAAGACTCCGCTGTCCGTCCGTCCGTCCGTCCGTCCGTCTGTCACCAGGCTGTATCTCAAGAACCTAGCTAGCTAGAGAGTTGAAATTTTCACAGATTATGTATTTATGTTGCCGCTATAACAACAAATACTAAAAAACAGGATAAAAGAAATATTTAAGGGGGCTCCCATACAACAATTATTTCAATACCACATACAAACTTATGGATGCACCTGGTTACGTACATGGAGTGTGAAAGTAACTGCACCAATAACTTTGTAAATAATATTTTGCTGTGTAAAATCCAAACTATTCACTCCACACCATCGCTTCCATTGAACGGTGGTACGGAACCCTTCGTGCGCGATTTAGACTCGCACTTGACCGGTTTTTTAATTGTTTGTGAGTCCTTGTTATGTAAGGCATATATATAAATCTGACGATATTGTTACTTGTATGCTGTAGCTGAATAAAGAACTAATAATATTAATAACAACTGATATGTAATCCCCATTCAATAAGCAAAAAAAATCTTATCTAGAATCTAATACTTGTTCTTACAATTTCGAGTCTGTATTATTTTTACATTTTTTTTTTTATAAATTCGTATTTTTATTCAACCTCGTAAATCGCTACACTTCGGGAACAAAATGAATAAAACCGGTCAAGTGCGAGTCTAAATCGCGCAGGGTCCGTACCACCGTTCAATGGAAGCGATGGTGTGGAGTGAATAGTTTGGATATATCGCACGCTTAGAATAATAGTGACCTAATCCGAAATTTTTATGAATTGAGTTACAATACAACACCGACCTAAAAAAGCGTGCTCTACATGATAGGCATGAGAAAACACGCGTTTTCCTAATGGAAAAAGGTTCAATTTCGTTTGGGTCTTTATCATTCCACCTACCCCCCGCGCACGTTGTAGCTTTACAACGACCCATTCAGTATTGCGCCGACGCTCGTGGATTATGGACGTAAACAACGAAGTCCTGTTCATATTTACGTCTTTGTTTCACTCAAGTAAGGTAAGATTTATTCAATATTATTAGAACAACAACGACCGAATTATGAATTCGGTCTATGTTTTACTATTTTTTTCCCTTTTTGTTTGACGTATTTAATGATCGAGTCTGTATCCTACCAAACGGTGCTGCATAGTGACAATATTCGAGTTCAGTCTATGTAGTTTTAAATATCGTCCAAATTGATCCAATTATAAAAGAAAAGGTCTATCTCTTAATAGATTGTAGTGTGATTCTTACGGCAGATTATCTTGTAAGTCTATATTTTATAAAATTTGTTCTAATTAACATTTAATTATCTCTTAATGAGTCTCTTTATCACAAATTAATAAGTAAGTTAGTAGTAACTTAAATAATAACTGTTTGTAATTTTGTAGTATTTACGACTTCGGTACCCAAGCTACTTTGTATTTTGTTGCAGACCTCAAAATGGATAAAAGGCGCATGGCTAAAATATTCTCAAACATAAATTTAAAAGTACCAAAAGTACCCGTAAATCGTCAAAGGAGTACTCGCCGGCGTCTTTGTTATAACTCTGATGAAGCTAACGATATTGTACAGCCACACGATACCGCCGTCTCTGCTCCCCACAACTCTCTACCAGCCACCGTCATGCAGGATCTGCCTCTTGATGCCGCCACCTCTGCTGACCACAACTCACCACTGGCCGCCGTCATGCAGGATCTGCCTCTTGATGCCGCCGGCACTGCTGACTACAACTCACCACCAGCCGCCGTCATGGAGGATCAGCCTCTTTATGCCGCCGCCTCTGCTGACCACAACTCACCACCAGCCGCCGTCATGCAGGATCTGCCTCTTGATACCGCCGCCTCTGCTAACCACAACTCACCACCGGCCGCCGTCATGCAGGATCTGCCTCTTGATACCGCCGCCTCTGCTAACCACAACTCACCACCAGCCGCCATCATGCAGGATCTGCCACTTGATGCCGCCGCCTCTGCTGACCACAACTCACCACCAGCCCCCGTCATGCAGGATCTGCCTCTTTATTCTGCCACCTCTGCTGACCACAACTCAACACCAGCCGCCATCATGCAGGATCTGCCTCTTTATTCTGCCGCCTCTGCTGACCACAACTCACCACTAGCCGCCGTCATGCAGGATCTGCCTCTTGATGCCGCCGCCTCTGCTAACCACAACTCACCACCAGCCGCCGACATGCAGGATCTGCCTCTTGATGCCGCCGCCTCTGCTGACGACAACTCACCACCAGCCACCGTCATGCAGGATCTGCCTTTTTATTCTGCCACCTCTGCTGACCACAACTCACCACTAGCCGCCGTCATGCAGGATCTGCCTCTTGATGCCGCCGCCTCTGCTGACCACAACTCAACACCAGCCGCCATCATGCAGGATCTGCCTCTTGATACCGCCGCCTCTGCTGACCACAACTCAACACCAGCCGCCATCATGCAGGATCTGCCTCTTGATGCCGCCGCCTCTGCTGACCACAACTCAACACCAGCCGCCATCATGCAGGATCTGCCTCTTGATGCCGCCGCCTCTGCTGACCACAACTCAACATCAGCCGCCATCATGCAGGATCTGCCTCTTGATGCCGCCGCCTCTGCTGACCACAACTCAACACCAGCCGCCATCATGCAGGATCTGCCTCTTGATGCCGCCGCCTCTGCTGACCACAACTCACCACCAGCCGCCATCATGCAGGATCTGCCTCTTGATGCCGCCGCCTCTGCTGACCACAACTCAACACCAGCCGCTATCATGCAGGATCTGCCTCTTGATGCTGCCGCCTCTGCTGACCACAACTCAACACCAGCCGCCATCATGCAGGATCTGCCACTTGATGCCGCCGCCTCTGCTGACCACAACTCACCACCAGCCGCCATCATGCAGGATCTGCCACTTGATGCCGCCGCCTCTGCTGACCACAACACACCACCAGCCCCCGTCATGCAGGATCTGCTACACGTTGCTACTAAATTATCTCACAACCCCAAAAGGGCATGTCAAGCTAAAAAGTTTCCAATAATAACCCCAATAAATTCCGACGAGAGTGATGCAGACATAAGCGATGACGACCCCACTTACCGTAAGGATAATGGAACCAATCAAAAGATACCGAGGCTCTTGCAAGCTCATCGCAGAAGCCGGAACAGTGCATCATCCAGCAGCTCATTATCCAGCAGCTCATCCTCCAGCAGTTCACCCTCTAGAAGTTCTTCCGATGAAGAAGCTTTTTCACCAAAGCTCACTACTTTAGGAGAGCGCCCTGCTTCACAAAATCCCACCACTTCAGGAGAGCGCCCCGCTTCACCAAGGCCCACTACTTCAGAAGAGCGCACTTCTTCACCAGAGCAAAAGCGGAAGCGGAATCCTGAGGCATGGAAGATTAACAGTGCCAAACGGAATAGAAACAGCGGCCAGTCCTATGTGTCTGTAAAAACCAATAAAGAGGTTCCAGCGCGATCTGTGAAAGCGCCATGTAAATGTCGTCTAAAATGTGATTCAAAAATATCTGTAAATGAAAGAGAAACTCTATTTAAAAAGTATTGGGGATTAAAAGATATTGAATTACAAAGAGCATTTCTCAGGAGTTGTATGGTGGAAGTAAAACCTAAATATAAATATACGTCGGCTGAAAACCCAAGGAAACCTAATACTGCATATTATTTGATTAATCAAAGGGTGTGCAAGACTTATGTAATCGCCACATTCGACATATCGGACCGGGTACTCCGTACTGTAAAGGACAAAAATGACGAAACCAACATCTTAGATACAGACAAAAGAGGAAAACATGACAAACACAATAAATTAGACCCAAATCTGGTCAGAGACATTAATAATTATATTGCGGCAATTCCAAGAATTGAGTCCCATTACACCAGGGGAACGTCTTCTTGTGAATATACAGATATACATAGAGACTTCGAAATGTCGCAAAAAGCTCTCGGTCGTCAGGTGGGAAAGTTCTGTAACTTCTATGACATATATAAGCAGACAGGACTCAAAAACCATCCACCTAGAAAAGATCTTTGTGATATATGCAGGGACTACAAACTCACGCAAAGAGAGGATCTAAAGGCGAGTTATGAAGACCATTTACAAGAGAAGAACCTGTCCAGAGAAGAAAAAGACAGGATAGATATGCCATAAATGAAACTAATGTAACGGCTGCATATGACTTGGAGGCGATTTTGCAGGCACCAAGAGGACGAGATAGCAGTTTTTATTACAAAACAAAAATGAATTGCTACAATTTCTCAATCGCAGAGTTAGCAGTCAAGTCCAAAACTGAAGAAGAAAGTCTAAAAGCATACTCAAAAAAAAACCGCACGTTACGATCAGCATAATGTTAAACTACTTGGTAAAAACTCATCTCATATCTGAAAAATTACACATTATGACCATAATGTGTAATTTTTCTACATATTATGACATTCAAATTTCGAACGCCGTTGCCCGCCTGCGTGCCGCTCCTAGTTTGTCTGTGAAGTTGGTACTGACATTCAAATTTCGAACGCTGACGCCCGCCTGCGTGAAGTTTGTACTATAGAACAAGCCAACAAACAACTGCAGAGCCACAATGCCGGTCAAACATGCGGTTCCTGAACACATCAAAGAGAGCTTATGATATGTAGATAAACTAGTGTATGTAACTGTACATAATTAGCCCACTCTCGAGTATTAATGCCCTCCATTATGTAGCAGTCACATAAACTACTATTATTAGCAGTCCTCATAAGTGTAGTTTTAAACACACAGATGCCATATTATATTATCTGATTATTTTTATTACTTTTGTACATTTACAGTACTTACGACATAGTAAATAAGACTGATTTTTGTAATGTTGATCTCAAATTGTGTTTAACAGCCTTATTGTTTTTTGTAACTTACTGTTTAAATGTTGCTACTATAAGTTAGCTTTACTTAATTTGAATTTTGTATCTACGATTTAGATATTTTCTCAATGTCCAAGACTGATTGTTGTAATTTTTATCTGATGTTTTCGTTCTTGATGTTTAAACATGTTTAAACATTTTCATAATTTTTGTGTTTTATTTCTTTTTATTCCTTTTAAAAGTCACTAGTTCAGTTGCACTCTTTAGCTTAACACAGACTTATGTATTAGTTATGTCGACCAATTTATCCCACATTTGGTAAAACAGTGACCTATTACGTAATAAGTTGGAAATAGGTAAATGTTTTCCGAATAAAATAGACATATTCATAGTTACAACCTCTAGTGCTTGTTTATTTTTGTGAAACATAGACTCAATTCTGAAGGGTTCAGTTTAAATGCATTTCTTGGGTACTTCTGCTAAATGTTGTTTATTTTCCTGCATTATTCCTTAAAGTTAATATTCCCAGGAGCACGCTGGTAGTTTTACTTTTCAGTTACGTGTCTTAGTTGCTGCGCTACAGTCAATTGAAAAAAGTCAAGATTTTTGCCAAACGTTTTTCGTCGATTCCCAACATTTAGTTTTTTTGAGATAGGTCACTATTATTCTAAGCGTGCGATATATAATAGGATTGGATTTGATAATAGTGGAGTGAATGGATGGATTTACACAGCAAAATATTGTTTACAAAGTTATTGGTGCGGTTAATTTCACACTCTATGTACGTAACCAGGTGCATCCAAAATTTTGTATGTGGTATTGAAAGAATTGTTGTATGGGAGCCCCCTTAAATATTTATTTTATCCTGTTTTTAGTATTTGTTGTTATAGCGGCAACATAAATACATCATCTGTGAAAATTTCAACTGTCTAACTATCACGTTTCGTGAGATACAGCCTGGTGACAGACGGACGGACGGACAGCGGAGTCTTAGTAATAGGGTCCCGTTTGGAACCCTTCGGGTACGGAACCCTAAAAATTCAGCGTTTATAGGCATATGCATGTGTTCGATATGATACGGTATACTTCAGTGTGTGTTCTTCCTTCTTCTCAACGCTGTGATCCGTCGACGAAAATCCACATTCGAGCACTGAATTCGAATGGTGCTAGAGGATGGGAAAACTCTTTCACACACTCGAATGCAGTTGTCAAATTATGGAGCATCTTCATACGATCTTTGTTTATCTTCGGTTGTCTTGATCTTCGAATTTGGATGTTTTCTTGGGCTGTATATACTAAACAAACAAAGCGTGACTCACTTTTCCACTCGGGCTGAAAACACATAATATTACAAAAATGGTTAGAGGACCGTTTGCCAAATAGATAAATTTTAAATAATACGGTTCTTACATTGTACCTACAATAGTAGATGTAGGTATTTGTACACAGCACCTACAGGTTGTTTGGAGTAAGGAAAGCTAAATTTTTTTGTAGAGGATCAAACGGATTTGATCAGAGCAGCTTTACTTTTCGCTCCATACATTATGGGTCAAGCGGTCATCAGCTGATTTGTATAGAGAAGTGAGATCACATCGGTTTGATAGTGAAAGTTGATCAGAATGATGTCTCTAACTCCCCAAAAAAAAAACTTGCTCCCTACTCCAAATACCCGGGATAGGGTATAACAGGAACCCATATATTTTAGGACATATTTTAGAGGGTAGTTACGACGTACGACGGTAGATGACCTGAGGCTGATGTACGTTTCGTTTTCCAGACTACCAATAACAGATATTTATTATACATGTGCTAATTTCTTCAAATAGTGTGTTTTTAAATGAACACAAAATATGAAACGCCTGCCTAGTTCGAAGTAATACTTACAAGACTCCTTCGTTTACGCAAAATAATGCCACCTCGGGCTAAACTGAACTCAGCGGCCAAATCAAGCCTCTTAATACCACGGAATAGAGTTGATTTTTGAGCCCTTGACTATTTACTCTATAGACGGAGTGTCACTTTCGGGATTGCGTCGAAAAATAAGGCGCACAACAGTGGGCCGCCATTCAAACAGTCTGCCTTGAGCTGACATTGGAGACGCAAGCGTTGTACAGTTTCACAGGTCATCAAAATTTGATAAAAAATGCCTTGCTGTGCGATTAAAGTGTGTAGAAATTACAAATGACGAATAAAAGCAAATCAAAAGCCATCATTTCAACGGGAAGTCAACCTAAATTCGTTGTATTTCGTAAAACATTGAGTAAATTTCTTGTTGAATTCACATGATTCACACTTTACGTTTTAATAGTGTTGTCAGTTTTTCAATGCAAAATTTCCCAACAAATTACAACTACGCTCGCACCAAAGTGCTTTTGAACATGAGGTGATAAACCAGCATCGCCTTTTTCCATACGGGGTGGCAAAATCACAGTTGTGACCAAAATCAGTCATACTTCGTAGATACTAGTCCGATTTGCTTCAAAATCTTGGGAATCCGGTTGGAGTCAACACACAAGTACAACTAAAACATAATAATGTAATAAATGATGTATATGTTACGGCTAAAGCTAGGTGTGGAACTAAACTTAAGTTTAGCCGGCTAGTCTTAAGATTAATTTCGAGCGTCGGCTAATGTCCGAAATAATGTTTATTGCGATAAATGATTTCAACATTAGTCGGCTAAACTGCAGTTTAGCCTCGACTCTGTTGAGGCTAAAGATGGGTGAGAAAATATGGTTGACATTTGCCGACTAAACTTAAGTTTATTTTTCAATATTCCTAGGCTAATGTTGAAAAATTACCGTCTTAATCTGGAATAAGTGGTGATGTGGGATGTAGCCGTAAACACTGCGGTAGCTTAGGTGAAGGATAAAGGGGGTGAGCGAAGCGAAGCCCCCTTTATCCTTCGTGTTAGGTTGAACATGTAAGAACAACAAAAAATACTTATACTCATCTTACTATAGTTTTTCTTTACTCTTTACCTAAGCTACCGCAGTGTTTTGCCCTGATATTAGAAATAGCTTTCTCATCTGAATAAAATTACCCCGCCCCGCTCCCCGCAGTCGCACGAATACTTCGTTTTTAACATTAGCTAACTAATGTCCAACATTAACCGAAACGCATCGGCTAATGTGCAATCTAGCAGATTAAAGATGACATCCGTTATCACAAACGAACATGACTTCGGACATTAACCGAGGCTCGAAATTAATCTTAAGACTAGCCATTTTTATTATATTGAAGTCTGATTTCACATCTCTTACTGCATTTCCAATGAAAAGATGGGCCCGAAAAACCCTGCGCATGTAAGGCGGGGTATTTTTTTACACTACCTATTGAAAAAGGATTAAATAAATACTCAGTCATTTTCTTTTCAGTCTAATTTGTTTACCAGTCGCTATATGAATTAGTTTATTACTTGAGAATGTTATACATTATGTAGTGCCTATGAATATTATACATTATGTAGTACCAAATTAGTCATACCATACCATTAGCTACACGAAAGATATATATTTAAGTTAAATCTGTGAAGATAAAAAATAGATACCTAGTTGCATACTTAACCGAAATTCAGCTAACATAATAAGGTTAAAATGAGTTTAGTTTATTTACCAAGTTTATTAATTTATGTTATACTGTGGAATAAATGATCGAAGGTAATCCACCAACTTGTACAGTTTCCTTACTTTTTCCGGTAGTATTGCTTTTGTGGCAACATTTGACACGCACACAGATTAACAGGTCGCGAGCGTTCCAACATGTCGTCATGCACACTAACCTGCTAAAGTTGGCCTGTTTTCACCGCTGTCATTCAGTACTGACGCGGTATCTAGTGTTTGTATAATCTAAGGTAGAGACATGCCTTTTACGGCTATCTACGATTTCTATGTTCAATTTGTAATAACTAGATTTATTATGGCTTCAAACTACTAACTAAAACATATAGGTACCTACATGTATAAAAGCTTTTAAAGGCTTCGCTTATGAAGAGTTTCTGTATTCCTGATTATTCATTTGAAAGAGTTAATCAATGATCGATATAGCTGTTTTCGTAACTGTTAGACACTGAGTAAAAATCCAGTGCACGAATAGAGCGGTAGAACCTTTTTTCGACTTGGTTTTGGTTTTCAGACATCCTTTTTTCGACTTGGTTTTCAGTTTCTAACAGGTAAGGGGTTACCACAACGTCTTAAAACAAATTTTGGTTTCAGGTAAATAAAGCCATTGGGCGTTTTGGAATGATAATGGTTGCCATGGTGATGTTTTTGTTATGAACCTAATCTGAATCGCTAAAAAGTTGTGGTAACTTTATAATAACTCAATGTACTTACCAAGAACTTAAACTCGACTATTACCTGATGAATCCTGCAAAATGTTGGATTAGTTGGGAAAGTAAGATTAGTCATGAGATGTAGGTTCTAATCGTCATTCGAATAACATTGTCAATCAAAAGTGAGACAGCTTGTAGGGATCCGCAGGAAAGATGGCCGACATTTCTTCAAAGGCAGGAAAAGCAAAGAAACCCCTAATAGTAGGCTTGCGCAAGTTAAAAGCTCGAAGGGTAAGGGAAATGCGACCACTTATTCGCGAAATCAAATCCACAACGAAACCTACCTAGGTGCAGTTTCTGTCGAATTTATTTGATTATACCGGTACCTTTAAGTATTCTGTGATTATACATTGAAATAGTAGTTTTTGCCACTTCCACAATTTTCGAAAGATAACTAAAATAGGTACAGGATTGCTAGGAACAGAATTACTATAGATTAGCTATGTAGGAATCTAGATCCATGCATGCATATGCAAATCTACATATGCATGCATGCTTTGGTATAAATTTGAAATACGAGACTCAAAGGATGAAGGCAAAGTTTCTGATAAACTAAGAAAAGAAAACTAAACAAGTTGCTAGGTAAGGATTATACAAAAAGGGAGAGTCACGGCTGTCGCAAAGGCGAAACTTTCGTGCCGAAACTCAGCCTGAAGTTGAATGCGATCACAAATTGTTGCTAATATGAGTTCAAGCTTGACTGGTTTTATTTCCCCGTGAAGTTCGACGGAGCCTTTCGATATTTAAGCCGGGAACACTTCACGCGGCACTGGGGATTGACGCCAACGGAAATACGATATGCGACCTACCTCGCTCATAGTTCGAGTAGGTAGGTACCCGTAGTACCCTCGCGTTCAAAGGCCTGAGCAAGAAATAAAACTTAGATTTGAGTTTTTTCTTATTTCTGTCGTCAGGAAACGGAGGTCGGAAGAAGAAGGCCCTCAAACATTCGGAAATTGATCGGGTAGCTGGTGATCTTAGTCCCTATGACGGACTAGGAATAATACATATAGTCCAAATGGTGTAACTGCGACTGTACCTAAATGTTAAACGCGTATAAGGGCCTATGGGAATATCAAAATTGGTTATTATCAGCTCGCTACGCTACAGTGTTGAGAAGTTAGTAATATTTGCATTAGCCACGCTCCTTATTTTGAAAATACCCTCTTCTTGACCTTTGCCTAAATTTAAACGAGATCGAAGATAGATCTGGAATCATGGTTTTCTGACATAAATAATTGAAATAACATGACCCCGTACGAGAAAAGCGTAATGTATGTGCCTGTGTGTAAGTCTATGAAACTTTCGAGTTGTGAGATTAGTTTCGAGGGTAGTTTCATGGCCGGAACAAAACCCGTTGCGTGGCGACTTGGCCAGTGACATTCGTGCGAGTTGAATATTGACATTGAATTCGTTCTGTGGTAACGTGTATGTGATGTTCTCGATCACAGTAAACAATATATTGTAGTTATAGTTGCCATTCACAGAATGGAGACTCAAATGCATGCACAGCTTTGGTGATAAGTTTATCTTTTTGACCTAAAGCTGAAATTTACCCATTTTGGTGGAATGTAGGTAATCCTAACTTTGAATTAGTTCAGACATTACAAAGGAGGTCCGACTTCCGCTGCCAAGCAGTCCTATAATTAATATGATCCATCTATACAGGGAATCCTAGTTTGGGGCTAGATCAATGTGTGTAAATAGTGTCCAAGGTATTATTATTATTATTATTATTATTATCTCTAGCTTGTATCCGGACTTGAATGATAGGCAGAATAACCATACCATACCAGTACGTGAATTGCTTTGTAAACTGGTTAAATTACAATTTACTTGTTCTTCATCGACATGTTGGAGGGAACAATATTCTTTGGTCTTGCAGACAGAACATTTGAAGTGTAATCGGCACTTTTCAGAATATAAATTTAGACAAATTTTCCTTAGGCCGTCCTTGTTTACAAAATCAATTTGCTCCTGCAAAAAATTCTAGCTTCTAGGCAGGAGCTGGAATTTTTTGGAAGCATATAGGTTGTGTTCTGTGGGTTGACAGAACTTGCAAGAGACCTTCAAATCATTGCAAACGTACGTGACTTTCGGTGGAATAAAATATTGATGCTTACCTTTGACTTGTTAGCTCTCCTCCAGATGAACGGTCTCGATCGGTGTAACATGCTTGGAAGAAAATCTGTCGAGTTTTCGCAAAAAAATGGGTATGATTATCATGGACTGGGACATGATGACTTGACTGGTTGCTCCAGTCCCGGAAGCCTTGAAGATCACCTTTTTTGTTGACGAACTTGGGAGACCAATTGACTTAGATGTTGGCGAGTACCCCTTGGAATTGGCTGACTTTCCTACAATTTGTTTACATGATGTGTTGTTATCAACAGATTTTTTATTGTATTTTTCCTTCATAATCATTTGCAGTATGGTTTAATTATACATGTGTCCATGAATATTTTATACGTCACGATGTGTCTTCCATCAACACTCGGAATGTCCCGTGTGGCAGTTTGGGCCGATGGGTAGATGTTGAGGGTTGGATGTCATTTCAGCTTACTTGGAGGTACGTACACGTACAGGCACCTTTCCTCCTCATCTTCCTCCGTGAGGTCCTCCGCGGTCGCATCCTCCTGTAGCATGACTAGAGAGATGCGATGCTCTCGGTATGCAGCTATTCTTGTAAGCAAGGCTTCTGCGCGCAGGAGTATTGCCTCTTCGTCGATGAGGACTTGGCTATTCTGCTCCTCGAGGAATTTGATGGCTCGTGTTATTTGGCCCTTGAACGAGCTGATCTGAGCATTTTTCGCATGTGAATTTATTCGTTTGTACTTCAAGGAATGCACAAATTACCTTAAAAAAAATTGAAGGGAAAATTGTTGGCGACCTATTGTAAAAACTTTAGATCTTTCCAAATTATATTCTTATATTCATATTTTTTACTAAGTGTTTTATGATGAATTACCTACTTGAGGTAAAAGTCACCGTTTTTTTATGTCAGAAGTCTTATAAAATTTTACAGATTGACATGTCCAATTCGTTACAGTTATGTCAGTTTAATTTTTGTTCCCTAAATTTTGAGCTTTTCAATTTGTGTTTTATTCAATATTTTCAGTAGTCAATAGTAATCAGGAAAGGACCTCACCTGAATTAACAAGTTCCGTTGAACACCAAGTAACGAAACGCCATGTTTTGTTTAATTTGATGTATTTTTTGTTCCTGAACGTGTGCATTTTTATTTGAATTTATTTTCTTTGTATGTTAGCTTACCTAATTAAGGTTATTTCATATAGTATAATAGCCTATTTATTCAAAAATAAATATCATTTTTCATAAGGAAATCTTAGTCAAAGTAGTGATCTTTTATAGATTTATTATAATTCAATATACTGGGCGAGTTTTGATACCAAATAGTACCACAAATTTGAAAACAAATAAATTTGGCACGCAAGGCTCACGTAGGTCATTCAAGGTAGAAATGCTCTTCCGCATCTTGTGAGTTATGAAAGAGCAGAAAATGTGAAATGTCAGAGGAACAACGCCCTTCGCGACAAAGGCAACGACACGTCGCACAATGGCCGAGTTGCTTAATTAAGAGCAAGTGGCGGTTGGCGCGTCGAGTGCTACAAGCAACTTGATATTACGCGACTCTGTCTTTGACTTCGAGAGTATGGTTACGAGACCGTCCTGTGGAATCTAAGAGGTACAAGTTCTGAACTAAAAGGGGATATATTGAGGCGGGGTTTGCAGGTATCAACAGAAGGGATTGCTCTATCTATGCTGTAATCTAACCGCATAACACTGAAGCTTCTTGTATCTACTGTTGGAAATCTACCCGGGAATAAATCCATTTGGGGACAAAACGCGGAATATTTCCGGGAAAAAACCTGAAATGGTTTTCTCGTGGGTAAAAATGTTTAAACTACGCGGGTTAAATAACATGAAGGAATTACTTCTAGACAAAACAACACTACAACAATGCAATCACCATACATTTATTTTACAAAATTGAAACAACTGAATGAATGTTTTAGTCACTATCACTATCAATATCTGTGTCGAAATTTCCTCCACCTATGTCGAAAAATTCCACATCGTGGCTTTGTCCTTGTGATGTTGACGGCTGCTGATCAAAATGTAGGTAGAACTTGTTATTTAGCGCTTGGGAGGGGACTGGATTGTGTTCCTTCTTCATATTCAGGGATTGGTTTCTTGTTCAGCAAATTCCAATTATCTAAAATATATGCTGTTTTTGCCGCCCTCTCAGTTGTCAAAAGGTTGCTATTCAAACTGTGGATGAGTCCATGTTTACTGAAAGACCGTTCAGTAGCTGCTGGTGTACAGGCCGCTGTCAATATTCGCACAGCAACTTTGCTAAGTGCCTCTATAATTCGCCAAGTCTGCCATTAATTCAATGTTTAACTTGCATCCAATACCACGGATACATTCCAGGGCCGCAACTTCCTCGTCTTCCATCGGTTCAACACCTTAGGTCTTAGGGTCTAACATTATATGCGGAAGCAGGTGTTCAGGATTTGACCTTTTCTTACTGCTTTTATCGTGTCCACTGCAATCGAAATTATTGCTGTTATAGCTTCCAATTTCGCAATGTGTTGGCATAACAAATTCAATGTGTGTGCTACACAACTCAATCCTATTAGATTTCGGAGCCTGTCTCGGGCCAATTCGTATGCTTTTTGTACATTACTGGCATTGTCTCCAATTAGCGTAACATTTTTTTCCTGCTGTTAGTTGTCATAACTTTTTCAAGCTCTTCCTTCAAATATTCTGCTGTATGACGATGACTTCCTGTGTGAACGTTCTTCACAAAAAAGAGCTCTGGCATCGATATGATGAACTTTATTATGCCTTCATTCCGACAGTTGCTCCATCCATCACACTGAAGATGTTAATTATTTGCACCTTTCAGTTCCTCGGTGATTTCCTTCTCCATTTCTTTATAGATGCATTCCAAGTGTTTTGTGGACAGTGTTTTTCTGGTTGGTAGCGTGAACAAAGGCTGCAGTTTTTCTCGGTCTACAGTGGATGATCTACCATTGATAGAGGAGAGCTAGTCACATAAATCGCTTTTGCAAACAATTGTGTAAGACGTTCATTTTTTTCTTCATTCAAGGCGCTATCAGGGTTCATATTTTCATTTGCTTCACTTTCTTCAACCCTCTCTATCATCGGTGCATTTTGGTTCACAACTGGTGGCAAAATGGATGTAGATACCTCGTCTTCACGCAACTGAAACATTTTTGCAGATGAGCAGCCAGTTTTGTGACATTTGGAACTTTGTATCAAAAAGTCACAAAGTGAAAACACAAAAACAGCATTTGGCCGATGCATTAGCTAGCCTAGTACAGTGTTTCCACATCTTATGATTTTTTTTTCTTGGCATCTTTTTTATTGAGATCCTGAAACAAAAAATAATAATTTTTCTATGGAAAAACTACAAAAAGGGGAGAGGGCGACCCTTGAGAGTTCCATTTAGAATATAGAGTTCATCATGTTTACAAACAAACTGACATACAATGGGTCAAGATCAACAAAAGAACGCATGGAGTTCATCCATTATTGGTAGATTTGATGAAAACAAAGGGAAGAATAACCACAGCTGCAGGTGTAACGATTTCGGCAATCTTATCAGTATAATGCATGGATGGATGGATGCATCATTATTTTGCTTTTTACTACATATTAACATATTTTTGAATAATTGTATTGGCCCCATATCTAGTCAAGCGTGTAGCCCCTAAAAATTTAACCGCTATTTTTAACCCTACCTATCGCTAATAAAATTCATAACCTATGGCGGATACACGCTAAAAGGTATGATTACAAGAAAGTCAAAACAGAAAATGTCGGCCACCCAAAAACTTTCATTTTTACTACATAATGACATTTCACTACCGAGAATGCACGTGTGACGTAGCATTGAATACATAACACATGTCATTCCACACAGTCGATTCATTTTCGGGAAATCGTGTGGCAGAGATACAGCCTTAATACAAATTCGCACTTTTAACCAGATACCTACCCCATCTGAGACACAAACGGAAATTAAGAGTGAACTAGTTTTAGTTGCTTCATATTTAAATGTACGAAACTGCATCCTGAACATTTAAATATAAAAATTGAAATGTATTGGACAATTAAATGGATTCGGGAGGCTTAGGACCGGAGTAGATAGCATTGTAAAGAAGAGGCCTATACCTATACCTGTGCCTGTACCCTGCAGTGGGCTGATTGATTGATGTTTAATGACTATGACTAATGAATATCCACTACCGTTGGTAGGTATAAAATACCCTGTAGAAAAGTGAATAAAAAATAAATAATAAATTCGTTCCTCTCCTCAATAATACAATAGATAAAATAAAATGAACTTACCTTAGAGATCCAAGTCCAAATACAAGAATAATAATGATCGGACTCCTTGTAGGTGAGCAAAGTCGTCGTTCCAAGAAAAAATACCAGCCAAATCACAATGCAATTATCGAAGTCCGAATCAATAAATGAAATCGATAAAAAAGTTTCACAATAGAGCACCCGAGCGCACGACACAATTTAAGACAAGCGACGAATGATAGTGCGCGTGAAGTGAACTGCACTGGTACCCTAATGGGTGGCAACCCTATTTTTATCCATAAAAATAAGTATGAGTGGGAAAACTCTCACGTGAGTTTGTCTGCTTCCAGCTGAAATTTCCAGATGTGTGTGTGTGTGTGTGATTGGCCGAATATTGATTGGAAGTAGACATAACGTTGAAACGGTACATTTTTTGCAATTAAAACGACGTAAAATATCTTTACCCGCATAAACACCCATTTTGGGTTTATTCCCGGGATCCATATTGAAATTATTTCGCCCAATTATTCCGCGACCCATCCCTAAAAGAATCACACCTTTGATTGCCATTCAAACGTTGGAATGTATTTGGAATCTTTGTCTATCGGAGCAAAAACATGATATCTGATAACTATTTAAAATTATATACCTTCAGAAACCCCATTTGAGTTGGATTATCTTTTCCCGAAGTTGATTGCTGCCACGAGATTCGTCCGAGTTCTCTTCAAAATGGAGACTGAGTCACAGCCACGTCAATACAAACGTTAGAAGGATACTGGTCCACCCGTCTCCAGGGTGAGGATATAAAGGGTCCGCTCGTTCCGCGCCAGAAGCCCTGGATAATCGCCTTTGGAGAACATCCTGTATACCGCGACGCTACGGGAAGACAAAGCGGGTAAAATGATACTTCCTTGAACAAAAGGCTTAGGATCTAATTCTAGCTCGTTTTGAAAGGCGAGCATACGCGCTGTTGTGGAGTTGTATGGATGTTAGGTTAGGTTAGGCGATCGTTCTTTAACCCTTAATAAAGCATAACCATGCAGTCTGTTTCATTGGTTTTACAGTTTATTACCAAGCCATAAAGTTGAGAATTTGGTAGGAAATAATTTCCTATGGCCGTATGGGTTAACTGAAGTCTATAAAAAAAGCAAAAAGAAAAAGTTGTACCACATGTCGAACGTCAAACAAACTAATATACCTAAAGTGCATGACAGAATTGATGGCCAGAGCGGAAAGAGAAAATCGCGGAGGGGGTGACGTCCCGTAAACCTCCCGCACACCCTCAAAAGCCCTGACATAGTGCTGCGCAACTCCCCATCGACCCGATTTCGATCTTGTTCACGTTATACACTTGTTCTTGTGTATTTAAATAGGCATCGGCTGCCTCTTCGTTTATATGAAAAGGAAAATCCAATAATCATAACGAATCGAAAATTGAACGGAAAATGTATTTCGAAAAACATGTTCAGAATCAAGAAAATGAATACCCAGTATCAAATGATATCTATAGGAATAGAAAAAGAGGAGAATTTATCTAAGAAGCCGTAGCTGCTAGTGATGAATGAAGATTGACTATGTATTTCTTGCGATGATAGTATACCTATACATTTGATTTTGTCATATACAATATTAGTAGTTCAAATAAAAATGTGATTATATTATCATTCATTTTATTGTGTACCTTTTATGTAACTATCGACATTGATTACCTCACTAAAAATGGCTACTAAACTTGACATGGCATATTGTATTTTGACATGTTGTACATTAGGTTCTCTTGTCGGCAGTAGAAATGGAAAACATACGAGTAAGTGGTAAAAAATTTTGATCATTATTTAAAAAAATTACAATGGTTTTGGTCTATTTGCTCCAAAAAAAACTGAAAAATGAAGCAAAGCGCTCCTCCGTATCTACCTCTACCCTATAACTATCTATGGTCAAAGTCCCATCCTAAAGTGATTATTTATTACAATTATAGGTACCTACCTAAATACATACCTATACAACAAGCTTCCTTTTAGATAATGTATTCGGGAAAAAATAGAAGTACCCAGTGGTTAAAGTGTAACACTTTACCACTGGGTACTGTAAGCCACTCACATATGATTTAACCTCTTGAATACCACCGGGGCGCGGCGTTAGATAACGCCACTTTTCCGTTATACGTTTTACATTTTATTACCATGGCATAAGTTCAAAATCGCGACCCGTCCCAACTACCTTCGGTTTTTGAGAGGTTAAGTTTACTTTTAGAAGAAATTAAGAATTCGGCTAAAGCTCCCCAATTTCAAGACAAAAAAAGAACCACAAATAACAGTGTGAAAACATAATACTTACATTAAACAGTGTTATAAATTTATATTATATCTAGCTAGACTCAGTCATCTTTTTACTCATAACAGAAATATGTCGTAGTCGCAGAAAGGATGTATAACGAAGAAACGGTACAATGTAGCGCTCAAAATCGGCCCTCGAAGGAACAATACAGCAGTGAGTGTTCAGAAAAGGTGTAACACTCAGTGCTAGTCCTTCGGGGCGATGGAAAAATGATGCCCTGTCATCGCATTGCATTGTACCTGCCTGGCTACTGTAAAGCGACTATTCGTGTAACGTCAGTACCTATTCATAATTTTGTGAAAGAAGTTCAATAACGGAAATATAGAATACTCACGGTTTTTTGGACTCTAATGAAAAGCTAATTCAACGAATATCCCAGGGCGTCGGAATTTTTTGTAAATGTAAAAACCAACTCTAAGTATAAATGGCAAATAGCATCGTAAATCGTAAAGGTAAATATGCGTAAATCGTAAGGTAAACTTGTAGACATATAGGGCCTTACCACAAAAAAATAAACTACTGTACAACACTTGTTTAAAAACAAAACGTATGGGATTTGACGTTTGTTTTGAGGTTAAACGCTGTTTAATAATTTTTGTGGTAACACGGATAATGTTCGTCGCTCGCTACTTAAACATAATTTGTACTCAGAAGCCTACATTTTTGTCAGCTAAATAAATCACATATGAATACCCTCATTAATTAGGTACCTTCACAGATATGTGCACGTTTATGTACTCTTATTTATGTTCGATTACATAAAAACGCTGTTACGCAAGGTTAAATAAAATAAAGCTAGATATTTACCTGTTTTGTTTGTTTTTGGTCAACATTACATACTTATATTCGGGTTTTTCTTTGAAGAGGTCGGAAAAACAGTAAGACTCATCGAATATTAAAGCAGGAAAATGTATGAATAAGTCAACTACGCGCGGTTTTGGTAGATATTCTCATAGTTCCCGGTCAGAAATCTGTTAGTCCATCATTTCTAAAGGCACCTATCCAAAGATCATCATCGTCATACTCAGCATATATCGAATCGCGCCTCAGATTATTAAAACTCTTTGGTTACTAACTCTATGCATCGCACAGCTATCAAAATTAATGTCCGCTACCAACAAAGAGGTGAATGTAATAATTAATGGGAAGTATTTAAACGTATCCAGTTTTTGCTTGACAAACTACTGGTTTTGCCTGACTGAATTACTGAATAGCAACTAACAATGATTGCGACTAGAAATACTGGCTTCGTCTGACAAAATTACTGAATTACGCGACTAGAAATCTAAAAATAGCAACTTTTTTTTTTAATTAGCCATTAAGGTGTCCCACTGCTGGGCAAAGGCCTCCCCCTCTTTCGTCCACACTTCCCTGGTCTGTGCCAACTCCGGCCACCCCGGCAAAAACTTGTCGAGGTCATCCCGCCATCTCCGTTTAGGCCTGCCTCTACGCCGGTATCCGTCCTGTGGCACCCAGTTAGTGGCAATTTTCGCCCATCTATCTGGGTGCATGCGACTTACGTGGCCAGCCCAGTTCCACTTTAGCTTAGCGGTCTGTGCAACTTGAAAACCTCAATTCCGTGGTGGGTCAGGGTAGGTGAAGGTTAAAATGTAGTGGTAGGTTGAACATCTGAGAACAACAAAATACCAAAAGAGCTTTGTATTTTGTTGTTCTCAGATGTTCAACCTAACACTACACTTCATCCTTCACCTACCCTGACCCACCACTTCGCCCAGACAGTCTTTACAATTTTGTGGCGCAATTTCAGGAAATTCCGCTGTTCGTGGCCATTCGCTCAATGATATTTTTATTCGGTCGTTTCATTATTTCCCAGAGTTAATCATGAAATAAGCATCACACAAACCAAGGAGTTGGTGTGATGCGAATTTTCTTTTTACCTAAACCTCTAAACGAGCAGCATGCAGCTGCCTCGGTCAATAGCAGGCTTAAAACGTGTCGGCCACAGGTGTCGGCATACCTTATACGTATTATGTCTGTGGTGTCGGCAGCTAATTGACAACATTTCAAACTATTCACCCCCTAATTTTAATAGCTAATTCGAAAGTTGGTCGAGAGCTTAAGGGATTTTCATTTTACCATTTTCCAAAAATTTGATTTTTCATATTAAAATATTTTTTGAAGTCTTGAGTTTTTGTAAAAAGTTGATGTTGGCATAAAGGACTATGTTACCTTTGCCAGGACATACAAAAATGTAATTGTCAAGGCTTTGTCTTTGCCTGTCCCAGAAAGTTAAAAAAACAAAGGCTGCGTTCGGTTTGAACGTCTCAGTTAACGCCCGCCATGAGCCCACCTTACATGCTAGGTATCTCTTTTGCAGGCGTAGAACTTGTATAGCGCTATTTTTCTGTTAGTTTTATGCGGGTGTGGGTGGACGATCAAACAAATCGAACGCACGGTTATGCTAAAAACGATACAAGTTAGATGTTATGGTGACATTGACAGTTAGTGTCAGCTAGTATTTTTTTAATGCTAGTAAAAAGATAGCTGACGCCCATGGTCTATCAGTAAAAATTATTAGTTCAATTGTAGATTGTATTGCACCTCACCTTTGTTGTATATTTAATCAAAGTATAGATAATGGTGTGTTTCCTGACTTGATGAAACTAAGTAAAGTTATACCTTTATTCAAAGCTGGTAGTACATCAGACCCCACCAATTTTAGACCCATATCGATACTACCAACGCTTAGCAAAATATTTGAAAAACTCATACTTAATCAATTGCAAAGTCATTTTTATCTCAATAATTTAATTCATATTGCTCAGTTTGGTTTCACAAAGGGTCGTTCATCAGCCGATGCTGGTGTTGAACTAATCGACAATATTTTTGATGCCTGGGAAGACACAATGGATGCAATAGCAATCTTCTGCGATCTATCCAAGGCTTTTGATTGCGTCCATCATGACACTCTTGTCAGGAAGTTACGCCATTATGGTGTAAAAGATCAGGCACTTGGCCTTCTGGAGTCATATCTAACAGATAGGGTTCAGATGGTCGATGTTAATGGGAAAAGATCACCTGGGTCTTCAATAAGTATGGGCGTACCGCAAGGTTCAATTCTAGGTCCTTTCTTGTTTTTAGTATATATTAATGATTTACCTTACCTTGTTAAAGCAAAACATGGGTTAGTATTGTTTGCCGATGATACTTCTTTGATATTTAAAGTTAAAAGACAGCAATCAAATTATGACGAGGTAAACAATGCTATCTCTAGTATAGTGAACTGGTTTACTGTTAACAATTTATAACTTAATGAAAAGAAAACTAAATGTATTAAATTCGTGTTACCCAATGTGAACCCGGTAACTACAGACATATTTATAAAAGGACAGAGATTGGACCTTGTGCAGTCGACTGTCTTTTTGGGCATTACTTTAGACGCCAAACTACAATGGGATCCTCATATAAATAAATTGTCGAACAGACTGAGTTCGGCAGCGTTCGCAGTTAAAAAAATTAGAGCTCTTACCGACGTAGACACCGCTAGACTAGTCTACTTTAGTTACTTTCATAGTCTAATGACCTATGGTATTTTATTGTGGGGTCACGCTGCGAATGCTAATAGTAATTTATTCTGCAGAAACGGGCTGTTCGTGCAATTTGCAGATTAGGGCCTAGAGTGTCACTGAGGGAAAAGTTTAAAGAAATCAATATTCTGACATTTGTGTCTCAATATATCTATGACAATCTTGTGTATGTAAAAAGAAATATAACTAATTTTCAGAAGTACAGTGATATACACAATTTTAATACTAGAAATAAAGACAAGTTGGTTGCTTATGTAAGCCGACTACATAAAATTAGTAATTCTTTTAAAAGCAATTGTATACGCTATTACAATAAGGTCCCTACTGATATTAAAAACTTACCTTTAGACAAGTTTAAAATAATAATAAAACAGAAATTGTATAAAAAAGGTTACTATAGGATAGCTGATTACTTAGAGGACAGATGTCCATGGGAATAGATTGTTTGAGTAACAGGCTGTTTCGATATATAATTAGCATTCATTTTGTAATTTGACAATATTTTATTTAAAAAAGGAAACGCAAAAGATGCGACGACTGTGGAGTTTCTTCGGTGAGCTCTTCTCCACAGATTCCGCCATTGTGTTAGTGAACTCACCCAAAAAAATGTAATGACGGATCTAAGTGATGTAACAACATCCTATGGAAATAAATGATTTTTGATTTGATATGATTTGATTTGATTAGTCAAAGGTATTTGTAAGTAGTTCTTCTGCCTACATCGCGCGAATTATTTTCAAAGTATCTTTAAAACCAATGAATAGAAAAATATATTTAAATGTATTTCATATTAAGCATTCAAATATAACTCAATAGACATAAATAATCTTATTACCTGAACAAAAAAGAAATGTTGTCAATTAGACGCGTCACACACAGCAGAGTTCGCGCGTCGACACGATTAATTTTGCTGTCGACTTCTGCCGACGCGTTCTTTTGCGCGGCGACAGCAGTCTCAGATACCAAATAATTTGGATTGAAAGAGATGATGTCATAGGGGGGAGGCTGTTGTGCCCCCCTAACATGCCGCTATCATGCCCTTTGACTATGACCTGATATCCGCTCGTAAAATCGGCTAAGCAAGCAAACTCCTCCCATATATATCATTCACACATAAACGACGCCCAAAGGGGCAAATTGCAGCCTTCTGCATATACCAAGGCCATGGCACGCAGTAACATCGAAAGATAACTGCTAACACAAACGCAAGGTTTTGTTTTTAGTCTGTATACTACACGGGCTGATGCCCGCTCAATGTGTAGGGAGGGACCCGCACACACAGCAGAGATTTCTGACTCCTAGGCATGGGTAATTACATTTTTCCCTCCTCCAACAAAAAAATAAACAAATCGACAGCAGGTGCTGCTGCCGAAACTATTTAACATGCTGCTCGCGTGAAAGAGCTCTTAGTGGGACCAACGCATAGCGATTTATTTATTTAAGTATAGAATAGAAGATAAAGATAATGAACACAGCGACAGTTAGTCTTCAATTCTGCATTTAAGGTACCTAGATCAAGACGGTTCATATCTATTGCACATGAAAATTGGAAACTGTTGTTCCATTAAACGAAGGAAAACTCCAGATTTAACAGGCATTCGAAAAATATGATTCTAGTGGCAAAATATTGTTAGATTGAACTCCAGCCAGTCAGCGGGTGTGCCACTAACGCAAGTTTATTCTGTGGGTGTAGTTGGTGCTTATTTCATTTCCTTGCGGTTTCTTAGTTGTATAGTTGGAAACTGGAATGAAAGTCTAGGTCTCTCGTTTCTAGGAAATGTTTGCAGATTTCTTATGTAACAGTTTTATTAACCTACTACACACACCTTTTCCGATAATGACAACACTTAAAGCATACATTAGGTACATATGTACATAGAGGTACATATGTACATAGAGGTACATATGTACATAGAGGTACATATGTACATAGAGGTACATATGTACATAGAGGTACATATGTACATAGAGGTACATATGTACATAGAGGTACATATTCTCAATAGTGAAATAAGTAAAGTAAAGTAAAGTAAAAATTTCGTTTATTTGTAAACAAAAGTACATCATGGATGGAATGCTCTGTCCCTCAAATTAGCGTGAGCTGTGTCTTGAGAGACAGTTTCTTCCCAAAAGTAGGTAATCAATAAATATTAAATTTTTGAGTACGCTTCATACTTGAAGGCTGAAGTAGAATAATTACGAAATTAAGGAAAATAAAGGGAAAAATAATGGCTTTTTATTACTATACAAAACAGTAGCTCTTCTCTATGTACCTAATATGTGTGTTTGTGCGTGTAGAATAGCATTGTGGTAGAGTAGTGAATGTAAAGGTTGTGTGATTGTGCGTTTAGTGTTTGTAGGTGTGGGAAGTGTGTGTAGGTGTGTGAAGTGTGGTGAATGTGTGTGTATAATATTTGGTGATAATATCTAACAATTATTGAAACTAAGGAAACTTAAAGTTTTTATTGCTTTCTGCAGACTAGTTCGTAGATTTAGGTAATAGAAATCAGCAAGTTTTCGGTTTGATCATAGTCAAATTTACGGAGCCAACATTTAATTTTACTTTTTAAAATATAATTGTTTAACTTTTGTATGTTATTTGCAGCGTTGATTTTATTGTAGAGGCGAGGAGCCATCGAGACATACTGTCTACGTGCGAATGCACTCTTTATTGCTGGTAGGGGACATCGAAACAACCTCTTGCCGTGGTCCGGAATATATGGTACTGTGTGCTTGTGGTAGTACCTGATGCATCTTTATACAAATGACTGGCGTATGCTCAGGACATTGGTTGTGCTGTGGACGAGAGCGGTGGGATGTCGAAAGGGAGCATACAGCAAAACTTTAAGGACAGCGCGCTGTGCATGCTCAGCTCTCAATAGCAGTGTCTTAGATGCTCCCGCCATACACATATGCAGTACTCTACGACACAGTGGCACAGCAGTTATAGGTTATAAACCTGTGTAATAGCTGAATTTTGTCGGGATAACTTCTTAAGTTTTCAAAGATATTAATCATTTTTCTTATACGATTAGCAGTTACTGTTATATGTGGCCCCCAGTTTAGTTTATCATCAATGATGACACCAAGATATTTGATGTGGGGTACTTTGGAGAGCACATCGTAACTGCAAGTGGTGTTATTATAATCAAGCCTGTTGCATGGGAAGGAGTGAATTTTTATTTATAATTAACTGCTGGAGCTGCTTGTTTCAGTTTTACTTAAACACATGTATTTTGTTTTTGAAGTATTAAGGGAAAAAAGACTGTCCTCCAACCATGCCGTCACGGCGCACAGACCAGTTTCTGTTCGGTTTTTAACCAGTTCCCATGAATTCGCATGAAATAGTAAAACTGTGTCGTCTGCAAACATGTATAGATCAGCAGCATTCATATTATTTTTGCACAGACTATTAATATAAACAAGAAACAGACTTGGTCCAAGCGTGCTCCCCTGCAGTACACCGTATGAACAAGCCTGATTCCCACTAAATGTATTACCTACATGGACACTTTGCTTTCTTGCAGAAAAATTGTCATAGAACCAGTTCAGGGTGATCCCACGTATTCCCATATTTTCTAGGTGCGAGAGGAGGATTGGTAAATAGACAGTGTCAAAAGCCTTTTGGAGGTCAGGAAACACACCCAAAATTTTTTCTCCCCTGTCCACATATCCAGCTATGTTGGAGGTGAGCTTCATAACAGCATCCTCGGTACTCCTTTTTCTCTTAAACCGTACTGGTTATTAGCTAAGAGATTGTGAGAGTGGGCATCATATATTTAATATAGCGTCACGCCTTTTACCATACGGGGTGGCAGAGGCACAATTATGCCCACATTGAGCCAGAAGGCTCCGTGGTCTAATGGGTTTCACGCTTGCTTCTCACACAGGAGATGCAGGTTCGATTCCTGACCAATGAGATAATCAATTTATCTTAAGTACATTATACGGACTTTCTAACGGTGATGGAAAACATCGTAAGGAAACCTTCATTACTCCATAGCTGCGGCGATGGGCTAGCTCCTTGTCACGCAAAATGGCGTATTGAATAACTGGCTCAAAGTGGGCACAATTGTGTCTCTGCCACCCCGTATGGGAAAAGGCGTGACGCCATGCTAATGTTAATTTAGTCAGTTATTAAATTCTCCAATTTGCGTGAGAGGGGGCTAGCCCATCGCCGCAGTTATGGAGATATAAGGTTTCCTTACGATGTTTTCCAACACTGATATTTATTCAAATGCTAAAAATGAAACCGTTTTGCTTTGAAAGCGTCGCGTTTAATCAACGTGCTTACAATATTCAGCTCGGTACCTAATTCTCGAGGCGCGGAGCTTCAAATTGGGCGAACTCTACTTTAAAATGCAAAATGGTCGTTCAATGGACTAACTAACATTCCAGTGGACAGGTCAGCGATCAACACGAATCGGCCGAAAGGTTTGGAATTGTGTCAGTTTACTACACCAAAAGTCAATTGACAAAGCATTTGTTTTACCTCTGACGTGTGTCACCAAAACAGGAGTTCCTAAGGGCAATCTGCTCTCCTTCTCCTTTCGGGAAAAGGAAAAGAAGACTGATGCATAGCTGACCCTTTCTTTCTGTGTTTTGATGAAACATGTCAGAGGTAGGTGGGAAACTGTGAAAGGAATAAATATAAATCCCGATGACTTTAAATTCGACGTCGACTTATCAGACAGAGATTAATTTGAATCTAAATGGAATCAAGTAGCCCTATCGTGTAATTCTGACATCTAGGTATTTTAATAGCTTCAGAAAAATATACCCGAAGATTACGCAGCCGATATCAAGCCAATAGCGCCACCACAACCATGTGATAAGCCGAGAAATCTACGATCATATTTGAATCATTTTATGGTTTGTTATATCGCGAGTGGCGTTAAAGTCAAAGTCAAAGTACTTTATTACTGTAGATATTTACATATACTTAGCAAACGTCAGTTTTTGCCTCTTCTCTACATTGGGCCACTGTGGGAGAAGAAGAGCGTAGAAACTCCCACAGATAGATTTTTAGATCTCTATTAAAAATAGGTTGTGCTTAACTATTACAAATATGAAAATTTTAATTATTATGATTAATTTAATCTCTAGAGGTATCTTATTATAGTAGAGAATGCACTGACCCTTGAAAGAATTGCTAACCTTCGCGAGTCTAAATCGGGGCGCACATAGACTGTGATTATTTCTTAAGTTAACATTACAGCTATCGCTTAATACACGTCTCTTATAAGTTATGAGGACTCATTTAATTTATAAAATTCGTGTAGATCATTTGTTGCTTTAGCAGCAACAGAAGTTTACATTCTGTGAAAACTTCATCTTTTACGGATGGAAAGACGGACTCATAGTAATAGAGTCCCATTTGGCACCCTTCGGATTTCTCAAAAGGACTACAGTTACAATTTTATACCAGTTTATGTAGCAAAAAGCGGGAGCACAAATAAGAAATTTTGCGAGAGAAATTGGCACCAAATAAAAACACTCAACAATGTCGGCGTGCAATAAAACGGACTATTAACGGTTCATGAGATACACAGAGACGGACGGACGGACAGACGGACGCTTAGGGAGGCTTAGTAATAGAATGCCGTTTGGAACCCGTCGGGTACGGGACCTTAACAAGGATTTTTGCTTAGAAGTCGGAGGAACCATAGTGACGAAGATTCCTTAAGTGTTTCTAGCTATTTGATTGCATGAGTTCATTTGATTTTGATTATGTTAAATAAAATAATAGTTTAATTAAAAATATATCATATGCAACCTTCATTTTATCGTTTACCTTTTTGGTAACTAATCACTAAATTAATGCCATCCCAATATGACTTAAACTGTAAGCAGATCGAACGACAGTAGAACGGTCCGCACTGTTGAATTTCAACTGGCATGGAGAAAACCTTTGATCGACGGTACCTACAAGAACAGGAACTAAAGAGGCCGAAGTAAACACTTCTTCGGAAAGGACTCCATTGTACTACAAAACGGTTGACAAACTCCGGGGCCGTATTTCGCAATTTCCTACATTGTGTATTGTTTGGAACACAAGTAGAGCTATGGGAAGAGATCTATTTAACTAAGGAAGTAGGAATGTTAGGGCTCAACGGCACTTTGCCAGCGGCATATACCACAGCAGCAGTCGCCATGATACAGATATCCCAATGATTCTTGGCACCTGAGCGAGGTCTTTATCCGGATACGAGTAGGAATGAGCCATTCTCCACCACGGGAACTCAGTCGGGAAAGGTCAGTCGCCGACGCGATAATGTACTAATTCATTCACTTACGTCACGCAACTCAGTCGGGAAAGGTCAGTCGCCGACGCGATAATGTACAAATTCATTCACTTACATCATGCAACTCAGTCGGGAAAGGTCAGTCGCCGACGCGATAATGTACTAATTCATTCACTTACATCACGCAACTCAGTCGGGAAAGGTCAGTCGCCGACGCGATAATGTACTAATTCATTCATGCGGGATGATGAAAGGGTGTCGGGCTTGTGGCCAACCCGACCGTCGGAAGTTATCAATCTGCCCTATTAGGACATCTGACACAGCTTTACGACTACTAACACCAAATAGCGATGGTATCCGCACCTACAGCTACGTGCCATCAGGAACACGGATGCGTCCGTAATAAATGCCACATAGAAGGCACCCATCCAGTGCCCACGATCGTTTCAGATGTGCGAATACCGCTAAGCCACGGACATTTCTGTGACAGCTGTTAAAAATATCCATAGCTATCAAAAATGGTGCCAGTGGTCAAGAATAGTGAAACCTGTAAAAAAAATGTGACACCTGTCAGCCTGTGGATTTATCAGTACGATTAAACAATTATTTCTTACATACTGGGTCCCAAACGAAGAGTAATTCTCATATACTGCAGGTAAAAGGCTGAGAATCACGTAAACGGTGTCTTAGATACTCCTGCCTGAGTGTGGATTCAAATACCAATATCACGTATGGGCCATGACATGATGATGTGTTTGTTATTGATTACTATATCGAGCTAATTTACAGAACTCACAGTAGTTTACTTACTAATGTATACCAAAAGTTATTCAACCTCTCAGCTATTAATTACTAATGCCGCGCTCATATATTGCAACAAGTAAAACACTCCATTACTGTAGCATAGTATAAACACACTAAGTAAACAAGGACGCATTCGAATGATAACTACCTAAGCTTGCTCAAAAGGCTAGGGTTGTCGCGTAGCGCTGGACCAGTCCGTGCATTGTCCATTGCGGGGCGCGGTTTTGTCGTTAAAATGTGTCTCACATATTTAAATATGTTGTGCAGTGCCAACTTACATCCAACATATTATTTTTTCACTAAAATTATATTAGCCTATGTCACTTTCACAATCTATACTAATCCATTACCTTCCTTCTGGCGCAGTGGTGTAACACAATTGTAACCTATAGAACAGCCTACAGTGAAAAAAAATGGTTGAAAAATATATAGATAACTAATGTTATTTCCTACCTATAGTCGTACGTAGTACCTATGCCAAGAAGTTAAAGCGAAATAATGTTAGTGAAATTGTAGCAATAAGTAGCAGAAGACTGACCCTGTCCTGCGCGCCAGAAGTGCACCCCAAAACAATAAGTGCGTGTGCCTACGCGGAAAGGAATGTGGCTGTGTGTGTGCGGCCTCGTGCGCGCACTTTTCTACGAAGATTACGTTGCGTGGCAGGGTGGGTTTATTAGGTAGGTCACTCAAAGCAAAGGCCCGCTTGCTCGAGCGGGGTCAGACTGTGCGTGCGTGCCTCGCAGTAAAGGGGGAGTGTTTCTTTCACATGTTGATATCCAACGATGCGCTTATAGACGGAGCTACGGCTATTTGTGTAGCAAAAGCAATATAAAATAGGAGTGAAATCTTTTCTTCCATCTACACTGTCGGTACGCAATGCTGGAGCTGTGGATGACTAGAATGTTTGCTTCTTTTCTATTTAAACAAAAAACAAAGAACACCTTTTCGTATGGCTAGTATTTAATCGCACAACAAAAATACTGATTTTCACAGCAAAAAAGGAAAAGCAAAAACACTTTTTATGTTTTAAGTATTTTTGTTGTTCTTACATGTTCAACCTAATACGAAGGACAACCTTCACCTAACCTACCGCAGTATTTTGCCCTGATATTTGCTGCGCAAATCAGTATTTTTGATGGGCAGTTGATTATTTCCCTTTTCCTATAACAGGCAATTGCGTGACAGGAAACTAGCCCATCGCCGCAGCTATAAAGATATGTGGGGTTGAACACGATGTCTCTATCGCCCTTAGAACGTCCGTATCAACGTTATGCAACTCCCTGACCTAATAATGTACTCTGTGTCTCTGACTAAAACAGAATTACGCGTCTCTGACTTGCTGCTAACACGAAGGGGTGCAGTGAAATGATACCTGTCCACAACTACAACAAGGAAAATGTTCTCTGCATAGTTGTTGCTAACTAGTTGCAAATAAAGAATAAAATATTCTCTATCGCAAACTAACTGCGTCTCTTAGTCGTAATAGCAGCCTGCAGGGGAAAATACTGTAAATAGATCTAGGTACTACCTACATTGAACGAGTATTCTAGTGTGGCGCCAGAATCTATTTTAAGTAGAGACAAAACTGTTGAAGTTAAGATTAATTTCTTCAAACATTTTCTTTTCTATCGTAAGTATCTGTCTCTAAAACTAAACTCTACGACTTTTGGGACAGTCCCAGGCCTGATAACTGAACTCGAGTGTTATGATAGGGATAAGATAGGGGATGCGTATTTTTGTTACGCCTTTTTAAACGAGTACTGAGCGACAGTAGCATACAACCGCCCTATTGACATAAATCCTCCTAGTCTCCTCTGGAGGAATTACGTCACACGCAAGTTCCGGCATGAGAATAGACATCGCAGAAATAATGAGCTGGATGACGTATGCACACACATGTGTGTGATACGTGACGTCATACATTTGGGGCATTGACAAGGATCTATTGTCAGCATAAATTAAAGCAGCGTCATCAACGCCAATGTTACGTTGATGACGCTGCGGTGAGGTATGTCGTCAGCTTCTTTTAAAGGCCCTTGTAAACGCCAGAAAATTATGACTGCCGGGCGTGGTCTAACGTCTCCACCCATGCCTGACTCCCGCATCTAAAAATACCGACAGTGAAACCAAAGTTTCAAAAGAACGGTAGGTATGCGCAAGCACATAAGATCGGAGAAATCGGAGGTAAGTCAGTAGGTGAGTGCATATGATTTATTTTGAAGGTTCTTGTGCCATGAAATGACGATCAAAATAAAATATAGCATCACACTTTTTTACATTTAGGGTGGTAGTAGAAGATTATCTTGAAATTACCTAAAGTAAGACCATGATGTTTATGTTTACCTAAGTCTAAACGTGTGAGTCTAAGATCGATTAGCTAGACGGCGAGTTAACCTTTGATGGGTCTTCATGGCGAAATATATTCCTACATCATTTTCAATCTTATGGCTTTGTAATAACAGCGAAAACTTATGAAAATCTACCTACCTTCAGGCGCTATTAAGGGTCAACACAAAACTCGAGTAAACTTTGACAACTCGAGTTTTATTATTTTTGCTTAGCTCGCCGTCTAGCTAGCTGTACGTCGTATCAAATGGTGTATAAGTAATATGAATTACTGTGGAAACGAATGACTGATGGATGAGCCATAGATTACATGTTATTAGTTGAATCGTGTTTCGAGAGGGGGCGTAGTGATCTTAACACATTGTTTTCTAATATGAAAAACATTATCACCACCATCCATATTATAATCAGGAAGGACTCGACAACTAATAGATACCTTATTAATGCACCCGGTATTAGAGTATAGTGATCAGAACAAGTCCCACAAATATCATCTCTTTTTGGCGACTTCGGAAGGAGAAAACTTGTTTTATCATGCCATGACGATTCCGCATGGCAATAATTGTATATTTGACAAGTATTGAGACGAGTGACATTACCTCTCCCTCGAAGTGCCTAGGCTTCTCTGCCGCCCTTATGCCGCCGAGGGTATGTATGCTCTAGTGCAATGTTTGGAGCGCAAGTGATAAATTTCCTATTTTTTGACGCAGGGACCATATCAATATTGTTTTAAATCCCAAGAAATAGCAAATTTTAGGTCAAAAAGATCTATTTACTTAGCTTTTTCCCCATTGACACAGGTACTTATAATGTTTTCAAACACACAGATTGAAGGAAAATGATGTCTTCATTACATATCTTTTTCGGGAATTCGCAAGTGCGTATTGACAAAACTAAGAAGCGTATTTGACAAAACCCTTCGCCTTTAGAATACTCACAGACTTTTGTCATACGATGAGCTAGAGACATGTCACTGATTGGTCCTTTTTGTGATTAACTAGTTTATTTTGTTATGGCAGAACGAGGAGACCCCTGATTGAGGTTATCTAGTACTTATTGTACGTTCGTCAATTTCAGGTGTCGCCCCTTGCCAACAGACAATTGCGCATCTGTAGCCTGAAAACGTCAGAATCGTCTGATTGTTTAGGTAGCTGGCCTAATTCTGGCTGAAACCCGAAAAACGCTGAAGCCAAACAAATAAGACTAACACGTCTAGAATATATCTAGATTAGTGGCACAATTGGGTCATCATCGTAGTTTGAGATTTTTCACTTAATACCAGACGGTAACCTCCGATTTCTGAATTGAGAATTTCACTAATCAAATACTTAAGTAGGCATCTGTCTCTGCAGATGTCACAAAAAAGAACGTGACAGAACGATACTGAAGTATTAACTAAGTGAACTTCTAAATTCTTCTGAATTCTGTGCGAAAAAGTGTTCTGTGAGTCTAGAAGGACAAAAGAAACTTGACATACTTTCTTATGATTCTATCTTTTTCACTAACAACTTAATTAAGGATTTTTTATGGAGATGTCTTAGACATCCAGATGACCTCTGTGGTGTTGCGGCCGAAGCTCTGCTTCCCAAGCGAGAGGTCCCGGGTTCATAAATATTAACTGTGAACCAATTCAAGGTTAAAGACAATACTCCATTAACATCATCAAAATCTTCTTTTTGTCTTTCAATTTTGAAGAACAGTCACGTGTCATCAGCAAACAACACTATATCAGTCAATTTCTCCACCATGAAAGGCAGATCGTTAATATATACCAGGAATAAGAAAGGGCCTAATATGGGACCTTGTGGAACGCCAATTTTTACTCTCGATCCATAAGATTTAACACTGTTGAGTTCTGCATGTTGAACTATATTGCTTAGGTATGATCTTAGTAGATCTTTATTTCTAACTCCGTAATGATTAAATTTCATTAGTAGCGTATTATGATCAACGCAATCAAATGCCTTCGACAGTACTTACACGATTCCCTGTTTAGAGGTTTATATGAATCCCTGGAGAACCTAGTTACCTATCATAATAGTTAGTACTTGGTTTATAAAAATGGACCGTTTGTCTCAACTCGTCGGCGTACTGACGGTATATCTGCTACAAAACTTATGTTCCGACCAAGCCGAAGGTTCGGCCGATTTCTAGCCAAAACCGAAACCTTGGCCGGAACCTGTTTTGTGGCCGAAACATGGCCGAACCTTCGGTCGGTCGCTAATAAATATCGATGAGTACCTAATTTATCGTGTTGGGGTTGCACGGAGTGGCAACTGGCAATCATATCGTCCCTGGGGAATTCTTCACGAAATCGTATTATAGGCTCGAGAAGACAATAATAGGCAATACAGATATTGGTAGAGTAGAGGGTAGACTAGAAGGGGTCTAATAGCAGTTAAGGATTAAGTACCGCTATTGAAAATAGTCAGGAGTACGTAGGTAAATGCAACTGGTGCCTCTGCCCCGAATCAAAAACGTGAGACAAATTTTAAGTTTTTTCAGTGGCTTCGTCCATCTATAATATCACTTGAATTGAAAGGGTCATGCCCCTTATCACCAGAAATATCGCTGAAATAAAAAGGTATTTCTTGTGTTGTTTCTTATGCTAATGTTAGAATGGGTATTGTTTGCTTGGTATAAACGTAGCGAGCGGCCCTCAGTAATAAATATGCAATATTATGATTACTCAATCCGAATAAGTGCTAGTTCTATAAGAAATAGGTGATGTCCTAACGATGCCTTTCTTAATAATAGATCGAATAATTACTGAGTAAAAGTGGAAAAAACTCAGTATTGACATAGAGGTCTGGTATTGATATTTTTTTTGATTCTGTAACCTACAAGGAAAAGAGGAAGATTATAGGATCGAAGCGTTCACAGTCAAACCGTAGGTCTGTCACGACTTTTTTTCTCAAGAACGCGCAGAGGTATCAAGTTGAAAGGTCAACGTGGTGGTGGAGTATGGCCTTATCTTACGCGTCTCCGGGTAAAGGCCTGCGCTCCTCGGTGGGGACATTAATAGAGAATTTGCTTGATTCTCGCAAGGGAATAGAGTACTTCCCGTTGACCTAAAATCATAAAATTTAGCAAGAAGCAAGGTCTGGCAACACAAGTAAAGGAATACATCCGAAAGTCCCAAATATGAGTACATATAAAAACAAACTTTCGCTAGAGGTCTCGGGTTCGATCCCCGGCTGGAGTGAAAAAAAAAAAACAAGTTTTGGATGTTTATACGTGTGTGACGCCGCTGTTTCTGGCTCCCACCAAGCATGGTATCCTAGTGTGGGGCAAGAAGCAATGTATGTGCCATTGTGCCTGTAGGTAAAAAAACTAGCGTTCCGCGCGAGTGAAATTTGCGGTTTGCATCGTGTCTACGGGCCCAGATAAACAATATCCCAAGATGGTGGCGGTAGGGCACGGTAAGCATAATTGCACGCTACGCTAAGGCATTACTGCCAAGAAATAAATCCCTTCCATATTTTCATTCTTGTATATCAGAGTTTTTTTCTCCGGACATGAAAGGAAAACAATGCTCGCTTAACATAAACTTCCACTCCACGGTGTGTTGAATTAATGAAATTACAGCCTTCTGAGAGTTTGTACCTATTGTGTAGCATACTAACTTAGTATAAGGCGAATTCCTATTTTGAAATTGCTTATATGGCTAACTATCACTTGACTTCAAAACTTTATGTTATGATATGACGTCATAAATAAGTATTTATCATATAATCTATGAACAAAGTATGCGTTTTGACTGTTCTTAAAACACATATAGATACACTGTTCGTTCAATGACACATTGTCGAAAAGTTATTCAATTATGTTATGCGTCTATTCAAGCATGAGTCGTGAACAACATATTTCAGGAGCCTTCAACATACGAAATGAAAGTGCTCGTACCGAAAAAGAAATCGAGTAAATACGATTGTAAGTAGGTGTCGCCTACAATACTTTTATTTTTTATCGACCGTAAGAAAAATGTCGAGACCGCTCCCAGCTACTTCACGGATGGGGTTCGCTTCAATAGACTTAGGTTTGTGCTTAGGTGGTGCGTATTTACTTAGGAGCCGTTCCGAGTATTTCCTAGAATCGGTTACACAATCGTTTTATATACGAAGCGTAAGCCCAGTTACTTATTTGCAGGCTGGTGGTGGGGCTTAGATAGATACGTCAAATACTTACGAGTATTCTTTGTTACACACAAGAAATAAAAGATGTCGTGTACAATGGGTAGATTATCTGCACAAAGAGATTTTCTTCCAGATGACCAGTTTAGAAAGCTGTTATAAAGTTATGTTTCTGTCCTTAATGCCTTTAAAATTTGCCCACATCATATGAAAAAATGTTAAAATTGGAAAGGAATGGTAATTCCATTAGATTGCTCCACAAAACTTAACAGATTCTATTTTGTGACCACAGCCTAAGATGACCACACGATACGACGGCACTTCATACAAATGTAAATGTCCAACATATATCCATGGGTGGGGACACGGTGCGTTGCGGGACGCACCGCACGTAGTAGAACGCACCGCACGTAGTAGGACGCACCGCACGGAGTAGGACGCACCGCACGGAGTAGGACGCACCGCACCGATCGAGTGGCCACCTGTGGCTCGAAGTTAAGCGATGCAGCGCCGAACCGCATCTAACGCAGTGGTAATAATTGTATCTTGTCCGAGATTTTCTACTTAAAGTTAAACGACACTGTCGTATGGATCCATAAAAACGTCATCTTATTTCATAAAAAGTAAAAATTATTTACGTTAATAGTCGCAATCATGCTCATTTATTCAATTCACTATTAATGGCGCCTATGCCCGCCTTTGCTCCCACTTGATGGTGCTGCCGTAGTTGTAAAAGTTGGCAAAGAGTTTCATTCATCTGAGGTTAGGTTCAAAACACGTCACGTGATCATTCAAATACACTTGACACTGGCAAAATTAACCTTAATTGGGTTCTTCTTCTTCTTTTAATTTGGCGCGCTAACCTCTTTTGAGGTTAATTTTGCCTCTGTCAAGAGTATTTGAAAGATCACAATTTGGTCGGGTTCTCTAGCAAGACCCTGGAAATTAAGGTCTTGAGAATCATATGTTGCTCCTTAGCACTGCCCAGCAGGTCGTGTAGGGCTGGGAATCAAGAATTTCCTTCGGATGTGAGCAACTGCCTCCCATCTCAAATAAGGCTAACTGGACATTTACATATTTAGGGAGAAGTAAATATAATTTATCAAATTTGACAGATAGACAGCCTCCAACTGCACCAGCGCCATCTGTAATGAGCTTTTCAGATAAGGTGCAATTTACATTAAATTTTGACACAACATTTAAACAACATGTAACTAGATATTAAAATAAAATACAAAGTAAAAAATCGGCCCAATCTTCTTCCTTCTACACGGAATTAAAACAATCTCGTAGGTACTTCGTCTTCAGTGTAGGTCTGCAGTAGATTTCACCATCATCAAGCAGCCCACATTCTCCAACTGGCGGTTATAGCCAGATGGCTATACCCACCATCCAAGGAGAACCTTTACCATGCCATCTAAACCGCAAACAAGCACATACATTGCTCTTGGCCCCACACGGAAACCAGAAACAGCGACGTCATAAGCATCCAAGACCTGGGTTTTTTTCCTCCTTGCCTGGATTCGAACCCAGGAGCTCTCGCTTGGGAAGCACAGGCTCGTCCAGAACACCACAGAGGTCGTCACGTTGCTGTGGATAGGCATAATAAGTAGTGATGCAACGAATACGAATACGAATATTCGTATTCTTCGAATAATAGACATTCACCGAATATTCGTATTCGGCGAATACGCGCGTCGGTCGTCGGCACGTAAAAATACGACGTGTGCATAGGCATTTGGCGAGAAGATGTCCATTTTCCAAGTCTGAAAAAACTCGCCCAAAAATATTTATCTCTGATGCCATGTTCAGTCGCCTCGGAAAGACTTTTTTCAACAGCTGGAAACATCCAGACTGAAAAAAGAAATCGCCTAAAATCAGAAAATCTACAAATTTTATGTTTATTTGCCTATTGTAAATTTTATTAGGAGAATAGAAATTCATCAAATAAATTAGTCTTTTATTACCATGGCGAGATATTCGTATTCGTATTCGTATTCACCGAATAGTAGGTTTGATATTCGTATTCGTAAAAGTAGTATTCGTTGCATCACTAAATAAGGTTACATATCATTATACCTAAAGTTGATTCAACTATTTTCGATAGAACTACGTTTAAAAGACCTACCGTTCAGAATAACTAAAGATCGTTTCACATGTGTTTCTTATAAGTAATTATTGAAATGTCTAATTAAGGCGCTACCTCGTCCGTGCAAAGGTCCGTGAAAGACCCGCAGTGTGAGAGGGACGGAATCGGGAAAAAATGAAAAAACGTAGCGCTAAAACCACAGAAAAATTGTTTAAAAATAAACTACGCTATTTTGTTAAAAAGTTTTTTAAGAAGATTTTGCGAATACATCATATCTACATATTGAACGCAGTTTCACAATGAAATTAGTTAGTATTTCAGAATTACAGGAAAAAATTAAAACAATTTAGAGGTGTTTTCGTAATTAAATGCTATCGAGAATTTTTTATTCAATCGCGTTTCCCTTTAGTGAAAATCTTAATCAAATACTCAATAAACGTTAACCCAAAAATCTAATCTTGTAGATGACTTCATGGTGGAGTCGAAAAAACCACTTAACATTTTTTTCGTATCACCTTAACGACTCACCTACGGTCAACTAAACTTACAATCAACTAACCTAAACTTCCTTGCACTACCCAATGGTTTATATATGCAACCCTTAAATAATAAAGCTGAAGTACAGAGTTATGAAAACCCTCACAAAAGTCCACTTTAAACAACCACACACAATCACCTTGGAAATGTAAACACGTTAATCACGAATTCAATCTCTTTTTGCAGCTCTCTTTTTACATGACCTAGCTTGCCTTGTAAATAAAAAAAATAAAAAATATATTCATCCGCGTTCTAGTTTGCGCTGCGGCATAATCTGCATATAAAAGACCTAAGCATTATCGCTGGATTTATAATACTGCGCTGTCAGCTTTGCAGGGATGCTCACTGGGCTACTGACGTACTTAATAACAGAACTTATTCAACTACTAATCGGTACTTCTGTCCTGTATCAGGGATGTAATCTGGGAGAATTATCGTATTGATCTGTATGCAACTGAAGCTTAGACTTCAGCCAGGAGATGAGGTAGCAGCTCCATTTTTAGGGTTCCGTAGAGAAACAAGGAACCCTTATAGTTTCGTCAAGTCTGTCTGTCCGTCCGTATGTCACAGCAACTTTATTCGGAAACTATTAGGACTACACAGTTGAAACTTGGTATGTAGATGTATTCTGTGAACAACATTACGATTTTTATACAAAAATTTAAAATAATTAAAGGTGGCTCGCCATACATGGAACTGAAACCAAACAAATATTATTTTCATCAATCCTATATGTGTAGGGGGTGTCTGTAGATAGTTATTTGAAAATGACGTTGAGGTTTCTGAAACCATTTTTCCTCAAAGTAAATCGTTGAAGAGACAGACCCTTCAAAAGTGGAAAAATGTGGTCCCCCCCCTCTAACTTTTAAAGTGATAGAGTGAAAAATCTACAAAAAATATATGTTGTGTATCTCAATACACACTTTCAACAAAAATTGGTTTAAACAAAATGAAATAAGTGTGCATATTCCACAGTGAATAGGCCCTGGCGCAGCATTTGTTGCAGATAACTGCAACGCTGGTAATTCTGCCAGAATCCATTTTACAATGTGAGTGGAAGCTTCAGCTCATCTTCAGGAATTTTATATTATCCTATCTTACATATCGCTTCTTAAGAGATAAGCTTGTATATTGTACGACTATTTTCAATTTATCTATGTAATTTTATTTGACTACTTTTCCAGTATTCGTGTATGTTGTATGTCTCTGTGTATGTGTGTGTCAGTGTGTGGATATGCATGTGTTGTGTATATGTATGTATGTGTCGTGCTCTACTAACTAAACTAAACTAACTAAATTAATGCCAAGTTACTAAACTAAACGTAAACTTCAGCAGTAACTGTAATGTTTATCAGCAAACGCCAAGCAAATATATAAAAATATAAAATATGAAATTAGCATAAAACATTTATTAAAACCGCAAAGATAAATTCGTCATTCGTACAAACACTATGAAAAACAAAGTTACAACACAAACATCCAGTCACATAATTACTTGCTACAACGGAACCCTTCATGGACGAGTCCGACTAGCACTTGGACGCTTTTTTACATTTGACACGGCTAGGGACCATTATGGTTTCTGCAGCAACACTACCGCTTATTGGTAAAGCAGGTAACTAGGTATATCTACAATCTACATGCCTTTGTAATATCAGTTTTTAAACGATGAATTTCCACTGTACGTAGGGGATTACTGAAACGAACAAATGAAGGATAAAATAACGTGTACATACTGCTGACCTACATTTGCACCTTGTGACGCATATTGACGCATTTACGTACGACTTCTGACCGTCTGACCTACAAATTCAATATGGCGGACCCAACATATATTTTTTGGAAAATCGGGCTGCACATCAACCCAACACATAAAGAAAATCGCACGAAAATGGTTGATACGTTCATACGAAACGTAATATACGCGTTTATTACGTTAAATTGCGAACAAGCTTCCTTTTTACCCTGAGCATTTTGTTTGCTTTCGCCTAGGAGACATGACGCAGACTGATGCTAAGTCTTATTTTCATTATACGAGCAATATTACTTATATCATTTTTAGAAGTCGTCAAAGTGAATTAATTTTTAGTTCCAAATTATCATGTAAGGATGTTAGTATAGAAAAATTCGTACCATCTAGGGTGCTTTTTAGGTTTTCTTACCCAAAGGGTAAAACGGCACCCTATTACTATGACTCCGCTGTCCGTCCGTCTATCTGTCCGTCTGTCACCAGGCTGTATCTTATTAACCGTAATATTTGACAGTTGAAATTTTCACAGATAATGTATTTCTGTTGCCGCTAGAACAACAAATACTAAAAAAACAGAATAAAATAAATATTTAATGGGTCTCGTATACAACAAACGTGATTTTTTGCTCGATATTGATAACGGCAACAAGTAGACGCTTAAAATATTCTCAGAATATTTAGATATATATTAACTTTAAAAATAAATAATTAAATTTATATGTAAGGGTTACATACAACAAACGTATTTTTTTGTCCTTTTTATAGATAATGGTACGGAGCCCTTCGTGCGCGAGTCCGACTCGCACTTGGGCGATTTTTATTTTTCTATCAATGTTCTATGATTCCAACGGGTCGTCTTCATAGTTTTTATCTATACACGTATTATAAACCCTCTTTACTGCGTACAAAAACCGCACGTTACGATCAGCATAATGTTAAACTACGTGGTAAAAACTCATTTCTTATCTGAAAAATTACACATTATGACCATAATGTGTAATTTTTCTACATATTAGGACATTCAAATTTCGAACGCCGACGCCCGCCTGTGTGCCGCCCCTAGTTTGTCTGTGAAGTTGGTACTACAGAAAAAGCTAAACATCTGCAGAGCAACAATGCCGGTCAAACATGCGGTTCTTGAACACATCAAAGAGAGCTTATGATATGTGTGTAGATAAACTAGTCTATGTAACTCTACATAATTAGACATTAAAACTCTCGAGTAATATTATTATGAAACGAGCCGATCTCGAGTGTTAATGCCCTCCATTATGTAGCAGTCACATAAACTGCTATAATATTACTATCCAGCTCTAGGTCACACTAAGTTTTTACGGCCACGAAATCAGTACTCGTGCTCGAAACCACTGCAACAGAAAAAGGTTGTCTCAAATTACTTAACCGACGGTAATAATAATAAAACAACCGTAATTAACTCGTTTTTACAAACAACGAATTCAATTATGACCAAAATAGAAACACTGGCTATCCATGGAAGTTGTTTAGCCATTAGAAACAATAACGCGGTAATGTCGTTTGCTTCCTACACAGATACTATAATACTATACAGTACTTCCTACACAGATACTATAATACTATACAGTACTTCCTACACAGATACTATAATACTATACAGTACTTCCTACACAGATACTATAATACTATACAGTACTTCCTACACAGATACTATAATACTATACAGTACTTCCTACACAGATACTATAATACTATACAGTACTTCCTACACAGATACTATAATACTATACGGTACTTCCTACACAGATACTATAATACTATACAGTACTTCCTACCATAGACTAATAATACAAGGAGACTAGCCATCCCGAACAAAAAATCGTGCTCCGGAAGAAAGCTAAAATTGCCGTCCAGACACAGATGGCGTTAGCCCTGTTTGCTGCTTGCTTAGACAGAGACGGCTGCCTGTTTTTTGTACGTTATAATGCCCTAGGTGGCGTCAGAGATTTAATACTACACTAGCGCCACCAGACTCAGATTAGATCTCAATATAATTCAAAACATGGTCGTAAATTTCATGACTTATCGAAACAATATGATGACGCAATTGGTTCGATATCAGTTGCGCAATCTGAATGATCTGGGTTCAACTCCAAGTATTCTTCTTGTTTTTTTTGTGCTTAAGTTTTCTTGTAAAATGGTACGGAACCCTTCGTGTGCGAAACCGACCCGCCCTTGACCGACTTCTCCAATAAAATTTGTACTTAGAAATTTTATTAAAGGCGCAAAGGCAAACAAGTAAAAATACATCACGGTCAAGAGTTCCTTACCACCGCACTATGGAAGGGATGGTATGGAGTGAATAGGTTTTTTTTAATGTAATACAGCAAAATGTTAATTACAAAGATATTTGTTTTTCATGCTCCGTGTTATCAGGTAATTTATATGTTTGTATGTGGTATTGTAAGAAATTGTGCCCCCTCTATTTATACCATATATTTCTCTACAGTTTACCTGTAATATTTAAGTAATGACAAGGACAAGGACATTGGGAATCGTCGTTTGAGGGACCGAGGTTTTGACAACTGCTCTAATTCTGATTAAACTGTGGCTCTGGGGCTTTCCTGGTCCAGAGGATCTCGCTCGCTGTGCAGCGCGATAACACTGCCAGTGTAATGGGATTGTTTGAATTATGTATTTGTATAATTTTTCCTTTTTAAGGTAACCCTAAAAATACGCGTGAAGCACCCGCCGTACACATGTTATACAGTTAATCACAAAAGTTGATCGCAATACTATTTGCAGTAACTATATTAAATAAATAAATTAAAAAAAACTTAGGCTCAATAAAAAAAATAAAAGGTAATTTGTCCGCACTGGGGATTGAACCACGATCAACCACTTGAAAGTCTGAAGATAAACCGCTCGGCCATCCACCTTGCTGATAAAAATGGCGAATATTACAAATACGTTCTTTCGTTCGGCAATGAAAGCATTGAGATTGTGGTGAAGACTGAAATTACAATTTAGTGATGAAAGAAAGACTATGAGCGACATCTAGAACCAATGAACTATTTTTCAATGTACGGTGCTTTGCATGGCGATGGACGCTCTTCCTTCCTAGTTTCCTACCCACTGACACACATTCACGTAATATGACCTATTGACATTTCTTTATTGCCATATAATGAGCTAGCTCATTTTAGATTGTAAATTTGTAATGTACGGAAAAAAAGGCTAATTTAATGCAGCTTTTTATCTATCGGGATATGTGTTATAGAGAGAAGTTAAAATACAGGGGTTTGGGGTATGTCGGGTACTATGAAACCGATTTGATCAGAGCAACTTTATTTTTCACTTCTATATACATTTTGGGCCAAGCGGTCATCAGCAGATTTGCATGGAGAACTGAAAAGTAAAGTTGCTCTGATCAAATCGGTTTCATGGTGAATGTTGTTCAGAATAATGTCCCCTACTCGATACAACTGCTCGATCCTACAAACACTTTTTATATGTACCCTCTTTCCCTCCGGCGCGTGCGTAACCCCCCCGTGGCCCCGACTGTGTCCAGAAAACCATACCTAAGCGATACTTGAGAAGTTTGTAAGAACGAAATAATCCCTGATAAATTTACCCCGTACACAGAAAAGCGCACTCTCCAACGAAATCTGAACATTTTTAAATATTTATGGATTTTCTTTGCTTTGAGTTAAGTTTTCACAAAAAATTGCCGCAATAACGCCCAAATATGTATTTTTAATAATATTTAATAAAACCTTCGACACTATTTACACACATTTATCTAGCCCCAAACTAGGATTCCCTGTATCTTGGGTACTAGACAACGATACACATACTTATATAGATAAATATTATACTTAGATAGATAAACAACCATGACTAGGGTACAAGCATCCTTTCTCATCAAACCAATATTTACCCCACCGGAACTCGAACCCGGGACTCTTGGCTTCGTAGGCAGGGTCACTGCCGACTCGGCCATTCGGGTTGTTGTATAACTACAGCACATATAAAAAACAGGCATAATTATTTCCTTAACTCCTTAACATTTCACGTTGCTAAGCTATTTTAAGGACCAAAAAAATTATATAACAAATCAAAACCGGCCAAGTACAAGTCTACTCGCGCCCCGAGGGTTCAGAACAAATCACGCTTTTTTTGTGATGGAACGTAAAATTTACGGTTTCCGGTTTTTTCCTTAACTTGTGCTATAAGACCGTGCTTCTTGTCAAATTTCATGATTCTGGGTCAACGGGAAGCGGCCTATAGGTTTTGATTCCCTTGCGAGAGTCAAACAAAGGTAGCAATTTAGCGGCTTCTTTTGATGGCGTCGATCACCGAGAAGTTTGTTTTTTTCACAGCTACACAACTCACCCGCGCGGTGACATTTAATTAGCCGACCATATTTTGGGAAACTATAGTACCCATCAATATGAACAACTTTGCCCAAGAAACATATGGTCGCAAATGAAAAAAAAATTTCGTCCCTCAGTACATTGACCCGATCAGCTGATTACAAGTTGCTATGAAACACCCAAATTATTTTTTCGTTTGTGACCATATCTTTCTTGAGGAAAGTTGGTCATAATGATGGGCAGTATGATTCCCCAAAATATGGTCAGTTAATTAAATGTCACCTTTTATACATGCAAATACCATGGTAATAAAATTCAAAACCTACAACGGAAATAATACTTCTAGAAATTCCATGGGAGGTGAATGGTGTACTACAGTACTGAGTAATGTGAAAGCCGATTTACGATGTACTTTATGTGCAAAAATTGTAGAGGCCACTTCGTTGTCCGTCCGTTCGTCTGTCCAGACCATTGAGCTACCATTAAGGGCTGAACAAGGGCCAATGGCATTGAGAATTAGACAAAGAAAACAAATACCCGTCGCATCGCGTCGAAGCAGACTGACGCACGCTCCCACGCAGAGCCCCGCGGGGCAGTCCGAGCTCCGAGACCAAGAAAATTATAGAAAATATTATTAAACTCCTGTAATAATAATATTAAAAATAAAATAAAACAACTAAAAATTTTCCCTTTTTGTTTTAGCTATTTTTGTGTGTAAGTTTCATATAGGAAACTGATATCGTCTCCGAGCGCTTGTTTATTTAGTTGAATAATAATGCATTGCGAAAAATATTTTTAAGTATTAAATATAACATATAACTATCCGGTAATTTTAAAAGTCCATTCTTATCTCTAATAGACCTTTTACAACATATATTTATCCTACATTTTTATGTTGTCTAGTTTAGTCTAGAATTGAAGCTAAAGATGCATTTCTTTGTTCGCGTCCCCTGGCGCTGGCCATATTTTTTTACCCCTATTTAATGGTCCAGACCGTTTTTCTCAGGAACGCGGAAGGCGTAGTAAGTAAGTAAGTAAAGTAAGAGCCCCCAACTTTTCAACAGTCGATGACGAATTAGCAAATGCATATTTGACATGAACTGTTTTGAAGTAAAATAGCATTTTATGACAAAAAAAACAAGACAAAAACACTTTTTTTTATTTTTTTGGAGATCATATCTTCGACAACTGCTTACATATTGGGAATAAGTAAAAAGTGTAAAGGATCAAATTTGTCGAATTTAATTAATTTTGTCAGCTTTCTTTATGTAGTAGAGCAAAACTTCCTATGAGGCATCGTTTTTTAGATGTAAGCAATAAACACTGGGGGCTCACCTCATATTAGGATGTTTATCTCCTAACTAGTCCAAACAAAGTCCCGTAGCTAGTCAAACATTCTGCTTTCAACTTTTCCATCTAGAATCGTTCCTTGACTAGTCTATTTTCCAAATATTAGCCTTATTTTATTTTGCCAAATATTAAAATTCTATTTTGATTGTTGGAAGATAAATTGATACTTGTTTGCTTATTTGATTTGTCATCAAATGTACAGGAGTCACCCTGATGTAATATGGGTGCGGATCACGTGGCGTGTCGCATGACTCACATATATGCGTTGTTTAATGTATACATACATATACAATAATGTACATTGTACCTACTTACATAAGGGGTTGATGCTGTTTGCGGAATTTATATCGACCTCAAAACTGCGAATGTAGCGGCACTAAAAATTATACATACTGGTTAAATCGGCTAAGTGCGAGACGGACTCGCGCACGAAGAGTTCCGTACCACATTCTAAATTAATTCGTTTACGTAACACAATCGTGCACCAAATTTAGACTTCATCGGTTCAGAAACCGGTCGTTTTATATACTTATACACACGTAAGGTTCCGTTTTTCCTTTTTAAGGTAAGAAACCCTAAATAATATCGTCATATTTCACTACTTCGGATCCTGCCACACCAAATATTTGTTATTTCAGCAAAAACACTGAAATGACGCATATTTGATGTTGAAATTGTCAGAAAGTATTTGTGGAAAACGGACCAATCCCAATTAACAGTTATTCAACTGAACAACATTAATTGACTTCACACGATTGGGCGTTAAAACTGTTTGTGCACGTGACCTGCCCGTCACTGCTCTGAATTGTGAGCCGGAATTCCAGTCAATATGAACGCAGGTAACTAGCGAGGTCACAGGGTATCCTTGTAGGGTGATGCCTCACGGCCCCAATTCCTGTCAGTCCCAAAACTGATTTTGATTAGTCTCACGACTCGGAGACGACAGAAATAAAATATGGTACAGTCGAAGCCGAGGTGTTTTACATTCAAAATAAAATAGTACCTACAGATGTTCCACACTTGCTTACTACAAGGAGACTTGGACGATGCTTGACTGTATAATGTCCATAGCACCAAATAATGAAAAAAAACATAACTATTTCGTGGCGCAATGGCTGGAAAATTCAAACATGGAAAACATTTGGAATTGTGGGGCTTTGCATCACCGAACAATCAATTTGGTGGAGTATTGGCCCAGTCAGCTAAAGAAAAAATTCAAAACCAAACAAACACGTTTAATTGACTTTCTAGAGGTAATAAAAGCAGAAGCAAATGACGTACACCGATAGAAACCACTAATACAAAGGAAAGCTAAATAAATATTTAGTTACCAATATATCACAGAATCAATACATCTTTATACAAAAAAAAGGCTTTCGTTAAAGCTCTTATCTAAGCTGTCATCTTTATTAGGATTTTAGGGAAACTTTGATTAAATAAGCACTGATTATATTTTTATTGTAACACACAAACAATATTTATACTTATACTTTTACTACTGTTGTTAAAAGTATAACATTATTTGAACATTGAAGTTATAATGCTCAATTTAATTATATTTGTGAAATAAGTATAACAGATTCTGTATACATACATTCAAAAACTTCTCACTCATACTGGTAAAATGTCATCTTTATAATGATTTTAAAAAGTTGTGATTGCCAAAGTACTGACAACAATTTTGAAATTTATTTTTATTTATTTATTAACATAAAAACGCATATTGAACCAAATTATTGATCGTTGATGCAGTGATTCTCAATTAAATTATTTGACTGCCTTTTAATCTCAAAATAGCACCTTCGCCGCTTGAAATTTCTATTCGGCATAAGAATAAGAGGTTCTTCTTGTGAGACATTCATGTTCTTACGAATAACCTCTGGTAAAATAATAGTACACTTCGAACGAGTTCGCAAAAGCTTCTTTACAAACCTCGCTGCGACCCCTTCGGCTCGTAAATATAAGCCTTTGCAAACATGAATGTCTCACAAGAAGAAACTCTTATCCTTATGCTCCTATATCATAGGTAACCTATAATATGTCATTGTGTTTTCTTAAAATTAGCTTAATAACCGCCATATGGTTTTTTGCTTACCCGTGAGTCCAAACACAACTGCCTAACTATATCTGGTTCCTGAGTTCCAGTAATCATCCATGTTCTCATTCCATCACCAGCTCATGACACCAAGTTTGCGAAATCTGCTCATCATCCTTAACAAATTGAGTCCAAACACAACTGCCTTACTATTCATGGTTCCAGACTTCCAGTACTCATCCACGTCCTCATTCAATCACCAGCTCATTACACCAAGTTTGCGAAACCAGCACATCGTCTTTAACTAATTGAGTCCAAACACGACTGCCTTACTATTTCTGGTTCCTGAGCTTCAGAACGGTCTCCAAGTCCTCATTCCATAATGAGACTGAGGAGTCGGAGACAATATCATCTTTAAATATATATAGGGTGACATTTATTTGAAGAGCCAAGTTCATTCCTTTCGAAGACTAGGTAAGTATTCGGTCATTTGATTCTTTAGGACACTTGACAGTGGGTGAATGACCTTTATGGCTTACGATATCCCCGACTTATTGATAGAAATTAATCTTCTAACAACGAATTAAAAAACCGTAGGTACATAGGTATTAGAAGTAAAACATCTAAAAATGGGGATAAAACCAAGATACCTGCCCGATCACCTGACGGGTAAAGTAACGTCATCGCTGATCCTACATGCTACGCTTAGTTGACAACATCGTTTCGCGGGGAGTCGTACTTTAAGCTTTAATAACTCCGTAAATTTTTAAGATATCGAAAAAACTAAAAACACAGAATTTTTCTATATATTTGGCTGCATTCACAGAAATTTTTGTTAGCCACATTCATTGCAGGACGAGTTTAGGTCCGAGCCGCAGGCCAGGACTTCAATAATAGGAGTCAGGCCAATAACATTCCTGCCTAGGCTTGTATAATGCTTTAATATTTAATTAATCAATAAAATAGTTGTCTTCTAGTTGGTTTTCCCGCCAAGATAAACTAGGATTTTTAATTTCAGGCCAAATATGTAAACAAAGGTGTTACCATTAGAGAAAATGTATGCGAGATCGATGGTTTCGATTATTGAGAAAAAAAAATTGGTTGTTTGTAAAGTAGGTTTACGATCGAGATGTTTACGTGATAAAGGGTTTGTATGCCGCTAGAGTGAGAGAGACGGAAGATCGGTCCACTCACTCGAACGCTATGCCAGCCTCCGCTCGTGAGGATTCCGCGTGACAAGTTTCACGGAATGACTGGCAGCGCTCGAGATGAGACGGGAGATCGGTCCGTCTCTCTCTCGTTATACCTGCGATCGCGCTCGTGAGGTTTTGGTGTGACACAAGTTTCTGAACATGTCACCCGACTAAAACGATTTTAAAGACGTTATCACGTCAAAATGCTATAATTTATTTTCATCTCTGTTTTAAAACTTCTGAAACAACTAAACATACTCAGTCAGACAGATTTGTAAATAGATGTAACAATCATTTTTTGTAAAGGAAAACAGTTCTTTCCGGTGAAAGGAAATATGGTGCTTGCAACACTAAAGAGGTTCGTAACTTTTTGTTTCTTTTTTGAACATATGCAAAACTAATCTGCCAGAGCCAAAAACAAAGTCACGCGGACACCATTTTCGCGGACGCCAGAAGCGTATTTAGTTGCACTTTCCGTCGCAGGACATGAGTGGTGGCGCGGTCTCTATTATTATTCTTTAAAATGCTGTCACATGGCTGTCATTCGGTTAGGGATGCCCGATCTTATCGATCGAAATAGGTGTTTATCCCTTTGAATCGATCCCCGCTTTAATCGAGGGGTTTGAATCGATTTTTGGCAAAAATCGAAAGAATCGGATCGTATTTAAAAAACATGACATTAAGGAATTCAGTATTGCCTGAATATGGGCTCATCAGTACTCACCCATCAGGAAAAGGCGTGACGCTAACTTATGATAAGATAATGATTAGGAAAGAAAACAAATATAAACATAGGTGAAATATATATATTAGATGCAACTTTATCAAAATCAGACTCTGAATCTGATGATAGTACATCTGATATAGAGCAAAATTGTTGTTTTATTTATCCTTATCCTTAAATAGTATAAAATCCTTATCCTTACTCAGTATAAAATAAATAAATAAATATCTTTATTATTAAGAACATCATAACAATACAATACTTTCATTATCACTAACAAAACGAAGCCGCTCTCCGAGTATGTATGTCTGTATATCACTTTACTCCTAAACAACGCAACCGATTTTTATTCTTTTTAACCATCAGCTAGATATTTTTTCACGGAAAGTATATTACGCCGATAACGATATTGATGGCTCCGTAGGCGGGTTCGAACCCCGCCCAGGGTAATCATTTGTGTGATGAGCACACTCTTGTGTTTGCCTTGTTTCTGAAATATAACAATAAAAAAAAACTGGAATGTCATTTTGTCAGTGACGTCTTTGCTTACATATTTGGCCTCAAATAAAAAATCCTAGTCATAGTATTTTCATATTCTTTCTTTTTCGAGTCAAAGTTAACTCGATGGTACGGCCTTGTGGCGGTGTTTTGTCAACCTTTGATCACAAAGCAAAAAAAATAAAACAGAGCATATTCATGTAGTAAATTTTAATAAAAACGCAGTTTCATACTTCAATTCATTCATTCTGGCGCACTTTATGTTAGAAATTAAAATAAGTCTTCACTTTAATTTCTGAGCTTTTCTTTTTTTATTTAAAATAGAGTTTTGCCAGCCAAAGAAAACGGCTGTAGATTTAACGCCATATGTAAAATTCTGCGCATGTTTCAGAAAAATATTTGAATATGTACGTAGAAGATAGTAAAGACAATTCTGAAAATGCAAGAACTGGGAATAGGATTACGGTTCCCAGGTAATAATTAAGGGCAACAAATATAATGATCACCAAAATATTTCTTTCTTACCCAAAATGGGTAAATGATCACCAAAAGTTGCAGAAAATATCAGGGCAAAACAGTGCGGTAGCTTAGGTAAAGGGTAAAGGGGGTGAGCGAAGCGAAACCCCCTTTATCCTTCGTGTTAGGTTGAACATGTAAGAACAACACGAAAAAAAAAACATAAACTTACGTACAAAAAACTTAAAAAGAAGTTTGGTGATAATTTATCCAAACACAATTTGATGATCATTTACTAATTCTGGCAGTCATTTCGAATTTATTGGTAGGAAATTTTCGAAATTTTCGGTAATCGTTTTAATATAAGCCATAATAAACTTGGAGCAGATCAAGGCCTGTGTATTTCTCATTTATGAAATCTACGATTCTCTCCCGAAGCGTCGGCTGAGTCAAGGCCGCGACCTTAATCTAAAAGACCTCAAAGGGAACCAATTTGGGAAAGGAAAAACCAATCCCAAACTCTGTACCGAAATAAAAATATTCCAAAACCCTGGAACGGACGTAACTCGTAACTGATGAAAGGAATGTTTGAGTTTGTTTCAAATGCATTCCTTCGTCGGAATTAAAATTCTTTGCAGGAAAAGTGTAACTGAGGGCAAGTTATCATGTTTTGTTTTTCAAGTCATTGATGGACGGGTTACTTGTATCACGAATCTCGCGATGTATTAGTTCGCCTATTTCTATACTTAAAAGGGGGGCTCCACTTAATGTTATTGTAATCAAGTGTGGGTTAAAGAAATAAACACATTTTTTATTACTATGTCCCACTGCTGGGCAAAGGCCTCCTACGTTTTCGTTCGCACTCCTAAACGGAGACGACCTTGACAAGTTTCTGCCGGGTTGGCCAAAAGTGGCACAGACCAGGGAAGTGTGGACGTTAGATAAAGATTTTAAAATTATATATGCTGTCATCTAGGATTTTCGAACAATATACCGACTTAGACAGTATTAACCATAATCTAGTTCGCTGCACCCACGCCACAATGTCAAAATAATTTGCAAGTGCAACGCTATTTCCAGCCCATTACATGGAGGTACGTAATGGATAAGTATAAAAAATAACTATGTTTTATGTGTTGCCAACTGTAGCAGCGCTTCTGCAGTGCAGTGGCGGGGTAGATTGAGTTTAATAAAGTTTTATGAGTTAACTTATAGTGAAGTGAGACGGAGGAATAAAACGCCGGCTCAACGATCGCACGTTTCAGATTCTAATGATGTCAGTAGTGTGAATAAAATGTTGGAAGTAAGTTAGGTACCACAATCAAATACGACACTACAATACAATATTAGACGAACCTATGGCCGAATGAAATAAAACGCGTTACGAGTACCATAAATTCCATAGTAATTTTTCATAGAACTTTTTCGAGTATTTAAGAAAGTGGTGCGTGGGATTAGTCGCAGAGACATTTCTCCTTCAAAGAACGAATCGGACGAAAGCAATTCCAGTCAAATGATAAATTGTATAAAGGAAAGACGACCTAAATACGAAACACGCTTACTACCCTGCATGAAGGTGAAATTTCTGTTACTCAAGCAAATGAACTATCGATTTTACTAAAAATAAAACGATAAAAATCTAATTTGCTGCTGTTTTCAAATACAGTGAATCTAAGTTGATGTCAATTAGGTAGTAAAGTAGAAATATGCTCATCAAATTATAAATCATGTTAGAATAGTAATTTTTCATTGGCGATATACATTATTTTAGGCACGATGCAATATTATTTGCTGTTTCCAGTGATAGGGAGTATCTACTACTCTATCTAGTACTCTAGTATAGGCCACTACTCTTCTACCTATCGCATTATGTTTCTGTGCTTTCTTGTAATAAATAAATTAAAAAAAAGTTTACTTAAACGGTAAATGGTAAAACAGAAGACACGCAACTAATTTTAACTATATAGAATACTATGGGTAAACACTGTTTTGATATTTTTGCGATGACGGATGGATGACACAGATATTGCATTATTACATATGTCCGTTCTCAACGTTCCGATCATTGAGTACCTTTTTATTGATTTTTCATTAAGTTTAGACGTGCTGACGCTTGCCAAATCTTTGAACATCACAAATCCATTTAGAACTTCATTCGTCTTCAAAAATAATCCTGACGTCTGAAAGATAAAGCCTTAAAATAGCCCTCAACGGATAGGCTTGAAAACGATGACAATAGGCCTTATCCCTGAAGCAAGTCTATTCTGGTTGGTTTTTCATTGACCTAGATCTAACTAAGCAGACAGTCTAGACTGCAGCCTGTTTTCTGTTCCACTGAATTAACACTTATAAAAGGCATGTGTCGCCAGATGGGGCGTTTAGAGTATAATAATAACCTTGAACACTATTTACACACTTGATCTAGCCCCAAACTAGGAATCCCTGAATCTTGGGTACCAGACAACGATACACACACTTATATAGATAAATATTATACTTAGATAGATAAACAACCATGACTAGGGTACAAACATCCGTTCTTATCAAACAAATAATTGCCCCCACCGGGACTCGAACCCGGGGCCCTTGGATTCGTAGGCAGGGTCACTGCCGACTCGGCCATTCGGGTCGTCAAATGAGTCAATCACAATTTGACTATTCAGAATGAGTATTCGGATGAATTTGCGTCGTTAGAAATAAATTATGTACTTATGTCATAAAGTCGGTCTGAATAAGTGAAGCCCACATTATATTCAGACCAGAACGCGTATCCTATTAATTAACCTTTTGACCGTCATACATCAAATATAAAATGTGAAACTCACACGTCAAACACGTTTGCTATACTATGCAAAATACAACTTAATTTAAAATAGATAAATAAGGTCTCTTTTCAAATAAAAAAATGTGTCGACTATAGCCGACGTTGCATCAGTGACTTTCAGTTGTCAGCCAGTGCTGTCAAAAGGTTACGAATCTAGGTGGAATAAGAATAAGACGTTTGTCGAAGGACAGGTATGAGAATGGAATATTGACCGCTAACTTTCAGTAGCAGAATAAGTACGATAAGGAGAAGAAATTACTAAGACAAAAATTACATTGCCTTGAGTGTAATTATGATTACCTACTCGTAGGATTTATACCACAAGAATAAGATTAGACTCCGCGCACTGATTGAAATCAGTGCGCGGAACTGTATGCAATACTGTGAACAGTAGCCCCTCTGTTTCAAAACCCCATAGATAATTCCAGAGTGCCCCTCTGTTTCAAAACCCCATAGATAATTCCAGAGTGCCCCTCTGTTTCAAAACCACATAGATAATTCCAGAGTGCCCCTCTGTTTCAAAACCCCATAGATAATTCCAGAGTGCCCCTCTGTTTCAAAACCACATAGATAATTCCAAAGTGCCCCTCTGTTTCAAAACCCCATAGATAATTCCAGAGTGCCCCTCTGTTTCAAAACCACATAGATAATTCCAGAGTGCCCCTCTGTTTCAAAACCCCATAGATAATTCCAGAGTGCCCCTCTGTTTCAAAACCACATAGATAATTCCAGGTGCCCCTCTGTTTCAAAACCCCATAGATAATTCCAGAGTGCCCCTCTGTTTCAAAACCACATAGATAATTCCAGAGTGCCCCTCTGTTTCAAAACCACATAACTCGACGTAACCTTCTTAACTTTATTCAAGAACGTGACTATCGCTGAAACTTTGGTGTACCTTACGAACCACACACCACAAGGGTAATCATCAACCTTGTTTTATTAGTTCAGCGATTCTTAACATATACAGGTGACATTCAATTTGTTGACCAGGGAGAATGACAGCACCCCATCGTTATGAAAAAAATAATCAGGCAATTTTCTGTTAGTCAGATAATTAAATTCCGTTTCTCTTATGGAGTGACAGAGGTTCAGCTTGGCGCTCACATTTCACCCAAACTTAAAAATTAAAGATACCTAGATTAGGTATCTTTAATTGAGTAAAGCATGAGTAGATTACTCATGCTTTATTTATTCTATGGACGTATTTTACGTTTTGCAATGCACCAAAAAAATCTACCGTTATTGTTTACTACGTTGAAATTTGCGTGTTCAGTTGCTAATAATTATAAACAATGCCAAATGCAGCCTGTTTATTATCATTGCAGTCCATAATAACATTAATAACAATCACACGGTTCGCGGAATGGAGACGAGCAATAACAGTCGGACTAAGAACAAAAACTCATCTTCATTGTTTGTTAGATGATTGGGTCGCGTTCCTATTAATTTCTTGTAGATATCTCTGATAATTTTAGCACAGTGGAGTATGGTTCAATCTTGCTCGAAAACGAGTAAATGCTTGTTTATTTTTATTTTGTTTATTTGGGATGAAATACAGGCACACATGTTGACAATGGTAGTAATCACCACTTGTAACATCATAGTCAGGGCTTACTGTTAACTCAAGGCGTTTGTTGACAAGGTTTAACACATACACACATACAAAATCCACCTTACTTATTTCTACAAGTAGATAGAGTGACGACCCGAATGGCCGAGTTGGCAGTGTTCCTGCCTATGAAGCCAAGGGTCCCGGTTCGAGTCCCGGTGGGGGCAAATATTTGTTTGATGAGAACGGATGTTTTTACCTTACTCATGGTTGTTTATCTATCTAAGTATAATATTTATTTATATAAGTATGTGTATCGTTGTCTAGTACCCAAGATGCAGGGAATCCTAGTTTGGGGCTAGATCAATGTTTGTAAATACATAGTGTCCAAGGTATTATTATATTATTATTATTATTCTATGTAAAAATAGAAAAATATTCACAAATTCGGTGCGTAATAAATGAATGAAGCTCTGTGGAATTCGCATACATACTGGAGTTGAGGTTTTTAATAAAAATGTGTATGATAATGTTGTTAATATTTACAGCTACGACCAATCCCGTCATAGTACCTGGCTCTGAAGTCCCATTACTATCTCCGAGACTTGCTAATTCAAATGCTGTGGTGGTAGATAGAATATTATGTCAACCGCTCCAAAGTGTGTTTTTAAGATATCTAGTAGTCTTCGCAAAGGTACGCGTTGTCCAGCGTTAGTTTTACACCGTGTTATCGCAAATAGTGTCCAGTTTCGTGCTGAACGTCTCTGTTAGGATCGAGCACCGAAATATCATAGTTTACTTGTAAGGTATTTGCAATGAAATTTGTTATGCGCCTCGGAGCATTCATTCTTGTAGATGTGCTGATGAAATCGGGATTGCTGTTTTAACCCATATAAGCTTAAGATTATGCTGTTTTTGCATATGTTGCACCTAATTGGTATAACAATAAACAAAGTCATGGAATGTGGACCGTTTTCGACCACGTGGAGTTTTAAGGGGCCTTTGACCCCACCAGCCAAATTGATACCAAGTATCAAATTCCTAGGAAAGAGGATAGGTAATAAATATAATGCTATGTCCCAAGGTCAATAAAGCCGCTAGCTAGTACAACACTTTACAAAACATTTCATCAGAAAATACCAAGCACCATTTGATATAGAATCAAAGATCAATGCTGTTGTTCCAGATGTCACTAAATGGAGGGCGAAAGTCAATTTGTGAAGAATTGACTTCAATCCTGCACGTAAGTACCTACGTGTATCTCACATGACCTCGAGTAGTGTGGCCTTAATACAATTCATAACAATAAAAATGCGGAGCAACATATAATTTACATAGGCAATAGCTTATACCAAAAATTGAAAGGTATGTAGTTATTTAAACACAAGTCCTGGAACATAATTTAAATTGAGAACTTTGATTATTCAAAAGATTCTTTGAAAGGTGGTTTAAGGTTAACAGATACAAAGTAGAGTTCCAGAAACGGTTTTACGGTTAATATAGGTCAAAAGAAGGTCCCATTTTTTGTTTGTTTTCTTACATCTCGAAAACGACGAATCATAGGATATTTTGTTGTACTACTTATGTACATACCTATATCCGGGAGAACGATTGGGAATAAAAAGTGTATAAAAATAAAGTTGTAGATATAATTATATCAGTTTCATTATGTAGTACAACAAAATTTCCTGTGACGCGTAAACTCTAAAATGGCCCGACTGGTTTGAAGATTGGCAAATTTCGAGATTGGTAAATTTTGCGAATGGAATTTTTCCTTCTATGCTGATTCGATTTTGTAAGTTTTATGACCGGGGACTGTGAGAGTACTTAAAACATTTTGCGAAGCCGCGCCACGTGCAGCTCATGGCTAGTAGTAACACCTAACGGTAACTCCTTACATACACAGGCGTTGTTTTTAGTCCGTATACTTTACGAGCTGGAGCCAGCTCAATGTGTAGGAACCCGGACTTGGCAGTGAGGTCTGACTCCTGGCTATGGGTGATTCCATTTTTGTACATTCTAACAAAAAGGAAACTTGCAGCTAGTTAGTTATAAAAACGATAGGATATAGCATTTTGTTGTCGCTGTGATAAGTGAATATCAAACAGTCACCGCATAATCAATTCAGCCAGAAATTCGTTTCCAAAGGATATTGCGATCTCAATGTGCGAAAGTTTCAATCTAAATTCGAACGATGTTTTCAAGCGAGCGCGACGAGCGCAAATATCTGTCGTTCATTCCAAAAATATGAAGTCCCTTGTTCAGAGCCATATACAGTCTGTTATAGAAATGTAGTCCTAGGGATACTTCCCATACGGATCGGATTTGATCAGAGCAACAATATTTTTCACTCTTCCAATAAACCGGTAGGTTGTTCCACCGCTCGACCGGAGCACAAAAAGAATGTAGACGTGAAAATTTAAGTTCCTGTGTTCAAATCGGTTTAATGAGTAGTGAAAATTGTTCAGAATGTTGTCCTTAGTAAATTTAACTACACTTTTCTGCTACAGCCTGTATACTAAGAACATCAGTAAGTACACAAGTGACGCTAACAGCAGTCCTATAGGTGTGTGATGTGAAAGGCAAAATAAATAGGCACTTAGAGGAATATAAACTGCGTAAGGGACAGGTATATACTGGTACCAGTGAATGAGGTTGGTACACTTTTGTACACATTTTTAAATGACTAAGAGAATCGGTTTACAGAGAGTTCAGAGTTTGGTGTTCATACTATTTAATGAAAACAGCAATATATTTTCATTAAGTTTTAACTAGGTACGTCGTTTCGTGAGCTTTGAGCCTTGCGTTCGGGTTAGTAGGAGTATAAAGTTACAGAATAATGTAATATAAGATTTTCCTACCTAAATATATAATATATATAAATTAATGCCGACCTCTGTCTCGTTGCCGTCGAGGCTTCCCAAGTGAGAGGTCCCAGTTTCGAATCCCGACTTGTGAGGAACAAAAAATCCCCAGGTCTTGGATGTTTACATGTTTGTGACGTCGCTGTCTCTGGTTCCCACGAGACGGGGTATCCTACTGTGGGGCCAGAAGCAATGCTTGTGCCTGTATGTAAATGTTATGTTAATGTCTATGTCAACATACAATTCTTATTATGGATAGTTGCTTACTAATTTACTACGTTTTATTTTAATATCTTGATGTTCGTCAACTTAATTCCAGTGTTGTTATTTGATTTATCGATTCAAATAAAGTGCATCAAATGGAACGACTTCCATTAGCCAGCTATACCTGCATGGTTTACCGCAAACAATGGATAACCCAGGAGCTATTGACCAACCTCTTTTGTTCTGAGGAGTGAAAAATATAGTTTCTCTGTTAAAATCGGTTTGAAGAATGATGAGGCCTAAAGATAGGTGATGAAGTTGTTAAATCCAACGCTGAGGAAGCTCGAGCTGTCGAAACATTCTTCACCAATGAACTCACAATGGAGCGTCTAAATTCATCATCACATGAAGCAGAGACTTAAAAACAGCACTAGCGTCAGTAAAGTGTATTTAAAATTTCATAATATTCTCAGGACATTGTCAAAAACGTTTAGATTACTTAACTTAAAAAATACTGAAGACCTGTGGGGTATATAAGTCATTGGTTCAGTAATTCAATAGTTATAGCCCCTCACTAGAGCATTCAATAAATGTGTTGACGATGGACCTTCCCCAAACCTCATGAAACATAGTAAACTGCTATAACTGTTCAAGTCGGGAGACAAGGGTGATCCTTCAAATTTCAGACCAATATCTGTTCTTCCAGCACTAAGTAAAATATTTGAAAAGATTATACTCAATCAAATGCTCTCACACTTCAACCGTACAAAACAACTCCACGCCAAATAATACGGTTTCACTAGGGGTAAATCTATTACGGATGCAGTTGCAATTACCTATACTATATCTCATATTGATTCTACATGGGGAGCCGCGCAGAATAAACCTCAGAATGAATCGAATTTAATTAAAGACAGGTGCTACAGAATCATTCGCACTATTTATTTAGTACCAGCAGTTTATTTACATGGGAAAGACAAATAAAAAACCAGCCAAATGCGAGTTGGAGTCGCGCACCTGGGGTTCCGTACAAATCGCTTTATTATTGTGAAGGAACTACAAATTAACAGTTTTCAGATTATTCCTTTATTTGTGTGAATTTCATGATTTTAGGTCAAAGGAAAGTTCCCTATAGGTTTTGATTTCCTTGCAATTGGCACAATGCGATATTTATCTTATGTGACATAATCTTTTCATTGCGTTGATGATGAAGTCTGATTTTTTCGCAACTACATTCAAAGATTTAAAAAATCGCAAGTGTTAACCGGGAATAAAAAAATTATATCTTAAGGATCATTTTTGTCTAAGAAAAACGGCATCACACACAGCATAACAGGAACACCATGAAATTTTACATTTAATTTAAGGGACTGCAGACTTGAGTAACCGATATTTATTTCATAGGCACTGAAACACTCTTCTTATTAATAAGCGTAGAAGGCCGGAGGGGCAATTATTATAAAGTAAGCGAGTCAGTGAAAGCTCCCTGAGCTTACTGGACTAGGAAATTCGTAGCTTATGCTTGCTACGAATCGCTACGAAAACCGCACACCACACGAGTCGTCATGTTTCAAAATCCGTTAAAACGCCCTCAATTTTTCATTAGATTTAGACTTTATCACCAACCAATATGTCTGAAAATAAGGGGGCGACGATAGCGAGTTTTGAAACTAGGCGGCTCTACCTACTACCTTCATCATCTAAGAACACGATTGACTGTTTTCTGTACTATATGTCCCAATAATACAGAATGTACAGTCCACCCTCCCACGGGTATATGCCACACAGAGGGAAAGTACCTTAAATATTTTACTAAAAGAAGACTTTATTTTGTTTTTAAATACAATTTCAACAGCATTCAATGATGTTTAAAATATAGCCTGTGTTAATTGGGATTAGAACCCGCCAACTGTGAAAAAAAAACTCTGTAATGTCTGTGTAGCGGGTTGCTCCCCTCCCTCAAATATGGCGAGGGGGGTGATGGCTGGCGCACAAGTCATACTCGTGAACAGGCGCTGCTTGGGGGGACTGGTCCAGTCTGTTTTATCGTGAGTTATGTTCATTACAGTTTGTCTTTGTCCTTATATATTTATTTTGTTAGGTTGTTATTTTGAGACATCTTATTGGCACTTATAAATAGGATGTTATAATATTCATATTAAATTAAATAACATTGTCATTAGATTATTTGTATATCGTACATTGTGTAACAAAAAAAAATGCCAAAAATAAAAAATGACATCCCCGTAGAGTTTCTGGTGCTATGATCTCTGACGGGCGCATTTCCGAAGCACTGGTAGAGTTTAATGAGTCTCCTTTTCCTGTGCGAGATTCAGCCATTAATCACCACTTGAAAGGGAGATTTCCCTTTTCACACTCAAACCTTAATCTAATCAGTCATGTACTTATTACTTTAGTTGATCATATTTGATTTATTTTTAATTTTATCCATGTATATGAGACTTAAGTAAGTGTTTTACTTGTAAAAGCGCATTATTTTTGCCTATTTGCAAAAGAGTTTATGAGTTTGAGTTTGTAATTTAACGACTCGAATCGTAAGGCTGAACCATAAAGATCAGTTTGGGCAAATAAACTAGCGTCTTAATTACCAGGAAGGCTATGAAATTTAACATATTCTAGTAATAGTCAGTTGTTATATAGAAAAACGGCAAAGTCGGTGAAAAGGTTTTAATTTTCCTGAACAAAGTCTTAAATTAAATGTAAAATTTCATGGTGTTCTTGTTATGCTGTGTGTGATGCCGTTTTTCTTAGACAAAAATTATCCTTAAGATATAATTTTTTTATTCCCGGTTAACACTTACGATTTTTTTTAATCTTTGAATGTAGTTCCATAAAAAAACAAGTTATATTTTAGTAAAACATTCTATCTCCAATATAAAGGTACTCTCCCTCCTTGTGGCATAGCAGTGATGGGACATCTCTATATCTAGCGGGGCGAGTGTTCTATCGAGGTGTAAATCGTGAAGCCTGAGACTTAATATTCCATAACCTTCATCAGAACGGCTACTATGTTACCAACAGCCGAAACTACAGAATAACAACTATAGCTCTTATATTGTACTGTGTTGTATCTAGCTCAGGCTACGAACTCTGAGAAAGATGCTTATCAAGCCACTATCATAACATGCTCTGCATGCAAATTGCTTATACATAGTCAGGCGTACTGGGCTGTTGGCTGATAGTCGGTCTTACATAACCTATCGCTTGGAATTTAATAATACAAGGTGAAACAGAGGTGACATATATAATAGGAGTTTATTGGCTCAAACGCTTCAGGTATTAATACGGTATTAACCTGGGGCGCTTGTATTATACATTTTTGTTTCCCCATTCTTCAAGCACCATTTGGACCTTGGCGGATTGGGTTTAACCTTAAATATAGGAATTGTAAAAGGTTTTTTAATTCCGATTGATTTTGTCAACAAATACTTAAAGTTGCATTACAGTGGAACATTTACATACAAGCACATACATTGATTTGGAAGATATTAGACTCTGTAGCGTAATAATAACGTCTCCTGGAAACTTATAGGCCTTGTTATTTGTACAAGTTGTAGTCATATTTTAGGGGGTTGTTAGAGAGATAATTTTAAACAACTATCACTTATAAACCGTCTGATCAGAGAAACTTAATTTTTCACTTCTGTTTACAAATAAGCTGATCATTCGGCCAAGATTTATGATGCGTTGTAAAATAAATTTGCTCGGATTAAATCGGTTTCATAGTGAAAGTTGTTCAGCAAGAGGTCCCTAACAACCTCCTAAACAAAGACTACACCTTTATGTTACATACACTCTGTATAGATTGGTGTTTTAGACGAACAATTCCGACGGAGAGACTGAATAAAAGCATTATTTCCATACCGAGTATAGCTTCGGCTTCGGTCTGAAAGCAAATACTCAGCCTAAAAGAGGACTTGTAGTTCGCGTGGACGAAAGCGATACGATTTGATGAGCATGAAAACTATTATCGCATTGGTAGGTAGTCAGAAAGGTCTATCCAACAGCGTGTTTTACAGAGAATTTCGCAACATTCCCGTCCCTTTCAGAGTTCAATTCGGACAAAAATCTGGTTTTTATATGGTTGTGCCTTCAGTGACTCGTTAGCATCGGGTCTGGGGCCTAATTCTGGTACACAATGACAGCTCCATGACATGACGATTACGGTCAACTTTAGATATCCAATATCTGGCCTTTGAATATTTTTTAGTCAATTATGGTAGAAATTAAGTTAATTGGTAAGCATAATGATTTAGTTAATCAACAAAGGGAATGGGATAACAAAATCATCAGATATTGTATATCTAAAGTTGACCGTAATTGTCATTGGATTCATTGTGTACCGGAATTGGGCCCCTGAAGGGTTGCTTATTCGTAAACATTATGTTAGTTTCCGGGCACACTTCACTGCAAGGCCATTTAACGGACCCTTTTCAGTCTATACAAGTTTCAATAGCATCGCATATTCCCGATTATTGTTACGACATATGAAACATGAACCGCAAATATGATTTTATCATTCCAAAACTGCCAGGTAAATAAGCCCTGGTATAATAGTAGGTAATATGGCGCCGCCGGTCGAAACGGTTCTTTCTAGATCCGATAAGGGAAAACGATGCCTACCTCATTTTCATGGCTAATGAACCAATTAGACGCGGTCAAAAGGTATGTTAAATATGTATCAATATTGATCACAAGTAAATAGGTACAAATTGCTTTGAACTTGCATAGGAGATTTTTTTTTGTATTTCTACTCCTTATACAATAATATAGGGCAACAATTTTAATAAGGAAAATCCACAGGAAAATCCGTCATCAGTCTGGTGTAGGCGTATTTTATAAATCAATTCCTATGGCAATCGACGTAGAAGAAATACGTGTCCTTGCAACACTTCAACGTACACATAAACTTTTACATACACGCATATACATTGCTTCTGGCCCCACACTAGGATAACCTGTGTCGTGGGAACCAGAAACGGCGACGTCACACATATAAACATCCAAGACCAGGGGATATTTTTTAACCCCAGCCGGGGATCGAACTCGGGACCTCTCGCATGGTAGGCAGAGCCACAACCGCAACGCCAAAGAAACCCGTATAATTCCGCCACCAACACAATAAGGGAGAGTGTATCAATTACGGAAACAAACATTACGCGCCAAATCTACATAGTCACAGATAGTTTAAAAGTAGCGTTGTGCGCGCACCCCAACTTTACGCCAAGCCTAGAATTTGGCGCAAAGTTTTTGACGCCTACCGAAGTCGATTTTTCTTCACACAATACTTCTTTAGGATCCGACGGACGGCCGGAATCCTTAATGCGGGTAGAAAAGTGTAATTCCGTCTCAATGGACGATCCAGACGAGATGGAAGGAACGACAGAGAAATTCTGTTACAAGTTTAGTAACCTCAAGCAGTACTCAAGTCACGCAGTGCAATATTGCGGGCTAAGTGTTTTCTTATTCATAAAAGTTACCGACTTTTCTTGTTTCGCGTTATTTCAATAAAAAATCCGTCTAACAAAAGAGTATACTCGTAGCTGCAGAAATTGATATAGGTAGATAATTACAGGGTGATTGAGTCACCAGGCAAACTTTCAGGAAATCGTCAGACATACATAGCAATTTATGGGAACTCATTGCGGAAGAAACTAAGCTTTTTTTTTGTTTCCCGCACGATTCAGTTCACCGATCGGATCAAAATCATAGGGAAAGAGAAAGAACAAATTTATTTATTATTTATTCATGATAAGATGGAAGTTCTATAGATATGTCTTATTATAACCACAAGTTAAAAAGTCATACTTGAGTTCCAAAAAAGGTAACTTTTAAAATATGTAAGGGTAGACACGAACAGAAATTAAAACGCTTGTACTAAGAGATAAGGCACGCACGGCAGACATTGCGCATTTTATCACACGCCGCCATTGTTGTATAGTGTTTTTTTAGGGTAGGCTTCCAACGAATTCTCTGGCAAAATTTCTTGTTTGTGCTCCCGCTGTTTGCCACAAAAACTGGTATAACGTTGTGGAAGTCAGCAGGCTTAATCTCATGGACCGTAATAGGTAAAGAGTTAACATTTTCACAGAATGTGTATTTTGATGCCACTACAGCAAAAAATAATGAACACGAGATTAAATAAATTAAAGAGACGTTTTCGACCGGGCCCCTGCAAATGACACCCAATCGGGAAAAGATCATTGCCGATGGCGCTGTAGGTGTAGATGGAGGCTTTCTATCTGTCGAAGTCGTCAAATTCTATTTAATTCTTGTAATATTTGGCATCCTAACTTCATTTGACGTAAATTTTGCTTGTGTCAAGTGTTTTTGAAACTAACCTCAGATGAATGCAACTAACTACGGCAGCGCCCCAAGCGGGAGCAAAGGTGGGCTTGGGCGCCATTAGCAAATAATCATCATCAAAATATCAACGTAAGTTAGATTTTAATGATGATTACTTGCTGTCAGTGGCAGTGCTGTGTTTTGATATCGGATCCGCAATCTTAGAAACTGGTATCGAAACCGAGCACGTTGCTCGCCCTCTTCGCGGAAGACAGCGCGTACTTGGCATCCAGCTGCAGGAAGATGCAGCGACTCCTGGACCTGCTACGCCCGTTGTACACAAATAAATTATCTCGTACGATTTACTTCACTTCGTGTGCGAGTCTGACCTGCACGTGACAGATTTGGTATAAATTTACCTAAAAGCGAAACGGCAAACGCAAAATTACTTGTCATATCAAAGTCACAATGCCATCTTTTTTCCGAATTCCCTATTTCACCCCCAAACCTTCGATGGGTCTGAATCATGACAATCTAATAACTAAGGCAGCAAAGTCTGTCTTAAATTTCCAAACCATACTATTCGTCTATATATATCATCTCCAAGCAATAAGAGTCCCTAGTCCCTTCAAGAGTTTTGATGCCGCCTCGACCGTTAGACCCAATTTCCATTTCCGGTAGTAGCCCTTTCGAGTTAAATCTACAAGTCAGTAGGTAAGCACGGACTGACATTAATTTGGCTCGGAGTGTCACCACTGGAATCTCATTTATCCTCGACCACTTAGTACGTTTATAGTAAGTACAGTGGGTGTTTTCTGAAGAGCGGTTCAAAAGCGTCTGTGGATTTTCAACTATATCATAAAAATAATTAAAAGATGCGCTCACCAGAAATATTATATACTTTATTGCATATACACATTAGTGGACAATTACAAACATAGTTAGTATACAAAGGCGTGCTTATCTCTATATAGAGATTTCTTCCAGCAAACCCTGGGCTGACAGGGAAAAATAGTTTAATGCGAAGGGATAGACCTATTGTGCACAACATAACAAAAAACTAAACATCAGAGTGACTTTAATATATTTATAATAAATTACTTAGATATTTACACATATAAATAAATGAGAACCTACATAATAATATAATACCTATAAATACTATATATAAATATCAATAAATACCTATACAATATATAAATAAAATATAATCTACTACAGAAGAGAAAGGTAATGTTCCTTCAAACTACTTTTGAAGATGTTAAGAGATGGACTGTCCCTGACGGTGCTGGGGAGTTTGTTCCAGAGCTTGATAGACCGGAGTCGGAACCCATGTTCATATGCGACAGTTTTATGTTGCGGTGTTGTGAGCAGCGACCGAGTGTGAGGTCTCCGAGGCCTATCTGAAGAAAGAAAAGTGAACGAAAAATATACTATAAAATTAAATAGATAAGAAGTTTAAATCGTCTTCGCCGGGATACCCATGTTCTCATTCTACTCTTCAATATTCTGCACAACCGTCGCTACCCCAGGTTCCTGTGTGATCGGTTTGATTTTCTCGGAGATCAAACACTCGGTCGCTGCTTGCAACTCCTCAACACAACTCAGTCGCATATGGGCAAGGATTCAGGATCAGTGCTATCAGGCTCTGGAACAAGCTCCCCAGTGCCATCAGGGACAGTCCGTCACTTAATGTTTTTAAGATTCGCTTGAAAGATCATTACCTCTCTCTCCATAGTATGTATATATAATTTGTATGTGTATGTTATGTATGTATATAACTTGTATGTGTATGATATATATGTATGTATATAATATTATATAAATTAGGTGTAGTAGTAGTATTAGGTATATGTACCTACTTATATTATTATTGTGTATGAATAATTTTGTTGTGCAAATAGGTTTTACTCTCACAATCCACTTCCCTTTCCTATCTGGGTTTGCTGGTAGAAATCTCTTTTATAGAGATAAGCGCGCCTCTTGTACATATATCTTTCTTTGTATATCTCTGTATGTTTGTTTTGTGCAATAAAGTATTCATTCATTAAATAGATAAGAAAATTAGTTACTTTGAAGTTTTGTACAAGTGTCAACTTAAGAGACGAGTGCTCTATCAACCTACTTCTCGTTTATTCTATATTAGATTGGGAAATATTAAAATGCACTTCAATAATACTGATTTGCACAGCAAATATCCTTTATATTTGGTGCGGTAGCTTAGGTGAAGGGTAAATGGGGTGAGCGAAGCGAGGCCCCCTTTATCCTTCGTGTTAGGTTCAACATGTAAGAACAACAAAAATACTTAAAACATAAAAATAAGTACTCATTAAATATTTAAAACATAAAAAGGGTTTTTGCTGATCCTTTTTTGCTGCGCAAATCTGTGTTTTTGATGTGCGATTAAATAAATAAAACTCAAAAAAAGTACTTTTTTAGAGTTCCGTATTCGTTCTAAACGGGACACTATTACTAAGCCTCAGCTGTCCGTCGTGCGTAAGTTCGACTCGAACTTTGCCGGTATTACATCATGAGTTTTATTTCCTTGTAAACGCACAGCATTCCGCGTCCCTTGATTTTGAAATTGTTTACCAACGCGTTTTGAATTTAGAAGCGAAACCCAATATTGAAATTTGATATCACACCTATCCAAATAATATTTTCACTAGGTTTTGAGATTAGGTAGTTACTTGGGGAAGGCTTTTCAAGGTAATTTAAGCGTTTAATTTTAAGGCGTTGCGAAGCATAAAGTTAATTACATATACTAAGTAATAGGAGAAAATATTTAACTGGTAAAGTAACCGCCGTCTGTAGCTCAAGCAGGAATAATTACCAGAGTGAAAAAGTGTTCGAGTTCAGATAAAATAAACCTTATGTCATTGAACATCAGAGTCACTGAAAGTCGATTCGCATACTTATTCGACGCGTAATTATTCCTGCTATCTACACTGAGCTATTAATGACCCATTAGTCCGATTCCAAACTTGAATTTACATACAAACTCGATAAACTTAAAGATTGCTTTCAAGAAGCTAGCAAAATACGAGCAAATAACGTATTCTCAACAAAACAAATAAATACGACATAAAAGCAGTGTCTATCCATCAGATAATGGTACACACTACAACCTACGCAATGATCCAAAAGATCCCTTCAAAGAGACATGTACTTCCCCCAATTCAAAGGCTTGTTTAGAGCCGGAAAGGAGAAAATCATAACATAATATAGTGGGAAAATTCGGCAGCTAGAAATGTGATTTCAAACGCCGCTGTGATGTGATTCAACCAATTTGTATTATACAGTATGTCAACCGAAAACACTAGTCATATTTTAGGCGTTGCTAGGGAGGGTGTAACTTTTACTACTAGTGGTCCTGTGGGTAGTAGACCTCGCTAACAGGGAAGGACTGTGAACTAATTTACAGGTAAGTATTTTAGATTCAATCGAAATCAAGTAGAAAAGTAGCCGCACCAATAACTTTGTAAACTACATTTTACGATTTAAAATACCATCTATTGACTTTTCACGAAAATAGTTATAGTCTATTTCACTCTCTCTCATGGTCTCTATAGATCCTCTTTACTAATCCGTCTCCTACTTCAAGGAGTCCAAACTTGGTATGTTTTGAAAATATTTATTGGATTTTTAGAAAAAAGGCAGCCGAAAAGTAATGGTGTAGTATATATTTAGAACCGGCTCATGAAGCCCTTTAATTTGATACCCCACACGATAGGTTTCAGAAAAAAAAGAAAAAACCATACAAAAAATTAATGACGTCATAACTCCTCCCCCTAAAGAGAAAATCGAGAAACGCTCTTGACAAAAAAAAACTTTTAATTCAAGGAACACGTGTGCCAAGTTTTGTGATGAGGATTCCACCTGTCACTTTTAATGGTACCACAATCGTGTATAGCGATAAAGCTAAAAACCTGGGTCTTATCTTCGACAACCAGCTGTCCTGGTCATCGCATGTCAATGAGTCAGTCAGTATTTGCTACTTTTCACTCTCTCAGGAAACTTCAGTACTTTTTGCCTCGACAGACCAAAATCACTCTCGCTCAGTCTCTCCTTCTACCTCTCATCGATTATGCTGATGTCTGCTGGGTCAGTGCTAACGAAGAATTACTGAACAAACTCGAACGACTTCAAAATCTCGGGAATCGGTTTATCTTTGGGCTGCGCAAATACGACCATGTATCACAGCATCGCAAAGAGCTGAAGTGGCTGCCAATACGTCTTCGTCGGGATTCTCACATCCTCAACATCCTCTACAACATTTTACGCAATCCACGCTATCCAACCTTCTTACGAGACCGTTTTCCATTTCTTTCTTCCAGCAGGCCTCGGAGAACTCACGCGCTTTCGATGCTCACAACCCCACAGCATAACACCGCGTCCTATGAGCATGGGTTTAGATTCCGGGCCATTCAATTGTGGAATGCACTCCCCTGCACTATCAGAGACAGTCCTTCTCTTAATATATTTAAAAGTCGCGTGAAGAAGCATTACCTTTCTCTTTAGAAATATAGGTAGTACGTATTTATTAGTATATTTATTTAAAAATTATATATATTTATATAGTATTTTTGTTTAGCATGTACGAGTATATTATATGATATTTATGTAAGCCCTCGTATATTTAGTTAATATTGTTTTATATTAGTTATTTAGATATAACATATATCTAACCATATGTTAGTTATTTAGATATGTACTAAATTATACTGTTGTACACATTGTCACCCCTGCTCAGCAATCGACCATTCCCATCCTAATTTGGTTTGCTGGAAGAGATAAGCTCGCCTTTGTACACTATTTCTATGTAAGTCTTGTTGTCCATATATTAGTTGTGTGCAATAAAGAAATTATGAATTATGAATTATGAGGATCGCTTGAAAACCCCTAGACCGGAACTGACAGGCACACATAGAGACACACGAAAGCAAAATCGGCCTCCTATCTTGTCGAAATAAAGCCCTTCGCTCGCTTCGCTCGCTCGGTAAATGAATCCAATTTGATGCAAGCAATTTTGTTTTCCACTTCACAATACAAATCTGCTGACCCGGCGGAATCTTCAGCTTCAAATTCAAGTTGGTTTACATCGCAATCCTACACAGACGGAACACTAGTATAAGATTTGGTATCGTTTGCAGCAATTCGCACACACACGCACCGACCGCAAACCAGAGTAAATCAGGCCAAACGACCCCTATTTGTGTCACCAGTCGTGTTCTGTGGTGTGACTTTACAGCGAACGCTTATCTGGTGTAACTAGCAGAATCTAAAGCTTCTTGAAATTGCCATTTGAGCAATTTAAAAACCATGTTAAAGCGACTTTATCGAAAAAGGGATATTACAATGTTCAAGATTAAGATTAAAATAAGACGAATTAAGATACTGCTTCCTTTTGAAGTCGGTTGAAAATACTCTCAACTCTACTACTCTCTAATACTCTCTACTCAACAGGGTTGCAGAATCTGCGTCTGGCCTATTCGAGAGGGAACCTTGTGCAGCCCCCAACCAACGAACCAGTATCTGGGCAACTCGCTTGTATTGGGTGCTTACCCATGTTTTTAGCGAAATTTCCTTACATATTCAGGAGTTCATAATTCTTTACATACATATATTTTCAGTTTGATAACTAAAATTGTATCTTCCAAATCAGTTCGTTCTATAAATGTCATCCATTTTCGTTTCAAAAATTTAGTTAGCTAAATGTTGTTGAATTCATACAAACAAAGTTCTATAACATTAGGATTTCTCATTCCTAAAAAAATGCAAAAAAATTGAGTTTTCTTCGATTTCTCCATACAAATCGCTGATTTCATAGGTAAGCACAGTTACAAAATTCTAAACATACGCCCTCTGACAATATAGGTAGGTATAAAGCTAAAATGTTAATATGGAAGTGGTTAATAAAGCAAAATTGTGATCAAACCGAAACTGATCTAGAAATTGTTGTGTAGAAACCTGCAACTTGACTAGCTCTGCCTGCCATGCGAGAGTTCCCGGGTTCGACCCCCGGGTGGGGATAAAGAAGAAAAAAAACTGGTCTTGGATGTTTATATGTGTGTGACGTCGCTGTTTCTGGTTCCCACGACACAGGGTATCCTAGTGTGGGGCCAGAAGTAATGTATGTGTCTGTATGTAAATGTCTGTGTTTACTTAACCCGTCAAACGTCCTATGCGCTACATAAGCGCATAACTTTTTTGGGCGGCTAGCGTCCTGTGCGCTGCATAAGCGCATAGAAAGTATTGCAAACTTCGACGTTTTATGAATATTCACCAAGTTTCAGAACGTTCCCGGAAGTAGTCTTAGATTATGAGTAGTTTAGTTGGCAACCGTGTGATATGATTGGAACTGACATTGAGACAGCCAAATCAGATCAAAATAAATAAAATACCAACCCATGTCGCCATTTTGGGCAGGCGACCGGCCGCAGACTTACATTTTATGTTTGTCAATATTTATTTATTGTGAAGTAATAATAAATTACCCAATCACCCGCAGAAATATGTTGTTGTTTTTTTAAATCACAATGCCTAATTCCCAATTTTATCTATAGTACACAACATAAAAAAAACATCCATAAAATATTGTATTTATATAATTCCCAGGCTAACCATTATTCACACATAAAATAGTGTCTGATAGGACAGGCAACTGGGACTTAAAACACGGGATTTTTAAACCTAATGCCAATGCATCTTTAAATTTTGGTGAATAAATTTAATTTTTCAATCCATACATAAATGCTAGTTTAGTTAAATTATCACGAAGTATCAACATAATTTAACCGTACTTTCAATCAGGCCGAATTGAATCGTCGGTTCGTAAAAATGGAACCATTACATATGCAAGGAGGTATGTTAAAGATAAGTTCGAGTTCCTTATCAATCGCTTCGCCATCTTACTTGAAAGATATCATAGAGCTAACTTGCTGTAAATCTCGCCTATCTTCGCAGTGTTTGCCGCTCCCATGATGGTTGGGTTGATTTATCAGACGTTATTTTAAGCAGAGCTTTGCCTCATAAATTCTTCTTCTTGGAATTTCTACAACAACTGAACAATGTGTATGTCATCGTAAGATAGTCATTAGTTGATAAACTAAAGATTTTTTTCTCGTTCTATAGATAGTAAACTGTAGCGTACTGCTTACTAATGACGCGTTAGTTGATAAACTATCGGTTAAAACCGTCAAATAGTAAACTGGTTTAAACTTGAACTGCAAACGAAATACCAGGGCAAACACTGCGGTAGCTTAGCTGAAGACTAGAGGTTGACATGTAAGAACAAAAGAAACGTAAATTCTAAACCCTGTCGGTCTGGTTTAATACCTGTCGATAGTTGATTAACTAACGCGTTAGTTTATCAACTAACGGTTTTGAAAATCTTACGGTGACATAAACCGCTTTGTACTCGGCTACACTACAACATAGCAGTTTAACTCCGAATAGATAACTACCACCTCAAATGATTATGAGAACATTTGAGACTACATGAGCAGATGTTCTTGCATGAGCATGACCCCGACGAGAAAGACACAAATAAGTGTTTGGCGCATTTAAAGTGACGTGAAATGATCCATTATAGTTATTGAACTCAGATACTCCAGCCGATATGCGTCTGAACCAATCGAAGGCACACAGGCACATTGGTTAAATCAGCTGTGGGTTGAGCAAGCAATGAGACTGCTTGTAACCAGATACGGAGTACGGTGTCCAATGAGCTCGACGCAACCAGCTACATTACACATACTAGGCAATCCGTGACTTGGACTCTTTGGTGACAATGTTTTTTATCTATTCTCCACCAACTGCTCGGTTAAGACCTCTTCAGAAGGTATTCCATTTTTCATCTTTGCCAACCACACCCGACCATCCTACGGAGGGGTGGGAGGTGTCTGCCGTCTCGCGGACTCGTTGAAGACTCGTCTGCTTCATCGATCAATCATTCATTCATTCTACTTATGACTGTTCCAGATAGAACAATAATAGGAATAGGAAGGAACTGTAGATTATATAGTTCCTAATACCTATATGTACTACATACGTGTGTCTTATACGTGTGATTTATTTAGTGTTTACGTGATAACCATTAGTCAGCGAATTGCTGATATGAGCTCTTATACATACGACATACGAACAAATAATAAAGACATGATCTACCCAATGTATCTGATTAAAAAATTAAAATAAACGTTTTATTCTATGGAACAACATGAACAGGAAATGTTTTCTGCTACAAGGAGTAGATTAACAAGTGGGAAGAGAGTTTGTTTGTATAACATAAATATTTGAGTTGGTATCGTCTCGTATTATAAAGTTCTGAAACTGGAAATCACAAAAGAGAATAATGAAGTAAACTCACAAAAGAGAAACATGATATTTCGAGGAATAATGTACATAATACGTACAGGGTGTTTGGTAAATCGATGCTTAGCCTTAAAACAAATATAGTACAGACCGTTTAGAACCAGTTTCGTTTTTATCCATGTTTTATGCATTTTGGACGGAAAAACCTTTAATATTACTATCAATTGCTAATAATTGCGGTATTAAGCAATTCGTTATTTATTTTCAAATATCCTATTAGGAATGTTTAAGAAATCTAACAAAACTTGTACAAGGCATCTATGACTTGAAACTTGATTTTTACAGATATTTGAATTAATATATATAAATTGAAAACCAGAGGAGGTTTGCCTGAAAACCTTATTTAAAACATGCTTGGCAATTGATCTATCGTTTGAGATATAATTTACAACTGTATCTCATAAATTATTGACATAAAGACCACCGTTCCTAAATGAGGGACAAAGATACCACCATTTTTTCTTCAAGTTGGTGGCGCACATTGAAAATGATTTAGAGCGTTAGAGGACCATCAAACAAACAAACAAATGTACAGATGTAGTGAATAATCCTTTCCTTTCGTATTTTCTCGGAAATGTTCGTTTTTGTCTTACTAAACGTCGTCGTCTTTGTCGTTTGACATTGATAAATAAAGTATGCGATTTATTTGATACCTACACGTAATTTAATAATACAGTAATTCATAGACTCATCGGCACCATTCGGGTGTTATCGTTGTTCCGAGTTTTGCCGATAGGAAAGGATTATTCACTACATCTGTAGTGTAACGTAATGTCCTAAAGTGTCAAGGTTGCAAGAAATTAGGTTTAATAAAAAATTACTTATGGCACTGCCTGTCTTTCCCATCATATTCCTCGCATATGAGATACTTTAAGAGAATTTTTGATCTACCCACAGACGATTGAACATTTGTTTTGTTGTTTTTATACCACCGTTGAAAACGATCACATAAAAAATAGAGCACGTTTTTAAAAGTTCAAACTCGCAATTAATATCAATGAAATGTAAAGTTCTGGTTTTTTTTTTGTCAAAAACAATAAAACATCGATAAAACGAAACGGCAAGACTTAGGCTGAGACAAGTTTGGCCAAAATGGTTCTAACTTTCTCAACTTTGAATGTTGTTTTTTTCTTCGTCTAGTATCTGTTAACGTTTGATTTGAGTAAGCATTTGCGACAAAAAACTAATAGACGGGTGGGAAAATCTCAAAAGGCTTCTCCTTCCTTGGGTTAACGGCATTTGGTGAAATTCTTTGACACCGGGTTTTTTAGACTAATTAGACCCCGCTCAACACGATTCTGCCCGGTGTCACCCCGAAACCCCCCCCCCCCCCCTCACCTTACCCACAAAGAAATTCACAAAATACCGGTTATGTGATTCAATTCACAAAGTCAAATCAACCCGACTATAATGTAATTAATACTGCCAGAGTAAACAACTTCGGGAGCTCGCACAATAATTCGAAATATCGAATTATTATGCGAACTCCCGACATTGGTCCGTAACAAACCCCAGTAGTATGACAGAGGTTCGTTATCCTAATATTTAGCATTTATATTGACCTGGCCAGGCCTGCCGTCATGACATACCTATTCTGGCTATTTGAAATAACCTAAACTAGTGGCCCTGTGGGCAGTAGACCTCGCTAAACTGTGAACCTATTTATATGTAGGTAAGTATTTTAGATTCAATCAAAATCAAGTAGTAAAATAGCCGCACCAATAAATTTGTAAACTACATTTTGCGATTTAAAATACAATCTTTCTTTTCACGAAAATAGTTGTAGTCATTTCACTCACTCTCATGGTCTGTACAGATCCTCTTTACTAATCCGTCTCCAATTTCGAGGAGTCCAAACTTGCTATGTTTTGAAAATATTTCTTGGATTTTTAGAAAACAGGCGGCCGAAAGGGAATGGTGTAGTATATTTTTCGAACCGACTCATGAATCCCTTTAAATTTGATACACCACAAGTTTCAGAAAAAAAAAACATACAAAAAATTAATTACGTCATAACTCTTGAAGAAAAGCTCTTGATAAAAAAAGTCTTTTAATTCAAGGAATACGTTTGCCAAGTTTTGTGAGGATCGCTTGAAAACTGCGGCCCCTAGACCGGAACTGACAGACACTTACAGAGACAGACGAAAGCAAAATCGGCCTCCGATCTTGTCGAAATGGAGCCCTTCGTTCGCTTCGGTCGCTCGGTCACTAATTTCGACCCTCACACAGAGATTAATGTGTGCACAGAGTTCCATAATTAGTTACAAAATAATTAGGTAGTTTAAAAACTAAAAAACACGCATATATTTGTCACGTTAAAAAATGGAATCGCGGAATTTACTAGTGGCCATTGAAGAGTTCCACTATCCACCTTCAGGCCCATCATCAGATCAGCTCGATACCCTCAGTAACCCATCAACTACTCACCGAGACGATGCTAAAGAGCCCAAATAGGTAGGATTTTATTACAGAGTTCCTGTGACCCCATCCGGCTCCATCGTCAGATCAGCTCGATGGTATCATCATAATATTGCATTGTCACTGAACTTACATAGTTATTAGAAATTTTAGCTCAATCGGAAACCGGGAATTGCATCTAATTTAACTAGCACGATTTGTTTACATATTTAGTTACAGGTGAAGCGAATAAAAGCGTGTTAAAACTAATAAATGTAGGTACTGTTTGTCGTTTACACCCATCGGGTGGCAGAAGCTCAAAATGAACTTATTTCGCTATTTAGACTAGACTTGTTGTTGTGAGCAGAACTCTACTGACTGCTAATGTATGTGGTGGTATTAATAGTCAACGAATTACTATTGATTAGAAATATCCCACACGCGATGCCAATCTTCATAATAAATTCAAGAGGCGGGACGGCTGATTCAAATCGCTTTAATACACAATAATGTGTGTAGTTATTTATTCGCTATTTCGGAAATCAGTAAAAGTAACTTAAATGTAGCTTCCTTTCCTTGGGGCACATGCTGGCTGTTGGGAACCATTATGTTGGGAAACACTTAGTAAGATTCAATCTAATTAACAATTTTTGGGTTATAGCCTACTAAAATCGGGCCGCATAACTACCAAGTTCCAGGGGGTTTTGTGACAGCTGATAAAAAAAAAACATAAATCTGTGTCAGATGGCGTTGATTCTCCATGGCTTTCATTTATGGGTCTGTGATAAATTAATAACCCAAGAGTATATTATGTACTCTTTGGTTATTGATTAGATTGATAGTACCGCACTTGCTACGGTCAATTTAGGGTTTACTTGTTCAACTGCTTGAAACCATAGTACCTATGTTTTTATTGGCATTGAGAGTTCTTGTTCTTCGGTTTCGTCACAGACCAGCTTTGCCTAGTTCAATCACCATCTAAAATAGCATTTCCTGCCATTTTGATATAGGTATATTTTGATCTGGCAAGTGGCATGAACAAAAAAATAGCTCGCCAACGACATATAATGTTGTATGTAACTACTTAATTTTCTTTTTTATAAGCTGTCAGAAAATTGGCCATTACACTGTCAAAAATTCTTGTCATTTTGAGTATTGTCATACCAATTATCAACTTTCTTGTATAACCTGTCTAGATATATGTTCCATATAGTTCAGAATAATGTAAAGGCATGTTCACATGGCAACACTCCTAGTTACGGCCTCCTCTTGATATTCCTAAACCCTATCCATATTGTATCTTTAGTTTAGACCTGTATTTGCAGAACAGGTCACGTGGTCTCAGTAGGTTTCACTTGCTATACCCGCTTTCCACGTGATCGGAGTTTGGCTTACCTAACCATTATTCTACCAATAAACTTCTGGATATGCCGCTCTTATTACTAATCATTATGTTTTTTTTTTACTTAAGGGCCTATGGAAACGATCCTGTGGCAAATTCCTTAGATTGTTTAAGAAAAAAAATTGTTATCTCTAATAAAAATGTTACGGAATGGCGGAGAGTTGTTTTATGAAATAGCGCTTTCAAATCTCGTTTGCAATTAATTATCACTCAAAAATTAATTGCTGAAATTATCCTTAAACCGCAACTTTCCCGAAAAACAGCATTTGGTGTATTCCGTATCTTACACCTTTGCCATCCACTCTGCATGGTTTGTTTAGGTTTTTATAAAGATAAAATACTATAAACCGTTGTATAAAGTACCGTTAGTTAGAGGTTGATAGTTTTTTATACATATAAATATCCAGACATTTACAGACCGAAAAAAATATACTTACTTAAATATTACTATAACTACAGATGTAGTGAATAATCCTTTCCTTTCGTATTTTCTCGGAAATGTTCGTTTTTGTCTTACTACTTCACCGCACTCAGTACCCATCGAGACAACGTAGGGAACGGTCGCATTGCAAGAGGAAGTATCTATATAGAGTAGTTAATACCACAGAAATATTTTGTTGATATTTATGTTAGATTTTGTGATAAACTTCATGGATTCGTGTATTAATGCAGGCCACCTATTATTATTTTTTTGACTTTACATTTCACTCTTGTCTGTCATTTTTGTAAATAATAAACATTGATTTTATTCCATAAATTTTAAGGGATGTGACTTTACGCTAAGAAAAATTCTTAGAAAAATGGGATTTCGGTATAAAAAAGTTGAAAACAACAGAAAATTACTTATCGAGAAAGATGATGTTCGTTTAAAAAGAGTAAAGTTTTTAGCCGCGATAAAAAAGTTCAGATTGCAAGGGAGAGAGATTGTTTATATGGATGAAACATACATCCATACCTCACATTTGGCAGGTAAAAGCTGGGCTGACTCGTCAGAAAACGGAGTGAAACAGTTAATTTCTAAAGGACAACGTCTTATAATAGTGCACGCTGGTAGTAGAAAGGGGTTTATACCTGGGGCATTGTTAATGTATCAGTCTACTGATAAAACAGGTGACTATCACAACGCGATGAACAATAAAAACTAGGAAAAATGGCTTCGTAATCAACTCATTCCAAACTTAGCTCCACATTCGGTACTAGTAGTAGATAATGCTGCATATCATAATAAGTACGTAGAAAAACCTCCTAATTCAAATACCAGGAAGCAAGACATGATTGATTGGCTATCCAAACATAACGTTCCGATTGATCCGTCATTAACAAAACTTGAAATATATGAAATTATTTGCAAGTACAAACAAGACTTTGTAGAATACTCTATAGATAAACTTATGAACGAATATGGACACAGCGTACTAAAATTGCCACCATATCACCCTGATTTCAATCTGATTGAAAACATATGGTCTCAAATAAAGGGATACGTATCCAAAAGAAACATCAGTATGAATATGACTACTGTGAAACAATTGGTACAGGAAAAGGTTAATATGATTGGTTCCGATGTTTGGGCCAAAGTATGTGACCACGCCATCAAATGCGAAAACGAGTACCGAAAACACGAACCTGAGTTGGAAAATTATATGGCTAGTTTTGTAACGTTCATGAAAACTCTGACGATGATACACCAGAAAATAGTTCTGATTCTGACTATGATATGGAAGTTGGAAGTATTGTTTCGCATCACACTGTCCACCCCGCTCCTCCTCCTCTTATCCCGCTGTCATAATCGAAGTCGTTCATCCAATCAGAAAATCATATTTATTTATATTAATTTCTTTGCTGGTTTGTTTTGTGTTATGTTGAGGTGTCTTTTTTGTTATGTCATAGTATTTTTAATTAATTACAAAAATTTATTGTTATAAAAAAGGTCTGCAAAATCCTACTGTAGTTTTGACTTATAGTTAGACTTTTGGGGTTCCAATCCTTATAGAATCATTAGATCATCCCAACCGGAATTTGGTTTTTATCAGTGCGTTTTATTGAAATAAAACGTCCTCAGTAACTAGTTATATTTTTGTTTACCTAACGAATTATTTATATGATAGAATCGTGATGGTTTTAACATCTCAGTGTAATATACGTAAAACGGGCAATTTGACATTTGACATTGATAAATAAAGTATGCGATTTATTTGATACCTACACGTAATTTAATAATACAGTAATTCATAGACACATCGGCACCATTCGGGTGTTATCGTTGTTCCGAGTTTTGCCGATAGGAAAGGATTATTCACTACATCTTGTACTAATCTCAACCGCTAGATACACTACATAAACTAGTACGTATGCAGTATATTGTATTATAAATATGTTATGAATAAACGAATACATAAATTAACGCTCTAAACTAGGATATAGAAAGATAGTGCTCCTTTTTAAAGTTTTTAACAGTAGTTTATGTGACTGCTACATAATGGAGGGCATTAATACTCGAGGGCGAGTTTTATAATAATATCACACGAGATTTTTAATGCCTTATTATGTACAGTTACATAGACTTGTTTATCTACACACATATCGTAAGCTCTCTTTAATGTGTTTAGGAACCGCTTGTTCGACCGGCATGGTGGCATTGATAATTCCTTTACACTTGTTTAGCTTGTTCAGTAGTACCAACTTCACAAACAAAGTAGGGCCGGCACGCAGGCGGGCGTCGGCGTTCGAAATTTGAATGTCATAATATGTAGAAAAATTACACATTAAGGTCATAATGTGTAATTTTTCAGATAAGAAATTAGTTTTTACCAAGTTGTTTAACATTATGGTGATCGTAACGTGCGGTTTTTGTACGCAGTAAAGAGGGTTTATGATAGATAGATAGATAATTCATTTATTCATTGTTCGGTACAAATACAAAAACATTATTGGTTATTAACATATAACAAACCACACAAAATTAATTATGACAAAAAACATCAAAGAAATTAAATAAAACAATGAAAATAATTATAATTAACACAGCAAAAATATGGAAAGTAAGGATCACTATGTGGCACCGTGACTGTACCTCAAGTGCTGCCTCCTCAGCCTTCTGCTGCAGTATTAGAAACCTTCTAAAGGCACTTCTGAAACCAGCCTTACTATTTAGCAATCGAAGGGGTGGTGGGATGTCATTCCAGCACTTTGTGGCACGGTATTTAAAACTGCCACGGAAAGCTGCACTTTTGTGTCGAGGCATTGAGAGGAGAGGAGCGACTCTCTGGGACAGACACCAGGTGAGTTTATCATAAAGATGTTCGGTGTTCGCTTCCGGACAACCTCAAAAAGCAACATTGAATAATAAAGATTTTGTCTAGCTTTCATTCGTAAAATATTTGCCTTATTTAAAAAAAGAGTGACGCGCGTTCTAGGAGGAATCACGAAGCAGAACCTGGCACAGGCGTTTTGTACTCTTTGTATGAGTTTTTGCGTTTTCTCAAACAGACACGATCCATATACCGCAATACCGTAGTTTAGCTTGGAAAGCACTAAGGCTTCAATTAATAGTATTCGCAGGTCGACGCTGAGAAGATCCCGGATTCTATACAGAACTTTAAGTCTATAAAAGCAGTTTCTAACTACCTCAAGAACATGTCTCTCAAATCGCAGTTGATCATCCATAAGAAGACCAAGGTTTCGAGCCTCGCGGACCCGTGTGATAGCGATTCCATTAACTAGAACTTGTGGATCATGCATCGTTATATCCTTTATCTGAGTTTTTGAGCCCATTATCATACACTTCGACTTATTTGGGTTGAGGACTAAAGTGTTATCAGAGGACCACTGCGATATGCGGTCCAGCGGCTCAAGCAGGAACAAACACCAGCGTGAAAAAGTGTTCGAGTTCAAATAAAATTAACCTTATGTCATTGTACATAAGGGTCACTGAAAGATGGATTTGCATACTTTTTCGACGCGTAATTATCCCTGCTTCCTACACTGATCCTCATTTAAAGCTTCCACCCCTATACAGGGATCATTGTCTACCGAGACATAAATTTGCAGATCATCAGCATACAAATGATAATTACTGTTAATTATGCATCTAGTGATATCAGCACTGTATATTATAAACAGAAGCGGTCCAAGTATGGATCCTTGTGGGACTCCTCTGTCCAGGGTAGCCTGCCGCGACAGCAACTGAGATCCATCAGCTTTGTCCAGCACCACCCGTTGGCTCCGAGTACAAAGGTAGCTATTAAACCAGTTTATGGTGGCCAGCCAGCTTAGACAGTAAAAGAGGGATGTTTAGAGCATCGAAAGCCCTGGAAAAATCCAGGAGAGCCAGTACGGTGCCCCTGCCTTGATCCTGAGAAGACAAGATATTATCCACAACGTCCAACAGTGCTGATGTAGTACTAGGGACGCCCCTTTCTAAACCCAGATTGACGCTGAGGCAGTACATCTCTATTCTCACAGTACTTATAGACCTGGTTGTATATTACTCATTCCAGAACTTTCGATAGGTACGGTAAGATACTTATCGCCCGAAGGTCACCAATATTAACCGGATTGTCTATTTTAGGGATGGGACGGACAAAAGTAGCCTTCTTCTTCTTCTTCTTCTTCCATTGAGCAGGGAAAGTGGAAGAGGCTATGGACTTATTAACTATAGCAGTTATCACTTTAAGAGTACGAGGCAAGGTCAGCAAGATCATATCTTCAGTTATCCCATCTGCGCCTCTTGCATTTGAGCTCAAAGAAAGGATCGTTTTGGCTATATAGTTCTCATCCACTTGGTCCAATGAGAACTCAGCACTACTGAATCTATTGAATTCAAAATGTTTTAGATGTGACAGGGAGACCGTACTAGCGCCAGGAACATTTAAAAAGTTAGCGTTAATTTCATCAGGGTCGCTAAAATGTTCAGGCAAATCATATTTATTTTTAAAGTTTGGTAGAATGGTGCCCTTAAGGTTTTTCCACATTTTTTTTTGAATTATTAACATACTTGTTGATATGCTGTTCAAAATATGCCTTCTTCTCACCATATACAGCTACGTTAACCGAAGCTTTAGGGACTTATAGTACTCCCTATCATGTTCTAATTTTGATTTCCGCAAACGAGCATGCGCTTGATCACGCAACCTACCTATCAATAGTATGTTGCTAGTAAGCCATGGTGTGGGTTTGCCCCTGATCCTAGTCCTAGTCAAAGGAGCATGTTTATCATACAGTATTAAGAGGTGCCTGCTGAAACGTTCAACCATTTCATCAACTGATGGGCATGACATAATATCCTCCTCCCAATAAACCAAACTAACATCGGAATTAAAATCAGAAAAAATTATTTTACTAATAGGCCTTACCATACTATACCGCGTATGAATTTTTTCCTTTTTGATTTTCAACGTTACCATAACCATTACATGGCCCTGCTGAGGAATGTTTAGTAAAGAGACGTTTAATACAGAGGCATTTGTATAGAAAAGGTCAAGCAGTGTAGCACTATGAGATGTGAAGTGCGTCGGCCCAGAGACAACATTTATTATATTCATGCTTCTAAGGAAATCATTCAGACGTAGCGTGGCACTGTCAGCGGTATCCATAAGAAGATCTATATTGAAATCACCCAAAAGCACTATCTTATCGTAATGTGAGAAGGCTGTAATACGTGATACGTGTAGATAAAAAAAAAATGAAAATGTTTGCCACACTTGCACACTTGGTCAGAGGCTCACCCCGCCCTCTTCCACGATATGCACATTACGGCGTATTTGCGATAATATTCATAGTCTTTTATCGTATAGCTCACAAAAATGATATACATTGGTAGACAGGGTTTAATGTAGTTTAGCTCCGAAGTTATTTGAAACACAACTTATTACATTTGACAGTTGAGATATAGAACTTATGTCGAATTTAACACCAGTAATCTCCAGATCAAAGATAGATACGAGTAGGTTATTGAAAACGAACATAAGACGGTATCACAGGACGTTTTATTCATAATTATTGGTACTCTCTGGACCACGGATGTAAAACGAGGACGTGGTCGCCCCAGGCAGCGCTGAAGTGATGAGCTGAGGGATCTGGTGGGAATCAGAAGAGTGGAAGAGGGGAAGGGAGGACTTTGCACAGCAGTGGGAAGATATAGACAATAAATATTATTTCTAGACAACGTAGCAAACAAAACATTGTAGGCACCGGTTTCCAATCGGGGGGAGCTCCCCCTAGGGATGATCCAAAAGGTGATCGCGCGAAGATATCCAAAGAGGAATGCGGTAAGCGGCTCAAGTACTGGATTTATTAAAACCGCGGGTAATTCGCGGAATAGAAGAACTTTTTTATAAAGTTACTCTTTGTTACTTTGGAATGCTAACCATGTGAAATTTTAGGGCCGTTTCTTACAACAGTAGTCTGTTCTGTATCTCTGACATGTAGAAATTTTCATCTCAATCCATTTCAAATTGATGTTTTGAACGATGTTCGCAAACTAAAAATTTGTGGTTGACTAATCGGAACGCCATTACTTCACACGAGCAGTCATTTAAAGCGGCTGTAATTAAAATTTGAAAGGAATCGGTATAATAATTCTCAATAAGCACAGAATGGTGATAGTTGTTATTTACTCGACTCAATTTCCTTGTGAAATAACTCCCTCTTAAGCCTTTCCACTCTCTCATAATTCCCCACTGTGGCCCTTCTTATTTACGAAATAATAATAATTTTTAACTTCACATACAATAGCAGTATTATCGCACAGGGCGCACAGTGAAAAAGAGGGAACCTAGGCTTTTAAACCCCTTAAACTCAGTCCGAAAAGAGGTTTCGAGTTAAGAAGGGGTAAATCGACTACGGATGCATGCATTGCCTTTATATCAAATTTTTTCTTTGCATGGGTTTTTTGCGATCTGCTGAAGGTATTTTGATTATGTTGATCATGATACGCTACTAATGAAATTAAAACATTACGGTGTTCGAAATGAAGCGTTCGATCTGCTAAGATCATACTTGAGCGATAGAATTCAAAAGGCAGAACTCAACGTGGTTAAATTTGATGGATCGGGTGTAAAAATTGGCGTTCCACGAGGTTCCATATTGCTGTTGTTTGCTGATGATACTTCACTGGTTCACAATTAAAAATCAAAGAGATTTTAATGATGTTAATAATCTCTATTCTTGAATTAGTTCACAGTTAATAATTTATTGTTAAACGCTGGTAAACCGTGTATCAAATTCTGACTTCCAAGTGTCAGGCAAGTTGCGGCCAGTTTAGTGTTAGACAGCAATAGTTAGAATTAGTAAATGATGCGAAGTTTCTTGCACTGATAGCAAATTGCAGTGGGAACCCCACATAGATAGATTAGCTGGTAGATTACGTTCTGCGGCTTACGCTGTTAGGCACATCAGACAAAACACGGATGTGGCTAAATCTGGCAAGTCTATGTAAGTTACTTTCATAGAGTCATGTCCTATGGCATCTTGTTATGGGAGAAAGCAGCGGATATTAAAACTATTTTATACATCAGAAAAGAGCTATTCGAGCAATTTATAATTTAAAATGCACAGGCTCAGAGAACTTTTTAAAGAATTTGACATACTCACTGTAGCTACTCAATTTATTTTCGAAAATAATGTTATTACGCGAGAAACATTTTCTAAATTTAGCGATAACTGAAATGTTTACCTAAGAAATAATCACAGACTAGCTGCGCCCCGGTTTAGACTCGTAAAAGTTACCAATTCGTTCAAAGGCCAGTGCATTCTCTACTACAGCAAGATAACTCTGGAGATTTTGAAATTGCCATTTGAGCAATTTAAAAACAATGTAACGTGCGTGCCACTTTGCCTAAAAAAGGTTTTGGTCTCTGGGTGAGTTTTGTTTCACGGAACGAAGATATTTTAAATGGACTTTGTGAAAACATTGTCTCTCTTAGGTCGTGTGAGTTCAACCATTCGGGCCACTATGGCATCTGGTTTCACCGAATTTTGAGCGCGCGGTATATGTGATTTGCCGGTAAGGGTGTTGAGAGTTTACCAAGCTTTACGACTGGATCTCTTAAATTCCCTGGACGTTTTTTTCCTATTTAGCTTTTTGGTTGTCGTCCAGGCTCTTCAATATCAGCGCCCCAGTATTTTGATCCCCGTTGTCCTTATAGTCTCGGAGAAGCTTCTCACAGTGCTGAGCACTCCGCCCAGGAATATATGCTTTACGGTGACCTCTAGGCACGTGCCTCTTTGCATTTGATTTGATAACCAGGTTGAAGATTTGGTCGTAATTTGAAGCCGTAAGATATAGACATAAGTCTAGGGTGTTTTGGAAACTTTTCCAATCTGCTCGATTACAATTCCATCTCGGGAGTGGCATGTAGTTTGTAAGGGGTATTTTGAGGTCAATCTCTAGGAGTACTGGTCTATGTTGGCTGTTTGGGAAATTTGGCATCACACAACGACTGTTGTACAGTGGCTGATCCAGTAGGTCTTTTGATACCTACCTTGAAATAAGGTTGAAGTAAAAGTTCTTGGTAAATGACACAAAGTTTTCACGAGAAAGTACTACGCGACTAACACAACTTGGCGCATGACAGGACTGCAGTTTCTGCTCCTGCGAACCGCCTACAATACGTTCGTATACGTACGTACCTGTACATACAAGTCACTAGCATGTACTAAGAAATGCCGGAGTAAGAAGGACGGTGGGATTCGTCCTATTGCTGTTGGGAGCGAACTCCGTCGTCTGGTGGCCAAACTCTGTTGCAGAGCTGTCAGGGGAGTTGCATCGTCTTTACTTCAGCCACAGCAGTTGGGATTTGGAGTACCGTTGGGCTGCGAGGCCGCAATCCACGCCACCCGGTCATTCGCATTCGATCCAGGAAACACTGATAAAGTCATTGTTAAGGTTGGTTTACAAAATCCTCAAAATGACGTCACGCTCAACTGAGTTGAGCGTCATTTTGAGCAAAGTTAGTGATTGCGTTCCATCTCTCTACCCTTTTCTCCATCAGTGTTACTTGGTACTACAAACTTGTTTTTTGGGGAAAACCTGGTAGTCTCAAGTGGGCGCGCAACAGGTTGATCCGTTAGGGCCATTGATATTCAGCTTGGCGATACAGGATGTTGTAAAATCTGTAAGTTCCCCTTTGAATGTCTGGTACTTGGATGACTGTACTATCGGGGGACCTCCGGATGTAGTCCGTGCTCTGGAATTTTGGCACAAGGCTCAAGAGCGATGTTTGAACGTTTAGTGCCGAGGGCGAAGGTTCTTAATAAAACAGATTTCACCCTGTTGGGGGCGCCTATATTTATAGAAGGTGCACCGGGCGTTCTGCGAAGTAAGATGGAGGCCTTGGTTGGGGCTTTGCCACATCTTAAGGAGCTTTCCGCACATGTGGCCCTTATTATTCTGCGATTTTTTTTGTCCCAGCCCAGGTCAACATATTCTTTGCGGACGACTCCGGTCTGGATGTGCAGGGGGGAGGCAGATTCATACGACCTAGCTTTGAAGAATATTTTGGAGACGATTTTGAATGTGAAGATGTCTCCCTCCCAGTGGTCACAGGCAGCACTTCCTATCAGATTGGGTGGTCTCGGCGTTCGTCGCCTACAGGACACGGAACTCCCGGCTTTCTTGGCCTCTTCGCATGGGGTGTTTAAACTTGTCACTCGCATTTTGAATATTAATGGTGACAATTTGAACATTCCTTTTGCGGCCGAGGCTTTGCGGCTGTGGCAGGTCCATTGCCCGGGGAGAGATGTGCCGGTGCAGCCTGGCGTGCAGCGTGCCTGGGATGAAGACCTTTGTAGGTCATCCCTTGACGGGCTTCTGGCGCAGAGTACGGGAGCGGATCTTGCTCGCCTGCGTGCAGTCTCCCAGCCAGAGTCTGGCGCCTGGTTACATGCATTACCGTCTCCGCAGTTGGGCACATTTTTGGACGACAACTCCCTGCGTGTGGCAGTGGCGCTTCGGTTAGGTTGCGACATCTGCGAACCACATCGCTGTATTTGTGGTGCGGCGGGAGACTCTCTCGCCATCACCTTATTAACGACATCGTCCGGAGAGCGCTTGTCTCTGCCAATATTCCGACGGTTCTAGAACCTCCGCAGCGACGGGATACGTCCGGACGGTCTCACGTTAATACCGTGGGAGAGAGGTCGATGCCTATTTTGGGATTCGACCTGCGTGTGCACGTACGCACCATCCTACATCACCTCAACTATGGTAACCCCGGGTGCTGCTGCTGAGTCGGCTGCGTGGAAGAAATGCATTAAATACGCACAGCTAATGGGAAGTTATCTGTTTGTTCCTTTGGCCGTCGAGACCACAGGGGTGTGGGGTTCGCAGGGTAGGGCCTTCGTCAAGGACATTGGGCGTCGTTTGAGGGACCGAGGATTTGATCACCGCTCCGGATCTTTCCTGTCACAGAGGATCTCGCTAGCTGTGTAGCGCGGTAATGCTGCCAGTGTAATGGGCACATTTGGTGCAGGCGTTTCTTGGGGAGGTTTATTTTTATAGATATGTATTTTGTTTCTTATGTTTAGTTAGGATTTATGTCATTGTATTATAGGTACTAGACCTTAGACTGTCTCCTTCAAGTTATGTACTAAGTACATACTATATAGTATCAATCACCGTTCCGGTGTTCCCTCCGTAATTCCAGTGAACGCTTAGCTGTCATGCGCCTTGTTGTGTTGGTCGCGTATTACCTATGAGATAATCACATAGACCAAGTCTGAGCTAGGGTCCAAAGCCCACACTAAAGGCCACAACGAAAATTGGTAACAACGGACTAAATATGGATCTATTGCTGTCCGAAATAAATGTTTAATTATTATTATAATTATTAATATTTATCACCATAACATGTGTAATTGACCAATACCCATCAATATAATGTCATGTAAGGTTTGTTAGACAACTTTCGCGAACGCATAATTTACTTGCTACACGTAGCTATTTTTCGCGTCTCATTTTCATCCATCGCTAATGTTACGATCGACTTATTAATTGCTAGTTCCTCTCATTAGTCGCCAACTTTATCTACTAGACGCATTTTTCCGCGATTTGTTTAGTTCTTGGCAGTATAATCATAAATATATTTCTATATGTATATTGTATATCAATAAGAAAAAATAATGTACAATTATAAGTCGGTGCCCCCCACACAAGCAAGCCTGTGTCGTGGAATCTAATGACCTACGTGATTTACACAAAGTTTGAGACGTTGCTATTAAATCAACTATGTTCCTACTTGTTTAGGTACTAGTTCTATTTGATACAATATAATGGCTCCTAACTTCCCGTCACGCGAAACAGACCTCTGCTACCCTTTGAAATAATGATTTACCCTTTGATTTCTCTTTGAAATAAATATGTACAGTCCACAAAAATCACTGTCTTATGTCTCTTGCTTGCACTACTTAACATAATATTTCTATTGTATCCATCCAGTACAGTCGTACGGTACCTAGACAATTATAATATCAAATCAATATATCACATCGTCTCCGGATTTGCTGCGATACTACCTCACTTTAGAGAAAGCTCCCGTGTTGGTCACGTGATCATTTAATTATACCAGATATACCTCGCGCCACGAATTAAGAGCGCTGGGCGACGTTGGCGGGAATTACTGCGCATATGTACAAGTATTGCAAAGTGACTACTGCGCATTCAAGGCCACCGCTCATAACGAGTGGCGCGACGTATACACAGATTAATAAAGAGTTAGGCCAGATGCGGAGTCTCGATCACTACTATTAAAAGTTATTCTCTGAATTAGAGCGGGTTTTGCACCACTGTGCGGCTTGTATGTGTGCGTGTGCGCACGGGTTGTTGGTCGTGAGTAACGATTAATAATAATACTTAGAACCGGAAGAAATTATTCCATCTCCTATTGTTTCATCTTCATTGCGTATATTATGCTATGTTCATAGCATATTATATTATTAACTGATAAGAATAGTAGATTGTTATGGAACGAAGGAAAATCATCAACTACACCCGAGATATTTAAACGCACGAGCGAGCGTAGCGAGCGAGGGTCTTTTTTGTTCGAGGGTGTAATTGATCACTTATACCCGAGTGCAACTATACTATTCGTCACTAATGCGAGAAAATATTTTTTTCGTTAAAAATATATGTCCTTCAAAGTTATCAACAAGATTTGCGTCGCACCAATTAATTTTTCATATTATTTTCTTGATAGGCATTGCGATTGTATCAAAAATTACTTGTTACTTATAAGCGTCTTGCCGGGGTCTTGCCCTAAATATGAGGTCTTGTCCCAAAAAACAAAGACAGAAGCCTCGTTCCATTTTCAATACTTACCTCCCTAGCTAGGGTGGTAAATCGAATTAACCTCCAGTACATCGAGTTAAATATAACTTGTTTTCAGAGCATTATTAATAATAATTAAAAATATGTTTACCAAATTCCTACACCTACGTAACTACAAGTTGTATCTACACAAATGTCTAATAACTACTGATTTATTGCTATGAAAATATGAGTAAATACTTTTTTATATTATTTATAAATAAGGACCAAGAACTTAAGCAAAAGAACTTATCTTAGAAGATGGGTGAAGATTCTCAAGATGCATTCGCACCGTAACACGAAATACTCGTAAATATAAGGAAGGAAACAAGAGCAAAACTAAGTACCTAAACAAATTGTTGAATATTTCAAGTACCACAATGAAGAAACCCATTACACAGCCATATCCAAATTGGGTTGGGTGTTTCGATCGATGTTTCCGCTGCGCCAATATTTAGATAAACCGTGGTCCATCGCATTTTATTTTATCAAGCCACTTGATGCGCGAGTCAATATTGTAATCGAATAATCGAACGAGCTGATATTGCCATAAAACTAAAGTGAATCGAGTGGATTGAGTGTTACTCGATAATGTTGGTCATACGTTTTGTAAGTGGTGCTGTGGTGCTATTGCTAATCTATAGATTTTAGCCAATGTAGCGGTCGGTCGAGCTTTTGTATTAACAGCATACTAGGACGTACCTATCTAGTTTTAAAATTATTTTCTCTTCTATCGTCAAATATGATGATAGATGAGAAAATAATACTATAATCACTGAAATGAAACGCATTAAATTATCCACCCTGAAAGTATTTTTACACTCTTAACCCATAAGAAACTTTTTGCCAATTTAACCTATAGTCCAAATTAGGATTGATGGCCAGAGGGAAGAGGAAATCGCGGAGGGGGTGACGTCCCGCACACCCGCATATGCCCTGTCATAGGGCTGCGCAAGTCTGTATCGACCCGGTTTATCGATTTCAATCTTTCTCAAGTAGAAGCTTGCACTTGTACTTGTGTATTTAAAATGCCATCGGCTGCCTCTTCTTCTATATTTTTTTAATGCAGCCTGGGTTGTGTCCCACTGATGGGGACAAGCCTCCCCTATGTCAGACCACTCTTACCTGTCCTATGTCCCCAGTCCCGCAAAAACCTGTCCAGTTCGTCCTTTGTCTATATGAGTAGGAAAAATCCAAAAATCCATTCTCAGTAGAAAAGTACTGGAAAATTGTGACATTGAACGGACAATAGTACATTTCCCACGAGTTTGAAAAGGCTTATATATACGAACCGAGAAGCTTACGGCACAGGCCGAAGGCGAGGGTCACAGCGAGGTTCGTAAAAAGCCTTTTCGAACGAGTTAGGAATATAAATTTTCCACCTGAGAACCCAAAACCAAGCGGCGAAAGTGCTATTTCTAGCTCAGAAGTCGGAAATAGTGGATTTCCTACGTGTTCGCAAAGGCTTTTATTTACGAACCGAGAAGTTTACGGCTCGAGCCGACGGCGCGAGTCTTAGCGAAGTTCGTAAGAAGCCTTTTCGAACGAGTTAGGAATAGAAATTTTCAGCCTGTGATCCCAAAATCAAGCGCCGAAGTTGCTATTTTGAGGTTAGAATGCGGAAAAATATGCTCAGAAACTATTTAATAAATGCCCACTATCAAATGATATAGGAATAGAAAAAGAGATGGGATTAAACTTGATTTGGACAGTACCTTACCTTACCCCCGTCGGAGAAGAAAATGGGAATGTTTCCTCGGAAGTCGTTCAAATTAATCTGCATTTCCATTTCACGTAACATAAATAAGTATTATGTTAATAACATAAACATTTATATACAGGCACATACATTGCTTCTGCCCTCACTCTAGGATATCCTGTGTCGTGGGAAACAGGAACAGAGACATCACTCATGTTTATATGTATAAACATCCAAGACCTGTTTTTTTTGTCTTCATCCCCAGCCGGGGATCGAACCCAGGACCTCTCACATAGTAAGCAGAACGACAACCGCAGCGCCACAGAGGTCATCGTGTAGGTAGATAATGTTTATAACGCGATCTAACGGTTATGGACAACATCGTGAGGAAACCTTCATATCTCGGCGATGATATCACTTCATAGCTGCGGCGATGGGCTAGCCCCTGTCATCACATCAGTAGTGAATAGCTGACTAAACGTGGGCACGATTGTGCCTCTGCCACCCCGTATGTAAGCTTTATACGAAAAGTATTTTCAATTATTTCCATACGCTTAATACTTTCATATAGTTCTTGTTAAAAGCTGAGATGATGAGATCGCCATAGGTTGAACCAGAGATGTCACGAATGTCATATTTTTCACATTCGCGAATTTGAATGTTAAGGATGCTAATGTGCGAAAAAATAAGCAAATAAATAAGAACCATTAAATACGTTATGCATAGTAATTATATTATAACAGACAAATTTAAAAACCAAAGATCAAAAGTGGCATATCATATTTCAGAAAAAGTAACTTTTTCCGCGCCGCGGCGAACTCGACTGGATCTGCACACGTTCGCATCGCAAAACATTCGCTTCGATTGATGCGAGTGCGAATGTCGATGTAAATATGCAAAATAATGCGAATGATTCGCAACTCACGACATCCCTGGGTTAAATAATTGAATAGTGAGTATTTTCATATCTTATGTTTCCAAGTACCTAACAAATGCGTCATGCTGTTGTTGTTGTTGTTTGTACGCAATGTGAAATACAATTATGAATATAGTTCTAACCATGCATGTATTACTTTAATTATGATTTCTGAATTTTAAGTACATACTAAATTAAACAATAAATGAGGTAGCTTAACCTACCTATCTCTACCTACATAGGTACTCATACATCCTGGTTGGGCGATGTCGACATTGTGTGTTTTACTAAAAGCACCCAGCTTTTAGCTTGCTAAAATTCTAGGAAATAAGATACCATAACTAACACATGGCTATAATTTATTCATCCCGTCCCGTAGGATTAACCGCCAGCTAAGGATGTAGTGTAACGTATCATTTTAGTAGTTAACCTTATTTTCTGCTCACAAATTATACAGAACTGAGGCCTTTAAAAAAATATTTTGCAAGATGAGATGACACATGAGTCGGCTACTTATTTCTGGGTGACATACTACTTGATCCAACTCTTTTTAAAGTAGATCTTAGCTGTTAATATTACACTCAAAATGTTTTTCTACCGTGAGTAGGTAAATCTGTATACTAGTCTAGTTATGCCACTCATATTTATCAAGAGAAGAGATTGGTTTTCACGTTAATCTAAAAAGCAGTTCATTGACCCTGCATTCGTGCATCCTGCTGGTAATCCTGGCTTAGGTACTATATAAATTATTATTATTATTATTTATCAAATAAAGATACTTATATCATTACATTATTTGGCATCACAATTACCACGGTGGTTTCTCCTTGATGCTAGTACAAGTATTTATATGTAGTAGTTTCACACTTAAACAAGCAAAGCAAATAAAATAACTTGTACGAAATGTATGTGCCGACCAACGATTAAAAATATCGACGTTTGACTGCGATCATAAAAGCTTAGTAATACTGAAACTTACAGGGCGGTTAAAGGATATACTCTATCACGAATATTTTTCAATCTCGCTCAGCAACAGAAGCGAACTCCACTTACCGCTTCGCATGGGGCAGCGGCGTCGTCGTCCCGCCAAATTCGAGCAAGCACCGAATACACACGCGCGTTGGGGCGAGGGTGGTCGCAGCGATCGATAAACGTACTCGCTGCACAACGACCCACGGACGCTGCTCCCGACCCGTGCAACCAACAGCGCGCCTACCACACAGTATTAATCTCAAGTTATTATTTTACACGCACGTCGATCGAATCCACTCATGAGAAAAGCAACCTGAGACGACCGCAACGCTCGAAACCTTAATACTTCCCTTCGCTGCATATTGGGTGACAGAATCGATGAGGTGATCGGGCGACGCGCGAAATATTTGCACAACCACGACTGTTCAGTTCTATTTAACACTTATTTGAGAAATCTACCGGGACTCGAGAAACTTTTTTAAAATGTATCCGGCGCGTAGGACCAGGAACTGTGTATAACATGTCTAGTCGTATAGCGAAACAAAAATAATCTGAACAATATGGGGACAAGGCTCCCGAAGCCCTCGAAAAACAAGACTGTGAGCGTGGGGATGGTTACGGAGTTACGAAGGGTGCATTGTGCACCGGCGAAATTCAGAAGGGCCCGTTCGATTCCCTTGTTTGTTCCCCCTCTTTTTGCGCAAGATGCGAACCAGTTTTGATTTTTGTGAATTAACCATCAAGTTGGGCTGTTCGGCAACAGAAAGGGGTCCCTCGCCTCGTAGCACCGAGGGCAAGTTATGTATGTACGCAGTCCGCGCCGGCTTGTTACCGTTTCATGGAAACTGAATAATTACCCAAAGGTTCCAGCTATCTTAACAATTCCGTTGCTCTGGGTCATTGTGGAAGACTCAGCACGTAAGTCCCAGCATTGTTTGGGTGGATCATTTGTTAGACTTCAAAAACCTGTTGATGGATCCTGATCATTCGAGTTCCACGTTTTTTTTTTTATTTCAAACGCTATCCGATAGCAGAAGGATCAAAGCCAAAGAGTAACTTAATGACGATTCTGTAATGAAATGCGTTTCTCCTCGCCTCAGGATAGCAATTACGATATTCAGAAGTCATTTTCGTCATTATCTGGCTAAAAATAAGTCAAATAAAACACATGCCTAAACGTAACATAAACAATACTTGCAACAAGAGTAATATTATGTGTTTCTGTTCTCCAATAAAACACTAATCAAAATATTCCTGACAAAGAGGAGAACACTCTGAAAATGGAAAACACACGTAAACATGCAAGCTTATCTCTTTTAGATATGTTTAGCGCATAATGTTTAGTGATAATTCCCGCACTGAAGCTTCCATTGCTATGAAAATGGGTTCTGGCACAATTACCAGCGTTGCAGATATCTAAAGCATATGCTGAACCAGGGTCTGTTCACTGTGGAAATATACACATGTATATATATGTCGAAGCCATACATAGAATTGTCATTTTCATGAAATGGTCAGAAAGGGTTAAATTTGATGAAACATGTCTTTTTAAAAGCATTTTTATTCAGTACTACCTAATGTGTTTTGTGTTATTCATGTCAAATTAACACGAAGACTATCCGGTGGCTTCTTCTAGTCTTCACCTAAGTATTTCTCTAAAATATTTCTTCGTTCAATAAAACTTAGTTTAGTAACCAGGTACATTCATAAGTTTGTATGTGGTATTGAAAGAATTGTTGTATGGAAGCCCCCTTAAATATTTATTTTATTCTGTTTTTTAGTATTTGTGGTTATAGCGGCAACAGAAATACATCATCTGTGAAAATTTCAACTGTCTATCAGATACAGCCTGGTGACAGACGGACAGACAGGCAGAGGGACTGCGGAGTCTTAGTAATAGGGTCCCATTTTTACCCTTTGGTTACGTAACCCTAAAAAACACATTCGATTTGTCGCAATCCCTCCAGTGAACTTCGGTCACTCATAATAATTCTGATTATGTTGACTGTCAATAACATACTACCTTAATTATTCTCAAAAAGCTACATTGTCATTTAATGTTAGAATAAAAACCGGTCAAGTGCGAGTCTAAATCGCGCACGAAGGGTTCTGTACCACCGTTTAATGGAAGCGATGGTGTGGAGTGAATAGTTTGGATTTTACACAGCAAAATATTGTTTACAAAGTTATTGGTGCGGTTAATTTCACACTCCATGTACGTAACCAGGTGCATCCATAAGTTTGTATGTGGTATTGAAAGAATTGTTGTATGGGAGCCCCCTTAAATATTTCTTTTATCCTGTAGTATTTGTTGTTATAGCGGCAACATAAATACATCATCTGTGAAAATTTCAACTGTCTAACTATCACGGTTCGTGAGATACAGCCTGGTGACAGACGGACGGACGGACAGCGGAGTCTTAGTAATAGGGTCCCGTTTGGAACCCTTCGGGTACGGAACCCTAAAAAATGTTATTGCACCTACCCACATCAATACACTCGATATTAAGGCCCTGTTTCACTATGTCCGGATGAGCCCTATGTGATGTGAGAGATAAATCCTAATTTTAACCGACATCAAAAAAGGAGGGCGTTCAAACTCATACTCTCAAACTCAAAAACTTTATTGCAAATAGGCAAAAATAATGCACTTTTAGAAGTCACAAACACTTATTTAAGTCTCCTATACATGGATAAAAATTAAAATATATCTAATATGATCAACTAAACTAATGAGTACATGACTGACTAAGGTTTGAGTTTGAAAAAGGAAATCTCCCTTTCAAGTGGTGATTCATGGCCGAATCTTGCACAGGAAAGGGAGACTCCATAAACTCAGTGCTTCTGAAATACTCCCGTCTGAGAATGGATTTTTTTTTCTTCTTTTTTTTTGTTAATATACAATGTAAAATATACAAATAATCTAATATTATGACAATATTATTAAATTTAATATTAATATTGTAACATCGTATCCATAAGTGACAATAAGAGGTCTCAAAATAACAATCTAACAAAATAAATAAATAAGAACAAAGACAAGCTGTAACGAACATAACTTATGAGAAACTAGACTGGACCAGTCCCCCCAAGCAGCACCCGTTCACGATTATGACTTGTGCACCAGTCATCACCCCCCTCGCCATTATTGAGGGAGGAGGGTTCTGAATTATTTTTTTTTGTTTGTTACCTCAAAACTGGTCATATTTATGAACCGATTTGAAAAAATATTTTTTTTATTTGAAAGGGTAAACTTCCAGTTTGGCCCCATTAAAAAAAATTAAATCGGTCCAGTAGTTTGGTTTCTAAAGCAAAAGGCAGGATTATGATGTCATCCAGGTAAACGAAATTGCGTATTATTGCTTTACTGTGACTTATCAGTGGTGTTTCTCTTTGAATTATTTTTTATGAGTACCGTATATTCGTTTATGTCGTGTAATAAGTGTGGACTTGACTGTCACACAGACAAATTTCGTAGCTCTTTTTTCGTATATTTTGACGACATTCGCATCCCGACCGGGGACAATAGGGCTTAAACTTGAAGTCAGTTCTTGAAGTCAGTTTTTTAAGTTTTGTACTTGGTGAATTATGTAAGTAAAATCACGATCTGTCACAAAGATAGCTTAGCCGCTGCCGGACATAGTGAGGGCCATAAGTACGTAAACTTTTTTGTATGTTAGATGCATCTACATACTATAAATAGCATGTAGGTATAACCTGTACCTTAGTACAGTTGGTACAGTCAAGGAAATCTAGTCGGGACCCACCCACCTAAGGTTAAATACACCTTTCACACTTGCACAATAAGAGCATGCCATTCATCATAAATGTAGCAGATTAATATCCCCACCGAGGGGAACGGGCTTTACCCGGATACGAGTAAGATTTACCCATACTCCACCACGCTGGCTCTATGCGGGTTGATGGAGCGGTTTTACGACTAGTGATAGTAGCCGGGACCTACAGCTTATAATGTGTGATCGGAAACACTGAACGTCCGATAATATACTAAAGATTCATTAATTATCTCATTGGAACATGTGTCAAATATCGAACCTGCATCTCCTGTGTGAGAAGCAAGCGTGAAACCCTTTAGACCACGGGGCTCCATTCATTTAAAGCACTTATTGTGACGACGGACGACGCGCGACGGTACAACTTTACAAGCGAATTTTCGACTTTAATTCATAGTAAAGTGTCTAACGACATTTCAAACGAAATGGGTCGCGAAACTCGCGAATTAAATTCCTTGACTGCACTTTGTTTAGAATTAATTATGAAATACTTAAGTAAGACAATAAAACTTACCTTACTTACCTAATACATTAGTTATTCCGTGCTAATACTAAACCTGAACCGGCACCCACCGTATAGGATTTGCTTATTGTGCGACCTCTGTTGTGGCGCCGCCTAGCATGCGAGGGGTCCCAGGTTAGAAAAAACAATCCCAGGTCTTGGATGTTTATATGAGAGTGACGTCGCTGTTTCTGGTTCCCACCACACAGAGTATCCTAGTGTGGGGCAATGTATATGCCTGTTTATTTTTATTTTTTAAATACACATTTACATACATTGCGTCTGGCCCCACACTAGGATACCCTATGTCGTGGGTACCAGAAACAGCTACGTCACACACATATAAACATCCAAGACCTGGGATGTTTTTTTCTTCATCCCTAGCCGGGATCGAGCCCGGGACCTCTCGCATGGTAGCCGAGCCACAACCGCTGCGCCACAGAGGTCGTCATGTAAATAAACATTTGCGTTGGTTTATATTAAGATGGACGGAATCTTACATTAGTAGAAGATCTCAGGCTGTTGTCATTGGCGGCTGTCGGTCAGATTTGATAGTCACTGTACCTTCTGGTGTTCCTCAGGGGTCAATCTTGGGACCCTTACTCTATGTTGCATATTTATATGACATAAGTACCTGCTTCAGACACGCCAGGTTCCTCTTGTATGCTGATGACAAAAAAGTTTTTTCAACTATAAATTCTAGTCAAGATTGTGTCAACTTACAAGCGGACCTAAACCGACTGTCTGCCTACTATGAACGCAATAGAATAAATGTAAACGTTGCCAAATGCAACATTATAAGCTTCACAAGACGAACAAACCCCATTTTGTATGACTATAAATTTAAAGATACTTCAATTCTAAGAGTTCAATCTATACGTGACCTAGGCGTCATCTTAGACTCCAAACTTACTTTTCAAGAACATATAGAACATATCACAAACAAAGCTTTCAGAAACTTGGGTTTTATCTTACGAGTAAGTAAACCGTTTACTGACCTCACTTGTATCCGTGTCCTATACTTTGCCTATGTTAGAAGCATTCTCGAATACTGCTGCACAGTCTGGAATCCTCAATACGAGATCTACATCAAAATGATTGAACGTCTCCAGGTAAAATTTCTCCGGCAACTCAGCTTCCGAGACGGATATGATACCGACGACTACGCAACAGAATGCCGACATCACAACATCCTTAGTCTTGAGTCCCGTCGAGTGATGATGGACATGAGGCTGCTCTACAATGTTTGTCATGGTGTAGTGGACTGTCCGGATCTGGTCGAGGCTCTTGTCAGACTTGAGGCGCCATCAAAACGTACTCGTCATACCAGACTGTTTAGTGTACCTCTGGCTCGTTCAAACTATGCCGCCAATTCTACCAGCCGCCGCCTGCCTCGCACTTACAACCGAAAGTTTTCCAGTATGGACATTTTCCATTGCTCCCCTGGCCTCTTTCAGAGAAATATAAGGTCAATACTTGTACCTCCACTAAATGAATAAATCCTCACTCTTTAATAATACTAATAATATTAATAATAAAAAAAAAAAAAAAAAAAAAAAAAAATTCTCTCTATTTCGAACAAATACATTCATTTCCACACACACACACACACACACCTCCCCCCTCCCTCCCTTCTCCTCAAGCTTGTATTTTATTTTTTATTTTATTAATATTACTTGTGTTTGATTTTATTTCATTTAAAACTTACAAACAAACTGTATTTACATTGTTAAAGAAGTATAACAAGGGCTCTTAATTGGCCTAAGTCTAAGCTAGTTTCTGTATCTATGTTTATCATTTTGTGCTGTGGGCCCAGTTTCCAAATAAACAAATAAACAAATAAACAAATAAATTGTTTCTTAATAATGGGTTACTCACACTAACATGTTAGGTACTGACTTTTTATTTTATTAACTTTTTATTTTCTAGGCATTTTGTCACCGTTAAAGCGGCTTTTCAATAGGGATATCAAAATAATACTACATTTCAAGATGTAAAATGTTAACGGGCTCCTAGAAAATGTATGGCAAGATTTGCAACCGATCAAATTTTACATCTTGAGAAAGTTAATTTTGCATCCCATAGTGATATATCGGCTTTGATTTCTAAATCGTACTACGAGTAACTCAATACTTAGTCCGTTACTACGAGTAATCAGACTCACGGCAAGCAAAACAATCAGAAATACGGATGTGCCTATAAATGTACGTGTTGAAGATCGAAAAACACTTATGCCCCGCAATGAGAGAGACAACTAAGAGCAATTAATCAATGTTTCTTTCAAATCGGCAATGATAACGAGCTATAAGTAACAGCGTAACAGGTGGTTAGTGGCAATCTTGCAATGAGACTCGTAAATTGATAGGAGCTCCTATAACAAGCCTGCATTGTCATTGAAAGGTTGTATAGAAGCAATTAACTAGTTAATTTGGTTCTATGCACTGCAATCTCGGCTGATTCTTCGTAATCAATCTTGACATTTTTTTATTAGCAACAGTTCATAAACATCATCTTATGCGACTGCACGCCCGGTTTCAGAACGTATTTTACGTTACCTGCAATTCTTGCCTACAGATGGCGCAGTACCGCTTTAGCGCTTGATAACTGCGCTAGTGTATCGATTTTCGCTTTCTGCGCGGTATTTACACCACAAAAATCTCCGCGGACTAATAATTGTTCTAAACTCGACTACGCGACTCATACGTGTGGAATTATTGTAGAAGATAATGCTCACAATGTTTTGGAGGGCCCTGATGTGATATATTGTTCTGTACTCGCGAGTATTAAGCGCATGAACATAATATTCGAAACTCAATCCTGGCAACACCCAATGTCTATGAATTTGACCCCGAAGCTCATGTCCGGAGCAAAAGAATAGTCTAGTGTAGGGCCCGGCCCTTCGTTTTTGGTCTTCATCTATCTAAAGAATATGTAAAATGGGCAATAATAGGTAATTGAAAGTTAACTACTAATGTGTAATGTTTTTGGTTTAACATCGACGTTATGTGTGGTGAATTAGTTATATAGCTACCATTAAAAATGCATCGTGCAGTCCCAAATGACCTGCTATTGCTAAGAATATCGCGGATTGTGTCAGACTGATCGGTGTAGCGCCTTATAATTTTGCGTATGTTATTTTTATTTAGAAGTTTGTGATTTTATTTTGAATCCAGAAATAGAATTCGGTATCGTAAAATCAGTGAATCTTAAATAATCGGGGTTTTGGTGAACGTGCTAAGACAATGGTGTATCGATTATTTTGCGTTAACGAAATGTCATCCCGGTGTCGTAGTGTTAATATTAGAAATCTATGTTTGTGACCAAGATTACTATTGTCTAGGTATATATCTACGCGTTTTATATTGAGCTAGCGGCACTTCGATTTAGAGTGGGAGACCAAAATAGTTCTAACATTCCGAATCGGATAAATTTGGGTGCGATCCTTACGAAATTCTATTTATTGGGCCCTGCGTGACACAATTATTTAATTTGGTTATGCATTTTAATTTGCAAAGTGATATATGGTAGTTAACAGCTTGCGTGTTTTAGGTAATCTCCTTTAAGTTAAAGTCACTGGGTGAAGGGAATTAAATAATTTTCAGAAAGGAATATAAATTTCAAGTTGGTTTAGGTAAACTAAGATATGCTTTGTTACCGCGAATAATACACTTTTTTTATTTGAGCATTTTATATATGCGAAAAAGATCTCTAAGTAGGTACTTCAAATCAAATAATTGTTGCAACCCATTGACGCGAATAAATCAAATGATACACAATCAAATCAAAATAAAACCAAGCCAAAACCAAAGTAAATCTCTGAATGAACGAGTAGGTAGGTTGATATGTATTTCTAAAAGTCAATAACAAGGTCATTCTGTTTTGTTCCAGCTATTGAAATAAGAAATAATTGTGCTCAAGATAACTTTGCAAGGTGAACCGTTGTGTTGAATAAGTGAGTAGGAGTGAATCATGGCAAATCCTAACCGTGATGGCGTCAGTACGCGATTCTCCGACAACTATGACCTGAAGGAAGAGCTGGGGAAAGGCGCCTTCTCTATAGTGAAGCGAGCAGTCCAGAAGTCCTCCGGATATGAATTCGCAGCCAAAATTATTAACACCAAGAAGTTGTCAGCGAGGGACTTCCAAAAACTAGAAAGAGAAGCCCGCATCTGCCGTAAGTTACAACATGCTAATATTGTACGTTTACATGACTCTATTCAGGAAGAACATTTTCACTACCTCGTGTTTGATTTAGTCACGGGTGGCGAGTTATTTGAAGATATCGTAGCCCGAGAATTCTATTCCGAAGCAGACGCTTCTCACTGTATACAACAAATTCTAGAATCTGTTCATCACTGCCATCACAATGGAGTAGTCCACAGGGATTTAAAACCTGAAAACTTACTACTAGCCAGCAAAGCAAAAGGCGCTGCCGTCAAGTTGGCCGATTTTGGATTAGCAATCGAAGTGCAAGGAGAACAGCAAGCATGGTTCGGATTTGCCGGAACACCAGGCTACCTATCACCAGAGGTCTTGAAAAAGGAGCCGTATGGGAAACCAGTAGATATTTGGGCATGCGGTGTAATTTTATACATCTTGCTGGTAGGCTATCCCCCATTTTGGGATGAGGATCAGCACCGGCTTTACGGACAAATTAAAGCAGGCGCTTATGACTATCCTTCTCCTGAATGGGACACGGTCACTCCAGAAGCCAAAAGTCTGATCAACCAGATGCTGACTGTGAACCCCAGCAAGAGAATCACTGCCTCCGAAGCACTGAAGCACCCATGGATCTGCCATCGCGAACGCGTCGCATCCGTCATGCACAGGCAGGAGACAGTTGACTGCTTGAAGAAATTCAATGCCCGGCGTAAACTTAAAGGTGCCATTTTAACTACTATGCTAGCGACGAGAAATTTCTCGGGAAAGTCCATGGTTAACAAGAAAGGCGACGGATCTCAAGTTAAAGAGTCCACTGACAGCAGTACCACTCTAGAGGACGATGAAGTAGATAAGGACAAGAAAGGCGTAGACAGAGCGTGTACCGTCATATCAAAGGAACATGATGAAGAGGGTTTGTCTAAAGCTGATTCATTCAGCAAAGCTCGGGGCGATAGCAACGCCTCTTTGCGCCGTGCCGAGATCATCAAAGTCACTGAAGTGCTCATAGACGCGATTAACAACGGAGATTATGATACTTACTCTAAGCTGTGTGATCCAAATGTCACCGCATTCGATCCCGACGCATTGGGAAATCTGATTGAAGGTGTAGAGTTCCATAAATTCTTCATTGAAAACACTCCTCAAAACGTGAAGACTTACACAACCATATTGAACCCTAGGGTTCACCTTATTGGAGATGATGTAGCTGTTATAGCTTACGTATGCGTAACCCAGAGTGTGGATGCTGAGAACCGGCGAGCTACTCACCAGTCACAAGAGACTCGCATCTGGCACAAACGCCATAACAAGTGGACGGCAGTGCATTTCCATCGCTCCTAACTAGTCCCTAACGACTCGCGCCATCCTTCTACCAAAGTTGTTAAGGGTCTCGCAAACAAAATAATCTGCAACGGTAGCCACATTGCCACTGTTGCAACTTTTCAGAGCATAAATGAGTAACAATGTAGACCCATAAGAAGGCCCCTAGCCCACGGCGTCAAAAAACATTTCTTCGAAAAGTAATATCCAAATTCATGAACATTACACGAATTTTACTATAAATCTTTGTAATCTCAAAAACTAAGTTAGGTAAATGTTATCTACACCAATATAAGCATTTCAAAATTTATTTATAGTCTGTGAAATTTCAAAACTACATCACATCACCCAGTGTGGCTAAAGTGTGATAAAGTAATTACAAGATGCTCTCCTTGGTAGTTGTAGTAGGTAAAGTGCAACAAAGATCTGATCTCAGCCACAATCGAATATTGTCAACGAAAGGTCTAGAGGCAATTGTTGCTATCGATCTAAATCTCGATGTAACAGATCTGAACAGTATATGTATATTATAAAATCATTACCTAACATTTTTCAAGGTTTAGAAAATTTAGCACATTTCTCAGTAAGTCTCTCTACAATTTTAACTATTAATGTTTTGTCGTGCTTAAACATGGTGTTCTATTTGTTATCAAATACCTAGTTAGTAAGTTTTAAGTAATTAATAATGATGCAGTTATTGGCACTATTTAAGTAAACCAAATTTTGCGTAGGTACCTAATTATCGTTTTAATAACTATTGAATTTACAAGTACCTCTAAAGAAATTATCGCTTTAATTTCTTGATCTATACGGTATTATTAACTTGGATTCATTGTTAAAAAGAAAGTATGTTTAAGTGAAATTAATATCAATTTCGTCAATTTTAGATTTTAGATTCGTTAAATGATGTATGCCATCTTACTATGCTTTTAGTTTTGTACAATACGATGACTAAAACAGTGTGTGGTGTGAATTGTATTTACGATTTAGGTACTATATAATTTGCAATTGAAGTAAAGCCGGAAGTATTTCTAAATAGGGTTGAAAGTGATAACTGTGCAAGAGAATATGGTCTGAATGAAATTGTTGGTTCTTAAATACGGTAAAAATCAGGAGCTTGATTGTCAGTGATATTTATTATATGTAAACTTTTTTGCACAGTTTCACCAACGAAATGTGCTTTAATTATTCAATTTTTAAGTGTAAGTCTGCTATGAAATCAGTATTTACTAGGAGTAAATATTAGATATATCTAACTATTAATCATGTTTTTACAACTTTGTAATACGTACCTATCTAAAATTTTAGTATAGTTAGCACCACTTACCTAATTTAAAACCTTCAAGGGATTTGGAATTGTAATTATTGAAAGAATGCATAATAATATATAATATTAGACATTGTAGATTCACTGTCATCAGAAAGTACACAGTTGTGCCATTATAATTAACATTAGTGCCAATAACTGTAATAACTAAAGATGTATTCTAGTCTCTATTGTTACGCATATTTAGTATTGAATCAACGTTTTAAATTAATTTTCAGCATTATACCATAGTAGGATTATTATGTATATAAAATTATAATAGAGATGCCGAATTGTGCACTTCATTCTTTGTGAGGTAAAAGCAAGTCTAATTTTAAAGTATATTTGTCGTTACGTTTGTTTCATTGGATTTTATTTATAGTCTTGAATTGGAGCAGAACTTAATTGATGTTTAAAATGTACCGACGGTTCATAGGTATGTACTGTTTCTGAGCTGAGCTCTTTAGACAGTTACGATGATTATACTTAGTCGAATTAATCGTAAATTAATGATTTTACGTTCGGAATCCTCATAGATAAATAGCAGGTAATGAGTGACCTTCTATTCAGGCGCAACTCTATAGTTCCTTGCGCCAGCATTCTCTCTTTACATTAGGTATAGCCCTAATGCGTGTTGGATTCGGTATGAAATACTTAATATAATCGAAATTGTTTGTAAATCAATGTTGGCTTTTGTAAATTATTACCTTCCTCCCTAATCAGCGCCCCATTGGCCTAACTTAATGGTGAAATTAATTAATGTCTATATATTTATCTACCTACCTACTTATTTTATTTTTTAAATTCCCTACTAAATTAGTCCAAAAATGATAATTGTGTTGCTAACCTGCTGTGTTACTACATATTTGTATATTTATTTACGTATTTAATAGTTCTAATATATCAAAATGTATTGAAAATTGTATATCAACCCTTGCTAATATTTCTAATACGTCAGTACCAAATGAATGGCGCACAAACTTATTTCTTGTCCTAATACCTACGGCTCTTTCAGGGTCAAGTTACAGCATACTACAAAACTAAATATTATTGTGTATTGCTGAATCTTTGCAATACCCACTTCCCATAATAGTTTTCCAAAGAAAAATGGTCAAGTGTGAAAAGACCTCGCTTAAATTAGAATAAAATAAAAATAATAATTACGTCATGAGGCTCATACTAAAAAAGTGCACCTTTACTTGCCCATTTGCATGCAACTTACTCAATAGTTGTTAAATACATAAAATATAAAATTATTTTTCAATCCAATTACTTGTTTGGCAGTATTTTATTACTATATCAAAAATCTATTTATTTTGAAACACTTCATATTAGAAATATTCATTGAGCAGTTAATATTTATATAATTTACTTACATATTTTAGACTGGGCATGGTGAAGTACTTAAATACTTGCGTAATAGTATTAAAACAATGATACTATTGTGATGTTTTCCTTAGGTAATATATTTATTTGGCGTTTTTTGTATTACATTTTTTTACACACAGAGTTCTAACATGGGTGCAGTGCAATATTGTTTCTTATTTAAATTATGATTATTAACTAAATGATTAAATTGGTTGTACATGACAAATCAAGCTCAGACAGCACCTTTCACAACTGACTGTACAGTTAGCCTTATTTCAATAACCATTTTAGAATCATAACTTGCTGTCAAATTTTGGTCACTACTCTCTTAAATATATATTTTATAATCTGGGGTAGTTTTAATATTGATGATCATTCTTTACCTCAGAATTTAAATATTTTACAAGAGTTTGGAACATTCGTTACTTAATAAAGCTACTATTATTAACAAGTGTTGATTGTGATTTAATGGAAATTAAGATTACGGAATAAGGCATATATTGAAATTTGTGAAGTACTAGGGTATTATTTCATCATATTAGTCAAAAGTCGAACCTATTTATGAATATTGCACCTCTAGCCAGGATTGCAATGGAGATTATTTGTATTATTTGATTGTAACTATGGGATATTATCAATGTCTTTGTATATCTTACTTTTAATGCACCAATTTCATTTAGTGCTTGCTCTTCTTATGAATGCTATGTTCGTATTGTAGCATAATTTCCTATTGTACAAGTGTAGGTGTATTGAAAATTGTCAGTATGTTTGTATTCAACATAATTTCTCAAACCTCTGCATTGCCGATTATCATGTAAAATTCTCTAAAAATAAAGTTCTTTTGATCTAAATTGTGTTTAATTTGAATGTCACCTTCACTTTCACCTACAACTTACTTTAATTATCTATAATGGGTACTACTCTTATCAACACCATTTTTAAAAGCAATGAACATTTATGGGAATAAACATCAGCATTTGTCACTATGTCTATCGCTTAGTTTTCTTGATAAAAAAAATTGTGAGTTGAAAATTTGTTAAGATTTTGTTTACATTTCGGCATCGCAGTGTATCAGCTAGATATAGGCCCCGGGAGGTTTCTTGGCCCTTGAGCGAGTTCTCACCTATCACGTCCATATATGCATCTCTCTTGTACCCATGCCCTCTACCCCCTCCAGGCGACTTTCAGAGGCCATGCTACCTGGTGGGCCTGTACCAATAAACTATATAACTACTGCTACTCAACTAGTTTCTACTTATACTACTGATTTTAAATAATAGATGCAAATCAACCATTAATCATGAAATTTTATTCACAATCTCTACTAATTGAACAAGACATCATACCGTCACAAAGTGTTCAGAAACTTCATTCTTGAGTGCACACTTTTGCATCCATCTGCAGAAATGTCAAAGTTTTTCATTATATCATCCATTTTACTTTCACTAACTTTCATATCTCCGATTACATCTTCAATGCATTTCCTTAGATGCTCCGCCGACAACTGTTCAAATTTAATAAACTCTTTATGTGCTTTTATGGCTTTGTAGTATCTTTGGAGCTTTTTGACAAATGCTGAGTCACAACTCTTGACGAAACCCGTGGAAACAATATCACAGTTGTAAATCAAGAATATTGTAACATCTTTCCCCAGCTTTTCACTCTTTTCAACTACATGCTTCACTTGTGTGCTGATGTCATCATCTCCTGATAAGTTGTCGACAAAAAATACAGAAGCTTTGCACATTATCACGCCAACAAGAAGATTAGTAGTAAATGTCTCTTTGAAACTTGGCATTGTGAAGTGGTAAATATTAGAATAACTCCAAGTATCATTTAGAATCAATGAGGCCATATAAGTCTTCCCAACTCCGGTTCCTCCGTAAAGAAAAACTATCTTACTTCTCGAGTTGTGCCTTAGAGTTTGTACTAAACTTTGTATTGCATTCTGTTGTCCATACAACTTCTTCAACAAAGTATTTCTGATGTTCCCAACATGCAAACCTTCGGAGCATTTAATATCAGCAATATAGTAAGAGAGAAGTGACAAGCTCAACATAATTGCAGATAAAAACAAAAAGTTGGCGCGGGACCAAATTAGTTTCTTTTTGGTCGGAATATTTATGTGAAATTTCTTCACATGAGAATAAGGATTGTCTTCATAGTTCTTATTCTTCTTGTTTTTATTCTCAGTGTCGTCATAACGTTTTAGAGGTTCAACTTTTTCGGTTTTTATGTCCTTTTGGAGGAACAACACCTGTGGTACATCATCAGTTGAGGATTTGTCTAAACTTTTCATAGAATTCATGCTCATGTCAACGTCCATAGGTTCGGAGCTAATATCACACTTATCAGTCTCATCCATTGTTCTAGTCTACTACCTAAATTAAATTATTTTAATAATAAAAATGTTTTACACAAAATCAAAACATAACCTTAAAATAGTATGGTACTTAACAGACAAAAAAATTCAATTTTTGACGTGATTTGTACGGCCCGCTTAGCTGCTTCTGACAAGGGCCGTGGTCCGGGATGCTTCTGTGATGCTCGCTATACATTACACTCTAAAGCGAAACATTCCGCTATGTACTGATACCAATATATTTAGTCTGCAAAACGCAATATACATCAGCCTCGAGATGTCTTGCGCAAAAGTGTACAGCGGGCCTAAGAACTCTTAGAATAAATATTAAAGCTGGATTCCACCGAATTATAGTCTTTTTTTAGCATTAAGGGTCGAATTCGATTCGAAAATGTAATTACTGCTATGATCCTTTCACACAGGGGCAGACTGTCGGTGAGGCAAAATCAAAATCAAAGCTTTATTTGTAAAACATAGGAACTTAACAAAAATCTAAAGAATAACTTCAAAGTATCTCTGTTTGGCGCAATGGCATATTAATATTATATCTCTTGAGTACCACTAACATCAGCCGTACAATTGTCTATTAGTACAAATATCAAGAATAGCAACAAGCAATCCATACACAACAATGTAATTATGTAGTCAAAGGTTTCCAGTCTTACATTATATATATTAGATAAACAAATATTTCAGCAATATGCCTTAGATGCGAGCAATTTTTAAGGTTAATTTCAAACGTATTTATATTATTCATTGCTCTTAATGTCTCCGGAAGTTTGTTGTATATTCAGGTGTTCATCCCTAATATTAGTGATGGGTAACTCGCTCCAAATTGCAACTCGGTTAAATCGGTTTGAAAAACAAAGCAAACCGGTTTGTAAACCGGTTCAAATCGATTTGGGGCCAAACCGGCGAATACATACAAAAGAGCGAAAACTGAATCGCCCGATGCAACTTTACGATTTGAGAGCGGTCGCGGGACTCGGGTGGCTAGGTTCAATGAATATTCTAGTCGCCTACACAAGTCGCAACAGGTTCAAAGCGCGCACGAAAAGTCTTGACCAACACATCAATCAACCAAGTAGGTACAACAAGCAAAACTCGCGCGCGAACGAATCGCACCTACAAATCGGTATGCACCAATCTTTGAACCGAATTGAATCGTTCGATCGTCAAACCGGTTTGAACCGAGTTGGTAAAACGAGTTACCCATCACTACCTAATATACTTTTATCATAATAAGCAGAATACGTGGGCCAGCGCACAGCTTGTCCTGATACGTTGACTTTTCATAAAAGTAAAAATATGGAGATTACACTAGACATACACTGCAGTTTCAAATATATATAATGAAGGAACTGTTAGTATAAGATTAATAAAATGGCCCTTGCACGATTCTGCACTAATAAGGTTACATATTACATATTTAATAAATGTGCTGACGATGGAGCGTTTCCAGACCTCATGAAACACAGTAAACTGATACCTGTGTTCAAGACGGGAGACAAGGGTGATCCTTAAAATTTCAGACCAATATCTGGTCTTCCAGCACTAATTAAAATATTTGAAAAGATTATTCTCCTGTGTTAATGCTATAGGTGTTTTTTGCGATCTGTCGAAGGCATTTGATTGTGTTAATCATGATACGCTTCTAATGAAATTAAATAATTACGTAGTTAAAAATAAAGCGTTGGATATACTAAAATCATGCCTAAGCAATAGAATTCAACAGGTAGAAGTCAACGGCGTTAAATCGAATGGATCGGGAGTATAAATTGGGGTTCCACAAGGTTCCACATTAGGCCCTTTCTTATTCTTGGTTTAAATTAACGATCTGCCTTTCATGGTGGAGAAATTGACTGACGTAGTGTTGTTTGCTGATGACACTTCAATGGTCTTCAAAATTGAAAGACAAAAAAAAAGATTTTAATGATGTTAATGGAGTTAACCTTGAATTGGTTCACAGTTAATACTTTATTGTTAAATGCTGATAAGACCAAATGTATCAAATTCTCACTTCCAAATGTCAGGTAAGTTGAGACCAGTTTAGTTTTACACGGCAACACGTTAGAATTAGTAAATGATACGAAGTTTCTTGGAATAACCATTGATAGCAAATTATTGTGGTGACCCCACAAAGATAAATTAGCTGATATATTAAGTTCTGCGGCTTACGCTGTTAGGGACATCAGACAAAACACGGATGTGGCTACATCTAGGCTAGTATATTTTAGTTACTTTCGTGGTGTCATGTCCTATGGTATCTTGTTGCAAGGGAAAGCAGCGGATATTCAAAGTATTTTTATTTAACAGAAAAGAGCTATTCGAGCAATTTATAAATTAAAACGCACAGACTCCTTAAGAGAGCTTTTTAAAGAAATCGACATACTAACTGTAGCTAGTCAATTTATTTTCGAAATATAATGTTACGCAAGAACCTTACAACATTTTCCAAACCTAGCGATAGCTGTAATGATCACCTAAGAAATAATCAGTTTAGACTCGCGAAGTTTAGCAATTCTTTCAAGGGTCAGTGCATTCTTTAATACAACAAGATACCTCTGGAGATCTTGAAATTGCCTTTTGAGCAATTTAAAAACCATGTTAAAGTGATTTGTCAAAAAAGGGATATCACAATGTTCAACATTACTTAAATTACGATACTCTATGGGGTTAATCTGTCTTAACACAGACCTTGCTGTTAATAATTTTGTGATTATTAAATCCTGCTTATTAATTATAATAATTAATATTGTAATAGTTGTATTAGTTAAGCACAACCAATTTTTAAAAGAGATCTAATAATCGATCTGTTGGAGTTTCTACGCCCTACTTCTCTCACAGTGGTCCAATGTAGAGAAGTGGCAAAAAATGACGATTGCTAATATATGTAAATATCTACACTAATAAAGACATTTGATTGATTGATTGACATATACGGCTCGTATACACTTCTTCTGAGCCTTAAATATTAAATCAATTTTTGTGGCATTTCCCCAAAACATTATACCATAACTTAATGATGACTCATCAAACCCATGATTTAGGTACCGTTAGCAAAGCCTCCTTAGTCCTTAGTGACCTGTTTAGACAGCATATATAGAGCATTTGAAAATTGGCTTAATTTATTGCTCAGTATGTCTATTTGTGTATTCCATGACATGTTGTTGTCAATGTGAAGACCTAATAATTTCATAGTATTTATTAGTGTCTTCTATTTGTTTACAGTCAATGTTTAATGTCGGTTGTTTTTATTGTCTGTCCTTTCCTAAATTTCATAATTTTTGTTTTGCCGATGTTAATTAAAATATTAGTTATTTAGCCAGTTAACCCCTTGATTAACTTAGGGTACCCTGGGTACCCAAAATGCCGTTTATAGGCTTTGAATTCTATTACCATGGCATATAGTTAAAAATGTCGACCCGTTAAAATCTCAAAGTCAATAATGCATTTAACTTATTCGATAATTATTAATGTCAGCTTCTTATGTGTTTAGATTATGTCATATAAATGTTACGGTGCTGTTATCAGCGAAAAGTATCATGGGATGTTTCACACATTTTGGGATGTCATTAATGTTTACAAGGAATAGCAATGGGCCCAATACACTTTCTTGTGGTACTCCACATTTTATGTCCCTTTTCAGATGAATATGTCTATTCCATTTTTTAGATAGTTCAGATTTGTGTAATTTGAGTCAATTGTTTCCTATTACTTAGATAATTATGATTTGATAAGGTCATGTGCGTTACCCCTAACACCATATGCATGTAGTGTGGTCCATCCACATAATCAAGTTTAAATAGTATAGTAATCGCGAGGTTAAAGTGGTAAAGATCTTACTTGAAAAGTCGTAAAATCAACACGCACGTGATCGTTGGTATCTGGTGGACAACGTTGGATAAATATAAAATATGTGAGATTTAATGTTACCAGCTTTGACCCACCCTTGACATGTTGGTAGTATTTCAGTTATTTATAAGACTCATAAGTACAAAGCCATAAAGTTAATTTTATCTAGACCCTTAATACCAACTCTTATAGTAGGACCTAAACTGAACTGCTTTGCTTTTTCGTACCATGAGCAACAATTAGCAGGCCTGCAAAAGGACTGTTTAAGTTTCCGCTCAAAAACCGTTTAACTTCTATTTTGAATAGATTTTTCGTAATATGAAACTATATTTGACAGTCTCTTATGTCAAATTGATATAAGCCTAAACAATATTGTTTTGTAATACATAATGGTTTGTGTGAATTACTCGTAAATTTTCGAGTGTTTTAGATTAGTGGAGCATCACCACGGCCTCGTGAGGAATCCCCACGATTGTCGCCTGCAGGAAGATGCAGCGACTCCTGGACCTGCTGTCGCCCTGGCTGGACAAGTGGCGGACCGCGGTGAACGTCGGGAAGACAACAGCCCTGTTGACCACCCGCTCCCGCCGTCCGACCCCGCTACAGCTGAGGGGCCGGGACATCGAGTGGCAATCGACGGTGAAATACCTCGGTTGCAACATCGACTGCTCGCTGCGCATGGTCCCGATGGTGCAACACTGCATCAACCGGGCCAAAGCCGCGCGGGCAATGCTCCGGCCTGTCCTGTCGTCCAGCCTGCCTCTGAGAGCCAAGCTGCGGGTGTACAAGGCCTATGTGCGCTCGCGGCTCACCTACGCGGCTCCAGCATGGTACGCCCTGCTGTCGAAGACCCAGAAGGCACGGCTGCAGCGGTTCCAGAACATCTCCCTGCGGGTGATCACAGGAGCCGGGCGGTACGTGCGCAACACCACCATCATGAGGGATACCCGGATGCCCACCGTGGAGAAATTCGTCGCGCGGCTGGCACGGCGCATGTACGAAAAAAAGAAATGTAGTTTATTCAGATAAGATAGTGTAGATTTTGGATTATGGCCTTAAGCAACAAGTGACAAATAATTGTTGTCCTAATAGTTCCTTTGAGGATATTATAAAAAAGATAGCTGTAGGGAATTTTGATGAACATACCACCATTGTTATTATGGTAGGAAACCACTCAAACATTAGTCGGAGTGCTTTAGATACCGGTATAGGTAGATGTTCTCCTCAATTTATATAATAAGACTAAGTGCAAGGTTATTCTATGTAACTTTCCTTATTGTTCTAATTTATCAGGGAAACAAAATAAAAATGTACATAGAATGAACACGCACCTATACAATATAACTTGTCATCATAGTGATGCTATATTATATTTCGACATGAATAATTTTATTCATAACTTTACTTTGACTCAGGATACTAATAAAACAAAAAACGAGTAGCTACATTATTAGAGTATAATATATGCCACTCAGTTGTAAATACTATAACGCAGTCGCCTTCAGTTTTAGTTAGTATTAGTACTAATAGTAGTGTTTTAAACAAGATTGTTCGACAAAAGAGGACCCCTCAAAACATAAGAAAATTATACAAAATAAACAGGGGTTTTTGGCAATCAAATGAAAAATACTAGGACAAAGGGTAAGCCCCACTTAAATATTTCCCATTAAAATATGCAGGGGCTACCTGGCAAAGAACTTGTATTAGAATTATTTCTTAATAATTCTGACACCGATGTTATTTGTATTACAGAACACTGGTTAAAGGAAAATATGATGTCTTTTAACACAAATAATTACAAAATTGTCATTGTTACAATATAAAGACTGCTGATAGAGGTGGTTCTTTAATCTTAGTAAAAAATAATATTAAGGTGAAAAAACGGAAAGATATTCTTGCAGTTACTGTAGAAAGACAAATAGAGGTATTCTGTGTTTAGTTCGATAGCCATATTATTGTTTGTGTCTACAGACCTCCGAGAGATGAAAACGGTCATGGTAATTTTGAAATGTTAGAGAAAATTATGGAGGAAGCACTCATTAAACTTTGTAAAAGCAGAAAAAAAAAATGTGGCGATTTTAATGTAGATTTGCTTGTAGATACAAAATTAAAACAACGATTAATAACTCTGTTCAAATCATTCAATTTATGTCATGTATTTCTACAGCCAACTAGAATTACACTTACCAGCCAAACTTGCTTAAATAACGTTTTTTTGTGACTGTGCATTCACAAGTAAAAAAGTAATTAATTGCTAACCCTCCGATCACAGTGCTCAAACAGTTTCATTCCCAATTGCCAGTAAAAATAGGACTGATCCATAATTTTATAGGCCTATATCCCATAGACTAGAGACGTATATGAAAAAGTTAGATATAAATTTTCCAGTACCGGATTTTGATGAACATAACCCGAACAAAATCTATTCTGACTTCTTCAACATTATTAAAACAGAATTCAATACAGTTTTTAAATTTAAGAAAGTCTGTGCCAACAACAATAAATCTAACTTTAATGACTGGGCAACATTTGGAATTCGTAAAAGTAAAGCTATCTTGTATGACCTTTATGAACAAAAAACCTATAACTTTGATGTAGAAATTCATGACTATATTAAAAAATATTCCTAAACTTTCAAGTTGGTTTGCAACTGCAAAAACTTTATACATTAATAGAAAAATACAAAATTCAAATAATAGAATGAAAACGGTTTGGCAAATCAATTTTGACCCTTGAAAGAATTGCTAACCTTCGCGAGTCTAAACCGCGGCGCAAGTAGTCTGTGATTATTTCTTAGGTTAACATTACAGCTATCGCTAAATTTGGGAAATTTTGTAAGGTTCTTGCGTACATACATTACATTTTCGAAAATAAATTGACTAGCTACAGTAAGTATGTCAATTTCTTTAAAAAGCTCTCTTAAGGAGTCTGTGCTTTTTAAATAATAAATTGCTCGAATAACTCTTTTCTGTAAAATAAAAATAGTTTGAATATCCGCTGCTTTCCCCCACAACAAGATACCATAGGACATGACACTAAGAAAGTAACTAAAATATACTAGCCTAGATGTAACCACATCCGTGTTTTGTCTGATGATCCTAACAGCGTAAGCCGCAGAACTTAATTTACCAGCCAATTTTTCTATGTGGGTTCCCCACTGCAATTTGTTATCAATGGTTATTCCAAGAAACTTCGTGTCATTTACTAATTCTAACGTATTGCTGTCCAACACTAAACTGGTCCCAACTTGCCTGACATTTGGAAGTGAGAATTTGATACATTTGGTTTTACCAGCATTTAACAATAAATTGGTAACTGTGAACTAATTCAAGGTTGATATAATATAATACTCTATTGACAGCATCAAAATCTTCTTTTTAACTTCCAAGTTTGAAGACCAGTGAAGTATTATCAGCAAACAACACTATGTTAGTCAATTTCTCCACCATAATAGGCAGATAGTTAATATATAACAGGAATAAGAAAGGGCCTAATACCTTGGAATAGGAACCTTGTGGAACGCCAATGTTAACCCTCGATCCATCAGATTTAACGCCGTTGACTTCTGTATGATCTTAGTAGATCCAACGCTTTATTTCTAACTCCGTAATGATTTAATTTCATTAGTAGCGTGTCATGATCAACACAATCAAATGCCTTCGACAGATCGCAAAAAAACACCGATAGCATCCTGTGCGGCTTCCCATGCAGAATAAATATGAGATATAAGGGTAATACCTGCATCCGTAGTCGATTTACCCCTAGTGAAACCGTATTGCTTGGCGTGGAGTTGTTTTGTACGGTTGAAGTGTGAGAGCATTTGTTTGAGTATAATCTTTTCAAAATTTTTACTTAGTGCTGAAAAAACCGATATTGGTCTGAAATTTGACGGATCACCCTTGTCTCCCGACTTGAACAGAGGTATAAGTTAACTGTGTTTCATGAGGTCTGGGAAAGCTCCATCATCAACACATTTATTAAATATATAAGCTAGGTGTGGGGCTATAACAAATATTATTGAACCAATGACTTTGACTGATATACCCCACATGTCTTCAGTATTTTTTAAGGTTAAGTAATCTATACGTTTTGACAATATCCTGGGGATATACATGATAAAATTTAAAATCTACATTACTGAGGCTAGTGCTGTTTTTTAACAAAGCCTCTGCTTCATATGGAGATGAATTTAGACGCTCTGTTCTGAGTAAGGGTGCATTGGTGAAGAATGTTTCAAAAGCTCGAGCTACCTCAGCGTTGGATTTAACAACATCATCACCTATATTTAAGCAGAAATCATTATCCCTTGGTATAACTTTGCCAATTTCACGGTTTATGATTTGTCAAACCGTTGTCATTCTATTATTTGAATTTTTTATTTTTCTATTTGTTTTTGCAGTTCTACAAACCGTTTTGTTGAAAGTTTTGGAATATTTTTTAACATAGTCATGAAATTTTATATCAAAGCTATAGGTTTTTTGTTCATTAAGGTCATACAAGATAGCTCTACTTTTACGAATTCCAAATGTTGCCCAGTCATTAAATTTAGATTTACCGTTGTTGGCACCGACTTTCTTTAATTTAAAAACTGTATTGAATTCTGTTTGAATAATGTTGAAGAAGTCAGAATATGTATGGGGTTAATCTAGCTTAACACAGAACTTTTGCTCCACTTGCTTGACCTTTGTTCCTGCTTATTAATTTTAATAATTAATTATTTGTATTAGTTAAGCACAACCGATTTTTAAAACAGATCTAAAAATCAATCTCTAAGAGTTTCTACGCACTACTTCTCCCACAGTGGCCCGATGTAGAGAAGAGGCAAAAAATAACGTTTGCTAAGAATATATAAATATCTTAATAATATATAACTTTAACTTTGACTTTGAATATATTTAGAGATGGATTGCCCCTGATAGTGCAGGGAAGCTTATTCCACAGTCTTGGCTCGGATTCTGTGCCCGTGCTGAGTGTTCTGGAGCTTTGAGCATTGACGCCATTGTGAGTACTCCAAGGCCTGCTTGAAGAAAGAAATTCAAAGCGATCACGCAGGAAGTTTGAGTAACGAGGGTTCTACAAAATATTGTGAGGGAAACATAGGATATGAGAGCCGAATCAGTAGCCACTTCAGCTCCCTGCGATGCTGAGAAACGTGGTCATACTTGCGCAGACCGAATATGAATACGAATATGATCCCGAGATTTTGAAGTCGTTCGAGTTTGTTCAGTTGTTCTTCATTTGCACTGTCCCAGCAAACATCAGCATAATCAATGCGAGGAAGAAGAAGGGACTCAGCGATAGTTATTTTGTTCTGGCGAGGAAGAAAGTTATGAAGTCTCCTGAGAGAGTGAAAGGTTGCTTAAACTCGCCTGCAGGCCTCATCAGCATGCATTGACCAGGACAACAGTTGATTATCGAAGAAGACACCCAGGTATTTAGCTTTATCGCTATACATGAGTTCAGTACCGTTATAAGTTACAGAATGGACAGAAATTTGCTGGAACGTGTTTAATGAGTGTCTGGTAACTATAATCGTGGCCTGGGATTTATTCGGATTAACCAGCAACCCAAATGACGACGCTCATCCACTAATACCAGCCAAATCAGCGTTCAACGCCTCCAAAGCGGTATTTACGTCATCAGGAGAGAAGTGACGATAGATCTAAAGGTCATCCGCGTAGAGATGATAGGAAGAAGAAACGACATCGGATATGGAATTGATAAATATTAAGAACAGAAGACGAGAGAGAATGCCTCCTTGTGGGACACCGGAGGAGACGTCACACCACTCCGTTCAAGCCTCCTCCGACTTGATACGCTGTTTTCGGTCTCTTAGGTTAGAGCCAAACCAGCTGGCAGAGAGGGAGGAGACGTTAAGAGATTTGACAATGTTCAGGCTTCTCAGCACCTAATGACCTCGTAGGGGCCCATCAGCTACGAGGTAGCGTAACTATCAGGTGTCAAGAAGCAAGAACGTCGGCGATTCACCGAGCTAAATAAATAGATTCTATCTGACCTGGTCTGTGCTTCGTTCCCGTCAAACTCCTGTCTCTCTGCAAGGCCTGGGTGCACCCTAGGCTCTTCTTGGTAGACAGGTTCTTCAGCCAACCAGGTATGGCTGGCAGGTCAGCTTCGACCGCACGATTTCCGTAAATACGTACAGTATCTGGTTCGGAGAACCACAACACACTCAGCTATAAGACAATCCTGAGGGGAGCCCGAATACAACTCCAGATGGCTTACGATTTAATTTTAATTGCCCAAAATCAATACACGTACATTACGGGGGCTTTTCGTCAGTCAGTTGTCAAAACTGCTCTGTTGGCAGCAACGTCAAATTCAAAATGGCCGTTCCGGAACCATAGATCGAGTATCGATTCTGAATCGAACAATCACCCGCCCGGACAGGCACCCACCTGTCCCTTAATCTACGGGCAGCCGAGACAACGTTGCTACCGCACGTTTTAGTACCGAGCCTCCTACTAGAACCTCTGCAGACCGGGGGGTCCCGTCCCTGCCAGGGAACAAGTTAACAATGCGCCCCCTGCGCCAACGCAGTGGCGGTAGGTTAGCATCCTTAACCAGCACGAGGTCACCAACACTAGGGGGGCTGGTTTTGTCAGTCCACTTAAGGCGCTGTTGTAAGATATGCAGATACTCGAGCGACCAACGCTTCCAGAAATTCTGAGTAAACTGCTGCAACATCTGATACCTTGACAACCGATACAATTTCACTCCCTCGAAGGGGTGCTCGGGCAACGCGTTAAGTGGCTGTCCTATCAAGAAATGGCCTGGGGTCAGAGCCTCCAGGTCATTTGGATCCGAGCTGAGCGGACACAACGGTCGCGAATTGAGATCGGCCTCGATCTTACAAAACAATGTCGCGAGCTCCTCAAAAGTCAGCGCGGTCTGACCTACTATACGCCCCAAGTGCGTCTTCGCTGACTTAACTACGGCCTCAAAAATCCCACCCCAGTGGGGGCAACTCGGTGGGCTGAAGGTCCACTGTATACCCCGACGGGAGAGGGCCGTTCCTATATCCACTTTATTTACATTCAAAAAGTTGACTATCTCTCGTAAGCATCGTTCCGCACCGATGTAGTTAGTGCCGTTATCAGAGCGGATCAAAGTTGGAAGTCCCCTTCGAGAAACAAACCTATCCAAACAAGCAATGAAAGCCTCTGTCGAGAGATCAGCAACAAGCTCGAGTTCAGGAGCCCGACATCCCCTGGATGTACAATCAGACGGGTTCAATTCTCCTGGTACATGTCTCCAGGTCAGTGGGACCTCAGACGACACAATCTGGGAGACACGGTTCGCAACAAAAACCTCTAAGGTATGGACCGAAGCCTTCAGCCAGCACAAAACAATCTGGCTGTCCGTCCACGCGTACACCGTATCCTCCAAAACCACTGACCCACGCAACACTGTTAGAGTGTTATTCAAAACTTTGGTCAAAAGAGCAGCCCCGGACAGTTCCAGTTTTGGAATCGTCATCCTTGTCCGAATAGGCGCTACCTTGCTTTTTGCCAAAACCAAACGCACGTCGACCTCCCCGGTGGAGGTGACGGTCCGCAAATAAACCGCTGCCGCAAACCCTCGTTCAGAGGCATCACAAAACCCGTGAAGGGTTGCCCTGTAATCCCCAGCAGGGACCAATTTCCTCGGCAGCGATACATTATTTATATTGAGGCCCAACCATTTCGCTAAATCGTTCGATACAATGCAGCCCTGAGCTCCAGAATCTAATAGGGCGCGAACGTATGTTGGGTTGCCCGCCAAATCCCAAACAAGCACAGAGGCGATCGGTAACACCACCGTCTCCGGTTGGGGGGCAACAAATTGTTGGGCCGCAAATTCCTAGTGAGGGCCCCCGGGGCCCCACTGCGCCTGTAACCGATCAGGTAGGCAGCTATACGCCAGAGGGTCCCATTGGACAAATGGCCCACGCGCCGGTTCCATTGCCACCCTACGACGCCCCCCGAAGGGTTGTGGGCGTGAATTCAACCGTGGCCGCTCCATGAGCGGGGGGGACATCACATGCGACCGACGAGGACGAGGCGACGAGCGGGGCGACAACTGAGGCGGCGTCCGAACCGCACCCGCATAGCTCGAAGTTGTCCCATGCCACCCGCCCGTTACGGCCTGCTCAACACACCCAATGTGCCGCTGAGTGGGATGCTGAGTCGCAACCGAAAACTCAGGGCCCCCCATGTGATGACCCTGAGTGCGGCCCTGCACCCCTGGGTGGCCGCGTGCTTGTGGCCCCATTGCCCGCTGAGTCGGATGCTGAGTCGCAACCGAAAACTCAGGGCCCCCCATGTGATGACCCTGAGTGCGGCCCTGCACCCTAGTACCGCCCTGTGCACGTGGGGACATTGGCCCCTGAGTTGCGCTCCAAGTCGCAAACAAATTCTCAGGGCCCCATTCCGTATCACCCTGGGTACGGCCCTGTGGACATGGGGACGTTGGCTCCTGAGTTGCGCTCCGAGTCGCAAACGAATTCTCAGGGCCCCATGCCGTGTCACCCTGGGTACGGCCCTGTGGTGGCTGTTGGCCGGACCGGTTCATGCACAACAAATTGTTGTGGGCCCCACCACAATATCCGCACAATTTTGGGCGCGTGCAGTCCCTAGCCATGTGTGGCCCGAGGCACAGGAAACACCAGCTCCGCTGCTTGGCCATCCGGCGCCGTCCCTCAACCCTAAGTTCCCCGAACTTATTGCAATCGGCCACAGCATGGCCAATCTGCCTACAACATGGGCAGGTCTCACCTGCACCCCTGGGTGGGGTCAATGCACTCACAGTCCCATACGACTGCCGGTTGGTGCGGTCCTTCCTCGTCGGAGGGCCCCTACTCACAGCGCTCCCGGCAGCTCTCTGTGGCTCCGAAGGATGGGTGACCGTCAACCCCAAGTTCTCTGCCCGTCGAGCCTCCTCTTCCAAAAATCCGACCAAGTCGGAGAAGGCGGGCAGGTCCTCGGCCGACCTCCCGTGAGACTGTTCGAAACGAGTCTGCACGTCAGCGGGTAGTCGGGAAAGTACAATGTACAGCAATAGGTAGGACCATTCACCAACCGGAAGTCCAAGATTCTCTAGGGCCTTGGTGACGGACAACAACGGGTTCAAAACCTCCGTCTGTATGGCCCCGACCTTGTTCACAACCGGGATGCTAAACAAACGGTTCAGTTGGGCATCGGCCAACCTCCGTTTGTTGTGGTAACGTCTTACCAACAATTGCCTGGCCGTCTCATAGTTACCCTCCGTAACTGTCAAATGAGCGACCAGCTCCCTAGGCTCACCCCTCAATGCTGCCACCAGCTGAGCCATTTTGACCGACTTGGTAATGTCCGATCGCATGTGCACCAAACTGTCGAACAGATTGATGAAGCTCATCCATTCACCGGACACTCCGTCAAAAGTAGGCATAGTTATGGCCGGTAACCTGGACCCTGAACCCTGAAGCGGCAGAGGTGCTTCAATTTCACCACCATGGCTGGACTCGCGCTGCCTACGTATGTCCGCAGCCTTCTGCGTGATAGCAGCTGCCATCTCCATACACTGGTCGACATCCCCTAGCAGCCGTGACAGCCTGTCAGATGCGCAACCATCAACTGATTCCGCCTGCGCGGACAATTCGAGCACCCTGTTGTAGCGTTCCTTAACGTCCATAGACCGCTCCAATACCACATCATGCCTATCTAAACGGTCTATCAGACCGTGTGCGGAGGAAAACCATCTGAGCTCCTTAGAAACACCCTTCTGTATTTCAGACAACGACATGATCGGAACGATACTTACTCACAGTTTGCAGTAACTCAATTATATTGGACCCTCCAGTCTATAACACAAACGAGGGAACCCTAATCTATAACTTAAACAATGCTGGTTTCCCCAAACAATAGAAACCGAGTTTTATATCTACACAAATTCTGTAAACAACAATTTAGTTTCCCTATATCATATAAAACACACAGATAGTCAATATTAGTTCAAGTTACAAATTGCTATAAACTGAAAACAATGTCCAAACATTCATTAGCATTACTAGACCACTAATAGATTGACTATGCAAACTTCAAACTGCAAACATGATATGACTTCAATGCAAATTTCAATTCACCTACAATGCACCTGAATGTAATTACTATTCTGAGTCACATCTCAGTACAACTGGTCATTTAGGGAAAACTGTTATATCTGTCTGTCTACTACCAGCAGTAGACTTATAACTTATAATACTACCAATCTATGTGGATACAGGAACAAAACCAAGTTAGCTAATAACCGCCTATACCTACTGATTGATAGTCCCAAATCGTTCCTTCCTGGAGCCCTCGACGGCTGCAAATCTCAGGAAGCCACGCTCTGGCTACCAAAATGTTCAGGCTTCTCAGCACCTAATGACCTCGTAGGGGCCCATCAGCTACGAGGTAGCGTAACTATCAGGTGTCAAGAAGCAAGAACGTCGGCGATTCACCGAGCTAAATAAATAGATTCTATCTGACCTGGTCTGTGCTTCGTTCCCGTCAAACTCCTGTCTCTCTGCAAGGCCTGGGTGCACCCTAGGCTCTTCTTGGTAGACAGGTTCTTCAGCCAACCAGGTATGGCTGGCAGGTCAGCTTCGACCGCACGATTTCCGTAAATACGTACAGTATCTGGTTCGGAGAACCACAACACACTCAGCTATAAGACAATCCTGAGGGGAGCCCGAATACAACTCCAGATGGCTTACGATTTAATTTTAATTGCCCAAAATCAATACACGTACATTACGGGGGCTTTTCGTCAGTCAGTTGTCAAAACTGCTCTGTTGGCAGCAACGTCAAATTCAAAATGGCCGTTCCGGAACCATAGATCGAGTATCGATTCTGAATCGAACAGACAAGTTCAAACAGAATGTCGAAGTCAACACAGTTAAAGGCGCTGCTGGAGTCTAACAGAGCCAGCACCGAGAGCTGCCTTTTATGCATGGCGATCTGAATATCATCGGTCACTTTTGATAGAGCCGTAACAGCACAATGACCAGCAGCCTTATGGCGTAAGTCGTCTGAGCTATGAACTTCATATAGACTTTTACGTTTGACACCTTGCACCAGCTTCATCTGTCAAATTGGTATCACGCAAGTAGCATCATAATGGAGGCCAAACCCAAGCTCATTGAATGAAGCCTAGAAGCCTTCGGTGATACCCCGCAATCGATGAAATTGTATGAGCATGAGATGAACCATAGACACACGCTATGAACTTCAGAGAGTTACGCCATAAGGCTGCAGTTCTAAAGCCAGACTAAAAAGGATTCAGTAGATTTTTAGAGGATAGATAATGGGAGAGCTATTTATAGCGCATGGCTCTCTTCCTCACTTACCTGCTTTAAATACGGATATTACTGTTGGAAATGGGAAGAATAAAAACGACCTTCAGTATCGAAAGTTCCCAGTAAAGGGAGGGACACATTCAGAAAAGTGTTAAAAAAATAATTTAATGAAAAAAATAATTAACTTAGGCCCTAGCCCAATAGATGTTCAATAACGTTGTATCTTCTTTGGTATTTTGTGTGGTTAAGAAGTTTAGAGGAAGCTTGGAAGGTAGAAAAAGTGTAGAGTAGTTGGTAACACATGTGTTTTCAATCATCTGTGGGCGCCCTCCGTGTCGCGCTCGCTCGCTGAATGTTTTTTTAAGCAAGCAGCAGGCCCACTCTGGCCCACAGAGTACCTTGTTATTGAGCAGGCATATGCAAGCAGCGCAAAGCGGGCTAGCCCAATAGATGTTCAATAACGTTGTATCTTCTTTGGTATTTTGTGTGGTAGACGTTTAGAGGAAGCTTGGAAGGTAGAAAAAGTTTAGAGTAGTTGGTAACACATGTGTTGTCAATCATCTGTGGGCGCCCTCCGTGTCGCGCTCGCTCGCTGAATGTTTTTTTTAAGCAAGCAGCAGGCCCACTCTGGCCCACAGAGTACCTTGTTATTGAGCAGGCATATGCAAGCAGCGCAAAGCGGGGTCGTTGCACTTTTGCCAACGTTATTTTCAAACCAAAATGAGCGACGATAACACAAGTCCTAAAAGTAAAAATATCAAGTGTACTCCCCCCACTAACCGAAAAGTGCGTAATCCGTTCGATAAAGTCTTGATTGATAGATTACACAAACCAATATGCAGGTGAGTTTTTATTTTAAAACATTGCGTTGTGTTAATATTTTCATTGTGGTAGGACCACGTCCCCAATTATTTAGTAAACCCGACCCAACTCAATGTGCTCGTTTCCCATCTGAGCCTAGAAGACTGTCGCAATAAAGATTCATAACCCGAGACGTGAATGAAATCCTTACGGCATTATCTGTTATGTGGTCTTCTAGCAATCTTTCATTGACTCCTGGTTGGAAAAAATATCAGCTACATCTTCAGCAAAAGCTTTGAGGTGCATTATTGTAATAATATTGATACAATAATATTAATACATAAATTGGTTTGGTTAGACAGGAGCAAAAGTAGTACTACATTGTAGTAACGTTAATAACGCTCCGTGACCAAAATTTACCGAGCTTTATGTATTTCAAATTAGGTTGCTACTTTCTGGCCACTTTCTGTCTAAATACTAAAGTTAGGCCACATACAACCTGGAGCAGAGCAAAGCGGAGCGCAGCGAGGTGGCCCCATGGTGCAAGGTCACACTAACAAAAACATTTCTAAGCCCTACCCCATAGTGCCGCCTTTGCTACAGTCTGACTGTTACTTTACAAAATTATACTGATTGTGAATTGATTTCTGTCCTCAGCCCAGGCATGTGCAAGATCTACAAAAATCAGAACAACGGCCTGTTCCGCTGGGACATAGACCAGGCCTGTGCCCTGGTGCCAGCTGACATCACCCCATGTAGTAGTCAGTATGAGCCGTCACCAGACCTAGCACTGGAGCAGATAGCTGAAGAGGCCACAGAGAAGTAGGGGCTACTATACTCAAATTACGAATCTTATAATTAGTTTGCTGGCCAATGAAATTACTTTGTTTAAAGTAATTTCATTGGCCAGTAAAAAAAAACATGATATGAATGTCAAAGTCAAAGTTTTGTACTACTCCACAAAGCTAAATTAGCATCCGCGAGGAAGGCTTCCCTTCTATCTCTCGCTCACTCTTGCCCTCAACATGTCAATAGGACAGTGACGGATGCTATGACTAATTCCTAGTGTTTATGCACTGATTACAGTTGGTTCAACAAATGTCCCTCCAAAAATGTTCTAGTTCTTCTAATAAATTCTTGAATGTTGCTAAAGTCATCTTCTTCAATGCTGTCCATTCCTTGTGTACGCCATCTTATGTTTGAAAACATTATGCATTGTCCCAAGAAGAGCTCTCTAGTTTCCTCCAGGCCACAATGAGGACATGTGGGGTTTGGTAAAGCTTTAGATGGTTGTCTATTTAGTTTACAGTGACCTTCTATAACATCTACCAGTTCGCTAAACTGTCCCTACTGAGATTAAGTAAAAACTTAGCCTTTTTGGGGTAATTTCTCGAGATAAACATCTCTGACTGCCTGTCTTTGATGTTCTTCCATTCTATGTCTATTTTGTTATTCTATGAAAATAATATTGACACCTCTATGTCCAATAAGCTACTAGAAATAGTTAATTCTGACATAAGTGTTAAAGAAAAATATGATCATCTAACAATAAGCAAAAAAGGACACAAAAGAAATAGGTCAAAAACTATAGATCTCTTACACAACACTAAAGAAGATCGTAATAGAATATCCAACCTTAGTAAACAGATACAGAAGGTATAAGGGAAGACAGATAAGTAAAAAGAATGAAGAAATTTTAAGAGGCAATTGAAAAAACAGTTAAGGTAAAACAACTCTACAAAGAACTAAGCAAACAAGGTAAAGAGTGGATTCCTAAACTGAACAAAAGACAATCCAACCCACTAACAAAACGCATAGATATTCAGAGAGTAGCAAAAGACTACTACAAGGATCTGTATCCAAAAAAAAAAAGAAAAAATATATGTATAACCAAACACTGAATGCCAACAAGAAACTAACGGTAAGGCACAATGTGGCAGCACCATTACTTGTAGAATAAGTACGAAAAGCCATCAAGTCACAAAAGATTGAAAGAGCACCAGGACCTGACAATATACCAAACAAGCTAATGAGGGACACAGTCACAGAATTAGACCCAATACTGACAAAAACATTTAACGACATACTCACACAGGTATCATTCCAAGACAGTGGGAGGAGTCACACATTATTCTTCTGCACAAAAAGGAGCCAAAGATTACATTGGCAACTACAGATCAATAAGTCTCATATCGAAATTCTACAAGAGCTTCCCAAAAACAATATTAGAAAGAACAACAAATATATTGGATGAAAAACAACGAGTGGTGCAGGCTGGATTTAGAAAAGACTAGCACCATTAATCACATTCACACATTTAAACAGATTAAACAAAAATACTGTGAGTACAACAAGCCCAGTTACCTCGCATACATTGACTACTCAAAAGCTTTCGACAGCCTCAAGCACAGGTACATATAGCAAAGTCTACAAGAGCAGAGGGTAGGAAACACCTACATAACTATCATCAAAAACATCTACAGAAAATGTTAAGCTTGCATCAGACTGGAATCTTTAGGAGATGCATTCCCAATCAACAAAGTAGTCAGACAAGGCGACCCAATCTCGCCAAAAACATTCTCAGTAGTGTTACAGCAAGTATTCCAGAAATTGTAAAAGGGACAACTAGGACTAAACATAAACGGATTGCTACTGAACCATCTAAGATTCGCAGATGACCTTGTCATATTGCAGGAATCCCAAAAATACTACAAAACATGATGCAAAGCCTAGCAGACAGAAGCATAGAAGTGGGGCTGGAAATTAACTCGAGCTAGACAAAAATTATGACAAACTCAGCAGAGGTGGATATAACTACCTGTACTACAACTGTGAATATATCTATCCAGGCCAGTTAATTTCAACTGAAGACCTAATTTCAAAAGAATTAAACACACATTTAACACATCATTTAAACACAATTTTAATAAAACATAATTTTATTAGAAATAAAAGGCCTTATTATTTTAGCCTTTTTGGGGTCCTTTCCCGAGATTACATCTTTGATTGCCTGGAGTCTTTGATGTTCCTCCATTCTATCATATTCCATGTCCTATCTCCATGTCCTTCCCAAGGAGGACATGCCTTATATTCTTTAACTAGTGCAAATTTATTCATTGGTTGCCTTTACGCCTTCAGAGCTGCTTGACTGTCGGAATAAATTGCTACAGTATTATTTTTAATTTCTAGTGTTTCTCAATGTTTCAACACATTCCATTATATAAAAGAAATTCGCTTGGAAAATGCTAGCGTATAGCCACACATTTGTCTTGTTCATTTCTGTTCATGATGCAAAAACCAGTTCCTGGTAGTTTTGTACTTTCTCTTCTTGAGGGATCTATGAAGCAAGTTACCGCAAGTTGGTCTGTTTCTATTTCGCAGTTTACTCTTATTCCTTTGCGGATTCGTATTTCTTTCTTCTTCTTATTTCTTTCTTCTTATCAAATCGCATTTCCTTCCTTATCCTCCCTCCTTATCAGGCCATTGTTTGTCAATAGCATTGTTTCTATAATGGAGGCATGTCCTGTGTCCATGGTGTTGCTTTTCCATTCCTTGTTCATTTTCATTCGGTACCATTGTTCAGTTGCTGTCTTTTTTACTTCTATTGGCAATGGGTTTAGGTTGAGCATTGTTAGTAAGGATGCCGTTGGTGTAGGCCTTATGGCTTCTGGGATCATAAGACATGCCAATCTTTGTAACTTGCTAAGGTCTTTTTTCGTCGTTGCTAGTTCTGTTCTTTTCCACCATGCCCCAATAAAATTCTTGTTAGAATAATTGCCGTATAGATCCAATGGACAATCTCTGGCTTCATTCCCCATTTGTTCCACACGGCTCTCTAGCATTGAAATAAGACTCGAGGCCTTTGCGCACATGGGTGCCAAACTTCATTCTCCAGTCGAAGGTCACTCCTTGGTATTTTATCTCGCGTACTACTTCTAGTCTTGTACCTTTCAACGTAATGGGAAGCATTTTTTTTTTCTTTTATTCATGAAGAGTTGTTTTCTCCGAGTTTAGATCAAGGTCAGTCTCTTGAGACCACCGTAGGACCGTTCCTATCGCTTTCTTCATAGATCTTCTCGCTTCTCAATAGATCTTATCGCAAATAGGACTTTTCCTCTTTTATCAATAGCCTCATCATCTGTTTATATCTGTAGATAGATGTTCATGTTAGGTACACGAGTTAATAGGGAGTCTATTAGTAGACAACACCCCAGTCCCAGCTATCTTCGTCGTCAGCATCACAGCACAACACGAATGGAACGACTTTACCTTTGTAGTACTCGACAATATCTTCTGTCTATCGCGGGGGCGGCACGAAGTCTTTCTCACTTGGCATGGAGTTGGATATGAGCGCTACCTTCTTGTTTCCTCCACCAGCTTCTGACAGATTTAGTTCTATAGAGTTTAGTTCTCAACCAGAAAATGTAACCTCAGACGAAACGCCCATCAGCAGACGGGTTCCCAGAGTCATGTTTTGTCTGCAGATGAGCGCCAAGTCCTGTATTCCCAGGTCAACACTATCCGTGTTCTTCTACTTTATTTAAGCCATGCCGCCACCCGCGACCTATGCAGCTTCTTTTTCGTAATGACAATACATTTAAGATCACCGAATTCAGTCCCAAGAAGCCAATCTGTTGCCTCTTCGGTCATTGGTCCCACAAGGACGAATCCTTCCGACACAAATCCCGACGCGGCAAAATTAGTCATCTTGATGTCGACCCTGGCTTCCATCGCGTTCTCGACCATATTCTGTAGCATTTTCCTAACTGCAGACGACAGAGCATCGTCACAACAGGTCATCTTTATGGCACAAAGCATCCGCTAGCCCACGGTGCTCTTTGGCGGAGCTACGTGGACACTCGGCCTGCTCCGGTCCGCAATTCTGGCGCTTAGATGTTCCGGTTTCAGGTCCACCGGAACCCTCCTGGAGTATCTGTATTGAATTATTTACATCCATATTGACCCAACTACTCTGAAGTTTGAAGAACGTTAGCCGCCGACAATGTTGTAAGGCAACAGGAGGAAACGTATTGTCGTTTCCTCCTGGCGCCGGTCTGGTGCTGTGGGCACTGCCCATGTGCGTGATTATTTTTACTTTCCGCGCCAATCCTCCTTCAGGGGTACGAGATGGAGGTCAGATGGGCGGTCTTACAGTAGGTGTCGTACAGTTTTCACGTCGAAAATAGTAAGCCACCCATTCCTGACGAGATTCGTTCGAGCGCCAATAGTTCGAGGCAGAAATGGGTGCTATCACCCGAGTAAAACACTCTACTTTTCATTACGAATACGAGGAAAGTAAACACAAGCCAGTTAAAATCAAAATTATTTTATTAAAAAACAAAGTCACTTGAAATCAAAATTATTTTGTTAAAAAACAAAGTCACTTGAAATTAATATTAACGTTTGTACAGTTATTGAGCGTTAGAGAAATATTTTTTCCAGGCATATTAATATTTGATACTTGTTATGATATTTGAATATCATTCATAGGAGGCTGGGCTGTAAATGTTGGAGAAGGCATTATTTCGTTCGTAAAATTATTTAAATGTCAACAAAACTAATAAATGAAGAATTAATCATTTTATGGCTGTATAGGTTACTACCATTACGTTGTTCAGTATAAACTACGATTCATATATTTATTTTCTAATACTTTTCTCTGCTTTAGAGTAGCCATGTACCACTTTCAGCACGGTGCCTGGATGAACAATGACCCCCTTTCAGAGTATGAGTAATGAAAACACCTTCCCGATTGTCGTTACTTTAGGAGGTCAGATGGGCCGCACCTTGTCCGCAACTGTTTATTATAATAGCACTACTTATAGTAGTGCTTTATTCACAGTTACGCTCCTTCCATTTGAAGGAGGCCTAGATCACTGCAGCTTGAAAAAGCGCCGTGCCCCTAGTATACCAGAAAGACGTGCCGTCAGAAGCGAATAACAAGTGGGTCTGATGGGCAGGATAATAATTTGATTACTTACTATTGAAGGATTGCAACGAGTTTTCCAGTTTAGTCTTAGACTCTAAAAATTTTATATATAGATAGACAAGCATGAACGGTTTATAAGTTGATCCAGCGCTTGTGATATAACACCCAAGTTCATCCAAACAATCTTTGCCTTTTTAAAATATAAATACTTGATAAATACTTGAAATTTAATATTTTTCATTGATTACAGATTTTTCTCCCAGGAGATGGTCATGCCTAGTCCATTGGAGTCTTCCAAGAAAGTCAAACCGCTACAGACCTCATATGATTCCATTGTGAAAATAACTAGCGTAAGAGAAGAAACTATTGTGATGAGGGATGGTAAGTTCAAATATAAATAAATACATTTCATCATCAACATCAGTCTGTCAGAGATCCCACTGTTGAGTATAGGCCTCCTGAACCTCACACACAATTCATTCAGCTTAGCATTAAAATCCCCCCACCCGTTTGAGGCCTAGAGTACAACAGACAGATATATAGACAGTCAGACGCTTCAAATTTATAACACCCGTCTTTTTTCGTTGGGGGTTAAAAAGCCTCACTATATTTAAACCAGAGTCTCAAATATACCTTCACAAAAACCTAACATTGTCATGATAATGGTGACTTCTACTAATACCAGCTATCCACTGCTAGGCAGAGGCCCCTTCTCTGTATCAGCAATCCGCCATTAAAAACTTAACTTAGATCAAAATCTTTCACCTGCGCACTGGTTTGTGTAATTTCCCAAGCTGTGTTTTTTAATATTGTGTACCCCACATAAAATTAAAGGAGTTGTCTCAAAAAACCCAGCCCCGGGGTGCGAAAGAAATGTGTCTCAATAAATAGTGACAATAATTAAGATTTTATTCACAAAAAAATCATAGTTTGTATGCACTGACTTAGAATTACTTAAAAATAGAAAAAAAACACTTTAGCCATTTCATTTGACACTAATTAGTTTTTACAATTACTATTCTAATTATACTCTTTTATGTTGAGGTAGATTTCGTTTGCGCCGGACGTGGGTTATTTTTGTATGGGATTTGATACATATCCTTTACTTTTAGGATTTGTCGTTTTCATCGCTATGCCTAAGACTTTTTATGTAATATCATAAAATACCTACAATACATAGAAGAGAGTCTGCCTCACATCGAGATTTCAGTTTCAGCTCAGACTGTCCTCACATTCCCTCCGGAGCTACCGCCAGAACTGGAGAAAATACTGCAGCAATTCTGCACATTCACGCAGGTATCAAATAGCCACCGAATGCACAAACTGCTCAGTTAATAAAGTGCATCTTATATATCCAGCTGGCATTGGCTCTGTCTCTCATGCCAGCGTGATAGCATGTCTTTAAGTATTACTCGAACTTTGAGTTGGCACTAGTGCATCCCGGCCTTGACCTAAATTAGGGCTCTGATATTATACGTTAGACTGCCGTACACATTTCATGATGATGAAATATGTACGGCTTAAGGCATAAGCATGCTGTTTTATTTATTGGTTTTGGACTTATTGCCGGACTATAAGATTGAAAGTTTGGTGGGTATATAGTGGACAGAGCCTTATTAAGGGCTATTAGAGAACCCAGTATTGGGCACTCAGACAGTTACTCTCAGTAAACGCCGCAAATGCACCAAATGACTTCGCATATCATGCCACAAGGGTTCTGCACCTATGAACCGCTTAGTCGCTGTATGACTGCTCCAACCGTAACTGATATGAAAAAAAAAACTCACGGTTGGTTCGCACACAATTGGGGGTGTTTGCCGCGTCTACTTCTGTGCATGGTCTGAGATTGGGCGATAGGCCTTCTCACTTAACCCCACTTAACTCGGTCTTTCGCGTCCCAGAATCGCCACGTATACCTACTAGGATTTAAAGGCTCGCTAGGAACTCTAATAATTTGTGTAGAGAAAGAGAGACCCAACACATTTCTATTTCTCTGGCCGACAACTGAAAGCCATGCCACTGACGGTCACACCCGACACATTTTTTTTTAGTTAAAGGAGATCTTATCTCGTATGAATTAATTTGTATTTTTCATAGCATAGCAAACATCTTTGGCGTGTGGGTGACACATTTTGTATTTGATGTATGGCGGTCAAAAGGTTACCGCTCGAACTTACTTATCCCAGAATCGTCACATTTCAGGACCAGGACACATCCGATGAGTACGAGATCACAGCGAATGGCTCGCTCCGTCGGAAACTACTGTTTGAGGAGCACAGCGATATGGAGCATTACGCGGAGTCCACTGACGACGAGGTTCATGTGGAGAAGCGACCACCCTCCATCCTGGAGCACCATACGCCACTTGTGTTCAGTCCCGATCTGGTAAGTTGCTCGTTGAAGATCCCTTACTGAAAACGTCCAATGAATACATATGTTCACGCCTTTTTCCAATAAGAGGGGTAGGCAGAGACCAAAGACCTCCACTTACTACGATCCTGCCATACAAATTCACCTCTCGCTTCCTCAACATTCATAAGTCTCTTCGTACATGCTCACCGGTTACCGGCACTTCTACTTTGCATCCATCACTAATAAATTGCCAATTTGGTCTTTGTAGGTCCTTTTTAGGCCTCCCCATCGGACGGCTCCATTCACACCCAAGTGAAAATTATCTTGGAACATCACTTGGGCTTATAAATCATCTACTGATAGCTATATCCAGGTCCAGCAGCGCAAAGCCGCATTATTTGTATGAATCAGCCCTGAACTTGCTGAAACCGCAAACTTCTTGTCCTCCCTTCTTTGGTATTTCGGGAATTTAACGTGAACAAAATATTTGTACCCGTCAGCTCAGCCTGCGGAAGGTGTTGAGCCAATAATTTCATGTATTGTATGTAATATATTGTAAACTCTACGCGACTCGTTATTATTCTTATCTATACACGTATCATAAACCCTCTTTACTGCGTCCAAAAACCGCAGGTTACGATCAGCATAATGTTAATCTACTTTGTAAAAACTCATTTCTTATCTGAATATTGAACATTATGACCATAATGTGTAAATTTTCTACATATTATGACATACAAATTTCGAACGCCAACGCCCGCCTTAGTGCCGCCCCTACTTTGTCTGTGAAGTTGTTCTACTGAACAAGCTAAACAAGTGCTGAGCAATTATCAATATCATCATGCCGGTCGAAGATGCGGTTCCTGAACACAATAAAGAGAGCTTATGATATGTGTATAGATAAACTAGTGTATGTAACTGTACATAATTAGGCATTAAAACTCTCAAGTGATATCATTATGAAACTCGCCTTCGGTTCGTTTTATAAACCCACTCTCGGGTTTTAATGCCCTCAATTATGTATCAGTCACATAAACTACTATCAAAGCATATGTAGATTTTAGTAAAGCGGGAATCATCGTGAGGAAGGAAACCTTCATTACTCCTTAGCTGCGGCGATGGGTATTGAATAACTGGCTGTGCCTCTGCCAACCCTTAAGGGGAATAGCCGTAAAGCTATAGTGTAAAGTACATACTAAAGGATTTATTTTGTAATAAGTATTTAATTAGGTAGGGTTCGAACAGTTCTTAATTAGATATTTAGTTAAAAGTATGTCAACAAGCTCTGTCTTAGGTGTTAGCATGGATTTTGGTAAATTTTGACACTGTAGATGTGTAGATGTTCCTGATTTTTCAGGACGTGGTAGAACTATTTGAGCGGCTAGCGCGCTCATACATATATTAGGTGGGGTAAAAAGTTTCTTCGTATTTTATATGAAAACTCAAGACATGTTTTTTCCAAGTTTATTTACATTTAATAACAGTATGTATGTACCATTTTGTTCAATGACTTTCTGCCATCTTGTAGGTAGTGACATGATCCCGTTGCTGTAGACATTTTGGCACTTCTCATAAAAAAACTGCGACAAGTAGTTTTGGCAGTCTTCTCTTGATGTTAACCTGACTTTGCCTGAAGAATTCTGAAGAGAGCGAAACAGGTAGAAATTTGAAGGTGCAAGGTCAGGGCTATAAGGCGGATGCATTAACACCTCCCAGCCAAACAAGCTTAATTTTTGCTGAGTGGTTAAAGCTGTGTGTGGCCTAGCGTTATCGTGATGAAAGACGACCCCCTTTCTATTGATCAATTCCGGTCGCTTTTTCTCAACTTCTTGCTTTAATCTCATCAGTTGTTGGCAGTAGAGATCCGAATCGATGGTTCTGCCCGGCGGTAAAAGCTCATAATGAACAATACCCTTCCAATCCCACCATACACACAGCATCACCTTATTGCGAGTTAACCCGGGTTTTGCCACAGTCTGTGAAGCCTGACCGGCCTTTGACCACTATCTTTTTCGCACGTTCTTGTCGTACGTGATCCACTTTTCATCACCGGTTATCAATCTCCTCAAAAACGGTTCAGTTTCGTTACGTCTCAACAAAGAATCGCAAATTTGTATACGGTTCATTAAATTTCTTTCAGTGAGCTCGTGTGGCACCCATATATCGGGCTTTTTTTGTGTACCCACCTTTGTTTAAATGGTTCAATGAGTAATCCTCAGTTCTTCAGCTATGTCGTGACTACTGATGTGCCGATCTTGCTCCACTTTTTCGAAAATGGCGTCCATTTTTTCCGTGACTGGGCGACCAGAGCGAGGTGCATCTTTGACTTCAAAATTCCCGCATTCAAAACGCTGATACCAACTTTGTGCTACTTTCACCGACACTGTATTTGGTCCATAAACGTCACAATTTTTTTTTGTGGCTTGCGTTGCATCTTCCCCTTTTTTGTAAACTTTAAAATGTATCGAATTTCTTCATTTGATTCACTCATTTTTTCAGAAAGAAAAGAAAATGAAAAATAGCTTGAAACAACATGTTTCTATGTTCGTTCTTTTTTTGAAATTTAAACTTTTTAATGACATCAAAACCAGCCAGGTATATTCAAATAATACTGCCAAAGATATTTAATTCCAAATATACCCACACGAAATACGAAAAGACTTTACCCGACCTATTATATTCGCTCGTAAAATAGTTATCATATTAATTATATAGATAGATGATAAAACAATAAATAGAGATGATAATGGAATGTGGATGTGGATGTGCATGTGTTTCAGAGCGCTTTGTTTGAATTATATGCTAAGACATAAGTGCGAGTTTGGAACAAATTAGAGTCGTTTTATACATTTGCGTCTAGTTTTTCTGTGTCGCAAAATTAAATAGCTTCACTGTACAGACTACATCAGAAATCGCCGGCATAATTATATAACTGAACTGGGCAGCTTGTGAAAAAAGAAAACGGCTTTGTTATTTAATATCAACTAATTTAACATAAAAATCAACATCTAGTGCTTTTTGGCATTGGGTCTATTTTGTGAGACCCTTTGGGAAAGACAATGCCCGCGTTTCTTATTTTCTGTGTTCGCTGGACGTCCACTTTGAATTCGATTATTGCCTTTAGATATGTTTCGGTTCTTGCATCTTGAAATGGCTGTTGGTTGGTGGTAAAATGTCACAGTTCAACAAACAACACAATAACAGGTCGTGAGTTCACAATAAAAGATCTTATCAGCCATAGATAAGAAAGTATGTAAATTGCATGAACCAAAAAAAATCTTAGTCAGTCGCCCAGTCAGTCATTCTCTAGACGTTCTACTCGCACATTGCACTTTACGCACACATAAAATCATACGTTTGTCTCACCTTACGCGCAGTGCGAAGCGGTAAGCGTCTTCGTTGTTTCAGTCATGCACACACTTGTCAATGCGCAACAGGCAAGGCGCTGAGGCATACACAGATTTTGTTCATCAGTATGCGCATTAGTGAAGGCTGAAGTCCATAGTGTACTATTCACTGAATAGTATTCAGCACCTAACAAAGCTGACTAATATACAGAAAGCGGCTTTATGTTTATGTCCGGCAAGGCCACTTCTGGTTAATCATCTGGTAAAGTATTCCCTACTGCATGTTCCAGAATAACGACCAGGTCCAAAAGTTTTTAGGGCCATATTACAGGGCATTCATTTTCCATTATCCTTGTATCTACCAATGAATTTTTATATATTTTAAAACTCTAGGTAACATAAATCCAAAACCTGTAATCCTGTGACATTTTCTCCTAACTTTAGTAGTTTTTAATAAAATTTGCGATTGGGGACACAAAAGAGGGAAGGAGGGAGAGAAAAAAATATAAAAATACAAAATTTTCATGCTTTCTTCCGGATGGGACCGTATTTCAGGTTAACAATAATGTGATACGAAAATATATATGTATATATATTAAAAGGTATACGGGTGTAAACGAAAGTGACAGCGTGAATTACATTCACATAAGAAAGAAGAGAGCGCAAACAATGCGCTGACTCAAACTAAAATAACATAGCGCCAAATCACATCAAAATTGTTCAAAAATAAACTACGCTATTTTGTCAAAATCATTTTCAAGGAGGTTTACGAATTCATATTATCTACATTTTGAACACAACGCCACAAGGAAATTAGTAAGGATTTCAGAAATAATTCATAAATACAGGAAAAAATTAAACAGTTTAGAGGTATTTTCGTATTTAAATTCTGTCAAGAAAATTTCATCCAATCGCGTTTTCCTTCTGTGAGAAACTTAATAATTTGATTAAGATTCTCACAGAAGTTAAGTTTATTGAGTAGTTACTCAATTTAAGTTAACCTAAAAGTCAAATCTGTAGATGACTTTATAGTGGAGTAAATGGATTCGGAAAAAAAAATATTTTTTTTCTTTTTGTTTCATATCACCTTAATTCCCTGGTCTTGGGAACTGGAAACAGTGATATCAAAAAAACTTAAGTATTTGAGACCATTGGAATGTTTTCTCTACCTTCCGGGATTCTCTCTTCTCTGCCTCCACCGCTAAACCACATAGGTCGTTAAAGTGTGCTCTTATTATCTTTTCTAGTCCAACAGCCTATCCAAAGGCATGAAGCGAACCTTTGGCACACCCGTCTCAAAGCACCCCGGCAAGCTCCGTAACAAGATCCTTCAAGTAGCAGACTTTGGAGACCTCTGCTTCAGTCCCATACAGTTCCCTTCTACGGCTGAGTCGTCGCTCGCCTCTGCCTCCATATCGCCGCTGACAAAACCTTCCAGTGATGAAGAGGTAAGCTCTTAAAGAAGTCGTTACGGGCTTACAGGCAAGAAGGCGAGACCTGAGAATACGATTCTTATCTGTTGAGTCAATTCAGATACTTTTTAAGGACTGTCAAAACGCTAATTAGTTCGGCGCTAATTAGTTCGGGAGTTGTATTGAAAACTGCAGAATGACGTCAGGAAATATGTGACCTCAAATGTTGGTCTAATTTCATAAAATTACGTTTATCAATTTAGATTTATTAACTATCGGACTATGGTGATATTGACGAGTTCTTCATAGGTAAGACATATTTTATATTTGTTTGTTAACCCAGAAAAGTAGTGGATTGCGACTGTGCGTGCGAGGCGAGAGCTGAGAATTAGGATTGTGTGCGTGCACACCCACAGTGTAGAGAGTAAAGCGGCTTGAAGCGAAGCCGGCTACTCACACATTTCGCATTTCTCTCATGATATGGTCTCGCCTTCTGGACTATTATCTTTCACATACAATCTATCTATGCCCTGCTAATTAGAAAAATATAGATAGGTAGGTAGCAGCAGACTTCGAGGAGCCTGCTTAAGTCCTTCTACACCTGAGTCGTCGCTGGCTTTGCTGCTTCGAATCCCTCGCTCTACTCACCAGATTGTCTAATTTTGTTTTCTAATACTGTCTTCATAATAGGAGCGCGCCGTGGTCTTGTGAGATTTACGGTTACTCACGCAGAAGATGCTGCGTGAGTAACCATAACCATGTACCAATGTGATAAATGATTTATCTTAAATACAATATCGGACGTTCCGTGTTGCGGATGATATGTTAAGCTGTAGGTCCCGGCTACTATCGCTACTTAGTAGTTAGTAGTATAGGAGTTCTGATACCCCAATATGGCATCTTGAAGACTTCTGAGGGTAGGGTTGGCCACTAGCTCGTCACCCCTCCAACAACCCGCAAAGAGCCAGCGTGGTGGAATATGGCTTAATCTAACTCGTATCTGGGTAAAGGCCTGTGCCCCTGGGTGGGGTCATTAATAGGCTTCTTTTTTAACACGCTTTTATTAGGTTCATCTGTAACTAAGGGAGTACGTTACTATTATAAACCAATAATTATGTAAGTTAGGTGACAATGCAATATTATGATACGATTATGAGCTGATCTGATGATGGAGCCGGATGTTGGTCACAGGAACTCCGTAATAAAATAACGCAATCCTACCAAGTTTGGGCTCTTTAGAATCGTCTCGGTGAGATTTGCTGGATTAGTGAGGGTATCAAGCTGATCTGATGATGGGACCTGAAGGTGGAACACTTCAACGGCTACTAGTAAACTCCTAGAGTTTGGACTTGCTTGATTTGTTTTAGGCTGGTATTTAATCGCACATCAAAAATACTGCTTTGCGCAGCAAAAACACTTTTTATGTTTTAAATATTTAATGAGTACTTAAGTTTATGTTTTAACTTGTTCGCTCCCAGAAGCACAAAATAGTGCTCGAAATTATTTTACCGCTAACTCGCGGAAGCACAAAATAGTGCTTGGAACAACACGGTCCATTACGGCTCCGAATTTTGGCATGACGGTATGGTTGGACAGTGAAAATGTGCCTTTATCAAAATTCTCTGAATGTTCCTTTATTTTTTGGTAGTTGGCAATCACAAATCGGAGGTGCCAATAAACCACAAAACTGTATTCATTCAAGAATTGGCCTGCAATCTCGCATTTTGCACACAAACTTTGACTTCGTTTTTGATAGTGATAATGTATGGGAGACATAGTAAAAGAATATATGGATTGATATGGTATATATTTAGGATAATAACAGTCATAATTATGATACATAATTATTCTCAGTTATAGAAACAAAAATCATATAGTGTCATGAAACGTATATTTTTCCTCACATCTGTACTTTAGACAGCGTATACATATATGAGGCATAATGGGATGGGGTTTAGAATCACACTATCAAATAAAACAGTCAATAAACATGTTTTGTCTTTTTATTTCAAAGCTTTAGACCTATTACAATAGAAGCAATCCTACATTTACGACACAGCGTCGCATAATTTCCGTGCGCCGCCCTGACAGCTCGTGACGCGAAAACCAACAATCAAAACAGAGCGTGGCTAGCGGAAGGGTTAAGTATTTTTTGAAGTTAATGTTTTTTTGTTGTTGTTCTTACATGTTGATTAATTTCCACGCCTACCGAACGGCGTGGAATCCGAAGGGGAGTGGGCTTTTGCCAGCGCGTGAGAGAAAAGTGAGTTGAATGATTACTGACCTTTGTCTCCGTAGACAGGAAATCGAAAGCTCGATTCGAGACGGGAATACGGGAAAAGGGCACAGTTTGGGATAGGATATGGAGTGAATCGAAACCTTGCCGTCGCTGCCGACGCTGTCGCCGGCGTGCTGCCTGCCGTGACCGTGGAGTCGCCGCTACCGATGCGACGATGTCCAATCAACAGGGATCACTTGACCGCTGACGCGAATCTACTTATTTCCCGACGATGTAGATGATTAACACTCCGACCAGGCCCGACGCCTGTATTTAGTAATTGGTACACCGAAATACCATCAATGACACAATGCCCGAGCAGACATGTTGTTCGTTCTCCCGACGAGAAAGGAGAGATAACCTCCAATTTTTTCCTCTCGTTGGTACGAGTGACAGCTGCGGTCCGTTTCCGCTTAGTGATGTCCCGATTACTCGCGGTCGATCCGCGCAACAAAAAACCGGTGCGTTCCGAAGCATAAATATTAAACAGTCACCCGCCCGGACAGGCCCGAACCTGTCCCTAATCAATAGGAAGGCGAGAAAGTGTTGCGACCGCTCTCTTGAGGACCGAGTCCCCCACTTTGACTTCTGCTGATCGAGGCGTGCCATCCCGACCCGTGTACAAATTGACGATCCGTCCTCGTCTCCATCTCAATGATGGCAGGTTCGCATCCTTAATCAGCACCAAATCACCGACTTGAGGGGGGCTCGTCCGGTCAGTCCACTTAAGGCGCTGCTGCAAGATGTGCAAGTACTCAAGGGACCACCGTTTCCAAAAATCTTGAGCCATCTGCTGCAACATCTGCCACCTAGTTAACCGACTTAACTTAACATCACCGAATGGGTATTCTGGCAGGGCGTTAAGGGGCTGACCTATCAGGAAGTGACCCGGCGTCAACGCTTCCAAATCATTTAGATCCGAACTGAGCGGGCACAACGGACGCGAGTTCAGTGTCATTTCAATTTTACAGAACAGCGTCGCAAGCTCTTCAAAGCGTAGAGAGGTCTCACCGATGATCCTCGTCAGGTGCGACTTAGCCGATTTAACCGCAGCCTCAAAAATTCCTCCCCAATGAGGACATCCCGGCGGACTGAAAACCCATTCAATCCCTTGTCGGGAGCAAGCCGTACCGATGGCATCCTGGTTACCGTTCAGGATTTGAGTGACCTCCTGCAGATATCGCCTGGCTCCGACAAAATTTGTGCCGTTGTCCGAACGGATTAATGTCGGGAGGCCCCTTCGTGAGACGAACCGATCTAGACATGCGATAAATGCCTCTGTAGTGAGGTCACTGACCACCTCCAAGTGGACTGCCTTCGTGGCCAAGCACACGAAGACGCACAGGTATGCCTTCACTAATCTGGCGTTCCGTAGCTGTGAAGACTTGACCATGAATGGTCCCGCGAAATCCGTTCCGACACCCGCAAAGGGCCGGATTTCGTTAACCCTATCCGAGGGCAAATCGCCCATCTGGGGCTGCATCGTAGCCGCCTTGGCCCGATAACAAGGCAGGCACCGAAATACGACGCTACGCACTAAGCGTCTTCCCGATAGAATCCAGAACTCGCGCTGGAGAAACGCCATCAAGGCGTGGCATCCGATATGCCCATTCCGAATGTGTCGATCCTGTATCAGCAGTTCGACCAACTTCCCTTTCCTAGGGAGTAACAACGGGTGGCGAGCCGCGTAAGGCAGGTTGGCATTCCGCAGCCGACCTCCTACCCTCAGCAATCCTTGAGGGTCAATAAACGGGTTGAGCCGAGCCACAGCTCCCTTCAGTTGGACGCGTCCGCGTCTCAGAATGTCCAGTTCGGACTTAAAGTGCACCGTCTGCACGTTCCGTACCAATGCGAACAACGCATGGTTCCGTTCCCGTGGTGTCAGGACCTGTGTCCGCACTCGTTGCGCCTCAGAATTCCGACAATTCCGCGCAAATCGGCAGATCCAGGCGGTCACATTGACCAGCTTGTCGAGCGAGCTGCACCGTTCCAGCAGGCTGAACTCCTCTTCCGGCTCTGGTTGCGTCGTACAGACACCGACTGTCAAGGCGCCGTTCGCCGTGGTAACGCGTGGACTCATTGGCCAATCCGATTCGGCTTGAGTCAACCATTTTGGACCCCACCACAAGGGATGTCCAACCAACTCCGGAGCGTGACACCCACGAGACGCACAGTCTGCTGGGTTCATTTCCCCTGGAACATGTCTCCAGATTATGGGAACCTCTGAATTCAATATCTGCGAAACCAGATTCGCCACAAAAATCTCCAGCTTGTGAACTGAAGCCTTCAGCCAGCATAACACGATCTGGCTGTCCGTCCAAGCGTAGAACGTATCTTCCAACGCTATTGACCCACGAAGAACCGTCATCGTGTGGTTGAGCAGACGAGTCAGGAGAGCCGCTCCCGAAAGCTCTAACTTGGGAATGGTCAGGCGAGTGCGCAACGGCGCAACCTTGCTCTTGGCCATGACCAACCGCACATCAACCTCCCCCGAGGAGTCGACCGTACGCAGATACACCGCAGCTCCGTAGCCCTTCTCCGAGGCATCGCAAAACCCATGCAGGGTGGCGGTGTATCGTTTGGTGGGGACCAACCTCCGTGGCAGTGAAATCCGATTGATGCCAGGGAGGGTCGAAAAGAACGATTCCCACTCTGAGCTCAATGACCCGCCGATCGGGTCGTCCCATTTCAGCTCAGCAGACCACAATTGCTGCATAAAACACTTGAGCTGAAATGTTACCGGGGTGATCCACCCGTTTGGATCAAATGTCCTAGCCACCGTTGAAAGGACGTTCCGTTTCGTCCAGACCTTCGGGGAGTCCAACTCGACCCGATACGAAAACATGTCTGACACCAGCTGGTACTGGACGCCTAATACCGACAACATATTTGGATTTTCCAAATTTTCAAAAATGTGGGGATCCTGCTGGTAGTCATCCGGAAGACCAGTCAGTAACTCTGGAGAGTTCGACATCCATTTCCGGAGCTCGTAACCTCCACCCCGTAAGAGGTCAACTAGCTCGTCCCGTCGAGCGAGCGCCTCCTCTACGGAATCTGCACCGGTACAGATATCGTCCACGTAGAGATCCTGCTCCAGGATCGCTGCTCCTCTAGGGAAATTTAACCGTTCTCGATCCGCTAACTCCCGCAGAGTGCGAATCGCCAAATAAGGACTAGACCGTAGCCCGTACGTGTTGGTGTTCAGCTCGTACACCCTGATTGGCTGATCTGGGCTCTCTGGCCACAGTATCAGCTGATACCGTCTATCGTCAGGGTGAATGACCGTCTGTCTAAACATCATCCGGATGTCAGCTACAAACACAACATTGTGTCGACGGAACCGCGTGATAACATCCGCGATGTCATGATTCAACTTCGGCCCTGAATGCAAACACTGGTTCAGGTTCATGTTGTTAGATGTGGATGCCGATCCATCGAACACTACCCGGATTTTGCCCTCCGGGGTCCTCAAGACCGTGTGATGGGGCAGGAAGCAGTGGTCTTCACGCTTCCAGTCGATACCCGAAACCGACATGTGGCCGAGCGACTCGTATTCCCGCATGAAGTCGACGTACTTCTGCCGGAAAATCCCGTCACGCTTCATGCGTCGTTCCATCGACAGAAGCCGCGTCTCGGCTGCATGGTGTGAACTGCCCAGCGGTGGGCGATCACTCCGGAATGGAAGACGTGTGAGAAATCGACCTGACCGAAGGCGACCAGTATTGTTCCGATAAAACTGTTCACACTCTTCTTCAACCGGGTCTAACCGGCGGACCGTAGGTGGTTCCTCCACCTCCCAAAACTTCTGTATCACCTCCGAGAGTACAGAACCGAATAAGGGACTACGAGTCGCTAGGCGAGGGGCAGCCGGCATGACCGGACCCATTACCGCATGGCCCAGTCTGGTGTTGACCGAAACCAGACCAGTCGCCTGCAACACGTGGACACCTGGCACTAACAGGTATCCCAAGGCATCGACACCCAATAAAATGTCTACTGGGCCCGGAATATCGAACTCCGGGTCAGCCAGTGACAACCCAGCGACCAACTGTCGCACCGAGGGCGACAACCGTACGTGATGGTGTGAGCCCATCACATTAGGCATGACTAATGCCGTGACCGTCAGATTCACCGATGAATCCACCCGTGACGAGAGAGTAATCCGACATACTCCCTTAACGGAACCGACTTCCGTGTTCCCAATTCCCCGAATGGAATGTGGATACTCCCTTACCGAAATGCCCAACCGTCTTACAAGGTTGCACGAGACTAAGCACCCCTGGGCCCCCGAGTCCAATAGTGCTCGTGCCACACAAGATTTGCCGTCCGAACTCCACGCTATCACCGAGGCGGTGGGGAGCATGACCGTCTGTGGAGTGGCGGCACCCTGTAAGTGGGCGGCGTGTCCCTAGCGGGAACCTCCGCGGGATCCGAACCCGCTGGGACCCCCGTCGGCCTGGTAACTCGGCTGCTGATATGCCACCGGTGGCATATCAGACCGCATGTACATCAGGGGGTCCCAACCCGCATAATAGGCCCCTCGCTCTCCCGGTACCCGACCATACCGGACTGTGAACGGTGTGCCCGGTGGCCACCGTGGATGGAGGGGGGAGAGCGGATCCAACCTGGGGCGCTCTAGGAATGGGGGCGACATCCGACTGTTCGCCTCCCTGTTCGCCTCCCAGAGCGACGGGCAGGGTGGCGCAGAAGGTGGTGGGCTCCCAGCCTTCGCGCCACTCATAGGTGCCATCTGACACCCGCCCGTAACAGGCGGTGAGCCAGCGGCCCGAAGTCCTCGCTGACCCTGGACAGCGGCGACCGAACCCCGGCTATCCCGCCTGTTACCCCCCGCGCTGCCCCCTTCCCCTCGGGGGGGGGGGGTCCCGTCCGCGGGTACCCCAGTCACCCCGTTGGTGACTCCCGTTGCCCGGAGGGGGACTGGGTCCGGCCCTGGTTGGGCCCTGTGACCGACCAGCCTGAGTCCGGCCCTGGTGACCATCCGAAGGGCCTGACCGGTTCAGGCACAACACGATGTGGTGCTTGCCACCGCAGCACCCACAAGGGGACGCGCGTGAGCACTCGCTCAGCGGGTGCGGCCCCAAACAACCGAAACACAATCGGTGGCGGAAGACCACCTTCCTGCGGGCAGCCACACCGAGCGCCTTAAAGTTGGCGCAACTGGTCACATCATGACCGGCACTGTCGCAGTGCACACAGCCGTCACCCGACGGCGCGGCACTCAAAACGCCAAATTGTTTTGAGCGACCACTCCCCCGTGGGGGTGGGGGGCGCGGCCCCTCCCGCATCCGCGCGGGTTGGCGCTGCACACTGGCCTCCGAATCCATGGTATCGCATCGCCTGCATTCACCCTCCAAGAAATCCGTTAATTGGACGAGCGTGGGCAGTTCCGAGCTACTGCCCCCATGCAGCTGTTCAAACCGACTTTGAACAGCTGCAGGCAACCGTGACAAAACCATATATAATACGATATATGACCATTGGTCTACCGGCAGACCAAGGTTCTGAAGGGCCTTAGTGGCCACCAGCACAGGGTTGAGCACCTGTACCCGGATGTCAACATCCCGGGTTACTCTTGGGATGCTGAACAGCTTCCCCAGCTGCGCATCAACCAACCGCCGTTTATGTTGGTAGCGGTCAAACAATATGACCCGGGCAATCTCATAATTGCCCGCCGTAACCGTTAGGTGACCGACCAACTCCTTCGGTTCACCCCGCAGTGCCATCAATAGTTGGGCCAACTTGTAGGCGTTGTCCAGGTCGTCCCGACCGTGGACCAGGCTATCGAATAAATTGATGAATGCCGGCCACTCATCAATTGCCCCACCGAAGGCCGGAATCTCCAGATGTGGCAGCCGTCCAACAACACCCTTAGGGGGCGGGTCTCCGCTACCCTCCCCGCGGTCATCCCGACGCGACCGCTTAATTTTTTCGGCGCGACGCTCGATGTCGCCCAAGCACTCCATCGCTTGGTCAGCATCCGCGCCGAGCTTCTTCACTGCGGCCACCGAAGCCTCATCCGTAAGCCCGAGGGCCTCAGCCTCCGCGGCCAGCCGACACACCTTCCCGACGCGTGTCATTGCGTCCTCCACACGCTTGAGCAGGACATCGTCCATGTCAGGTCGCTCCACATACTTGTGAGTATGGGCGAGCCATCTCATCTCCTCACGGACGCCATACCGCAGTACCGTCAAGGGTGAAGGTGCCATGGTTACCAATTCAATTGTTTCTGGTCCTATGCTTCACTACCGAACTAAGCACAGCCAGAGACCAGCACTTCCGTCAGCGCTGGGCACAGAAATTAAAACTAAGTTGTAAAAACCAAGGCAACTACCAAAACAATTAAATCCCAAACAATATCTAATATGGTCGCCCTGTGGACATACACCCTATAATATACACTCCAAATCAATTACAGAATGCCACCATGTGGCACAATACAAATAACACACAAAAGGTTATTATAAAAAAAACTATTTTTCTAGCAGTGGCCCCTCCGATATGACCCACACTTCTTTTGAGGTCAGCAAAATCAGCTTAATACCCCTTAAATAGCCCGACCCTGCTGTGTAAACCGAAATAACACTGCAGTGCTGTAGAACCCGACGTTCTACCGCAAGTAATACAATCTAGTTACTTCGCAGAATGACTGTTCAATCTTTTATGCGCACAACAGTAGTTTCAGACTACACTTATAGTTTCCGACTAACCGAAAATGAACTTTAATTGTGGTGTAACGACCACAGACTCACTCACAAACCAGATTGCCGGCCAATCTGAGATATTCTTTTCTCCCAACTACAATGTGGCAACAACCCTACAACCTTCCGTGAATCGGTGATTTCCCACTAGGAAAACCGCGCCTGCTACCAAAATGATTAATTTCCACGCCTACCGAACGGCGTGGAATCCGAAGGGGAGTGGGCTTTTGCCAGCGCGTGAGAGAAAAGTGAGTTGAATGATTACTGACCTTTGTCTCCGTAGACAGGAAATCGAAAGCTCGATTCGAGACGGGAATACGGGAAAAGGGCACAGTTTGGGATAGGATATGGAGTGAATCGAAACCTTGCCGTCGCTGCCGACGCTGTCGCCGGCGTGCTGCCTGCCGTGACCGTGGAGTCGCCGCTACCGATGCGACGATGTCCAATCAACAGGGATCACTTGACCGCTGACGCGAATCTACTTAATTCCCGACGATGTAGATGATTAACACTCCGACCAGGCCCGACGCCTGTATTTAGTAATTGGTACACCGAAATACCATCAATGACACAATGCCCGGGCAGACATGTTGTTCGTTCTCCCGACGAGAAAGGAGAGATAACCTCCAATTTTTTCCTGTCGTTGGTACGAGTGACAGCTGCGGTCCGTTTCCGCTTAGTGATGTCCCGATTACTCGCGGTCGATCCGCGCAACAAAAAACCGGTGCGTTCCGAAGCATAAATATTAAACACATGTTAAAGGGGGCTTCGTTTCGCTCACCCCCTTTAGCCTTCACCTAAGCTACCGCAGAAAATATCAGGGATATTTGCTGTGCAAATCAGTATTTTTGATGCGCAGTTTAATAATTCCCTTTGTTTTAACGTGACAAATACATGTTTATAGATTTTTAACCAATCCAATATTTATAAAACTCTCATCAGTTGCCACGTCTACTGTTGAGGACTAGCTGGACAGCCCATACCAGACCTTTTTCGAATGCTAGCGCGCCACGATATTTTCCTCCGTAAATAGATCCACTTGACCACCTCTGTGGTTCTGCGGTCAAGGATAACATAAATAACATAACATTTACATACAGGCACATACATTGCTTCTGGCCCCACTCTAGGATACCCTGTGACGTGGGAACCAGAAACAGCGACGTCACAAAGGGGATCCTAGTGTGGGGCAAGAAGTAATGTATGCGTCTGTATGTAAATGATATGTTATGTTATGTTAATTAAGAAGTTGCTATCTTATCTATTGTCATTTTTAATTAATCTTCCAGAAGAACGAGTTTACGTCGCCCGAGTCAGAGGCGATGGCGACCTGCCTCGACTGCATCGCGTCCGACCCCGAGAGTGAGAGAGAAAGCAAACGCCCGTGCTTCTGCAAAACACCGGACAGGTAACTATTTTGTCGTTGATATGCTAAATTTTCATTATCAGGTAACAAATGATCACAAGAATGTGTAGAATATGTCACAAAAATTTCACAGAATTCGCTATTGGACTGGTAGTATCTTGTCCAATACGAAATTCACTAGCTTCCTATCTTACGACAGTGGAGTCGTGTGAGTTTTCGTAACGTCTCTATGACAGTGCGGCGTCGCCGGCGCAGCATATAATGTCAACCTCCACCGCAGGAACCTGCCATGGGAACTGAAGCTCCTTACACAAAATAAACATTGTAACCTGCACACCCTTTCGAACGTAATGCGATGGTAATAGCGTGCCAAATCAATGAATTTTCATTTGTACTGAAGGTGTTCTTACCCGAGCGAAGGGGTTTTTAGGCAGCCGATTTAGAGGTGAGCCATATCATACTGTATTTCCTCTACTTTCCGACATCTGTGGAGTTGCGGTTCGTCTCTGCTTTCCTAGTCAGAGAGCGAAGCAGGAAACAAAAACTAACCCAGCTCTTGGATGTATACAATGTGTGTGACGTCGCTGTTTCTGGTTCCACGACACTGGAGATCCTAGTGTGGGGCCAGAAGCAATGTATATTAGGCTGTCCCGTCCATGTATGGGGTTTTTTTTTTATTGAGCTACGGTTACGCAAGAGGTATCAAAAGTTGCGTAATTTCACGTACATTACGGAAACACAAGAATAAATTGAGTTATTGATGATCTTGAGGGCTCTACCTCGCTTCAAAGTTTTGTGAAATTTTCTTTTTTGAGGCCTAAATCGTATGCTTCAAATAATACAAAAAATAATGTTTTTATAGTTTTAATTAAATCAACTAAGAAAAGAAAGAACAAGAAATCACCTAGCGCTTATAATTTATACTAATACTTAGAATTTAAACTTGTTTTTGTGTCCAAAGTTTGGCATTTCTGCTCGAGATTGCAGCCGGGTCCGAATGAAGCCATCTCTAGACACAGCGTCAGTTACACATTGTGAGGCATTAGTGACTAGTTTGACACACCTTTCCACAGATTGTGTGTGACAAGGAAAGTCTAATATTTCCAATTTATCATGACATCCTTTATCGTAGGTAATTGCCGATCTTCAAGTTCCTTGTATGGTCCCAATATAGCACAAGTTGTCTCACTACGCCTCAAACTCATGGTTGATAATCACAAAAGCCACCTCAAACGTTGTTGTTGTCGTTGTTTAACCGCAATAATACTTTTATAGCATAGAAATCAGTTTGACACCAAAGAAAACACACGCGGGTCACGACACGACATTTTCCGAAACAAGTTCAAATTTGAGGGTATTTGCAAATTCGCACCTGACAAGTTGGAGTCACCGAAAACTTGTTGTTGCATGAATTTCGATGCGTATTGCCTTTAAAACACTTTTAATACTAAAATAAGCTAATATTATTTAAATATAACACTAATTACGAATATCGAAATATGAACATAAAAATTATATTTTTTGAAAACTTCGTGGACTGGTAGAGCCCTAAAGATATAGTTTTATTTTAAATTTGAAAGTATTTCAGTAATCTACGACCAATTACGCAACTTTTGAGGGGTCTTGCGTTACGGAAATCCAAAAAAAATATTCTCGGGACATCCTAATGTATATGCCTGCATATATGTAAATGTTTGTTTGTTTGTCAAACTTTACTTTAACCGCCTTTCCCACTAATATTATAAATATGAAAGTTTGTGCCTCAATCACGCTAAAACGCCTGAATGGATTTGACAGAAATTTAGACACAGATAGTTAATGAGCTAAAATACAGGATTATTTTTATACGACTGCACGAGAAGGAGGGTAATGTTTTCTCGGCTAACGATAATTCCTAGGATCACGCAGATTAAATTGAGGGCACCAGATAGTAATTAATAGATTGTCCGCTGTTGTCCACAGGTCAATTCTCAGACGGACCAAGTCGTTGAAGGAAAGGGTTTCGCCGCCGAGAATGAGACAGGAGTCTTTCTCAGAGAAACGCAGTCTCAGTTTGTCGAGTCTACATCGGAGCCGGTCGGTGCAGAAGCTAGATTTCAGCATGGATATGAGTCTAGATGGATCCCGGGGTAAGCCACACAACACAAATTCTATAATTTATATCATATATTACCATTACAGGTAGCAAATTTAGATGATTTGCCACAACTTATGTCGTTGAGAGTTGTTACGTGTCACTCATCTAATTACAGAAACAATCTTTAAATTTTAAAGCCCCGCTAAAACGCTTATGGCGTGTCAGTTCCATAATATTATTGTTTTTGGACAAAACATGGCTCTTTATTTCTGAGTACATAAGTCCTTGACAGTTCGCACGCCTCGACTTTACCAATTACCAACCTCCTTGGTGCATACAGAAAATTAAAAACGAAATTATTTTTGTATATAAAACGCGCGGAATCACGGAAGAAGTGGCTGCATGACCTTATGATCTTAGCCTACTCCAGAAACGGGCGAATAAAAAAAGGAAAAGCCCGCGCATTTTCGCAAAAACTTCGATTGATTTAGCATTTATCTTTGTGTTTTTTGTAAAATTTGGATGCATTTATGTCTATAATTTTCCTCGTAGGTGTAATAAAAAGCACTATACATACCTCAGGATAAAGTACAGTTCCATACCTCAAATGGTTTGCGCCTCTCGCAAGCTCGTGGCGCAAATGCCATAATCTCGGTATGGAACTGTCACTTTCTTCCCTCTGAAGTAATGTACTATTTCATCCCTCAGTACATTGACCCGATCAGCTGATTACAAGTTGCTATGGGAGATCCAAAATATAATTTCGCTTACGACCATATTTTTCTTGGGGAAGGTTGTTCATAATAATGGGTATTATCATTCCCCAAAATATGGTCAGCAAATTAAATGTCACTTTATATACCTAACCATCACTAACAATAAAGAAGTTGCTGTCTGGCGGCTGCCCTGTGAATATTTTTAATAGATTAAGAGGGCACCTATATTAGTGGGACCTTGGTCTCATACAGTGGCAATTACCCTAAAGCCGGTCTCTGAAATGATTTCAATTGCGTTTTTAATAATAACCGACAACTTTTCAACTGCAGGCTGCTTAAATTTCTTGTGCACACTTGTGGTAATAACACTAAAGCTTTGTCAGCTAAAGCCTCAGTACGGTCATGTTCTCCTAAATCCAAGTAGCCTTCAACAAGTAGAAATTAGCAGAATTAAAGATAACCCTTCTTTTAAGTGACATTTCTTAAAACATAATCCCACATGTTTTGCCTTTGTTACATTTCACTGGATTTCCTTTTTATGTGGTCTAAAATAATTTTGTTAAATTTAGGATGAATAGGCATTTCGCTTAAAATAATTTGCAGATTCCTTATACTAGGCAGGGGCAATAATTGCCTCAGAAATCTGTATAATTTAGGAGATTTTTTGAACATTGCTCTTGCTCTAGTGCTTTATCATTTTCATTCCAACGTTTGCCTTGAGGACCATGAGTTTGATTTTTTTAAGCGGACAGTAGCATTGTTTTTAAAGCTTTCGAATTAAAATTGTTGAATACTTTCAATTGTTTTTGTTTAAATATGAGTTTGTAATTTTTATCTTTGTAATTAGTCTTTTCTTTCTTGGCGTTAGCTCAACCCCTTGATTTTCTTTTATGTTCTTCGTTTTTCGCCGCGTTGCTGCCACTGAAAATTAAAAAACTTATTTTTTATAAGACCTATTAAAAAAAATCTCCATATGACATATAATGGATATTTAAAAATGTTTACCTTTTTTCTGTTTATTTGCACAAATTTGGGGTGAAGTTTTGAAATTTTTAAAAATTGTGAAATTTTGCTGAAGAAGTGTGCGGAATATCTGTAGAAAATAAAAATTACCAAATTAGTGATTTAGCACTCAGTCATAAAGGTTTTGCCGGTTTCTCTCATAATAAACATATTAATGTAAAAATAACCTTTTCTGCTTTAAGATAGTATAAAAGAAACTGAACGTGTTTCGTAACTACTATGGGCTAATTTGGTGGTCGACTTATTATATACAGTGGTATTTTTTTGTCATGTCACTTTCCGTTGGACAAAAGAGTTTGAATACAGAAGCTAAAATGACTTAATTAACTTCGCTTTCGTTTGCGATGATCTGGCAAAATTTTTATTGAATAAACTGAACTGGTGATAATGATAAGCCAAAATGTGATGTGCGGCCGATCGATTAAAATGAGAGAGAAATTAACAAAGTTGGCGTTTTCAAATCAGTTTCATGACATGGAGAAACATTTCTATTACATCCTGTATGGGGTTGGTTGGGGTTCTTAAGAACTTTCATTGTCAACCCGATTTTATTAGAACAACTTCATTTTTTTTTTTTTTTTCGAAAATGGTTTTCCTACGTATGTTTAAGTCACCGTAAGATTGTCAAAACCGTTAGTTTATAAACTAACGCGTGCGACCGACAGGGTTTAGAATTTACGTGTCTTTTGTTCTTACATCTCAACCTAACACGAAGACTATTCGTGGACATCGCTGCTCTCGCCCCCTCTAGTCTTCCCCTAATAAGCTACCGCAGTGTTTGCCCTACTGTATTTCCTTTGCAATTCAAGTTAAACAATTTAACGGTTTTACTATAAACTAACGCCTATAACATAAGGAGTAGGTAAAGTTTGTAAACTGACGAGTAAAAAAAAATAAAATAAAAAAGTTGTAATTTTTGTTTAAAACGGAACGCATTTTGTTTGGGCGTTGTCCGTGTTGTTAGTTGGGCGGCCAACCAAAATGGCCGTGGCCACGCCATTCCGTTTTATAGTAGTTTCGCGAATGTTCGATTTTCTTGTTCTCTCGATATTTACAAGCAAAAACAACTGGTAGGTTATTGTGGCTTCTTTTCAATCGGGTTATAGGTTAGGTTAGAACGTTGAAGAAGCTAAACCGGAGCGGAGCGGAGCGAAGTAAAACGACTGGCTAGAGTAGGTTATTGTGGCTACTTTTCATGTAAATTTTGACCCTTTCGAAAATAGCAACTAGGCATTTCCGCGGGGGGGGGGCATCTACCCGCCTCCCCCCCCCCCCCCCTCAAGGTCAAGGTCAGTCTATTTATTTTTATTTTAACAACATAACCTCAAAACTTTAAAAAAATATGCCTCAGCAACTAGGCATTTCCGCGGGAGGGGAGTAGTAGGGGGGGACATCTCCCCCCCCTCATGTTCAAGGTCAGTAGGTCAAGTTCAAAAGTCCTTCCGAAGAGCGTAAACTAAAAAGAAATGGGCATCACTGGCTTCGACCCTAAATGCGGTCGAAGGGTCTTTAAAAGACGGGCCCGGATGATCTAAAGTAAGTAAAATTTTAAAGTTTACTTTTCACTTTCCCAAAAAAAAGTAGAACATCAAGCGAGCGAGCCTGGCGATCCGTCACCAAAATTTTCCGACCTGGAGCAGAGGATGGTGGCGGTCATGGGCGGCGAAGGGTTTGCCACTGGAATATTTATAAATCAGAAGTTAACTTTGATTGCCCATCAGAAACTTGGGGTTATTATTTTCTAGTTTGTAAGAGTTTATACAGTGGTGGTAAAATTATTATTCTACTGTAAGCCTGTGTTTTTATAAAGATAAATAATTAAAATTAACATATCTTTTTATTAAAAAAAAATCACATACTTGAAATCATCATATATCATCACTTAAATATTGACAATTACTTCAGCGAGAGGCCCAAAGTTGTTGGACCATTTGTGCCCGAGCTGCCAGTCACCCTGCAACTCCCCATTGCCCTAGGCTGGAGCCAGTCCCCGCTGCAACTCCTCGTTGGCTTGGTCCACGCCTATGTCTAGGTGTGCCTTGTGGCACAGGTGAAGCACAACACATGCATTTATTATATTAACTGCCTTGTAAGGGTGCCACCTCCCTTGAAGTACTCCAATAGCCCGTTCAACCGTGTTACGTGCTGTGCACTGTTTTTTCGTAAAAGATTCTTCCGGAGAGCCAGCTGGAGCATCCACAATGGGGTTATCATGTACTCCCTTTTAACAGAACCAGAATCATCTGAAATTTAATGACTTACAAGGTGTGTACACAACACCATCTCCCATGTTGAATCAAATCATTCAAAAATAGTATAATGGTACCAAACCAGCAAATCCACCCTCGCCAGTTCTCTGCAGATTGATCAAATGTTCTTTCACTGGGTGCTGGTTCCTCACATGACTGACTCCTTAGTCACAAATACCACACAAATACGCAATTATCGCCACTCACAAGTTGTTTTTTTGTTGTTGCATAGATGATCGTATCATAGATGAACGTATTGCCATAACTAAACTTTGTACGCAATGACATCCGTCAAAATGGTGCTCGAGAGTACCAATTCACAAGTGTAGCGCGATTTTGATTAATTCCGTCGAAAACCGCCCTATATTGAATACAAGATGGCAACACCATCGATCCCGGGAGTGCCAAATGACGAGAAGGCAAGCTTGACTCAGTGCATTGCATACCAAGAGTAGCACTACTGTTGAAATAACCTGTTACTTAAAAAAATGTTAAGCTTTTATTTGCACAAACTTTTAAAGCATTTACCAAGCGGGGTGGCGGGGCTGAAGAAGTGTGCGGAATATCTGTGGAACATAAAAATTATCAAATCAGTGCTTTTTTTTATGAAAGACTTAGTCCTATAGGTTTGCCGGTCTCTCTTATAATAAACATATTAATTTAAAAATTGCCTTTTCTATTAAGAGATAGTTTAAAATAAAATGGTTATTAAAAAAATCTTTGCCTACCTAGTTGCTGTATGGAAATTTTCTTTTGCATTTCTATTAGATGTTGAAATTTTTGAAGCAGCTACAGGGGCTGAATAAGTATGCAGAATATCTGTTGAAAATTAAATTACTAAAATTTGTGAATTATTGATAAAGCCCTCTCTTCACTATGCTCAGCTACATACAACTTTATAAATTCATCGAAGGATTAAAAGTACATTTTCTCACAAAATAACCAAATGTTGATTATAGTATAATTAACTAACCCTTGTTTAAGTGACTGACCTTCCTTAAAATTATGAAAAGGAAAGTCTATTAATTGATCGTCTGTGAGAGGCTTCGCTGTGAGTCCTAATGACGAAACGGCAGATATCTTTAGTTGTGTTTTTTTGCTTTTATAATCGTGGTCTTTAAAATGTCTCCCACACACAAATTCGAGATCGTGGAGTTTTTCTATTATATAAATTACATTACATATATATAAATTACATTACATACTATAAATTACACATTATGACCATAATGTGTAATTTTTCTACATAATATGACATTCAAATTTCGAACGCAGATGCCCGCCTGCGTGCCGCCCCTAGTATGTCTGTGAAGTTGGTACTGACATTCAAATTTAGAACGCCGACGCCCGCCCGCGTGCCGCCCCTAGTTTGTCTGTGAAGTTGGTACTACAGAATAAGCTAAACAACTGCAGAGCCTCAATGCCGGTCAAACATGCGGTTCCAGAACACATCAAAGAGAGCTTATGATATTTGTGTAGATAAACTAGTGTATGTAACTTATACGTTTATTAACGTATTAAGTACTTAAGAGCCTTAAAAGTAATAAAATAGGATATAGGAATAGAAAAATACTATATGAATGAATGAATGAATGAATGGTGCTTCTCCAGCCAGGGTTCTAAACCTGTTCCGGTCTTTCGGCCGGCATACCAGAGGGCACAAGTTTTGAGGGGGGGCGGAATGACCTGCTCTGTAGGAAGGGAAGGATAGTGAATTCAATCGACCGACTCTTCAGCCTGAAGCCAATATAGGATATGTGGAATGGGGAGGATGTGGGATTTGGAGAGCAGCTGTTGTTTTCTTCAAGTTCTTGTTTTCCTTCTATTTTCAGTTATTGTTAATAGTTGAGTTTCCTGAGTCGTGTTCGTTTGGGTTATCCGGTAAGTTCCCAGTTTCGCTTTTGCTGTATGTTTCTGGGATACGGTATATTTGCCTCTAGGCCATCCTGACTTCGTCCCTGTTGTGTGATGATTCTGTCCAGTAACTGTGTTCTTCACCGTTGTATTTGATGTCATGCTTAAGAAAATCTTTCCAGGTGTATATAAGTCGGCCGACTTTCTTCTTCCTTGCTTCGTATTTGAATGGAGCGTGTAGTAAGTGCTGTTGTGGGCGTCGCAGAATATGTATAGTAACACATCCGGTGGTTTTTGATTCGTTTGGTTATCGTTTTGCCCTGTAGTCAGTCATGAATTTTGTGGTATCTTGGATAGCTTCTGGCGTTCTCAAACATGTATCTGAGGATCAGGCGTTCATATACTGACTGTCAACTGTTTGCTTTAGTGAGGGTTGCCGCTTTTTGTCCGTATTTTATAAACACTGCAATGACCATTTTGTAAATCAGGCGCACTGTATTTCAGTCCATGTTGGATTTCTTTATAAAATGCATTAGGGCCTTGGAATTGCATATGGCTTGCCGGCACCTCTTTTTTATTGTGTCCTATGTCCTGCCGTAATATATGTGCCCAGATATTTGATTTCGTTTACGGTTCGTATTGGAACTACGTCCAATTCACTGGTTGTTTATGGGGTCTCTTATAAGAATTTTCGTCTTTCTACTTATAAGTTTGCCATGAGCAGTTCTCCGATGATATTTAATTATTCACTTTTAGCTACTCCGCGGCATAGCAGCGCTGCGTATAAACGCTCTTTCAGGTTGCGGGCGGGCGGTACGACTCTGGAACGCACCTCTTTGCACTATAAGAGACAGTCCGACTCTTTTTTCTTTTAAGAAACATATCAAAGAGCTCTACCTGTCTCTTTCGTAAAAGTTATTGTATTTATTTTATTATATGTAAGGTTTATGTATATATCGGTAATTATTTCGTATTTGCTACCTGTATTTTACAGATATTTTAATTTATTCCTAGGCATTTTAGTTATAGTAATTATTGTTTACTGCCTACCCTTTTATGATAGCAATTCCTGTAATGCCTTGTTTTGCCAGAAGAAATATCTTTTTAGAGACAAGCTCGCCCTTGTACATGCATTTTCTTTTGATGTAACTTTTAAAATATTTGTGTGCAATATTGTGAAGGAGGTTTGTTCCTATAATTCCCTTTTTCCTGTATTTCTTTATAGCGTTTTGTCCGATGCGAGCATACAGATAGTGATAGTGTTTTGACATATGTATCATGTTTGTTTCCTGTATATAGGCTATGTGTATGTTTTTGTTAGTCAATTACGCGTCAATGTTGAGTCTTTTAGTTATTTCGGCGCATCCTCTAACCTTCCAAGTAGCAATGCGCATACGCTCGCATGTGACTTGTGGTTTAAATATGGGGCTGTTTCGTATCATCGTATATCCGGTGTTGTCTGGGATGTCTTCTGTTGATGTTATGGTTGACCCTGAGGAGGTCAAGGGTGTTGCATTAAGTATCGGGGAAAGTATGGTGATATCAGTTTGGTTATCGGTTGCTTGATCCGTGAGTAAATTTGGCGATTCAAGCAAGTAACCGCTGTCGTAGTGGTGTCCTGTGACGTTGAGGTTGATAGATTTCACTGCATCCACTGGATTCTTGGGCGTGAATGTGAGCGATGGTGTATTTTGCTGGTGGATTGTTGCGTTAAGTAGAAAGTATTCGGCAGCTGGTATTATAATCTCCTCTCCAGCCCAAGTACCGTAATTGCGTAGATTTTCAGTGTTGAGTTGTTAAGGATTGCAGGCTCAGTGATTGCGAGCTTTGTTCTGTTCATCGCCGTTTTCTTCTACATATTTAACTAGGTCCTTACGAATGTGAGTGTGGTTGCATGTTAATTGACATAGGTGATTAATTTGGTCAGCAATTGCAGTGAATAGGCAGTTACCATCTCAGCGTTGGTAAGGCTTCCATTAGGTTATCTTCTTGGGATGTTGTTGAAAGAAAGAACTTAGAGATAGCGTGATTTATTTGAACTACCTTTGTCTACGATTAACAGATCGTACGGGTTGCGATTGTCAAAGTTTGTGCGTATCTTCGTGCGCCCTTATTCTCGGTAGAGAGCCGCTTAGGACAAAAAGTCTCCGATTTTATTGTTGTTATATTGTTCATCAGTGGAAGTCTTTTGTTAATTGCCTGTTTTCTGGAAGATGGTGAAAAGATCCTTTTATGATGTGCAATTGTTGGCTGTTTCTCGCTATTTCTCAGAATATGCAGTTATGTGCATTATTGTTTTATTTTTGTGGGCTTGTCGGACCGGATAAAGTTAGAAATGGTTAAGTTTTGTTTTACTGTTATTGGGTAGGTTCCTGCTTAGTTTTGTATTTAGGTAAACCTATCTCCTACCTACTAGTACGGCACTGTGCCTGTGGAATAGTTTGGAGTTGGCGTAGTAATTTGAAGCGAGCGTGGTATCTGTTTATGAAATGGTATTTAGCATTACGAAGGGGGTTTCCTGCCAGATATAGAGTTCGTTTTGCCTTTTGATCTGAGTTAGGGCTATCATAATCGCAGCGATCTCACCAGGTTGTTGCTCAGCTAGTGAGACTCATTGCACTGATATCACCTACTTCAATTCACTTCATTAGTGCATATTAGTTAGTTCCGTGACTCGGGTCGAGGTTCAGTCCGTGAACAAGGCCCTAAAGATGAAGTACCCGGTTGTATCTGACCCGGCGGAGGGGGATGCATGTGTTTGTGGCGTGTAAGTGTATGTGTCGGTACGGTAAGTATCAAAGTCATTGGTCATCTTATCTTGAGTTGTGCATTTTGGGTAGGCCGGGGGAAGGTGTTTAGATTTACCGCTATCATATTATCCGTTTTTGGGGCGGGTGGAACTTGAGAGTACTTTGGTAGTCGCGCTGTATTTTGGTATGGGAAAAGTGAGATGCTGCGATGTAGATTTGACTGGTTGTTGATTACGTTTTGGGGCTCTATTATGTATGCGCTGTCGTAGTGGCTGTCGGAAAAGGTCAAGTTGATAGTTCCGACTGAGTTATATTCTTGTTGGGGGCTATAAACGATTGATGGGCCATTTTGTTGATGGATCGCTACACTTATTACGTAGAACTCCGCGGCTGCTATGATAATTTCTTCACCTCCCCACGTGCCCTGTATATGGAGATTTTTTATGTACTCAGTGAAAGCTTCTGCGTTTGGTGCGTCGATCGCAAGTTTGATGCGTGGATAATTGCTGTTAGCTTCCACGTATCTAGCTAAGTCGCTTCTGATGTGGGTATCGTTGAATGTCGCTCCAAACAGATGGTTGATTTGGTCTGTAATTGCATGGAACTGGCAGTTTCCATCTCTGGGCATTGGTAGAGTTTCCATTGTGAGCTATTACTACAGGAGAAAGCCTCGTGGTATTTTAGCTAATATGAATGTGTGTGTGTGGGTTGTTTCTTAGAGGTGTACGGCCGGTATGATGAGAGACGCTGTTTGGCGATCTATTTTTATTCTAATGTTTCCCGGTATTTCCAAGATGGGCTGACACCATAGAATGGGTGCCAGATGTGTGAGGGAACGTTGTGAGCCTTTTGTGCTTCGAAGCTTTTTCAATTGTTCCTAAATAGCAGTCAATTGTTTTGTCTAGATTCTGGGAGTTTGGTGAGATGGCCTTTTTATGGCATGCACTTGTTTAGTTTTTGTTTATTGTCGGGTTTAGTATATTTGCAGTTTAGCTACATAAAAATAATTCTAGGACTGTTAAGTTTTGGGTTGGCTTATTCACAGAGTTTCAGGGTTTAGTGGATGGTTATTGTTAATGACTGTTTTGAATGGTCTTTCGAAGATGAGGAGAAAATAAATCTCGAGGTGAATTATCTCGAATTTATTTTCAGGCAAAGCAATATAAGTATATGTAGCTATAATAATGTTTTATTAGTTGATTTTGATATTACGTAGGTAGGGAATTGTTATATCCTGCCTATGACGCACCTATAAATGTGATTATGCCTTAGTCAATAGGGGCGACTGCGGCCGCGGTAAGTGGTGGTTTATTATTGTCAGGCGGCGAGTAGTCCTGAGAGAAATAAAGTTAGAGGTAGATAATCACTATCAATGATGTCCTAATCGGAATGATCTCACCAGGTTGGTGTGTTTAGCGGCGGTGGTGTTGGAGGCAGTAGCGTTGAGGGTGTGCTGCGTAGGCGTCGCTCGCTGCCGGCCTGTCGCTGCGTGGCTCAGACGTGCACCTGGCCTAGAATAAATTCTAGGGCTTGCACAGATGGGATGCCTAAGAGTATCGCGCAGTTCTCTGGGCATTCATTACACTTGACCGCACTAGTATCATCACAATCACTGAAATGCGTGGTATTGCACAGATGGGGTGCCTAGATGGATCGCGCACATTCCCCAGGTAACCCTTACAGTAACACGCGGTATAAGCCAGCCTATAAGCTAGGCTCGTTTTCGGGCCTCCGGAGGCAGAACAAAAGGCGCGCGCCGGGGATGAAAACTATTGTTTGTTTAAATGCGTTTGGGAGATCTCGGGGGGACACGTCCGTTCGGTCCGGCAACACAAACGCCACCGATATAGGAATAGAAAAATACTATAGTAATAATAATAAAGTTTATTCAATAAAAACTTCTCTTTCTTCTTTTCTTTCTCGAGTGATGAAGGCAAGCCTAAAATAATTACTCTGGGATTCCGCTTGGAGGGCTCTTCTGCGGTCAGACCGGAGCTGGTAAGCAGGGAGGAGGCTTTTAATTTTTCCACATCGTCTTTGCTCTCAGTGTTTATTATAATGCCGCCATTTCTTGTATTGTGGACTCCCCTAACTTGCAGTTTCATTAGCTCGGGGCGATAATTTTTTGAAAAAGTGACATCGTATCGTTACTGGACTTTGATTTATCGATAGTGAGTACTGAGTGTGGATGGACGGACGTAACTATCAGGGCTCTTTTTTAATATGTCAGCAAGAGGTCTTCTCAGTTTGAGGTTTGGTGGGAACTCGAGTAAGGTGGTCTTCATTTCACGAAGACTGCGATATGTCTTATCTTTTCGTTTAGGGTTTAAGCGGTAGCATTGGGTAACAGGGCTTTCTGTTTAACCGATTGATACTGTACCGCCATCTGAGATGATCCATTGCGTAAAGTGTGGCACAATTTATTTATCCTCAGTTTCTGCTCTAAGTAAATTTTTCCGTCACTGGCTATTGCGCAGATTTCATTCAGTGATTCATGCATGGAAGTCAAACACGACTGAATGTCATAGGGCGAGGAATATTGTTCGTCTTCGAGCGGGGGCTGCGGCTCTGTCTGTGGAGGGCTCCTCGGTGTTTTATTGCACCTGATGGAAAAGGGGCTTTTCATAATTTTTTGTAACGATACCTCCATTACAGAATCATACCTATTATTCAACGGCAGTGAACACGCTCAGAGCACTTTATTTGGGGCTTTTCAAAAGGGGGTTCGATTTCGCCTCGAGACGTCCGCGTCGAACCGGTGGAGCCGATAGATTTGTTGCCGTAGCGTTTACTAGGTGATGCGGCCGTCGTCGTAGCACGCACTGTTCGTAGCATGTAACAGTGTGTGATGCCGTAGCGGTCGATGACGTCGGTGCTCGCTGAGCCGTAGCCCTAATTCGAACCCGCCGGCAAAAGCAGCTGTGGCGTGGTGGTGGCAGGGCCGCCTCTTGCGCAGATGACTCAGGTTCGCGTCCGGCTGAGTGACGAATCCTGTGGCAACTCACTTTACACTTTTTCCAGTCGAATATTGTAATTATATCTATCCCGCTCTATGTACGCCCACTGGGTGGGGTCACGTCATAAGATCATTAGTTGCGAGACAGAGAAATTAAAATCGTGGTTATGACCAATAGAATTGGAATTTACCAATTTAGATAAACGAAATTTCTTTGGCAACTGGCCGCAACCAAATACGCGACCGAAGCAGCCACTCACTGGCGCGGCAAGTGCAATTCTATTAAATAGGTTACATACCTCATCTAGGGGGTATCTTTCCGGCCGGATTGTAGGCCGCATATTTCGCACTTCTTGTGCTTCATATCTACACTTTCTTCTTCTTTCTAATTTAATAATACGCAGTAAATTACTCAACAAAACAACCGAGAGATGCCTACTAATCACAGAATTACTCAGATTTACATACATATAATAAATTTATTAAATAATTGTTGATGGTTGATTTGATTTGACATGAGGTGCCACCTCTTTGGTTGCGCGATTTAAAAATAATTAAAACAGTGCAGTAAAGGACATCAATACATTTTTGTGTGGTGCAGTTATGATAGAATGACAGCGGAGTTGGAAGGTATTTTTTTTGTTTATTTTTTATTTTTTTGTCCTTAAGTTGTCTTGTACGATGGTACGATACTCTTCGTGTGAATTATGAATGCGCCTTGTTGGCGAAACGTTACCGTTAAAGCGAGTTAATAGAGCGTTGGCACTGTCGCACTATTCCATCCATACAAACTGATAAGAAGTAAAGGCGCTTTCATGAATTATATGAAAACCGGCCAAGTGTCGGACTTGCACACGAAGGGTTCCGTAACGTAGTCGTCGTAAAGCTGTGTCAGAGGCCCTAATAAGGCAGCTTGATAACTTCTGACAGTCTGGTTGGATGACACTCTCCATCAACCCGCACTGAGCCAGCGTGGAGGAGTGTAGGTCAATTTTTTTGCACTTCTCATGCTCGAAAAGTCCTTTGATGGACAGCGTAAAATCGCACTTTATGCACTAGTGCATAAAGTGTTGTCGTCATCTAGACTAAGACAATTGGCCCATTCAGCTTAACAGACGAGGTGACTGAATTAAATAAACTTGACATGTTAATACAATTACTTAAATTTATTTGCATTCTATGTTGCATAGTAAAAAAAACTAATAAAAACAAGTATTATTAACAAAAACCATTATTAAAACATCAACGCCCGACTCGGCAGTACGCGTCTCGCGTACGACCTGAGCTTAAAATGACGTGCAGAAAATAAAAAATAAAATAAAACATACAGTGACGGGAAAGAGGCTGTCTTGTTTTTGACTTTTATTTAGTTGTTTTCTTTGCAAAACTTGTTGTTTTACGAAGAATTTTTACATTATCACTGTTTTATTTCCTCGTAATCGAAGTGAAAAGCAGAGTGTATGAAACGGTCTTATAAACCATTTTATCCTCGACTTAATTATCCAACCTCGCCAAGTCTTGGATAAAATGGCTTGTTTTATGGCCTTGTTGTACAAACTACTATTGTATCCGGCTAAAGGCCCGTGCCGCTCGGTGGGGACATTAATGGGGTCCAGCTATTTATAGTTAGCTGCACGTGGCGCAGCTTCGCGTAAGCGTTTCAAGGGCACTGGCAGTTTTAAATTTTAGAGGAAAAAAACTATATTCGAATTTGAATTTAGAATTGGAAGAACCCGCTTGTCAATCTGCCTGCTGTCATTTCACGCGACCGGTGTTGTCATTTTTGTTCCGATTTCTGCATCGCTGCGCAGTAGCGGTAACTCTCGCACGTGTTTTGTTCTGTCTTGTTTATAGTCTAACGATAAAGTGTGTTGTTTTTGTGTTATTTTTTTTTTGGTTACTGTTATTATTGTGTGTTTATCTAGATTCCTTTCAGCATTCACAATTCTTTATTGCACAGAACATTAAAACAAAACATTTTACAAGAAATTAAAAGGCAAAGGCGAGCTTATCTCTCAACAAAGATTTCTTACAGCAAACCTATCAGGATAGGATACATATAAACTGAAAAGGGTAGTCTAGTGCAATTATAAAATTACTAAATACCAATAAAATATAATACTTACTATAAAAATACATATAATAAAAGAAATAGTAGATAAAATAAAAATAAACAAATAATAATAATAAACAGATAAATACAATTACATATCGCAGGGAGCTGAAATGGCTCCCGAATCGTCTTCGCCGGGATTCCCACATCCTCATTTGCCTCTTCAACATTTTATATAATCCTCGCTATCCTGGCTTCTTACGAGATCGTTTCGAATTTCTGTCCCCGGATAGGCCACGGAGATCGCACACTCGGTCGCTACTTACAACTCCGCAACACAATACTGCCGCCTATGAACATGGGTTCCGACTTCGCGCCATCCAACTCTGGAACAAACTCCCCAACGCTATTAGAGACAGTCCGTCTCTCAACATATTTAAAAGTCGGTTGAAAGAACACTATCTTTCTCTACCTTATTAAATCTAAGTAATTTTATTTAGGTTTTTTTTTTTTTTTTACATTGTCAAATCTGTTATTTTGTGCAATAAAGTATATTGAAAGTATATTGAACCCGACGTCCGCCGCCATCTTGAATTCTCATAAAATTCCCTACCATTACTACCCGACTATAGTGTCGTCTTTTGCTATAGGGTTTCTTTATACCACTGTTTTCTATTCCAGCCGACCTGGAGCCGGCTCAGCCGGAGGAAGAAGACCAGGCGTGGTCCAAGATCGACAACGCCAGCATCCACAAGCTACTGCAAATGGAGCCGCTCCACAAAACACACGACGCACCATCCACCAAGATCCACATCGAAGTTACCAAGTTCACGGACACTCCAGTCAAAGGGAAGTATCAAGGTGACACCAGGGTCCCCGAGAGTCCAATGCACATGTCCTTAGATGCCAGTTTGGACTTGGAAAACCCGCTCAACCTAGAAAACAAGAAGGTAGACTTCAACGCCGTAGATCTCAAATACCTGACTGAAAACTCCCAATTTGATTACAACGCCACAAAACCCGTTGACAGCTCGAGTTTCAAACGAGTCGATAGCGGGTTCAATGAGAACACGTTTTATGGCAACGCTTCCAGCTATTACGAGAGCGCGATAAAGCCGTCCGAGTTAACTGTTACTAATGTGTCCAGAAACAAGTCTGGGCAGGCTTTGAAGGAGATCTCTAACGTCAACTGGATGCGGGTAGACAGCGGATTCAAGGACGAGACTGCAGACAATATGCAGTTCTACGAAGGCCCAAAGGCTGGTTCCACAATCAGATACTCCGAGGCAACATCGGAAGACAAAGAGAACGACATCGACAGTTTTTTCCTGCAAGCGGCGAAGAAAAATGAGGCCATGTCGATGTCCGATATATTTACCGACGAGGTCACGTTCAATTGCAATTTTTCGTCGACTCCGTCGAAGAATAAGGCGCGTCAGCTGAATTCGTAACTCAGTGCTCACTGCGGCCCCATCACGAGTAGTTACGCATCGAAAAAGTAAGCGAACTGTGGCTCAAGCAGGAACAAATACCAGAGTAAAAAGTGTTTGAGTTTAGATAAAATTAACCTTGTACATAAGAGTCACTGACAATTCGATTCGCATACTTTTTCGACACGTAATTGTTCCTGCTTCCTACACTGAATTGTCGGTGGCTCTTAGTAACAATGAAATATAGAAACATTTACCCGGACTCGCTTACTTTCTGGATCTGTGAAGTATTCGTGATCGAGGCTCTTGGTCATGTCCGACTGGACTCTTTTAGCCCTTGCTTAAATTAATGATATTACGTGTTAAAAGAACAATTTATCTAATTACTGCCATCGAGATCAGTTGAACCTCGATTTATCTCGAATAAGACTGCTGAACGAATATTAGATTAAACCTAATTGCTCGTAGCTGGGCCATCATTTAAAATTGATTGTAGCATATTTCAAAACTAGGTTATAATTAGTGAAATTGATAAGCATTAGAAGATAATAATGTTATAGTTGAAATACTGAAATGTGATATGTTGAATGATGGTACTTACACTAATAACTGTATCTATTGCCGAGTGCACGAAAGATGTTCAAAAATCTTCATAGAAATCCACAGGAAACCGAAATTGTCAACAACATTAGTTTATAATCGCACGAGATTTAAATGTCTGTCGATAAATTGTAAACTGTTCCGTACTGGTTACAATATTACTTTATTACTGTAGATATTTACATATTCTTAGCAAACGTCATTTTTTGCCACTTCTCTACATTGGACCACTGTGGGAGAAGAAGGGCGTAGAAACTCCCACAGATTGATTTTTAGATCTCTTTTAAAAATAGGTTGTGCTTAACTAATACAATTATGATTTATTTTTATTTAATAAGCTGGAATAAATAATTACAAAATTATTAACAGCAAGGTCTGTGTTGAGCCAGATTAACCCCATACAGTCCTGTCATTTAAGTAATCTTGAACATTGTAATATCCCTTTTTCGACAAAGTCGCTTTAACATGCTTTTTAAATTGCTCAAATGGCAATTTCAAAATCTCCAGAGGTATCTTATTGTAGTAGAGAATGCACTGACCCTTGAAAGAATTGCTAACCTTCGCGAGTCTAAAACGGGGCGCCCATAGTCGATGATTATTTCTTAGGTTAACATTACAGCTATCGCTAAGTTTGGAAAATGTTGTAAGGTTCTTGCGTACATACATTATATTTTCGAAAATAAATTGACTAGCTACTGTTAGTATGTCAATTTCTTTAAAAAGCTCTCTTAAGGAGTCTGTTCGTTTTAAATTATAAATTGCTCGAATAGCTCTTTTCTGTAAAATAAAAATAGTTTGAATATCCGCTGATTTCCCCCACAACAAGATACCATAGGACATCACACTATGAAAGTAACTAAAATATACTAGCCTAGATGTAGCCACATCCGTGCTTTGTCTGATGTTCCTAACAGCGTAAGCCGCAGAACTTAATTTACCAGCCAATTTATCTATGTGGGGTCCCCACTGCAATTTGCTATCAATGGTTATTCCAAGAAACTTCGTATCATTTACTAATTCTAACGTGCTGTTGTCTAACACTAAACTGGTTTCAACTTGCCTGACATTTGGAAGTGAGAATTTGATACACTTGGTTTTACCAGCGTTTAACAATAAATTATTAACTGTGAACCAATTCAAGGTTAAAGATAATACACCATCAACATCATCAAATTCTCCTTTTTGTCTTTCAATTTTGAAGACCAGTGAAGTATCATCAGCAAACAACACTATGTCAGTTAATTTCTCCACCATGAAAGGTTGAACAGTGCTGTTAAATTAAGAGTATCAGTACTATAAAGTGAAATCTTTTAAAAATGGTGCAATGGTGCAACTAAACATCATGTTAATTCCTTGCTAAAAGATGCCATCAGAATAGCGCCTACCTAATAAGTTATGGCTTGTGTTTAAACGATTACCAAAAAATTCGAAAATTTACTACCAATAAATTCGAAATGACTGCCAAAATGGATGGATGTCCACATGTTGTAAATATTCATTCATATTCACTATCACACGTCTAGACTACTCTGACATTAAGCTCGAGAATTCAGTACATCCTCAAAGCTGGTGGTACAGTTATCAAATCGCTTGTCATAATTAGCTTTATAGGAGGCGGGGGCAGAAGTGTCATCGCGCTATCTCCAGACGACTACGTGCGTCAATTGTTTTTCAACAAACGACCACAGATAACCAGTAACCCTTGCTATCATCATATCCCGGAATGTCTGGCAAGCAGGATCTATCTACAACATCAATTTGTATTCATCTATAGGAGTATATGCGGCATACGCTAGACCGAACTTCTTACTTCTTAGTACAATCAGTATGGACTTTAGCTTTGAAAGGCTAACACGTTTGCGTTGTTGAATTATTGCTGACGCGGGATTTATTACGACAAACTTTTTGTTGAATAGAATTTATTGACGAAGCGATCTTCATCAAAATAGGACACAATTTATATTTTTGAATATATTTAAAAGTGTTAAAGATGTATATGAATAAAACCACGAGTGCGACTCTTATGCTGCAGACGATAATGGTGTTAATGGATAAGCAGAATTCTACGATGGATTCTAACAACTTTCCTTCGAGTTTCAATGGTAAGTCTATCATTTCCTAATGTTGTCCTACAGTCTCAAATGCTAAAAGTTGTACTAAAGTTAAAATCTGTTTTACTTTAGTTGAACTTTTAGCTTCCCGGTAATAGTAGTAGTGTTATCAGAGCTAATTTTAGTTTGTTCTTTCCCCACGCAGTGTAATATTGGTTGCCATATCGTTTGGAGGTGTTTAAGTGATTTATAATGTTCTTGATTTTATTGACTTTTGTGGCAATGATGGGAGAGTTCTCGTTTGGAACTTCTGTTGAAGAAGGTATGGTGTAGCAAATTGCAAATATTTAAGAAATTTAGGGAGCGTTTCACTTAATCGTTTTGAAGCAAAGGAATAATAATGGAATATGTCGCATAGACACATCTAAATCAAAGTTCATTCAAAAATCAACCTGAATAATAATGGAATATGTCGAATAGACTTATCTTAATCAAAGTTCATTCAAAAATCAACCCGAAAATATAGAAACATACCTACTTACGCCTTTGAAACATAGCGTTATTGAAAATCTAATTAAATTTTCTTGTTTAAAAATTTACGATTACTAAGAAAGAATATGTAAATATCCACATTTACATATTCTTAGTAAACGTCAATTTTTTAACTCTTCTCAACATTGGACCACTGTGGAAGCAGCATGGTGAAAAAACTCCCATAGATTGTTTTTTAGATCTATTTTAAAATGGCATGTATTTAAACTCTTAACAAATAATCCCCGATTTTTTATCAAAATATCTCAAAGCTGCAACAAAAACACTGACAGGACCTCAAAATTTTCCCACAAAATAAAATACATTTTGCAAACTGTTTAACTACTTATGTAAATTCGTTATACTAAGTAATCATCTGATATCTCAATGGTAACCTTACAATAATTTTATTAACTACAAAAACATAAATCCAACTTTACTTGAACCATGCACCTATTATTCTTTGGGGCCCATACGTTAATTAAAACACCATTTAATCAATCATAATTATCTAATCAATCAATTAAAAAATCTAGGTGATTTTTTGATTGATGAATGTACACATAGTAACAACAAAGAACGAAAAATCAGATTTTGAAACAAATTTTTTTGCAATTGCAATATATATATTTTTTAATTAAATCGGGTAGTATTTAATCCATCAAATTTTAACACATTAAATATGTCTTATTTGCACAGCAACAATTTTCAACGAAAACATTATGTTTCTGATGCTCTTTCATGTTCAAACATTTTATATTACTTTTGCTCTTACATGTTGAACCTAACATGAAGGATAAAGGGGACTTTGCTTCGCCAACCCCCTTTACCCTTCACCTAAGAAGCTACCGCACCATTTCGCCCTGATATTTGCTGTGAAAATCAGTATTTTTGATGTGCGGTTTCATATTTCCCAATTAAATAGTATTAAAGCCTTAAACTATTCATTGTATGATTATTTAGTAGGGCGTCCGCTTTCCCGCCTAATGCCAATGGGTTTTGAAAAACAAAAATGTTTTTTATATAACTTTCATTAAAACCGATATTAAAAAAAACATTTAGCTTTAGTAGTAAGCTTTTTAAGTACAAGAATGATAAAGTTGTTAAATATAATTTGGTAAAGTAAACATTAATTAGTGTGGTGCAGCAAAAGACACCCTTAGAAATTCTGTTATATGGATGGATAATTGTAAGGGCAAGTCAGTATTTTAGTTTGACCAAGAATATTTTTGTTTTGAAAACGGAATTTGTGTTCGAAAAGCAAGATATTTGTTGTAAACTGTGAAAGAAAGATTAGCATGTTTTGATATGATTTATGATTTTGTTGGTGATTCTTGTTTTGTTATCAAGTGGTTTATTTGTAGAGTAGTCAGTTTTTTGGTGTACGATAGGTTAACCCGTTTACGCCCTCCGTCCCCATATGAGGACGCCTCAACTGTACCTTCAATTGAAAAATATTAATAGCTATTCTTGTTTCTAAGGTGAATACGTTAAGATTAATGGTGCATCTTTGGTAATAACACAGTAATACCTATCTGAACAACATTATGGTCGTGGTGGTGGTGAACAAGGGTGGTGAAGCAGCTTCTTGAAAAACTGGAAACTACTCCTACCGATCAACTCGTATACTTTGACAATTTTTTTACGAGTTAGGCTTTGCTGCGAGATCTACGCCAATCTGGATATCGGGCGACTGGTACTGTTCGCGAAGGAAGAACTAAGAAGCGTCCATTGGTGCCTGTAAAAGAAATGAAGAAGAAAAACCTACCAGAATTTGACCACAGATTTGATGCAGTCAATCAAATTTTGTTTGTTCGATGGCTTGACAATAGTGTGTGTACAATGGGCACAAATTTTGATACTGTTTTACCATTAGGAAAAGTGAAGATATGGAGTGCCACGGAAAGGCAGAAAGTCGATGACAATATCCCCCACGTATTCCAAAGATATTATCAGGGAATGGGAGGGATGGACCAAGCAGATCAGTCCATCTCCTGCCATCACTGCCGTCAGAGGCAAGAAGTAGTGGTGGGTTTTATTCACTTATTTGCTGGATCTAGCAGCTGCTAATGCATGTCCACCTTCTGACCAATGACACAAAGCTAGATCAGCTTCGCTTTCGACGCTATATTGTTCGTCATTATTTGAAACAAACAAACGCGCAAAGTGTAGGTCCATCAGCTTCTTTGACGCGATGTTTGCAATACGACGGCAATGGACACTATGTTCGAAAACTTGGACATCATCTGAGATGTGCAGTATGCCATAAAAAAGCACGTTGGCAGTGTAAGAAATGCTTAAAAACATTGTGCATCGAAAAGGAGTGTTTCGAATTTTTCCTTCCAAATGAGCCCAGTGGCCCCATTTGAGGACGGCATTTTTTTTCCAAGAAGGCAGCATAAAAGTTTTTTTTTTTTATGTTTTTCTTATAAATAGGTTAGGGTGGCGTTTGTGTTGTCGGACCGAACGGACGTGTCCCCCCGAGATCTCCCAAACGCATTTAAACAAACAATAGTTTTCATCCCCGGCGCGCGCCTTTTGTTCTGCCTCCGGAGGCCCGAAAACGAGTCTGGCTTATACCGCGTGTTACTGTAAGGGTTACCTGGGGAATGTGCGTGATCCATCTAGGCACCCCATCTGTGCAATACCACGCATTTCAGTGATTGTGATGATACTAGTGCGGTCAAGTGTAATGAATGCCCAGAGAACTGCGCGATACTCTTAGGCATCCCATCTGTGCAAGCCCTAGAATTTATTCTAGGCCAGGTGCACGTCTGGGCCACGCAGCGACAGGCCGGCAGCGAGCGACGCCTACGCAACACACCCTCAACGCTACTGCCTCCACCACCACCGCCGCTAAACACACCAACCTGGTGAGATCATTCCGATTAGGACATCATTGATAGTGATTACCTACCTCTAACTTTATTTCTCTCAGCACCACTCGCCGCCTGACAATAATAAACCACCACTTACTGCGGCCGCGGTCGCCCCTATTGACTAAGGCATAATCACATTTATAGGTGCGTCATAGTAGTATTATAGTATCTGTGGTCATAGGCAGGATATAACAATTCCCTACCTACGCAATATCAAAATCAATTAATAAAACATTATTATAGCTACATATACTTATATTGCTTTGCCTGAAAATAAATTCGAGATAATTCTCCTCGAGATTTATTTTCTCCTCATCTTCGAAAGACCATTCAAAACAGTCATTAACAATAACCATCCACTAAACCCTGAAACTCAGTGAATAAGCCAACCCAAAACTTAACAATCCTAGAATTATTTTTATGTAGCTAAACTGCAAATATACTAAACCCGACAATAAACAAAAACTAAACAAGTGCAGGCCATAAAAATGCCATCTCACTAAACTCCCAGAAACTAGACAAAACAATTGACTGCTATTTAGGAACAATTGAAAAAGCTTCGAAGCACAAAAGGCTCACAACGTTCCCTCACACATCTGGCACCCATTCTATGGTGTCAGCCCATCTTGGAAATACCGGGAAACATAAGAATAAAAATAGATCGTAAAAAGCCAAACAGCGTCTCTCATCATACCGGCCGTACACCTCTTAGAAACAACACACACACACACATTCATATTAGCTAAAATACCACGAGGCTTTCTCCTGTAGTAATATCTCACAATCTAAACTCTACCAATGCCCAGAGATGGAAACTGCCTGTTCCATGCAATTGCAGACAAAATCAACCATCTGTTTGGAGCGACATTCAACCATACCCACATCAGAAGCGGCTTAGCTAGATACGTGGAAGCTAACAGCAATTATCCACGCATCAAACATGCGATCGACGCACCAAACGCAGAAGCTTTCACTGAGTACATAAAAAATCTCCACATACAGGGCACGTGGGGCGGTGAAGAAATTATGATAGCAGCCGCGGAGTTCTACGTAATAAGTGTAGCGATCCATCATACCTAAATACAAAACTAAGCAGGAACCGACCCAATAATAGTAAAACAAAACATAACCATTTCTAACTTTATCCGGTCCGACAAGCCCACAAAAATAAAACAATAATGCAAGCCCGTCTACTACATAACTGCATATTCTGAGAAATAGCAAGAAACAGCAAACAATTGCACTCCATAAAAGGATCATTTCACCATCTTCCAGAAAACAGGCAATTAACAAAAGACTTCCACTGATGAACAATAACAACAATAAAATCGGAGACTTTTTGTCCTAAGCGGCTCTCTACCGAGAATAAGGGCGCACGAAGATACGCACAAACTTTGACAATCGCAACCCCTACGATCTGTTAATCGTAGACAAAGGTAGTTCAAATAAATCACGCTATATCTAAGTTCTTTCTTTCAACAACATCCCAAGAACATAACCTAATGGAAGCCTTACCAACGCTGAGATGGTAACTGCCTATTCACCGCAATTGCTGACTAAATTAATCACCTATGTCAATTAACATGCAACCACACTCACATTCGTAAGGACCTAGTTAAATATGTAGAAGAAAACGGCGATGAACAGAACAAAGCTCGCAATCACTGAGCCTGAAATCCTTAACAACTCACCACTGAAAATCTACGCAATTACGGTACTTGGGCTGGAGAGGAGATTATAATACCAGCTGCCGAATACTTTCTACTTAACGCAACAATCCACCAGCAAAATACACCATCGCTCACATTCACGCCCAAGAATCCAGCGGATGCAGTGAAATCTATCAACCTCAACGTCACAGGACACCACTACGACAGCGTTTACTTGCTTGAATCGCCAAATTTACCCACGGATCAAGCAACCGATAACCAAACTGATAACACCATACTTTCGCCGATACTTAATGCAACACCCATGACCTCCTCAGGGTCAACCATAACATCAACAGAAGACATCCCAGACAACACCGGATATACGATGATACGAAACAACCCCATATTTAAACCACAAGTCACATGCGAGCGTATGCGCATTGCTACTTGGAAGGTTAGAGGATGCGCCGAAATAACTAAAAGACTCAACATTGACGCGGAATTGACTAACAAAAACATACACATAGCCTATATACAGGAAACAAACATGATACATATGTCAAAACACTATCTCTGGTATCTGTATGCTCGCATCGGACAAGACGCTATAAAGAAATACAGGAAAAAGGGAATTATAGGAACAAACCTCCTTCACAATATTGCACACAAATATTTTAAAAGTTACATCAAAAGAAAATGCATGTACAAGGGCGAGCTTGTCTCTGAAAAGAGATTTCTTCCAGCAAAACAAGGCATTACAGGAATTGCTATCATAAAAGGGTAGGCAGTGCACGATAATTACTATAACTAAAATGCCTAGGAATAAATTAAAATATCTGTAAAATACAGATAGCAAATACGAAATAATTACCGATATATACATAAACCTTACATATAATAAAATAAATACAATAACTTTTACGAAAGAGACATGTAGAGCTCTTTAATATGTTTCTTAAAAGAAAAAAGAGTCGGACTGTCTCTTATAGTGCAAAGAGGTGCGTTCCAGAGTCGGACCGCCCGCAGCCTGAAGGAGCGTTTATACGCAGCGCTGCTATGCCGCGGAGTAGCTAAAAGTGAATAATTAAATATCATCGGAGAACTGCTCATGGCAAACTTAAAAGTAGAAAGACGAAAATTCTTATAAGAGACCCCATAAACAACCAGTGAATTGGACGTAGTTCCAATACGAACCGTAAACTAAATCAAATATCTCAGCACATATATTACGGCAGGACATAGGACCCAATAAAAAAGAGGTGCCGGCAAGCCATATGCAATTCCAAGGCCCTAATGCATTTTATAAAGAAATCCAACATAGACTGAAATATAGTGCGCCTGATTTACAAAATGGTCACTGCACTGTTTATAAAATACGGACAAAAAGCGGCAACCCTCACTAAAGCAAACAGTTGACAGTCAGTATATGAACGCCTGATCCTCAGAGACATGTTTGAGAACGCCAGAAGCTATCCAAGATACCACAAAATTCATGACTGACTACAGGACAAAACGATATCCAAACGAATCAAAAACCACCGGATATGTTACTATACATATTCTGCGACGCCCACAACAGCACTTACTACACGCTCCATTCAAATACGAAGCAAGGAAGAAGAAAGCCGGCAGACTTATATACACCTGGAAAGATTTCCTTAAGCATGACATCAAACATCAAACACAGTTACTGGACAGAATCATCACACAACAGGGACGATGTCAGGATGGCCTAGAGGCAAATATACCGTATCCCAGATACAGACAGCAAAAGCGAAACTGGGAACTTACCGGATAACCCAAACGAACACGACTCAGGAAACTCAACTATTAACAATAACTGAAAATAGAAGGAAAACAAGAACTTGAAGAAAACAACAGCTGCTCTCCAAATCCCACATCCTCCCCATTCCACATATCCTATATTGGCTTCAGGCTGAAGAGTCGGTCGATTGAATTCACTATCCTTCCCTTCCTACAGAGCAGGTCATTCCGCCCCCCCTCAAAACTTGTGCCCTCTGGTATGCCGGCCGAAAGACCGGAACAGGTTTAGAACCCTGGCTGGAGAAGCACCATTCATTCATTCATTCATTCATTCATTCATTCATTCATTCATTCTTCATTCATTATGTTTTTCTTATAAATAGGTTAGTATCCATCCAATTCTACTTCTGAGTTTTAAATGGGTTAATCAGTGAAGATAATTCGTTTGCATAATTTTATTTTGAGCTACAGTTAAATATTCCCGTTATAAAATCGATTGTGTTTAATGAATATAAATATTATAATATTCATTATTATAAACAATATCCGGGAATCAATATTTAGAAAATTATTAACAGTGAGTTCTTTGTTCAGTTAGATTAACCCCAGATTAATCTTGCAGTAGGGTAAAAAAAGCACATAGAGGCATGCGCATAAACATTAGTAATATTCGAAAAAGTAAGCGAGTCGAACTTGAACTGTATATATTTTTTATACATAAGTTCCACAGCTTGTCCAATAAACATTCACCATGCGTAAATGTGCATCTGTAAGCATGCCAGAAGTTAACTTGGCCAGAATGTTGACCTTAAAATATTATTTCTATAAATACATTCACATGACCATGTTTATAAAGATGAACATATTTTTATCTTAGCTTATCCGCAAATTACGACCGACTATCTTAAAGGAACGGTTTTGTTAGAACACATTTTTCTTATCTGTGAAAATGTTATGATTGCTTCGTAATAACATCGAATTCGATGTTTTTATTTTATTTATATTCCCAACATCTCTGAAAAACAAATTGAAAAACAAACAAAAAACAAAGAATTCGATGTTTTAACATCGAATTCTTTTCTTTCAAATTTCGAACATCTCTGAAATACAAAGCAATTTGATTTGAGCTCAATTCTAATATCAGTCGAGATGACGTTTGATTCGAAATTAAATGTCAATGCCGCAATGCCGGTCGTTAACATGCGGTTCCTAAAAACATCTTAGAGAGCTTTTATTATGTGCATACATAAAACTGTACATAATTTAGGCATTAAGCAAACTACTAAGTATTAAAACATTTTTTAGATCTAATTCTATGATATCCGTTACTATTTTTTGTTGTACCTACGTGAGATTACACTCGCAAATTTCAAAATGAAAAATCATAATCTGGCCAAGACATATTCCGGCAACTGTACCCCACAGCGCACTCTGAATAATGGCCAAATGCACAGTCTACTGTTTAAATAAAGCGCCACTAAAATATCAAACTGGCGCTCTGTCAGTTCCCGTCCGTCAATCTTTGAGTGTTCGGTTGCGCATCCGGGGGCCTAAGCGTTTCTGTTCTGTTTCAGAGGATGCGGAGATTGAGCGTTGCTATGGAAACTATGGGTGTTTCTCGAAGGCTTACCCATGGACGGAATTCCGGCCTGACAACTACTTCCCTGAGCCTCCAGAATCTATGCGCATTCAGTAAGTTCCTGTTAACCCATCTAGTGATGCATAAAACTCGGTCACATTATTCTAGGCGCATACAATACGTTCCTGTTAATCTTTAACCAGGCAATGTACTAAAGAGGACCACCAAACTCAAACTCAAACTCAAACTCAAAACGTTTATTCTGTAAATAGGCCACAAGGGCACTTTCACATGTCATTTCATTTCATTTTTTACAGAACATTTGGTATTATTATTTGTATCATATTATCAGAAAAAAAAAGTACTTAATTATTGTTTCTGAGAGATGTAAAGTCTCAAATGTCATAATAAAATAATTAAAATATAAATAACAGAGATGTATAGTCTCTTTAGTGAATAATACAATGTTGATAGGAGATGTAAATGGTCCCCACAGTCAAGAGTTGTATAATTAAATTAATCTTTGGAGGTGTAAAAGGCCTCCAAGTGTCCAGTAAAAGAAACTCTGGCAGTGAGGATGCTCACAATTAATTAGAACAATTCAGTCCCAAGCATTTTTATCGTCTATGTACTCTTTAATACTGTAGTAAGCTTTAGAAATAAGCCTTTGCTTGATGTATTTCTTGAACTTATTAATTGATAGATCTGTCAAAGTGCTTGGGAGTTTATTGTAAAATCTTACACAATTACCCTTGAACGAGTTTTTTATTTTATGGAGCCGAGTAGTGGGCACTGCAAGTTTGTCCTTGTTTCTAGTATTAAAGTTATGTATATCACAGTTTCTTCGAAAGTTAACAATTTTCTTATGGACATACATAATATTCTCGTAAATATATTGACTATGGACTGTCAATATATTTACTTCTTTAAACTTATTTCTAAGAGAATCTCTATTATTCATTTTATAAATCGCACGAACAGCCCGCTTCTGCAGCACAAAAATAGTATTTATGTCAGCAGCACTGCCCCAGAGCAGAATACCGTAGGACATAATACTATGAAAATAACTAAAATAAACTAATCTGGCTGTTTTTAAATCTGTCAAGTGACGGATTTTCCTGCATGCAAAAGCTGCAGAGCTCAGTCTGTTCGATAGCTTATCAATATGTGGACCCCATTGGAGTTTGGAATCCAACGTTATACCTAGAAACACTGTGCTGGTTACCAATTCCAATTCCTCATTTTTAATTGTTATACATGTCTGATTATTTTTAACGTTAGTAGTAAGAAACTTAACACATTTAGTCTTTTTCTCATTTAATAGCAAATTATTAACATTAAACCAATTTACCACTCTTGATATGGTATTGTTCACGTGATCATCATTAGCGTGTTGGTTTCGCTTTGTTTTAAAAATAAGTGAGGTGTCATCAGCAAACAGTACCATATCATGACAGTCCCTTCCTAGATAGGGTAAGTCGTTTATATAGATGAGGAATAGGAAGGGTCCCAATATTGAGCCCTGTGGCACGCCCAAAGAAACCAATGATCCTGGTGATCGTTCTCCGTTTACGTCTACCCTTTGTATTCTTCCGTTCAGATAAGATTTTAACAAATTCAATGACGTGTCTCTAACTCCATAATGATGTAATTTCCTGATCAATGTTTCATGACAAACGCAATCAAAAGCCTTAGATAAGTCACAAAAAATGCCTAGGGCATCTTGTGACTCTTCCCAGGCATCAAAAATACTTTCAATGAACTGAATTCCGGCATCTGTTGTTGAACGACCGCGAGTGAATCCAAACTGTTTGTTATGCATTAGCTTATTTGATTCAAAATGATGTAATAGCTGTGATAAGATTAATTTCTCAAAAATTTTACTAAAAGTTGGTAGTATTGATATAGGTCTGAAATTGGTGGGGTCTTGAGTACTACCTGCTTTGTAGAGGGGAATTATCTTACTTTGTTTCATTAAATCAGGAAATCATACTTTCGACCTTATGGCTTGGTAATAAATGCGAAAACCAATGAAAAATCTGCATGCTAATTGCCTGGTTAGGGTTTAAGGCCTAGTTCTGGATGTTGAGGTGAGGGGCGCCGCAATCGCCCCTCGTTTTCTGGCGGGGTAGCGGAACTGGCGGGTAGCGGGCGGCGCGGAAAAGCATCGGGCCGCCCGGCGATGTAAAAAATTTGCTGTTTTTTCGAATTTGCTGAAAAACGGAAATAAGCTTATTGATAAAATATAAGGATTGACAAGGAGCTCTAGAAGAGAAAAAATTGGTTGTTTGTAAAGTAGGTTTACGATCGAGATGTTTACGTGATAAGCCTCCGCTCGTGAGGATTCCGCGTGACAAGTTTCACGGAATGACTGGCAGCGCTCGAGATGAGACGGGAGATCGGTCCGTCTCTCTCTCGTTATACCTGCGATCGCGCTCGTGAGGTTTTGGTGTGACACAAGTTTCTGAACATGTCACCCGACTAAAACGATTTTAAAGACGTTATCACGTCAAAATTTAGATATGAAAATTATGAGAAAAATTACTAATTTTATATTGAAATTATTTTATTTCTTTTTTAATATAAGTACAATATGTTCATGAATTTCCACGATCGAGGCAAATGGATCTAATCGTTTAACGACACAGTATTTAAACTACGTTATCTGATTGTGAATAACATATACATACTGTGTTTTTTGAGGCCGATGAATTTAGTGTTTTTTTTTTGCCAAAGCGATTTTTAGTGGTTTTGTGTGTTTTTGGGCCTTAAACTATATATATATCATGTATAATTAAGATATAATTAAGATGGAGACGTGCAAAGGCCCAGGTAGCAACCCACTGGCTGTCTTGCAACGAAGTGTTGTTGGTCCGTCAGGTTCGGCACGAGAACTGGCAACTAAGGTTAACCAATACTACCTATCTATAGTACGCGATACACCACTAAGACCTAATGTGTATGAGGCCATAAGACTACTGAGTACGAACATACCTACCATATCTACATCTATGTTCTTGGTCCCGTTTACAGTACCTGAACTAAATTGCATCATTAAAAAATCAAAAAAAAGTCTACTAAAGACATCTACGACTTCCCATGTGACATCCTATGCAAACTACCTCTAAGTACACTAACTATATTATGCGATTTATTCAATAAATGCGCCTTCCAGGGCACTTATCCTTCATCTCTGAAGAGAATAAAAGTGGTTCCCATATGGAAAGGCAAAGGCAACAAGACGGAAATAAAAAGTTACAGACCTATTTCTCTCGTTCCAACCTTCTCGAAGATATTTGAGATGGGCTTGTGTGAGAGGCTAATTAACTTTTTGAATAAAAATTCAGTTATTTCGGAACACCAATATGCTTATAAGGCCGGCCGGTCCACGGTGGGCTGCGCACGCGTACTGCATCGAGAGGTGCTCGAACTGCTGGAACGAAAACGCCACGTGGCGGCTGTGTTCTGCGACCTGTCACGAGCGTTTGACCTTATTGATCACTCTCTTATTGGAGCCAAGCTGGAACATTATGGAGTACGTGGCCTAACTCTCCAACTATTTATGTCCTTCCTCGCGGACAGGACGCAGATCACGGTGATAGACGGTGAAGTTTCTGAACCCGGTCTGGTCGGGGATAGATCAGTGCCGCAGGGGTCCAACGTAGGGAATACCACGTTCGTCATCCTGATGAACGACCTACCCCATATCGTCTCCGGAACAGCCAAGTCCCTGATGTACGCTGATGATGTCTGTGTTATCGTGGACGGTAAAGATGAGGCTGAATTAAAGAAACACCTCCAATCGATTACCCTATGTCTAACTGAATGGTTCACAGTAAATGGCATGCTACTAAACCTTGATAAGACCCAGGTACTGAGATTCTCGTTGCGCAACGTAGGTGGGGCTCCCCAGGTTCCACTCGTAGTGAACGGGTTCACTCTGCCTGCCACCGACACTGTTCGCTTTGTTGGATTCACTTTTGACGCAGGATTGCAGTGGACTCACCACATTGACTCTTTGTGCAAAAAATTAAACAGTGCGTATTATGCACTATCGAGACTCTCACCTACTCTGTCTAGAGAGCACTTACTAACTACATACTATGGCTACTTCCATTCGATACTTTTGTATGGTATAGACTTGTGGGGAATGGCTGCTGAACGCGACAGACCATTTCTCATTCAGAAACGTGCAGTGCGTAGAATTGCCGGAGTACCTAACGACACCCCGGCTCGGGAACTCTTCATTAAGCTAGGTATTCTCACACTCCCCTCTATGTACATCTTGGAAGTACTGAAGTATGTGAGGCAGAACCCATCGGAGTACCCAAGCTTCCAGAACCCAGACCGTAGGTATTCTTCTCGACGGCCCCACGACTTGTATTGTGCGACCAGTCGTCTTGCTAAAACCAGCAAATCATTGAAGGGTATGGGCCCTACCTTATTTAATAAACTACCAGTGGAGATAAAATCCATCAACATGCTAAACATCTTTGTAACAAAGGTTAAAAAGTACCTCCTAAGCAAAGCATACTACTCAGTGTCAGAATTTATTGACGAATAAGTTAACCACTGACTTAATTAACTTATGATTGTAATAAAATTGTGACCTATTTTATTTTTTATTTATTTTTTTATTCTGACATGTAATTTTATTAATTTTTACCTGTAGAGGTATTATTCTTATTATTATGCGATTTTTACATTATTATTCTTTTTGACATAACTTTTATTATTGACTTTTATTAGTGAGTGTATTACTATTGTATTATTGTACTATCCTGACATGTTAATCATAATCATTATGCCTGCTAATTTAATTTATTTTCGTTTATTGTATACTGTTGACATGTAATATCTTATTATCAATAAAATATGAATATGAATGAATATGAATATGAATGTATTTAGACGTACATATAGCACGGAGACATAATCTTTCACCTCAATGGGATAGAAATTGATGGAATAGTCTTATAAGCATCATAGTGACGTCACGAGTCCAGGGGCTCAGATATTGTGAGTGTCTTGTTCAGACCGCATCAGGTATACAGGGTGATATTTCATTAGCTGACCATATTTTGGGGAATGATAGTGCCTGTCATTATGAACAGATTTCCCCAAGAAACATGTTGTCGCAAATAATTAAAAAAAACATTGACCTGATCATAACTATTATACAGGTGACATTTCATTAGCTGACCATATTTTGGGGAATGATGAAGGCTGGAAGCCGCCAGGCTCACCCACGTCGCGGGCCCGACAGAATACAACCGACTGTCGGACGGCATCACTTCCGCTCCCAGCACGCAAAGTTTTAAATTCATATTGAAACGCTGGCTTGTCGAGTAATCCTTCTATTCATATAATGAATTTCTTACGCCTAGCGTATATTTAATTTTATTTTAATTCATATGTTTTACTTTAATGCATATATGATCATTTTGTCATTTTATTACTAAAGTGAAATTTAAATGTTTGACATTTTATTTATTGATGTTTTGATTTGAATTAATTAATGATATTTTATTGTACAAATCGAACGATTTCGATGACATGTAAAGAACATTATGAATATAGTACATTTCCCCCGAGTTCTAAAAGGCCCTCGCCTTCGGCTCGTGCCGTAAACTTCGGTTCGTAAAAAGCCTTTTCGAACGAGTTAGGTATAGAATTTTTCCGGTCGAAGGTGCTATTTTTAGCTCAGAAGTCGAAAAAATATTATCTTATCTTATCTTAGAATGAATGAACAACAATCCCCAAGAAACATATGTCGCAAATGAAATGAAAAATCGTCCCTGAGTACATTGACCCGATATACTAGCCTGACTTTTTAATAATTGCATTGCGATTTAGCAAAGATATAATTAAATAATGCATATTTTACTACTTCACCAGAAAGCCCCTACCAGCACTATATCAGCTGTTTACATACCAGCTCCCTAGCTCCTTACTACGTCGCGTCTTCAATCACTAGATCCGCCTTCTCATTGTCTGTTATTTACTTGCGTCGATCTGTTGACTGCCGTTGATAAGGCTGGGGGCTCGTCCGTGACATCAATCAGTGTACTGTCGGATAGGCGTGTATGTTTGGAGAAGTAAAAATATCAATTTATCTACACTAATAGCTTAGCCGGTGCACTCACGTCGTATTGAAGTTACGTCGTACTGTCAAAGGACAAATAAAGGAAAGATTTTCCATTTTCGCCTGCCCCCATGGCGTTTTTCAATTATTTCGCCCGTGACAGGAGCTGCTTAAAATATCCTTTCCTAGAGCTCCTCTACATTGTATACGAGTTGTTTAAGAAACCTCTAATCTTGGCTGCACTGTTTTTATATATATATATATAAAACACCGTAAGATTGTCAAAACCGTTGGTTTATAATCTAAATTTTTTTTTCGTTACTTTACAAACTATCGATAAATTGTAAACTGTGCCGTTAAATTGTAAACTGGTTTAAACTTCAATTGGAAACGAAATACCAGGTAGGTGAAGACTAGAGGGCGCGAGCGCAGCCCTCGGGCGTAGAAGGAGTTTCTTGATGGTTTCTTATAGAACTCGTATACAGTTTGGAGCTCTAGGATGGGATTTTTTAAACAGCTCCTGTCAGGGGCGATAGCAATAGGACTTGGGACTCCAAGCTTGTTACAAGAAAATTATAAGATCTCTTGGAGACACGCAATGCGTAGGTAGTCTTACGATATGATTTTGTGGGCAGTATGTGTTGTGTTTGTAATAAATTAATAACAATCACGGGAAGCGTGGACTAGATAATGTGTTAAGATTTTAATATGACGAATTTTGCGTTTGAACGCAATGAAATCCAAATGATCGACAACTCAAACTACTTTAGATCAACAAAACTATTAGATGTCGTTGTGAATACTAGAGAACATATGAGGAAGAAGTAGTTATAGCATAACACCATTAATTCGAGTTTATTGTGTCTAATAGACACATTCATGGTCAGCTGTCCAGTAATTACCAATCAAAACAAATATTGCAGTGACGTTTTGTGATCTATGCACCCATTTGCCAGTTATCACAGTACATTGCTTTGTAAAACTGTTTACTTTCAAATACCTTATCGTCTTGTTGGAAGGCGGATTTGATCTTATGATCTTGAGGCGTTGACTGTGTAACAAGATAAATTAAAAATAAAAGAGTGCTAAAGTCTTGTTTTGACTTACATAATGCTTTGCTCCTTTTCTATTCGGCCAATCAATTCTAATTTAATCGTCAATCAATTCAAATAAACACTACAATTCGTCAATATCAAATGTTTTATTGTAAGTAGGCGAAAATAATGTACAAGTCAGACACTTATATAAGGAGAAAAATAAAAAAATAAATCAAATATGATCAACTAAACTAACTATGGTTTGAGTTTGGAAAAGGATATTTTTTATGCCACAATGTATAATGCAGACGGACACCGGCGTAGGGGAAGGCCCAGAAGGAGATGGAGGGACGACCTGGATAAGTTTCAGCCAGGGTGGGTCAGTACAGCTACTGATAGGGATGTGTGGACTCGAAATGGTGAGGCCTTTGCCCAGCAGTGGGACACCGTGGAGGCTACATAAAAAAAAAAAAAAAAAAAAAAAAAAAATGTATAATATAAAAATAATCTAATCTAATGACAATATTGTAACATCGTGCCAATAAGATGTTTCAAAATAAGTGAATCTGTAGGTCAAAATCGGATCTTGTATGGTTTCCTACGTACGTACTATCGAACCATCTGAATCATGACCCACCATAAGCTTATTTTGCTAAACCCCTTAAATGCAAGTAGGTCGAAATTGGCTTGAAGGTTTATTTCCTTGGTAACGAACTTGTTATCATTTGATTAGACACTGACATTTTGATAGATCTTACAAGTTTGAAAGTTTCAAACGAATTATCAGGCAAGTGGGTCATGATTCAGTTGGTTCGATTGTACATTGAGAGACGTGTAATTTTCCTAATCTGGGTGTGTTGAGGTCCATTCAAATTCAAAATTTCTTAATAATGTAGATGTTAACATATATATGGCAAATGTCTTTTTTTTCCTCTTCTATACATTGGACCACTGTAGGAGAAGAACGGCGAAGAAACTCCCACAGATAGATTTTTAGATATCTCTTAAAAATTGGTTGAGTTTAATTCCATAGTTGGAACTTGCCTAGATCTATGGCGTGCCTTCATTGTCCTAGCAATGTAAAATGAAGCTCTAAACTAAAAATTGCAGGAATGCAATTTTTGGATCGGTGGGCTAAATGTGGGCACAACTGTGCCTCTGCCACCCCGTATTGGATAAAGCGTGACGCTATGTGTTGTTCACCAGATACCCCACGTTCACGCGGAGAAACCGGAAGATCCCTGTGATGTTGCGCGCCGATGAGATGGAGAGGATCCGAAACGCGAACATAGACCCACGAGGACCATTCTACTTCATCTCTCATGGCTTCTTGGAAGGCGGGGATAAGCTTTGGGTAAGTTATATTACATAAAATTGACATACAGGCTCATACATTGCTTTTGAGTCACAAACTTGCTAAACATCCAAGGTGTTAGACATTCTCCTAGGACGAGGTCCTCGCTGCGGGCCCATTAGACAACTGGTTCCTGACTCACAGTCGCAAGGGAAGTCTAATTGACGGCGGTACACCGCGCTGGGTTACTTGAAGGGGTATTCCGTAGCCCTATGACCTGGCTTCTGACGAGCGGCGAGTCTCAGGCGCGCCCGAGATAAGATCCAGCATCACCGCTCCAAGCCAATCTTGGGGTCACCGTCATGTCAATCTATGTCTGTTCCTTATTCTAAACAATGCGTGGGCACTTCCCCGCAAAGCACACGATTCTCACGTGAATATCCACGGCTAATCCAACCCGGCGGGTAACTCGACCCATCACTAACACGAGGCGTGGAAAACCTTTGGCTATACCCGTAATATTGTTCAATACACTTCGACCGGTCGTGGGCCGAATCTCGACAAACCACAGTAATCGGACTTCCAAACGCCAGATTTTGCGTTTGCAAGTCCGATTACTCTCCAAATTCCCGGTATAATTCGAAGGAAACACAAAAAACATCGCGTATCCGGCGCGGCCAAATTCAGCAGGTTACATCACATTTTCTGTCTTTCACAAGTAAGTATACTAATCGTGACGAAACTGTTAGGCAGGCACAGTTCGGTTCTAAAGACAAGTCGTGGGGATTTATTTTTCTTCTTCCCTAGCAGGGATTCGAGCCTGGGACCTCTCGCTTGTGAAGCACAGCCTTTACAACATTTCAGAAAATTTAGCAAAAGACGGTCAAAACTAACTCTTAACTATAAAATGATGGGATGGTTATATTGTTTTATATTTTCACGTATATTTAGCGCAGGTCACAAATAATATCACTAGTAAAACTCTAGAAAATTCACGGTTAATGCTGCCGAAATTTTAAAGGTTTTTAGGTTGCTTATTCTTCTCCCTGAGTGGACCTTGAACCCATTTATTACACAAGGCATTATTGCCCCGTTGTGGTCTGAGGAATTCACAGACTTTATAATCTGAGATCCCACAACATTATAAAACTAAAAACTAAAATACTATGATATCAATATTTGTTTACATTCTGACTGACAACTGAGTTATTGACAGACGGGAAAACTATTGACATTTGACAGTTTTAAAGGACGCCGAAGGAAATTTGAGCCAAAGAGTTTCGTTCATCTGAGATCTAAGAGACGCTGTAGAGGACAAATGAAGAGCATTCTGTTTTAAACATCTTGAATATCACCGGCGTTAGATAACACCAGTTTTCCGTTATAGGTTTTAAATTTTATTACCATGGCTTAAGGTACAAAATCGCGACCCGTCCCTACTACCCTCGGTTTTTGAGAGGTTAAGGGAAATTTCAGTATTGTAGTAATATTTTTTGGTGGGAATAACGCTATTTATTTAAGAACACAATTATCTCAGAAAGGTTTTTCCAATTGTTGCTCTTGAAAAATTACTACGGAAAACTAAATTGAACCTGTTAGTAAGAGCCTTATCTTAATGTAATATTTAACCATTCAGTGCTACTGCTATTCTTCAGAATAACGGAACAAAATCTCCACATTTATAGTATATGAATGAGCCCTGATTTTACATAACATACTTCAAACTTCAATCTTCAATTAGGGGGTTGCAGTGGCTGCACCTGGCCCACTTGCCCGGGGCTTTTGTGAATGTCCCCTTCGCCTGCTCGTCTAAGTTAGCCATCGTCACTCCTGCAGCAGCTGGAGTAGGAGACTTGGGTGTTTAAGGAGCTCAAGGGTGTATGTTGTATTTCCCGGAGTCCCAGAATAGCCATCCTACGGGGGATGGACACGCCAACAGCATATGCTCGACGGTTTCCTCCACTTCACTGCACCTGCATAGGAGGCTTTCTGTTGACCTGTCACTTTCAAGTTTTTCAAAGCCTACTTTTAACTGGGCAAAGATTGTCACCGATTGGGTGCCTTAAGTCGGACGCCGCCGAAGAGGTAGGCCCAGCTGGAGATGGCGCGAGGACTTAGAGAGGTGTCTTCATGATTAGCAAGATAAGTCAAAACCTGGGGAATTGTGCACAAAGAGTGGAGAGGCCTTTGCCCAGCAGTGTGAAACACCACAGGCTACGTAAAAAAAAACAACTAAACTAAACTGCATCTGATATACGAAATAACGATTATCTTTCAGATACAAAACATGGCGGATGCCCTACTCAACTTAGAAGGCAACAGCGCAGCCACAGTCTTCGTAGTAGATTGGCGCGGTGGCTCGCAGCCTCCGTACGGGCAGGCGGTGGCAAACATTCGGCTCATTGGCGTGATGACGGCGCACTTCATACATAACCTCTATGTGAGTTACGACTTAGGTGGAAGTGGGCAGAATACGTGGCTAAGCGAGGATGGCAGATGGACCAGATCGGTAACTGAGCGGTGGCCAAGAGGAGGCCAAAGGTCTGTGGGACAGTTCAATTGCCAGATGACTCGACAACGACGATAGCAGGAAAACAATGGCGTGAACGTGAGAAGGCCTCAATAGCGGGTTGACAGGCTGAATATGATGATGATGATTTGAGTTTTTTGCTGCGCCATTTATAATATCAACACCACGTTCACCTATGTTGTACCAGACACTCGTGTATTACTGAGGAACCGCGCATGTTATTGAAGATAGTTTTTTTTCAAATCTCTTCAGATTTGACGTGAAGTCTATCCAGCATTCCTCACAAAATGTCGCGTTTTTTAGTAGGATAAGAAATAGGAGTAAATAAATTATCATGAGATTGTTTTCAATTTCAGAGTGCCCTGTCGCTGTCTGATTTGGATAACTTCCATTTCATTGGTCACTCCCTCGGCGCTCATTTGGCTGGTTACTGCGGGCACGCTCTGCAAAAGGTAATAACTATAAATAAAAAACTTCTCATACAGCCGAATAACTGAAACCTTATGTCTAAAATTTGGTTCCCTTGCTACGCTGATTACTTTCGAACTTCTCAATGGATTTTAATAAAGTATAGCTTAGAACCATGTACTACCGTTTAAAAAAAACCGCATCAAAATCGGTCATTTAGTTTTCCAGGAAAATGGTAACAGACATACATACGCACACACATAATAACATATACACACACGAACGCACGCATGTACGTTTTTGACACTTGCGATGCGTGGTTATAATATGGACATGCCTGACATTCCGGAATCACGGGATTTCCCGGGGTAAGCAAAATAAATAGAAACTTCTTTATATATATATTTTTTTTCGGTATCAATTTTGTACAGATTGATTAAAATGCGATATATATGTCGTAGCCATATCGTAGAATTGATCATATCGTGATGTGGTTGCCCATTTCACGATATATAACTATTAGATGAAATAGTCAACTCAAACTGACCAGATCCTTTTAACAATCAACGTTTGACGATATGGCCATGCACGTTTGGCCATATCGTCAAACGTTAATAATGTAAGGTATCCATGATTAAGGTCCATTTGCAACAAAAACAATAAATGTGTTCAGCGTGCTGAACTCAAAGTTTGACATATTTCACACATTTTGACAGCTGCTAAATAGATTTAAGATGCTAAAAGTATTTTTAGACTTAAAAAGTTGAAAAAAAAACAAATAATGGAGGCCAATTATATTTTATCACTTGTTAAATACTATGAATAGAACAACATTAGGACTTAACAAAATTACACGAAAGGTTTAAGAGTTTGGTCATAAGTAATTCGTAGGTTACAACAATAATTAAACACTAGATAAAAAATCATATTCAATCACATAAGATTCCTAGGTACAAGGTTTGTAGTTGTACTTAGTTTGAGTATTTGTCGGATAACGCAGATTAACAAAAGATTTACGACTTAGGAAATAGAGCCCTTAGTGTCCGTTTAGAAAAAAAAAACTTCACTATCGCCTTGTTTTGTATAGAAAAGTCAGGTGACCGTTTCGTATCACCTGCGGAGCACATGACAACGAAGATGTCGATGTTTTTTTTTAAATGTAATGTATATTTTCATTTTCATTTCGTTCGTTTTCGTTTTTATGAATTTCCGTTAGAATTTCATAATATTTTTCCATTGGTATCATCCGAAGGTTCATCAATGTTTTTCTTCTTAAAGATCAGAACTTCTTCAGAGCAGTAAAGGATGTCATACATAGACATCCAGTAATAGTCCGCGGGCCTCTTAGTCACTCTACTTGTTGGATAACCTAAAAACAAAATAAGTGCGCTAATATATAACTGGCATTCGTTATATAAGTACAAGTTATTTTGGTCAACTAACAAGTTAATTATTTGCAATAGCAATGAATTCAAAAGGAAATGTTATAAATCATCCTATTTGAATATCGAAATACTAACCTGCATAATCCGCTCAGGACTCAGGGGTTTCTTGACATTGTAATCGTTTTTCAAATGGCTATCGTAGAATTCGAGTAATTTCGTGTAATAAAGTCCTTTTGCACCATTTTTTTTCGTCATTTTCAACGGTAATAATCTATTTGGTGGCCGCGCTTTTGAGAGGTTAAACTAATAACTTAATATCTAAACTTAGCTTAGATACAGTTCTTAGCTGTCTCAGCGATACAAGAAAAGTCGCGGGTCTTTGGCCTCGCAAGTGGGGTCCAAAACAAAAAGAGAAGAAGAAGCAAAGAAGCCGCTAACAGGACGCCACACCTTCTTCTTCCTTCCTTTTTCTTCTTATCCTTAATTCGAGATATCACTATGACGCTAAAATGCTACACCACAACATTCTCTAATCACAACTCATGCCCCAATCATTCCCAAATCATCAACGCCCCGGCCCCAAATGTATCTCCCGGGTCACATCAGAAATTTTGTCAAATGTATCACGGGTGATACAGTTGTCCACCACCTTCGACTCCGGTGTCCTTGGCGCTCAGTGTGTTAAACGTTCCCCAGAATATAAACTATATCCTAAAATAATCCGGTATGATTGCTCTCCACTCATGGAATAATGAACACATGAATTTATCCAAAAATAATACCCTATTGGCCTAATAATTACACAAAGCATCTTAGCCTCAAGGGAAATATGGTCACCGTCGACGCCCAGATCTCAAACTCAATTAAAAGGCGGGGGTCTCCATTCCAACAACTCTCTACCTAGGAGCGATGGTTTGAGAACGGAGTACGTCAACTGGCCATGAATCTACCACTAGACTGATCGAGTTAACAGCACATAGGTCCACTATGTTAAGAAAGTAACAAGTAACAGCAAACTCAATACATTTCCTCCTTCTCCGCCTCTTGAATACCACCAGCGTTAGCTAACGCCACTATTCCGTTACAGGTTTAAAAATTTATTACCATGGCATAAAGTTCAAAATCGCGGTCCGACCCAACTACCCTCGGTTTTTAAGAATCAAATCAAATCAAATCAAAAATCATTTATTTCCATAGGATGTTGTTCCATCACTTAGATCCGTCATTACATTTTTTTGGGTGAGTGTAACACAATGGCGGAATCTGTGGAGAAGAGCTCACCGAAGAAACTCCACAGTCGTCGCATCTTTTGCGTTTCCTTTTTTAAATAAAATATTGTCAAATTACAAAATGAATGCTAATTATATATCGAAACAGCCTGTTACTCAAACAATCTATTCCCATGGACATCTGTCCTCTAAGTAATCAGATATCCTATAGTAACCTTTTTTATACAATTTCTGTTTTATTAAAATTTTAAACTTGTCTAAAGGTAAGTTTTTAATATCAGTAGGGACCTTATTGTAATAGCGTATACAATTGCCTTTAAAAGAATTACTAATTTTATGTAGTCGGCTTACATAAGCAACCAACTTGTCTTTATTTCTAGTATTAAAATTGTGTATATCACTGTACTTCTGAAAATTAGTTATATTTCTTTTTACATCCACAAGATTGTCATAGATATATTGAGACACAAATGTCAGAATATTGATTTCTTTAAACTTTTCCCTCAGTGACACTCTAGGCCCTAATCTATAAATTGCACGAACAGCCCGTTTCTGCAGAATAAATATACTATTAGCATTCGCAGCGTGACCCCACAATAAAATACCATAGGTCATTAGACTATGAAAGTAACTAAAGTAGACTAGTCTAGCGGTGTCTACGCCGGTAAGAGCTCTAATTTTTTTAACTGCGAACGCTGCCGAACTCAGTCTGTTCGACAATTTATTTATATGAGGATCCCATTGTAGTTTGGCGTCTAAAGTAATGCCCAAAAAGACAGTCGACTGCACAAGGTCCAATCTCTGTCCTTTTATAAATATGTCTGTAGTTACCGGGTTCACATTGGGTAACACGAATTTAATACATTTAGTTTTCTTTTCATTAAGTAATAAATTGTTAACAGTAAACCAGTTCACTATACTAGAGATAGCATTGTTTACCTCGTCATAATTTGATTGCTGTCTTTTAACTTTAAATATCAAAGAAGTATCATCGGCAAACAATACTAACCCATGTTTTGCTTTAACAAGGTAAGGTAAATCATTAATATATACTAAAAACAAGAAAGGACCAAGAATTGAACCTTGCGGTACGCCCATACTTATTGAAGACCCAGGTGATCTTTTCCCATCAACATCGACCATCTGAACCCTATCTGTTAGATATGACTCCAGAAGGCCAAGTGCCTGATCTTTTACACCATAATGGCGTAACTTCCTGACAAGAGTGTCATGATGGACGCAATCAAAAGCCTTGGATAGATCGCAGAAGACACCTATTGCATCCATTGCGTCTTCCCAGGCATCAAAAATATTGTCGATTAGTTCAACACCAGCATCGGCTGTTAAACGACCCTTTGTGAAACCAAACTGAGCAATATGAATTAAATTATTGAGATAAAAATGACTTTGCAATTGATTAAGTATGAGTTTTTCAAATATTTTGCTAAGCGTTGGTAGTATCGATATGGGTCTAAAATTGGTGGGGTCTGATGTACTACCAGCTTTGAATAAAGGTATAACTTTACTTAGTTTCATCAAGTCAGGAAACACACCATTATCTATACATTGATTAAATATACAACAAAGGTGAGGTGCAATACAATCTACAATGGAACTAATAATTTTTACTGATAGACCATGGGCGTCAGCTGTCTTTTTCATTTCCAGGGATTTAAACGCTTTTACAATGTCTTCATTATTTACGTGCCTAAATTTAAAATCTGTTTTACATTCCTCAAAGTTTTGTTTAAGTATAGATTCAGCAGCAGCGGGAGATGAATTTAAAGACTTGGTTGTTGAAACTGGAATGTCCGTAAAGAAATTTTCGAAAGCTTTTGCTACTTCTAGGTCTGTACTTCGCAATTGATTATCTATCTTAAGCTTGAAGTTATTATGTGTAGCTTTGGCCTTTCCAGTCTCTCTGTTTATAATTTGCCAAGTCGTTTTCATTAAATTGCTACTAGATTCAATTTTGTTTTTAATGAAATTAAATTTAGCTACGGCACAAACGCTTTAAACATTTTTGAATAACTACGAACATAATCTAGAAAGGCCGTATTTTTGTTATATGATTTCTTTTCATAGAGTTCATATAATCTTCGTCTGCTCCTATGAATTCCAACTGTCGCCCAATCACTAAACAAAGCTTTGTTATTAACTTTATAGTTTTTGATTTAAATACCGTATCATATTCATTTTTGACAAGGTTAAATACTGAGTTGTACAACAAATTTGGATCGTCACTGTATGGTATTTCCCATAGTTTATCTAAAATATTATTCCTGTAGTGTTCAAGCCGAGTGTCACTAACGGGCACACATGTAATATCTTCTTTTTGGTCCTTTTTTATTTTAATATTGAATATACCTATCTGACCAGAGTGATCAGAGGTTAATTTATTGATGACCGATTTGAAAATGGGCGTAATGTTAGTAAATATATTGTCAATGCAGGTAGCAGATGTTGCAGTAATTCTAGTAGGCTCCAAAAACAGATACTTCATGTTGTGACATAAAAATAAAGATTTTAATCTAGTACAAATATTATTATCCTCTAACAGATTAACATTAAAATCACCACAAATTATAAAAAAATTGTTTTTATCGCTGATTTTAATCAACACTTCATCCATTTTCTTTTCGAATAAATCAAAGGATGAATCTGGTGGTCTGTATACGCTCATTACAATAAGTTGTTCAAGTTCAATACAGGCTATTTCCATGGTACGCTCAACAGACAGGCTCACTATGTCAACTCGTTCCTTATATTTAAAACTATTATTTACAAGTATTAAGGAGCCACCGCGATCAGCTTTTTTTCTGTTGAACGAACTAGCAACGTGGTGGTTATTAAAGTTGAACATGAACTGATAACTCTTTAAAAAGTGCTCTGTTATACATAAAATATCAATATTATTACAGTTCATGAATAACTCAATTTCCAGTTCTTTACTTAACATGCCCTGTATATTTTGATGAACCACGTTTAAAATATTCTTACTTTTACATTTTTCATTACTAGTAACTTGATTTAATGGGCAAGACGAAGGTATATTTATACAAATATTAATATTACTGCCAGAGTTACTCTCTGTTGTCCTATGGGTTAATTTAAAGAGCTTGGAACAGATTCCAAGGAGTACATGTCATTATTATTACACTGCTCAATAGAAGCAGGCGTTTCATTAGTCAAAAACTTGACTGAGTTCAAAATAAAATAAGATAGTGACTGTGCTATCTGTTTTGTATAAAACCTAGATAGGTAATACCTATCCTTAGTCAAATAAAAATATTTTCCAATACAAATATTGGTGTCTATGAAATGAAATTTTTCAGTAGAGAAAGAGGTTAATGATATAACCCACGACCCCAATCCGTATGACTTATTCAAAGTTGGCCACCGGTGGTTGGCTTACATGGCAAGTATGCGTAGAATCTCGAGAGTGCGGGCCTACTGAGGTAGATAAGTAGGATGCCATGTGGTACGCGGATCACGTTTCAAATTACGCGAAGGTGAGGGGATTTCAATAGGTATTCACTTGTTACTCAAATAATTTAACTTGAAAGCTACTGGCCAGACCTAGACCCATCAGCGGTGCTCGCAGGTACGCCTCTTCAACAGCTCCCAGCTTAAGGCGACGAACGGCTCATGGACTTATGTTTCAAAGCTGTTGACGTGATTCCCGATTAGAATTTGACTTAATGGTTTATGCCATGAAAAGTTTCTTCTCTCAGGTCATCAGCGTATACATTCTGGACAACGCCTCGCAAGCCATGCTGGTGAACTCCTCGTATATAAAATGGCGGTTCAATGCGCCTCGCTTCCTTGGTCAGGAATGCTGTAAGGAATGAACCGATTGAAATCCAAACTGCACGACAACAAAGCTGATAATCTCAAAATCTCAAGAAACGTAAGCACTCACTAGGGCTTCGTAACAAAACTGGCCTGGCCCCCCAAGCGGGGCAGATAGCCTTATACCCGGACAACCTGAGATGAAAATGAAGCTCCTCACGCGAAATCTCCGTATGTAAAACGCACCGCATTTTTCTAGTTGGCGGTTGACTAACTTGCGACGACAAGAAATCAGAACTGTCACTTTTCCAGACAAAAACCGAACGTAGAACATCAAAAATTATTATCAATAAGCGAATATCCATAGGTTGTTGGTGCACGACCAAAATATTTATCGCTATACAGCTCCTCAGACAGCTCATTGATACAAAAAATGGCTTCAAACCCAATAGCCATATCTTATTAATCCGACTCCGTTTTAATACGAAAGTAACCGCACTTTTAACACAAAATCATAGTACGGCAACACTCAAACCGAAACGTTTCGATAATTCACCGATTCTATGACTTGCAAAACAAATAACTTTATTAGGCTGTTCGCTGTGAAGAACTTAAACGAACATAGTTAAAATACAGGACTACGATACTATTTTCGCTCCAATTACCGGCCGCCGCCTCCATCTTGAACACAAAATCATAGTACGGCAACACTCAAACCGAAACGTTTCGATAATTCACCGATTCTATGACATGCAAAACAAATAACTTTATTAGGCTGTTCGCTGTGAAGAACTTAAACGAACATAGTTAAAATACAGGACTACGATATTATTTTCGCTACAATTACCGGCCGCCGCCTCCATCTTGAAAATCAACAACAAAACGACAGCAGCGCCTCTAACGGTGATTAATGTAACTATTTTACGATATCACTGACGATTAACCAAATCACGAAATAGTCACGCATTTTGCTGTTCATATCATCAAATGCTGAACATTCATTGACCTGGTCAGGCCATTTCATGATATGATCAGTTTGAGGTGTTTGAGGTGAGGAGTATTATGAAATTGTCAATCACATCATGAAAAAATACACTAATAAAAAAATCTAAATCTGGAATATCTGTCTTCGAAGGAACTGCATGCTCCGAGCAATTGAAATAAATAACGTATTTTTTTCTAAGTGTTCTAATCCTGATTTGTTTCTTTTCACATCTAGTATTCAAGGAGACGTTACACGGAAGCATCCGAAACTTTATTATTTAAAATATCGGGAAGCTAGTCGGGGAATGTCCATATTAACATTATGTTTGACGTCAACCGACGTCAATGAACCAAACTCCACTCATTCCGACCGCTACTTAACTCCGGCAGAAACTTATACGCTACGCCTCAAAGGTAATGTTTCGAATTGAAGTTTTTGTTTTTCCAGAAATTCAACCTCAAGCTCGGCAGAATATCCGGGCTGGACCCGGCGGCGCCTTACTTCAGCAAGACCGTGACTCTGGTCCGATTAGATCGCTCAGACGCTAAGTATGTCGACATTGTACACAGCAACGCCATGCCGCTGTATTTTGCTGGTAAGTAAATGCAGTGAATCTAGCCTGTTGATTTCATTCAAAAATAATATTGGCTTGCTTATTTAGTAGATACCTCTTGTAAGGGCTTCCACACATAAACACGTTACGACAAATATGAACTTCTATAGTCCTCGTACCAATGCTTTCAAAAATATTTGAAAAAGTAATATACCATGCCCTATATAACTACTTTGAAAAAACGATATTCTATTTCCCGAACAAAAAGATTTCAGAAAAAACAATATAATTAATTTGGCTACCTATGACATCTTGCAAAAAATTGTTTTCAATTTAGAAAATAAAATACCTGTCTCAGCCATATATATGGACATGACCAAAGCTTAAGACTATGTAAACCATAACATACTACTAATTGACCGAGCGACGAAGCGTCCAGTTTCAAGATTGGCCAAAAATGCCCTTGTCCGTCAGTCTGTTCTTCTCGTCTACAGGTCGCATTTTTCAACCGATTTTGACGAAAATTGGCACACAGGGTCCTTGTTTTTTTTAGTCGATCGCGATTTTTGATTCGGCGGGTAATAGTGGGGGAAAGGAGGGAATGTATGCTGTAGGGTTATTTATTGACGGATTTCAATGAAATTTGAGAGACACACTAAGGACTTCATTCCAAAAAAATCCAAAAGGGGGAGTTAAGGGGGAAGCACTTCGGGGTATTTTCGACCCCCCTGTAACTATGTTGTTGATAAAGCTAGAAACCTGAATTTTCTGTGACTTTAGGCCACAATTTAAATAGGCAAATTCCCAAAATTCAGTCAATTTGAACCAATAGATTCAAAAATCAAAAGTCAAAGTTCTTTATTACTGTAGGTATTTAGCAAACGTCAGTCTCTGCTCTACATTGAACCACTGTGGGAGGAGAAGGGCGTAGAAACTTTTAAAAAGTGGTTGTGCTAAGCTAATAAGAATATTACAATATTAATTATTATTATTAATAAGCAGGAATAAATAATTACAAAATTAATACAAGCAAGGTCTGTGTTGAGCTACATTAAACCCATACAGTCGCGTCATTTAAGTAATCTTGAACATTGTAACATCCCTTTTTCGACAAAGTCGCTTTAAAATGCTTTTTAAATTGCTCAAATGGCAATTTCAAAATCTCCTATCTTATCGGGGTATCTTATTGTAGTAGAGAATGCACTGAGCCTTGAAAGAATTGCTAACCTTCGCGAGTCTGGGGCGCAACAAGTCGGTGATTATTTTTTAGGTAAACATTACAGCTCTCGCTAAGTTCGAAAAATATTGTAAGGTTCTTGCGTACATACATTATATTATCGAAAATAAATTGACTAGCTACAGTTAGTATGTCAATTTATTTAAAAAGCTCTCTTAAGGAGTCTGTTCGTTTTAAATTATAAATTGCTCGAATACATAGCTTTTTTCTGTAAAATTTAAATAGTTTGAATATCCGCTGCTTTCCCCCACAACACGATACCATGGGACATAACATTATGAAAGTAACAAAAATATACTAGCCTAGATGTAGTCACATCCGTGTTTTGTCTGATGTTCCTAACAGGGTAAGCCGCAGAACTTAATTTACGAGCTAATTTATCTATGTGGTGTCTCCACTGCAATTTGCTATCAATAATTCCAAGAAACCTCGTATCATTTACTACTTCTATCGTGTTGCTGTCTAACACTTAACTGGTCTCAACTTGGCTGACATTTGGAAGCGAGAATTTGATACACTTTGTTTTACCAGCGTTTAACAATAAATTATTAACCAAGTGAACCAATTCAAGGTTAAAGACAATACACCATTAACGTTATCAAAATCTTCTCTTTGTCTTTCAATTTTGACGACCATTGAAGTATCATCAGCAAACAACACTATGTCAGTCAATTTCTCCACCATGAAAGGCAGATCGTTAAGATATACCAGGAATAAGAAAGGGCCTAATATGGAACCTTGTGGAACGCCAATTTTTACACCCGATCCATCAGATTATATGACAGATGACAGATATCTCAATATCAACTTACTTCCGTAACATATAATTTTGTATGTCTAACGGCTGGAAGAATAAAACATAATGTACCACAATAAATTATCTGATTTCTGATTTCTGACATTTGCCTTTATAGAAGCAAAAGATTAAATTGCTCATTCATTAGGCTCTTTGTAAAGTAAAGTAAAGTAAAAATTCATTTATTTGCCTTCGTAGTACTACACGCATAGTACATACTACACACAAGTTAATACACAAAGAAAAGAAACACGTTTAGAATATTAGTGTCTAGAAAATAAATACCGGATCCCAAACTAGGCAAAGCCTGTCCTATGAGACCCTTAATTACACAGTAGGAATCGACAATTTGACAAACAACCAAGTCAACCCAACCCAAGAGTTATAAAATATATTTTACAAATTAAATTTAAAAGTAATTTGGTAGGTATATGAAATTCACATATGAAAAAACACATACAAGTGAAGCCAGTAAAAGCGTTTTAAAATCAGATAAAGTTCACATGGACTATTTCAATAGTAACTTCATAGTTCAGCGACAACAGATACTCTTTCAAAATCTTTTTTGATTCTATAAAGGGTTTAGCGACTATATTATGGGTGTTTTGGATTCTGATCAGGAGACGGAATACGGTCTCTGCATTGGGCACTACAGCACGGGGGCGTCTCTTTTCCATTTGGATAACGGAGGTAGAAGATGCGGTGAAGGCTCTGTATCCGGTAGTTACGGCTTTAAATATGTACAACTGTCTAACAGTTAGAACACCGGCTTCCCGATGAAGTAAGTCAGTAGGAAAAAGTCGCGGCTTGCGTAACATCACTTTGGGAACCGATCTTTGTGCTCGCTCTAATTGTACTAGGTAGGTTTTGGCAGCGCTACCCCACACTGATATGTAGTAAGTAAGGCATCATTTGCACAAAGCTGTATAGATGGATATAAGTAGACCTTTGTTTGCCGAATCTCTCAAGAGCTTCATGACGTTGGTGAGTTTGCGTATACGCCTGGATACCATCGAGATATGGGCCCCAAACGTGAGTTTGTCGTCCAGCATTATACCCAAATACTTAAAGGTAACCCTTCGCTCCAGTTTAGGGCAGTGACATATTGAGGTGGGATCGCACCTATGGATTTGCACCCTGACGTTTGCCCGAGGGGCAGTTGCTTCGGTGACATGGAAGGCCAGGTATTTGGTTTTGCTGGCGTTTAATGTGAGCAAGTTCGAGTCCAACCATTTCGCCACCCCTCTCAACCCTGACTCGGTTGATCTGTAAACACTGATCCAGGATTTTCCGTGGAACAATATGGCTGTGTCAACAGCATAGCAAATGATCTCGGCATGCGGGATAGGAAGGAAGATGTAGAAAATCAATAATATATATTATGAAGAGTGTGGGACCCAGAATACTGTCTTGAGGGACTCCTAACCTCACTGGGGCCGCGTCACTCGTCTCTGGGCAGGGATTGATGTTAAGACACTGTCTCCTATCCGTTAAGTAGCTGCTGAACCATTTTAGTGTTAAACTTCGAATTCCCATACGTACTAGCTTTTGTAACAGGATTGCTATGGAGACAGCGTCGAAGGCCTTTAGTAGGTCCAGGAAAACACCAAGATTTCTCCCGCCTGAGTCCAGAAGCGAAGCAACTAGGTTAGTCAGAAGAGTGGTGACATCTACTGTTGATTTATTTCTGCGGAAACCAAATTGTCTGTACTTTATAAGTACCCGCGACGATACTTAATCGATGCGTAAGCTAACCTGCCTTGTTTGTTAAAGTAGACTTTAGCCCTATGTCATCTAAGTTAACATGCTTTACGTTCCTATCGTCATTATTAAAATGCGTGAGAAGAATACTCGACTCGATAACCGCGCAGTCGCTCTCTGGCTATTCTAAATGTTAGCCGTGTATCAATAAACATAAAAATGCCTTACTAACAAGCAGTTGTTTGCAAAAAAAAAGTAGGCGTTTCCTTTCATATGTAACAAATTTTTATAATTTTACTGAGATAAGTTAAAACATAGCGTATATTTCCCATGGACATCATTCACTGCTGCTTCCATTTTACACATGACATCTATTTCGTAGCCCTCAATGAACAGTGAAGCAAAATATTTTTGTTAACCTTACAGTTATATGGTACAGTTGATTTTCTCATTTTTCTTCCGATTAAACCAGAGAGTCTTGTACAATGCGACGATTCATCCAATATCGCTGGACGATTCGATTTTGTTGACAGAAGAATGATAATTCTGCGTTGCATTTTCATTGCAATATATAGTTTTAGTTATAGTATCATATTTTGTCTTTTAATGTACCTAAGTACCTAACTTGGAAAAAACGTTGTGCAATAAAGAACAGAAAAGACAAAAAGGCAAAGTGGTAGGTACGTGGTAGACGGTGCCAACAGATATGGCGGTGGCACGGTCCCTTTAAATCAATTTGGTGCCGCGTCTTTGAATCCGTTTTACGATTTACATGTCAACACATCACTAAAATGCACTCGCGACGTCACAGTAGGTAGTAATAGTAGTTTATGTGACTGCTACATAATGGAGGGCATTAATACTCGGGAGTGGGTTTATGAAACACGCCGAAGGCGAGTTTCATAATAATATCACTCGAGAGTTTTAATTTATAATTATGTACACTAGTTTATCTACACACGTATCATAAGCTCTCTTTGATGTGTTCAGGAACCGCATGTTCGACCGGCATTGTGGCATTGATCATTGCTCTGCAGTTGTTTAGCTTGTTCAGTAGTACCAACTTCACAGACAAACTAGGGGCGGCACGCAGGTGGGCGTCGGCGTTCGAAATTTGAATGTCATAATTTGACGAATGTTGGTACATTATGGTCATAATGGCCGACCCGAATAGCCCAGCCAGCAGTGACGCTGCCTACGAAGCCAAGGGTCCCGGGTTCGAGTCCCGGTGGGGCAAATATTTGTTTGATGAGAACGAATGTTTGTACCCTAGTCATGGTTATTTATCTATCTAAGTATAATATTTATCTATATAAGTATGTGTATCGTTGTCTAGTACCCAAGATACAGGGATTCCTAGTTTGGGGCTAGATCAATGTGTGTAAATGGTGTCTAAGATATGATTATTATGATTATGATTAATGTTAAATATTCAAATAAGAAATGAGTTTTTACCAAGAAGTTTACCATCATGCTGGTGGTAACGTGTGGTTTTTGGACGCAGTAAAGAGGGTTTATGATAGGTGTGTAGATAAAATAATTTACACGCTCGGTTTTTCATACATTTGTCCGTGTTTGCGGTGTCTACTAGTATTAATGTCTGTGGGTTTTCTGTAAATTGTAGACTTCCCTGCGATGATTCTGAGCCATGTTTTATTAAAATTCGTCCAGTGGATTAAAAGTTTTCGGCTTTACAAGTTAGTTAGTTAGTCTTGAGGTTTCATTTATTTTGTCGGGGGTGTTTTAAGTTTTTATTCATTCTCTAATTGGTCAGGTCTCGGCATCTCGGAGACGATCGGGCATGTAGACTTTTTCCCGAACGGCGGCGCCTCGCAGCCCGGCTGCAAGCAGGCTGACTCGCCTCTCGGGGCGGTCAGCGATGACATGTACAAGTGGACTGTCAAGTGAGTTACACACACACACACACACATACATAGCGTCACGTAGGCTCTGACTCATAAGCGAGTGCGGTCCAGGGGTTCGAATCCCGGCGGCGGAAGGAAATACCTTGGATGGTTATGTGTGTGATGGTGCTATTTCTGGTTCCCACTACACCCTGTGTAGGGCCAGAAGTATTGTACGTGCCTGTATTTTTTACGTAGCCATTTCGATGTCCCACTGCTGGGCAAAGGCCTCCCCCTTTTTCGTCCACACTTCCCTGGTCTGTGCCACCTCCGGCCACCCCGCCAGAAACTTGTCAAGGTCGTCCCGCCATCTCCGTTTAGGCCTGCCTCTGCGTCGGTATCCGTCCTGTGGCACCCGGTCAGTGCCGATTTTCGCCCATCTGTCTGGGTGCAAACGACTTACGTGGCTGGCCCAGTTTCACTTTGGTTATGTTTATTTCACATGCGAGGTAGCGAGCTCAGCGCCTGTAAAAGAGTGCCGATAAAGGGGCGGAACCAGCCCGTATCTACACTCCAACCACCATATTTTGCAACCCCGATCAAGCAAAAAAATATTCAAGTAATTTCCCCAATCACCATACAATCCGTGTGGTGTGTATAGAAAATATGAGGGGCTGCTGTGGGGCACAAGCAACAATAATTTAATTTTAAAAAAATCAGTGGAAGACGACTTCCGCGACGAATGGACGACATATTTATTTTTTTGCACCAACACCCTGATGATATTCTGGTATAGAACTCGCTGTTTGTGGACAAGTTGCATTCGCTAACTTATAAGGACGCTAAGGAAAACTTTATAAGGCAAACTTCATATCGGTTGTCTAGAGGGGAAGTCAGCTAAATGCATGTCTACAACGCCCAACAATTCAGCTCATTGGCCGAACATACTTTACTGCGTTTGTAAATCACAGGATTTTCACAATATTTTAACATTTTACTGCAGGTATCTGGGATGCAACCACGAAAGAAGCTACGAGTATTTCACTGAAAGCATTGCGCCTTCCTGTCCCATGATGGCTGTTCAATGCGAGTCTTACAAGGTACATGATATAAATTTTAATCACATTACCAGTACAACTACTTTAAATACGGTGATGTGATTATCGGATTAATATTTGATGCGTGCTTCTGCTATTTAAAAGAGATCTCAAATTAAACTGTGGGATTTATTTGCCCCCCTACTCCCACAGTAGTAGTCAAATGAAGAGAGAAGCAAAAAATTACGTATACCTACTAAGAATAATATCTGGAGTAATATATATTTTTTACTTTCGAATAAAGCGCCAATCCTGTCAATGATCGCACATGTAACCAATATGGACCGCACAGTTGTATCTGTATTTGTTATCCACATTATTTCCATTGCAATAACAAATACATTGTTTCTCGTTCAGACATTCCTCTCCGGTTCGTGTACAAACTGCGACAACAAGCATCACTGTATGCCGATGGGCTTCCACTCGTTCCGCGTCTACTCCCGTCTGCAGGCGGGCTCGCTGATAGATACAAACACTAACATGGCGCTGTACTCCATGACCGGCCCCACCAAGCCTTATTGCAGTAAGTATGCACAAACTGCGGCAAAGAGCACCACTAATATATGCCGACGGGCCACCACTGTATTCCGATCGGCCACCACTCGTACCGCGTCTACTACGGTCTGCAGGCGGGCTCGCTGATAGATACAAACACTAACATGGCGCTGTACTCCATGACCGGCCCCACCAAGCCTTATTGCAGTAAGTATGCACAAACTGCGGCAAAGAGCACCACTAATATATGCCGACGGGCCACCACTGTATTCCGATCGGCCACCACTCGTATCGCGTCTACTCCGGTCTGCAGGCGGGCTCGCTGATAGATACTAACACTAGCATGGCGCTATACTCCGTAACTGGCCCCACCAAGCCTTATTGCAGTAAGTATGCAAAAACTGCGGCAAAGTGCACCACTAATATATGGCGACGGGCCACCACTGTATTCCCATCGGCTACCACTCGTACCGCGTCTACTCCCGTCTGCAGGTGGGCTCGCTGTTAGATAGATACTAACACTAGCATGGCGCTGTACTCCATAACTGGCCCCACCAAAATCAAATCAAATCAAAAATCATTTATTTCCATAGGATGTTGTTACATCACTTAGATCCGTCATTACATTTTTTTGGGTATTTTCATCACCAAGCTTTATTGCAGTAATTATGCACAAGCTGCGACAAAGAGCACCACTACACGTCGACTATCCACCACTCGTACCGCGTCTACTCCCGTCTGCAGGCAGGCACGCTGATAGATACTAACACTAACATGGCGCTTTACTCCATGACCGGCCCCACAGAGCATTATTGCATTAAGTGTTATAATCATGCACAAACTGCGACAACAGGCACGGTGCCTGAAGGACCACCATATTCTGAAGGGCCAGCACACTAAATGCTGATGGGCCACCATTCGAATAATGTTTTCTACCCTCTGCAGGCGGGCTCCTTCCCAAGATTTGTGCGCGAGTCCAAATCGCTCTTGGCCGTTTTTTTACAAGGTTTCACGTTTATGTTTCAGGAGTCCAGTATGAAATAACGCTGAAGATATCAAATTCAACAGCGAGCCGGGCGCACGGCCCGGATATGGGAAGAGTATCCGTCTCGCTCATAGACAGAAACAGCAATAGAAGTGACCCTTTGTACATTGATCAGGAGCAGTAAGTGTCACGGTAGTCTCGGTAATTAATTCCGTACCAATTTAGTTTAAATTTCGTTAGAGACTCAAAAAATTATTAACCTCTCGGTACTTGGAAACGTATACAGTGGTGGTCACACAATTAGAAACACCCCCTTATTGACCACCAAAAACTTAATTATGGTAGTGCCATTAGCTCAAATAGGTTTTTAAACTAGTATAATTGTTATAAAACCATAAACGACGTGGTATTATTAAAATGTGGGACAAAAAAATAGTTGTGGTTTTTAGTAGTTTACCTACACACGTATCATAAACCCTCCTTACTGCGTCCAAAAACCACACGTTACGATCAGCATAATGATAAACTTCTTGGTAAAAACTCATTTCTTATCTGAATATTGATACATTATGTGCCATAATGTACCAAATTTGTCAAATTATGACATTCAAATTTCGTACGCCGACGCCCGCATGCCGCCTCTAGTTTTTCTGTGAAGTTGGTACTACAGAACAAGCTAAACAACTGCAGAGCAATGATCAATGCCACAATGCCGGTCGAACATGCGGTTCCTGCACACATCAAAGAGAGCTTATGATATGTGTGTTGATAAACTAGTGTATGTAAATGTACATTAGTTCCCAACTAATTACATTCAAACAGGAAATGAAAGAGATGATAGCGATACAAGGACGAGAATTTCGCCAAACCTTGAAAGAGATTCAGTAGTCGAACACAAACATTGAGACCGCGATAGCCTTCAAAACAGACCAAAATGAAGCTAAGAAGGGTAGGGAACGAATTACGTTCCTGGAAGATAAATTAGAAGACCTAAAAAGAGGTAATCTCAAAACGAACATCGAAATAAAAAATGTTCCAAAAACATCTAATGAGACACAAGATGATCTGATGAAAATGGTAATGTGCCTGTCCAAAAACATTGATTGTAAAATTGAGAACTCTGATATAAGAGACATTTATAGAGTCAACGGCAAGCGAGAGATAAAAAACTCACCCATTATAGTTGAGACCGGCTCCAGAATAAGGACAAACATCCTCAGATTGAGTAAAGCTACAACATCAAGCGCAAAGAAAAGTTATGTGCCAAACACCTAGGATTCACCAAGAACGAGGACACCCTTATATTTGTATCGGAGCAGCTTACTGCAAAAGGAGCCCGCCTCCACTTCTTGGCAAGAGACCTCGCAAAGTCGAAATCCTACAAGTTTTGCTGGACAGCGTTTGGCCGAGTCTACGTTAGAAAGAACGAAACATCCCCAAAGATTAGAATCGAAAAACAATGAAGCTCAAGTGCATAAACTACTACAGGAGATATGACTACAAAATTCTTGTAAGAACCACTCGGCACTGTTTTTTATTTCTATCACAGTTTGTTACAATCATTAACTCACTCAAATAACATACTCACCTTAAAAATGCTCACATTCAAAGTCATAAATATTATCTACACATATAACCCACACCTACCTCAAATAGACACACTGCCCGTACACGCCACTCAGAGACATGCAATAAACCAATATATATTAAAACCAAACACAATATCACAATCACACAATATCACTATCACATACACACTACAATACGTACATACACAAACTACTATATACATACATAGAACTTTTATATACATACACAGTAAAACTAATTATAGGCTTACAAAGCTACTTACGAATCGCACAATCTTTGCTTACACATATAGACTTTATATACTATTTAATGGATAGCAGCTATTTACAGACTTTACATCAAATTGATAGCATGGAAATAGCACAGGCGAACGAATATCAAATAGAAACTTTTTCAAAGCAGTTCCCTAACAAAAAAACATATTTCACTATAGTCTCCCAAAATATTCGTAGTGTCTACAAAAATATGGATGGTTTAAATGTCAACCTTACCTTTTTTAATACAGAAATAGACCTAAGAGTGTTATCAGAATGAAGAATAAATCAGCAAAAACAATTGCATCTCCTGCCAAATTATGCTTCATACTTAACTACATACCATCTGAACCAGTGTGATGGGGTCATTGTTTATGCCAAAAACTCACAAACTACTAGTCCAGGAAATAAAACTTGTTAAAACATCTTGTCTGGAGATTACTATGGGAGATTTGATTGTCTTTGCTAACTACCGTTCGCCTTCTAATACAAACGCTGAAAACTTAGCTCACACCTCGATAATATAAAATCAGATAAAGGCATTGTCCTTACAGGTGATATTAATATCAATTTGATCCATGATGAAGAGCGACCATATGAACGTACTAACAGACTTGGATACTTAAATATGCTGGCAATGCATGGACTATTTCCTGGCCACACGTTGCCCACAAGAGCTAAAAGCTGCCTTGATCATTTTATGATAAAAATTCATAAGCGAAAAGTCCATATTGCAATTTTGAATACGACAATTACAGACCATAACATGATCCTATTAAAACTATCCAAATATACATATGTACAAGAAGTGAAAAAATCAAAAACTTCAGTTAATTTTGAGAAGGCTCTCCTATGGATTAAAAATAATATAATCTCCTTGATCTGCTTAATTGTGACGATCCGAAAACTATAACTAAAATACAAGAGTGTTTATCCCTTCATACCATTACAATACCTAGAAACAATCGCATAATTAAGCCCTGGATTTATCTTGGTATCCTACGGTGCATTAAAAACAGAAACGATATGCAGAAAAAACTTAAATCAGACTCTAAAAATGAAATACTTAAAATAACATATGGACGATATCGAAACTATTGTAATAATCTCCTTAAAAACTAAAAAGGAAGTACGAACAACAACAATTATCAAAAGAAAGCAAAAACTCTAAAAAGCTGTGGAAAACAATAAACACTATTACAAACAGAATACAGGCTAAGACACAAAATTTAAAATTACTTGGGATTAAATCGTCTTATGCAGAGTCGGTGAATTATACAAATCAATATTTCGTCAATATAGGGGCAAAGCTGGCCGAAAACATACTTTCTAAAACGTCATCACTGGATCATAAAGAAATCCTAAATAACAACACAAATTCACAACCCTCGTCTTTTTTTCTCTCTAGTGTAACCCCGAAGGAGGTATACAACATTCTTATTTCTCTTAAATCAGATAGTGCTCCTGGTTGGGACAAAATTACAACAAAATTCTTAAAAATTACTTGTCCAATAATTGTCCCCATTATTACCCATCTAGCTAATACTTGTTTTGAAATAGGTATTTTCCCCTCTAGCCTCAAGTATTCGATCATAACGCCTGTGTACAAGAGTAATGGGGACAGTGACGACGCAAAAAATTACAGACCCATATGAGTTTTACCAGCTATGTCAAAAATTTTAGAAAAACTTTTTAATAATCATTGGATTAACTACCTCAACAAATTTCAAGTCATATCGAACTCACAGTATGGATTTAGGCAGGGGTTATCAACGGAAGATGCTGTCTTAGCGCTTACTTCTCTTTGAGTGGATGAAGTGGATGGGAATAGAGAGTGTATGGCCGTACTTTTGGATCCTAAAAAAGCTTTCGTTACGGTATCTATCCCTATTCTCCTAAACCGGCTCCAAAACATGGGTATTCGAGGCGCCCCTTTGGATCTATTAAAGAACTATCTCTAGGAATGGTAAACAAAGCGAAAAAATTGGGGATTTTATTAGCAACAAGGCAAACGTATCTTACGGTGTACCACAGGGCAGTTTCCTCGGACCTACTTTGTTTTTAATTTATATAAATAACCTGTGTAATATGAGCATAGAACATGGACACACTTTTTCTGACGCCGACGACACTGTCATTGTATTTTCTGGTTCAACATGGGACGAGGTAAGAAAATCTGCTGAAATTGGTCTTTCAAAGGTTTCTTCATGGCTAGTTGCTCACCTCCTTACTTTAAATACTAGTAAAACGAACTACATGTTTTTCAAATTTTATAACAACACAACCTTCCACAAATTTTGACATAAAAATCAAACTCTTGCAAAAACCTAAAAATTACTTGTGACTGTGTGTGTCCTTCTTTAAATAAATTAACAAATACAAAATATGTTGGTATCATTTTAGATCAGCGACTCTCTTGGCATAACCATACGGAATTAATAATGAACCGAATTAGGAAACTTATTAAGACTTTTAAAACACTAAGATACGCTGCTTCAAAAAAACTTATTTTACAAATCTACACCTATAGCGCAATCGGTATTAAGTTATTGTATTCCAGTGTGGGGAGGATGTAGTAAAACAAAGAACCTGGAGCTGGAAAGGGCATAAAGAGCGTTGCTGAAAACAATTTTCTTTAAACCCTACCGCTTCCCTACTGACACTCTGTGCTCCCTAGTGATGTTCTTTCGGTGAGAAGGCTATACATTCTGCACGCTATTCTTAGGTTACACAAATCCCTCTCCTATGTCCCCTGTTACTTAAATAAAAGAAGAAAATACACCATAACTCCTTCTGTCAATATCAAAACAGCCTTTGCTGGTAGACAGTACAATTCGCTATCAACTCATTTTTACAACTTAGTTCACAAACACATTGATATCTACCCAAAAACGTACCGTGATTGTAAAACACATGTGGCTAATTGGCTAAAAACTAAAACCTATAACCAAACGTATAACCAAAGTCTTTAATACAAAGAACCTTTTGAATACCACAAACACACACACCCTCATACATACATACACACACACATCCTCTCTCTCTCTCTCTCTCACACACACACACACACACACACACACACACACACACACACACACACATACACAAATACACACATACACAAATACACACATACACAAATACACACGCACGTTGTCATAATCTTTTAACATTACAGTGTATTCTTTGAACTAGAAAATATTTTGAAGCGAAACAAATACTAGGTTTATTCACAATAACTTAGTTACTGTCTTGTAACGAAAAGGCGAGACCTTCTAGCACAGGTATTTAAATACTTAAAAGGAGGTCTAATCAAATTGTTTGTTAAGTTTAGTTAAAGAAATAAACATTTTCATTTCACATACATTCTACATAATGGAGGGCATTAAAACTCTCGAGTGATATTATTATGAAACGAGCCGAAGGCGAGTACACATACACAAATACACACGCACGTTGTCATAATATTTTAACATTACAGTGTATTCTTTGAACTAGAAGATATTTTGAAGCGAAACAAATACTAGGTTTATTCACAATAACTTAGTTACTGTCTTGTAACGAAAGAGCGAGACCTTCTAGCACAGGTAGTTAAATACTTAAAAGGAGGTCTAATCAAATTGTTTGTTCAGTTTAGTTAAAGAAATAAACATTTTCATTTCACATACATTCTACATAATGGAGGGCATTAAAACTCTCGAGTGATATTATTATGAAACTCGCCTTCGGCTCGTTTCATAAACCCTCACTCGAGAGTATTAATGCCCTCCATTATCTAGCAGTCACATAAACTACTATTAAACACTGCACTGTGGGAATGTAACAAAAAGTTTTTTAACGTATTTGTAGCTGGCCAGATAATTCAATATATTATACAAGATGACATTTAATTAGCTGACCATATTTTAGGGATGGATAGCAACGATCATTATGAACAACTTTCCCAAAGAAACATATGGTCGCAAACGAAAAATATATTTCGTTCCTCAGTACATTGACCCGATCAGCTGATTACAAGTTATTATGGGAGGACCAAAAATTTAATTCATATACGACCATATGTTTCTTGGGGAAAGTTGTTCATAATAATGGGTACTATCATTCCCCAAAATATGGTCAGCTAATTAACTGTCACCTTGTATATTACTGTGTTATAAATAAATAAATAAAAGTAAACTACTTAAATTCTGTTTTTGTTTGTTTTGCCGCGTATTTTCTCGAAACGTTGATATTACCTATAAAACATAACTTTTTTCATTAAAATTATTGCGTTGTAAACCAATAAATATGGGAAAAAAAACAAAACTCCACTAGGAAGATTATTTTGAACTTTCATAAGAAAGGTTGATCATACAGAAAAACAGCAAACCACTTGAACTATTATAAGGACATGGTTATGGATGCTGTAAAACATTTCAAGAAGTTCAACACGACCGAAAACACGCCTAGAAAACCGAGAGCAATGAAAACTACTCTGCGGGAAGACTCTAAAATATTATCTTACTCTATGCTATAGTATTGTTGGCAAAAAATATCCGTTCAATGGATCAAAACTGATACGTTCGGAGTTGTTTGGTGCAGGAGGGTCGAAGGGTATGTCTGCAAGAACAATTAGACGGATACTATGTGAGGCAAACTTGTAAGGAAGAGTGTCTCTGAAGGTGCCACTTTTGAAAAAATATTAACTGGACTGAACTGATGAAATAACACTGGACTGAACGAGAGTGGAATCATGTGCTTTTTCTGATGAAACAAAAATTTATATGAATAGTTCTGACGGAAAACAATAGTCCGACGCCCCCCGAACAAAGAAATGGATCCAAAGTATACCAAGAAAGTAGAATCATGGGGGCGCGAATATAAAAGAATATCAAATTACTAAGATAGGTTACCTACCTAGTACTATACCATATAACATGTTTCATCACAATTCTCGTGAATTATTGTAAGCAGGTTCGATAATTAAATTGTTTTTTTTTCGATTCAGTTTTTGGAATTTTTCAAAATGGATGAGATATGACGAGTTGAAACTTCTAAATAAACCGCTACAGCCCAAGTTGGATTTGTGGAGATTGTAAAAACGACAAAGGCTATTGAATTTTAGTGAAATAAAAATAGGTTGTATTTCAGATAGCAAAATGTATTCTACAAAGTTACTGGTGCGGCTTCTTTCATAGTCCATGTACGTAACCAGGTGCATTCATAAATTTGTTTGTGGTATTGAAAGAAAATGCAGTCGGAATATTTGTATTTATAGTAATTTCAGTTGTTCATCCTATAAACTTCAAGGGGTCGGGGGTGTGAGGCGGTGTAAAATAAACAGAACACAATTTGCTACAAACAAACAGTGGTGCCCTCTACCAAAAAGTTTTGTATGTATTTTTAATATCTTGTGGCCCTTGCCGATACGCATCTTTTGACACCTCAAACATTCACGTAGCCCTAAAACTCACAACACCAAGGCGAATTCGCACTCTCAGCGAAAAGTTTTTCTTATGATATGTGTAGATAAAGTAGAGTATGTAACTGTACATAACTAGGCATTAAAACACTCGTATGATGTTGTAATTTAAACCCACACTCAAATTTTGATGCCCTTCATTATCTATCAGGCCTATAAACTATTATAACTTAATTTAAATGTATACATAGGTATAACTTAAGAGTACCTACATAAGCGAAAGAGACTAGTCACCACGACACAGGAAATCCTAGCGTGGGGTCTAGAGATTCCATAAAAATAAAAGTTATCAACTCATTTCACTTGTGAAACGTTTTGACAGTGCAAGCGACCGGCGACCGGCGAACTTTGTTACAAAACAATAAGGTGCAACATCGCGGGCCATTTTTGTATGGCATTTATGGAGGGTTTATTATTATTTACTATACTCTTATTAAGCTGGATAAAAAGAGAAAGGCAGTACATTGAACCACATTCTAATTACATAATTATTTGACCTCTATACTAATAAAAATGAACGATGAAACTAAAAACTATGATATTAGGCGCATTTACCCTATGAGTAAATAAACGAGAAAGCATCCGGCCGCCCTCAGAACGGATCGGCGACCGACGCGACGTCGAATCGGCCGCCGCCACATAGCGCGGCGACCGATCCGGTCGCCGATGCGTTCTGAGGGGGGCGCGTTGACTGTTTACACAATGCGTTGGCTTGCGAACGGATGCGGTAGAACTGATCGTGTAAATCCCCTTTTAGTTACCAGCCGCATGCGGCCGGCCGCCGCACACAGACACACGCACACACACACCCTCATACATAAGAAAAAATGTTATGATGGTACGTCGTTCCAGAAAGTACTACAAGCCTGGCGACCTAGAGACCCGCATGGTCGCGGTGCAAGGCACCGGGTACCCGCCGGTCTCCGTCTACGTGAAGTGGGAGTACGAGACCAACCTCTTCAACCCGGTCACGTGGCGGCTGCTCAAGTCCTCGAGCATGCATATCGACTACATGAAGATATCCTCGCTCGAGTATAATACCGCGTGAGTGAATCGCGATTTGTTTGTGAAGAAAATAAGATGTGCCCGTTGTTCAAGCCCCGCGAAATGCACACAGGACAGTTCCATAAAATACTGTATTTTTTATAAACATTGGTCTTAATTCTGAATGTTCTGAATAGGTACTAGTAGGCAGTTCACACGCCAAGTCCTTCAAGACGTTACGCCTATTAGTATTTTGCGAGGCTTTTCATGTTGCTATGGCCCCTATTACACTATCCACAGCGTAAGAAGAGTTTAGTTTATCTGAGACATATCAGATAATTATATGTCACCTTAAGATTGTCAAAACCGTTAGTTTATAAACTAACGCGTTAATTTAGCCATAGCAACCTAAATATCATTCATGTAACTTATGCATGGCATGCATAGAGATGGACATTTATGGAAGAGTGCACGATTCAACATATTTACTGACTGATATCTATGTGTGGTTGCCATAGCAACCAGACATAGATATCAGTCATGCATGATCCAAACATCTTTCTTTTACTACACCCGTAACCGGCGAGCTTGTATTCTTCATACATACATACCTAAGTCTCTTCGACTTAGGTATGAATGTTAAGGAAGCGAAAGATGTTTGTATGTGTAGGTATGCCAGGATCGAAGCAAGTGGACGTCTTTAGTCTCTGGCTACCCCTCTTCCGGGAAAAAGATGAACCTTGAATTATTAACATTTTTTATCAAATCGAACGCGGCAAATCTGCGAAGGGCGACAGTCCCCAGCCACGCAGTTGATGAAAATGCAAAGGCCATCTGCGCACAGTGACTGAAAAGATACAAATCAGTAACATAGTGTATCTTGTATTATCAATTAGGCGCAAAATTTGCGGCGGTACTGTTTCCATGTACTGAGGACTCGTTTCCAAGGTAACCAGTTACCAACCAGTTTAGTCTATATTTATATAACCAGTTTAGTCCAGTAGCTGATAGCGCAGAGAGGGCCTTTAATGGGATTGGCGGGTCTAAACAGTAAATTGACCGCCGCATAGCAAGCGTACATCAATATGTAAGTTATGTAAAATATAACGAAATGTTTATTTCTTTTCAGGATCACCGTATGTCCAAAGCAGAATAAACCTGTTGTCGCGAACGTACCTACGATAATGAAGCCCAAATATTGTAAAATGAGAAAATAGGTGCTTTTATCAGGTTTTATAATAATAAGTAACTTTAATATTATATTCTACAGTATAGCGATTCTCTTGTGGTAAGTAAATTGAGAACCATTGTTAAGTTAAGAGTGTCAGCGCTTTGTTTGCTTCCGGCGTTCAACTGCATCATACTTAATGACTACCTACCTAATCCAAATAAAGTGTTGGTAGGTAGGTATTTTAATGATTGTTGATGTTCAATGATTGTTTTTAGGATTAAGTGGCACTAAGCTCTCTGGCCATATTTGTTTAAAAGTGATATGGCTGTTAGTTTTTTCTAGAGTTATGTCACATATGAACACATAACTTATGTGTGATTGTTGATAGGTTTTGTCTAATTTCTAATTTATTATTACTGATATTTCTGTGTCGAGGCAACACAATTTGTCTTAAAACAAGTATTCTAGGAGTATTTGGTAAGATGACTTGTAAAGTATCTGAAATTCAGATAAGTAGGATATGATTAAGTTAATAATAAATACATAACTTTAAATAGTAGTAACTTTTAATAGTTGTAAGCTTGTTTTTTTATTTCTGGCTGTAATATCTCATTGCATGTCTGACCCCTATATCTTCAAGAGGGATAAATATATATTAGAGGACAATCTCATACAGCTCAAACTATGCCCATAGTAAGCTCAATAAGGCTTATGTTATGGGTTCTAGACGACTATAAATTTAATAAAGATAAATACTTATGTAAATTTATACATAGAAAACATCCAAGTCTAAAAAACAAATGTTTGCCCTTACCGGGATTCAAAACCAGGACTGTCAGCTTCATAGGCAGGGTCACTAACCGCTAGGCTAAACTGTTTCTAATGGGCATTTGTATACTTGCCTCAGTAACAGCAGGATATTTTAAAGTAAGGGATAGAGCTATGTGTCCAGTCTCTCTTTCCTTTTCCAAGATAAACAGAGCAGGAGATTGAAGCACATAGCTGTCCCTAAAGGGTCATGCAGTTACTTTAGATAGTCAAAATGGCCAATGAATCTCATATGAAAAAATGAATCTGAATCTGAATCATACCGGCTGGGAAGGAAGAAAGAAAACACTAGGTCTTGGATGGGTATCCAAGTTTGGGGCCAGATGCAATGTATGTACCTGTATATAAATGTATGTATATAATATATACATACATTTATATATACTTTATGTATATACATATGGTACATTTATCTTGCCACCTTAAACCTAATTTACTTGTGTGAGATGGTAAGTAAAAATGAACAAATATCATTAAGTTATACACTTTAATGTGTTCTCACAATACAACAAAAAGGTAACATTTAAATGGAATTTCCATGAGATTTGGTTTGGGACTTACATTTCTACCTCACAGTATAAGAGTAACAAAGTATAGAAAATATTCATTCCACATTTTTATTATCCTCTGTCACAGCCGTTACATTATGATCGTCTGCCACTGACTCAATCTTATTGTCTAGCACAGTAGTAGTAGGATCATTCTTCAACTTCTTCGCTTGACTCTCCCCTGAACTTTCTATTCCTGCCTCATCTTTGCAAACCTCAATTAAATTATACTTTTTATATGCATAATAGTTCTCGACCACACTAACCAGACAGATACCCTTTATAATTTCTATGATAACACAAAGTTTTGGGCTTTTCAAGTCTGCTTTGTTGGCTGGGTTCTTCATAACAATCAGTTCTGCCAACTCTTTGATGATCAGGTCTCGAGATACACTGCTGTTAAATCGCTTATTGAAGACAATAGCAAATGTTGTTTCTTTATTCAAAAAGAATTTGTCAAACATCTTTCCAGCACATTCCATGATGTCTGGTAGATTCGCCTTGCAAGTGCCCATGATAGGTACCAGGCGAAGCAAATGCCGAGTCTTTTGCATTTTGGTTGCCAGTAAGTCTTTTAGTATCGCTGTGGTGAGGTCTTCTGGACTTGGTAGATTGGTTTTTATGAAGATGCAGTTGGAAGCGCCGGTTTCTACCGCTTGGAACCGTTTGTGTTTTAATGACTTCTGCGAATCTTTCCTCATTGACTCCACTTCACGTTTGAGCAGGTCGCCGATGTCTATGTCGTCTTCAGACTCGCTCTCCGACTTGTTTTCTGAGACTATCTTCTCATTTGCTCCGAGGTCAGGGTACAGCTTAGATGTGTACTCGTTCAGGATGTTGTAGGCTTCCTTTACACAGTCTTTCTCTCTAAAGTTGCAGGTACAAAAAAAACCTTTGAACCCAGGTTCCAGAAAGTATTTGTTTCGGTTTTTGCGGAAATATGACTTCTTTTTCTTCCTTAGGTCACTCATGTTGTATGATTTATTGTAATGTAACAGACTCCACCCTAATATACCCTATGATGATATAACACGTTGTTACGTATGAAATCGCTCTCGGTATGCTCGCGACCACAACAAACGCGTATTTGACGTTGAGTGTTGACTGACGTCATGACGTGATGAGCACACACAGCACGCACAGACATCATTGACAACTGAACTGACTGACTGACAAGTAATCCGAGTCTGTGGTCGGGTGACTGTTGGTTGCTCACTTCGACTTCGTCCTTCTAGAAATAATAATACCTTGGACACAATACAAATGCAATACACATGTACCCTACACGTTCTCGGTTAGAGCTAACAGCAAAAAATATTGTTAATTAATTTTCAGGTTCTCGTGCGATCTGGCCAAATTGTGAACATTCAAATACCCTTGACCCTGGCAAATTAACGTCAAAAGAGGTTGCAGTTAGCTCATGCATGGCCATTTAGAAATGCAGAAGACTGTTCTGTGGTTGCAGTGGGTGGTCTCAGCAGCGGTCCGAATGTAGGTTCACAGAGGATTTCTTCCTCTGTGGTAGGATGTCCTTTCTGCTAAAAAGCCGAGCTTTCAATATCTTAGGTTATCTTCAAATCGACCGAGACGCGATGATTATCTTCGTCGTCAGGACGACAACAACGTTGGTATGGTAACGGTTGGTTGGTGGATTGGAGTCATCTGCCCGATCAGGTACAGGGTTTAGGTGTGGTATGTAACCTAGGTTTGGATTGGCTATGTCGGTGGACGTTGACCTTTTCTCGGCCCTACGGCAGCCTCAGTCGTAGTGATGAACACCATCGTCTGTCTGTCCGTCGGTCATCAGGCTGTATCTCATAAACCGTGATAGTAAGACAGTTGCAATTTTCACACATGATGTATTTCTGTTGCCGCTATATCAACAAATACTAAAAAAAAAAAAATAAGGGGGCTCTCATATAACAATTATTTTAATACCACATATAAACTTATGAATGCACCTGATTACTTACATGGAGTGTGAAAGTAGCCACACCAATAACTTTGTAAACAACATTTTGCTATGTTAAATCCAAACTATTCACTACACACCATCCCTACTATTGTACGGTTGTACGGAACCCTTCGTGCGCGAGTCCGACTAGCACTTGGCCGGTTTTTCATCATTGGTGGCGCTACTTAGCTGCACATTAGGTTTTAGTAAAAATATTATTAATATTTTCCACCGTATCGTCTATTCTATTCTATTTTTATGTAGGTATGGCAGTTGGTTGCCTATTGACAAATTCTGCCAGTGTCAGTTGTAAGGCTTGACATGAGGGATTAGACAAGCCAAGGAATTAACAGATTTCTCTCATGGAAATACTATTCGTGAGTATTATGTATTTTTAGGATGTTAGAACATAGATATCTGAAACAAACACAAATCCAAATAAACACGATACGTTCATTTAAAACGTCACTCAATTTTTTTCAAAAGTCACCTTTACCATTTTCACGAAAAATTTCACCGGTGTTTAATTAGAGATTATGAGATTATAAAAAAGTCGCCGAGAACCTTTGAGTAATAATGTATAAATACTAGAGACGCTAGCTCGATTGAAGAGAAGGGTACGCGCGGGGCGAGAGCGGGCGTGTCAGTTGTCATAGATAGAAAATCTTTGCGCTCAGATGCGACATGCCGTAATTCTGTATGGAGACTTACTACCGACACCTTTGCCCAAAAGTTTACCTATTGAGAATTCCGCTATTGGCCATTTCAACAGAGAATAGTTATGGATACATCCGACTTTCCGATCCCTGATCATCAGGTAGAATGAAATGGTCTTATTATAACGAATCTAATGAGCCCAAACTCGATGGGTTTTTGTCAATCACTCCATCTCTCCATCTTCATCATCAGATCTTATCAGATTGGATGAAAAGGTCTCATCATATTCATATTCATATTCTTTATTGTACAGAAATATTAATAGTTAGGTAACAAAACATTTTATGAGCAAAGACGAGCTTATACCTAAAGAGAGATTTCTACCAGCAAACCTAGGCAGGAAAGGAAAAGTTGTGCAACAGGAGAGTAGTAGTGCGCAATAAAACTGTGTACATCTAATTGTGTAAAACTAAAACGTAATAATTTAATAAATGATGTAATGTTACCGGCCAAACCCGATTTCAGGACAAACTAGTTTTGGCTAGGATAAACTAGTTTGCGCAGCTTATATCAGGGCAAAACATTGCGGTAGCTTAGGTGAAGGGTAAAGGAGGTGAGCGAAGCGAAGCCTCCTTTATCCTTCGTGTTAGTTTGAACATGTTAGAACAACAAAAAATACTTAAAACATAAACTTAAGTACACATCAACTAGTTTATCCTAGGCAAAACTAGTTTGTCCTGAAATTAGGTATGGCCGGTAACATATATACTAAATAAAATTCAAAAGCCTCTCATCAGTACCTACTACAATTTCATCTGTGTTCGTATCATGACATGCTTTCTTGTATTTCTGCGCAAGGGTCTACCTCTGCTATGAAATTTATCCTCAAAATCTTGGGCATGCTGAAAGAAATCTCTTGTTAGAAATAAGCTTGCCTTTGTAAATGTCTCTTCCATAAGTTTGTAATGTGAATGTTCTTGTGCAATAAAAATATACGACATGCATAACACGTTGGTATTCGGAAATGTCACATCTGCATCTCAAAATCTTGTTACTCTTTGATTTTCAAAGAGAAAAAATGTCGCTTTGTTGATTTTTGTAATTCACAAAATATTATTGAATATGTGTATTTACTGATAGTACTTACGTATGAAAAGTTATTCCTTGGCTTTTTTGTATCTTAACTGTGTAGTTTTTACAGTACCGCAGAACACACGACGGACATTATTTAGTTGCTTACTCCCGCAATCAAACACGTCACGGCTCGGCAAGCGCTTGGCACAGAAGACCAGACCACAGAGTACCTTGTTAGACTGAATTGGGGTTGAGTAAATTAGCTCTACTTATAGCTGCAAAAAAGTCAGTTTGCGGCGCCTACTCTAGTATTTATACATTAAGTATTGCTCAAAGCCGAGAACCCAATACGGTGTAAACAAACTTAAAGTTGCCAACGTTGCAAAGTTTTAGCTACATGCATGCATGTTATGTGCCAGTATATGCTACATATCAATGTTGTAGTTAAGTTTAAATTTAAAACTGCTTTGTATATGTTTTATTTCTTTAGCTAATATTTTGGTTACTATACCCACTTTTCCCTTTTTTTAATTGTATAGTTTTACTGATAAATAAAAACAAAAATCATTTCATTGATATGTCATCATAGTTTGAAAGAGATAAATGCAAATGCAGCGACGTACATATTTTACATTGACAAACGCCCATACTACTTATCTATGACATGTAAGACAATATTTAATTGCAATAGCATAACGTTTATTTTCCTTCAAAGAGGAAAAATAAGTTAGGAGGGGACAAGATCGCGTTTAAAGACGAGCAAAGTCATCAACACGAGGAGACGAAATCGATTCGCTCACGGGGCATTAATGGGTAAAATGTGACCTATTACTAAGACTCCACTGTCCGTCAGTCTGTCTTTATGTCCGTTTGTCACCAGACTATATCTCATGGACCGTGATAGTTAGACAAATTAAATTTTCACAGATGATATATTTCTGTTGCCGCTATAACAACGAATACAAAAAACAGAATAAAATAAACAATTAAGGGGGATTCCACACAACAATTCTTTCAATACCACATACAAACTTATGAGTGCACCTGGTGCAGCGTGAACTCGCAAACGTCGTTTTAAGACTCCTTTGTAATGCTTATTTTTATTTCGATTTTATTGGGATACAGGCTGGTTGATGTTTTATAAGTTTGTGCGAAATTCAAAGTTCGAATTATTCTAGATTCTTATTGGTAGTTGTCAGTTTTGGCAGGACTAGAAAAAAACATTTTCATTGAGCTGTTCGAGTCGAAGAGATTTCGTTGCACATTTTTTTCGTTTGGCCAGTTTTGTTCGCGTTGGGAGTTGTCGTGTGAATCTGTGTTTTGGGCAGCCTTGACGCAAGAAGAATTGACCTTGGGCAAGAATTGATGCCGGCCTAAAAGATTGCTGGCGTTTTCCCGATATTTCATCTAAATTCCTAAAGGCATTTGCACGCCACCGTTAAAAATATTTTCGGCATACCTATTGGGCAATCATTCATATAACCCCTCATCCATTCCATACGCACTTCATAACCTCCTCATACAATCATTCCATTTTCACGTCGAGTCCTGGTCAAAGTGCGCAAACAGCGTCAAAAGCGCGTTACGAAGATATTGATTTCGGTTTAAACGAACCAGCAAATTCAGTGTTCTTTTGCAACAAAGACAAGTTCAGTTTGTTGTTTTTTTCTGGTTCAATTTTCGGTCCTGGACACCTTGTTCGACACACGGTTGTCATTCAATATTTTGTAATAAACTTTTGATTTTATTATTAAAATAAATTATACGTCTTTTATCAGTGAATGTTATTACTTATATTTATCACTACAAATTTGGCGCCCGAAACAGTATGGTAAGTACCCTTTTTTTTTTTCCTTGTTGTTTATTGTGTGAAGTTATGAAATTTACTATTTAAAACCTTTTTTTTGTTCGTGTGGGAATGGTGACCTATCGGTCGCTTTATTATTTACATTTCCTTGGATTTCAGTTTTCTGATGAGTCTGGTTGTCTGTTGCTCGCATGCTGTCTACGGCGCAGTTCGACATTTAACCTTGCATCTACCGCGAGTGGTGAAATGGGACAACTCTATGTGATTTATATTATTTAATGTAAATAAAAAGTGCTGTGTTTCTAGTGCCTGTGTTTTAATTCATCCCTCAACATATCCCGAGTTTTCATTATTGTAGACCCTACTTACCCGTTGTTAGAACTCGTAGTGTAAGGGAACGGAAAGGTAAGTCAATTGTAGTTTAATATATACCCTATCTCGTAATTTCGGTTTATTTGTCTATCCTGGTTTAACTCCGAGTTATCTCGTCTTTATTGCGTTTTTTCCTCCCTTAGTCGCTGTTTCGTGTATTGAATATTAGTCAAATTTCTTTTCGTTTCGCCCTGTACGGAAAAGTTTATCCGATAGCTGAAGGGTTATTTTATTTACATTGCATTTTTTTTCAGTTGACGATTGTTTGATCGATATTATTTGGTTGTGGTTGCTAAGCAACGGATTGACAGTATACAGGGTTACAGGAAAAGTCGACCTAGATCCGTTAAGGGCGTGTAGTACACATCATTTCTAAATGATTTCACTATGGAACCCCCCATCCTAAACTTAACCATTTTCGAGATATATTCGAGTTTTTTTTTTTTTTATGAAAATGCCCAATTTTTCGGCTAATGAATTGAATATTTTGATTTTTTTTTGACTCTAATGATTATTTTTTTGGTTTTTTACATGAAGAATGAGATGCTTAATGACCTCAATGACTAAAATTGTACGTAAGTTAACTAAATAGGTCATTGTAGACGATCGAAACTTAAGAAAATAAGTACAAATTATAAAAAAAAAAAAACTTTTCTGGATATCTCAAAAAAATATTATAGCACTTGCTCTGCAGATGTGCTTAAAAACATCTACATTTTATCAGCTATCCAACGAGGTATAACAACCTAGGGTTGTATTTAAACTCATAGAAAAAAACATAGTTGAAAAGGTTCAGGTAGTAGGTCTAACGGGTCCCTCGGCTATTGTCCTTCAAGTTAATCCGGTGCGTGTGAGCGAGACAACTTACGATTTATGCAGGTGAGAGTGAGAAAAATCACTTTTGGGCTCCTAAAGAACTAGGCAATCCAAATAAGAAAAGAGTAAAGGGGTCACAACGACGATTTAGTGTAAATGTGTGGATGGGCATCATTTCCAACCATTTGATTGGGCCTTACTTTCTTCCAGACAATCTCAATGGTGAAACTTATGAAAATTTCTCTACTAAAATTGATTTAAAACTGGTATTCAAATATCTAAGCGGTATTCATTCTAATAAAGGAGCCGGCCCCGATGGGCTTCATCCTTTATTCATTTCTAAATGTGCCGAGCATCTTTCAGCCCCCATAACAATTTTATTTAAAAAGTCTGAGTGAGGGGTGTAGTATATGCCTATCGTTTGGAAGCGGGCTCTAATCACTCCTATTCCAAAAGGAGATGATCCGTATAGTATTACTGATTATCGACCCATATCTAAATTATGTTCACTAGCAAAAATTTTTGAAAAGATTGTCACCGATCAACTATCTCGACTTGTTTCGCATCATATATCTGGGGCTCAACATGGTTTTCGTAGTGGTCTGAGTGTTGATACTAATCTCTTAACATTTACTGAATTCTTACTTAATTCTATGGATAAAAAGATTCAAGTAGATGCCGTGTATACCGATTTTCCAAAAGCTTTTGATAAAATTAGCCACTTTGCGTTGCTTTCTAAACTCTGGAACTTTGGTATACACGGTGATCTTTTCCGTTGGATTCTCTCCTACCTGGAGAATAGAATGCAAGCAGTTGCAATAAAGGGTTTCGTCTCCGATTATGAGACTATTAGCTCGGGGGTCCCACAAGGGTCTCATTTGGGACCTCTACTTTTTATTTTATTCGTCAACGACATTGGATCTGCCATTAAACACTCTGAATTTCTCCTTTATGCTGACGACGCTAAAATTTTCAAAAACATATCAAACATCGATGACTGTCTTCTACTCCAAAGTGATATAAATAGTATGTTAAGTTATTGTGCAGAAAACAATCTGTTCCTGAATCCTAAAAAATGTTACACTATATCTTTTACTAGGAAACTTCGAAAAACAGATTTCGATTATAGCATCAGCGACACCAAACTTGCTAAGGTTGATGAAATCCGTGACCTCGGTACAACTTTGGATTCTCGGCTCAGTTTTGTTCCTCACATAAACAAAATAGTTAATAATGCCTATAAAAAACTTGGTTTTATCCTGCGGATGGGTAAGCCTTTCAACTTAGCAAGCTCATACAAGATTCTTTATTTTAGCTATGTTAGAAGTATACTAGAATTTTCCAGTTCTGTCTGGAACCATTTCTTTCAAATTCATATTGATAGAATTGAAAAAATTCAGAACAAGTTCCTTAAATCTCTTGACTATCGTGTGCGCCATGCCTTCGATAATTATAAAATGTGCTCCTCACGTTATAATATACCTTCACTTGAGATACGTCGCAAGGTGGCAGATGCCTTAACTCTATATAAAATTGTAAATAATGTTACAGATTGTCCAGTCTTATTACAGAGTGTAGGATTTCGTGTGCCTAACCCTCGTCTTAGAAATAGAAAACACCTATTAGTTGTTCCTTCAAGTAATACTAACTATACTGGTAATTCGTTTGTCCGTAGAACCTCTAAAGTTTATAATGAAAGCTTTTCTGATTTAGATCTTTTAAATATGTCTCTTAATGTGTTTAAGCAAAGTGTCACTAAAATTTTGAATAGTGATGGTGAAATTATGTAAGTAGGTTGATTAATTTGTTTTGTGCATTTTTTATGTAAAATTCAAATGCTGACGATCAGTAAAACATCAAATTGAACTAGTAATTAATCGGAACTGTAGGTTTATTTTAACACCATAACTTTAACTTTTTCTTAAGTAATTTTGCTAACTGTTTGTTTCGTTAATATAAAAATAAATAAATAAATAAATAAATTTATCCAAACGTTTACTGAACCGATTCTGATGAAATAATTCGCTCGGTTGATATTTTTTTTCCTCGTGCTACTGGTGTTTGGTAGTGACGGTTGACGTTGATTATTAACCATTGTCGTACGTTGTTGAACGTGGTTGACTTCGTCATTCTTGGCTGTTTTCGTTGATTCCTTTGATCATTGTTGATCATTTTTCATTCTCACCCACCTTTTTATTTTTAGTGGGTTATTTGCTTGTACCTTTGCTTTGTTCTGGTATACTTTTATGTACCTTCGCTTTCTTTCTGCTGTTTGTGTTGTCGTTTGGAGATTTTGCCGACATGTTGGAACCCATTGACGAAGATTCCATCCACGTTACGCCGCGCGTACCGGGGCCGAGTGTACGTCAGCCTCGTCTTCTCGGTTCTGGTGACGATTTGGAGTTTTTTGATACTGAACCTCGAAGTCACAACCTGTTCTTCATTATAGGCCTATGAGTCAGGGCGTCGATCGAGAAAGGTCATCGACGGTCGGATTCTGCTTGTAATGTTGTAACCGGGTGTTGATGGCGATTCTTTCGTTATTGTTGGTTGTTGTTGGTTGTCTTTGGTTCTATGCATATTTCTTCTAAATTCAGAAAGAGAAGCTACACGTCATATTCCTTTTTTTCGCTTCTCTGTTTAGGCCTTAATTTCTTCCTATCTTTCCGCTTTTAATCATTGTTCTTCATTGTAGGCCTATGAGTCAGGGCGTCGATTGAGAAGGTCATCGACGGTCGGATTTTGCTTGTAATGTCGTAATTAAGTGTTACTGGCGATTCATTAAAGGTGTCCGTTGGCTATATTTTGGGTTCAGGTTAAACCTTCTCAAAATCAAAATCAAAATCAAAATCAAAAATCATTTATTTCCATAGGATGTTGTTACATCACTTAGATCCGTCATTACATTTTTTTGGGTGAGTTCACTAACACAATGGCGGAATCTGTGGAGAAGAGCTCACCGAAGAAACTCCACAGTCGTAGCATCTTTTGCGTTTCCTTTTTTAAATAAAATATTGTCAAATTACAAAATGAATGCTAATTATATATCGAAACAGCCTGTTACTCAAACAATCTATTCCCATGGACATCTGTCCTCTAAGTAATCAGATATCCTATAGTAACCTTTTTTATACAATTTCTGTTTTATTATTATTTTAAACTTGTCTAAAGGTAAGTTTTTAATATCAGTAGGGACCTTATTGTAATAGCGTATACAATTGCCTTTAAAAGAATTACTAATTTTATATAGTCGGCTTACATAAGCAACCAACTTGTCTTTATTTCTAGTATTAAAATTGTGTATATCACTGTACTTCTGAAAATTAGTTATATTTCTTTTTACATACACAAGATTGTCATAGATATATTGAGACACAAATGTCAGAATATTGATTTCTTTAAACTTTTCTCTCAGTGACATTCTAGGCCCTAATCTATAAATTGCACGAACAGCCCGTTTCTGCAGAATAAATATACTATTAGCATTCGCAGCGTGACCCCACAATAAAATACCATAGGTCATTATACTATGAAAGTAACTAAAGTAGACTAGTCTAGCGGTGTCTACGTCGGTAAGAGCTCTAATTTTTTTAACTGCGAACGCTGCCGAACTCAGTCTGTTCGACAATTTATTTATATGAGGATCCCATTGTAGTTTGGCGTCTAAAGTAATGCCCAAAAAGACAGTCGACTGCACAAGGTCCAATCTCTGTCCTTTTATAAATATGTCTGTAGTTACCGGGTTCACATTGGGTAACACGAATTTAATACATTTAGTTTTCTTTTCATTAAGTAATAAATTGTTAACAGTAAACCAGTTCACTATACTAGAGATAGCATTGTTTACCTCGTCATAATTTGATTGCTGTCTTTTAACTTTAAATATCAAAGAAGTATCATCGGCAAACAATACTAACCCATGTTTTGCTTTAACAAGGTAAGGTAAATCATTAATATATACTAAAAACAAGAAAGGACCAAGAATTGAACCTTGCGGTACGCCCATACTTATTGAAGACCCAGGTGATCTTTTCCCATCAACATCGACCATCTGAACCCTATCTGTTAGATATGACTCCAGAAGGCCGAGTGCCTGATCTTTTACACCATAATGGCGTTACTTCCTGACAAGAGTGTCATGATGGACGCAATCAAAAGCCTTGGATAGATCGCAGAAGACACCTATTGCATCCATTGCGTCTTCCCAGGCATCAAAAATATTGTCGATTAGTTCAACACCAGCATCGGCTGTTGAACGACCCTTTGTGAAACCAAACTGAGCAATATGAATTAAATTATTGAGATAAAAATGACTTTGCAATTGATTAAGTATGAGTTTTTCAAATATTTTGCTAAGCGTTGGTAGTATCGATATGGGTCTAAAATTGGTGGGGTCTGATGTACTATCGAACCAACTGAATCATGACCCACTTGCCTGATAATTCGTTTGAAACTTTCAAACTTGTAAGATCTATCAAAATGTCAGTGTCTAATCAAATGATAACAAGTTCGTTACCAAGGAAATAAACCTTCAAGCGAATTTCGACCTACTTGCATTTAAGGGGTTTAGCAAAATAAGCTTATGGTGGGTCATGATTCAGATGGTTCGATAGTACTACCAGCTTTGAATAAAGGTATAACTTTACTTAGTTTCATCAAGTCAGGAAACACACCATTATCTATACATTGATTAAATATACAACAAAGGTGAGGTGCAATACAATCTACAATGGAACTAATAATTTTTACTGATAGACCATGGGCGTCAGCTGTCTTTTTCATTTCCAGGGATTTAAACGCTTTTACAATGTCTTCATTATTTACGTGCCTAAATTTAAAATCTGTTTTACATTCCTCAAAGTTTTGTTTAAGTATAGATTCAGCAGCAGCGGGAGATGAATTTAAAGACTTGGTTGTTGAAACTGGAATGTCCGTAAAGAAATTTTCGAAAGCTTTTGCTGCTTCTAGGTCTGTACTTAGCAATTGATTATCTATCTTAAGCTTGAAGTTATTATGTGTAGCTTTGGCCTTTCCAGTCTCTCTGTTTATAATTTGCCAAGTCGTTTTCATTACATTGCTACTAGATTCAATTTTGTTTTTAATGAAATTAGATTAAGCTACGGCACAAACGCGTTTAAACATTTTTGAATAACTACGAACATAATCTAGAAAGGCCGTATTTTTGTTATATGATTTCTCTTCATAGAGTTCATATAATCTTCGTCTGCTCCTATGAATTCCAACTGTCGCCCAATCACTAAACAAAGCTTTGTTATTAACTTTTATAGTTTTTGATTTAAATACCGTATCATATTCATTTTTGACAAGGTTAAATACTGAGTTGTACAACAAATTTGGATCGTCACTGTATGGTATTTCCCATAGTTTATCTAAAATATTATTCCTGTAGTGTTCAAGCCGAAAAGTTCTGTTCTTCATTATAGGCATATGATTCAGGGCGTCGATTGAGAAGGTCATCGACGGTCGGATTCTGCTTGTAATGTCGTAACCTGGTGTTGCTGGCATTACTTTTTGTTTTTTTTTCTCTCTTAGTCTAGGTTAAGATGTTTTTTGGTCTTTTTGGTGTTTTGGTTTCTATAGCCAGGTTTTTCGTTATGTGTGGGAGGCTCAAGAGAGGAAATTAAGCTTATGTATGCTAATAACAGCTAAGATAACCAGGAAAACTAACCTTTTTCCCAAGTAAAGTTCTAGCAGAGAAATATTCTTAAAACTATTTTTACAATTAGAACTTACTTGGATATCAGCATCGGTTGGTCCCAATCCATGATGTCGATACCGTAATTTTTCTTATAATAATCTATGTATGATATCTGGAACTTCTTGCCATCCTCTGTCTTTTCGAATGTTGATTTCGGCCAACGTTCGTTTCGTTTTTTTTTCTTTGGTTTATTTGGGGAATATTTGCAGCGTGAACTCGCAGACGTCGTTATAGGTCTCCTTTGTAATGCTTATTTTTATTTCGATTTTATTGGGATACAGGCTGGTTGATGTTTTATAAGTTTATGAGAAATTGAAAGTTCGAATTATTCTAGATTCTTATTGGTAGTTGTCAGTTTAGGCAGGACTGGAAAAATACATTTTCATTGAGCTGTTCGAGTCGAAGAGATTTAGATGCACATTTTTTCGCTTGGCCACTTTTGTTCGCGTTGGGAGTTGTCGTGTGAATCTGTGTTTTGGGCAGCCTTGACGCAAGAAGAATTGACCTTGTGCAAGAATTGACGCCGGCCTAAAAGATTGCTGGCGTTTTCCCGATATTTCATCCGATATTCCATCTAAATTCCTAAAGGCATTTGCACGCCACCGTTAAAATATTTTCGGCATACTTATTGGGCAATCATTCATATAAGCTCTCATCCATTCCATACGCATTTCATAACCTCCTCATGCAATCATTCCATTTTCACGTCGAGTCCTGGTCAAAGTGCGCATACAGCGTCAAAAGCGCGTTACGAAGATATTGATTTCGTTTTAAACGAACCAGCAAATTCAGTGTTCTTTTGCAACGTAGACAAGTTCAGTTTGTTATTTTTTTCTGGTTTAATTTTCGGTCCTGGACACCTTGTTCGACACACGGTTGTCATTCAATATTTTGAAATAAACTTTTGATTTTATTATCAAAATAAATTATACGTGTTTTGTCAGTGAATGTTATTACTTATATTTATCACTACACTGGTTACGTACATGGGGTGTGAAAGTAGCCGCACCAATAATTTTTAAACAACATTTTGCTATTTAAAATCCAAACTATTCAATTCACACCATCCCTACTCCGACTAGTCTACTAGTCCGACTCGCACTTGGCCGGTTTATTTGGTCACGACGAGGGGACCAATTCAATTCGGTTAAGGAAATAAGCATTCGGGGCGGGTTGCGCTGCAAGATGTGGACACAGCGCGCCCAAGCGCACTTGTTGGCAACGTTGTGAGCTTTGGGCTGGAGCATCAAATAATGATGATTTATTTTTCTTAGGACTTTCTTTGAACTTTATTATTAAGCAAGAAGGTTCAAATCGCGAGCCAAGAAACTGAAAATGCAAAAGGATGCAAAGAATTTTTTGTCATAGGTTTTGAACTTTATTACCAAGCCATAAGTTTGAAAATCGCCAAAAAACCTATTGTTTTTCCTGGTTTGGGGGTATTCCCCTATTTCTGGATTTAGGCATAGGTACAGCTCGCGCGATAAGAGTTTGGCTTTGACCTTCGGGTGGAGGGGATTACTGCGCATGGGTACTGTCACGCACACAATACTTTTCCTTTTTTATGTACCAGGTTGGAGATTTGAGAGGGTCAAAATTCATGTACAGTGGTATTAATGCTAGAAAATCAATACGAAATAGATAAACTTCTTCATTTATTAAAACTATTGATAGTTATTTTACTTATATAAAATGTTTATTTCCTTTTAAAGTTTACAGAGACAGCGATGAAAATTCTAAATAATTGTTTTTTAATAAAATTATTTATTCCAAGATACATGTAAAATTGGTTCATACAAACAAAATAAAACTTAAAATACTTTCCAGGTGTTCTGAAAGTAATTAACAAATCGGAACTCTTGGCTTGATTTGCGATATTTTTTACAGTGCCTATTGAAGTCATAGTGTCCTCCGATGTCCGTTTTTGAATTTGAGCTAATTTACTGACTACACAAGTTAATTTAGAAACAGTTTCCGTTTTCAACTATACACCTGCATAGTCTGTATAGTTTGGTTATTCTCCGACTGACTGAGTAAAGTAGCAACTTCCTCAATCTGACTTCTAATTTGCTTCAATGAATCGATACATTCGTCAGCTTCTTTCTTTAAAAAGCAATTCACGTCATATATCATTTTCCGTGCTTGCCTTTTTAAAACAATGTTTTTTTACGCATTTTCAAATCACTTTTTAGTATTTAACAAAAAAAAACTTAACTGACAAACTTAAACAAACAAACTCAACAAATAATAACAATCGACAACAATAAACAATTAACGAAAATAGCAATTCACTTGTGAACGTGATTGTACAACAGGAGTGCACGGTACGTCGTATCGATGCGAGAGGCAGGGAACGACTGGAGCGCCAATCAGAGCACCGTGTGCGCCTACACACCCGCCCCGCACCCCGCTAATTGCCCGTTGATACCCAATTTCTGATTTCTGCGCAATAACGGTCAAAGTCAAACTCTTATCGCGCGAGCTGTACCTATCTGCTTACGACTCGTACTCGAGAGAAGCGGCGGGTGAGCAATGATTATAGTACCTACCTAAAGTTTGCGCCATGTTTATTTGTCTCTGAGCGAGCTATGACCACTCTCTCTTATGCGAGAAAGAGAGGTCATAGTTGGCCCAGACACATAGATAGATTAGCTGGATAGGTAGGTAAGTACAAGTGACGTCAGGTTCCCCCGTGGCGTGGCAGTATTTTTCAGAGACAGAGTTTACCCGATGCGCGCGGCACTCAGAAACAGAGAAAATTGGCGTGTACTGTACTGACTACTCGGGCCCTATTCTATTATGGAAAACACATGGCCATTTTGCGCTCTTCGGAGCCATCGATATGAGAGAATTGAGCCCCAGGTGATGCAAAGTTTCTGTGTTAGTGTATTCTAGTTACGTGGGTAGTTAATTTTGACGCCTTTAGAAACCAGAACCTAACAGAAAACAACCAGGATAAAATTTACTAGTGACAGTTTATTGGTTATTTACAGTGAAATCTATAAAAAAAAATGATGCGAAGATGAGTATGGATGAGATGTGAACCGGTTTTTATAAAATATAAATTAGGTATAGAAAAAAAAGAAGCGGAGGACACGGAGAGTAGGTGACCGGTGGGGTGATGACCAGGATGCAGGTGTATTTGTTGTTGAAGATGTTGTTGAAATCGTCGTTGTAGGAACGGTAGCGGACGTATTTGTAGTTACGGCTCGCAGGATCCCGTTGTAGGAGCGGCTCGCAGGATCGCGTCGTAGGCACGGCTCGCAGGATCCCGTTGTAGGAACGGCTCGCAGGATCCCGTTTATAGGAACGGCTCGCAGGATCGTGTTTGTAGGAATGGCTCGCAGGATCGTGTTTGCAGGAACGGCTCGCAGGATCCCGGGGTGTGCGACCCCGGGATAAGGCCTTTTGGTGGTTCTTCTCGCTTAGAAGCTGACGTGAGACTCCAGAATTTCAGAAATGTTCCGCTCTTATACCCTATTTGGAGAGTTCTAAAAATTATTTAAAATAAAAGCAATTTTTGTGAGTGGCCTAGAGAGAAAAAGTAATTTTGTTAAAGTATTGAAGCAAACATATCAGACCGCTAACGAGTTTGAATGGACATTGCCATGACATCCAGATAAACAACGACGTCGACAAATGTCAAAGTTTGGTTTCAGGCTCGTAATACGGAAAACAACAAAAAAACCATGAAGTAAATGAAGTAACAATGAATATAAAAAGGTAGCGCACCAGCGCGCACGAAGCCCGAGATTGCAGAGTTTCGGAGAAAGCCAAATACAAGGTCACCAAAGGTAAACCCCTTCGCTATCGATTTAGAAGAGCTGATAGTGTGAAAATACAAAGCGAAAATGATTTGTTAATGTGTTCTTATGGTTTAAAACGTTACAGGGTCCTATGAAAATAAAGGTGATACCAAATAACAAGCTGAACAGCTCAGCAAGCATCCTAGAAGAAAATCCTAGAAAATGACATGTAAGTAACATAACACTACAAACTACCTAGATATAGGTCTAATGTCAACCTAAGAAATAGACAATAGTTTATTTAAATTTAATTGAGGGCAGGTTCCCAGTTCCTACATGCCTAACATAAACTAGGTTCAGCACAATTTTAGGATCGGTAGGTACTTACTTAAATAACTAGATAAACATTCAAGCAGTTAGTATGATATTAAAAGCCTGGATCACAGACTTGAATATAGGGGACCCGTCACCAGGCACTCAAAACTCAAAAGTGTCGCCGTTTAGATGGTGCTCATACTGGTAGTGAGCAAGAACCTTTCTCAGTCGCGCGCAGACTGTGACATCCGATAGACGTGTACGTATGACAGAATAAAATGGTGTCCTGCGTTGTTTACTGCAATATGCCTGGGGCAGGCAGATCTGCCGGGTACATCCGTGCGTGTATGCCTGTCACGGATCAGATCTGAGATACATCCGTACGCGTATGCCTGGCTAATCAACAATCAATCACACTGGCTGCCTATCTGCCTTTAGTTGAAGTGTCTTCTCACTAATTTAGCACGGCTAGTATTTAATCGCACATCAAAAATACTGCTTCTCACAGCAAAAAAGGATCAGTAAAAACACTTTTTATGTTTTAAGTATTTTTGTTTTTAGTTATATGTTCTACCTAACACAAAGGATAAAGGGGGCTTAGCTTCGCTCACCCCCTTTACCCTTCATCTAAGCTACCGCAGTATTTTGCCCTGACAATTGCTGTAAAAATCAGTTTATTTGCTGGGCAAATCAGTATTTTTGATGAGCAGTTTAATATTTCCCAGTTAGCACTAAATAACCAGCGCGTTCCGAATCGTACCATAATCGATAATAGCGTCTACGAGGTCGTTCCGAATGAGTTTTAGCGTGACAACGATAGCTCAAAATGGTTGATATGAAGTCAAGAATGACATCATTAACGCCGGCATCTTGTACTATCATCGCCCATACTCTGAGCATAAGCACTGTGAGCGAGCCATCAAAAGTGACAGCTGTCACGCTGACAGTTGATTATCAAACTTAGAACGGCATCCAGTAGCGACTCCTGGCGCTCCATAATTGTTTATTTCCTCACTTATTCACCCAAAACAAAGCAAATATAACTACTACGACTGTCTACGACTCGAAATGACAATAACTAACAAAAGTTGGGTTATAATAGTGTCAACGTTGTGGTCATCATTTCCCACTCGGAACGGAACGCATGATGGTCGTGTCGTGAGCGATGATAGCTTTGTTGATTGACGTGACTCGGAACGCGACATAAACGGACCGGGCTGCCTCGCTGAACTTTTAGCTAGCAGCGCTGTTTAAATTGAACCCAGTCAAGGAAGTCAACCTGCCTGTGTTGTGTTGTGTTTTGTTCTGGCCTAGCCACTAATCGAAAGGAACTAATTGTGTTCTGTGATAGAAGAACTAAAGAACACTCTCAGACAGAAGAAATAACAAGCGGCCTGTCTGTCCCAAACTAAATACAAATGGTGCGATTTAAAAACAGGTAGGTAAACATTAGCTTCATTAATTAGTGTCCTATATGTATTGAAAAGCAGTATAAAAATGTATTTTAGAACTATCTAATCTAAACAATAAAACTGATCTAATGTTAATATTGTCTTTTATAGATATATTACTGTAGAAATATCATCACCATTGATACCCGATGAGAAGCCACTGGGACTGAAACCTGGATTGTTTCATGAAACAGTTCTAACCAAAATTCAACAACTTCATGGTGACTTTGGAATAGCTGCTGTAAGAACTGGTTTTTTAGCCAAATATTGCAATGAAAACACAAGAATCGCTATCCTAAGAGCTCGTCATGGGCCTCATCGATTTGTGACCAGTAGTCTGCCTTTTATTACAAAAATAGGTAAACTGGATGTAGCGCTCAATACTCTCCATGTTGGTGCGACGATAAAACACAGTTTTAAGTACATCCAGAAATATCAGCGGGCATATCTGGATGGTATGTGGAAGACTCTGAAGTCTGACACTGAAAGGCAACTATTAGAAGCTGCCGTAATGGACTTCACGAAAACCGATGTAGCTGTTAATCTTGAGAAGATGACTTAGCGCAATATTGTCAAAATATTTGTAAGTGAATCTTAATGAACTATTGTATTTGGATATCTAGTAAAGTAAACCATGATCTTAAGTTAAAATTATTTTATTGTACAATATCTTACCTGGAATTTTAAGTATAGTAAAAATATAGAATTCCAACTGACTCTTAATTTTGTGAATAAAGAAACCATGCACAGATAAACATAAAATTAACTTTCCTACATAATTGTAACAATATAATGTGATATATCCTTGTTAGAATAACAGTTCAGTTGTAAATCCCTATTAATAAGAAATAATACATCAAAATATTCCAAATCTGTACAGTGGGTGGTGTATATTGGCATTTATTCTCTAGGGCTAGGGTTTTGCAAGTACAATTTTTTTCTCAGTGTAGATAAGAAAATAGGGTTCTGGGCTTTCTTTAATTCTGCACAAAGATACACAACTTTCTCATTCACCTTTGTAAATATGCTAACCAAATCTTCACAATGTGCAATTTCCTTGAGCTTCTTGCATAATACAATAATAAACACTGAACCCATCTTTTCATCCCTATAAGCTTCATATTCTGGAGCCGTAGCCCAGTAAATCAGACAGTCGCTTCTTGGTAAAAATGGTTCATGTTTGGGTCCATCAGCAACTAACGTTAGAGCTGGCTTGTCAGCCGTTATTTGGCAAGCTTGTAGCAGCAGAACTTTTGGCTTGTTACGCAGCTTGTAAGCTTCATTCGAATCAAGCAGATCTTCTATAGCTCGCACCTTCACAGCCACAGAATCTGCAGCATAGATATGTCCTTCTTTTCCATGAGATAATATACAAAGGACGAAAAGACTGTCATCATCCTGAAAAGATACTTGGATAACTCTTTTTATACAATCAAACATTTTGTCATGGGGTACATCATCACTAGTTTCAACCTTGAAATTGAGTTTTTTCATGGTTCTCTTTAAGTTTTCCTTGTCTACTGTAGAGCCTTTTCTAGTCTCTAAGTATTGACATCCATTTTCAATGCTCTTTTTAGAGCTATAGAAGTTTTCCTGGTTGATGATGTAGCACAAGCCTACTCTCATGCTGTTCTTAATTGTATAATTGCTACTATCTGATGGTTTGGCATCTGTCTTAATGTTTGTTAGAGTCAGTTTTTCTTGCAATAGATTGGATAGTTCTGTGTTGTTATCATCGAAATTTCCATTAAAGATTTTACTTTGACTATTTGAGGGACCAGGTCTTGGGGTGCTGTGTTGAAAGCTGGTCATATGATTTGAGGAACTTCTGTCAGTTGAAATTTCTATATTCTTTAATTTGTCGGTAATATCGTGGAGTCCAGGAATATTTTCAATTAACAGAACCAGTTTTTGAACATTGCAGCTTGTGTAGTTTCCCTCAACTTTAAATGTTGACACTGTAATAAACTTCTGAGCCATGAGCTCAAGCAAAATCAGCTCAAACATACAATGATTTGTTACATCAATATCATAGGTAAGCAAAGATTTCTTCAACCGGATGAGATTTTCATTGTCAATACTTTCACATAATCTGTAAAGGAGTTTCTTGGTTGGGTGTATATGGTGAATAATATCTTTATTGTCTTGTGAATAGTATGCTTTCACATGAGCTACATTGAATCCTAGTTTTCTTATGACACCATAGAGTTGGCAAGTGGCAAGTGCTTCCAAAAACTGGTACCTCCAGCTAGTTTGTGTCTGACTATAGCGAGCCCAATCCAAAAGCAATTCCATGTCTCTGCTGACATCAATGTCCTTGAACACATGCTGCAGTAGGACAAGTCTCTCGTATGCAATCTCTGGGATATCGTATAGCAGGAAAACCAGAGATGCTAAGTCATATGCACTCAAATCTCTTTGTATTGCGGATATAAGGTCGACACTGATGTTGTGAATGCTAGTTTTTAACTCACAAGCGTTGGCAACTGGTGGTATATTTTTGTTTATTGCGTCGGAGCGAAACATTTTAAGGTTTCTACTTTGTTAGATTCTAGGTTGTTTGTAGTCACTTTCAGAGAACACCTTTAGGGGTAAGGGTTTATCGACACTGACCGGGGTAAGTAGGTACTTTACTTTATTTTTTATTTCCACTTCTATTTCTTTTCCCTGTCGTTCTTGGTCAAGTACATATGTACGGATGTAGATGGACGGCGGGACGGGAGTTGAATACATAGACATATAATAAGATACTGGTTGGATAAACAAACAATACCATAGTTAGGGGACTTTCCCTCATCCCTGCCAAAAATGCACTAATGAATACTAATGATGCACTTAACTTTTTTTTATTTTTTTTCTCATCTTTATCCTTTCGGATAGGCAAGGGCCACTAAGCTGTACAGCCTTTTTTTTTTTTTCATCTTTATCCTTTTTGGCTGGCAAGGGCAATCTAAGCCGTACAGCCTGCCCCCCTACCCTTGATACGCAAGGCAAGAATTCAAGCTTCCTTTTCCGTCATTTGATTGAACAGAATTACAGAACACAGTTACCTACTCTGTTGGGCTGTTCTGATGGTGATTCTTTCTTCGTTCATTTATTTAAGTTTAGGCCAAAGCCAGGTATTTTATTTATTCAGTCAAATCCGTTATTATATGCCAGGCCGAAGCCAATTCTTTGTAAGTCTTCTTCAGGGTAAATGTTTTCAATAAGGCCGAAGCCAAGTCTTTGTAATACATATTTGTTTGTTATAGGTATAACAAGTTTTTGTTAAGTTCTTCATAGCCGGTAGTGAGACTTTATCGAGGTTTGTCATATCCGAGATAAGTCTAAATTTATTGGAACGTGTGTATTATGTATTGATACAACGGCTAATAAGTTTCTGTATTATCTAGAAGTCCTTGAGTGTTGGACGGGATGTCATTTGTTTAAAATCTCAATCAGTCTGTCCATGCACAAGGCGTTGAATGCCAAAGGACCGACAATAGAAAATAATAGGTATGGTCGATAGTTTCGTTATCGGCATCACTTTCACAATGCGAGCACAATGGAGATGAGACCATTTTCATTCGATGAAGATGGGCATTAATTCGATAATGCCCAAGTCTCTTTTATAGCGGCGTACCACTGGCCTTTCTGGCCCACAGAGATGTCCCAGTGTCTACGCCAGTTTGTATTTATCAGTTTCTTCAAATTAAAAGTGCATCCGTAAACGGTAGAGGTATTTGCAGAACGGTCGGTGAAAATTTGTTCTGAGGTGAGAATTGCCCATCTCTCGTTGTGACAGTGACAGTAGTCCATTGTGTTTGCGCTTCTTGCTAGAAAATCCGCATTTTCGTTACCCTTTAAGAGCTGGAACCCAAATGAAAACTATATGTATCACCCCTAGTGCTTAGAGTCTTCCAAAGTTCTTTAATTCCGTAAACCAAATAGTTTGTGTTGGTGTCAAATCTGTTGTAATCCAGTAATAAAATAATAAGGCCATGAGTACACCCATGCTATCTGAGGCTATAATCCACTTTTCGGACTCATTGTATTTGATCTGAATATGCTGCAGTGCTGGGAGGATGGCTAGAGCTTCTGCAGTGAAAATACTGGCATTCTTGTAAGTATAACTTCATTGCACGGCAAATTTTCAAATGGGAGCCGTAAATTGCTTCAGAGACGTTGTGATCATTTTTAGCTCCATCAGTGTAGACACATCTGAAGTCTTGATACCGTAGAATGCTGCAACTTTGCCAAACTAGCCCATCATTGCCTAAATTTGAACTTACATAACTTTCCCGCTTTGTGTCATTTTTATCGTCTTTTTCTATCGGCAAATCCGGCTTTATTTAAAAGGCAACACTGTTTTTTTTTTCGTCCGTAAATTAAAAAATAAAACGTCAGTAACAGATCGATTATCAAAAAAATGTGAGATTGTTTTACCGGCTTCTGCAAAATTTCAAATTGTGAGTATTCTATGTCATTTTATACTATTTAAAAACACTTGAAGCAAAGTAAATATGCTCTTTTAAATCGTTTTGCTTTTGTTTCTATAATGTGACGTGTTTATTATCGTCTGCCCTACTAGGCAATGTTGTGTCTTATTTTAGGGAGATAGTTACACAACTTTGCCTACGCTTAGGGTTGACACCTTTTAACCGACTTAAAAAAAAAAAGATTAATAATAGGTTGTAATCGGAACTACAAAATATTCACTCATGTTATTCTATTAAGTCTTCCAAATACTTAAGTATTTATTTTTATTTTTTAAATATATAATAACATATGATAATAAAAGCATATTAAACAAGTTAACCTAATAATATACAATAATTATATACAAAATTTCATTTCATTTTATTAGATTTATATTTTTTAAATATTTTTTCATCATGCTTAAACACTAGGAAACTTTACACATGGCCTCAAATAGGAACTGGAAGGGCCCAGTGACTGAGGGTCGGAACTAGTTCCACAAAAAAGAAAGTCTGATATACCATCCAACTTTTTATTACATGTGCCAAAAATATTTTACAACAAGTACCTACTTGTTGTAAAATATTTTTTGAAACAGCAGATTTTGTAGGTAGGTACCTACCTACCTACAAAATGTGCTGTTTGTAACTGTTTTTCTTTATTATAAAACCTTATAATTGAATATGTTACTTACTGCATTATATTTATATTGATTAAAATGTGTAAAACCAAAAAAAATAACAAGCTATTATTTCTATAGTGAGTATGGTGACAACCCTGTGTTATGCCACAATTTTGTATGGACGAGCTCTGGAAGCCCTCCCATCATTGCCTACCTTTTGTTTTGGCGTCAATTATGTCTTAAATAGGCTGGATAAACGTTGTGCACCGAAAAGGAGCCGATTCCGTATACATGTAAAATCAATTTATTGATAAAACAGTATATTTAGTGAGTTATTTAGCTAGGCAAAGTTGCGGTATTGGACTCAACTTTGCCTGAACCTTTCAAAGCATTTATAGCTAAGTTCTAAGTAGTTTATGGCGCTTTGTGTTCTCAAACATACACGCTTAGGTTCAGATTTGCATCTCGAAATGGTAAAATATATGGCTGTTCCCTAAATAAAAAACAAACGAACAAATACTTCAAAATGCAGGCAAAGTTGCAGCGTTCTATGGTAGTTTGTTAGAAGTTCATAGAACTCATGTTTGTTTTTCAGTGCCTTTTCTATGATGACTTCAATCTTTGGATATTTACCAAGATAAGATCCTTGATAACACAACCAGTTGTCAGTCTTGTTAATATTGTATCTAACCAGAAAATCTCTTATTTCAGATAAGTTCTGAAGCAAGTATATGGAACCAGCAGGCAGAGAAGATTCTAAGTGATATATTTTGGAAATCAGAGGATGTCTATTTAAAGACATCAACTTGAGCAGAAATTTAAATTTGAGGAACTTGTATCTAATGTCTAAAGGACGGAGGTTACATTCAACCTGCATTGAATTTATGGGACTTGTTCTGAATGCACCAGTAATAAGAAGTAAGTTCTTATTCTGGACTCTATCTAGTTTATCTAGTAACTGGTTGTTGGAGAAAAAACAAAGAAAACCATATTCAAAATGACCAAAGACTTGTACAATATAAGCAAGATTTTGGGGTCTGCTCCCCAATATTACCTGCACAAAGACTTTAATATATTAATTGCTCTATTAGCTTTACAAATTATGGAATCAACATACCTACTTATTCCATGACAAATTACGAGTGAACACAACACCTAAAAACTTTGCTTCTGCAGAAACTGGGTTGTGAATGTTATCATAACAAATTTGAGAGATCTGAGGAATATTTCTGCGAAACGCTATGAGTTTACTTTTACTTATGTTTATATTAAGGTTAAGGTAACTAAAATATGATTTTAATTTTGAAAAGGCACAGTTAAGCATATTTACAATTTTATTAGAGTCTTTGCTGCTATAATACACTGCTAAGTCATCAGCAAATTGCTAATTTGAAACATCGGATCCTAAAACTGAATTTATTTTATGAATATATAGGATGTAAATCAGTGGGCTTAATATACTTCCTTGACAGCTTGCTCTTAAATGATAATCTAGGACCAAATATCATGTTTTGATGCTTTGTATAAACTTGTCGACCATGCAAAAAATTTAATACCCAATTTGTTATTTTCCCAGGTAAACCAACAGATGCCAGTTCATGTTGCAAAATGGAATGATCTACATTATTGAAAGCACCTGTGATGTCGAAAAATATGCAAGCCAGTTTTGTATGTCTAATTGTATATGACATATGCTTTCTCGTCCACTATGCCCACGGCGGAATCCGAACTGATTGGAAGATAGAATTTTGTTCTTTTGCACTAACTAACTAACTCCAAGCATTGTTTAAGAAGTTGCTCATAAATTTTCCCTACACTTAAAGCAATTGGACGGTAAGAATCAGGATTGTTTTTTCCTTTTCTGGTTTTAAAATGAGTAGGGATTAAGCAATCAATTTTCCAATCTGGAGGTATGTAATTTTGTTACCAAAAGTAAATAAAAACGTGTAATAATATTTCCATGCCCTTTGGGCTTAATTCTTTCATAAAAGCATAAGGAATGCCATCCAAACCGAAAGCAGTATCTTTTCTAGATGTTATGGCAGATTTTAATTCTTGCAAAGAGAAACTGACTGTAAGAAAAGAATTTTATGTAGTAGATTGGAAGTTATCAGAAAAGAATTTGACATTATTTTGCACAAAATCAGGAGTTTGCTTTTCCATGTTATCTGTATTGCTGTTGAAATTTAAAGTTTTATTAAATTTTTTCATGTGATTCCAGATCACAGACATTGGTGTGTTTCTATTGAAGCTTTGGCAGAGATCAGCCCAACTATTGCTACATTCGACTTTCAAGGTGAGCTTTTTCTGAGCTTGAAGTTTCTTAGTTGATGTAATTTTGTTCTGTAGAATCATGCTTAAAAGTTATAAAAGCTTTTTTTGATCTTAATACTGCTTCATTACATTTGCTGTTCCACCATGGAAGCGGAGGCCTGTTTCTTTTCTTTTTTGTATTGAAGTACTGTTGGATTGGTCTTTGGTTGTAGGTAAAGCTTTTAGAATACTGTCATGTAAAATGGCAAAAAAAAAACTATTATATGTATCCTCAGGAGAGCTAGGATTTTTCTGAAAGTTTTGCAACAAATTATCAACGGACTCAGTGTATAACTTCCAGTTAACTAGACGGTAATTTGGAATCTTTAATGGCTCACCACCCATTAGGATCGGATTGTTTTGGGATGTGTTGACAATATTGATTTTCGTTATTACAGGAAGATGGTAGCTGCCTAATGGATCATCATGCACGTCACCAATTACTACTTAACGATAGTGATGGAGAAGCAATAGTTAAATCAAGTGCCTTTGGATGCCAAGTATGCGTTCCAACCGTTGTCACCTGACCTTCATTCAGAAGTACTAGATTATTATCATCAATCACATCAAGAAGTTGCCTACCACGAGGTTTAATATAGGAACATCCCCAAGTAGTATGATGAGCATTAAAATCTCCAGCTAAAACCATAGGTTTAGGGATGCTTTTTATCAAAGAATCTAATTTCTTACTAACAAATTTTGGTAGAGAACTAGATGGATAATACATACTAACTTTACTTATTTTTTTATTATTGCAAGTTTTAATCCTAACACAGATATTTTGTAGAGCGTTATTGAATTTTATATAAGAAATTTTCTTATGTACTAGAATGGCTATGCCACTATGCAAGTTTCCTGTGTCGTTTCTTTCTATTGAGTATATATATATATTCTTTAAAATAAATTTTTGTTCAGGCCGAAGCCAAGTTTCTGAAACTATTGCGATATGTATATTATTGTCAATTAGGAATTTGTAAAAAATATGCTTTGTGCGTTCCATTGTACTATGTTTATTGTACTTATATTATTAATTTTTAATTATTGTTGTTTTTTATTATCAGTAAATGTTACCTTTATAGTAGATTTTATGCTGTTTGAAGTGAAGGTTTCGTTGTTTTTGTTGAGTGACATGATTTTGACGACAGTCTGTACCATGACATTCATGAGCAGGTCGGAGTTAAGTAGGGATGGGAATGATTTTTGGGGATGCAGGTGGGGGAATGATTTTTCATTAAATAATTCCGCGTACGGTACTGTCTTGGCCTTAATTTGTGCTTCGGTTATTTTTTGTTTTTTGATTGGGCACTGCGAAGATTTTGCAACATGATTTCCTTGGCAATTACAGCATTTTCCATTTTCTGAGTTCACAGTGCAGTCTCTATAGGATAATGGGCCTCTCCACAGATCGAGCATTTCACGGAGTTCTTGCAGAACTTGGAAATGTGTCCAAATCTTAAGCACTTCAAGCATTGTTTGATAGGGGGTATATAAGTTTTCACCTCGTGGCGCCATCTGTCCAGGTAGACGAAGTCAGGCAGCTCATTGGATGCGAAGGTGACCGCCACCGTCTGCGTCCGCTCCAGACTCACCTGACCGTCTGCCCCCTTCGTGCGGCGCATGAACCGGCGTACTTGAATGATGTTTCTCTTGATGTCAATCAGAGAAAAGATCTTGTAATTAGTAATTTCAACTGGGACTCTCGTAAGAACGCCAGTGACTTCTGTGGTGCCAGCGGGTATCGACGCTGTCAACTTTAGCTCGTCAACAAACTTTATTCGACAGGAACATGTTGGCGTTGTTCGCGTTGTCAAATATCATGCCTACTTTATATTTATTTATAGTGCGCATGTTTTATTCCATTTATACTGTGCCTTTGCGTGTTTCTGGAAACTGCCATTCGAGTTCCTTCAGTAATAGGTCACTCGTCTTCATGGGCTAGAAAAACTATATATTCTACATTACCGAGGTTGGCCGGGTATTTGCGTGAATAGGATTTGGCTTTAAACGTGAGATATTTGGTCCTTTCATCGTCCATGGGCAGTGGCGGATTTGCAGTGTTGGCCGCCCTAGGCCCCAAGACATGTAGCCGCCCCTATCTGAGCACCCATCACATGCTTATTTATTACTAACTTTTATCGAAATCAATTCTGTAATTGATTTAGTTAACTATTAAGCTGCTAGTTTGTAATATTTCAGTTTCAGGTACAATTGCATTTAAATAAAACATTTACAACTATTTTAGGTTATATTGTTAACAAGGTTTATTGTCGTACAAGATATAATACATTCATCGACAACCCGAATGGCCGAGTCGGTCCCGGGTTCGAGTCCCGGTGGGGGCAAATATTTGTTCAATGAGAACGGATGTTTGTACTCTAGTCATGGTTGTTTATCTATCTAAGTATAATATTTATCTATATAAGTATGTGTATCGTTGTCTAATACCCAAGATATAGGGAATCCTAGTTTGGGGCTAGATCAATGTGTGTAAATAGTGTCCAAGGTATTATGTATTATTATAAGTGTTTTACAATGTGTAACAAAACTTATCTTATCTAACTTGCGCTGCAAATCCATGAATTAAAAATTCGCAATCCAACTTCAAAAAAACAAGATCATCAGCTTTACTCTGTTATTGTTAATCGTGAATATTTTTTTACTTGACACAAACAAGAAAACTATCGTTCTCCAGAACTGTTACTGTCGGGAGTACACACACACACACACACATACGAAGAGAAATATCCACGTTGGGGTTTAAAGTTAGGTTGGGCACCTTCAGTTACGAACTGAAGGTCTTCAAACCATTTACCATTTTAACAAACTGACAGCACCGTTTCAATGATCATTTTTATACTGCAGTGAGCACGAAAATGGAGACATTCTCCTGGAAAATTTTCTCCTAAGTCAGTACACAGTCAGGTCATAAGTTCTGTCACACAATAAAAACTTTTGAATTTAGAACGCTGGCCACAATTTTTTTTATTGAATTCGAATTTCGAACTTTTCATGAAAATAAAAATGTGTACTTTTTAGAATTTTCCTCATTTTTAAATATGTAGAAGACCGTGTCGCAGTTATTGCATTGCATCGTTGCGGTTACGCGCCAATTCAGATTTTCGACTTACTGAAAAATTTGAATATAGCCAAAAGATTCGTTTGTCGTACCATAAAACGATACAATGAAGACTAGTGTAGATGACAGGTCAAGAAGTGGTCGCCCTCGCTCTGTTAGGACTCCAGCAGTGATAAAAGCTGTGAAGGCGCGAATTCAAAGAAATCCCATACGTAAGCAGAAACTGTTGGTTGGCCCTTCAGATGGGGTTAAGCAGGACCACGGTGAAAAGGATGTTAAATGAAGACTTAGGGCTTAGGGCATATCGAAGAAAAACAGGACATCGTTTGGACGCTCGTTTAATGGACCTGAGACTGAAGAGATGCCGCGCTTTGTTGAAGCGGTACGCGGGAAAAAAGCATCGGGAAATTCTTTTTTCGGATGAAAAAATTTTCACCGTGGAAGAGAGCTACAACAAACAAAATGATAAGGTGTATGCACACAGCAGTGAAGAAGCGAGCAACCGTATTCCGCGTGTCCAACGAGGTCATTTTCCTTCCTCGCTCATGGTTTGGTTGGGAGTCTCTTATTGGGGCTTAACTGAGGTACATTTTTGTGCACCGCCTGCCGCCCTGGTGCAGCGCCAGCGCGTGCTCGCATCGAGGGTTCGAGTAACTCCATCCTGAGCGCCGTTCGTCAGTGGATGGACAGCCCCCTCCACCAGTCATGGCGGAACTATCATGCGTCACCAGGGTGACCACCTGGCAAGGTGCAGTGCAGTGGGGTGTTTACTATACCCGTGTGTTTTGTGCTTTCCACATTCTTTAATATTGTTAGTTTGTTGTTTGTTTTTCTTATTATTATTTTAATATTTGTAATTATTTTTAATTTTGAAATTTTATATTGGACATAAGTCTGGAAAATAAACAATCATTATTATCTTCCAATATCTACAAGGCCATTATCCATTTGACATCTGTCTGTATGTTCGGTACACATGTACTTCCTCAGAGTAGTAAAGTCATTTTCACAAAAGAAGTCCCCTAGACGCAGCGCTGTAGTCGTGCGACTGAATGTTGCCAGCATATTTATTTGTAAATTGCAAAAATGAACGAAATTCCATTTTATTTATTGGATCATTCCCAAGTGATGATTACATACCTGGTCATGTAATGGTACACGAGAGTCAGTACATTTGATACTTCATTTTGCGTGACAGAGGGCTAGCCCATCGCCGCGCTGTTTTGAATACGAGAATCGGTTCATATAACGTTTGGGGTTTTGAGTAGCTCAGGGTAAGTTAGCAAAAAACAATGAGCCGAGCGCGTGGGTTGGTTCCAGGAACAGAGTTCAGGTCAGGTTTTTTGTCGCATTCCTGCGAGATGTGTAGGGATCAGAGCCGATTTGGCTGCGCGCTGAATAAATTATGAATAACTAAATAATGGAAGGTTATTATGGAACGATACGGAGAAAGCTATTATGTTGACTGCAAATATACAATTGCGTTTGTTTGGTATGAGATGGCGAGTTTGACGCCACGAGTCTGAATATCATTCTAGTGGTCTTTGTCTAGCGCGCTAGCGGTCGGGAAGGCTTAAATTAATCGCAACAAGCTTTTATGATCAGCGATCAACAGATTTTGTGTATCGGCAATACCGAATGACTTGAGTGATAACCTACGGTTGATCATAGTGAATATGCGTACACACAATTTGTAGAACGGCGGATCTGCATGGCATGGTTGAAATTAGACCCTGTGTAGTTAGTGATAAGAAGCTTCGCTTGGGCAGAGCGTGTTCGCAAAGGACGCCATTTTTTTTCAGACATGTGGGGACTATAAATACGATTGCGGGGGAAGGGAGAGCATTCAGTCTCAGCGTCTAGCTACTGTGACAGTCGTCTTTCACGATTCTAAACAGTTTTGGTCTGCCGTCTTACGCGTCTGAACTATACGAATTGTGATTGCGTGTTTCAGTGGTTTTTCGTGAGTGTCTGAAGCGCTGAGATATACCTCGGTTCCTATCCTTTAGATCAACCTACCCCAAATTCCAAAACTATCCTTGGGTCGTTAGATAAGAACTTGTAGGTAACTGATCTGAGTCTGAGTCTGGGCTTGGAGCGACCCTAAATTCCTTTTCCTTCACCATAGGGTTCCTGGATTGACTCTTAGGATATTCGCGGGCTAATCCTCTCCTCATTCCTTTCGAGTAGCGAGTTTTGAAATTCCCACACACACAGTCATTAAACATACAAGCACATTCAAATCAAACTCAACCATTTTCGAGTGGTGTCGATAATGGACGTGGTATAACACTAGGATTTTAGACTAGGCTAGACAGGAGTTTAGTTGCGGCTAAACCTAGGTTGGCAGGGCATAGGGAGACTGTTTGATCGATGAGGTTCCGCGAATGGAAATAACAAATTCAGAACAAAGTTAAACCGGTGTCAACACAGATAACCTATCCTGTTGATATTTTGACATTTGAGTGTTGTCGGGGACGCGCGAAGAGATCAAATTACAGTCTAAAGTTCATTGTTTAGGACCGGGTAGATTGTTTTGCTTTGCCTTGGGTCAGTTTGGATTCAAGTTGCATCTTTAAATTAAATGTAAATTTCGCTGGAGGTCTAATGTGTAGGCTGAGTCAAATATTTATGATTTTGCTTTGCCGAGGTCGTGTTGAGGTTAGTGGAATTCGTAGATCGGTATTTACCGAACTATGCACTTCGCTATGGTGAGGGTTAGATCTCCTAAAGCGCTAATGACTATGTTTCGATAACATCCAGCTCAAATTGCGCAGAGTTGAAGGTTTCAAAACGTTACGGACCTTTTGAGGTAACCGCTAGTTCAAACCCATTTCGGAAAATCAAATCGCAATTGTGTAAACCGGTCTTTTCGGATCGTTATTGCCGTGAACTAAATATATAATTGGAACCACCACTAGCCGCTACTAGCGAGCACATGAAATATCTTTGAGTACTCACGTCGTAAAACTACGACGGATATCTATACGATATCACAAACAAATATTATAAATTGTGGTCAACCACTAAAAGAAGTTCCAAGCGCCCATATATACAAAAAAAATAAATGGTACCATCACACAAAATACAACAACGATCGATCTGGCGCAATACACCGCTAACTGATGCGAAATACCGGCTTGCGGACATATATGCTTTCTCTGTCTAACTCGAAACTGTAACATCCTGAATCAATCTTCCGTTCGACTATTGTACGCCTAACGAACTTCTCAACGAACGAGAAATTCAGACTTATCATTCTTAACTTACAAATTTTACAGCTGAATCGGGACATCTCTTTTTGGGGTAGGTAGAATAGACGATCATAGCTACTGATAGCGGTGGCTCGACCTTAGCCTTTAATGCCGTTACAATCATAATGTGTAAATAGTACCTCAATGCAAGGAGCCTGAAATGCTAAACGGAAGTGGGATACAGCAAGAAGACGATGCGGCAGACCACTAACGGTAACGATAGAACTTAGAATAATAACGCCTAGAAACCTAGTTTACGCACACAAAGTGAGGCAAACAAAACTATGTCCATCCAGACATTTTCATTAATCAACTGAGCTGCAAATGTCTGTCTGATAAGACACCAAATTTGTTGTTGTCGAACGTGAGGCCTTAAAGCCATGCTGATTGGGAATAATGTATGGCTTTAAAAACCAGGTCAGCTGTGCACAAACAAGTTTTTCGAAGACCTTGCCTATAACTGCGAGGATAGAAATAGGCCGATAATCTGAGACGACATTTTTTTGGCCAGATTTATATATCAGTACTATTAATGCGTCCTTCCAGTCCTGCGGAAATATTCCTTCTAATAGGGAACTATTATAAATATGACGGAGGGGGGCGACAAGTGCAGCTGCTGCTCTCGTGACAAAGACAGAAGGTATGCCGTCCAAACCGGCCCCTTTATAAGGGTCAAGTCCTTTAAGGGCTCTGCATGTCTGTAAGGGATACCGACGTGGCTTGACTATCCTCCTTGAACACACTCGAGAAATTCTGAGCGGAAAGGTTACAGATGCTTTCAACATTATTTGCGTTTGTATTCCCTAGTTGCATCTGAGCTATCCAGCTGCTTGAACCTCCTCTTTTTGCTTTCAAAAATGACCAAAAGACTTTGGGGTTAATTTTAATAGATGCCCCCAAACAATTCATGTAGTTACGATAACTCTGGTGTTGTAATTTGCAGCAGCTGCTGCGTAACTGCTCGTATTCAAAGAGATCTAATGGATTACTATATTTCTTGTACCTTATGTGAAATTTATTCTTTTCCTTTAACAATCGATTCAGATTGTTTGAATACCACATTGTTTGAATACCACATGCTTTGTGATTAAGTCTCGGACTGTAGTGTAAAAAACGTGAACCATATCGTTGACTGTATCACACGAACTGAGTGCGACATCCCAATCAACTGCATTTAAGTGTCCCACGATACTATTGTAATAGGCCTTATATAAATTGGGTCTCGGCGCAGGAATCTCCCGTAAGGGACTGTGTCCTGTCAGGGACACATGAAAGTCTATCGAGGGAGGGCGAGAACTTGATTGGTCCATTTTTGCAATTCTGGTGCATTAAAGTATGTCTGAATCTTGTAGCGGGCATTTGACGGTTGTCCTATGCACAACCGTCAAATGCCCGCTACAAGATTATCGACCAACTTAATCAAGTCCTCCGATTTTTTCTCGGGAACACACTGAATCTCCACATTGGTCGACCTGCTGTGTTGTTCCATTTGGTTAACCCGTTTGGTTAGGTCTTGCACCGATTCTGTCAAATGCTCGTTCGAGGCTTGTAATTTCTTGATAACGGTATCTTTCTCGTTCAAGGATTGGCGGAAGGTCTCGAAATGCTCGTTGAAGAATGTGATAGATTGCTGGAAACTCTGTATTAGTTCGTTCATATCTTTCAGTTGTTTTGACACCAGACTTTTAATTGTTGCTTCGAACGCTGCGGTAACTTCATTTTTAATGATGCGGCGAAGATTTTCCTCGCTTACACTATTTGAGATGCATTCACTATCTCCCGATGTTGAGCCCTGATAATCGTCGATGACTGTCGCATCGTTGAGAGGGCTGGGGCTTGCAGACGCTTCGACGTTAGAAGAATCCTGTTTGCGTGTGCGTACTGGGGTGCTGTCATTTTTGACCACCTTGGGCTGCTTCGATGAGCAGGATGGGCAGACCCATGCGGCCCTTTCCTTTTTATCCATCTTATGGGCACTATTTTGCGAGGGTAAAATGCACAGGTCGTGGAATTTTTCGCAACAAGCGCTGCATTTCGAAGTCAGTGGGAGTTCCCTTCTGGTGATCACTTTATGACAGCAGGCAAACATTGTGTTCTTATCGAAATTAGATGCCATCATATGTTTTCATATTCAAGTGGTATGAAAAGATAATATTACTAAGTTAAAAAAAGAAAAAGGTCGGCAACTGGTCCGGGATCGAACCTGGCACCTGAAAAATCGCAATCAGCAGCCTTATGGCGTAACTCTTTGAAGTTCATAGCGTGTATCTATGTTCATCTCATAGTCATACAATTTCATCGATTGCGGGGTATCACCGAAGGCTTCTAGGCTTCATTCAATGAGCTTGGGTTTGGCCTCCATTATGATGCTACTTACGTGATACCAATTTGACGATGTTGAATGATAGCTGATGCAAGTTGTCAAACGTAAAAGTCTATATGAAGTTCATAGCTCAGACGACTTACGCCATAAGGCTGCAGGGGCTCTGACCGCTCGGCTATGTGGCGGACACTTGGTTACAGCGAAATAGCAGTATGCTTCCGAATCTCCAGTAAGTAATAGCTGCCGGGTTGATGACGTCACGCACGACGAGTGATACCTGTTTGGCCACTGACTGCTCATCAACATACAGCCCGTGATGAGGTTGCAAAATATTTGTTGATTGATTTTAGCATTTTGGTTATTTAATGCACTGATCGGAAACACTTTGAAGCAGGGACTGAAAAACCCAATTTTCCCGGTAACGCTAAATACCGCTCCCCAAATCATGAGAACCCAAATATACGGAAACCTCTAAGCTAAAACAGGAACCAAACCGACGGAGAACGGTTTCATAGAGGAACCTCTTTGAAGAGTTACCAATAATAAGGGTTTCTCTAAAATAACGGGAACCTTTATTTTTAAAAACATTGTCATAGGGTTTCTCTAAAATAACGGGAACCTTTATTTGTAAAAACAGTTTCATTTCGGCACGGTTCCCTCAAAATAAAGGGATCCCGTTATTTCGAAGTAAAATTTAAACTGTTATTTTTTTTTATTTTTTATTTTATTTTATTTTATTCGGAAGATATACAGCACAATAAATGAATGTAATGTAACTTATATAAATATCTTTAAGCCAATTACACATCTTCACTTCTTAATTACTAACATACGATTTTCTAAGATCGTTAACATAACAGGAGTAGAAAAATATCTTATGTTACTTTGTTGCCTCGGTTTACACTAACTCTAATATATATTAATTTAATTAAATAAGCCTTATATTAATTTATGTATGCTACTGTATTAAAACAAGAAGAGCTTATAAATGTAGTTGTAATGATACAAAATTAAATCTACAACTATAAGTATTACCACAAAAAACGATTGTACAGCTTAGTCCATGTTGGTAAAGTAGTCTTGAGTCATTACTTTCCTTATTGTAGATGGTTTTGTGCAAAAAAGATCAATGTCTAGTGCGTTACTATTGCTGATTTAATTAAATGAGTGACTAGCCCTTATTATATACGCGTTCTGTCGGTATTGAGTGCTCACCCACGGTATGTACAAAGGCTTGCTACTTCTGCTTACCCTAGAAGGAGCCCAAAGTGACACCTCGGCTAACAATTGGGGACAGTCAACAGAGCCGTTTGCGATCCCTGCTAGGTATGCTACGTCATTAATGTCGCGACGTTGATGCAGTGGGAGAAAGTGATATCTTCGACATCTGTGTTCATAGTCTCGCGATCTTTGACGTGCCTTAAAATCTAGAAATCATAAAAACTTCTTTTGGATGCCCTCGATACGTGACTTGTATATCTCATATCTGGGGTTCCAGACTTGCGAAGCGTATTCTAAGTGAGATACTATCAAATCCAGTTGCTATTAGGATAGGAGTTGCGGTACGCGACAGTGACGACTTGTAGGGACAGAAAAACTGTCAGATTAATAATATTAATCAGTTAATTTACTTATTACTAATAATACTAATAAAGCTAATTTTATAATTCTTCTACTCCACTCATTGCATCTACTACACTCTCTGAGCTTTCTTCGTATGAAATATCAGAATCAGTATCATCACTTATAACAAAGAAAAAACTGTTAATCGTTACATTTAAAAAGAAATACTTCCACGTAATGTGCTTTCCCCACAGCGTTGCCGTTTACCGTTAGGTACTGAAAGGTCAATTGACGTCATACGCCGCTCCATTCTAGAGATGAGATTATTGGTTGGTTATTTTTATTGGTTAATGGTTATTTGATAAAAAAATATCGATAATTTTGTTGGTTGAAAATATTAGTTAATATTTTTATTCAAGTACTAAACAATCAATCATTCACTTCACGGACTCAAATTTCACTTCTTTTTGTAAGAATAAAAATATCGTGTTTTATCGTAAGATAAATAGAGCATACAATCAATAAGCGACAGAAATATCACTTCCGTTGGTTTAGAATAAAATATCTACTGTAATGAGTGCTATCGTAAGAGACATAGAGCATATAATTGATTAAATTGCCATACCTAAGGAAATTAATCCTGCGACGTTGCCGCTCCTAAGTCGGCCCGAGCGAGAGAAAGCGCGACGTTGTCAATTCTCCTGTAAGACTTAACCACTTGTATAGTGTTAATGGTTGTTGGTTATATTCCCGCCCGGAACAGACTCTGAGCGGAATAGTTGATATGATATTTTTATTCATTAATGTTATGATGATATGTTTATTCGTTAAGACATAATAGTCGGACTCGCTTTATATGCTGTTTATTTTTACTTCAATATAAGTTAGAACAATTACATGAAATCCTACAGCCGAAGATTTTATCAAACAAAACTCGATAGGTAGGAACAAGATTTGTAAAAAAATACAACATTTTTTCGGTTGCGTAAGAGATTATTTTTTGCAACGATTGTACGGAACCCTTTGTGTGCGAGTCCGACTCGCACTTGACCGGTTTTCCATAATGTTTTCAGGGTTCATCTACGAATACCTATATGACGTATCTATGTACATATATATGACGTCATCTTATGAACAATATAGCAGATTCTGTACGCCATATTGTGTGGCAAGAAAAATAAAACTTCTAATTCCATCAAGGGTATCACATAATGAATGATATTGAAAGCTGATTATAAAAATGTATGCAATTTCTACCTAAAATAAAAAAGCTGTCACCATCTTTGAGTAATAATGTATACATTATTTTATTACTCAAAGGTCACCACGTACCATTGAACTACACACATATCATAAACAAACCAAGGGAATCATCATAAACAAACATTTCAATAAATTAAACTCGACCTACTTGTCATACAAATAAAGTCCATGATTTTAATCACACAAGACATTGAAAAACTGGTTTCGAGGAATCCCCGAAAACCACCATATTAGGTATTTTGTGTTGTTAACACAACAAAAAATTATGCACTTTTTTATATGTACATTCATTCCTATCTAGAATAATTATGATAATTATGCTATACTCTGTACAGTATAAGACGTATTTTTCGTGTCAGATGTCAAAAGTGTAGGGATTTTTATCTGTCAAAAAACCATTAATAGAGTGGACAAAGTATAGTAGTTGAATGGCGTACCTGAAGAATAACCGAATCAACCTAATCCACTAGAAAATCCACCAGCCACTAAAACCATTTTTGACCGCTAAAATGAAAGTCAAAAGTAAACCATCAGATCTAGTGGAAAATCCACTGTGTTGGCAACACTTACGCGATTGGAGTGTGATCAAGCAGTCCTTCCGCCGCCACGTAGGGTATTTACCACTACCACCTACCGCGCGGTCCGCTTAAATAGAGTAGGTAAACAAAGATTTCGGTTCCCCGAATTTTCAGGCTCCCATTGCGATTTGTTTACGCAAAATATCTGTTTCGGTTTCAAATGGTTCCCATAATCAGAAATAGTGGTCCGGGTACAACTCACAAAAACCTTTATATCGGGAACCCGTTTGGTCCCTCCCGCTCTAACTTCCCGGTCCGCTTAAATAGAGTAAACGATTTCGGTTCCCTTTATTTTCAGGTTCCCGTAACGATTTGTTATAGCAAAATATCTGTTTCGGTTTCAAACGGTTCCCGTTATCAGAAATAGTGCTTCGGTTATCACTCAGAATAAAGGGAAAAACCTTTATATCGGGATCCCGTTTAGTCCCTGCTTTGAAGTACACTATACACCAAACTGGAGCTTTTGTTTTTGGCAAGAATACTGTGATAAGCGGTTGGTGACTTTTATGCGTTTAACTACTAATTTTGAAATTTAAAGCGGAGCTAGATTGTAATAAAGTATAAATGATACGATAGTTCTTTGTAGTAGAAGTCCGTTTATTGAACGTACGTGTACTTATATACCTACCTTATTGCTAACACATCACTACGTACATTATGTTGTAGTTAACTCTAACATCTAGTCTATTGAACGTACCACAATACTACACCTCCCCTTTTACTTCCTTCACCATCGGGGTAGCGAAAAAAAATAATTTCTTCATCAACAAAGAAATTATTTTTCAAACCTAAAATGGTATGATAGTACTTGCATTACAATATTGTGAAATCCTACTCTAACTAACTGCATTGTTGTAAATAAAAGTGCAAGGCAGAGCTATTGTAAAAATATGCTGACAAGTTTCCTAGAGTTAGATTGCTGTATGCTATGGACAAATTCTTGAATAAAATAATGACCTAGATAATTGCTAGTTACCTGTCTTGAAATTAAATTTTGAATGAAATAGGTACACTTTATAAGTTACACATATATTTTATACATGACATGTAGTAAGAATCATTTATTTTCCTGGGAAAGATACGTAATTAATTTAAAAGAACAATTTTTGTAACACCTATAATTTGGAAGAAAGAAAATAACAATACACTTTACCTATCGTAAATATGAAATGAAAAATTTACAATTTATACATTTTAATTTTGAAAACACACCTATAAATGATAGATAGGTAGATAGATAGATAATTCATTTATGCATTGTTCAGTACAAACACAAAAACATTATTAGATATTAACATATTACAAACCACACAAAATTAATTATGACAAAAAACATCGAAAAAATTAAATTCAACTTTACATTTCTGATGTGCCTTCTAATATTGACTGCATGACAAACTTCATCAATGAAGACCTAAGCAGGTAAGATGCCTGGTCAAATAAAAATTCCTTGATTCTCAATCCCTTGAAATCAAAGTTTATGGTGCTTGGGAGTAAAGTTCAAGTTAAAAAAATTCTCATTTCTAATCCTCAGCTAATCCTTGAAGGCCAGACTCTAGAGCGTGTTGACGAGGCCAGGAATCTGGGAATCATATTTGATACTTACCTACGATTTGAAACTCATGTCTTGAATTTAGTGAAGAGTTGTATGTATCGTTTAAGAGTTTTGTACAAAATCCGTAACCTTATCTGCGAAAGGGCACGTATTATTCTGTGCGAGTCACTGATTTTATCTCGACTCAACTACGGAGATATATTTTATGGTCCGCGTCTTCTATTTAAGACTCAGCGTTTAGTGCAGCGCATACAAAATGCCTGTTGTAGGTTTTGCTTTGATGTACCACCTCGTAGTCATATCACCCCATACTTAAACTCTGCTGGAATGCTCAAAATGAAACTGCGTAGGCACTTACACCTTTCAAGTGTAGTGTTTGATGTCATCAAGTTTAAAAAACCTGAGTACCTGTACCTAAAATTAAAGGTGGCAACATCTCACCCCAGATATGGCATGAGGGATATTCGAGCACCACTTGAAGGTCATATTCACCGCACGGTGGCATTTAGAGGTAGCTTCCGCTTCCAAGCTACCAAATGTTGGAATGATATTCCGCCGCCCATAAGAAATCTAACCTCCAAATACACCTTCAAAACACATATGAAGTCGCACCTGATCCAAAAGCAAAAACTAGGAATTTCTCTTTCCAACATTGGATAGTCGGGCTACCTCTGCCATTTTCATATATTTTTTAGTTAGATATCTTATGATTTTAGTAAACATATTCTACACTATACCCATTCTGCTACTCACTACTCACGTGGCATAATATATATCTTCATGTATATTTTGTACTATCCTACTCATGAAAGTATTGTAACATATTTATGTGCAATGTATTTATTTACTTCCACATCTTTAAACACTTATAAGGATATATCTATTTCTGACACTTTTTTGTTATTATTATTTTCATTCACATTCACATTCGGATGTAACTGCTGAGTCTCCGCGTCTCCTAGGTGAGGGCTGAAAACCAGTGCTGCTCTTAACGAGCAATAAAAACTGAGCTTTGACCTTTTCGCGTCAATGCAGCGCGCCTACATACCGACCTATATTCTTCTTTTTGTTTTATTGTTTTAGTAATAATCTTATGAGTTTTTTTTTATTACTTTACTTTCATTTAAGTTATTTTATTTTTATAGTTGCACCTCCGTATCACTTTTAATTTGTATGTGTGCTGCTTTGAAGTAATAAACGTTAATCTAATCTAATCTAATCTAAATAAAACAATGAAAATAATTATAATTAACATAGCAAAAATATGGAAAGTAAGAATAGAATAGAATAGAATAGAATAGAATTGTTTATTTCATGAACATAGGTTACATTAATACACAGGTCTTAAAGAAATTAGATTACCGCTATGTCCTACCAGTAAAATGGTGTATGAATATTATTGTCTAAAGTACCTACATTAACATTTACACATATTATTATATTAGATTACGTCTATTATTTTTACCACAAATTTAAAATGTCAAACTTAATTACAAAATATCAAAATTATAGAGATTTGTCATTTAGGAAGGAATTAATATTGTAGTAGCATTTTTTACTGAGCAGATGGAATAATTTACTCTTAAATGGTTGTAAATTTAAATCTTTTATTTCGTTTGGAATTTTATTGTATATCTTAGGTGCCATGCAAAATATACTTTTATGTAATAAAGCTGTCCTAGAAGTTAGCAAGCAAAGTCTGTGCCGATGTTGATGACGGTGGGAAAAACTAGTTGTGGATGTGGACTCAGTGAAATTAATAGGATTGGTTTTTACGAAAACTGCCACCTCAAAAATGTATAGGCAGGGCAAGGTGAGTATTCTGTGTTTCCTGAAGTATGGTTCGCAGCTGTCTTTAGTTTTGAGGCTAAACACAGCTCTGAGGCATCTTTTTTGTGCCTTAAAAATGGTTTCCTTTTCAGAACAGTTGCCCCAGAAAATCACACCGTACCGCAGGGTAGACGACACAAAGCCGTGATAGGCAGCTAATGCTGTCTCGATGCTAACGATTTTCACAAGTTTGTAGAGCAAAAAGGCGGAGCTACTTAAGCGATCACATATTTGTTTCGAGTGATGTTTCCAGTTTAAATTGTTATCTACCACTAATCCTAGGAACTTGGTTTTTTCGACAACTTCTATTGTTGTGCCTTCACAATAAACACTAAGATTTTCTAATTTTGATTGTCTTTGACAGAAATTCATTAATTTGGTCTTATCTAAATTTGCAATTAAATTATTAGTATTCATCCAATTAATTATATCTATCGTAATATACTTTTACTCAGTCGATTTAAATCCTTAAACTTACTACCTGTTACATTTTTATTTTTCTGATACCTTTACATAATAATAACACAACACATGACATGACATAATACATACAGAGTGATCCTATCTTACATTTTTACCTAGTGTCACGTGAACTTTATAAATCTGTATTAAAAAGAAAAACATTCATTAAAGGTGAATACGATCTAACTGAAATTTCCTATCGTTGTATCGGTACATTTTCCCCATACAATACAATTTTCAAACACACGTTTACACTTTTGGTATTTAACCCTTATTGAGCATCCTGTAGCTCTCAGCTGATCACTCTGATTACTAACACACTCTGGGAAGTGGGAACTATCATAACATTTGGTTGATCAGACCATTAGTTAGTCAAAACTCCTTAACCTTCACGCATCTATCATTCATTCTATTCTTGTATACTATTTCCACTAATGCCTTACTAATAATTATGTCTTTCACCGTGGGCACGACAGTCCAAACACTATGAGCAAGAACATAATTCTCCTACATACACTATATATCTCGTGGGCATGGTCACCCTACATATTGGCATATCAGACCAACTATTTTGTGCACCTGTAATAGAGAATAGAGCCGCTACAATTTAAGACAATGGCCTCCAATCTGTCTGAATGACTAGAAGGACTAGCTCTCTATCTCCTATTTCTATATCTTACTAATGTACCGAACCTTAAACCTTTCCAATACGCAACACAAAATATAGCATTTACTTATGTAATTCATTTCCTCGAATCTCTCTATTAAATTGTCAGTAGGCCGGCGTTGACCTAGAAATGATTCTGCAGTAATTCGACTCGGAATGCACTGTATTAGCGATACGTAATTACCTACTCGTATACTTTTTTAAAACTTTACTTTGATTTGAAATTATTATGAATTTACTAATTATGTACTCATGACTGTGACACTAGATATTACAAGCATAATTATATGTTAGATGAAACTTTGATAACAAAACCTATGTTCCTAATCCTGCCTGAAACAATAAATTAATTTACCTCACAGTAACAACATTTCGTCGAAGTAGGTCGCTCGATGCATGTCATCGTCGCGTGGATGGTGATGACGGCAGCTGGGCGGACGTGACGCATGTTGATACTGGATACTGCTCGAAGATGCACGTGGTTGTCATTTTCTTGAGTTGGCCGGGATAACCCTGGTCCGCTTCGATGGCCGGGATAGCCCTGACCTGTTCGAGCCGGGAAACCCTCACTCCTCGTCCGGGCGCAGAAAATCTTCACACTGATAAAATAAATCAGGATTCACTCGTACATTTTTGACTAGACTTCTTCTTATTTTTAGATATTATCTAGTCGGCCTCGTCCGATTCCTCGTACCATGCGCTGAGGTTGTCGCAGTGGTGGGGTCGGCCAATGGTAGTACCGTTGATTTGTCGGTACCACCATTGGCCTTATAACGGCCGTAGATCTCCCCCTTCCGCGCCCTCCGGTTGTAGACGACGGTTGACGCATCGGTGCTGGTCCTGGTGTTGGTACTGGTGCTGCCGGTGTTGACGGTGGTGCTGCCGATGCTGATGACGGCGCTTTCGGTGGTGGTGGTGGGGCTGCCGATATTGATGATGGTGCTGCTGGTGATGATGTTGGTGCTGCCAGTGGTGGTTGGTGTACCTGCTGGTGTTGATGGCGGTTAAGCTGCGTACTTTGTTGCTCCTGTCTGATTATTTCTATCGGATTTTCTCGATTTTCTTGATTTTCTCGATTTTCTCCGGAGTAATCAGTAGATTCTTGTGGCCCAAGGCAAGATCGCCATGTAATAAAGGATAAATGATACGATAGTTGTTGGTAGTAGAAGTCCGTTTATTGAACGTGTGTGTACTTATATACCTACCTTATTGCTAACACAGCACTACGTACATTATGTTGTAGTTAACTCTAACATCTAGCCTATTGCACGTACCACCATACTACAAGATAAAATTACGTGTCGCGTTGGCGCGCGCTCGAGCGTGTATATGCTACTTACATACAAAAGTAAAATTAGCACCCAACACAATAGCTGTACATAAATCAGTAGTACCTACCTTTGTCAACCCAGAAGTAGGTGAAGAGATGAGCAAGCATCCATTAATAAGACAAATTCTAAAAGCCGTATCGCTCATCAGGCCTCCCCCGAAAAAACCTTCTACTTGGAATATCGGGATCCTGATTGAATATCTGCAACATTTTATAGGTAGTTTCGATGTTAACAGTTTATTTCAAGTTTCACGTCATGTTGCTGTACTATTATTACTGTTAAGTACAGGTAGAAGGATTCATGACCTTACTTTATTAGATACAGGTCCGAATCACTTTAAGAATAGTGATGATCACATTATCTTCTGGCCGCGGTTCGGCTCTAAGACAGACAGTGCAACATACAGACAAAAAGGCTGGTAAATATCCAGCGATGGCCCTAACAAACTCAACCCGGTGCCTTGGATCAACAAACTCATAGCTAGATATCCCAAACTCGTCGAACATCCGGACAACAAATAACTTTTCTTTTTGTCACTAGCAGAGGCAAAGTAAAGCCAGCCTCTAGAAATGTAATAAGTGGCTCGATAAAAACAGTTCTCAGAGTTTATCGAGAGGATCTCCATTTCCTCTCAACAGGCAACTGTCAAAATGGCGCCACCATAGCAAGTTCCCATAACAAAGGCGTTTTGGTTGGAAATCTAAGATTTTTTAGATTCATAAAAAATGACGCGCTGTTGTGTTCCACGGTGCTCTAAATTACGAACACATCATTTCCTAAGAACGACGCAATCAGAAAACTTTGGATAAAAGCTATACGTCGCAAAGGATTCGTACCGAAAGAAAGTTCGAGGTTATGTTGCAATCATTTTGTGGAGAGTGGCTATGAAAAGATCAGTAAATACACAGGTAATGTATCCTTTAAAATGTTTTGTTGTAGTGTAGATAAGGGGGCTCCAAGGAAAAAAAAACAAGTTTTTTTTTGCTTCTAGATAACCTATCGACACTTTGACCAAATGTTTATTCACTTGAGAGTTTGTCGTGTAAAGATATTTACCTAACCAGAACCTAATAGAAAACAACCAGGATAAAATTTAGAAATGACAATTTATTAGGGTTATATACGTAATAGAAAAATCAACAAGTTCACATAGCCAAAATTACATAACAGCGATAGATATAAGGGTAGCGCACCAGCGCGCACGAAGCCCGAGATTGCAGAGTTTCGGAGAAAGCCAAATACAAGGTCACCAAAGGTAAACCCCTTCGCTATCGATTTAGAAGTGCTGATAGTGTGAAAATACGAAGCGAAAATGATTTGTTAATGTGTTCTTATGGTTTAAAACGTTACAGGGTCCTATGAAAATAAAGGTGATACCAAATATCAGACTGTACAGCTCACCAAGTATCCAGCTGAACAGACCGGAAAATAGCACGTAAGTAGCATAACACTACAAGTTGCTCAGTAGTCAATGTTTCAAATAGTAGGTAATGCCTTCATCATCATCAGTCTGCGTTTGTTCACGGCGGACGTAGGCACGTTTTCCACCTTATTTTGATCATTAACCGCAGCCTCCACTTAAGAACCATTTTGAAGATATTTTCTATTACTTACAGGGTTGGAACACCAGCAAAGATATTTAAAAAAATGTGCTGTACCTTTGGTTTTCCCATGGAATACGAAGCCACTTTCAGAACAGGCGAAAGCAAGGGAAGACCGATGACAGTTCGTAATATATGAAAAAGTCTTTTTCAAGACGGCCCATTTCAAGGGAATGAAGAAATTACACCAATTGTGGAAGCTAACCTCTGACAAGAAATTCAAATTGCTGTGCCATCCAACAAGACCTGTGGGACACAAACATCAAACATCCTCAGGCTGTTTTCTATAGATTTGTTGCTAACAGATGATGATTCAGTGTATTATTATTACACTGGATTAGAATCATATGCCATATTTACATTTGTGTTGAGTACACTTTTGCCAATGGGTTACGAGATAACATATCACTGGAGCAGAGTTGTGGGAATCTCTATTGAGGACCAATTTTTAATTTAATTTGGGTTCAGACTATTGACAGTTCTTGTTCTAGTGGAGCCCCGATTTTGGCGTTAAAGTCCCCCATGACCACGGTGTAGAAGCCAGGGTTTTCCTCACGCGCTCTCTCTATGTCCTCGTACAGCTGGTCTACTTCGTCATCAGTACCGGATTTAGAGGTAGGCGCATAGGCTTGGATGACCTTAAGGACATATCTCTTACTAAGCGTCATAATAATCATTTATCGGAAACATCTGTTACATGTCTTTTGGGTAATTACATAAATTATGTTTTATTTCTTCTTATCAAATGACACATATTGTGTGTTGTGTCTGTATTCTCTTGTGAGTCGTTTTCCTGATCCTTCACAATGATTAAGTTGCCCTTCAGAGATTATGTTTGCTAAATGATAGAAGTCTCTCAAGCTTTCATCAAAAATTCAATGAAGAACGTTGTCATTTTTAGGCCAGTTTTAAAGATCTGTTTCATTTGTCAATGACCAATTTTTATTGTTGGCTATACTACTGTTGGCTGCGGTGCGGTTGAATAAAAGGAAATAGCAGTGACAATGAAAGATCGCAAAATAATTATTTAGCGAATGTGAAGGATCGGGCTAGCCTTTAGAAAGACTGCGGCCCGAAGGTGTTTTAGCGTCTAGGTACCTTAGATTAATAGTAATATTTATACAAAGTTTTAACCTTCGGATTTAATTAGTTAACGAGTTTTTTTAATTTTTTATGAACGCTTTTATAACTAATTTTACGCGGTATGCATCTTATTTTAAATTGCATTTGGTTTTTATTATACGTGCTTGGATTGACGGTTTTTTGTTGTAAATCGTGTGCAATAACGAAACCTTTTAATTAATTCTGTCGTCGCCATTTTAAATATTTTTGACATTCTTGCTTGCCCTGCCCTCGAGTTTGATTATTTTTTCACTTTGAAATATTTTTGTGTTGTGAATTCAGGATGTCTGATTTCAGTAGTGATTCGGTCAGAGTGTCGGGAAAAGGGCGGAAGACGTGTGTGTGACGCCGAAATTGGACTCTTCGGAGCGGTCGGCTCCTTCGGGACATGGTGTGATGAGGTGTCGGTGTTGAACTCTATTGAGCCACCGGCAACTCTTGCAGTGCCAAGCACCAGCAGTGGCCTACGTAATAGTGCCGCTGTCGCTGTTGCTGCTGGTTCTGGTTTTGCTGAATCCGAGCCGAAGAAGAGCCATCTGCTTGCAGAGGAGGTGCGAAAGTTCTACAAAGTTGAGTAACTGTGCGGTGGGCGTATCAGGTTAAATAGGTTTATTATTATCAAATTTTACAAAAAACATTAAAAATCATTGTTATTTCTTTTCGATTAATGCGGGACCGAGGAAACCTGCATTAAGTTTGCAAGGCTAAATAAATGTCCACAACATCGTGGCATCATGAAACTGGACCCTAAGGGCACAGTGGGAACATTCCTGTGCTACAAAGCCAGGTGTAGATACCGAAGAATAATCAGATCCTCAAACACATGGTTTGAAAATGTCAAAATTTCCCTCCCTACAATGTTTCGGATGTAACGTTCCTTCTCCCTCCTCCTCCTTCTGTACTTCTCTATGTTACGCACAGGATATAGAATACTACTGGGCAAGATTTCAATGTAGCTCATACAAAGATGAAATGATCCTATCCGAGGTCACAATTTGCGACTGGTACAACTACTGCCGGGAAACAATAATGAAAAATGTATGGTAGTTAACGTTTATAAACATGTTGTAAGATCGTGGCCTGAGGAACAAAAACTATCGAAAACAGAGTGAAGTCACAAAACCTCTGCCATTACTGGAGTGCCAATTAGAAGTGTGTACAACATTAGAAAAGAGTACCAATTGAATTCAGAATTCATCTCGCCAAAAAAACAGGACCTAAGCCATGGACGAATAAATCATTCGTCCATGATTTTACTTAGTTATGTAAGAACAGATATGTTTCTGAAATTTGAAGGATCAGTATTAGGATCTAAGGCACAAGGGGGATAAAGAAGACTAGTTTAATAAGAACCGAATGAACTTTTATTTTTATGACAACCGCTATTGCATGAAAAGTCCTAAACAATGAGGTACATCTGCTACCTACTACACTATTCTAACAACAGACACGTAAAACGTTTGGATATGCAACATTCAGACCAATTTTAAAACATAATTTATGGAATTGGTCTTTACCTAACCCCTTGGTAAACAAATCAGCTAACTGCTCGTTAGTTAGTATATACTCTAACAGTAAGAGCCCCTCGCTAATCTTTTGTTTTACAAAATGATGCTTTAAATCAATATGTTTTAATCTCTTATTTTCACAGTTCTTAGCAACTTGAATGGCTGATTGATTATCAACATATATTTTAAAATTTGCGTTATGCAACCTAAGCTAGATTTTGTATCCAACAGGCCTCAGCAACCCCTTTTCCCAAAGCTACATATTCTGACTCCGTCGATGAAAGCGATATGCACTGCTGTTTTGCGTAACACCATGACACAGTGCATGCGTACACTTTCATAACAAATCCAGAAGTCGACTTCCTATCTGTTTTATCACCTGCCCAGTCAGCATCGGTATAACCCAACAGTGGAGTGTCTTCATCATTCTGGAAAATCAATTTGTAATCGATGGTACCCTTTAAGTATCTCAAGATACGTTTCAGCGCCTTCCACAAGCCTTCACTTGGCGTAGACTGAAATCTTGACAGATATTTCATGGCATACCATATATCCGGCCTAGTCCCTAACATGGCGGCTGCCAATCAATCCTCTACACTTTTTAGTTATATTATCATCTTTTGACGTCTCCGAACTGAGTTCAATCCTTAATTCGATAGGTGTTCGATTCCAAATCGATATTCGATCGATGGTTTCTGAACGGCCATTTTGAATTTGACGTTAGCTGCCAACCTAGCAGTTTTTTGACAACTGACGGACGAAAGACCTCGCAATGTAAACGCGTTTTGGTTAGGGTATTGAAATTAAATCGCAGGCCATCTGGAATGTATTCGGGTTTCCCTCAGGATTGTTAATATAGCTGAGTGTGTTATTGTTTCTCGAACCAGATAAAGTTCGCATTTTCGTGCCCGATTGTTTTTACCACGTAACATAACCTGTGTTGGAACACTGTGCTCATTGAAACTGGCCCGCCAGTCATACCTGGTTGGCTGAAGAACCTGTCTACCAAGAAGAGCCTAGGGTGCACCCGGGCCTTGCAGAGAGACAGGAGGTTGACGGGACCGAAGCACAGACCAGGTTAGATCGACCCCAATTAACTTCAGCTCGGTGAATCGCCGACGTTCACACTTCTTGGCAACTGATCTTTACGCTACCTCGTAGCTGATGGGCCCCTACGAGGTCATTAGGTGCTGAGAAGCCTGAACACTTTGGTAGTAGAGCGTGGCTTCCTGAGATTTGCAGCCGTCAAGGGCTCCAGGAAGGCACGATTTGGGACTATCAATCTGTAGGTATAGGCGGTTATTAGGTAACTTGGTTGTTGTTCCTATATCCACATAGATTGGTAGTATTGTAAGCTATAGGTCTATTGCTGGTAGTAGATAGACAGATATTGAATTGAAAATTGCATTGAATTACCAGTTAGTCAATCTATTAGTGGTCTAGTAATGCTACTGAATGAATGTTTTGGTTAACATAGGTAGTTACATCTATTGATAGCAGGCTATTACATTGTTTTCAGTTTATAGCAATTTATAACTTGAACTAATATTGACTATCTGTGTGTGTTATAATGATAAAGGGAAACTAAATTGTATTTACAGAATTTATATAGATATAAAACTCGGTTCCTATTGTTTAAGGAAAACAACATTGTTTAAGTTGTGGTTTAGGGTTCCCTCGTTTGGGTTGTAGACTGGAGGGTCCAATAAAATTGAGTTACTGCAAATTGTGAGTAAGTATCGTTCCGATCATGTCGTTATCTGAAATACAGAAGGGTGTTTCTAAGGAACTCAGATGGTTTTCCTCCGCACACGGTCTGATAGACCGTTTAGATAGGCATGATGTGGTATTGGAGCGGTCTATGGACGTTAAGGAACGTTACAATAGGGTGCTCGAATTGTCCGCGCAGGCGGAATCAGTTGATGGTTGCGCACCTGACAGGCTGTCACGGTTGATAGGGGATGTCGACCAATGTATGGAGATGGCAGCTGCTATCACGCAGAAGGCTGCGGACATACGTAGACAGCGCGAGTCCAGCCATGGTGGTGACATTGAAGCACCTCTGCCGCTTCAGGGATCGGGGTCCAGGTTACCTGCCATAACTATGCCTACTTTTGACGGCGTGTCCGGTGAATGGATGAGCTTCATCAATCTGTTCGACAGTTTGGTGCACATGCGATCGGACATTACCAAGTCTGTCAAGATGGCTCAGCTGGTGGCAGCATTGAGGGGTGAGCCTAGGGAGCTGGTCGCTCATTTGACAGTTACGGAGGGTAACTATGAAACGGCCAGGCAATTGTTGGTCAGACGTTACCATAACAAACGGAGGTTGGCCGATGCCCAACTGAACCGTTTGTTTAGTATCCCGGTTGTGAACAAGGTCGGGGCCATACAGACGGAGGTTTTGAACCCATTGTTGTCCGTCACCAAGGCTCTAGAGAATCTTGGACTTCCGGTAGGTGAATGGTCGTACCTACTGTTGTACATTGTACTTTCCCGCCTACCCGCTGACGTGCAGACTCGTTTCGAACAGTCTCACGGGAGGTCGGCCGAGGACCTGCCCGCCTTCTCCGACTTGGTCGGATTCTTGGAAGAGGAGGCTCGACGGGCAGAGAATTTGGGGTTGACGGTCACCCATCCTTCGGAGCCACAGAGAGCTGCCGGGAGCGCTGTGAGTAGGGGCCCTCCGACGAGGAAGGACCGCACCAACCGGCAGTCGTATGGGACTGTGAGTGAATTGACCCCACATGGTGAGACCTGCCCATGTTGTAGGCAGATTGGCCATGCTGTGGCCAATTGCAATAAGTTCGGGGAACTTAGGGTTCAGGGACGGCGCCGGATGGCCAAGCAGCGGAGCTGGTGTTTCCTGTGCCTCGGGCCACACATGGCTAGGGACTTCGCACACAAATGTGCGGATATTGTGGTGGGCCCCACAACAATCTGTTGTGCATGAACCGGTCCGGCCAACAGCCTCCACAGGGCCGTACTCAGGGTGACACGGCATGGGGCCCTGAGAATTCGTTTGCGACTCGGAGCGCAACTCAGGGGCCAACGTCCCCACGTGCACAGGGCAGTACCAGGGTGCAGGGCCGCACTCAGGACCATTACATGGGGGGCCCTGAGTTTTCGGTTGCGACTCAGCATCCGACCCAGCGGGACATTGGGTGTGTTGAGCAGGCCGTAACGGGCGGGTGTCATGGGACACCTTCGAGCTATGCGGGTGCGGTTCGGACGCCGCCTCAGTTGTCGCCCCGCTCGTCGCCTCGTCCTCGTCGGTCACATGTGATGTCCCCCCCGCTCATGGAGCGGCCACGGTTGAATTCACGCCCACCCCCCTTTACGGGGAATCGTAGGTTGGGAATGGAACCGGCGCGTGGGCCATTTGTACAATGGGACCCTCTGGTGTATAGCTGCATACCTGATCGGTTACAGGCACAGTGGGGCCCCGGGGGTCCTCGCTAGGAATTTGCGGCCCAACCATTTGTTGCCCCCCAACCGGAGACGGTGGTGTTACCGATCGCCTCTGTGCTTGTTTGGGATTTGGCGGGCAACCCAACATACGTACGTGCGCCCTATTAGATTCTGGAGCTCAGGGCTGCATTGTATCGAATGATTTAGCAAAATGGTTGGGCCTCAAGGTAAATAGGTATAATAAATCAATACGGGGCGTGGGGAATGTTACGGTTACGAATGTAGTTGGTCAATCGGTGATCACGTTCTCTCCACGTTATGACATTTTGACAAAAACATCCGTGCAAGCTTTAGTAATGACGCATGTCATGGGCAGACACCCCTTGGTGAAGTTGAATCCGGCCGTTCGATTCCTGACATCAGGACTCAAGTTGGCGGATCCCGATTTTGACACTCCAGCCCCGGTCGACCTGCTACTGGGAGCAGACGTTCTGGGTAGGTTTCTGTTGTCGGATCAGCGAGTTCTTCAGCCGGACGGGTTGATTGCTGTGGATACTAAGTTTGGTCACGTGATCATGGGTCCGGCATTGCCAATGGTTAGGCCTGCCGAGTCAGATGGCATACTTATTGGCTCAGCGTTGTCAGACGTTATCCAACGTTTCTGGGAGATAGAGGAACCTCCCACCGTTCGTCGAGTCGACGCAGACGAAGAAGAGTGCGAGTTGTTTTACCAGAATAGTACTGGTCGCCTTCGTTCTGGTCGTTTTGTAACTCGACTGCCTTTCAGGGCCGATCGACCGCCACTAGGAGAATCTAGGAAGATGGCTGAGACGAGATTGATGTCGATGGAGCGTAGGATGTCAAGGGACGCCGTATTTTAACAAAAATATGTTGATTTCATGAGGGAGTATGAGTCGTTAGGACACATGTCGGTATCGGGTGTGGACTGGAGATCTGAGGATCATTGTTTCCTTCCACACCATGCCGTCCTACGAACCCCTACCGGCAAGATTCGAGTTGTTTTTGATGGGTCAGCACCTACCTCGAACGGGATGTCCCTGAATCAGTGTCTACATTCGGGACCCAAGTTGAGTCGTGATATTTCGGATATTCTCACGAGCTTTCGGAGGCACCAGATTGTATTTGTCGCAGACATTCGGATGATGTTTAGGCAAACGGTAATTCATCCGGCTGACAGAAGGTATCAGTTGATACTTTGGCGTGAGTCCACGGCCGAGCCAGTCAAGGTCTATGAGTTAAACACGAACACGTATGGGTTACGGTCTAGCCCGTATTTGTCGATGCGTACCCTGCGGGAGTTGGCGTCGCGTGACCGTGTGAGCTATCCTAGAGCCGCCGCTATCCTGGAGCAAGATTTGTACGTCGATGACGTCTGCACAGGGGCAGCCAGTGTAGAGGAAGCTCTGGACCGACGTGACGAGCTTATTCAATTGCTGGAACGAGGCGGCTATGAACTACGTAAGTGGATGTCCAACTCCCCTGAGTTGATGGCTGGTCTCCCAGATGAGTTTCAACAAGACCCGCACGTTTTTGAGAATCCTGACAACCCTAACATGTTGTCAGTACTTGGAATTCAGTACCGGCCCGTCCATGATGAGTTTACCTATCGGGTGGTTTTAGAAACACCGAAGGCCTGGACGAAGCGGTCAGTACTGTCAACGATTGCGAGAACGTTCGACCCGAATGGATGGATTTCTCCAGTCACCTTTGCTCTCAAATGTTTTATGCAAAGGCTATGGGCGGCTCAGTTGACCTGGGACACCCACCTCTCAGGTGATTTGTTGACTGATTGGACGCGAATGTTCACCTCGCTATCGGACATAAATAATGTATCGCTGCCGAGGAAATTGGTCCCTGCTGGGGATTACAGGGCAACCCTTCACGGGTTTTGTGATGCCTCTGAACGAGGGTTTGCGGCAGCGGTTTATTTGCGAACCGTCACCTCCACCGGGGAGGTCGACGTGCGTTTGGTTTTGGCAAAAAGCAAGGTAGCGCCTATTCGGACAAGGATGACGATTCCAAAACTGGAACTGTCCGGGGCTGCTCTTTTGACCAAACTTTTGAATCACACTCTAACAGTGTTGCGTGGGTCAGTGGTTTTGGAGGATACGGTGTACGCTTGGACGGACAGCCAGATTGTTTTGTGCTGGCTGAAGGCTTCGGTCCATAACTTAGAGGTTTTTGTTGCGAACCGTGTCTCCCAGATTGTGTCGTCTGAGGTCCCACTGACCTGGAGACATGTACCAGGAGAATTGAACCCGTCTGATTGTGCATCCAGGGGATGTCAGGCTCCTGAACTCGTTAGACACCATTTGTGGTGGGGACCACCCTGGCTTGCCAAGAGAGAATCGGACTGGCCCCACAGAAATGTAGTAGTATCTTCGGATCATGGCCCCAGAGCGGTCGTGCATGTTACCCAGAAGGCTGAGGACCCTGACGCCGGGTTTCTGCTGGACCGGTATAGCTCACTTGACAAGTTGATAAACGTGTCCACTTGGATTAGGAGATTCGCTCGAAATTGTCGTACTCCTCGCGATCAGCGAACGTTGAACCCTATTCTGACTCCGGCAGAGCGAAACGAGTCGCTATTGAATTTGGTCCGGTTGGTACAGTCCTCGAAGTTTGGGGCAGAATTGGAGATTATACGAAGTGGACGTTCGAAATTGAAGGGAGCCGTCGCGCGTCTCAACCCCTTTGTTGATTCGACCGGGTTACTTCGGGTAGGAGGAAGATTGCGCAATGCGAATCTGTTGTATTCGGCTCGTCACCCACTTCTGCTCCCCAAGGGGGGACAGTTAGTTGAATTGCTGGTGACTGATCGTCATATTAAAACGCGCATGCCGGCTGTAACGCGTTGTTGGCCACGCTCCAGCGGGAGTTTTGGATCTTATCTGCCCGCCGTGTCATACGGAACATCGTGTTTCGGTGCATGCCTTGTTATCGACTTAAGGCTGCCACGATGCAACCTCTCATGGGGGACTTGCCCCCTGATCGTGTGAATGAGGTCAGACCGTTTTCAGGTGTTGGTACGGATTTTGCAGGACCGTTTATGGTGAAGAGTTCACGATTGCGTACCGCTAGGCAATACAAGGCGTACCTATGTGTGTTTGTTTGTTTATCCACCAAGGCGGTACATCTGGAGCTCGTTGCTGATCTCTCGACAGAGGCTTTCATTGCTTGTTTGGATAGGTTTGTTTCTCGAAGGGGACTTCCAACTTTGATCCGCTCTGATAACGGCACTAACTACATCGGTGCGGAACGATACTTACGAGAGATAGTCAACTTTTTGAATGTAAATAAAGTGGATATTGGAACGGCCCTCTCCCGTCGGGGTATACAGTGGACCTTCAGCCCACCGATTTGCCCCCACTGGGGTGGGATTTTTGAGGCCGTAGTTAAGTCAGCTAAGACGCACTTGGGGCGTATAGTAGGTCAGACCGCGCTGACTTTTGAGGAGCTCGCGACATTGTTTTGTAAGATCGAGGCCGTTCTCAATTCGCGACCGTTGTGTCCACTCAGCTCGGATCCAAATGACCTGGAGGCTCTGACCCCAGGCCATTTCTTGATAGGACAGCCACTTAACGCGTTGCCCGAGCACCCCTTCGAGGGAGTGAAATTGTATCGGTTGTCAAGGTATCAGATGTTGCAGCAGTTTACTCAGAATTTCTGGAAGCGTTGGTCGCTCGAGTATCTGCATATCTTACAACAGCGCCTTAAGTGGACTGACAAAACTAGCCCCCCTAGTGTTGGTGACCTCGTTCTGGTTAAGGATGCTAACCTACCGCCACTACGTTGGCGCAGGGGGCGCATTGTTAACTTGTTCCCTGGCAAGGACGGGACCCCCCGGTCTGCAGAGGTTCTAGTAGGAGGCTCGGTTCTAAAACGAGCGGTAGCAACGTTGTCTCGGCTGCCCGTAGATTAGGGGACAGGTGGGTGCCTGTCCGGGCGGGTGATTGTTCGATTCCAAATCGATATTCGATCGATGGTTTCTGAACGGCCATTTTGAATTTGACGTTAGCTGCCAACCTAGCAGTTTTTTGACAACTGACGGACGAAAGCCCTCGCAATGTAAACGCGTTTTGGTTAGGGTATTGAAATTAAATCGCAGGCCATCTGGAATGTATTCGGGTTTCCCTCAGGATTGTTAATATAGCTGAGTGTGTTATTGTTTCTCGAACCAGATAAAGTTCGCATTTTCGTGCCCGATTGTTTTTACCACGTAACATAACCTGTGTTGGAACACTGTGCTCATTGAAACTGGCCCGCCAGTCATACCTGGTTGGCTGAAGAACCTGTCTACCAAGAAGAGCCTAGGGTGCACCCGGGCCTTGCAGAGAGACAGGAGGTTGACGGGACCGAAGCACAGACCAGGTTAGATCGACCCCAATTAACTTCAGCTCGGTGAATCGCCGACGTTCACACTTCTTGGCAACTGATCGTTACGCTACCTCGTAGCTGATGGGCCCCTACGAGGTCATTAGGTGCTGAGAAGCCTGAACAATAGGTGTCGCTATTTTGTTGCAATTTTGCATATTATAATTTCTCAATATATCTTCTATATAAGTATGCATCTACATATTCAAGCACATAAAACTTTTCATTGCTCTTGAAGTACAAACAGCAGTCCGCTTCACTTCGGTAAAACCCTTCCTTAACCATGAAGTCGTTAAATTTATTGTTCCACATCTTTGGTGATCATTTCAATCCATACAGTGATCTCTGTAGTTTAAGTACTCTATGGGAACTAGGAATTTCCCTCATACCTTCTGGAATTTTAAGATACACCTCTTCTTCAATATCTCCGTAGAGAAAAGTACTCTTTACATCCATTTGTAGCATGCTTAATCCGTGTTTGTAAGCCATAGCCAAAAGTATTCGTTAGGTGGTAAGTTTCGCTACGGGTGCGTGTATTTCCGAGTGGTCGAAAGTAACCTCTTGTTGAAAACATCGGACTACAAATCTTGCCTTATACTGCTGTTGGCCATACTCTCCTCTCTTTATTTTAAAAACCCATTTCGTATCAATAGTCTTCTTCCCCGCTAGTAATTCTGTCTCAATCCAACTTCCATTTCTTTCATATGGGGTCTTATTTGGTACCTTAGTAGGCCCGGTCCTGTTAATCACAAAAGCAGCTGTACTCACCGCTTCCACCCACAAAATTTTGTCTAATACTGCTTCTTGTAACATTGTTCTTCCTGCTTCCACCATGGTGCGCATCTCTCTCTCCGCCCTTCCGTTCTGTTCAGGTGTATAGCTCACAGACGTTTGATGGGTGATATCCATTCTGGTTTAACAAATTAATACCTCTTTATTCATAAATTCCGTTCCATGGTCACTCCTTACCGTTTTAATTCTTTGACCCGTCTCGTTTTCAAATTTATTTAATAATACTTCAATTTGCTCTTTTGTTTCAGACTTCTGTTTCAAAAAATATATAAACCGATAACTACTGTAATCATCTTTACACAACAAGAAGTATGCAGATCCACCCAGCGACCGCTGCTCCATAGGGCCACACAGGTCCATATGGATCTTCTCGCCTGGGGCACCTGCCTGATTGGTGCTACTTTCAAAAGCTTGTCTGTGTTGTTTACCTTAAATGCAAGGTTCGCATTGTTCAGTCAGCCCTTCAACTTTTACATTATTTTTACATAATACATTTTTCACCTGGCTGTAGTTCTGGTGGGCCAAAATACTGTGCCACTCGTTGACGCTTTTGGTGGTAGCCAAAGCTACATTTATATTGAATTTAAAATACATTATAACAAGGTTCTCTTTGCGTGACGAAGTGCACGTAATCTGGCCACCCTTCACAAACTTATATTCTTCACTATTTGAGATCAACCTATAACCTTTGTCAATAGCACAAATGACTGAAAATAAATTTACCCTCAGATCTGGCCCGTACAATAAATCTAACAGTACAGAATCAATATACTCACAGCCATTAAACGCCTTCATTTCTATTGTGCAGATTCCACTTACTTTCAACTATTTACCATCTCCAATAGTAACCCATTTATTCTCAACCTCCTTAAATTCAGTGAAGAGACCCGTCGACTGTCTCATCTGCTCATTGGCGCCTGTGTCCATAATAAACTCATAAGTGCAGTCCCCATTAATAATATAGGCCTTTGGAGCCTTATGGTTATACTTCGTCTGTTGTCTCGACCTGCAATCTTTAAAAATATGCCCTACCTTCCACAGAAATTACATTAACTACAATACATATGTAGACATACTCACCATAGAAGGGCTATTTCTTGCATATGACACTCCAACCCGAGACAAAAGTACTTAGATCATGTTGTCCTAAAGACAAAACTTAGATCAAAGAATCTTATAATTCAATCGACGTAAATCGTCTAAACATCGATAAGTTTGTAGAGGAATTTAAATCCTATGATCTCTCCCTTTTATATCTGATAGAAGATCCCGAGGAAGCTTTAAATAACCTGATAACCCTCTTGAAATCAGCTGCAAAATATAGCTCCTATAAATACTGTAAAATAATAAGAAAACCCTGGATGATGGTCTTCTTTGCTGCGTCAGAAACCGTGAAAATTTGCACAAACAAGTAAAAAATAACCCAGATAACACCATTCTATTGCTATTGACGCTATCGTAATTTTTGTAATTCACTCATTAAAAAGCTAAGATGTAAATATGACAAGGTCTTATTAGTTTCTGCAGGTTCCAACAATAAAAAAATCTGGACTGCTATAAAATCCATATCGAATCTTGAAAAAATTAAAAGGTCACCTATAACCTTTGTCAATAGCACAAATGACTGAAAATAAATTTACCCTCAGATCTGGCCCGTACAATACATCTAACAGTACAGAATCAATATACTCACAGCCATTAAACGCCTTCATTTCTATTGTGCAGATTCCACTTACTTTCAACTGTTTACCATCTCCAATAGTAACCCATTTATTCTCAACCTCCTTAAATTCAGTGAAGAGACCCGTCGAACTTCTCTCATTAATGTCCTCTGAGAAAAATGCTATAAATGAAGTTAATATGTTCTTCAATAACGTTGGAAAAAACCTTTCTGAAGCGATTCCACCCACCCCTCCGCTACCCCCGGAACCAAAACGTCTCTCAAATAGCCCCTTACAGTCTTTCGCATTACTTGAGACCTGTGAACATGAAATAGAATCTCAAATTCTAGCACTAAAAAGTGACTGCGCTGTAGGATGCGATGGAATTAGTGCTAAGACGTTGAAATCAGTCAAAGACCCCTTAGTTCCCTTACTAACCCACATTTACAACAACTGCATGCATAAAGGAACTTTTCCCTCCGATTTAAAGAAATCTATTATATATCCTATACACAAGGCTGGTGATAGAAGTGCTGTTAATAACTACAGGCCTATATCAATACTAACTACCTTATCTAAACTATTTGAAAGAATAATAAACAATAGATTAGTGAAACTTCTCGAACAAAATAACTTACTGTCAATTAACCAATACGGTTTTCGATCAGGTAAATCTGCGGATGACGCACGTTTAGCTTTCACAAATACAATTGCCAAAGACCTTGACGAAAAGAAAAAATGTCTCACAATTTACCTGGACCTAGCGAAAGCTTTCGACACTGTATCTATCCCACTTCTCCTCAATAAACTTGAATCACTGGGCATAAGGGGAACTCAACTTCGTCTATTCGAAAGTTACCTGTCAAACAGAACTCAACGAGTCAAAATAGATGAGCACGTTAGTGATGACCTCCCGGTTTCTTATGGAGTACCACAGGGCAGTATACTCGGTCCTACGCTTTTCCTATGTTACATAAATGATCTATGCGATCTAAACTTTCCACATTGTAAAATTGTCTCCTACGCAGATGACACAGCTGAAACATGGACAGAGGCCTTCTCAGTAGCTCAAAAGGGCTTCAACTACGTTTCACATTGGCTAGCAACTATGTAATTATTATCTTACACTAAATTCAGAAAAAAACCACATACATGATTTTCTCAATTGTAAATCGGGCTTCATGCACCGATATTTTCCAAAACTTGAATATTATCTCCCATAAATGCTTCTACCCACCTATCAATACCTGTACATGTCCGCAAATTTTAAGTACCAATTCAACTAAATATCTAGATTACAATAATAGATTGCAACCTAACTTTTAGAGAACAAGCACAAAATCTATCAAAACGTATTAGGAAACGTATTAGCATATGTTTTTAAGCAACTTCGGCATGCTGCAAGTGATAAATGAATTATACAAATATACAAGGCTCTGGTCCAATCATTAGTGACATATGGAATCACATGCTGGGGTGGATCCCCAATGACTCATATACTAGCTGTCGAACAAGCACAAAGACTCATACTAAAAATTTGTCTGTTCAAAACATATAGGTTCCCAACCAAGACACTACACGAAATATCAGACACGCTAACCGTCAGACAACTGTACATATTACATACAACACTGAAACAACACTCTCTCACTCCTTACTTGAACGAAATCAGTGAAAACCGGCGAAATGTTGATGTTCGATTCAGAATCGATACTCGATCTATGGTTCCGGAACGGCCATTTTTGAATTTGACGGAGCTGCCACAGAGCAGTTTTGACAACTGACTGACGACAGGCCCCCGTAATGTGACGTGTATTGATTTTGGGCAATTAAAATTAAATCGTAAGCCATCTGGAGTTGTATTCGGGCTCCCCTCAGGATTGTCTTATAGCTGAGTGTGTTGTGGTTCTCCGAACCAGATACTGTACGTATTTAAGGAAATTGTGCGGTCGAAGCTGACCTGCCAGCCATACCTGGTTGGCTGAAGAACCTGTCTACCAAGAAGAGCCTAGGGTGCACCCAGGCCTTGCAGAGAGACAGGAGTTTGACGGGAACGAAGCACAGACCAGGTCAGATAGAATCTATTTATTTAGCTCGGTGAATCGCCGACGTTCTTGCTTCTTGACACCTGATAGTTACGCTACCTCGTAGCTGATGGGCCCCTGCGAGGTCATTAGGTGCTGAGAAGCCTGATCATTTTGGTAGCAAGAGCGTGGTTTCCTGAGATTTGCAGCCGTCAAGGCTCCAGGAACCCACGATTTGGGACTATCAATCAGTAGGTATAGGCGGTTATTAGCTAACTTGGTTTTGTTCCTGTATCCACATAGATTGGTAGTATTATAAGTTATAAGTCTACTGCTGGTGGTAGACAGACAGACATAACAGTTTTCCCTAAATGACCAGTTGTACTGAGATGTGACTCAGAATAGTAATTACATTCAGGTGCATTGTAGGTGAATTGAAATTTGCATTGAAGTCATATCATGTTTGCAGTTTGAAGTTTGCATAGTCAATCTATTAGTGGTCTAGTAATGCTAATGAATGTTTGGACATTGTTTTCAGTTTATAGCAATTTGTAACTTGAACTAATATTGACTATCTGTGTGTGTTATATGATATAGGGAAACTAAATTGTTGTTTACAGAATTTGTGTAGATATAAAACTCGGTTTCTATTGTTTGGGGAAACCAGCATTGTTTAAGTTATAGATTAGGGTTCCCTCGTTTGTGTTGTAGACTGGAGGGTCCAATATAATTGAGTTACTGCAAATTGTGAGTAAGTATCGTTCCGATCATGTCGTTGTCTGAAATACAGAAGGGTGTTTCTAAGGAGCTCAGATGGTTTTCCTCCGCACACGGTCTGATAGACCGTTTAGATAGGCATGATGTGGTATTGGAGCGGTCTATGGACGTTAAGGAACGCTACAACAGGGTGCTCGAATTGTCCGCGCAGGCGGAAGCAGTTGATGGTTGCTCACCTGACAGGCTGTCACGGTTGCTAGGGGATGTCGACCAGTGTATGGACATGGCAGCTGCTATCACGCAGAAGGCTGCGGACATACGTAGGCAGCGCGAGTCCAGCCGTGGTGGTGACATTGAAGCACCTCTGCCGCATCAGGGATCGGGGACCAGGTTACCCGTTATAACTATGCCTACCTTTGACGGAGTGTCCGGTGAATGGATGAGCTTCATCAATCTGTTCGACAGTTTGGTGCACATGCGATCGGACATTACCAAGTCGGTCAAAATGGCTCAGCTGGTGGCAGCATTGAGGGGTGAGCCTAGGGAGCTGGTCGCTCATTTGACAGTTACGGAGGGTAACTATGAGACGGCCAGGCAATTGTTGGTAAGACGTTACCACAACAAACGGAGGTTGGCCGATGCCCAACTGAACCGTTTGTTTAGCATCCCGGTTGTGAACAAGGTCGGGGCCATACAGACGGAGGTTTTGAACCCGTTGTTGTCCGTCACCAAGGCCCTAGAGAATCTTGGACTTCCGGTTGGTGAATGGTCCTACCTATTGCTGTACATTGTACTTTCCCGACTACCCGCTGACGTGCAGACTCGTTTCGAACAGTCTCACGGGAGGTCGGCCGAGGACCTGCCCGCCTTCTCCGACTTGGTCGGATTTTTGGAAGAGGAGGCTCGACGGGCAGAGAACTTGGGGTTGACGGTCACCCATCCTTCGGAGCCACAGAGAGCTGCCGGGAGCGCTGTGAGTAGGGGCCCTCCGACGAGGAAGGACCGCACCAACCGGCAGTCGTATGGGACTGTGAGTGCATTGACCCCACCCAGGGGTGCAGGTGAGACCTGCCCATGTTGTAGGCAGATTGGCCATGCTGTGGCCGATTGCAATAAGTTCGGGGAACTTAGGGTTGAGGGACGGCGCCGGATGGCCAAGCAGCGGAGCTGGTGCTTCCTGTGCCTCGGGCCACACATGGCTAGGGACTGCACGCGCACAAAATTGTGCGGATACTGTGGTGGGGCCCACCACAATTTGTTGTGCATGAACCGGTCCGGCCAACAGCCACCACAGGGCCGTACCCAGGGTGACACGGCATGGGGCCCTGAGAATTCGTTTGCGTCTCGGAGCGCAACTCAGGGGCCAATGTCCCCACGTGCACAGGGCGGTACTAGGGTGCAGGGCCGCACTCGGGGTCATCACATGGGGGGCCCTGAGTTTTCGGTTGCGACTCAGCATCCGACTCAGCGGGCAATGGGGCCACAAGCACGCAACCACCCAGGGGTGCAGGGCCGCACTCAGGGTCATCACATGGGGGGCCCTGAGTTTTCGGTTGCGACTCAGCATCCGACTCAGCGGGACATTGGGTATGTTGAGCAGGCCGTAACGGGCGGGTGGCATGGGACACCTTCGAGCTATGCGGATGCGGCTCGGACGCCGCCTCAGTTGTCGCCCCGCTCGTCGCCGCGTCCTCGTCGGTCGCATGTGATGTCCCCCCCGCTCATGGAGCGGCCACGGTTGAATTCACGCCCACAACCCTTCGGGGGGCGTCGTAGGGTGGCAATGGAACCGGCGCGTGGGCCATTTGTACAGTGGGACCCGCTGGCGTATAGCTGCCTACCTGATCGGTTACAGGCACAGTGGGGCCCCGGGGGTCCTCGCTAGGAATTTGCGGCCCAACCATTGGTTGCCCCCCAACCGGAGACGGTGGTGTTACCGATCGCCTCTGTGCTTGTTTGGGATTTGGCGGGCAACCCAACATACGTTCGCGCCCTATTAGATTCTGGAGCTCAGGGCTGCATTGTATCGAACGATTTAGCAAAATGGTTGGGCCTCAAGGTAAATAGGTATAATAATTCAATACGGGGCGTGGGGAATGTTACGGTTACAAATGTAGTTGGTCAATCGGTGATCACGTTCTCTCCACGTTATGACATTTTGACAAAAACATCCGTGCAAGCTTTAGTAATGACGCATGTCATGGGCAAACACCCCTTGGTGAAGTTGAATCCGGCCGTTCGACTCCTGACGTCAGGACTCAAGTTGGCGGATCCCGATTTTGACACTCCAGCCCCGGTCGATCTGCTACTGGGAGCAGACGTTTTGGGCAGGTTTCTGTTGTCGGATCGGCGAGTTCTTCAGCCGGACGGGTTGATTGCTGTGGATACTAAGTTTGGTCACGTGATCATGGGTCCGGCATTGCCAATGGTTAGGCCTGCCGAGTCAGATGGCATACTTATTGGCTCAGCGTTGTCAGACGCTATCCAACGGTTCTGGGAGATAGAGGAACCTCCCACCGCTCGTCGAGTCGACGCAGACGAAGAAGAGTGCGAGTTGTTTTACCAGAATAGTACTGGTCGCCTTCGTTCTGGTCGTTTTGTAACTCGACTGCCTTTCAGGGCCGATCGACCGCCACTAGGAGAATCTAGGAAGATGGCTGAGACGAGATTGATGTCGATGGAGCGTAGGATGTCAAGGGACGCCGTATTTAAACAAAAATACGTCGATTTCATGAGGGAGTATGAGTCGTTAGGACACATGTCGGTATCGGGTGTGGACTGGAGATCTGAGGATCATTGTTTCCTTCCACACCATGCCGTCCTACGAACCCCTACCGGCAAGATTCGAGTTGTTTTTGATGGGTCAGCACCTACCTCGAACGGGATGTCCCTGAATCAGTGTCTACATTCGGGACCCAAGTTGAGTCGTGATATTTCGGATATTCTCACGAGCTTTCGGAGGCACCAGGTTGTATTTGTCGCAGACATTCGGATGATGTTTAGGCAAACGGTAATTCATCCGGCTGACAGAAGGTATCAGTTGATACTTTGGCGTGAGTCCACGGCCGAGCCAGTCAAGGTCTATGAGTTGAACACGAACACGTATGGGTTACGGTCTAGCCCGTATTTGGCGATGCGTACCCTGCGGGAGTTGGCGTCGCGTGACCGTGTGAGCTATCCTAGAGCCGCTGCTATCCTGGAGCAAGATTTGTACGTCGATGACGTCTGCACAGGGGCAGCCAGTGTAGAGGAAGCTCTGGACCGACGTGACGAGCTCGTTCAATTGCTGGAACGAGGCGGCTATGAACTACGCAAGTGGATGTCCAACTCCCCTGAGTTGATGGCTGGTCTCCCAGATGAGTTTCAACAAGACCCGCACGTTTTTGAGAATCCTGACAACCCTAACATGTTGTCAGTGCTTGGAATTCAGTACCGGCCCGTCCATGATGAGTTTACCTATCGGGTGGTTTTAGAAACACCGAAGGCCTGGACGAAGCGGTCAGTACTGTCAACGATTGCGAGAACGTTCGACCCGAATGGATGGATTTCTCCAGTCACCTTTGCTCTCAAATGTTTTATGCAAAGGCTATGGGCGGCTCAGTTGACCTGGGACACCCACCTCTCAGGTGATTTGTTGACTGATTGGACGCAAATGTTCACTTCGCTATCGGACATAAATAATGTATCGCTGCCGAGGAAATTGGTCCCTGCTGGGGATTACAGGGCAACCCTTCACGGGTTTTGTGATGCCTCTGAACGAGGGTTTGCGGCAGCGGTTTATTTGCGAACCGTCACCTCCACCGGGGAGGTCGACGTGCGTTTGGTTTTGGCAAAAAGCAAGGTAGCGCCTATTCGGACAAGGATGACGATTCCAAAACTGGAACTGTCCGGGGCTGCTCTTTTGACCAAACTTTTGAATCACACTCTAACAGTGTTGCGTGGGTCAGTGGTTTTGGAGGATACGGTGTACGCGTGGACGGACAGCCAGATTGTTTTGTGCTGGCTGAAGGCTTCGGTCCATAACTTAGAGGTTTTTGTCGCGAACCGTGTCTCCCAGATTGTGTCGTCTGAGGTCCCACTGACTTGGAGACATGTACCAGGAGAATTGAACCCGTCTGATTGTGCATCCAGGGGATGTCGGGCTCCTGAACTCGTTAGACACCATTTGTGGTGGGGACCACCCTGGCTTGCCAGGAGAGAATCGGACTGGCCCCACAGCCATGTAGTAGTATCTTCGGATCATGGCCCCAGAGCGGCCGTGCATGTTACCCAGAAGGCTGAGGACCCTGACGCCGGGTTTCTGCTGGACCGGTATAGCTCACTTGACAAGTTGATAAACGTGTCCACTTGGATTAGGAGATTCGCTCGAAATTGTCGTGCTCCTCGCGATCAGCGAACGTTGAACCCTATTCTGACTCCGGCAGAGCGAAACGAGTCGCTGCTGAATTTGGTCCGGTTGGTACAGTCCTCGAAGTTTGGGGCAGAATTGGAGACTATACGAAGTGGACGTTCGAAATTGAAGGGAGCCGTCGCGCGTCTCAACCCCTTTGTTGATTCGACCGGGTTACTTCGGGTAGGAGGAAGATTGCGCAATGCGAATCTGTCGTATTCGGCTCGTCACCCACTTCTGCTCCCCAAGGGGGGACAGTTAGTTGAATTGCTGGTGACTGATCGTCATATTAAAAACGCGCATGCCGGCTGTAACGCGTTGTTGGCCACGCTCCAGCGGGAGTTTTGGATCTTATCTGCCCGCCGTGTCATACGGAACATCGTGTTTCGGTGCATGCCTTGTTATCGACTTAAGGCTGCCACGATGCAACCTCTCATGGGGGACTTGCCCCCTGATCGTGTGAATGAGGTCAGACCGTTTTCAGGTGTTGGTACGGATTTTGCAGGACCGTTTATGGTAAAGAGTTCACGATTGCGTAACGCTAAGCAATACAAGGCGTACCTGTGTGTGTTTGTTTGTTTATCCACCAAGGCGGTACATCTCGAGCTTGTTGCTGATCTCTCGACAGAGGCTTTCATTGCTTGTTTGGATAGGTTTGTTTCTCGAAGGGGACTTCCAACTTTGATCCGCTCTGATAACGGCACTAACTACGTCGGTGCGGAACGATACTTACGAGAGATAGTCAACTTTTTGAATGTAAATAAAGTGGATATTGGAACGGCCCTCTCCCGTCGGGGTATACAGTGGACCTTCAGCCCACCGAGTTGCCCCCACTGGGGTGGGATTTTTGAGGCCGTAGTTAAGTCAGCGAAGACGCACTTAGGGCGTATAGTAGGTCAGACCGCGCTGACTTTTGAGGAGCTCGCGACATTGTTTTGTAAGATCGAGGCCGTTCTCAATTCGCGACCGTTGTGTCCGCTCAGCTCGGATCCAAATGACCTGGAGGCTCTGACCCCAGGCCATTTCTTGATAGGACAGCCACTTAACGCGTTGCCCGAGCACCCCTTCGAGGGAGTGAAATTGTATCGGTTGTCAAGGTATCAGATGTTGCAGCAGTTTACTCAGAATTTCTGGAAGCGTTGGTCGCTCGAGTATCTGCATATCTTACAACAGCGCCTTAAGTGGACTGACAAAACCAGCCCCCCTAGTGTTGGTGACCTCGTGCTGGTTAAGGATGCTAACCTACCGCCACTGCGTTGGCGCAGGGGGCGCATTGTTAACTTGTTCCCTGGCAGGGACGGGACCCCCCGGTCTGCAGAGGTTCTAGTAGGAGGCTCGGTACTAAAACGAGCGGTAGCAACGTTGTCTCGGCTGCCCGTAGATTAAGGGACAGGTGGGTGCCTGTCCGGGCGGGTGATTGTTCGATTCAGAATCGATACTCGATCTATGGTTCCGGAACGGCCATTTTTGAATTTGACGGAGCTGCCACAGAGCAGTTTTGACAACTGACTGACGACAGGCCCCCGTAATGTGACGTGTATTGATTTTGGGCAATTAAAATTAAATCGTAAGCCATCTGGAGTTGTATTCGGGCTCCCCTCAGGATTGTCTTATAGCTGAGTGTGTTGTGGTTCTCCGAACCAGATAGTTGACGTATGCCCTGATATCAGAAGCAGAACTTTCTTTCTAAACAGATTCCTCGTGTTTCAAGGACCCAGACTACAATAAAATTAATAAAGATCATAACATATTTAACCTATGTAATTTCGAAGTTAAGCACAAAAAAAAACGTGCTGTTAAAACTGGACTATTATCAAACTGAAAATATTTTCACTGTAATAAAGTAAAACTCTTCTCTACTTTTGACATATGTAACGAACACGCACACAAAATCACAAAATCTCATACACATTTTCACCGACACCATCATAAATTAAGTCAATATATGTGGGAATGTCATAGTATGTGGCCATAGTATTAGTATATTATGGCACTTAGTATATTATGGCCACATACTAAGATACAATACATTCCCTGTTACTTATCATTTAAGTTCTTTAGCTCCTTAGAGCTAAAGAACTTAAGAGAACTAAAGAACACCCTTGGGTGTAAATGTGAGCAACCAGTGATCATAACACAGGCAATTAAAATGCCTAGCTTGGTCGTTGGCCTGCTACCACGAAAATTGTAACTTCATATCTATATTATGTTCTTGTAATAATTTTTCTGTACTCTTATATTTTATGAATAAATATTATTATTATTATTATTATTATATGTTTATCTTGGAAAAGATAATGAATGGAGAGCTAGAAATCTACTCACTACCGAAGTAAATAATGACGACCTTATAATATGACTACATAAGTATGACGTATTACCGAATATCACGCGGTTGAGACCGTAAAAGCTAGCCTTTTCCAAGCTTAGAATATCGCAAACATACGTAAAATGTGTCCAGAGTCAGAAATCAACTGCAATACGTCTCTGTAAACAACGTTCCAAGATTTGTTGTTCTCTGCGCATATGTAGAGATTTCTAGCTCTGGATACACGTAGCCAACGTAGAGCTGTCCGTGAGAAAAACATGGGGTGCCCAAATGAATCCCTGCCACTTTTAGCGTTTGTCCTTGACACTTATTTATAGTTATGGAGAAGGCCCCTTTCAAGGGGAGCTGTAAGCTTTAGCATTGGAAAGGCAATTCGTTGGAATGATGGGAATACGTGGTATCAATACCGATTCTCCTTTGGCCTCGCCGTTGATGATGGTGGCCCGCACGATGTGCCTTTTCAGCTCTGTGATGCGTAACCTGGTGCCATTGCACAATCTTGGTGCATCTAGGTTGCGCATCAGTATGACAGGCACACCCACCTTCAGCTCCAACTTGTAGGGACGACACTCTACAGTGCCGTCTAATGCACTGCTCTAATGAGTTAAGAAACTCTACAGGGTAAATCGTCGTCGTCACTTGTTATCACTGTATCAATAGAATTAATGTATCTAAACTCAGAGTTTTTTTTTGGCCGGACAGACTATGTCACCTGTTATGTGGTCACTTTGTTTTTTGTAACGTAGGCACGTTGCACATTTTGGCGATTCAGACTTTTTAACGCAGTCGGTCACCAGGTGCCCTAGTTCGCCGCAGTGACCACAAGTAGGTTTCGCTTCTTTGCAGGTCTTGGCAGCATGTCCATACTGCTGACAGTGGAAACATCTTGTTACTAAGGTGAAATCTCTTACAGTACAAGATGACCAATTTATGAACACCCTGTCCTGTGCAATGAGAGTCTTGCGGATTTCGGCAGGTACTTCGATAATGAAGTTTGAGGCATCCGTGTTCTTTTTGCCTGATTTATGGCTCAACTTTAATGAGAACGATTCTAGAGATAAATTCGGCATTTTTTCAGCAAGATTTTGTTCGAGGAGACATTTGCGCGGTTTTTGTTTTATTTAAAATGTGTACCATTTAGCTCGCCGTGGCCACCCCGATTTTCGAATAAGTTCGGCGCCACGCCGTGCGTATTTCACGATGACACTCCTTTAGGCCATTGCAATATGAACTATGAAAAGTAAAAATCAGATTAATCCCTTGAGTGATCCAGGTTATGATATAATGAAATTCAGTACAACTTTATGTCACCGCTTAAGTCTAGAGCCATAATGAATTGCTTTAGGTAAGGTTTGCATGATACAAAAAGTGTCATTTTCGAGCAGGAAATAGTAGTTTATGTGACTGCTACATAATGGAAGGCATTAATACTCGAGAGTGGGTTTATGAAACGAGCCGAAGGCGATTTTCATAATAATATCACTCGAGAGTTTTAATGCCTAATTATGTACAGTTACATACACTAGTTTATCTACACACATATCATAAGCTCTCTTTGATGTGTTCAGGAACCGCATGTTTGACCGGCATTGTGGCTCTGCAGTTGTTTAGCTAGTTCTGTAGTACCTACCAACTTCATGCAGGCGGGCGTCGGCGTTCGAAATTTGAATGTCAGTACAAACTTCACAGACAAACTAGGGGCGGCAAGCAGTCGGGCGTCGGCGTTCGAAATTTGAATGTCATAATATGTAGAAAAATTACACATTATGGTCATAATGTGTAATTTTTCAGATAAGAAATTAGTTTTACCAAGTAGTTTAACATTATGCTGATCGTAACGTGCGGATTTTGTACGCAGTAAAGTGGGTTTATGATACGTGTGTATCTACACACGTATCATAAACCCACTCTAATTTCTTTTATCTAAAAGAAATTAGATCTGTTCTCTGAGTGAATTCATAAGAATAGCACTGGAAACTATATGTTATGAAAATGTTAAATTAGGTACATTCATGTCTATATTTTAGGTATAAGATAGTATAAATATGTGAAATGTGTATGTGTCGAATTTGTAACCTATTTGTTGTAACTACTCTATCGCATTAGTTTCGATTTTTACATCACTAGGAGTAACAAGCTTTTAATATTATAATATAAATAAAAGTAAAAAACCGACCCCAGTAGCCCCATCACTAGCAAAGTATTAACACGCGCTGTCGAAAAGCAAATGTCAGTGATTCTTATTTTTATGACATAAGATATAATTTCCTGCGTTCTCGAATAACTTTTACGCGCTGTCGTCAGTTCGTTCTCGAGGCTCAGGCTTGTGGCGTTTTCCTACATACAGTGGTGGTCATATAATTAAGAACGACTATTTGAAAACAAGCTTTTTTCAAATTTACGAGAATAACACTTATTGCATATCGTTTTGTATCTCTCTCGGTATCGTAAAACTGTTTTACACAATCGCAGCATACAGTTATAATATGATAAATTCAACAATATTATTATATAAGTAAACTTTTTGTATATAATATATCTTAACATGTTATTGCAAACTTACTGGCTGGCCACATAATTAAGAACGCTGGATAGTTTATTTTTTTATTCAAATTTAAATAGAGAACACTCTGTAACTAGGCCACTATTCGAGTAATTTTGGCGCCATTTAGTTCTGTAAAAGTCAAAAAGTTGATCGTTTCATAATAAAAAAATGGGAAAAAATAAAAGTTGTGATGCATATACAAGGGAAGTAATAATAAATCTTCGCGATATGAATTGGTCATATAAAAAGATTGCCAATCATTTGCAGTGCTCAAAAACGATGATATTCCACGCTGTGAAGCATTTTAACACACATCAAACAACTTTAAATATTCCTCGTGTACCTAAACAGAGAAAGTCATCTCAGCGAGACGATCGAAATATCGTGCGTTTGGCAAAACAATACCCTTTTAAGGGGTCTAATGAGTTAAAAAAAGAATACTTTGGTGAAAATAACCCTTCAGCGATCTCAGCGCGCACTATCCGAAGGCGATTGGTAGAAGCGAAGTTGAACGGAAGGATAGCAAGAAAGGTGCCCATGTTGAAACAGTGTCATAGGAAAGCCCGGCTTGCATTTGCTAGGAGGTATGAAAGCTGGACAGCAAGACAGTGGAAAAATGTTCTTTTCTCTGACGAAACAAAAATTAACAGAGTATGTTCTGATGGGAAACGATATGTTCGACGCCCTCCGAATACGGCATTCGACCCCAAGTACACAAACATGACATTAAAGCATGGTGGTGGAAATGTGAAAATTTGGGGATGCTTCTCTGGTCATGGTGTTGGATCTGTTAGACTGATGGAAACATGGATCAATTCCAGTACAAAAATATACTCGAAGAAACTATGTTACCATATGCTGAAGACGTACTTCCGATTATTTGGACATTCCAACACGACAACGATCCGAAGCACACTGCACGCACCGTTAAAGAATTCCTCACATCTCAATCAGTTTCTGTCTTAGAATGGCCACCGAACAGCCCAGATTTAAATCCCATAGAGCATCTTTGGTGCGAAGTCAAGAAAAAGGTTTCAAATCGACGATGTGGTAACCTAACTGAGTTATATAACGTTTTTTTAGAAGAATGGCGCTCTATTTCTCTTGAAAAATGTCAAAAATTGATAGAATCAATGCCTCGTCGGTGTAAGGCAGTTATTAAAAGCCATGGTCACGCTACAAACTATTAACTTAGAATAAAATGTATTAAATTATAATTTTTAACATTGTCACTGTCTTATTTAATGTGATTTGTAAAATCTAACTATCTACGGAAACAACTCTCGAGCAGCTTAAGAATCGTTCTTAATTATTTGTCCCGCATTTTTACTACTTGAATTTGTAATTATCGATAATCAAATCAATTTGTAAAAAAAATAGTAAATGTTTTAAATATTTACCCCTAATCCCGTTTACTTTATCGATATAGCTATTTCATAACACAACTAATTACTTTTAAGAAGGAACTTAAAAGTACACATAGCATAGTTTTGAAAAAAAATATCTGGTACTACAAATCGTTCTTAATTATATGACCACCACTGTATATGTCACTAGCTGGCGCCTGCGACTACATCCGCTTGTTGTTTTTAATCAAAATCGGTTCAACCAAAAAATAGCCTATGTCCGTCGGGTCTATTATATCTCCATGCTAAAGCTTATCAAAATCAGTTCAGCAGGTATCGCGTGATAACAGATATCAGATAACAGATAACAGATCCATCTTACATACAAACTTTGACATTTATAATATTAGCAGGATTTGAAACCATCACATTCGTTCTTGTGGTCAGTAGGTAAAGTAGGGTTGAAGGTGTTCGTGTTAGTTTTAACGTGTAAGAATTACAAAATCTAAAACTCGTATAGGTTTTCAAGTAACTGTGTTTCAGATTTCTAGTCTACATGATCCAGTAATATTGTTGGAGAAATGAATATATATTTTGATATCCCTTTTTTCATACATAGGTAAACATTTTTAACTTTTCATTATGTTGTTGCCTAGGTAAACAGACAAAACGGGTTACGGTTTTTTAAGTTTTTTCAAGATCTACTCGATGTATTTAAAAATATCAAGAATTGGGAACAAATTGGAAGTATCATATAAAAAAAGAATTATTCAAATCGGTTCATATTTACTACCAAATTCGAGGTAACGAACAAAAAAAAAATACAAACGAATTGAGAACCCCCTGTTTTTATGAAGTCGGTTAAACACAAAAAGTGCCAACTGTCATTTGATTTCAGAGTATAGGATTACATATTATATATGCTCACGCCTTTTTGCCGAAAGAGGAGTAGGCAGAGACTAAAGACCTCCAGTTGCTACGATCCTGGCCTAGATCCCTCGGTGCCGCAACATTCATATTTCTCTTCATAACAAGTTCTTTATTAGGATTGCCCCGTATAAATACACATAGTAACCCATTTAGGCAAATGACTGAACAATAACAAATTGCACGCAGAAAACCTTCTGACTTAGGCATTTTATGAAATATCCAACCAATTCACATTCCAGGAAAAGCCCGAGGCTGATTAATTCCGATCAAGTGGGGAGTGGACTCCTAATGACCTCCTTAAACCAGTAGCAAGAGTGTAGGTCAGTTAACGCTTTCTGCGATGTTGCGTGAGTGTGTGCGTTATTAGGTACGTAGAACATTCGCAAAAACAGACGATAAGAAAATCTATGTGTACTCTGGATAAAAACTGAACACCTCTGCAGACAGGTATCCTAGAGTGAGGCTAGAAGTAATGAATATGCATGTATGTAAATGTCATGTTATGTTGACTTAAAATATATGCGCTAAATTAATTTAATTTCTTAATATTAAATTAATTTCAAAATGAGTTCTCCTAATATGCACTTCTCTAGAGTTAAATAAGCTTGATTGTAAACAGTGGATTGCTGTTATTGGCTTAAAATAATCAAACAGATTGTAAAATTATTGTATCTTAAGACAGTTGCACTCCCAAAAAAAAAAAAAAAGACGAACACGCGTTTCGTCGAAAAAAAAGGTTACCACTCAAACTGGTCGGGATTTCATATTGCTCTGTCGAAATCGTATACTATCTAGCAGCAGTGTTGGTAGTGGTATAAGTGAAACGAAAGTTTACACTCCTTGATAGGTCTTTATTTATAAACTAGCTTATATTTATACTCGGGGCTAGCGGTCGGTCCATTGTTCTCTCCGTGTTGGTCGCAGGGATCGTGACTCCTAGTTCAAAGACGCATGCGGTCCCTGTCGGCGCGCTGCTCCATCTCGCTCGCACTTCCAGTCGGTCAGTCGGCCGGTTGCGCTGGCCGGGGCTCGCTGTCCGTAACATCCTCCCCCCGGCGCAGACTCGTCGTAGCCTCCTCTTCCACGCGTAGGACGGCGAGTTTCCTGGTAGGTCGCGTGAAGACTCCGCCTTTTGTTCGTATGTCGGCGCTGCGCACGTCGTTGTCCGTGCCGAAGAGTATGCGCTCGACGATGCCGCGCGGCCATGTGTTGCGCGGCAACCCGGAGTCCACCACGACGACGAGGTCGCCCACTCGCAGTGGTCGTTGGAGATCCGCTGCGCTTCTGCGTGGCACCAGGGTGGGAAGATATTCCCTGGTCCATCTTCACCAGAATTGGTCAGCCAGTCCTTGGGCTGCTCTCCACTTGCGCCGATCAGCTGGGTCGCAGGGGCCGGTCTGGGGCAGGCCGCTCGATGTCCCGATCAGGAAATGATTAGGCGTCAGCGCCTCTGGGTCCGCCGGGTCCACCGACACGTGGGTCAATGGGCGCGCGTTCACGGCGTACTCAGCCTCCAGCAGCAAAGTCAGCAGCACCTCCTCCTTAGGCACCTGCTCGTTCAGGGTGGCTTTGAAGGCGGTTTTGATGGACCGCACCAGTCGCTCCCAGGCGCCTCCCATGTTCGGCGCCCCGGGTGGGATGAAGCGCCAGTCCACGCGCTGCAGGTGCGCGTAGTCTCGCAGTGCTGGCGCCCACTCCTTGTAGGCGGCTCATAGCTCTTTGTCAGAACCTCGGAAGTTGGTCCCGTTGTCGCTCCAGATCTGGCGCGGCCATCCGCGGCGCGCAGCCATCCTCCTCAGGGCCATGATTGCTGCGTCAACGTCGAGGCTGCCCACCAGCTCGATGTGGACAGCTCGTGTCGTCAGGCACGTGAAGAGCGCGCCCCATCTCTTCTCTCGCCGGCGCCCGACTGCTACCAGCATCGGGCCGAAGTAGTCGACCCCGCAGTTGGTGAAAGGCCGGCGGTTGGAGTCCAGGAGGGCCGGTGGCAGGTTCCCCAGCGGCGGGACTCGGGGCGTCGATCGGCGTACTCGGCAGAGTGCGTAGGATCGGTACACCGCACGCACAGTGGGACGTGCGCGCAGTATCCAGTAGCGTTGCTGCAGGTCCTTCAGCACGCGTTCGTTGCCGGCGTGTCCGGCGGCGGCGTGCTCCCTCAGCACGATCAGCCGAGTCAGCGGGTGGAGGCCATCCATGATGAGTGGCTGCTTGGCTTCTGTCGGTACGCGTGCGGCATTGATTCGCCCGCACACGCGTAGCAGGTCATCCTGCATCATCGGGTCCAGCTTGTGAAGACGGCTGGAGGCTGGCAGTGGTCGGCCCGCTTGTAGCCGTGCGATCTCCTCCCCAAAGCTGTCCCGCTGCGCCTTGGCCACCCATAGCTGCTCTGCTCGTTCGAGGTGGCGCAGCTCCAAGCGCTCAGTCTTCTTCTTGCATCTGTCGATGAAAGCCAATATAGTAGCAGTGGCCCGAATTAACCGCTCATATGATGAGAAGCGGCTGATATCCGGCAGGCCATCCGCTCCCCCCGTGTTGGATGCGTGGTGCGTTGCCTCGACATCCTCTGGCTCGTGGTTCGATGCTCGGGGCCAGGCGTCCTCAGGCTCGTAGAGGAAGGCCGGGCCGATGAACCACCGGTCGTGTGGTCCTTGTGGCATGTTCTCCGGGCGCGTCATGTCTGCGAGTCGTATGCCAATCACTGCAGCCTGGAGTTCAAGGCGCGGGATCGTCTGGGGCCGCAGTGGGGCCACCTTTGCTTTGGCGGCGGCCAAAGCGATCGTGATGCGGCCGTCGGCGTGCTCAAGGCGCCAGTACGCCGCTGCGGCGTATGCTTGCTCGCTGGCGTCCACGAAGACATGAAGCTGTCGCTCTGGCTCTGCAGTGTCCTCTTCGTTGTAGCGGCGTGGGAGTCGCAGCTGGGCCATGTCGTTCAGTACCCCCAGCCAGCGGTCGAAGCGTTCGGCGTATGCCGATGGCAGGGTCTCGTCCCAGCCCATGCTGATGCGCCACAGGTCTTGCAGCAGGATCTTCGCCGTGATGGTGTAGCTGCTGAGTAGGCCCAGCGGGTCAAAGATTGACATGACCGTTGCCAGTGCCTCTCGCTTGGTCGGTGCCCGCTGCTGCATCCGGACTGGGTCAGGGACGCGGGCCAGGGTGGTGTTGAACCCCAGCGCGTCGCTCGTTGCGTCCCACAGCACCCCGCGCAGGTTCAGTGGCGCGAGGTGAATCGCTCGATCCCTCGTCCAGCAACACGTAGGTTAACGTCTTTCCCGCAGGCCCAGTGACTTCAACTCTGCAAACCTTTAAGAGCACAGCATGGTCGTTAGTGTTCGCAATTGACATTACCGCTTCAGCTCCCTGGTCGTTGGCGGGCTCGGTGCTCACGGTCGGCGTCTCCTGGGCCTGGCGGCTGCTCCCCTCGTGCAGCAGCGGGTGGTGTGGACGGCGGCAGCCGTTCGTGTTACATCCCTTGGCTCTGCATACGTTGCGGCGGTGCCTGGACTCCATGCACTTGAAGCACAGGCGTTCTGACCTGGCCCACTCCCAGCGGGCATCGGTGGTCATGTTCAACAGCTTGCGGCATCTGTTGATTGGGTGCTCGTTGCCACCGCAGCAAAGACAGGTCCTGCGATCTGCAGGTCTTCGCTCCTCTTCCGCGGTAAGCACCTGGGCGGTGCGCGCTGTGGCGCGTGGCAGACGGGGGATGACTGGCTTAGCGCCGCCGTATGTCTTCACTGGAGCGTGGGCCACGGGCGTGATTGACGGGCCTGGTGGGTGAACAAATGTTACCATATCCCTCGCTGCTTCCTTCAGAAAGCGTGTCAGACGTACGAGCTCTGGTTCTCCCTGGTTCGCTGTCTGCCTCGCGGACGTAGCCCAGTTGTACTTCATGTAGTCGGGCAGCTTGCTCACCACCTCTCGTACCAGGAGAGGGTTCTCCAGCCATTTCTCGGCGTGCAGGTCTTCCAGCCCGAAGACCACGTTCTCCACCTGTGAGGCAAAGACACTTAGAGAGTTAGTGTCATCCCGTCTGGGCGCCGGAATCTGATGCAGCATCGTCAGGGAGTTGTCGATGAGCAGCTCTGGTCGGCCGTAGAGCTCCTCCAATGTCTGCATGATCCGATCTGGACGCCTTGCTGTCCCCAACTGGTTGATCACGCTGGCTCTCGCTTTCCCTTGCAGCGCGATTCGGAGTCGGTTCACGTTCTCCTCGGGGTCGATGTGGTATTTTCTCGTGGTGCTCTCCATCGAGGATTTGAACGATACCCAATCGCCCGGATCGCCTGAGAAAATAGGTAAGTTCAAGTTAGGTTTATAACGGTGAGGTTGATCCAACTTCTGCTCAATCCTCTCGAATCGCTCTGCGAGTAGTCGTCCCGTCGGCGTGGGTGAGCGAGAGCGGCGCCGCGCTCCATAATCTCGCTGTGGTGCGTCCAGCTGCAGCTGCTCATGTCTGAAGGTGACATGAGGTCTCTCCCCCCGTCGTTCAGGCGGGGTATGGCGTCGCTCGGCTTTGGTCCCCGTAGCTGTTGTTGTTGCGGCGGTCGGGTAGCTCGTCGACCGAGCGTCGGCGATGGGGTAGCTCGTTGTCCCGGCGGCGGCAGCTACTGGGCCCAGCCAGGCACTCACCCGCTCATGATGAGAGCCGGACACGTTGCTCGCTTGTTCGTCGACAGCTACACTCTGCATCTGTAACTCAAGCAACCTTTGCGCGTTTTCGAGGTCGAGATCGACCTGCCTCTTCTCGAGCTCTAAGGCCCGGCGTCGCATCTCGTTCATACGTGTTTGGGCTTCGATCTGAAGCTGTATGCGCCGCTGAGTCACGGCGCTGGATGTAGACCGCACGGAGTTCGCTCGTCGCACGTTCTCCTCGGTCAGCGGAGCCAATCTCGGGCAGTGTGCTGGCAGCACGGATCCTGCCTGACCCATTGACGGTTGCTCCGACGGGGACCGGGGCGGCACGACGTGGTGTTTGGTCTGTAAAATGCTGCTTCCATCCTCGGCGCCGGCCCGGGCTCCGGCGCGGGCATTGGCGGCGGCAAGGGCTTCTGCAGCTTCGGCGGCGGCCGCTTCGGCGGCCTCTATGCGTGCACGCATCTCCGCTTGGGTGGACTCGACGGCGGCGGCGGCGGCTTCAGCAGCCTCGACGCGGGCCAGCATCTCAGCTCGGGCGGCCTGGTCAGCGCTCGCGGCGGCGGCCGCAGCGGCGGCGTCTGCGTCTGCCTTTGACACCATCTCGTACCGATCTGATACGGTTCTGTACTTTGAACGGAGTGACACTCAACGCTCTAGGTACTTGTACTTTCGAACGGAGTTGTCACTCAACGTTCTAGGTACGAATAATCGGAGTCAGGCTCAACGATCCTTTCCACCTATCGGCACTGATCGGAGTTAGACTCAACGATCCGGCTCAAAGGACCAAAATGTTGGTAGTGGTATAAGTGAAACGAAAGTTTACACTCCTTGATAGGTCTTTATTGGACAGTGGTCGCAATAACACTACAATTCGACAATCAATCAAGAAATCATCTCACGCACCCATTCTGGGGCGTGGGGAGTCAGGGTCAGATCATCGGATCTCTTCCTGAAGAAGCGCCTCTGTCCACTCCTATGGACAGGTCATCGGGGGGCCCTCGCGGGCGGTGGAGATCTTCTCACGAGGGGTGTTCCATTGGATGATCGCCGGCTAGGCAACCAGGTCGCGTGGCAGGCGGCGGCGGTCGGGCGGGCGCGCGTGGTGCGGCGCCATGTCGCGGATATGCGGATGTTGAGAGCTATCCGCACGCGCGAACATGCCCTTCGCCAGCCTCTGGACAAACTGGTCCACTGGTTCCCATCTGAGGTCCCTCTGGATCGTCGCATTCCTCACGTAGCGGGGGGCGTCGACGATGGTACGCAAAGAGAGGTTCTCTTGGGCTCGGAGTCTCCGTTTGTTCGTCTCCGAGCACAGGGCGTACCATGCCGGGGCCGTGTAGGTGAGGCGGGATCTCACGTAGCACTTGTAGATCCCGAGCTTCGCCCTCAGAGGGAGGCTGGAGTCGAGAAGTGGACGCAGCTTGGCGCGTGCCACCTTGACCTGGTTGACGACGTTGTCGACATGTTGCTTCATGGTGAGCCGGCGATCGATGGTCACTCCCAGGTACTTCACCTGCGGAGACCACGCGATGTCCTGTCCTTGGAGCTGGAGTGGTGGTGGAAGGGGGGACTGGCCTGTGATGAGCGCCTGCGTCTTCCCAACGTTGACGGACAACCGCCACTTGGCGAGCCAGTCGGGCAAGATGTCCAGGGTGCGCTGCAGTTTGACGGCAGCGTGCCGTGCCTGGATCGACGACGCGTAGTAGGCAGCGTCGTCGGCGAAGAGTGCCAGCTGGGCACCCGGCCCGACGAGGATATCGTCCGTATATTGGTAGTAACAGGCTGGAGACAGGCAGGACCCCTGAGGGACGCCGGCTGCAACGGGGTGTTCCTCGGAGACGGCGTCTTCCACCATCACTCGGAAGCGGCGATTCTTCAGAAAGGAGGCGATGATCTGGACCAGTCTTCTTGGGGCTGGAAACGTCGACAATTTGTACAGCAACCCCTCGTGCCATACTCTGTCAAACGCCTTCTCCATGTCCAGGAGTACTGCGACAGTGTATTCCTTCTTGTTTAAACAAACCGTCATGTCATTCAGTACTCTGGTGAGCTGAAGCGTCGTAGGATGCTCGGGCCTGAAGCCGAACTGTTCTGGGCGCGGCTGGATGTGGGGCAGTAGCTTCGCCAGCAGGAGTTTCTCAAACACCTTTGAGATGGTACTCAGTAGAGTTATCGGCCGATAGCTCTCAGGCAGCTTGGAGTCCTTGCCCGGCTTGGGCAACATGATGACCAAGCCCTCCTTCCATTGGGTTGGGAAGTGGCCCGTGCGCAAGATACCGTTAAACAGGCGCGTAACGGCCGCCACAGTACGTGGCGGCAAATGTAGCAGCGCCATGTTAGGTATGCGGTCTGCGCCTGGGGCTTTCCTGGGCTTGGTACGTCTAAATGCACGCATGATCTGGCCGGGCGTGACGACGGTGGGGTCCTCTTCGGGAGCTATCGGCGAGGCGAAGTACTCTCGCAGGTGTCTCTCGACTGCTGCGACGTGCTCCACATCATCCGTAGGGTTCGGCTTGAACTGCTTCTCGAGGCATTCGGCGAAGATCTCTGCACGGTCTTGGGCTCGAAATCTTGGTAGGCCGTCGCTGCCCAGGATTGGTCGGACGGGAGTTGGAGTAGTCGACAAATCCCGGCATAGGTGATGCACGGAGGGGACGTGGTCGCCCATGGACTCGACGTGGCGTTCCCAAGATTCTTCGGCGTGGAGATCAAGTCGGCGCTTCAGCTCTGCCGTCATGGCGTTGAGCCTGGTCTTCATCGACGGGCAGCGGGTTTGCTGCCACTGCTTCCGGAGAGCGCGCTTATCGCGGATGAGTGCGCGTAGCTCAGCAGGAAGAGGATTGGGCTTCCCCCCGCGAGCTACGGTGTGCGATGATAGGTCGAGCGCGTCTCGGATCTGGGTGGTTAGCAGCGATGCCAGGCGGTCAACGTCTTCCGGCTGGTTGACTGGACATGTGGTCGAAGACTGGTCGAGGGCGGCGGTGAAGGCGCCCCACTGGTATCGTCGGCGTCATGCTGGCGAAGAGACCCGGGTGGGCAGGTCCGCCAGGACGAGAAGTACTGGCCTGTGGTCCGATGGGAGGTCAGGGAGAACCTCCTGGCTCGGCGGAGTCCGGAGACCTCTGACGACTACGACGTCGATGATGTCCCAACCGGCCCGCGAATCGAAGTGGGTGGGCTCGTCGGGACCGATGACATCGTAGTTATGGCTCACGGAGTCGGCAAGGATGGCGCGTCCAGCTGGGCACACCCTGGTGGAGTTCCAGACGGTGTGCTTGGCGTTGAGGTCGCCAGCGACGAGTGTCGGATGCGGCGACTGTAGCAACCCCCGTAGCTCGGCGGTGCGGATCGGTGTACTGGGGGGCTTGTAGGCGGCGTAGAGTCGCAGCACCTGGCCGGCGACCTGGAGGTCGACGCCCAAAGCATACAGGGATGTATACTCCTGGGCGTCAATGAGCTGGTGGACGATCTTCCTGCCGACGATGACTGCCAAGCCTCGAAAGGCCCGGCCGCTGGTGGAC